>CM064909.1:79589760-81989760 GCA_032727855.1 Quercus ilex subsp. ballota
CAAGTATTCTAATATTTTTGTTGGCTCTCAAAGCGTGTCGATTGAGGTTCGCATCAATTTATATCTACTGCTGGATTGGATTTTTTGTACTCAGAGCTGTGTCAACTAGGTGTCCTCTTTAAGTCACTGTCTCAGTTTCCATTAACGGGCAACTCATGAATTGTACGGTTGACTTTGCATTAAATTCTTGCAGAAAGGACCCAATATTGCTTTGAAATAGTCTCCATCTTTTTTTTGTTTGAAGCATACTCAACAAAATGTCTTTTTTTGTTTTAATTTTTAGCTGTCATGAATTATTTTATTGTGGGAAGGTGCTGTTCTAATATGATGTAGATCTTGCTTTTGTTTGCAACTCATTGCTTGGTTGTCCTTATATGGGATCTCCATGGAAATGGCTATGTTTTTAGTTTCAGAAAGCATTTTAAGCTTAATAGTTTATCATTGGAGAGCAGGCTACTATCCCTTTGCAGAATCCTTAAAAATCATTAGGATTAGTTGTGGTGGTGGCTTCTCAAAATTTACCAGCAGATGTCAAACTTTAGTGTCAAATTTGCCAGTGTTTTCAGTTTCAAAAAGCATTTTAAGCTTAATAGTTTTTATGATTGGAGAGAAGGCTTCAATCCCTTTGCAGACTTAAAACCCATTATATATTTATTTTGATCTTCCTCTCTGTTATTTTTTCTTGAACTCGGGGGGAGAACCATAGAAGATCAAATTTTACTTGGCCTTTGTCTCTTTAAAGAATGGTTAGTGATATTTTTACTTTAATTTTAGGATTTTTCCCTTACCAATATAGAATTTTCTAATGTTCTCTATCAGATTTTTATTACTGCAAGGACCAGTTTTGAGTGTATGATTTTTTTGAAATTGTGTTCTAGCCCATACATGACAGGAAATTTGATGGGTTTATAAATCTTTGATCTCAGAAATATGAATAAGAAACATATAATATTTTTCTTTGTTTGGTTTGTTGGTGCTGAGATGTAAACATTTAAGATTTTTTGTTTGGCTGAGGAGGGTCACTTTGTCAGGAGTGTAGTAAATATGTGGTTCTAGACTTCAGCTCTGTTTTCATTGCTTTTAATTCAGACTTAGAATAGTTTAAATTTGTTGGCTTTCTTTTATTTTAAATTTAGGATTGAGGTTGGAAAGTGTATTTAATTAAGTGAGTTACTGCCAAAGATAGGCTATATTTTCCAATTGCAGAAACCTAACAAAAATTGATGTTATTTGTAAATTACAATTAAATACCTAAATCTGTTAAAATAGTTGTTTCTTTAAACCCATTACAAAAATCGTTTTTGTTGAAGTTTTAGAGTGGTGGATAAACTAGCTTTTACTTATTTAAAATCATTACAAATAACAATATGGGACTCAAATTTTTCATAGCTAAATCTGCGAATTTCATGAGATTTGTTATTGTTTCTGACCTCAACTCAAATAAACTTCAATTCTAAATATTCTGAAGTAATATGTTTGCATGTAGATGTGGGTAATGGGTTTGTATATTAGGTCATTCTTTCCGTTGGGTTTGTGTTTGAACAATTTTCAGTGAGTTCATTTGGGTGTTATGAACACATATTCCTATATCTCTTTTTCATCCTTTTCTATTAATATCAGTTTGTGTTTAATATATTGTAGATTAAATAGTATTTACTGATGTATCTTAGTCATTGGCAGCTTGGGGGAGGTTTGATATTATGGGTCTTCTAAGATAGAAGTTCAATAGCAGTTTTGGGTATATGGGGACAACCAAAGATGCAATGGACATAAATTATGAATCAATCTTTTGTTGTGATGTTAACAACTACACCATTGTTCAAATGAACTCACAAAACACCGGGTATGAACTAAAGATTTTGAGTTAAATGATATGGTCTCCACGTATCTTTTAGTTTTGTTTTTAATTTTTTCATTCCACTTATCTTTCAACCTTGCAGTGCCAGGAGTACACAATTGAAGAGCTCATCACAAAGAGCTTCAACAACGTCGACATTGTCCTCTTTAGCAATCAGATTGACCAGATGAATATGGAAAAAGGTTGCAGTAGAGCTATTGATTTTTCCCAGTGTCTTTTTGTTTTTCAATGCTATGTTTAGGATGTAATATAATTGGATTCAGTCAGAGAGCGCCAGTGCAGTAAATCTAAATGTTTATCTTAAATAATACCTTCCGTTTATTATTAAAAAACATTAACAATAACAATAATGATAAAGGGCAAACCTCGGAAACAAGAAAAAACAAGAAAATATAAAAAATAACTTTAAAAAAGGAAGATCAAATTGAGAGAATCTAAAGACAAGCGAAGTAACAGATCCTAAACTTAAGGAGAGTAGCACGGTACATTAGCCTTTTGATAAAAGCACTTCACTTACCAAATTTTTTAAGTTAATGGATGAGGAACCAATTGGACCTGTGGCCTCTTCGGCCAATTTTTTCCACTCCATGGCCTTTTTCTTCATTTTCTTTCCCTTATCTCCTTCCAACAATTCTCTTACCATCTTCTCTACTTCCTCTCTTTTGACATCAAAGTCAATTTCCATGCCGATGGCCCATTCATTGCAAGTATACTTGCAATTTGTTTGCTGATCTGAAAAGAATGGTAAGCAAAGCATTGGCACTCCTGCGCATACACTTTCTATGGTTGAATTCCAGCCGCTATGTGTCAAGAACCCTCCAATTGAGGGGTGGTTTAGCACTTCCTCTTGAGGGCACCAACTAGTTATTAGACCGCTTTCTTTAATTTCCTCGTGAAACTCAAGTGACAAAATCGTTGATCCACCTTCAACTAAGTTAGGCCTAATTATCCACAAAAATGGGTGCTTACAATTTGCAAGTCCCCAACCAATCTCAACTAATTGCGATGGTGTCATGACAGCTACGCTACCAAAACTCACATATATCACTGAGTTGGGTGCCTTTGAATTAAGCCAATTGAGGCACTCGGTTTCTTCCTTCCATAAACCATACCCAATTGATTCCAAATGATCATTGGATAAGTGATTGAGTTGTGGTTCTAGAGGGCCAATAGCATATACATGAGGAAACATGGTAGAGAGAGCATGCAAAACTTCTTGCTCTAACTCATCGAATGTGTGAACAATAATTCCTGAAGCACTAGGAGCTCTCTCTGCTCCATAAATCACAAATCTAAAAACAATATCATTTGGATCACTGTTTCGTACAAGACTTGGAAGATCCCTCAAACGTATGTCTCTCATACCAGGAATCCAGTCTATAATTGTGTCAAGATACCCATTTGTCAGATAGCTCTCATCTGCAAAGACAAAAAGTTTTCAGCATACAATGATTAATTACAATAAAATAATGTAAGATTTCAATTGGATTTTGCACATTTTGTTACACCTTTAAGAGGTATGATGCCTTTGTCCTTGAGAGAAGGAAACTGCAGAACACCCATTACGCTGCAAGCAGAGATAGTGAAGAACAACACAACAGGGATTTTGAATTCTTGAGCAGCAGTAATTGTAAACGGCATGGGAGCATCTGAAACAATACAAGTAACAGGAGGATTATCTGAAGTTGCACTGTTGAGTTTTACAAGGAGGTCAGAAAATGGAGCCAAGAAGTTGTTCATAATGGATTCACAAAGAGAAGGGATGTCTTGGGTGGCGTTGATATCTGATGGAGGAAGGCCGTCGGGGATGGTTTCGAATCGAAAGTCAGGCAAGCCATCTAAGGAGTTGGGACCTCTGGATTTCATAAAACGTTGGTGGTTGAACTCAGTGTTGACAAAGGTTATGTGAAACCCTCATGGTGGAGAAGCTTTGAAAGCTTTAGCATTGCCTTCATGTGACTTTGAATTGGGAATGGAATACAAACTGCATGAGGCTTATCAGCTACTTGTGTCTTTGAATCCATTTCCTTCGTTCTGTAGTGTGTGTGTGAGCGCAAAATGCATACGCCTAGTCTTATAATATATACGTTCTCTTCCTTGAACGCCAAACATATGAGACTGCTCTTTGACTCTTCTCTTCCTTGGACGCCAAACATATGAGACATAACCAGCGGCTGCTCTTTGACCCTTTCAAATAATGGACAACTTTTTGTTTAATAAAGAATGACTACCGACAATAGTTTTTTTTCTTTTTTTTGATAGAACTACCGACAATAGTTTGTCACATAATAAGGGTATATGCCCATTCACGCAAAAGGAAGAGACATAATAGTTTGTCTCTTCCTTTTGTGTGCTTGACAAGTAACAAGTACTCACAACCCACGTGAACAACATTCAAAAATTCAAACTCTACCTCTTTTGTTTTTTTAATATAACATTATAACCATTTAATAATTATTCAATTTGTGTGCTGTGCCCACACATCAGCACACTACAAGTACAATGACTAAGACTATTTATTTTAGGCCTATTTTTGTATTATTATTTAATACGTGCATCAATATCAATTTATTTATTTATAAGCATCAATATCAATATCAATATCAATTCTATTATAAATATATATATATATATATATATATATTTTTCTGAGAATATTATATAGGCGAAAATATATTTTTGATCCCTATATTTTGAACCGATTTCTATTTTGGTCTCTAAAATGATTTTACTACTAATGTAGTCCCTAAATAAAGGAAATTAATTCTATTTTGATCCCAGCCGTCAACCCACTAATAGAAAAGTCATACGTGACAAACGAAATGCACTATTAGCATGTTAAATACTGACATATCCATTAAAATAATATTTAAAAAATTATTAGGCATTTTCTAAATGTCATATCAGCATTTTAATTTTTTTAAAAAGTCATGTCAAAAAATTTTAAAAAATTTAGAAAACATTAAATTAAAAACATTTTTTACTTTTCATTATTATTATTATTTTGGTAAGAAACTTGTAGACCAAAGAGCTTCAGCCTTCAACTCTACGCCCTCCACCGCTGCATCATCTTCCTCGTCCCTTTGGCCAGTCCTCCACCTCTGTCACGAGGTAGATCAGCCTTTTATTGATTTGGATCTTGACTTTTGACTAGCAGATCGGCCTTGTATTGATTCGATTGCGGTCACGGCATGGCTGGCCGCAGCCTAATGCGAAACCAGTGAAGTTGAAATGGGTTCAAGGTGGCGCTTTGGTTGAAGATTAACCGAATGAGGGTGGTGATTTAAAAGTGTGGTGGTCGGGTTTTGGGTTTCAAAGTGAGTTTGGTGATTGAAGAAGTGTGGGTTGTGGCTTCTTGGATTTGATGATTTGCTATTTGATGATTTTCTGGTTTTGAACTTTTTGGGCTTGTGATTTTGGGATTTGATGATTTTGCTGGGGTTTGAGAAAATGAGGGCTTTGAGATTTATGATTTTGTTTTTGAGTTGAATTTTTTGGGTTTTTTGTGTATTTGTTTCTCAAGAAAATTTCTTGGTTCGCTGGTTTGTTTGAGGAGAAGAAAATGAAGTTCATGTTCTGGGGAAAGAAGAAATGAATTTTCTTACGGAAAAAAATGAAATGTAAAACAAAAAATTAATTTAATTAGATTAATGTTTATTTTTAATTTTTGTTTAAATTTTCTGACTGGCTTTTTTTTATTAATTTAAATACTGACATGGCATATAAAGAATGCCAATTTTTTTTAATATTATTTTAATGGATATGTTTGCATCTAAAATGTCAATAGTGCATTCTATTTGCCACGTAAGACTTTTTTATTAATGGGTTGACGACAATGACATTTCTATTTTTATGGACTACATTAGTAGCAAAATCAATTTAAGGACCAAAATGAAAATTGGCCAAAATGTAGGGAGCAGAAGTGTATTTTCGCCTATTATATATTATATATTACCAGTATAATGAATTAACATTTTAGCTAGAGTTTAAATTATTAAATAAGATATGAGTTGATAATTTTAAATATTGTAAACAAATTATATGGGCTTTTGACTAATGGATATACAACTATATATATATATATATATATATATAATACTTAGCGATAAACCCGAAACGGTACACCGGTATTAACTGGTATCGAAATATTTCGTTTCCTTAATCAAACCAAAACGGTTTCCGGTACGGTATTGACTCTCTTGCACTAAGCACATGAGAAATAACCATAATGGGCAACTTTTTCTCTTTTTGCTTAATAAAGAATGACTACCAGCAATAGTTTTTTTGAGAAGGAAACTGATGGATTTTATTAATGTAATTCAACTATATCCAATTGAAAAATCGAAACAATATGTGATGGGACATCTTCCATCCATACTTGAAAATCTGGTATGCATAATGCATTTCTAGCCAGACTATGAGCAACCCTATTGCCGTTTCTCTTAATGTGAGAATACAACAATCTTACAAAATTCTTAGCAAACACTTTCACATCTTCAATCGGTAAACACGTTGGACCCTGCACTTGATAACCCATAAAACCTTTAACACCCTGCACGTGATTGGAGTAAGTGGGATAATTGGTATCAAACCCATAACTCATTATCTCCTCTTAAGCACATTACCGAACCAACTAGATTTGAAGGAGATTTATTATCCTTGAAACTCAATCCTGGAATTTTAGGAAGAGTAGAACCCAAATTGAGCTTTTATAATAACTAGTCACTAACCCGTGCGATGCACAGGAAAATTCCAAAAATGAAATATTTATGAAACATTCTAAATAGTTTTTTTTTAATAAAAAAATTCAAAAGCGATAGAACTCCAACGCTTGCGCTTACTTATTGCACAATCTAGAAACTATCCTATAGGATATATGTCCTGCCTATTTCACAAAAAGCATGAATTGGTTCTAACACATCCGAAATCTCATTCAAGCATAGTTCATGCAACCCAATTGATGTTAGCAACTGTGAGTTGGCAAGCTCCACAATCAAATCCCTGATCCATAGTTCGTGACAGGAGTGTAACACTCAATAGAGCATGGTAGCCATCTACAATGGGTTTCCTTGGCAAGGAATTAATTTAGTATGGACTATAATAGGAAAATCATGACTATTTCTAAAAATAATGCCCAAACTTGCATAATAGGTGGCTTTGAGAAAAGGCCAGTGCTATGTCTAGTTTTGAGATGAGGAGAAACAGGATTTGTAGTTGTTTTTTAGCACAGTAAAGTTTAAAGATATTTTAGGCTAGTAACATTTAAAGTTCTTTTGGTAATAAGTGGGGTAAGAATAAGTTGTCACAAAAAAAAAAAAAAAAAAAAAAAAATCTTCAACAGCGAACAACCAAAGCTAGTACTCACTACATCAAAAAATTTCCATTAATGAAAGATGTAAATCCATTGGAAAATAAAAAATACGCATGTCGGATGAAATGGTTGTTGTTATCTATTACAATAACGAATCATTGGTTTAATAGACCTTTCTCTTAGTTTCTCAAGTCGACGGTTCTTCTCAATTGAAAGATTGCCAATTTAAGTTGTGGATTTAAATTAGAACTAATAAAACTTACCACATATGTTTTGCTAGAAAAGTGTTGAGAAAATATTGTATACGTAGCACTTACAAATAAAAAATAAAAAAAATAAAAGAAAAAGAAAAAAAGAATGTTTTGTTAGCAAACAAATCTAAACCACATCAAATAAAATGCCATTGTCCACCAAAACTAATGAAATGATAAAATGAACAAATAAAATAGTAAATGTATTTTAGTGGGTTATTGATTCGCGAGAAGGAGTAGCCTAGTAGTGACATGAGGCCGAGGCCAAAAGTTTGTCGGCATCTTTTTCTTCTGTTTGCTTTTCTCTTATTTATAGACATGGTAATTTAGTTGCTCATAACTTTGCTAGACATGCTAGTCATGTTAGCGGTCTTATGGCGTAGATGGAGGATGTTCCAACACATAAACTCTGTTCTCTTAGACAATTTTGGCTAGTTTTGCTTTGCTTTTTAAATACAACAAGCTGATTTGATTCTCCCCAAAAAAAAAAAAAAAAAAAAAACCACTCCAAGCCTCCAACATAAGGGTTTTTTTTTTTTTTTTTTTTTTTATAACTTAAATACATACAATATCATAAGCCCTTTGTTTGTCCTTTGTATAGTACTTTAGTTATTAAAAGAAATACATATTTTTTTGTTGGGACAAGTCAAAAATTAATTTTGTAAAATTTGGGACCTTATCTCCTATAATTGGTGAATATATGCAATACCTACAACATAACAACTATTCCAATAACAAAGTGTGAAATAATTAAAAAACAAAAACACACACACAAGCTCAAATTGACAAATAACTTGTCAAACCCTAAAAATATTCATGATCCATTTATCGTCACAAACAACCCCAACTCTCAATAGTGTCCTTCCCAACCACAACCTACCAAAGTTTGAAAAAAAAAAAAAGAACTATTTTCCCATATACTTTTTTCATGAGAAACAAAGAAAATAAAAGTTGTGATCTCTCTCCATAATTTGCTTTCTGATTTGTTATACCAATAGCATATATTCAAGCAAAGACAATGTCTTGGAGGACCAAATAAGATATGTGACACCAAGTGGGTAGAGATTGTCTATGGCATTATCATTTACAGACATGGTTTTGAAACCTGGATTGTTTAAAGAATCGTAAAAAAAGAGAAGTTCAAGATTTTTAAGGTCGGATTAAGGTTGAACCGAGGTCATACCATGGTGACGTCGTAATTAATTTAATAATTATTTAAAAATAAATAAATATATTATATTAGTAAAAATATAAAAATTGACTAAAATAATTCAAATAAATATAAATATCTATATTTCAAATATATTTTTCATATCATAACATTCATGAGACAAATAAGTATTATTAAATCATAATCAAACATAAATGAATATTGAGTTTCTCAGTCAATGGATAGATATATGTGTGTGTGTGTGTATAGACACACATATATATGAAATTAATATACTAAACTTTTTGTTAGAGCTCAATATTTTAGCAAGTCTTTATCTAAATTATCTTAAATTATGTTTAGCCCATTTGATTATCCAATACTTTTTTATTATGCCCAACCCATTTAGTATTTATGAAAAAAAAATAAATAAATAAATAAAAAAACTGGAAGAGAGGCCAACATTGATCAGGTACAAACATAAGCCCAAGCCAATTTAAGAAAGAAATAAGTGGTTAAAGGCTTGCAAGCAGTTTACCAAAAAAAAAAAAAAAAAAAGGCTTGCAAGCAAGTGGTACACTATAAAGTGGATGACAGCTAAGCTTGCCTAAGCATTGCTTTGTCCGTCCATCATCTACAACAACCTAACCTTCACTGTGACAGTTAAGCAATGAAGACCTGTAGAAATGGCGAAAACGCAACGAGAGCGAGAGAGACAGAGACAGAGAAGAAGAGTAAGAAGAAATAGTGCTACAATCTCATGGTTTGACAGCATCTCATGGTGGCTGAAGCTTCAACAATGGCTGTAAGTACCCAAAAAAAAAAATCTCTGATCTGAACCTATGATAGGACAGTTTCACTAATTTTCTTGCATTGGGTGGTTTTATGGGTTAAAAGAATAATTTTGGTGAACGGACCACGGTTAACCTGGTAGGACCGTGCAGTCCGATCTAGGTTTCAAAATCATGTTTACAGATTGTTCAAGCACTTCTTTAATGTTGACAACGTTTTGGTTTGGAGGTTGAAGGGCTTTGATTCTAAAAGCTTTTGTTTTTTGTTTTTTTTTTTTTGGTCTATTTGTTTGCTGAGAACCCCACGACAAATATCCATGGCTTCAAATCTGATAATTTCGTGGGGGCTTCTTCGTGGGAAGGATTGGATTCTACATTGGCATAGGTAAGGCTGATAGGCTCTTTATCTATGGAGGAAGAGAGATTGCAGACATATATAGAAAAAATAAGTAGTGGGTGTTCTATTTCCAATAGGCAACAATTGAACGTTTTGAAAAACCTTTGATCGGGAATAGGAAGAACCACCACTAATTAAGACAGATTTGAAGAAGGTCTGAATTAATGCTTAATTAATTGAAAGAATAGCAAAATATTAATTACAAAAGGAAGGGATAAATGGATAATGTGTACCTAATATGGACTCTGTTTTTTTTTTTTTTTTTTTTTTTTTTTTTTTTTAAAGTATAGTGGCAATTGAACAGATATGGAGGAGTGATTCAGTTAAATGAGGAGAGGAAGAGACCAAGGAGGGAAGACAGAGAGTTTTGCGTTAGAAAGCTGAAGTTGTGAAGTTTTGAAAGAGTGAAACACAGGAAGACAGTTAGAAAGCTGAGGTTCTGAAGCTTTGTAAGCCTGAAAGACAGGAAGACAGAAAGGGCTTAGTATTAAAGACTATTTAGCTTGGTTGGGGCTTTATGGTTGACAACATTAACCGTAATATATAAAGATTGAGTTTTAAGGCAGAGATAGGGCTGGGAATCATTTCTTTTTAATAGTATTTTAAAATTATGGAAAAAGATTTAGAAAAAAGAAGAGTAATGACATGGATGCTGATGTGGCTTAATGTGAGTATAGCAACATTAAATGCTATGCTTCGGCTTTTAGTATTATTATATAGATTATATAGATAAGGAGTTTCTGTTTCAAGTGACCTTGTTGTTTCAACCAATTTCTTTGGTTCAACCATCTTTTCCAAATCAGATGCTGTTGGGTGTCTTGATATGGAGCTAGAATTAATGCCCTCATTAATTTTAGTTAACGTTGACAGAACATCATTCTCAATTAATATCAATTCCCTTTTTTAAGTGAGAGAAAAATCCAAAATTTTGATATTATGAGAATTAATTCCTTTCATTGCCTGCTCCGTTCTCATTTCTGCCGTTACCAAGCCTTTTGAATTAATTACAGCATTAATTCTCTCCTTATCGCCCTCAGTTACCGTATCAGGTTTCCCTACCACTGCAGCAACCGATGGACTTCCCTCCTCCGATGAAACTTTCTCAATCGTTGCCACCTGACCATAGTACCTAGGCACCAGAATTACCCTTCTTCCACCTGTCTGATATGGTGCCGCTCTGAGATAGGAACCAAACTGTTGTTTATCAGTGGTTAGAGAGCTCTTGCTACGAATCCAGAGCTCACATTGTTTGTCTTAGTGTTTCAAATGACCGCACCTCTCATACTAAAAACAAACCCATGATTTCTCCCCATTCTCTAGCTTGAACACCCTACCTCGGCATAAAGGAAGAGTAATATCCATTATGAAACATTCCTAAATGAAGTTACCTCCATCATCATCTGTTGATTCATGTGACCTTCGGACCTCTCCAATGATTTCCCAAATGCTTTTTGCAACCTTTTTTGACATGCAGCAGACAGGAATATCATGAACCTAAACCCAAAACAATGCTTTATCAAAAACTAGATCTTTGAGTTTTGAAAACTCTTCAAATGTTTGCAAGACCACAAGGTGTTTGTCAAAACTCCATGGCTGATTTTCAATTATCCTCTCAACATCTAAACTATTGTCGAAAACAAAAAGCACGATATGATTTCCCAGATTTTGAATTTTATAACCATTCACTGGCCTCCATCACTGCTAAAAAGTACAAACCTGCCTCCATAATGAGATAGCGTGAAGTTAAAAACTTTGCTGCTATAATGTATTCCCCTGATTTGTGAATTTTTGGAAGGACAAAACCAGCATGTTCTCTATTGGATAGAGATAATTTAGACCAATTTATAGTGAGGTCTTCCATGGTGAGCAGTGAAGAAAAGAAAGAGAAGTAACACTGCGTAGGAGAGTAACAGAAGGAGTAAAAGTGTTTCCCAAAACCTCGAACAAAAAACAAACCAATAAACTCAAGAGGCACACTTGGCGACTCCAGAGAACATAGGAGCAAATTAACAGATAAAAAACAAACTCTCCTTCAGAGAAGGGACAAAAAACTTCTACTACCTAAGAGAAGAGGGAAAAAAACCCAACTTTCTTGGCTACAGAGAAACTGGAGTTCCCCCCGGCACACCTTTTGGTTGAGGGGATTTAGTGATAGTTGAATTGGTTTTTGGTTTTGGCTTGAACACTAGCAATAGTTTGTCAAATAATAAGATTTGTTGTAAAAATGTTGTAGACGTAGCATTACTTATAAATGACTGCTCTTTAATTTTATATCAACTTTAGCCAATGTATGCATACCACCAACATTATATATAATATAGTGGGTTTTAAATAGCTCAATTAGAAAAGTTTCTAGACATAAAATAAGAGATCTACACAGTATCAATCTCATCTACACCAAAAATCTATTGATATCTTGGTCTGATAATAAAAAACAATCGTTATTGAGCGGATGTCATAAAGTAGACGATAAAGAAAAATTGTTATATGTAATAAGCTAATAATATAGTTAAAGTTGTTATGACTTTAGCTAATGTATGCATAGTACCAAAATTATATGTAATATAGTTTTTAAGTTGTTATGAATGTAAATTGGCCTACACTTTTTTGGCATGCAGTGTAACCTCTAAAACTCAATCAAGATTGCCACCTCCTCTTGCCAATCAAGTTAGTCATCGTCTTATGCCAATTAAATAGTTTGGCACTATCAAGAATGCTTCAAATAACATGCATAAATGTGTGTGTTCAATTATGATATGGAGAGATAGAGATATCCACAAATCTATAATATAATGTAGATGACCACTTGAATAAAGAAATTTTATCTATATTATATTATCTCTAGATTTCTTTATTTTGTCTTGATATTTCTTTTACTAGTATATGGATATTTCGTGCGTAATACATTATAAGTTCATATAAAATTTGTAAAGTTGTGATTTTCAACTATATTTTGTTGGTTTTAATTCTATGCCAAATTTGATTGTATTCTATCAATCTTTTATTTGTATGTTTGTGGGATTTAATGTAAGGGTTAAGTGTGAGAGTTTGGTGAAGAATTGTGAAGACAGTGAAGTTCACGACTTGCTCGCGACTGACTCGTGAGTGGGCAACCTGCAAAAGGTCACGTGAGAAGCACATGCTAGAAACTGAATAGTCTCTTTCCAAGCTATATTTCACGAGTCACTTCGTGACTTGGCCAACCCGCGAGTGACCTATGAAACTCTCTGTCTAGATGATTTTAAAGAGTGTTTTCCTCATTTCTTTACCCACACTATATAAGCCCACATTACTCATGAAATTATAAGGAGACTTTCAGAGCGAAAACCCTAGCAATACACTTAAAAGTTAGAGATTGTAAACCCATAATTATCTACATAATTTCTCTTAGTTTTCCTCTACTCCTACCTCTCAAATTACAAATCCTTGTTTCTTAGCCCAAACACTTACTTCACCCAATTTGAGTGTTGAGAGAAGTTTTGGTGCATGTGGGAAGCATTAGAAGAAGCCATCGATTGGCGGATGCAATTTGGAGCTAATTGTGGGATCCTAATAACTAGTGAAGAAATGACTCAGTGAAGTCTGTTGATACTTGGGACTCGGAGGGTTCAAGTACAGTAGGTAAATCAGGCTTGGAGGGTTTTTTTGATATCCTTGTTCTCCAACTTTATTCACTAGTGGATCATTTCGGCTTGGAGGGCCGTGGAGAGATTTTTCGCCTAGTACTTCGATTTCCTCTTCGATAACACGTCTCAGTGTTATCTTATTGTTTGCATCTCTCTTCCCTTTCTCTTTAACCTTTAATTTTATTGTTTATTGTATATGCTTATGCTCTAGAGAGTTTATCTGGTTTTATTGCGTTACACTTACTCTTATTCCACATTTAGTTAAGTAGGGTAAAAGCAATCTAGCTGTAAATTTTAATTTGGGGGTCTAAACAAGCAATATTAGTTTTACTATTGAGCTTTCAAAATTATTTTGTAAAAATTATTTTTATACTTCATGTATAAATATCATATTCATTAGGTAGTAATATATTTGATAATTGGTTATATTCCAAGTTATTAAAAAGTGAGTAAATATGAATTATTATGATTGATATAATTTAAGTATGAACATACTATTTGCATGAGCTCACAAATATTTAATATCATTTGATTAACTTAATCACATGATTATTTTTGATATTTTTTTTTATAGCGTGTATAATTAAAAATATTAAATTTTGTAAGGATGTGGTGTAGAACCCATATTTTATCCCTCCAATCCCAACGTGCCACATCATTTTATCACATATTCAAGAATAAGCACAACCACACCTAATCAATTTTAATACCCATATATAAATTCATACAAATTGGGAGTTTATTGAAATGTTATTATTAGATGTGGTAGGATGTATTAAATTTTATGTAAAATATTGATGTGACAATCGCATATTGATGTGATAATCACTTATTGAATGGTGCAAAATATGAGTTTTACATCCCATCCTTACCAAATCGGACTCATAATTAAATTTACTTTTTTGATTTGCTAGTTTTTTCTTCAATTGTTGCTGAGTAACTAACTTGAGCAAGAATGTCATATTCCCAAATTTTTTTTTTAAATATAAATCTTAGAAAAAGAATAAGTTTTCCAATTAAATTCAAACACCTTGTTGCATTGAGCAATAAAATACTAACTGTATTATTTTTTTCCAATGACAATTAAATTCAATGCAACTAAAAGTTTTTATTTCATTGGAGATTCTAATGTATTGCACTTAAGTGTTTACTTAAAATAAATGCATGTGCCTCTATAAATACATGACAACAAATTAATATTTTATCATAAAAGAAAACACTATTAATTTTTACTGAATAGAAAAGAATAGACAAAAATACAATTTATATCCTATAACTTTGATCAATTTGTCATTTTAGTCCACTAAGTTTAAAAATTGTCATTTCATTCCATTAAATTTGAACAATTTTTCATTTTAGTCCTCTAAGTTTAAACATATTTATTTTTTTCGTTTAAATAAATTAAAAAATAACCTCTCAAATTGTTTTTTTAATATTAAAAATGTCAAACAACTTTGTCTTAAGGGAGTTAACGGAAATTTTCTAATGGCAATGAACATAAGGACTAAAGTGATCATGTTATCAAAGTTAATAGAATTTAATGACGATTTTTAAACCTAATGGACTATTATGATAATTGATAAAAGTTATAGGGTGTAAAGTGTATTTTTTGCCACTCTTTCCATTTCATTTCCTTTATAAAGTCCCAAAAATATGAAAATTATTGGACTCCTTTGTACATGTCCACACTCCGTCATAGTCTATTGTGAAAACCAAGGAGAGACTATAATAAAAATTTTGAAAATCAAAATTCATGAAAGATTTGTGAACCTATTAATGAAATTGACTTAGATGATGAAGAAGGTGATTTGGTTGAACTTCAACATGAAACTTGGAGTCTTGGACAACTATTAACCAAATCACTTTTGGAGTTTGTAAATCATTTTTAAGAAAGACAATTATTTCCTCTCTTTTTTATTTATTTATAGATTTATGGTTTTAATAATATTTTAGTTGTTTTTTTTTTAAAGCAATCATATTTTAATTGTAATTTGTGTGGAATTTAGATTTATTGCATACATTCAATGAAATATGAGAATATTGCTGACAAATTATTTATGTCACAAAAACATGTTTAACTGGTTACATGACTTATTAATCTAATGGGTTGTGTCAAATCATATTGACCATAATACACCCTATTTATCAAACAAGTTATGTGAGTTGTGTTGTGTTACTTGTTTAATAAATAGGTCGTGTTAGGGTCAAGGGTTCTTAACATGATTAATAAGCATGTTGTGTTCGTGTTGACCTATTAGTTTGTTGAGTTATTTAAATTCTGGTTTTTGATTTCACAATAAATTAACAGAGTTATTCAAATTAATTTGGTTGGTCCACATGATCAATTATGCATGTGATTGTTAGAACATATATTATATGGAATATCAAATATGGTGACACTAATAGCATAAAATCAATCACAATGGAGGCGTTGACATGGTGATGAAGTGGAAAACCCAAGGAAAATTATCTAAGGAAAAACCCACTAAGGGGAAACCTTCCCAAAAAGAAAATGCACTATATTAAGAGAAGTTTTACAATTTAGTATAAAACCTTTATACTTATGCTATGTTTGGAAGTTTGGAGGGAGAGGAGAGTAAAGGGGAGTAAAGAGAAGGAGAGTAGTGGGGATGAGAGTAGAGGGGAATGGTTATCCTCCACCTTGTTTAGATGTTTTCAAAATTAAGTAAGGGGGAGAGAAAAAATTAGTTTTTTCACAGTTTGTAATTTTGTTAATATGGTAAGGGTAAATTTGGTAATTCATTTGGTCAAGCATTTCTATGCTCTACTCTCTCTCAAAATCTCTCCAATTTGGGGGAATTAAAAATGAAGGCTAGAAGTAATTAGAATCCCTCCAAACCCCTCCAAATCCCTCTCCCTCCTCCCTTAAAAAACATCCAAACAAGGTAATTTAGCCTATTCTCGCTCCCTCTACTCTACTCCCCTCTACTTTACTCCCCTCTACTCCCCTTCCATCCAAACAAGCTATTAGACTCTACAAACCATAGATGAGCTTACAATAGAAAGCTTCTACTACTCCAAAAACTTTGAACTCTTCAATACATGGATGCCTTCATGGATGACACACGTGTTTATGACCAGAACTTGTAATTGACTCCAAAAACCTCTTGAAATTTTATTTTACATCAGGAAGTTTGTGATAACACTTTAGCCCTGATCACTAATCTTTAAGGATACTGTCTTTAGATTTTCTTCTTGCACTCAAATTTGATAGTGAAAATAGAGAGAAATAGGTTTGAAACTTTATTTGTGTGGCAAAGTTCTCTTTCTATCTTGTTTTGATCGTCCATAATGTGTCCTTATATAGTCTAGCATGTAGGGCACGAATTAGAGTTGAAGCATACGAATTACTAGGCCATATTAGAATTAGGTTACACGATTCTCGATAGATCGTAAGGTGTTGAGAGGTGTTGAAAATCTAGAATATGTTCTTTCCTCAAAACATTCTTGGGTCTTCGTCATGGATTCAACAATCCACATCATAAACTCCACAAGGCTTAACAATGCACATCATATTGAACCTTACATAATTGAATACTCATGAGTTAACACGATACGTGAACACAAATTGTGATCCCTTGTAGACACCTTATTTTGTACCTGTTAATAAATTATGGTCCCTGACCCCAATGATGAGCTTGACATATGTCAACCAAGGGTATTTAAAAAGTTCACAATAGTTTGGAAGTAATCACAACTCAAAAGTGCTCAAATTGCATTGAAAACGATTCTGAAAAATGACATTTGCTCACTGTTTTGACTATACCTTTGATCTACAAAGAATTTTTGAGTGATTTTTATTTCATTGAAAAGTAGACATCCTGGGCTTCAATTTGAACACAAATTTTACCTAATTTAGATTTATATTGAGTAATTTATGACCATTTGAAGTCGGGCCATCAAAATTGTCAAGAATTAGGGCATGCTTACGCATGAATCAAGGGTGTGTGTGCACCCTCAAAAGATGCGTATGCAGGTCGATTTTCTAGGCAGTGGAATTTCATTTTTTAGGGCCCATAATATCATTCTTTAATGTGGACTGGCCCCTAGACCCTTGGGAACGTCCAAAGACCATTAAAAATCCCTGAAAACCTTGATTTTAACTTATAAAAATTCATCTTATGTTTCCAATCAAGACCCAAGCTAGAGAGAGTGATTTTTTGGCCTCCATCTTCTCTAAAACCCTATTTTCTCTTTTCAAAACCCTAGGGCAGCACCTTAGCACGTTTGTTTTTACAAAATTAAAACCTCTCTTTAGTTAGTTCTAAGGCAGAAAGTTTTTTTTCCAAGTTGTTTTCTAAAACCTTTTCAAAACCTTTTGTTCTTGAGTTGTGATTACTAACTATTGTTGTGTTCTTTAATTATTCTTATTCCCTCAATCTAATCTTTGTGTTCTATGTACTGAGGGATCGGTTAAACAATCTCAAATTTGTGATTGTAAAGCAAGGCGAGTCTCTTTTCCATGATTTGTCACTTGCTACATAGGATTCACATGATTCTTTGTTTGATGTTATCTTAAGTGTTCTTACCATATTGATTGATGTTATGGTCTTTTTATCCATGTTTTAATATGATTTTAGGTTGTTTATAATATGTTTTAGTTGTTCTTGTTATATTATTTTAGTTCTATGTAAATTTTAACATGTTATTTATTTTATGTGTGTTTAGGATATTTATTTGGTTTGCTTGTAGTTATTTATTTATGTTGATGCTTTGTTTTGTTTCCTTTATGTTAGTTTAGCGTTTAGGGTTCTAACATGCTTATTTGATTTCTATGTTTATATCTTTGAATGATTAAATCTGTAAAAATGTAATTTTTCGAATCTATGCTAAAGGATGCGTAAGCATCTTTGAGTAAGCGTGCGCATGGTTTAACCATGCATACGCATAGTTGAGTATGTGTACGCACCTCGAACCCATATTAGGCAAAATCTTGTTTTTATTTGTTTTAATCACTTTTCACATGTAATTTGATTCTGTTTGACTCTGTTTTAGGTTAATTATTTTCCATGTTTGTTTGAATCTTTTTGCCACATTTGGTTTATTTTATAATCTTTCCTTATGTTTGTGATTTAATTGTTATATTTTCCTTTTTAGTATATGTTTGATTGTGTTTTATTTGTTTCCTTTGTGATGTGATCTTTAATATGTTGTGTGTTATTTCCTTAAGTGCATGATGTATATTTAGGTTAAGAATTATGGCTCTCTTAATAAACTCTTTAATTAAATATGACCTAGTAACACATAATAGAGGCTGGCCCACAAGCCGGACGGTCTTGGGTGTTTAACACCTTCCCAAGCTGTATCCATAAAATTGGTATGCAGACCTATGCATGTAAGTGATTGGCCCAAAAGGCTCAATATGGTTCCTAGACCTAATCTAGGTGGCGACTCCATTTTTTTTTTTTGCCACGGTCCACTCGGTTGAGGTGTACTTCCTTGCGCCCATACCCTTATTAATATATATTTATGAATTTATACCTGGTTGAAGAAACTTTGAGCTTTCGGGTTTAATGCAGACAACAAATTTAGACTTATATATAAATTTTAGTAGTTCTCAAGTAAAATAGAAAAGCCTTTTTTTTTTTTTTTTTTTTTGGTGCTAAAATGAAAATATCTCATAAAACATAAGGAATTATTACAAAATTTTTTGACCAGCAAACTTGGCTAGTGCATGCAACCGAGTTTGCTTTCCTTTCCACAATTGTTAATAACTGTTGTGATTGATTTATAATAAAAATGGTGTTGTAGTAAACTCATGTTAAAGTAATGCTACTAGAATCACAACATTCCACCTTTACAGATATGAAAAAAGTTGTGATTGGGAGTAAATTTAACCTTCCATTCTTCTATAGATTTTATTTTTATTTTTATTTTTTATTTTTACGGTTTATGAATATACGTTGGCCTAGACTAGATTTCTAGAGCTGACTGACTAAAGAATCTGCATAAAGTAGGTGGAAAAGAATTGTTAAGTTGAGATCAACTAGGCCTGGTTTGTCTCAGTGCTGTCAAGAATTAAAACTGATTGACAGTGAAAATATGTATGAAGGGAACATGTACGCATAAGAATATTGGCAAATGCATCATCCCCTGCATATTATTTTACATGCAATTTCTTTGTCATATTGGTAGTCAAGCCTCAGTCATTCCTCACAAATCACCATCATACTAATTTCGATACCCCTGAGTCCTGACCAGGAAAGAACACTATGATTAAAGTATCATTTTGATAAAAAGCCTGTAATTGCAGAGGAATAATGCACTTTCTTGGAAGAATTCAAGGAAGCAGAATCCCTCATTGTTAAAGACCAATGCGACAGGGATACCACATTTTCTCGTGGTCGGGTGCATTCAAAGTCCCACAACACAGTATAACTTTTTTTATGTGTGTTGTCTAAATCAAATTTGCCTTTTTACAAAAGTTCATTTGTGGACAAAGCTTAAAAATTTAGAGGGCCTCATTTCAGACAAATTGTGATCATGCAAAAGGGAGAATCACAAAAAGGGCTTGAGACCCACCATTAAAGGAATACCTTTGGAACTCTTCTTCTAAAAGATTTACAAAAGCTAGGGGATGAAAATTATATTCAACAAATGTCAGCTTCATTTTCAGGTCCCTTTATTTCTTTTCTCCCTTTTTTTAAGTATTTGGAAAGGATTCATGTGAGTTCAAATTCATCATCCATGTGCCATACAATAGAAACTAGAAAGCAAGAAAAAGAACCACAAATATCTAATTTTATGAGGAAAAAGGGTATAATCATGTAAAGGAATAAAATTTCATTGACAAGATGAAAAAAAAACTTCCTCAGGGATAACTATTACCTCTTTTTTGCTTTGGCTACTAGAAGTCATTAAAAAAATTCAAAATCTAAGTAAGGACCAGATGAGCTATCTGAGTCAGTAGCACCCTTGTCATTGGGAGGCACTGATGACTTGAATGCGTTGTTTAAAAATGCAAGATCAATTGGTTTTGGAATTTCTGGAGGGTGAGTACTGCGAATGAGAGCCCAATTAACACTTTCAAAGAAGGGATGCTGTTTGATCTCAGTGGCACCTCTTTTGAATCCTAGTCTCTTTTGTGGGTCCTTTACAAGCAGGCCCCGGATCAAATCCTTAGCTGCAAAGCTGATACTTGATCCGTCCGGAAATTTTAGTGGCTGACCAACAACATTGAATAATGTCTCGCGGTTTCCATTGCCTTTAAAGGGTGTCCTCCCATGTAGCAACTCATACAAGAAAATACCAAATGTCCACCAATCGACAGCACTCCCATGACCATCCCCTCTAATTATCTCAGGGGCTAAATATTCATGTGTTCCAACAAATGACATAGAGCGAGCGCTAGTTGGCTCTGCAATTAGTACAGGAAGTGAATCTGCATTTGTCATTCTTTCACTCCTTGCCTTTGTTATTTTGGAATTGAAAAATCTAGGTTTAAAGCAAGAAGGTTGTAAGCAAGAAGGCTCCACACAAACGGGTAATTTGCAAGCTGGATCAATGCATGATGGCTGAATACAGTAAGAAGATATCCGGCATGATGGATCTACACTGGATTGAACAAGGGTGGGATTCACATAGCATCGTAATGATAAGTCAAAATCAGAGAGCATGATGTGCCCATCCTCCCTCACCAATACATTTTCAGGCTTTAAGTCCCTGTACACCACTCCCATCATGTGTAAATACTCAAGCGCAAGAAGCACTTCAGAAGCATAAAATCTGCAAGGGCAAAAGAGAAAATCAGACAAATTTTTCTTGATTAGTGACATGGTAAATATTTGCACCCTCTTAACTCAAGTTGGAAAACTCACAAATAACCCAAGGAAACCATTTACTTTAATTTATTGAGCAGTCTCTAACCACACACCTTTTGTCTTTTATAATAAGAAATTTGAACATAAACAAAGAGTGCATGAGGATGGTGCTGAGGATGCTTGGGCAAACTAAAATGACATTATTAGCAAAGCAAAGTTCATATGTCTGAGTTTAGTTGATAACTATACCCTACAAATCACCAACTTTCTTAATGTCCACTAGAGTTCCGTAATGAGATGCTAAATAGGAGTATAAACAACATCATCAAAGGATATTACAGCATTGAAGTACCCGTGGTTATTCAAGAACTCACATTCTAATACTGAATGTGGAACTCATAACTAAGGTCAGGAGAAGTTAGATTTAATGCGTACAACAAACAAGGCCCATCACTATCACAAGTACACCCATGATTTCTGCTACCTCTCAGCAATCATTCAAGATTCATTGTCACAGCTAATACAGTCATGCATTTGTACCTCCCTCTCACATATGTATGACTGTATGAAACTGAGACCCATCTGCGCAAGCATATGAGAACAGTGTTGCATACAGCTGTAACATGTAATACCACCTGCATTCTTTTCCTTAATTATCGAAAACTAATGCATACAATAGACAAGTACTTGTTTCCCTCTCTCTTTCTAGCTCCACAAACTAGTATTTTTCAGTAGCATCTATCCTAATTAACACTGTTTCATCACAACTTAACACAAACAAAAACAATATTCATCAGATAAACAAAATGAAACAAATGGGAATTTCAAAGTTTACGACTAACCTTGCTACCTGCTCCGTAAAATGCTTGCCCGGCTGGCGTTGCCGGAGCGTGTGAAGATCACCACCGCTGCAAAACTCCATTAACAAGCAAGAAAACTTGTCAGTCTCAAAATGAGAATAAAGGGTTGGAAGGAATGGATGGTCCAACAAACCCAATATATCCCTCTCAGTCTGAGCTCTCACAAGCTTCTTCCTCCCAGCCAACATAGCCTTATCCATAACTTTCATTGCAAACAAGCAACCCATCCCTCTTAACTCAGCCAAATACACACTCCCAATATCCCCACATCCAAGCTTCTTCAAAAGCCTGAAATTCCCTATACCCAAGTCCCCATCTTTAGCTTTTAAACACTGAATGGAATCCCATCTAATATCATTGCCTTTGTGAGGCTTTGAAGGGTGAAAACTCCTAAAGCTTGATTCATTTCCATCAAAGCTGTTAGATTTACTTGCATAACTCAAACTGCTTATCTCACTTTCCTCACAGTCCACTACAGGTTCAGCATTCTTGTGAGCCTCAACAGTGCTAGCACTGCTCATGTTGCTGCTACTCACACTGATATCAGACCCAGAAACTGTACTGCTACAAAGACTGGTGCTAACACTGGCATTGAAACTAAGGTCTTGGAGGTTGCTAGTGATGGATTGGGTGCCATTATTTTCACTATTATGGACTGGTTTATCCATGCCTGAGGGAGAGAGATATAAGGAATTTTTAAGTTTTTTAAAAAGTGTTTGATGAAAGGTCTAAGAGAAGGGTTTTTGTTTTGTTTAAAATGTGAGAGGATGATGAGGTCCAGGTGGGTGGGGGTGAGACCGAGGTGGTCAAAGAAGGGCGAGAGAGACGCGGGCGTGAAGAGAGCTGAGCGTAGAGACCCAAAAGGAAAGGGTGAAAAAGGGTATTCAAATTTGAAATGAGGGGATGAGAGAGTGAGAGTGAGAGTGAGTGAAAGAACCAATGAGTAAAGAGTTGGGTTTTGAGTCCATTTCTATCTTGCACAGTTGCACTGTCCTAGAAAATGTTACAGCTTAGAGACAAAACACAGAAAGAGAATCAGAGAGAGAGAGAGAGAGTCACTGTTTACGAGGATGACAAAAGCCTTTCAGTTTTTCTAAACGAATATGTTCAAAAGTTAAAACCCCTCCCCAGCCAATACCGTTACTTTGGGGTTTTGGATTTGTAGTTGGAATGAGGTACATCATGGTATGAGTTGTTGCCTTGTTGGGGTCCTTGGGGATAAACTACGAATATTGGCTGAAATTCCATTAAAAATTTTACAACGCAACAAGTTATTATTAGTGGGTAAAAGTTTGCCAACTCAAATAAAAATGAGTAAAACCTTATTAATTTAATTATTGTATATGTTACAAATCCGATGTTAAATCAACTGTTGTGAAAATTATTGTTAATTTACTTATTATAGATCCGAAAGCTCATATGTTGGATCAACAGTAAGTTTTGAATGCAAAAATTATTACTTGGATGATAATGGTAGAGGAGAGGTGGATGGTTTCTAAGTAGAGGGTGAATTGTATGGTAGGCAGTAAGCCGTGGATTGTGGATTCCATTGGATAATATTCCCAAGAAACAAAATTTTAGAGCATTGGTTAAATTATTATTATTTTAGGTAAATTTGTTAAATAAAGAAATTTGGAATATTTACTGTCAGTGGTTGAAGTTTACATTTTACACCGAGAGAAATGTAAGATCACAATATTTTCACAACAAATTTTAGGTAGTAAGTTGTTATTAATTTTTATCAGTGAGCAAAATAATAATTTCAGTAATGAACTTAGATTAGAACCGATAATAATTGAGTCATCTAGATTTTTTTGTGAAATTATTGTAAAAATATTATGGATGCCACATTACATTTAATACTAACTAAGCAGAAGCATGACCCTTTTCCCTGCAATCCATCAATTACCAAATAAAAAATAATAATAGTAAAAGTGTCATATGTTTTTTATTTTTTATTTTTAGAACCATCATATGTTAATAGTATAAACAATGCAAGGAATAGTAGGTTCTAATAACTCAATTGGTAAAGTCTAGTTGAATAAGAAATCTAGAGTGCAATCCTCACTTACGCAAAAAATCGATTGGTGTAAAAAGTATAATTATCAGAAGTAGACGTCATAGGTTGAAACTCTAAAAAAAAAAAAAAAATGCAAGGGATAATTAATATGATGCAAACAATTGACACCAAAAATGAGTTGAACATTGCTGGATGCACATTAATTTGTATGATTTTTACCAACCCTTTGAACCAATGAGTTTGACTTACTTCCAATACTTTTTAAAAATGAATCTCCTTTTATTTTAATGAGAGATTACCACATTACTCACTAATTAAATAAAAGGTAGGGATTAAAACTCATTATTGCTTGTTATTGTATATTTAAAACAAAAAGACATGTTCAAAAAAAAAAAAAAGGTACTTGAGTAGAAATTCTATCTTGTATAAAAAAAAAAAAATACTCGAGGTAAGCCACACCTTGAACCAATGGAGTAAAGAGGGGGTTAAAAAAGGTAACATAAATCTTTTAGAGCTAATAATGTTGCTAGAGTTATGTATTATCTAAATATCGTAAGGATAAATGATGGAAAAATGATATATCCATAACATTTTCACAACATTTTTACAACAAATCTTAAGTGACAGGTTGTTACTGGTTGTTATTATTGGAGCAAAAAAGTAATCTTAGTATTAGGTTCAAATTTAAACCAATAACAACTAATTATCTATGATTTATTGTAAAAATATACGTAGCATCTCTATGATACTTTGATGGAAATAAGATTATGCAGATTCCCTACTGGGAAACATAGCAAAAAGGCTGAGATGTCACACTAGCTTTTTTTATTACTTTATTTAGTTTCCATTGGTGATAATTATTGATTATCTTATTATTTACATAGGCTTTTTGTTTGTGATTTGTGTTATATGTCTGTATATTCAAGATTTAAGCCATTTTGAATATACAATATTGTAAGTTTCCTTAAAACTTTTTCCTTTTTCTCTGTGTTAAAAAATAGTAAGTATTAAAAAAAAAAAATGGAAGTCATGGGTTTATCCGTTTACGGATTCCATTGGATATTCCCAAGAACCAAAATTTTAGAGGGAAGAGTTAAGAGGCCCACCTTTCGTCAATCATGGTTTTTGATGCACATTGGCTCAGAGCATTCACAGTAGTTAGCTATAATGCTATATTGCTAAAATTTAACTCCACAAACATAAAAAAAAACCCCTACAGCAGTGAAGCCATAGTTAAAAATTTTAGATGAATTGCTGCAGTGCACATCTATCTATAGATGTGCACTGTAGCTGGAGCCAAAAAAAAAATATATATATATATATATATATTTACATTCACACTACTTTATCTATTTTTTATTCTTTCTTGCTTTTCTCCTTTCGCCGTGTCTCTCTCCCTCTCCATCTCTTCTTTCTTCCTGCTAGAACATTCTCAAACCCTCTCTCTCTGGCCTCCATGGATGAAACCTTCAAGTAGTGCCTCCTTCTCTCATGGCCACAGTCGCCACCACCAATGGTGGTGGTGATTTATTATCTTTCTATCTCTCAAACCCAGACACAAATGTCTCGATCTCCTCTCTAAACTGCCAGTCCTGAAAAGCTGAAGCCACGGACACCAACGGCGGTGGTTTTCTCCTATTTTACTACAATGAGAAAAGGATTATCCAAAAAAAGAAAAGAAAAGAGTACAATGAGAAAGGAATTTGTCCCTTTTATTAATCTGTCCTCTGAATCTGCAACAGTGGAATTTTGGGTCTGTTGGGAGTTGAATGAAATATTATTTTATTGTAGTTGTTTTTAAGGTAGTGGGATATATTATTTTATTGTAAGAGATATATTATTTCATTGTGATGTTTATATTATTTTATTGTGTTGAAAGTTAAAATAGATCTACTGCTGCAGTATGTGTGTAGTTAAAATAAATAAAATAACTTTTTGTGTAGTTAAATAACTAAAATTTTAGATTCAGGTGTAAATGCTCTTATGGAGAAAGTTTTGAACATTTGCATTCACTCGTTAGACCAAAGTAGCCAACTCTCATGACCAGAAATGTGCCATCCATTATTACCCCAAAAAAAAAAAAACAAAAGTAATGTGTTATAATATAATTCAAGGAATAAATAATATGATGCAAAAGTCTGACACACCTCAGTTATTCAAACAACCAATGGTCTGGCACACCAAAAAGGGACTAGACTTTTACTGTATCTGTATGATAATGACATTAATTTTGTACAATTTTTACCTAACCCTTAAAATAAAAATGAAGGAAAAAACGTTGACATGAATGTTAGAGCTAATAATGTTGCTAGACTTGTCCATTATCTAAAATTTTTAGTAATAATAAATGATGTTTTGATGGAAAATAAGCTTATGCATATTCAGGTAAATATGGCCAAAAAGCTGAGAAAGTAAAGTTGGTCTCTAGGGCCGGAATTAGAAATTTTTGTTTGAGGGGTCGATTTGTGTTGCTAATTTATTAGTTTATACAAATTTTTATACACATACACAAACACATGTATCTATACACATACACAAAAAATTAGTATCTCTTATGATGAATCCTTAAAATTAAATATTTCATAGAATTAAATTAATCTTTCACCATCTTCCATAGTGAAATCTTTACAATTTTCATTTTCAATATAAGTTACTAAATTGTCTACCGTTGTGAGTAAAAAAATTGCATTTGAATTAATGAAGTGTTCACAGACATAAATGATCCAAAACTTTAAAAAATATGAGAACACATTTTATTATAAAAAATGAATTTGAGAAACAATACGTTCTCTATAACTACTTGACAAATTGGACAATTTTTTTTAAGAACATTATTGGACCAACTCAAATAGTTGGGGGGGGGGGGGACAAGTCCCATTTTTGAGGGCTAATTATTAAAATATTAAATATTTCTATATAGTAAAAAAAAATTTCAAAAATTTTGGCCCCCCACCCTAACATGTAGCTCCGCCCCGTTGGTCTCTAATTTAGAGGGCTGATATGCAACTTAGTTTAAGTCTGCCACTGCTATACAGTAAGGAAATGTTGAGAGTTTCAAATGTACCGGGTTAAGGTTTTTAGTGGGGAAGCATAGATATGTTACAAAACCTACCTATTCTTTTTTCTGATAGAGTGAAAAACATTACCTACTGCTTTGTAATGTAGACACATTCTCTTTTGTTGGTTTTTTTTTTTCCTTTCTTTTCTCTTTATTTCACTAAATTACATAGATAAAAAAATCTTCAACATGTGTCGCCCCAAATGTATTTATCTTCATTCTATTGATGATATTCACCAGTTATCTTGCTTTTTGTTGGCGGTTTTTTTCTCATGAAGCAACTAGATATTGTATCATATTAACAGTTGTTTGCAGGTGTCAAATTTCAAATGGCACCTCATGTTGGTGTTTCTTTTTTAATAGATTACATTGACAATGCTTAGAGGTGGATTTTTCTTGTCTACAAAGATCCCAAATCAAACCTTGAAGTACAATCAAAGAACTGAAGAAGAAACATCACCTAATCTTCAGCAATATAAATGTGATATCTAAATCATGTCCTTCACCTAATCCCATTCAACATGAAGCTGCCAGAGCTAGTTGCTGCATTCTTTCTCTTCCTAGCATTGCATTTGATGCTCACCGGTAATTCCATAACACAGACATTTGCTTGTTCATTGATTCATTGAATTCACCACATTGAGATAATATGCTAATGTTAATGACTCAATCCAAGAATCAGTCTGTCAATATTGTATGAATGAATTTCTATCAAGTTTAAAAGGGCGTGCTTTTGTTTCCATGTGCCATGTAATTTCAATGAGTCATTGTTCCTAAACATTTTTTTGCGTACTAGATCCATGTTAATGTAATTGAAAACCATATTGCAGGGAGTGCAGCAGCAACTCAAGTTACACTTTATGTGCAAAACAAATGCCCCTTTCCTATATGGCCTGCAACAGCCCCTAATGCTGGCAATCCTGTAATAGCTGATGGTGGATTCTATCTTCCCTCAGGCCAGACACAACGTATTTACGCCCCATTGACATGAAGTGGCCGGATTTGGGCCAGAACAGGCTGCAAATTTAATTCCAATTGGAATCCCGCCTGTGAAACTGGTGACTGTGATGGAAGACTAGCATGCAATGGACTTATAGGCACACCCCCAGTCACACTAGTGCAAGTTGCACTTCAAGAAGATCAAAGCAAGCCAAGTTTTTATGATGTGAGCTTGGTTGATGGCTATAACATCCCCGTTGCAGTCACAACAAGGAAAACATCACAAAAATGTACCATTAGAGGGTGCTTGAAAAATGTGAACAAGTTGTGCCCACAAGAGCTTGAGGTCTTAAATAAAAAGGGGGAAGTGGTGGCGTGCAAAAGTGCTTGCTTGGCTTTTGGTCATGACAATTTTTGTTGTACGAATGAGTTTGGGACCCCAGAAAAGTGCAAGCCTACTGTCTACTCAAAAATCTTTAAGGATGCTTGTCCTTGTTACTATAGCTATGCTTTTGACACACCCCCACCATTGGTAAACTGTGCCTCGAGAGAGTATGTGATAACAATCTGTCCTTCAGGTTGGGGTGATGCATACACATCCATATAGAGTTTTACATAACTTATATCTCAATGATTGTCTAATTTCAAATTTGAGTAGAAGCTGATGCTTGTTATGCAAGGCCCTGTTATTTAATACAATAAATTGTACCGAGGTTTGGCTGATGTATCATGAGCTCAAGGCCAAAAACTCAAACTATATGTGTTTTGAAAACCTACTTGCTCTTTTGAAAATTAATGTCAGGAAAGTAATTATACCCATTCTCTGAAATTTATTTATATCATGATAGCTTTGACAATGACTTTAAAAATTTGCACTTTTACTCAAATTTTATATATAATATAAATATAAATGTATTTGAATTTGAAAAGGTGAAAATAATAAATAAATAAATAAATAAAAAACATAATGCCCATTTGTAAACTTATGCATTGATTGAGGCTTTTTTTTCAGATTAAAAAATTGATTGAGGCCAATTAAAAATTTTCAAAATTTTTTTTTGAGAATGAAAACTTTTCAAATTTAGTGCCACTCAAGAATCGGTACTTCAAAAAAAGAAAATCTAAACAAGAGACAGAAAGCTCGTGTGCACAACCTGTATGAGATTATGAAAGATAAATACCAAAACATTTAGTGACCACAAATAGCCTGTGTGCACAAAACATTTCATAACCAAAATATTTACCGTGTATCGATTGCGAAGTAGCAAAAGATGTTCCAAATGTGACGTTAAACTAAATTTGCGCAAGATGGCAAGCAACCTTGTTTGATTTATGATGAACACTTTTTTTTAATTTCCAAATAGAACACAATAAAGGAAAGTTAAATTCAATTTATGGTGTCCTAGGTTTTTGAATGTTTGTAGGGCACATAATCATGCCCCCAAGTCAAGTTCTTATGAAACCCAAATTAAAGAGCGATCAATAAGAGTAAACTCATAGGTTGAAACTATCTCTCAAAAAAAAAAAAAAAAAAAAAAAAAAAAAACTAACTAACTAACTAAAGAAGACTATTCATATATGGCTAAACTATACCTTGCATCTTTAAAGTTTAGTCCAAGTTTGTGGGTTGTAATTAGCTTCATTGGTAAAGGTTTTTGTTGTCAAATAAGAGATCTAGAAATTAAATCTAGTATATATAAAAAATCAGTTGATGTCTTGACTTGATGAAGCGAATGCCATACGTTGAAAAACAATAATACTAATAATTCTTCAATAATTATAATAACTAGTCGCAGACCCACACGATGCGTGGGAACATATAATTATTTTGTAATATGATATAATCCATAATTTATTCTCTAAAATTTATTAAAGATAGTTTTCTCCTAAAAAATTGAACTATTTCTAAAAGTATTTTCCAACTCTCTATCTCTACAAATATGTCATTATATATATATATATATATATATATATTAGATATGATATTTGTAACCCAATAATGGAGGGACATGCCAACACCACATTAGATTTCCTATTTTTCTTCCCATGATAAGATTGTATCATATTTTAATTCTTCTAAATTTTGAGGTGCAACCTTCATACCAATTGCTAAATTCTTAATTCCTAAAAGTGATGTCTAATTAGTTGCCAACATAAAAGAATAAGACCACAAAAAAAAGAAAGTAAAGTGAAGTTTTATAGGTTAGAATCATAATGTACAAAAACTTACTTACAATAAGGTAAATAAATAAAATACACATTAAACAAACCTTACTTCAACAAAATGATCAAATTTAATAGACCCTCACTTAAACCAATTTCCATCAAAAGCCAAATTGTCAAATTGTAATATGCCGTTGATTCCACCCATGTCCACTACAGACATTTATCAATGTGTCCATGTACAAATCACTCAATTGTCATTGTTCTGAATTCCCACAAAAAATCAAAATAATGCACATACGAATTGTAAGTGAGTGAGTCACCTGTATTGCCATAACATGGTCAAAGTTGATGGAAAACTTGCTAAACTCGACCAATTGTTCTTACCTCGAAGAAGATGTCTATTAGCATTCCAAATGGCTACGGGAAGTTATCTGATTGTATCAGTTGCTATCCCCCAAAAATAGCAATTGCTTCTACCTTCATTAGAACACATTAGCTTTATCATATTGTGTTTAATAAGAAAAGAAATAGTAAAATCCAAAAGAAATAGTATCGTTAAGTTTTGTCTAAAACTCATGTACATAGTATTCTACATATTCAAGAAGAGAAAATTCTAAAAAGAAAATCAAGTTGGTGAAAAGCATAATTCAAAATCTAAAACTAAAAACCCAATTATTGTTCATGTACACAGTATTATAGATAGGTATTCAAAAATCAAGAACCAATTAGTTTTTCTATCCACACAACAATTAGCATAAAGCTAGGTACTAATGGAATTTAAAAATAATTCAATTCTTTGAATTTCCTCACTCCTAAAATACCAAAAAATTTCTCATAAACTAAACAATCCCCAAAGTTATTCGTCAACCAAACAGGCCAATTAAGGTCCGAAACACAAAAATTCTAGCCACAACACAACAGTCCACTTAAGCTGATGTACTTTGAAGAATTAGAATTTCCTTTAAAAATTTAAGATAAAAAAATTTAAACTGTTACATCCCATGTGGCGTACACAAAAAAATTTAAGATTCAAACTCTACTCTCTTTTCTCTTCCATTTTCCCACAATTTTTGGGACACCAAACAATCAAATTAAACAATAAAACAAATTATTAGTATAAGGAAATGAAAATCTATTATAGTTAATGTGTATTGAACCATAAAAAGCAAATTATCAAGCACCACCCAAGAAAAGCAACAAATTCATTCCTCTTTCCTTCAAAAGGTTCTAAGAAAAAAATGGTTACCAATTGATTAGTATGTGTTTATTTTTAGACCCCTTAAAACACAACCAGATTAACCTAGTTAATTAGCCAAGTTATTACTTAGTTCAAATTTCAGATCTAAGTTAACACAATCATATAATCATATCAATGTAAAGTGCGGAAAATAAAGAACACAAAGATATGATGACCTAAGAAAACCAAACTGGTAAAAAACCTGAGGAGGATTTAACCTAGCTATCCTCAAGGTAAACCTAAATCCACTATGAAAGAATTGAAGTTTTACAATAGCGACTTAGACCACTAACATCCTATTGCTACCCACAAGTAGAAAACTTACTGTCACGACCACGTGCAAGCTCCGAGACCACGGACTCCTTCTTTCTTGGATTCTCCAGTAAGTACAAGCACTCCCGCTTGCGTATCTTTAAGCTCTTTAGTGCAGCAACTGAATGATCATCAAGCTCTTAATGAAATCTCTTTCTTGATAATCCTAAACATGTGTGAAGGCAATCACCTCTCAGATCTCACAAGAGATTCACACACACAGCAAATAGAGCAACCTCTAAAACATTGCTAGGGTTTGCCTTTTATACATAGGGTAAAACATAAAACCCTACACATCATATGGGCTTAGGGCTGAGTTGGAAATTCTGTAGAAAAAATAATCTGCACGACTTTCGATCGATCGAGTCAGTCAAAATTGCACACTCAATTTTGCAATTAACTCGATTCCAACTTTACATAAATGACATACTTTGAGCAAGTCTAAAACAAGACTAACAACCTGTTTTGATCATGGTTTGCCAACAATACAAATTAAAATTCTTATACAATAGTTCCTAAGTACTTAGAACATAAACAAAACACAAACACAATGCTCAAAGTTACAAGTAAAAGCCCTTTACAAAAATAATGCCCATTACAAAATAATCCAACCTAACTACTATCTATCAGTTGCAAGTGTAGACAGTAGCACGATTGAATCAACCTATATATTCCTGAAATACTCAACAAACACATAAACACATGTGTGGAAAATACAAGTAAAACAAAAACAAATTCTTGACTTCACAAAACACAAAACAAAGACATATATCATGAATAACTCATAAATATAAACCAATGAGTAGTGAAACAAGAAACATATATAACAATGTATCTCCCCCTAACATGAACAGCCCAATACAAAACAAAGAATACATCATGAGCCAAAAAATGTAAATACACAATGAAGTGCCTAGATATAATCTAATAGCTCCACAAGCTCCATAAATACAAAAATCTCCCCCTAACAACAAAAACTCCTCTACAAGTGTCCAAAACTACTTCCCCTTTTTGTGATGGAATGCCAAAGGGTAATCAGAGTCCATCATCAAAAGGAGGTGGCGAAGGCGAACGTCGAAGATGCGCCAAATCTGCTCGCAAACCACGGAGCTCATCAAGCATGTCTACCAAAATCTGACCCTGAGCCGCTTGAATGGTCAAGACAGTCTCCAACGTATGACGAATGTTAAAGTCATCCGAAGTAGATGGTGGAGGAACAGCAGCAGCAGCAGCATGATCAGCAAACGACTTACCAGAAGTAGTACTTGTAGAAGAAGGAATGAGTGCGGTACCAGAAGGCTCAACACGAGGGCGTTTAGAGCTCTCTCTCATATGAGCAGCCCTCTACCTAAGAAAAGAGGCACCTATGGGAGCAACTATGTGTACAGGCTCAGAAGCAGGGAAGTCATCTAGACCAAGATACAACAAAATCCTATGAATGAAAACATGATGAAAAAGAGCATGAGCAGTAGAAGAACTCCTATAAACTTCGTTCAAAACTAATAGGATAATTCGTAACAAAAGCGAACAAAAATACACATCGCTCCAAAGGAATGGTGTGCAGATGAGTGATAAGCCACAAAGAATGACACGCTATCCTAAAGAAAAGATAGTGTAACTCAGTAAGCTCAGCAGTCGTGATCAGAGGATTAGAACCCCACTGGATAGAAGACCCAGTGATGTAAGACATGATGTCGTCAAAGGGAGGGGACTCATCATAGGGATAAATAGGGTGCTGGACCAATGGTACCTCAAGAGCATTAGCCACTACTCTAGGAGTAATGGTGAACTCATCAGCCTCTATGGAACCATGTCCACCAAAATAAATTCATCTTTCTTATCCGTTTGGATACAGCTTATTTTGCTGAAAACTGAAAACACTGTAGTAAAATAATTTTTAAATGGGTGAATAGTGCCTTAGGACCTATTTTTAATATTTTTTTTCTGAATAAAGTGATTGTGGGTCCCATGAACAGTGCGTGAACAGTGACTTTGTCCCATAAAGTTGAAACGCGTGCAGTAAGAGGGGGAAAAGAAGAAGAAGAAGAAGAATAGGAAAACACTGAAAATGCAGATGCAAAATAATCTGAATCCAAACACATACTTAGTAAAGAATTCTTGGAGAAATTACAACATAATATAAATGGATTATAGGTGAATTCCGATTTTTTTTTTCTTCTTCTTCTTCTTTTTTTCCAATCCATTCTCTTTGAATCCTTTTTTTTTTTTTTTTTTTTAATCTTGTTTTCTTGATTTTGGCCAATCTATGTCCTCTTATTGTGGAAAAGAGGGAGGTGAGTCAAGCTATATGTTGTTGGGGAACTCTACGTGGGTCTTACCACCTGATCCATCCATAAACCTAGACCCTAAGCCTAAGGTCCTTGTCAACCTTCCTATGTAATCAAAGGGCTCCAAAGCAACAAACAAGGGATTGAACTTTAGCCTTTAGTCTCATGAAAAAGAGTAGACAATACCATTAAGTTACAAATCTTTTAGTGCATTGATATCATATATATTAAGATTTTAATACGGCAATGACATGGATTAAATTTAACATTAGAATAATAGAATGACAATAAGTTAAAAAAATATAGAGAAAAAGTTGTAACTTTGTAAATTTGAAAGAAAAAGAAAAAAATTTAGAACAGATTTCGGGAATAAGAAGTAAATGATTTTGTAGCTATATGCTTATATTTTATGCATAATTTTGTGTCAATTAGATATTATTTATTATATGATCTACAAATTTATATTTTATGCATAATTTTAAATTACAAAAACTTACAATTTAAACAATTTATTGATGATATAGCTATTTGTGGGGGATGAAAGCCCAGCCTAATGTATTGGGCCTAGGGCCCTATTCGAAAACTACTAGATGTCCGAAGAGAAAAAAGTGTCTAGGAAAGGATCCATGTGGAAGAATCATACCTGGAAATGAATGAGGGATGCATTCCGAAGAGGTCATTAGTTGTCCAAAGAGGTCTTCCTCCTCGGATACGAATATTCTTGATCAATCAAATGTGTGGGGGGTAAGAATGATCTTCCTAATGGTTCCAATAACGAAGATAAACTCTGAGCATGTCTGGAGATGATAAGAACGAAGAAATATCTAAAGGGAAAAACTACTACAACCGTGTTTAATGCATTACAGCTACTTTTCTGACTGCATTTATGTGGAGAAGACCCCTGAACAGTGTAATCTCAGCTACCACTACTCACAGAAAATTAAAAAGAAGACTTGACATGACATATACTCGAGTGGATGCTTAGATGAAGACCAAGTGGACGATGAAGATGAGGGGTGAGGATGCTATATAAAGGGAAGAAGCCTCTGATGAAAGGGGGGGGGGGGAGGAAAAAAGAGAGAAAGAAGATAAATACGATTTTACTGTAGCTCTAAGCATTGTAATCATCTTTATTTAATAAAAATCTCTTCGGACATTCATTGGGTCGATTGTTTAAGCATGATTGCATGTTAATTCATCTTTAACTACCTTAGCTAATCACTGTATGATTCACAACTAGCCTAGCTCTTTCACCCACTTTCTACAAATTTATTGTTCTGGGTTCAGTGGGCTCATAATCCATATCTCTTGGGCTTGAGCTACAAATCCTGACCCTACAATTGGCGCCGTCTGTGTGAAGAGCTTGTGCAGCGGTGAAAACAACAGTTGGTGATGGCAGAACAAAGTCAACAAGAAGTAGAATCTAGGGCATCCCAACACGCTGACCCTTTTCTTAACTTGGAGAGGAGACAAGACCGTGAGGGTAGTATGCACACTGTGCATACTGGCCAAAGCCGGTCACATGGCGGAAGTCACGTGTCTCATGCAAAGGAAAACCAAGATTTGCAACTAAAATTGAAAAGCTAAAAAGGGAGCTGCGCCATGCAAAGAGAAAACGGATTTCTCCACACTCTGATGAAGACTCTGAATACGAACGGGACGTCTCTTACAAGCAGAAATCTCGAACACCAGCTAGTGAATCTTTTTCCTATGAAGGGGAGCATCATCATAAGAGGCAGCTACGAAGCCCATCACGCGGAGGAGTAGGAAACGATGCTATGAGCAGGGCTTTGAATCAAATCTCTAAGTCACATTTTACACGTAAAATCGAAGAAGCAAGACTTACTTGGCGTTTCAACCAGCCGACGTTTACTATCTATAATGGTAAGACGGACCTTGTGGAACATGTGAGCCACTTTAATCAGAGGATGGTTGTCTATTCCAGAGATGAGGCTCTAATGTGCAAGGTCTTTCCCTCCAGCCTCGGACCGGTCGCAATGAGGTGGTTTGATAGCCTGGAAGAAAACTCCGTCAACTCCTTTAAGGAGCTCACTCAAGCTTTTGGTTCCCATTTTGTCACATGCCGAAGGGTGACCAGGCCCTTGTCTTCACTGTTGTCCTTGAGCATGCAGGAGGGTGAGACCTTGAATGCATATTCGGATAGGTACTGGGAGATGTTTAATGACATGGAGGGCAACTCTGATGCAATGGCCCTCAGCACGTTCAAGCTCGGCCTCCCTACTGACCATGGTCTAAGGACCTCCTTATCTGGCAAACCAGTTACTAACATGCGTCAGCTCATGGACCGTATAGAAAAGTTTAAAAGAGTTGAGGAAGATTAGTAGCAAGGGAAGGGAAAAGACAAGGCTATCCCTCAGGAGAGGAGGGATTTCCGGTCGGATCGTTACAATAGCAGTAAACCACTTAAAGATTTCGCTGGACAATTAGGATTGACCAATCCTCAAGCGGTCAACACTGTATTTAAAGAACCGGTACACCAGGTTTTGGAAAAGATTAAAAACGATCCATTCTTCAGGTGGCTGAAGAAGATGGTAGGAAACCCTGAGAGGCATAATCATAATCTTTATTGCCAGTATCATTAAGACCACAGGCATACCACAGAGGATTGCAGGAGCCTGTGGGATCATTTAGATCAACTGGTCGGTGAGAGTAAACTAAGACACCTTCTGCACCATTCCAGTGGCCGAGAAGGGCAGATGAGTTTAGGGCCCCGAAGAGATGATTCTTCAAAACCGCCATTGGGAACTATTAATGTCGTCTTCGCTGCACCAGGGAGAATAGGATCCTGGCCATCGAAGGTTATGTCAATAGTCCAATCACCGGCAGGGCATTTCGGCCATGGTCCGAAGAGATCTAAGTTGGATGCCCCATTAGTTATAGGATTCTTGGACGAGGACAAGATGGGGACTATTCAGCCTCATGATGACGCTTTAGTAATCACCCTCAGAATTGGAGGATACGATGTGAAGAGGGTGATGGTGGACTAGGGTAGTGCTGTGGAGATAATGTACCCCGATCTCTACAAGGGGCTAGGCCTAAAACCTCAGGATTTAACACCATACAATTCACCCCTTGTAAGTATTGAAGGAAGGTTGGTCACCCCGAGGGGCCAGATACGATTACCCGTGTAGACCGGTTCAGAGGTGGTAGAGGTGGACTTTGTAGTAGTGCATGTGTATTCCCCTTGTACGGCAATTGTAGCCAGGCTATGGCTTCACACACTGGGGGCTGTTTCCTCTACCCTGCATCAGAAAATTAAGTATCTATCTGAAGAACGAGTTTGTGAAATTCGGGGAGATCAGTCTGCAGCCAGGCAATGCTTAGTGGCTGCCATCCAGCATGAACCCGAAGCTGAGTCTTCGGCTAAGGCCGAAAGGAGTTTATAGCAGCTAAAGTCTCGGGTGTTGACCATTGAAGATCTAGGTGAGGGTGCTCGGTGTGAGGATCTAGTAAAGGTTGTTATCGAAGACGATCCTGAAAAGTTCTTTCAAATCGGATCTCAGCTACCTCTTTAGGAGAAGGAAGAGCTGATAGAGTTTCTCAAAAGGAATCTTAATGTATTTGCCTGGAATGCTTATGAAGCCCCAAGAGTGGATCCCCAGTTCATTTATCATCATCTTAAAATCAACCCATTGATTATCCCCAAGAAGCAACCTCCTCGGCGCCTATCTAAGGAACATGCAGATGCAGTGAGAGAAGAGGTAGCAAAACTCAAATAAGCTGGAGCTATTAAAGAATTTTTTTACCCGGAATGGTTAGCGAATACTATAGTAGTGAAGAAGAAAAAAGAGAAATGGCGAGTCTGTGTAGACTTCACTGACCTAAATAAGGCTTGTCCTAAGGATCCATTCTCCATGCCAAAAATTGATCAGCTTGTGGATGCCACTATTGGCCACCCTCAGATGAGTTTCTTGGATGCTTTCCAAGGCTACCATCAAATACTACTAGCCTTGGAGAATCAGGAGAAGACTGCTTTTGTCACCCCTATTGGTAATTACTACTATAAGGTGATGCCATTTGGATTGAAAAACGCGGGATCTACCTATCAGAGAATGATGACGAGGATGTTTGAACTACAGCTGGGTCAAAACATCGAAATTTACATAGATGACATGGTGGTGAAGAGCAAAATTGTTGCTGAATATGTGAAAGACCTTGAAAGTACCTTTGAAGTTCTGAGGAGGCACAAGCTGCGCCTGAACGCTTCCAAGTGCTCATTCGGCGTGAGGTTAGGCAAGTTTTTGGGGTACATGATGACTCACAGGGGAATTGAGGTTAACCCCGACCAGATAAAGGCCATCAACAATTTACAAGCTCTTCAAAATCCCAAGGAAGTCCAGAAACTGACTGGAATGACTACTGCCCTGAGCCGATTTATCTCTCGATCAGCAGACATGTGTCGACCTTTCTTCTCTTTGATTAACAAGTGGAAGGGATTCGAGTGGACTGAAGAATGTGTTGTAGCCTTTCAGCAACTTAAGGATTATCTAGCTCGGCCACCAATCATGTCCAGTCCTGAACCAGATGAAGTCTTGTTCGCCTACATTGCTGTGGCTCCCTAAGCTGTAAGCTTAGTGTTGATCCGAGCAGATTATGGTATGCAAAGACCAGTTTACTACGTAAGTAAGTCGCTGCATGAGGCTGAGACTCATTATTTGCCGCTGGAGAAGGCTATCTTAGTAGTAGTGCTCGGTACACGAAAGTTGCCTTACTATTTCCAGGCCCATATGGTCATTGTCCTCACTCAGCTCCCACCCAAGGCTATACTCCGAAGTGCTGACTATACTGAAAGAATTGCTAAATGGGGTACGATCTAGGGGGCTTTCAATATCAAATATATGCCTCTTACATCGATCAAGGGCCAGGTACTTGCGGATTTGGTAGCCGAGTTCATGGAGCCCCACTTAGAAGAAGTAACGCTCACATCAGACATGGATGAAAAATCAGTTGGCATAATTTCTCACCAAGGCCCGTCCCATTGGGAAGTGTACGTGGACGGCGCATCAAATCAGAAAGGTTCTGGAGTGGGGCTGGTGCTGATATCCCCCGAAAGAATCACCATTGAAAAATCATTAAGGCTGGATTTCTCGGCGACAAACAATGAGGCGGAGTACGAAGCCCTACTGATGGGGATGGCTAGGTCCGAAGAATGGGAGGAAAAGCAGTTGAGCTATTCTCGGACTCAAGGTTAGTCGTGGGTCAAGTGCAAGGTGAGTTTGAAGCGAAGGATGAAAGAATGCAGGTGTACTTGAGCCAAGTTAACTACTTGCGGTCTGAGTTCGAATTTTTTAGTTTGCTGCACATCCCTAGGAGTGGTAATGCACATGCTGATTCTTTGGCCACTCTCGCTACTTCTTCGGTGCAAAATTTGCCGAGAGTCATCATTGTCGAGGACTTGCACGGGCCTACCTAGGCAAGAAGAGAAGCAGTTTAAATTCACCAAGTTAGGACCGGGCTCTACTGGATGGACGCTATTATTAAATTCCTGAAAGAAGATATTTTACCTGAAGAAAGAGGGGAAGCTGACAAAATTCGAAGGAAAGCGACCAGATTCTAGCTACCTGAGGACCAGAAATTATACAAACGCTCCTATTCAGGACCGTACCTGTTATGCATTCATCCTGAAGCGGCTGAGTTGCTACTAGAGGAGTTGCATGAAGGAATTTGAGGGAGCCACACCGGTGGTAGGTCCTTGGCTCACCGAGCCATCACTCAAGATTATTGGTGGCCGAACATGCAAAAAGAAGCCCACGAATACGTTAAAAAGTGCGATCAATGTCAGCGGTTTGCCCCAAACATTCATCAACTAGGGGGAACTCTTAATCCACTATCTAGCCCATGGCCTTTCGCCCAATGGGGCTTAGATATCATGGGACCATTCCCTAAAGCTGCAGGAAATAGGAAATACCTTCTGGTCGGCACAGACTATTTCACCAAGTGGGTCGAAGCTGAACCTCTGGCCAACATCAGAGACGTAGATGTGCAAAGGTTTGTGTGGAAGAATATTGTCACTTGGTTTAGGGTTCCTCATACTCTCATCTCGGACAATGGCCTACAGTTCGATAGCAAAGCATTCAGGAGTTATTGTAGTGAGTTAGGAATTATAAACAGATACTCCACCCCCACTTATCCCCAGAGTAATGGACAAGCAGAGGCTGTCAATAAGGTCATAGTAAATGGCTTGAAGAAGAGGCTCGACAACGCGAAAGGCAAGTGGGTGGAAGAATTGCCACACATACTTTGGGCCTACCGAACTACGTCTCGCAGATCTACAGGAGAGACCCCCTTCTCAATGAGCTATGGGATTGAAGCTGTCATACCTTTTGAAACTGGGTTTCCAAAACTGAAAACCAGTTCGTTCAATCCGACCGGCAACAATGAGCAGCTAGAGAGGAGTTTGGACCTGATTGATGAAAAAAGAGAAAATGCATTAGTTCGACTGGCACATTACCAGCAAAAGCTCAGGCAGGTCTATGATGCCAATGTAAGGCTAAGACCTCTAGAACCTGGTGATTTAGTGCTGAGGAAAGTTGTCGGCACTGTAAAAAACCCAGTTTGGGGAAAGTTAGGACCCAATTGGGAAGGACCATATCGTATTACTTCAGGGGCTGGCATTAGGGCGTATTTCTTAGAAGATCTGGATAGTCATGTAATATCACGCCCCTGAAATGTAAATAACCTCAAAAGGTACTATTATTAATCGAATATTTTCTTCAATCAATATGCTGATTCTGTATATGAGTAGTTCTCTAAGTGTTTAAACTTAAATTCAATCATGCCTGTAGTCCTCGGACCAGATGATTTGGGTTAGTTAACACTCGTTCCAAGTTCTCTAAGTGTTTAAACTTAAATTCAATCATGCCTGTAGTCCTTGGACTAGATGATTTGGGTTAGTTAACACCCGTTCTAGATTCTCTAAGTGTTTAAACTTAAATTCAATCATACCTGTAGTCCTCGGACCAGATGATTTGGGTTAGTTAATACCCGTTCCAGATTCTCTAAGTGTTTAAACTTAAACTCAATCATGCCTGTAGTCCTCGGACCAGATGATTTGGGTTAGTTAACACTCGTTCCAGGTTCTCTAAGTGTTTAAACTTAAATTCAATCATGCCTGTAGTCCTCAGACCAGATGATTTGGGTTAGTTAACACTCGTTCCAAGTTCTCTAAGTGTTTAAACTTAAATTCAATCATGTCTGTAGTCCTCGGACCAGATGATTTGGGTTAGTTAACACTCATTCCAAGTTCTCTAAGTGTTTAAACTTGAATTCAATCATACCTGTAGTCCTCGGACCAGATGATTTGGGTTAGTTAACACTCCTTCAAAGGTCCTCTAAATGTTTAAACTTACATTCGACCATAACCGTGGTCCTCGGACCGGATCATTTGGGCTAAAGAGCATCTTCATACAGTTATTGTTAATGTTTGGATTTACCTTACCTAAAATTCTTGGATGCATTTAACTTTAATTTATAGTTTGACTCCTCAGTTAGAAATATGCTCTGCACACATTCAAGAAAGCCTGTGAAACTTTCATCTCACTTATCGTTCTCATTACTTATTAATAACTCTTGTATGTACCACTCTCTTCGGCATTGATTTAAGTCACTGGCCTTATTGTCATGATATCATGGTTAAGTTCACCTATACTATTATAATCATGTGATTTAAGCTGTTTGCAATAATGCCGAGACTTATAATTTAAGCAACAAGGATATTGAATGTAAAAGAAAGGATTTCATTAATCAAAATAAAGTAGTTTACAAGCCTTTGCCTAAAAAAAAAATAAATTAAAAAAAAAAAAAAAAAAAAACAACAACAACAACAAAACAAACAACTGAACTAGATCATATAAAAGTACAAAATAAAAACTCCTAGTTATTTTAAGTCTTCGTCTGATCAGCCGGGGGATCAATGGTCTGACTGGGCTGGGTAGTAGCAGCGTCCGGTACTTGTTCTTTGTCCTTCTCTTTAGTACCCTCGGACTCTTTAATTGCTTCAACTGGAGCAAGAGGAGCTTGGCTAACTCGGGGCTGCTCCTGAGCTTCTGAGAGTTTATGAATGTCTGGATCGTAGTATATACTCCCAGGTAGCCTCAAGGAGGAATTTGCAGGAACCCCAGCAACATCCAGTGCTTTTCCCCACATGATATCACAGTAGTCTCGGCCAACCAAGGCAAACTGCTCAGTGAGGCTTTGTTGGGTCTCCTCCATCCCTAGCTGATACGCTGCCTTTCTTTCAGCCTCCACTGCCTCTTTGGCCAACTAAGCATCCTTCTCGGCCTTTTTGGCAGTTTCCTTGGCCTTCTTAAGCTCAGTCTGAAGATCCTTCACCAGTGCTTTCTCTGTGGCCAAATTGATCTCGGTCAAATTCAACAACTGGTGTTGGTCTTCGGCCTGCTTCTTAACATTCTTCAGGCCCGCATCAAGACTGTTTCTCTACTTGACGATCTCCTTAAACTGCTCAGACAGCTGAAAATACTCCTCCTTCAAGCCACCCAAAGACTTTTCGGTTTCGAAACGAAAGTGGGCCTCTGCTTGGGCTTCAATAAATGTCTTTTTGTTCCACTCTTCAGCCACAAAGACTTGTTGGGTAATCTGCGTAGCAAAAATGATAAAGTTAATATAAAACAAGTAAAAAAAAAAAAAGTAACATCCTAAAATGAAGAAAGGGATTAACTCGCTTACTATGGCCAAATCCCTTTTTAGGGACGAGAAGAGTTCCTGCTGGCTGAAGCGCCGGTAAGACTCCATGTCCCGAGGGAGGAGCAGTGGTTGCTCCAAAGCCTCGGCAACAAGACCTGCCCTCCCTCCATCATAGTTCCTTAGGGAAGTTTCCCAAGGAATTGGGGCGCCATCCAATTCTAGTCGTGGGGACCAAGTGCGAGGTCCTCGGCGCACATCAGCAACAAGGGCCTCATCTCGGCTCTCAATAGATGAAGCTCTCTTGCTCTGGTGGTCTTTCACCACCTTCTGCTGCTTGGTCCCTTTTTGCGGAACCACCTCCCCTTCTTTTGGGGCCATAAGGGGCCTTTTCTTCCTCAGATTTGGCAGTGGCTTCAAGCAGAGATCAAGAGCCTGAGGGGGTGGTAGAGGAAGGTTCACAGCCGGTTGGGATGTACTAGTCCCCTTGGGCTCGGGCTTCTTGCCCCTATTCTTCATCAGGCTCCTTAGATCAGCCATGTCTTCCTCTTCCAAAGAGTCCTCGGGAAGAGCAGTTATTAGTACAGCAGGGTGGACAACAGACTGCCTGTCAGCCTCCTCCTCGACGTCAGGAACTATTATCACTTCAACCTCTTTCGAAGCTTCTCCTTCGAATCTAAACTTGTCTATCTGCTCCTCAAGTGAAGAGGTTGAAGAGGCAACTCCTTCACCTGTTGCTATCGGTCCGAGAGGAACCTGTTGGATTGGCTGGAGGAGCAAGGGTACACCCTGCTGATTTGGATGTGGCACGGGCACAAGGTCAAATGGAGCCAAAAAAATCCTTCCGGGCAACGTCTATACAGTTGATACGGTAGTCTCCCTGCCTTATTGCGTTGCCGACCGGCTGAAAATCCTTCGGTTTCGCTGGGTACCTAAGAATAAGCGGAACCGATCGGAGTTGCCCGTCTTCGCTTACGAAAATCTCTGAGCGTAGCAGGTAATTGAGGGCGGCAGCATTTGTAAGGCTGAGCCGAGGGGAAACGTGGTCTTTATCTGTTAGTATTACAACAAAACTTAGTCAGAAACTTGAAAGGAATAAAAAATATATAATAATAAATAACAATAATAAAATTCAAAATTACTGGAAAGTGGAGATCCTAAATCTACTGTCAATAAACCTAAATCTAGGATATTCTACTTGGTTCTCCTGGCCTGGTCGGGCAATGAGGGCCGTCATGCCACGCACCCGAGACGATCACATAGTCGTCTTTCTTCCTTTTATTAGATTTGGGAAGGCAGGAGACGAGTCTAACCACATCGAACCGGGATTTAAGATAATATCCGCCCCTTTTTGGCTGTGGCACTCATACATATGTACCACATCAAGCCAGGTGAGGCCCAACCCTAGATGGCGGTTCAGATCCTCAATTGCTTCTAAGATCCTAAACATGTTGGGCGCACATTGGTCAGGGCTAAGCCTATGGTTTCTAAGATAATTACTGGTAATGGGACCCATAGGGATGGTCATCCCTCCTTCTAGAAAGGCGATGATGGGGATAACAACTTTGCCCGTCTTTCGATCTGTTAGTATTCTTTCCGGAGAGCAATACCTCAGACCTACATCTTGAGGTATGCGGTATGTCGCCTTAAACTCCTCTATTTGGGCAGGGCTATCTACCAGATACTGGAATCTACCCATCACAATTAGACAAAAAGTTGGAGTCACTAAGTGAAGTGACTAGGGAATGATTATTCGAAAGCCGAGGAGGTTGGCCGAAGAAGGAGACGAGAGGTTCAGAAGTCGAAACTTACGCAAACCAAATCGGAATGTGATCCTTGAACTCACAGAAAGATTTTTACAGATTCTGAAAAGGAGCTAGGACCGGTGATTGGAAGAACTTGAAGGATTCGAATGCTTGAGTTTGCTGAGTGCTCTGAGGATTTGCGAAGTAAAGAAGAAGTAACCTGTTCTGAGGCTTTATATAGGGACAGGTGAAAGAGCAGGAGTCGTCCTGCCCAAATTTTGAGGAAGAATCACGTCCGTTGGATCAATAGCCCACTGTTGGATACCAAAGACAAAACGCTGCCTGGAGTAATTGATAGTGCATTAGGAATACTGAAAGGATAGCAGCATTAATGAAGCGCCTGCATCTGCGCCTACGCGTGGAAGTTCAGATGTTTTTATTATTTTAAAATTTTATTTCGTGACAAGTCAAAATCCTATTTTTTCTACTTGGACGCGAGGAAAAAATTAAAATTTTGAGGGGCTATTGTGGGGGGTGAAAGCCCAGCCTAATATATTGGGCCTGGGGCCCTATTCGAAGACTACTAGATGTCCGAAGAGAAGAAAGTGTCTGGGAAAGGATCCATGTGGAAGAATCGTACCTGGAAATGAATGAGGGATGTATTCCGAAGAGGTCATCAATTGTCCGAAGAGGTCTTCCTCCTCGGATATGAATATTCTTGATCAATCAAATGTGTGGGGGGTAAGAATAATCTTCCTAACGGTTCCAATAACGAAGATAAACTCTGAGCATGTCTGGAGATGATAAGAACGAAGAAATATCTAAAGGGAAAAGCTGCTACAACCGTGTTTAATGCATTACAGTTACTTTTCTGACCGCATTTATGTGGAGAAGACCCCTGAACAGTGTAATCTCAGCTACCACCACTCACAGAAAATTAAAAAGAAGACTTGACATGACATATACTCGAGTGGATGCTTAGATGAAGACCAAGTGGACGATGAAGATGAGGGGTGAGGATGCTATATAAAGGGAAGAAGCCTCTAATGAAAGGGGGGGGGGAGGAAAAAAGAGAGAAAGAAGATAAATACGATTTTACTGTAGCTCTAAGCATTGTAATCATCTTTATTCAATAAAAATCTCTTCGGACATTCATTGGGTCGATTGTTCAAGTATTATTGTATGTTAATTCATCTTTAACTATCTTAGCTAATCACTGTATGATTCACAACTAGCCTAGCTCTTTCACCCACTCTCTACAAATTTATTGTTCTGGGTTCAGTGGGCTCATAATCCATATCTCTTGGGCTTGAGTTACAAATCCTGACCCTACACTATTGATCTTTAATTTTCTAGAAATTTTGCAAACATGGAGAATATAAGAAGAAAATGTAATCTAATGGTGAATTTGTCAAAATTCACTTTCAGTAAAAAGATATTGAGTAAAGTTAGGCTACAACTAATTTTTTAGCTAAATTTTATCTTTTTTATTTTTTTTATTTACTCCTACATAGATCACAAAAGAATGGCATAGCCATAATTTAATGATTTAAAAAAAAAAAATTTAATGGAATTTTAAATTGGCCGAATGGCCAAATTAAAATAGGACTCAATATATGTCCACTACATTGGACGAGACATGGTCATGTTGGGCCCATCTCCAGTCCAGTACATACAAAGCATTGAAATTTGAAGCTTAGCCCCATAAAAAATTGGACTCAAAAGTCAGATTGGGCTTGTGTCGATCTAGCCCAAACTGTAGCCCTTAACATTTTGAAACCTGAACTATACGATGAAACCAACCTCTTCAGTCTTCAGCTCCTAAATCCAAGTATCTCTTTTCTCCTGTATTCACACACAGGCACATATGAATATGTTTGTGTACTTTTTTAGCTTTTAGGGTTGAATTTTTATTGTTTTAGATTTGAAGTGGGTAACTATCAACTATCAAGTGATGAGAGAAAAATCACTGCAACAATATGATTGGATACATGTGCATTAGCTAACTGGAGAAAGTTTTGAATATCTGCATTCACTCGTTGGACAAAGTAGTCAACTTATTCATCACCTTCAATGTGCAATCCATCATTGCCAAAAAAAAAAAATACCATGCATTGTAAATTATAATATAAGAGCACTCATATTAGCTTGATATAATAGAAAAATGTGTAACATTTACACTGCACTATTCATTTTATATTTAATTTTTTTTTATTTCTTTATGTTGTGTGTGAAGAAAAAGAAATAATTAAAAAATTAATATTTTAATAAAATTTAGTATAAAATAGATAATTTAAGGTGAAGTGCGTTTTGAAAAGTAAATATGTAAAATAGAAAAATTAGATTCTTAGAGCTGATGAATATTCTAACACAAATTCTGACATACTTCAGTTAGCCCCCAAAAAAAAAAAAAAAAATTCAAAGATCTGACCGTCACATCAAAAATGGGTATAACTTTACTGTATGATGACATTAATTTTGTATGCCTAACCCTTAAAGAAAAAGGAAGTAAAGACGATGACATGAATGTTAGAGCTAATAATGTTGATAGACTAATTAGTAATAATAATATTAGCTGATGCTTTGGTAAAAAAAAAAAAAAAAGCTTTTGCATATTCAGGTAAATATATGGCAAAAAAAAAAAAAAAAAACTGAGAAGTTCTGTTAGCGATAATGAGAATGAGAAAGTAGAGTTGGTCTCAAATATATTCAGAATTTCATTTTTTTGATAGTGAAAAACATTACCTGCTGCTTTGTAAAGTTGACAAACTGTTGAACTCGAACCACGTAAAAGATTCTCTTTTGTTGATTTCCTCTCTATTTTACTAAATTACAAAGATAAAAAATCTTCAACAAGTGTTGCGCGAAATGTATTTATTTTCATTCTATTCATAATAATCACCTATGCTATTGCTTTTTGTTAGTGCTTTTCAGAATCATATTAACAGTAGTTTGCAGGTGTCAAACTCTAAATGGCACCCTCTGTTGGTGGTTCAATTCTAAGAGATGACAATACTTAAAGAGGCCAACATAATCATGGCTCTTTCTTGTCTACAAGGATCCCACGTCAAACCTTAAAGTATAATCAAAGAAGAAACATCACCTAATCTTCAACTACATAAATGCGATATCCAAACCATGTTTTTCACACAATGGCATCCAACATGAAGCTGCTTGATCAACTAGTTACTGCATTCTTTCTCTTCCTAGCATCGCATTTGTTGCTGACTGGTAATTTCATATCACGAACTTTTGCTTATTCATTAAATTCATCACATTGAGGTAATATGCCAATGTTAATGACTCAATCCAAGTATCTATCTGCCAATTTTGTGTGGTTGAATTTCTATGAAGTTTAAAAGGGTGTGCATTTTGTTTCTATTTGCCTTGTAATTTCAATAACTTATGGTTATTAACTAGAATTGACAATGTTGACATAATTGTAAACCATATTGCAGGGAGTGTAGCCACAAATCAAGTTACACTTTATGTGCACAACAAATGTCTCTTTCCTATATGGCCTGCAACAGCACCAAATACTGGCTATCCAGTGATAGCTGATGGTGGCTTCTATCTTCCCTCAGGCCAAACACAACGTATTTACGCCCCATTGACATGGAGTGGCCAGATTTGGGCCAGAACGGGCTGCAAATTCAATTCCAATTGGATTCCTGCCTGTGAAACTGGTGACTGTGATGGAAAACTAGCATGCAATGGACTTATAGGCAAACCCCCAGTCACGCTAGTGCAAATTGCACTTCAGGAAGATCAAAGCAAGTCAAGTTTTTATGATGTGAGCTTGGTTGATGGCTACAACATCCCTGTTTCAGTCACAATAAGGCAAACACCAGAACAATGTACCATTAGAGGGTGCTTGCAAAATGTGAATGACTTCTGCCCACGAGAGCTTGAGGTCTTAAATGAAAATGGGAAAGTGGTGGCGTGCAAAAGTGCTTGCTTAGCTTTTGATGTTGACAATTTTTGTTGTAGAAATGAGTTTGGGACCCCAAAAAAGTGCAAGCCTACCGTCTACTCAAAAATCTTTAAGGATGCTTGTCCTTCTTACTATAGCTATGTTTTTGACACACCCCCACCATTGGTAAACTGTGCCTCTAGAGAGTATGTGATAACATTCTGTCCTTCAGGGTGGGGCGATGCATACACATTCATATAGGGTGACAGGGTGTTACATAACGTACATCTCTATGATTGTCTAATTTCAAATTTGATTAGAAGCTGATGCTTGTCATGCAAGTCTTTGTTATTTAATACAATAAATTGTATTGAGGTTTGGCTGCAGAACTTCTTTATGTATCATGAGCTCAAGAACAAAAACTCAAACTATATATATGTTTTGATCATCCCATTTTATAATAATTGGAAATAAGGTCATTTATCTTGAGTTTATGTGATAGAGGTTTTTTTATTTTTTATTTTTTAGAGAGTTTTAATCTATAGCATTCGCTCTTGATGATAGTTCTTTATCATCAGACCAAGACACCAATCAGTTTTTTGGTGTAGGCGGAAATTGAACCCCAAATTTTTTATTCAACAATTAGAAACTTTATCAATTGAGCTAACTGGAACCCACTATGTGATAGAGGTATGTGATAGAGGTTTGCTTAGTGCATTGATTCAAATATTCCATTTTATCACAGTAACCTTACTCGTTCTTATGAAAAATAATGTCAAGAAAATAATTATACACATTGTCTGACATTTATTTATATCATGATAGCTTTGACAATGTTGTGCTTTATTATTGACTTATAGTAGATTGGTAGCACAGAATATTGTCTACCTTGATACCCACTTCAATTCAAAGACAAATCAATGGGCACACACTACTTATTGCGAAAATACATATGTACATATATCGGTACAAGCCTTGAGTTTGCAAAACTAGAATATATGTATTTCTATTTTATATAAGTTTGCAAAACTAGAATATATGTATTTCTATTCTATATAAGTTTGCAAAACTAGAACATATGTATTTTTATTCTAATTGATGGTTTCTATTGTTTGAAATGACAGCAAGAGATGTTAAAAGTACAAGATGAGCATTATAGCACTCCTAATGCAGAGCCTTTGATCGAAGAGGAGATATCTATGATGGTTCTTAAGCCAAGATCTGGCTACATAAAGGGACTTGGCATGAGGCCTTCCTCATCTCTTAGGACTTCTGCCTCATCTTCCTCAACTCAGTATATTCAACAACTCGAGAGTTAAATAGATGAGCTCAAGGATGCAAACTCAAGGCAGGAGGAGAAGATAAATGAGCTCGATGATGAAAAGTTAAGACGAGAGGAGAAGATAGATGAGCTCAAGGATCTAAACTTAAGGCAGGGTGAGAAGATAGATGAGCTCATAGATGCAAACGTGAGGTAGAAGGAGAAGATAGACTCGCAAAATACTCAAATAGCTAGCATTATACAATTTTTGAGGAGCAAGGGTTTTAATGACATTTGTGGCAATGGGGGGAGCTCATCTACTAGGACATCATAAATTAAATTAAATTTATGATGTCCTAGGTTTTTGAATGTTTGCACCAAAACCACATCAATCCTGGTTTTGGAGAAGCATAATCAAGTTTGATAACCCCAAACTTAAGGAAGGGAGATGGTGGGTTGGCAAAGGAAACACTATCCCTCTTATTCACCAAGACTGTATCAAGAATCAACCTCGTAACCTAAATAATCCCAATCTGACCTCTGGTACATTAGCAGATCTTATAAATCAAGATTCTAATACATGGAGAGCTGACTTGGTTTGGACCACCTATCCTTTCCCTCTTTGTGATGATATCCTGCAAATTCCCCTTTCCAAGACCAACTTTGTTTGTTACAAGCCGTTATGGAAACATTCAAATAATGGAGATTTCGAAGTTAAAACAGCTTATAAAATTCTCCTTAAGGACTACCTTTCAACATCTGACAACCACCTCAGGCAGCCTCACATTGAAAATAGAGTTTGGAATTTGATATGGAAGATAAAAACACCTCAGAAAATCTGCAACTTTGTATGGAAGCTTATGCATGATAGTCTACTAACTATGCTTCTTCTAAAAAATAGAGGAATTTTTGCCAATGGTATATGTCCTTTATGCAATATTGAAGAGGAATCCACCTCCCATCTGTTTCTACTATGTCCTTTTGCTAGAGCTTGTTGTACACACTTTTGATCTTATAAATATCTCAGTGTAGCAATGGTTAAGGGAGTTGCTTGTCTCTCACAATTTAAAATGAGGCTGTTTTTATGGAATATATGCAAACCATATTCACCACATTATGGACCATATGGAATCATACGAATAAGGTGGTACATGAAGGAAAACAACCAAATCCCATGAAAGTAGTTCTGACAGTTCAAAGTTTGTCTTGCAAGTACAAAGTAGTCTTCTCCAACCAATCTGACTCAAACAATAGATGTAGAAGATCAAGTTCTAAACCTAACACAGCTACAGGACACTGGCAACTGCTAATTAAGGTTGTAGGGGTTAGAAGGACAAATGCAAAAAGGAGTGCTTGGGCTTATGAAGCTAAGGACCTTTAGGGAGTTATCAAGTTTTGTGGTGTAGCTAGCAGCAAAGCAAGTTCAATAAATGGGGCTGTAAACGAGGCTTTGATGGAGGCAATCACCAAAGCCAGAAACTATGGATTCCAACAGATTCTTTTTTTGACCAACAACAAGAATCTAGTCCAACTCATCAACAAGAAGAAGAAACTAGCTTGGCAAGAGAAGACCTTGATTCCTGATCTGAAGATTTTGTATCAAAATGGACTGTTTTGTAATATGTTAGTTGTCCCCTATGTTGTTCCTGATTCAGTATATATTGCTGCAAATTTGGCAAACAAAATGCCAATTCACCAAAGTTGGGTTGACCCAGCTATTTTGTATCCTTGATAAACTCTGTATCTCCCTTTCCTTGGTATTAAAAAAGAAGAAGAAGTTTTTGAATGTTTATAGGGCAAATAATCATGCCCCCAAGCCAAGTTCTTTTAAAACCCAAATCAAACTAAAGAGCAATCATTAAGAGTGGACTCATAGGTTGAAACTATTTATTTATCTCTCCAAAAAAAAAAAAAAAAAAAAAGGAAAAAAAAGAAGAAAAACTAAAGAAGACTATGCATACATGGTTAAACTATACTTTGGTAAAGTTTTTTGTTATTAAATAAGAGATTTGGAGTTTAAATCTCAGCTATATAAAAAATAAATTGGTGTCTTGATTTGATAAAGCAGACTCTGTAGTTTGAATAATAATAATAATAATAATACTAATTTTTTTCAATAATTATAACAATGGAGGAGGGAAATTTGTCAGAGTGGAAAAGTTTAAACTTGGATGGATTCTTCCAAGTGGGAAGAAAAAGCTTTCCCCTCGCCTTTAGTTGCCTCTGTGGAACCATGTCCACCAAATAAGCTCCTCTTCCCCTATAAAGAATTCTTAGAGAAATCACAACATAAAATAAATGAGATATGTAAAATTCTTGAATAGTATACGTTCTAGTTACTTAAAGAGATGGACTAGAGGTGAATTCCAACTTTTTATTTTATTTTATTTTATTTCTTTCTTTCTTTTTTTCCAAACCAATCTTTGAATTTTTCCTTTTTTTCTTATTTTTTTGATTTTGGCCCACCCATGTCCCCTTCAACTTAGGAATTGGTCTTTACCAAATTGTGTAAGAGGGGGAGGTGAGCCAAGCTACATGCTGTTGGGGAACTCTGCTTGGGTCTTTCCACCTTCTTGCTGAATCTATCCACAAACCTAGACTTTGACAACCTTCCTTTGTAACCAAAGGGCTCGAAAGTAACAAATATGAGATTGAGCTTTAGTCTCATAAAAAAAAAAAAAAAAAATGGTAGACAATGCCATTAAGTTACAAATCTCTTAGCGCATTGATGTGATATATTAACAAGTTAGAACGAAAATGGTATGGATTAAATTTAACATTAGAATAATAGAATGACAATACTTTTGGGGAAAAAAAAAAGGTAAAAGCAGTAACATTTTAAATTTGAAAGACAAAAAATAAATTTAGAACGAATTTTAGGAATACGAAGTAAATAATATCCTACATATTTTCTTTAACTCCTACATAACTCACAAAAGAATGGCATAGCCATAATTTAATAAAAAAAATTTCTTGTGCTAAGGAATTTAAAATTGGCCGAAAGGCCTAAAATAGAACTTAACATATATCCATTACCTTGGACGGGACATGGTGTTGTGGGGCCCATATCCAGTCCAGTACATTGGAAGAAAGCATTGAAGCTTAGCCCAATAAAAAATTGGACCCAAGTCATATTGGGCTTTTATCTCTCTAAAAGAGTCTTTTCAGCCCAAACTGTATCCCTTCAACATTTCAATTTAGGGTTTGCAATTTATGCCAGCGGAGCTGTAAATATGCGCCTCAAGAACTGAACTGTACGATGAAACCAACCTCGTCAGTCTTCAGCTCCTACATCCAAGTATCTCTTTCCTCCACACATATGAGCATGTTTGTGTAATTTATTTATGTGCTTTTAAGGTTCAATTTTTATTGTTTTAGATTTGAAGTGGGCTACAAAGCCTACAATCAACAATCAAGAGTGATGAGAGAAAAATAACTCCAACAATATATATATATGATTGGATACACATTAGCTAAGTGGAGAAAGTTTTGAATATTTGCATTAATATTATTCGGGTGAACCTATAGTCATGTTTTTGAATGCAGCTAAAAACTTAATTTATAACCGCGTTTTAAAAACGAGGCTATAGGTTAGCTATAGCCTCGTTTTTTGAATGTGTCAATACGCCATATCCAAAAAAATGCGGCTAAAAATACTTACAAATGCGGCTATAGGTTAGCTATAGCCGTGTTTTTTGTAAACGTGGCTAAAAAATAAAAAAATTACAATGTTATAAATTATAATATAAGAGCATTCACTTCAGTGGGTGAATAATAGAAAAATGTGTAAAATTTAAACCAACATAATTCATTCTGTAGTTATTTTTTTGACAAAGTTTGGCTACAAAGTTGAGTTACAACTTTACTCAATAAAATAAACATTATTATATATTTTAAAAATCTGAACGTTGAATTGTATGCTTTTTACACTTTCAATACACATGTCAAATTTTATATCAATCAGATATTATTTACTATATGATCTACAAGTTTATATTTTATGCATAATTTTAAACTACAAAAACTTACAATTTAAATAATTTATTGATGATATAACTATTGATCTTTAATTTTCTAGAAATTTTGCAAGCATGGAGGATATAAGAAGAAGATGTAATTCAATGGTGAATTTGTCAAAATTCATCTCTAATGAGTATGGTTGTAGTTTAAGACTACAACGAATTTGGTAGTTAAATTTTGTCCTTATTTTTTATTTTTTATTTTACATAATACTGTGTGAAGAAAGTTAAAAAAAAAAAAAAATTTAATGAAATGTAGTATAAAATAGATAATCTAATGTAAAGTATTTTGAAAAATAAATATGTAAAAAAAAAAAAAAAAGATTTTTATACTTAAAAATAGGCATAAATTTTTGCATGAGTTAATCCTAATATTCTAACGCAAATTCTGACATACTTCATCAGTTAACCCAAAAAAAAAAAAAAAAAAAAATCCAAATATCTTGCCGGCACATCAAAGATGGGTTGAACTTTACTGTATGATGATTGATGACATTAATTTTACGGTATGATGACATTAATTTTGCACGATTTTTACCTAACCCTTAAAGAAAAAGGAAGTAAAAACGTTGACATGAATGTTAGAGCTAATAAAGTTGCTAGACTTTTTTTTTTTTTTTTTGGAGGGGAGTTGCTAGACTTATTAGTAATAATAATAACTGATGCTTTGGTGGAAAATAAGCTTATGCATATTCAGTTAAATATATGGCCAAAAAATCTGAGAAGTTCTGTTAGAGATAGTGAGAATGAGAAAGTAGTGTTGGTCTCTAATATAGAGGCCTGACATGCAACTTAATTTAAGTCTATTCAAATTTCAATTTTCGGATATATAGTGAAAAGCATTACCTGCTGCTTTGTAAAGTTGACAAACAGTTGAACCATGTAAAAAAATTCTCTTTTGTTTATTTTCTCTCTGTTTTACAAAATTACGCAGATAAAAAATCTTCACCAAGTGTTGCGCAAAATGTATTTATTTTCATTCTATTGATAATAATTACCTGTGATCTTGATTTTTGTTAGCGATTTTCCTCTCATGAAGCATCGTATTAAATGTTCTTTGCAGGTGTCAAACTCTAAATGGCACCCTATGTGGGTGGTTCAGTTTTAAGAGATGACAATACTTAAGAGGCCAACATAATCATGGCTCTTTTTTGTTTACAAGGATCCCACGTCAAGCCTTGAAGTATAATCAAAGAAGAAACATCACCTACTCTTCAACTATATAAATGCGATATCCAAACCATGTTTTCACACAATCGCATCCAACATGAAGCTGCTAGAGCTAGCTGCTACTGCATTCTTTCTCTTCCTGGCATCGCATTTGATGCTGACTGGTAATTTCATAACACAATTTTCTTATTCAGTGAATTAATCACAATTATGTAATATGCCAATGTTAATGACTCAGTCCAAGTATCAATCTGCCAATTTTGTGTGGTTAACTTTCTATGAAGTTTAAAATTGGTGTGTGCTTTTGTTTCTATTTCCCTTTGAATTTCAATGAGTTATGGTTCCTAACTAGAATTGACCATGTTGATGTAATTGAAAACAATATTGCAGGGAGTGTAGCCGCATATCAAGTTACACTTGATGTGCACAACAAATGCCTTTTTCCTATATGGCCTGCAACAGCACCAAATACTGGCTATCCAGTGATAGCTGATGGTGGTTTCTATCTTCCATCAGGCAAGATTCAACGTATTTATGCTCCATTGACATGGAGTGGCCGGATTTGGGCACGAACAGGCTGCAAATTCAATTCCAATTGGAAACCCGCCTGTGAAACCGGTGACTGTAAAGGAAGACTAGCATGCAATGGACTTATAGGCAAACCCCCAGTCACGCTAGTGCAAATTGCACTGCACGGAAATCAGAGCAAGTCAAGTTTTTATGATGTGAGCTTGGTTGATGGCTACAACATCCCTGTTTCAGTCACAATAAGGCAAACACCAGAACAATGTACCATTAGAGGGTGCTTGCAAAGTGTGAACGAGGTGTGCCCACAAGAGCTTCAGGTGTTAAATAAGAAGGGGAAAGTGGTGGCATGCAAAAGTGCTTGCTTGGCATTTGATAAAGACATCTTTTGCTGTAGGAAAGCATATGGGACCCCAGAAACGTGCCAGCCTAGCGTCTACTCAAAAATCTTTAAGGATGCTTGTCCTTGTTACTATAGTTATGCTTTTGACACACCCCCACCGTTGGTAAACTGTGCCTCGGGAGAGTATGTGATAACATTCTGTCCTTCAGGTTGGGGTGATGCACACACATCCATATAGGTGTGTTATATAGCTTATATCTCTATGGTTGTCTACTTTTGATTTGATTATAGGCTGATGCTTGTCATGCAAGTTAATACAATAAATTTGCACTAAGGATTGACTGCAGAACTTCTTGATGTATTAGGAGCTCCAGACCAAAAACTCAAACTATGTTCTGATCATCCTACTTTAAATGAATTGGAAATAAGGTCATTCATCTATAATCTACTTGAGTTTGTGTAACAGAGGCTTGCTTCATACATTGATTCAAATATTCCATTTCATCTCAGTAGCCTTACTTTTTCTAATGAAAAATAGTGTCAAGAAAGTAATTATACATATTGTCTGACATTTGATATATATCGTGATAGCTTTGACAATGCTGCTCAATTATTGACTTATATATAGTAGACTTGTAGCACAAAGTAATGTTTTTAAAAATTTGCACTTTTTATTCTTATTATATATATATATATATATGTATGTATGTATGTATGTATTTGAATTAGAAAAAATTAAAAATAATTAATAAGACATGGAGGCTCATTTTTAACTTATGCATTGATTGAGGCTTTTTTATATAAAAAAAAATTAAGATAAAATTGATTGAGGCCAATTAAAAAAATTTCAAATTCAGTGTTATTCAGGACTTCAAAAAAGAAAAATCTAATTTTTTTTTTGTCAAATAAGAGACAAAAAGCTTGTGTGCACAACTGGTAGAAACTAAGGATTTTATGAAAGATATTTACCAAAAGATTTGGTAAACACAAATAGCTTGTGTGCACAAACAATTTCATGACCAAATTCAATTTATGATTTCCTATGTTTTGAATTTTTTCTGGGCAGATAATTATGCCTCCAAGCCAAGTTCTTCCAAATCCCAACTCAATCCAAACTAAAAAAGACTATGCATATATGGCTAAACTATACTTTGCATCTTTAAAGTTCAGTCCAAGTTTGTTGGGTGTAATTACTTTTATTGATAAAATCTCTTGATGTTAAATAAGAGTTTTTTTTTTTTTTTTTTAGTTAAGAAAATGTCAAATAAGAGATTTAAGGATAAAACCACGCTAAAAAAAATCAATTAATATCTTGACTTAATGATAAAAAGTAATAATTATTATAGAGCGATGTCATAGATTGAATTTCATATATATATATATATATATATAACTCCTCCATAATTCACAAAAAGAATGGCATAGCCATAATTAAATAGAAAAATTTATTGTGATATGGAATTTAAAATTAAAGGCCAGAAATAGGACACAAAACATGCCCACTACATTGGACGAGACATGGTCATGTTGGGCCCATAACCAGTTCAGTTCAATGGAACAAAGCCTTGAAGCTTAGCCCCATAAAAAATTGTACCCAAAAGTCATATTGGGCTTATATATTTCTAGAACCGTCGTTTCAGCCCAATCTGCAGCCCTCAACATTTCGATTTAGGGTTTGCAATTTATCCCAACGGAGCTATAAATAATAATATGCGCCTCAAGAACTGAGCTATACGATGAAACCAACCTCTTCAGTCTTCGTCTCCTCCACCCAAGTTTCCTCTTTCCGCTTGTTTTCACACACGGACACATACACACATATGAACATGTTTGTGTACGTTTTATGCTTTTAAGCTTCAGTTTTTGTTGTTTAAGATTTGAAGTGGGTTACATTCAACAATCAAGTGATGAGAGAAAAAAATAACTGCAACAATATGATTGGATACGCTCCATGATTCATTGGTATTTAAGTCTCTGATGATTATTTACTTTATATTTGCTTTTTTTTTTTTTGGGTTTTCATTTTTGTGTAGTACTTTTGCATGTTTCTGTGTTTTGATTTAGTTCTCTTTATCAATTGGTAGATTATATGTTTCTGGGATATGATGAGTAAACCTTTTGGTCCGTGTTTCTGAATTAACCGTGACTGATAACAATTTAGCACTCTCTGATCTCTCTCTGATTATAATTTCCATCTTTTTTGTGTTCTTTCTTTAAAAATTTTTGCCTTTTTAATTAATAGATCTATAATTTTTTTTTAGTTTTTAATTTTCTATGATATTGGCTCTGTGATTACATGCCTGAAAGGGCAATATACGCTATTCCGACTCAGAACATGAGCAGAAATTCAATTTTGAAAATGAGAGCTTTTATTTATTTTGTCATTTGGGTGTGTGTGTATGTGTTGTTTTGTTATGCTGTGATGAATTATGAATAAATTCACATGTCAGACTTCAGAGATTATTACAATCAATGAGAAGTACATTCATCTATTCTGAGCATAATCTGTGTGTTCTGTTTTATTTCTTTTGGGGCCTATGTTTTTTGGCAAAAATACTGGAAGGAAAAATGTAATTGTTTTTGTGTTTGATGGTATGCATAATTTATTGTTGGATGTTATTAACATTGTTGGGGCCTTAGTGCTTAGAAATCTAAAAACTGCACTAGCGAATAGAAGTTTTGTTCAACACAGCGTGGATGCACTATACTCTAAAGGAAGGTGTATAGCATAAGACTAGTTGTGATTGCTAAATTGCATCTTATTTTTTACCTTGGTCGAAATTGAAGCGAATGAGGCCTTTCATGAGCTCTAGTAAAATGGATAATGCAGAACTCTTTAGTTTGCTGTGCTTAGTCGGATTGTAATGTGTATTTTCTTGCTCTTGGAGGTTTCTGCTGGAAGAACTATAGTTTGAATCACTCAACTTGTCTACGGATCAAAAATAAAATAAAATTGCACTGCATGTTAAGAACTTAGAAGCACCTATTGAGTCGAAATGCAATTTTTTATGATTAAAATTTCATCAAAAAATATCTAAGCTAACTAAACTTAAGAGCTAAAGATTATTTTTCTAAGGGTCAATCTTTAAAATGGAGTAAATTGATAAAAATTAAATAACTAAACAGAACTTTTTAAACATTTTTTCTAACTTCAAAAGGTGTTGATGATTCTTGTATATCCTGTTTGTCTACAAATTGCTAAATATAGGAAATCTGGGTTTCCTGCCTCGTGGTTTATCAGAGATAGTTTCAACATATAGTTACGGAATGAACTTTAGATCTCCTATTCATCAAGAGATTTTATCAATTGTGCCCACTGGAATTTACAGAGAATTAAAACTTAAAAATTCTTTCCCGTTTATAAAACTAACCTATTATTAAAAAAATGGTCATATGGTTCTCACAATTGTGGTATACTAATTCTTGTGATCTGTGATTGTTCTATTTTCTTTCAGGATGGAAAACCCATTGCAGTTAAGTAAAAAAATTCTTATTTTAATTAATTTTTGTTTTTTTTTGCTACCAAATCTAGTTGGGATTCAATTGATGCTTTTTCAATGAACGCCTAAGGACACTCATTAACTAAAGTCTTTCTCAGGTTCTTTAAACATAAAAACTTGAAAACGAAAAATAAATGATCACTTGAATCATGATGAATATTTTGGTTATCTGAAATTTTCGCGTGTGATTGCATCTTGTCGCCCTTTGCTATTGAGCTCGTTTGGTTGTTTCGCCTTCCCATGATTTGCCTTATGTAGAATATGTCTCTTTCTTACCTCTCTCTTAAATATCTAAAGCTTCTCGACTTAATTTATTATTATTATTTTCTAAAAGCTTCCCTGTGTTGAATTAAAAAAATGTTAAAAGAGAATGTTTTGATAGATTGTGGTATTTATTTTTTTTTTTTGAGAAAAAAGAAAAAAAAAAATATACACGTATGCTTATCATTTTTTAATGTGGACTTACTCAGAAAAGATCATGTTGAGAAAAAAGATATTAAAGAATGTCTTTACTTATCATTCTTGAGATGTACAAATCACACTGGAAAATTACATAAAAACTAACAGAAGTAATTCTCTATAAATGTTTTTCTTAAGTTGAAAATGCAGTATTCATGAGCATATTTTAATTCAAAAAATTAATAAGTTAACATATAATCAAAATATTTAGTATTTCATACTCTTTGCTCTGTCGATTTTTGAAAATTCATCTAAAACTTACAATGAGAGGTAGAGGTCATGTATCTGCTTTGTCATCTATCACTGCTCCAAAGCCATATGGAATCATTCTTGGGCTGACCAAATAACAATGGAAATTCATTATTATTTTCTGATAAACTATGGTCTTTGGAAACATTCTTCGATGACTGATAAATTTGGTACATAGACCACTTATCCTTGGGCCTTGAAACCAAACATTTATATGCAATTTTCAAGAACTGCAAAATTTCCTTGTCATGACCTTTTACACAGTGTTATCAATGGCATCTTTGATTCGACTAGATGTGGAGAGACGATTCACCCAATCCACCAAGTTACTTTTCAGTCTCTCCTGAAAATTGCTCACTTCATGAGGTATTTGCCCAGTCTAACAATTCCAGAAGTATCACTCCAATTCCAATAGCATCCCTTCTCAGAGAATCAGCCTTTGTGTTTAGGCATTCTGGAGTTGCATAACCAAGTTCTTCCAAGTTCCCATCAACAAATCTACTCTTAGAAACATCATCAAAAGTCATCACACTTGCCAACCCAAAATCCATTATCCTAGCATCCAAGTCCTCATCGAAGAGGATCACATTGGAGCATATGCTTTGGTGTATGATTGGAGGATGGCAACCATGGTGCAGCCGAGCTATATCTAGTTGGCCAATCCAATTCAATACCACTTCAACGCAACAAAGAGTACAAAGTCCCATTACGCATATACTTAATACACCAAAAGCTTCTCCTCCTCTACCACACAAAACCGCAAAAGTGGTGCCAATTTTGGGTGCCTAAGCTGGCCTATTCGGTTCATCTCTAAATGAAACTGCTTCTCCCAAGCTTACAAGTATTCAACTGCTTGATTGCAAGTGCCGAACCATCACACAACATAGCGTTATAAGTAACACCCGTTCTAGTCAATGCAATTATATTTTCCAGCGAGGTTGTCAAAATCGGGATCATACGTAGGATCGTAAGAGGTAGGTCGGATCGTGGATCATAGGATCGGATCGTGGATCGTAAGATCCTACCTATTTTTAGATTTTAAGCAAAAAACCTATTGATAGTGACTTTGTATGTTATATAATCACTTAAAATATGAATCCATCCATTAAAAAAAAAAATTGCATCATAAAATATAATTTGCACGCACTACATCGTTCTTATGTTATTCTAACGAAACAAAATATATTTAACTTTTGACATAATGTTTCTAAAAAGTTCAATACATGTTTAATTAGCCCCTAAGTACCAAAATATTATCTACACATATGGAAAATGTTTTCTAAATTCTAAATTCCAAATCCAAAATAAGTTAGGCTAGTTAGCATATAAAAACTATTAACTACAAATTTACAATATGTAATCCAAAAGAGAATTCTCAATTTAAGGTAAACTAGCTAATTACAAATATGAAATCCAAAAGAGAATTCCCATTCTAAGGTTCTTCTAATCTAATCATTGTCATTGTCATATCCCATTTCATCATCTATATCCTTCCTAGTGTCAACATTCATGGCGTAATCATCGAAATCCTTATCTCTCTCAAATCCAGGTGGGGGCCCATCACTATCATCATCATTAGAACCATCATATGATATAAGGGTTTTTTTTTTGTTTTTTGAGCTGCAGATTTTCGCAACTTCAAGGCTAAATAGACCCAATGTTTGGCAAATGCCTCAGGTAAATTTTTTTTTTTTTGGTGTGTGTGTCTTATATTGAGGTATTTAGTTTGATTGCTTTTGAAACTAAATAGCTTTGTTTTTGCTTGCTACGTTAATTAAAGATATAAAAATAACATGAGAAATAGACAAGACCCCACTTGTATTTGATGGACCTGAGTTCTTTCCAAGTTATTTTTTGTGTGTGGAGTTGGTGATTTGAGTTGAGAATTGTTTTAGATTGAAACAAATGGAGCTGATATTTAAAATTTTTCTTGTGTTTGGAGTTGGTGACTTGAGGGTTGAGTGAGACAATAATAATGACCCAACAAATGAGGGATGATAAAGACAATGTGTGTGTTGATATCGTATTAACAAAAGGAATCCCAAGTTTAGGTTCCAACCACTTAAAAAAAAAAAAAAAATCAAGCCAAATGGTAGGATCGGTAGGATCCCATACGATCCTACGATCTTATACGATCCTACACGATCCTACATACGATCCTACCATTTTTGCGATCCTGCTACGATTTTAAACTTTTTGGTGAGATGGGATTGTAAAATCGTGCGATTTTACGATCTGGATCGCGATTTTGACAACCATGTTTTCCAGTCTAAAACTGCTAGTTGCCAGTTGCCACCATCATTTATCAAAACAAGCGGTTTTCAAAACCAAAACACTTGAACAAGCTTATGAGCCTTCAGTCTCTGACCCCAATCATCATCCAATCCCATATACTTTCTTCTTCTTAGTCAACCTACCCCCCCCCCCCCCCCCCCCCACAAAAGAAGATTCTAGGCACCCCCTAGCTTCCCCCTTCCCTTTCCTATCCCCCATTAAAGTCCACTATTTCCTTATCAAACTTAGACAGAAAAACTCGATATCTTGCCCCAGAAAAACCATTATTAGATAAATCCAAGTACATGTTAGATATTGTACTGTACAAATTGTTATCTAAGAGCATTAGTATCGGGGATTCTAAAAATTATTCTATTTTACCATTTTAAAAGCTAATTTATCTAGTATCAGGGATTCTAAAAAATTATTCTTTTTTTTACTATTTCTCTCTCTTCCTTTTCCTCTCTTTCTCCCTCTTCCTCTAAGCAACCAGCAACCAACAACTATAACATCACACAACCATCGCCACTCACATCCTAGCAAACCCACTAGACATCGGCCAGTAACCACCATCATAACCACAATAGTCACCACCATGCCACCACCACACCAACCACCAAAACCCAATAAAAAAACCACCAAACCTACCACAAACAACAAGAAACCTCTACCAACAACCACAAGAAACTGCTACCACAAGAACCACCAAGAGGAAAAAAAAAAACACACACGCACACACACACACACAGACACAAAGAAACCACCAAAAATTACCAACATCAATTACAAGAAACTGCCACCACACCACCACCAAGAGAAAAAAAAAACACTCACACACAACAACCAAACCCAGAAGCCCACCATTGCGAATCTTGCTGATCTAGAAAGTCGGAAAAAACATGCTGTTCTCCATGCCACCACGCCGATCTCCACCTCAACTGTGCCATTATGACCTCACTATGCCAATCTCCATGCAAAACGGTCTAACCCAGCTCTGGGGGCAAATTTAGAGAGAGAGAGAGAGAGAGAGAGAGAGAGAGAGAGAGAGAGAATAATAAGCTTTAAAAAAGCTGTACATAAAAACTAAAAAGTAATAAACTAACCTATAAGCTAGTTATAAAAAGTTGTACTAAAAGTTTTGTTTGGAAACAACTTATTTAGTTTTTTGTTGAAAACGTGTTAAATATACTTGTACTTTAAAAATGTGAAAAAAAAAATTTTGAGATTTTAAAAAGATGTATATATAAGCTAAAAGCAGTACGAATACTTTTTCTTTATGTGCTTTTATTTATTTATTTATTTTAATTTTTTTATACTGATTATAGTATTAGTAATAATAATTTTTACAGAAAAAAGGAATATTGGTAATGATATGGAATCATGGTATTGGACCAAATAAATTGGATTATAATATAAATATATAAATGTAAGGACACAATTAGCGGTCCAAGCCCAAAGAAGAATTGGGTGATGGTCCAATGAGCCCAATACAATAAATTTGTAGAGGATGGGTTAAAGAGTTAGGTTTTAATGAAGTGAATAATGGCTACTATGGATTTAGAAGATGATCAAACAAGACAAACCTCAATAGATTGAATAAATTCACTATCCGAGTAGATAATTTTGAGTATAAATTAACATATCAACTTATAAGTACAACTTTGATTACTACAGTATTTTTTTTTTCCTTTTTCTTCCTTGCCCCTCTCATGGGAGATCTTTCACATTATATAGTTCCTTTCAGACCATCATGATCCTACACTTGTTAATCATCTAAACCTTCACTTGAGTGCATGTCCCATCAGACATCTTCTTTGGCTCTCTGTGAATTGTGGTTGCTGAGACTGCACTGTTCAGAGGTCTTCTTCCCATAAATGTGGCCAGAAAAGTTGTTGCAGTGCATTTAATGCGGTAGCAGCAGTTTTTCCTTTAGATATTTCTGAGTTCCTATTGTCTTTGTACATACCTGAGGCTCATTCTTATCATTGAAACTTCCTGGAAGGTCACCTAAATTGCCCAAATATAGATTTGATCAAAATCCATCGTGTCCGAGAAGGAGCTCCTCCTCGGAATATATTCCTTCATTCTTTACTTATGTGATTCTCAACTTTGGGGTCTCTCCCAATCATCTACTCCTCTTCGGACATGTCCATATCCTCAGATAAGGCCCAAGGCCCAATATACAAATTTTGGCTATTACCCCCACAATAGCTCCTCAAAATTCCAGTTTTTCCCTTGCATCCGAGGAAGAAAAGTGGGGTTTTGATTTGCCTCAATATTAAGGGCCAGGAATATTAAAATCTATAAGTTTACACGTGTGGGAGTATAGTTTTATGCGTTTCATCATTGCTATTGACGTTTCGGAATCCGCAAAGCGCCATTAATTGCTCCAGGCCCTTATGTTTCTTGCATCTAATGGTGAGACATTAATCCAACGGCTAATATTTTTCCTCAGGGTTTGGGCAGGATAACTCCCACTTATTCTTTGCCCTCTATATAAAGCCTTGAAAGAAATCATTTCTCCTTTACCTTACAAACTCTCAAGCTCTTCAGCGATCTCGAGCATTCAAATTCACAAGACCTGTTAAATCGTAAAGCTTACCATTCTTGTTCCCCTAGAAACCTTTGAGAGTTTTTCCAAAGGTTTCAAGGATCATCCCTCATCTTAGTTCGCGTAAGTTTTGATTTCTCCGAACCTCTCTTTTTCTTCTCGGCCAATCTCCTCAGCCCCCAAATTCTTATTTCCTCAGTTGTCATTATCGGTATTTTCCCTTTTAATTTGTCTGAAATGGGTAGATTTAGGCATTTAGTAGAAAACCCTGCAAAACTAGAGATCTTTAAGAAAGAATACCACATACCGCAAGAAGTAGCTAGCGGTACTGTTCCCCAGAAGAAATAGCAACCAACCGAGAAGTGGGAGAAGTCATAATCCTTATGATAGCTTTCATAGAAGGGGGAATGACTCTCCCCATAGGTAATATTACAAGGGACTATCTCTGCAACCATAAGATATGCCCTCACTAGTGTGCACCTAACCTTTTTAGGATCCTAAGGAGTATTGATGCTCTGAACGAGCATTTAGGCTTGAGGCTCACCTAGCTCGACATGGTCCACATGTACGAGTATCACAAACAAAAGGGAGCGAGATTTTACCTCAAATCTCGATCTGATATTGTCAGCCTTATCTCGTGTCTCCCTAAATCTAACAAGGGGATGAAAGATGACTACCTGATTGCTTCGAGGGCGTGGCATGATGATCTTTATTGCCCAACCCAAGAGGGAGAGCCAGGTGGGACATCCTAGATTTAGGTCTCCTAACAATAGATTTAGGCTCTTTATCCTCGGCTTTGTTTTGCTTCTTTTAGTCTTGTTTTTTCGAAACAATGGATTTTAACTTTTTGACTGTGTTTTGTTCTTCTTTGGTGTTAACAAATAGAAGGCACGTAGCTCTTTGGCTTAGCTTGACTAATGTTGCAGCTCTCAACTACTTGCTGAGATTCGAAATCTTTATAAGTGAAGACGGGTAGCTTCAAGCCGTCCACCTGATTTTGGACTTCAAACCCATTTCAGAGATATTCCAAGAGGTCGGCAACACTATAAGAGCGGGTGACCAATGTATAGCCCGAATTGACGTATCTCGGCCCAATTTTTTAGCTTCGCACGATCTTCCACTAGTAGCACACCCCTTTCCACGAGGTGGTCCTCTGATCATCCCACCAATTCAAAAAGTTCCTCGTGAAGTAGCAGCAGTTGGAGAAGAGGTTGCTTCGTCTAATTCCTCACTAAAGGAACAAATTGACAAGTTCCGTTTTGAAGAGGAGGAGCCTCGGGAGGTGCAGGTGATTCCCATATCGGACGCCGAGGAAGAACCCGATAGGCAATCAAGCGTCCATGCACCAGTACTAATAACTGCTCTTCTGGACGTCACCTTAGAGGAAGAAGAAGAAGACGAAATGGCTCTGAACAAAAGGAGCAAAACTTTAAAGGAGCTTATGGCCGCGAGAAATCAAGTGTCCACTTCAAGAGAGGCCAATAAATCTCAAGTCCCAGCTAACCTTCCTCCTTCTCCTCCTCAAATTCCTAAAGACCTTGGATTGAAGCCATATCCCGAGATGAAAAAGAAAAGGCCCAATGAGACTTTGGAGGAAGGTGAAGTGGGCCCCCAAAAGGGGAAAAAGCAACAAAAAGTGGCCAAGGACAACCGTGACAGGAGATCCCCATCCATTGAGAGCCAGGATGAATCTCTTGGGGCTGATGTGCACCGACCAATGCATACTTGGTCCCCCAGGCTGGAGGTTGATGGTGCTCCCATCCCTTGGGATGCCATGGTCCAAAGCTTCCAAGGGGGGCATTCTGGTCACCTTGTTGAGGCCCTGGAGCAGCCACTTCTTCTGCCAAAAGATATGGATGCTTACAGGCGTTTCAAGCAGCCTGAACTATTTTTATCCTTTAAGAGGGATCTTGCCATGGTAAGTGATTCGGTCTATCTTTCCAGTTGAATGCTTATTTATTTTTATTCCTTCTTTCTCTTTTGTCTTATATAGAATTCTTATGCTTTTGTTACGCAGATTACTAAACGGTTTTCGTGGCCGAGGAATGGGTCAAGGATACCTGCAATGAGGCTAGGGTAGAGGCCCAATCTCGGTCCGAGGTTGAGAAAACGTTGGGGAATCTTAGGCAAGATCAAGATAGACTGTCTGAGAAATTGAAGGAGACGATTAAGGCTAGGACAGTGCAGATGCAGGCCTTAAGACTGTAGAGAAGCAGGTCGAGGATCAATGCCAGAAGTTGCATATAACCGAGATTGACTTGGCTACAGAGAGGAAACTGGTAAAAGATCTTTGGGCTGAGCTTCAGAAGGCTAAGGAGGCGGCTCAGTTAGCCAAGGAAGTGGCGGAGGCGGAGAAGTCAGCGTCTTATCTGCTTGGCGTGGAAGAAACGCAAATAAGGCTGGCCGAGGAACTTTCAGGGGTTTGCCGGGAATAATGCGGCGTATCATGGGGCAAGGCCCTTGACACTGCAGGAGTCCCAGTAGACTCCATTTTGAGGCAGCCTGGGAGCATATACTATCATCCAGAAATTCGCGAGCTCCTAGGTTCTGATCCTTCTCCTCCTGAGCATCTTCTTGAGGTATTAGAGCAGCCTCTTATAAGCCAAACTGCTCTTGCTCCCGTTGAGGCTTTAAAAGGCTCCAGCTAGGCAAAGGACCAAGGCAAGGAAGCTAAGGGAGCACAGGATAAGGAGAAAGTCCAGGAGAAAGAAGCTACTTCCAAGGCCAAGGCTAAAGGTAAACAAGGTGATCCCAAAGCCAAGGATGTTGCTTCTTCTCAATTGAGCTAAGTCGTCGATCCTCTAGCCCCTAAAACCAAGATTTAGTTATGAACACTTTTTGTAATAGTTTTTTTTTTTTTTTTTTAGTATAATGTATTTTCTCTCTTTTTGATTAATGAATGTACTTTTCTTTCTATCTCTCGTGTCTTTATTTCATATACTTTTAGACTCTTTGTTGTTGCAAATAATTTTGAACTATTATCACTTTTGTTTCAATAAGAACCAACCAACAATATTATTCTGTTGATAACACAAGTAATTTAGCTAAGTGCCAATGAAGGCTGATTCTAATAAAAACAAACAATGAACCTGGTAAAGATTGAAAGAAGGAAAATACCTTTCATATTTATCAAGTCTTGAATAGATAATCAAGGATTTTACCTTATTCAGATTTAATAAACTAAGGATTCGGTCCCAGACTTGAACATTTTATAGGGATGTTGTCAAGTGTTAATTTCCCTCAAGTATATGGTTCGAGGAACCTAACATGACTTAGGAGTTGTTTAACATTTCTGGAAATTGTCATTGACTGTTAAACGACCCATATCATATGGTCTGAGGGCTTCAGATATGACTGAATTTGAGTTTAAACACTTATAAAAGTTGTCATTGAGTGTTAACCTACTCATATTATCTGGTCCGAGGACTTCAGGCATGACTGAGTTTAGGTTTAAACACTTATAAAAGTTGTCATTAAGTGTTAACCTACTCATATCATCTGATCCGAGGACTTCAGGCATGACTGAGTTTAGGTTTAAACACTTATAAAATTTGTCATAACAGAAAGTACAAAGCCTTTATATAACAAATAAACATATTGATTAAGGAAAAACTCGTTAATAATAATACATTGTTAGATTGTTTACATTCCATGGGCGTGGTACTACATGGTCATCTAGATCTTCTAGAAAATATGCCCCGATACCAGCCCCTGAGGTAATATGATATGGCCTCTCCTAATTGGGTCCTAATTTTCCCCATGATGGGTTCTTTGCAGCGCCCAAAACTTTCCTTAACACTAAATCACCAAACGCTAATGGTTTTAGATTCATGTTGGCATCATAACCTTGCTTGAGCTTGTGTTGGTAATATGCTAATTGGACCATTGCATTTTCCCTCATCTCTTCAATCAAGTCCAAATTCTTCTTTAACTGCTCATTGTTACTGCTTGGGCTGAATGAACTGGTTCTTAACGTCGGGAAACCAGTCTTTAAAGGGATAATAGCCTCAGCCCCATAAATCATTGAAAAGGGGGTCTCCCTAGTAGATCTACGGGGCGTAATCCCATATGTCCAGAAAACATTTGGCAGTTCTTCCACCCATTTGCCTTTCGCATCATCTAGCCTCTTCTTTAATCCATTTACTATGACCTTGTTAACAGCCTCCGCTTATCCATTCCCTTGGGGATAAGCAGAAGTAGAATATCTATTTGTAATTCCCAACTCATAGCAATATCTTCTGAACGCTTTGCTATCAAACTGAAGGCCATTGTCTGAGATGAGGGTATTAGGGACCCCAAACTGAGTGACAATATTTTTCCAGACAAACTTCTTGACATCTACATCTCTGATGTTTGCTAGGGGTTCAGCTTCGACCCACTTGGTGAAATAGTCTGTGCCGACTAGCAGGTATCTCTTATTTCCTGTTGCCTTGGGGAAAGGGCCCACTACGTCTAAGTCCCATTGAGCGAATGGTCAATGGCTAGACAATGGATTAAGGACTCCCTTCGGTTGGTGTATGTTTGGTGCAAACTGTTGGCACTGATCGCATTTTTTCACATATTCTTGGGCTTCCCTTTGTATATTCGGCCACTAATAGCCCTGGGTGAAGGCTCTGTGCGCTAAAGATCTACTTCCAGTATAGCTTCCGCAAATCCCCTCATGTAGCTCCTCGAGGATTAAGTTAGTTGCTTCAGAATGTACACATAACAAATATGGTCCTGAGTAGGAATGTTTATATAATTTTTGGTTTTCGGACAGTCAGAACCGAGCAGCCTTTCTCCATACCTTGTCAGCTTCTGACTTTTCTTCAAGCAAAGTGTCTCCCTTCAAGAATAGCACCACAAGGTCCATCCAGCTAGGCCCTGCTCTGACCTGGTGAACTCGGACTGTCTTTCTTCTTATCTCTACAGGTTTGCATAAATCCTCTATGAGGATTACTCGAGGCAGGTTCTGTGCTGAGGAGGTTGCAAGTGTAGCTAGGGAATCAACATGTGTGTTTCCGCTTCTAGGGATGTGCAACAAGTTGAAAGATTCGAACTCTGATTGCAGGTGTCTAACTTGACTCAAGTACCCCTGCATTCTTTCATCTTTCGCTTCAAATTCTCCTTTCACTTGACCGACGACTAACCTTGAGTTCGAGAACATCTTTACTACCTTTTCCCCTATCTTTTGAACCATGGCTATTCTCATTAGTAGAGTTTCATATTTAGTCTCATTATTTGTAGCCGAGAAGTCCAACCTTAATAACTTTTCAATAGTGATCTTCTCAGGGGATACCAGTACTAGCCCCACTTTGGAACCCTTATGATTTGCTGCACCATCAACGTACACTTCCCAGGATGAGTGGCCTTGTTGGGAGATCATGCCAACCGATTTTTCATCCATGTTCAGTGTTGACACTACTTCTTCTAATGGGAGTTCAGCGAACTCGGCCACCAGATCCGCGAGGACTTGGCCTTTAATGGAGGTACGAGGCATGTATTTGATGTCAAAAGCCCCTAAAATCGTGCCCCATTTAGCGATCATTCCCGTGTAATCAGCATTTCGTAGTATAGCTTTAAGTGGAAGCTGGGTGAGGACGACAACTGTATGTGCTTGGAAATAATGGGGTAACTTTCGTGTACCATGTACTATTGCCAAGATGGCTTTCTCCAATGGTAGATAACGAACCTCAGCTTCATGCAGTGACTTGCTCACATAATAAACTGGCTGTTATACACCATGATTAACTCGTATCAATACCAAACTTACAGCATAAGGAGCCGCAGCGATGTAGGCAAATAGGACCTCATCCAATTCAGGACTGGACATGATAGGTGGCTGAGTTAGATATTCTTTAAGTTGCTGGAAAGTTAAGGCACATTCTTTAGTCCATTCAAACCCTTTCCACTTGTTAATCAACAAGAAGAAAGGTCTGCATCTATTTGCTGACCGAGAGATAAACCGGTTCAAGGCAGCGGCCATTCCGATTAGTTTTTGGACTTCTTTGGTATTCCGAGGTTGTTGCAAACTGCTAATAGCCTTTATTTGGTCGAGATTGACCTCAATTCCCCTGTGGGTTACCATATAGCCCAAGAATTTGTCTGAACCTACGCCGAATGAGCACTTGGAAGCGTTCAGACGCAACTTGTATTTTCTAAGAATTTCAAAAATGTTTCTGAGGTCTCCCACATGCTCAGAAACCATCTTACACTTCACCACCATGTCATCTATGTAGACCTCAATACTTTTACCCAATTGCGGTTCAAACATCCTCATCATCATCCTTTGATACGTAGAACCTGCATTTTTCAAACCGAATGATATCACTTTATAGTGGTAGTTCCCAACGGGGGTGATGAAAGCGGTCCTCTCCTGATCATCCAGGGCTAGCGGTATTTGATGGTACCTTTGAAAGGCATCTAGGAAGCTCATCCGAGGATGTCCAACAGTTGCATCCACCAGCTGGTCTATTTTAAGCATAGGGAATGGATTTTTTGGACAGGCCTTATTCAAATCTGTGAAGTCTACACACACTCGCCATTTCCCACTCTTCTTTTTCACCACCACAGTATTAGCTAACCATTCAGGATAAAAAACTTTCTTAATAGCTCCAGCTTGCTTGAACTTCATTACCTCCTCTCGTACTGCCTTAGCATGCTCCTTGGATGGGCGCCGAGGAGGTTGTTTCTTGAGGGTGACCAATGGGTTAACATTCAGATGGTGACAGATGAATTCTGGATCCACCCCTGGGGCTTCATAAGCATTCCAGGCGAACACATCCACATTTCTTTTAAGAAATTCTAATTACTCCTCTCTCTCTTGAATGGGCAATTGAGACCCAACCTGAAAGAACTTCTCAAGATCATTGCCAATAACAACCTTTATCAAGTCTTCACATTTCGCCTCCTTGGCTGAATTGTTGATGGGCAACGCCGCAGGCTTTAACTGCTATAAATCCTTCTCAATATGGGCCGAGGACTCAGCCTCGGGCTTATGCCGGATGGCGGCCACCAAGCATTGTCTGGCCATAGATTGATTTCCCAATATCTCTTTGACTTGGCCTTCGGATGGATACTTCACCTTCTGGTGCAGAGTAGAAGAAATAGCTCCTAGTGTATGAAGCCAGGGTCTGGCTACAATTTATGTATAGGGTGAATATGCTTCCACCACGATGAAATCTACTTCTACTATTTCCGGACCAGTTTGCACAGGTAGTCGGATTTGGCCCTTTGGGATGATGACCTTCCTATCGAAACTCACCAAGGGAGAGCTATAGGGCGTTAAGTTCTCGGGTTTTAACTTCAGCCCCTTATATAGGTTGGGGTACATTATCTCGGCACTACTGCCTTGGTCCACCATCACCCTCTTCACATCATATCCTCTAATCCTAAGGGTGATTACCAAAGTATCATCGTGAGATTAGATGGTTCCGATTTTATCTTCTTTCGAGAAGTCCAAAACTGGTTGAATTTCCATTCTCGCCCTCTTCGGATCTTGATTAGTATCCTTGGCAAATAGCCGAGCCACAAACATTACTCTAGACGGACAGAATCCAGTTCTCCCTAGTGCAGCGAAGATGACATTTATTGTTCCTAGGGGGGTCTGGAAGAATCATCTTTACGAGATTCTGAGTTTGCCTGGCCCCCCCGACCATTGGAGTGGTGTGAAAATTGTTTTAATTTACCTTCACGAACAAGCTGATCCAGATGGTCCTATAGACTTCTACAATTCTCTATGGTGTGTCCATGATCTTGATGGTATTGACAATAGAGGTTGTGGTTGCACCTTTTGGGGTTTCCCACCATTTTATTTGGCCATTTAAAGAATGACTCATTCTTGACCTTCTCTAGAACCTGATGTACCGGCTCTCGGAACACGTCGTTGACTGCTTGAAGATTTGCTGATCTTGATTGTCCACCAAAGTCTCTATGTGGTTTGTTTCTATTGTACCGATCCGACCTGAAATCCCTGGATAACCTTGTCCTTTCCTTTCTCCTGTTGCTGATCTTCCTCAACTCTTTTGTACTTATCAATCCTGTCCATCAGTTGGCGCACACTGGTGACAAGTTTACCAGTTAAAGATTTCCTCAAATTGTGCTCGGTTGGGAGGCCTAGCTTAAAAGTACTGATGGCCACTTCATCGAAGTCACCATCCATCTTGTTGAACATCTCCCAATACCTATCTGAATACATTTTCAGGGTCTCGCCCTCTCGCATACTTGAGGATAGTAGGGAAGCCAAAGGCTGAGGAACCCTGCGACATGTGACAAAACGGGAACCAAATGCTTGAATGAGTTCTTTGAAGGAACTTATAGAATCTGCTTTCAGGTTATCGAACCACCTCATTGCGACTGGTCCAAGACTGGATGAGAAATAAGCCCAATACAATAAATTTGTAGAGAATGGGTTAAAGAGTTAAGTTTTAATGAAGTGAATAACGGCTACTATGAATTTAGAAGATGATCAAACAAGAACAAGCCTCAATAGATTGAATAAATTCACTATCCGAGGAGATAATTTTGAGTATAAATTAACATATCAGCTTGTAAGTACAACTTTGATTACTAAAATGTTTTTTTTTTTTTTTTCCTTTTTCTTCCTTGCCCCTCTCATGGGAGATCTTTCACATTATATAGTTCCTTCCAGACCATCCTAATCCTACACTTGTTAATCATCTAAGCTTTCACTTGAGTACATGTCCCATCAGACATCTTCTTTGGCTCTCTGTGAATTGTGGTCGCTGAGACTGCACTGTTCAGGGGTTTTCTCCCCATAAATGCAGTCAGAAAAGTTGTTGCAGTATATTTAATGCGGTGACAATAGCTTTTCCTTTAGATATTTCTGAGTTCCTATTGCCTTTGTACATACCTGAGGCTCATCCTTATCATTGAAAATTCCTAGAAGGTCACCTAAATTGCCCAAATACAGATTTGATCAAAATCCATCGTGTCCGAGAAGGAGCTCCTCCTCGGAATATATTCTTCCATTCTTTCCTTATATAATTCTCAACTTTGGGGTCTCTCTCAATCATCTACTCCTCCTCGGACATGTCCATGTACTTAGATAAGGCTTAAGGCCCAATATACAAATTTGGGCTCTTAGCCCCACAATAAATATATACTTTTAAAAACTTTAAATTGGAAACATGGGTTCTAACTTTAACAAAATTATAAGTATATGAATAAAAAAAAAAATGAAGTATATATTTGTATATATTAAATTTAATATTATATAAATTAGTAGTAATTTCGAAATAGTATATTAGTATTGACCGGTATCAAAATATATATTTTTCCCGACTAAACCGAAACAGTTTTAGATACAAGAGTGACTCCTTAAGAAATATAGAATTGGCCCAAAAATTGGTTCGAAATTTGTATCATTTGAAAATCAAATGCTGCATATATTAGCTAATTTGGGGTTGACTAAATTTTTGATTTTTGACTAATTCAGCTTTTATGTTTGTGTATACGTTTTCAAAGTTTCAGTCTTCATCTTCTCATTCGTATTCTCTCTCTCTACACAGACATGCATAAACATGGTTTTTTATTTATTTTATTTTATTTTAAATTGAGTAATGTAACATCTATAACAACTGAGTTGATAAACTTTTCCCAAGTTATTGTTGTAACTAGAAAACCAATATCGATTCTGTGAAATATAAAGTTATAACAATAACATGTCTTTCGGAAATTCATAAAAGAATTGATGAATAAATCATAAAAATATGATCCAAATCAACACTAAATATTTATGCGTGGAGCTGTTGGTGGTAAAGGCATGTTAGAGAGAAAAAACATTGACTTTTTGTCCAGAAGACTTAGGTCCAGAAGACTTAGGGACTGTTTGTTAGTGTTGTTTAAATAATAGTTTTCTTGTTTAAATAATACAACACGTATTTTCACAACATTTTTTTATTCACATGTATTTCTATAACATTTTTTCATTTACACGTATTTTCACAACATTTAAATAACATTACTAGAATAACATTACCAAACAGGCCTTAGTAACACTAACAAATCACATAGAACTTTTAACACTCTCTAAGCTCTCTTTGATTTTATTTATTTATTTATTTATTTATTTGGTTCTCTCTCGCAAAATATTTTCCTTTTAGCTTAATATTTGAAAATTTTAAAACAAATATCATTGGTCACTTTAAATTGTTTTATATTTTTTAAATTAAAATTTTTTCATGATATTTGCCCCAAGAGTAATACATGCTTCAAAAGGGAAATACACGCTATTCCGACTCAGAACATGAGCAGAAATTTCTGTAGAGAAAAATATGAGAGCTTTAATTTTAGTCATATGGTTTTTATATGTTAATTTATTTGAATCGCTTTGAAACTCAATATTTTTGTTGTTTTGACTCCTTAAACACATAATTAACCACCTTAGAAATTGACTACACATGCTAATTTGCAATGAAATTGCAAATTTAGATAATTAAAGTTCGTGAACGATTATGAAAAATGGGTACAGATGCATGCATATGGATGATTTGAGCATGCGTACGTAGGCGTGAAACGTGAATATGGATCCCTGCTACTCCATGCATAGAAAATTATTTGCTTCTTTGATATTTAATTGATACGTTGAAATGCTTTCTTTCGATTCCTTCTTCTTCTTTTTTATTTATTCTTAATTTATATAAAGAGCAGACCTTAGTTACACTGTTTTAAGCGCAATACATTATATAGATTTCTATATTAAATTCAAATACTTGATTATATTGACTAATAAAAATATAAAACATAATTATTATTTTCAATAATGTGGATTTCGGTTAGCTCAACTGGTATATATATATATATATATATACAAGTTAAAGAATCTAATATGTGTAGTTATGTGTTTGAGTTTAATTAAAGAATCTAATATGTGTAGTTATGTGTTTAAGTTTAATTAAAAAATCTAATATGTGGGTTCCGGTTAGCTCAATTGGCAAAGTTTCTTGTTAACTTTAACATTCGAAGGTCACCATATAGGAAATTCACAACGTGTTTGCAATTAAGCCACTTGGTCTTGTCCCATCGAACAAAAACCTAACAATATATTGTAATCAAATAGGCGTGGTGAAAATTATGAGTCACTTAACATGTTCCCTATTAAAAGTCCTCTCAAAATATTCAACAAAGTCGAAAGCAAAGCAATAACCCACCCCTAAAATGAGACCAAGGGACATGATAATGAAATATTCAAAGATGACCCATTGAATACCAAATAAATAACTCTTTTAATCCAATTCGTGGATGTCAAAGCCCAACAATTATTGGAGATTAAGAGAGAGAGAGAGAGAGAGAGAGAGAGAGAGAGAGAGAGAGAGTATAAACCCTACAACCAACTTTCTAAATTAGTAAAATAATAATAATAATAATTAATAATGAGATTTATGAAGAAGGAATGATGGGATTTAGATATTTGTTTTCCATAGAAAGAATGTAATAAAGATTAAAGAATGATAAAGATATTGATGATGTAGAAAATCGTCAATTGAACTCCTCGTCGATATAGATGGTCGAAGGTGTTGGCTTCATCCAGAGATCAACCTTTTGGTGCTATTCATCTTTGGCTGTATAGCTTTTGGTGCTGAAAATCGTCATTTGAACTCTTTGTCAATACAGATGGATGAAGGCATTGGATTCGTCCAAAGACGAACTTGCAATAAGATATGAAATAGAGAAATATGGATATACAGGTGTGGTGTTTTCCAAATACCATCCGATGATTAAGTTAAAATGAGATTCAATTGAAGTATATTGCCAAAGAATTTCAACTTTGGAATAGTTTTTGGGATGAGAGTTGTGTACCCCCTTGCCTTTGGTTTGTGTGGATTTTTATAGCCCTTGTCTTCATTGTTTGAATGAACATCTACATTCATGAGATATGGAGTTGTTGGTATTAATTGTTGGTTTTTATTGTCTGCCAACGGCTATTCGTCCATTGGTGCTCATACGTTATTCCTTAGCTATCTTGGGCATTAAATGTCTTTTATGGCTTCATCCGTCATTGATGTCCGTACGTTACTTCTTGCATTGAATAGCTTTTAATTCATCCGTCAAGAGATGGACGATCTTGATAAACACTTATCAGTAATGAATGTGGAGGCGTTATAGATTTCAATGGTTTTTTGCCCGTTGGTCTGTTAGTTACGCTTTTGCTTGTTTGGTGTGTTAACCGTTACTCGTGTCATTTATGGGGAACTCATTTAATGTATGCTGTAGTCATTCATCACATGGATGATGCTGGCTTGATGGATGAAGCTGGCTAAATTTCTCTTATTTTGCCTTATGATGGACGATGGTGATTTTTCTCCTCTTCAGATATTATTTACAGAATCAATGAATTTATCCATTGGGTTTACAACTTTGGATGATACCCTGGGTTTTCAGTTAATTTGGTACTTAATAGGTGATCATGTTTCATATGCTTAATCATCTCATCCCTCTTGATGTAAGTCTTTCCTTCTTGTTAGGGCTCGTGGTTGGAAGAATTCTGAAAATAACTATCAAGCCATTTTCTTCTTCTTGGCCTCGTTATTGGAAGAATTCTGAAAATAACATCTTAAGTGTTTTCTTTTGCTTAGCCTCGTTGTTGGAAGAATTCTAAAAATAAAGTCTACTAGGAAAAATTTTAGTCAAGATTCTCTCTTAAATTGTGAAATTTTTTTTGGAACCCACTTATTAATATTATTTTAGAACGGAGCCGTAAATATGGTTCAACAAAATGTCCAAATTAATTTTTGGGAGAGCTAGGGTGGCGTATTATTTTTGCAAACCCAAAGTTTAATCTCTTATATAATAAGAATTATGTATAATTGTATATTATAATTTTTTGGCAATTGATATATATATATATATATATATATATGAAAAATATATCTTACCTTGTCAAACAGATAGCAAAATTGTGTTATGTGGCCAATAATCATAGGACTTACTAGGATTCTGTACTCTTTTAAAGGGTTTAAATTTAGGAGTTCGAGTCTTCTTAACTTTCATCACTTAGGATTAACAAAATTGTGTATTTGAATTAGTTCTATAAGATTAGACATATGAAGGTGCTTGGATGGTTGATAAATACTTAGTACTACTACTAAACTTAGCCAATCAAGGTAATTAATATGATTTATGATAAGAATTAAGATTTGAATTCCTCTCTTCTATTATTATAACTATCTGTACTGTAATTACCGCCGGGGGGGGGGGGGGGGGGGGGAAGACCTTAGCCATTAAGGTGATCAATACTTCTTTTTATTAATTTTTCCTTGGGAGTGTTCAGTAAGTAATGGGAGTTCGAAAGACTTGCAACATGTTAAGATTGAGGTCCAAAATGGCGGGCTAATAAAAATTATTGTGGTCACTATAAAAAAAACACAACTTGCTTTTGTTGGATGTGAGAACGAATACATACGTCAGTAATCCCTATGATCAAGGTGGTCGATACCGTACCGATAGCGGCCAGTATGTACCGTACCGGTATTGAAACGCCAATATTTTGTACCGGTTTAAATACCGGGCATAGCGGCCAATATTGGGTGTACTTGCCAGTACAGAAAAAAAGTTTTATTATTATTATTATTATTATTATTTTAAGTTTTGTAATTTTTGAATTTTTGTAAGAGCAGAATGGTAACTTATTTGCATTAACTTATTAGTATTATTTTTTTTCTTAGTATGCAATGGACAATTAAGCTTTCTGTGTTTTATATTGTGGTGTGTTTTTGTTGTTGTTGTTGTTGTTGATGCTAAAGTCTAAAACCATTAATAATTTATTTTGAATTGAGGTAATGTTTTATGGTAAACTTATATATATATATATATATATATATATAAAATAGCAGTAAACCCGAAACGGTATACTGGTATTGACCGGTACTGAAATATATCGTTTCACTAGTCAAACCGGTACAGCTTCCGGTAAGAGATTAACTCCCTTGGTTCCTACTCCCAAGTATTTAAAATGTGCTTACTGTGAAGTGGGGATTTTATAATTAGTACCTTTGGAAACTTGGTGGACAAGGATTTGAGAAGTACATGCACCAAGACTTGGGTAATTGCTCTATCTTGACCTATGGGGGCTCTCAAAATATGTTCTAAGGGGTATTCAAATTCATTTTGAAGAGATTGACAAAGACCTCTTATAATATTTTCTTGTTTCATCTTAGGTAGGAGATGAATCATGCAGTACACATGATTTTCTTATTAAAAATTTATTCATAATCAACAAAAGAATAAAGGATAAAATATAAGTTTATTGGGCATATTATTTTGAAGATATTAATTATCGCTATTAAGAATAAATCTTGGAAATCAATGGGATCTAATAATTAGCTCAACTAGTAAAGTCTCTGATGGTTGAATAAGAGATCAAGAGTTCAATTTTCACCTACATAAAAAACCGATTGGTGTTTTGGTTTGATGATAAAAATCACAATCATCACAAGCAGACCTTATAGGTTGAAACTTTATAAATAAAAAAAATATGAAAATTCATAAATAGTATCAAAAAGTATAGTGAGACTTATAAATAATAGCAAAAATAAGTTGACAAAAATAATTTTTGCCAAACACAGTAAATATTTATGCCCAGAACTGTTGGTGAAGGCATGTCGGAGAGAAAAAAACATTGACTTTTTGTCTAGTGTGGGAAGACTGAGTAACATTGACAAATCACATAGAACTTTTAACACTCTCTGAACTCTCTCTAATTTTATTTATTTATTTGGTTATCTCTTGCAAAATATTATCCTTTTTGCTTAATATTTGAAAATTTTAAAACAAATATCATTGGTCACTTTAAATTGTTTTATTTTTTTTAAATTAAATTTTTTTCATGATATTTGCTCCAGGAGTAATACATGCTTCAAAAGGGAAATAGACGCTATTCCAACTCAGAACATGAGCAGAAATTTCTGTAGAGAACATATGAGAGCTTTAATTTATTTTTAGTCATATGGTTTTTATATGTTTATTTGAATTGCTTTGAAACTCAATATTTTTTTTTTTTGACTCCTTAAACACGTAACCACCATAGAAAATGACTACACATGCTAATTTGCAATGAAATTGTAAATTTAGATAGTTAAAGTTCATGAACGATTATGAAAAATGGGTAAAGATGCATGCGCGCGTATGGATGATTTGCGCATGCATACATACGTAGGCGTGAAACGTGAATATGGGTCCCTGCTGCTCTATGCAAAGAAAATTATTTGCTTCTTTGATATTTGATTGTTACGTTGAAATGCTTTCTTTCGATTCCTTCTTCTTTTTTATAAAGAGCAGACCTTAGTTATGCTGTTTTAAGCGCAATACATGATATAGATTCCTCAATTAAATTTAAATATTTGATTGCATTGACTGATAAAATTAATTATAAAACATAATTATTATTTTTAATATGTAGATTCCAGTTAGTTTAACTGGTATATACCAGTTAAAGAATTTAATATGTGTAGTTATATGTTTGAGTTTAATTAAAGAATCTAATATGTGTAGTTATGTGTTTAAGTTTAATTAAAGAATCTAATATATGGGTCCCGGTTAGTTCAATAGTTAAAATTTCTTTTGGTCGAATAAGATATATGGGTTTCGATCTTCGCCTACACAAAAACTAATTGATATTTTGATTCGATAATAAAGAACAATCATCAGGAGTGGACTTCATAGATTGAAACCATTAAAAAAAAAAAAAACTAATATACCATATATATATGTATAATGTAACGTACTTAAGTTTCACTAAATGTTTTTATTTTTATTAAGAGCCTTGTAGCTCAAGTCATAATACTGTACGTATATAAGGATGACTCCAAGCGTTGTTAACATGACATGGTTAACTTTAACATTCAAAGGTCACGATTTAGGAAATTCACATCGTGTTTGCAATCAAGCCACTTGGTCTTGTCCCATCGAACAAAAACCTAACAATATATTGTAATCAAATAGGCGTGGTGAACATCATGAGTCACTTAACACGTTCCTATTAAAAGTCCTCTCAAAATATTCAATAGAGTCGAAAGCAAAGCAATAACAACCCACCCCTAAAATGAGACCAATAAGGGACATGATACTCGAATATTCAAAGATATGACCCATAGAATACCAAATAAATAACTCCTTTAATCTGATTGGTGGATGTCAAAGCCCAACAATTATTGGAGACTATAAGTGAGAGAGAGAGAGAGAGAGAGAGAGTATAAACCCTATAACCAACTTTCTAAGTTTAGTAAAATAATAATAATAATTAACAATGAGATTTATGAAGAAGGAATGGTGGGATTAGATATTTGTTTTCCATAGAAAGAATGTAATAAAGATTAAAGAATGATAGAGATATTATTTACAGAATCAATGAATTTATCCATTGGGTTTATAATTTTGGATGATGCCTTGGGTTTTCAGTTAATTTGGTACTTATTAGGTGATCATGTTTCATATGCTTAATCATTTCATCCCTCTTGATGTAAGTCTTTCCTTCTTGTTAGGATTCGTGGTTGGAAGAATTCTGAAAATAACATCTCAACTCTTTTCTTCTTCTTAGGCTCGTTGTTGGAAAAATTCCAAAAATAACATCTCAAGTCTTTTTCTTTTTCTTGGCCTCGTTGTTGGAAGAATTCTGAAAATAAAGTCTCTTTCTTCTTCTCTTAGCATCGTTGTTGGAAGAATTCCGAAAGTAATGCGCTATCCACTCGAAAACTCATTTGAACTTTATAGATACAAGACTGTTGGTGGTAATGGAAATCCAAAAATTTAAGAAATATCTTTTCACTGCAATAATGTTAGACCACATGTGGTCTCCCCAACATCAACTATGAAATTAACTAGTAAACACCAGAAGAACAAACAAAAGAGTAGCTAGCTCTGTGGTTGCTTTATGACCCTACTCCTTTTCGACCCAACTTTGAGGGGTCGAAATCATAGCTACCTAACCCATTTTTGGATCATCATTCTTTAATTGAATTTTTATTTATGGGTTTCTAAAATTTAATTTTAAAAGTAAAATTATTAATCAAAAGATCAATTCAAACGCCTTATTTTTAGTCATTTTTGTGTAAAAATAAAAAACAAATAAATTCTACTCTTGAATAAATTTTATGAATAATAATATTTTATTAGTTTCAATATTTGGTAATTATATATATTTTTTCCATATTTGGTATGATTGTATATTTATGTCTAAACTGATTACCAATTCAATTTTTTTGGTACTTCGTCTTCATTTTTATTGCATTTATATATTTTTAAAAATAAATAAATTAACTATTAATCTAACAATTGAATCAATTATCCAATGGTTGATTTAATAAATCATCACATATATCGATCGCTTGAACGTTTGATATTGGTAGTTCTAATCACTATGATCAAAATACAACAATATATACAATACTGTTAGATTCAAGAGATCTAAGCAAGACCTACCAACTACCAAGGGTCACCTGCTATGATGTAAAAACCGAATGGTGTTTTGCTCTGATAATAAATATCATAATTATCACAAGCAGATCTCATATGTTGAAACTTTATATAAAAAAAAAAAAAAAATGAAAATCACTATTATCTCTTACTATAATAAAATTATTAATTTTTGTTTTTAAGATAAATTATTGTTGTTAAGTGAACTTTAATTATTAATGCTTAGAATACTTATTAATGTTTAGCAAAAATTAATGCTTAGAATACTTTAATTTATTATTTATTAGTTTTTGTCTTTACTTTTTCAATTATTTTATTTAACAATTTAGCTCAACTTTGACAGCTTATTGGTATTGATCAGTACCGAAATATATCGTTTTCCTAACCAAACCAAAATGACATCCGGTATGAAATTGATTCTTTAAGAACCACAAAAATGGCCTAAGCGACAACTAAATTTATAGTCAAGTTTTGTCCTTTAAATTTTTTGAAACAATCATAGGACACTCTAAATTGTTTTATATATATTTTTTAAATTAAAAATTTTCCATGATATTTACTTCAGGAGTACTATGGGTTTGTTTGGGATCCGCTTATTTTGCTGAAACTGAAAACTTTTTGCTGAAAGTAATGTAAATAAAGATAAAAGTTAGATGAAATAGTACAGTGGGACTCATGAATAGTACCAAAAAGTGCAGTGAGACTCATAAATAGTAACAAAAATAAACTGAATAGTAAAATAAGTTAGCTTTTTAAGCTGAGCTAAACACACACTACATGTCTGAAAAGGGAAATACACGCTATTCCGACTTAGAACATGAGCAGAAATTTCTGTAGAGAAAATATGAATGTTTTTTTTTTTTTTTTTTTTTTGGTTTTTTTGGTTTTGTTTTGTTGGTCATATGGTTTTTATATATTTATTTGATTTGCTTTGTATATTTGAGTTGTTTTGACTCCTTAAAACACCTATAAACCACCATAGAAAATGATTACACATGCTAATTTGGATTGAAGTTGTGAATTTAATTAGCTGGATAATTAAAGTTCATGAACGATTATGAAAAATGGGTACATATGCATGCATATTGATGATTTGAGCATGCATATGTACATACGTACACGTGAAGCATGAACATGGGTCCCTGCTACTCCATGCATAGAAAATGATTTGCTTCTTTGAATTTGTTTGTTATGTTGAAATGCTTTCTTTTGATTCCTTCTTCTTCTTTTTATTATTTTTATTTTTATTTTATAGAAAGAGCAAACCTCGGTACACTGTTTTAAGTGCAATACATTATATAGATTTTTTAATTAAATTCAAATACTTAATTGTATCGACTAATAAATATATAAAATATAATTATTATTTCCAAGATAATATATATATATATATATAGAGTTATGTATTTGAATTCCATTAGAGGATTTAGCTAATATACTATACATAAGGTAATGTACTTAAGTTTCACCTTTATATGAATGTTTTTATTTCTCTCAAAAACCTTGTAATTAAATTAGTTAGAATCTCTTAATATTTTAAAGATATTCAGGGTTCAAATTCCTCTATTTCTAATTATAACTATCGAATTATTAAAAAAAAAAAATGGTTTCTTTCATGCAATTTATCTTAATGCATGTTTTGGTTATGGATCTAACTTGGAGATTTCTTTGAATAATATGGACTCAAGTCAGAACACTAGTGCATACTAATTAATCTATTTAATTAGGAGAGGTTGGGTGTCTATAATACCTTTATAATCTTGTACCATAACAACTTACTCATCTCTGGTTCAACTGTTCCTTTGTATAAAGGAGTTAAAATGGTTCTTGTACTTAAACCAAATTCAAATGATGATGCATTTTCCATCATATAACCCTAGAATTAATGGTTTACTCGGTTCATATCTAGGATGACTCCAAATAAGGCTGCTTCCAAGTGTTGTTAAGACGACATGTTTAAAATTTGAAGGTTATGATTTGGAACACTCACAATGTGTTTGCCATCGAGCCACTTGGTCTTTCCCCATTGAACCAAAACCATAGAATATATGTAATCAAATAGGCGTTGTGAACATTATGAATCACTTCACACGTTTCCTAGCTATTAAGGTTTTATTTTGTTTTAGTGAAAATATAGGGAGGATGAAAAATAATAAAGTAGAGAAAATAGGAGAGATTTTGGGTGGGAGGGGTGTTTGGTTGGGGAGATTTTGGGAGAAAGAAAATGGCGAGATTCAACTGTTTTCTCCCTGAGCCCACCACTTTTTAGCCTCTCCCTAAAAAAATTGGAGAGAAAATGGGGATGAGAGGGGAGTGGATGGAAGTTACCCATCTACCCTACCACCACCCCTAAAAAAAACTAACGTGATTTTTTTTTTCAGCTTTTTTTTTCTCCTTCATTTTGAAGGTTTAGGTTGTTTTATTTGTTTATTCCAACAATACTTTATTTTCTTAATAAAATATTTATATATAAAATTTTATGTAATAAGGGGTTTTAAGTAAATTTATACAACCTCTATTTTCTATCATTTCATTTTTCTACTCTCCAACCAAACACAAATGAGGAAAGCTAATTTTTTTTTTTTATCCTCCCACTTTTTCATCATCTTCCCATTTTCTATCCTTCCACTTTTTTATCTTCCAAACCAAATTGACCCTAAAAGTACTTTCAAAATATTCAACAAAGTTGAAAGCAAAGCAATAGCCCACCCCTAAAATGAGACCAAGGAACATGATAATGGAGTATTCAAAGATGAACCAGAGAACACTATTAAAAAAAAAAAAAATTCAACAAAGTTGAAAGCAAAGCAATAGCCCACCCCTAATAAGAATAATAATAATGAGATTTATGAAGAGGGAAGATGCGGTTTAAATATCTGTTTTGCATGGAAAGAATGTTGTAAAGAATGATAAAGATATTATTTTACAGAATCAATGAATATATTCGTTGGGTTAATTCATAACTTTGGATGATGATGCCTTGAGTTCTCAGTTTGGTGCTTAGGTACTGATGTTTCATATGCTTGAGATCATCTCATCCCTCTTGATGTAAGTCTTTCCTTCTAGTTAGGACTCATGGTTAGAAGAATTCTGAAAATAACATCTCAAGTCTTTTCTTCTTCTTAGGCTCATTGTTGGAAAAATTCCAAAAATAACTCTCAAGTCTTTTTCTTCTGCCTAAAAAAAAAAAAAAAAAAAAAAAAAAAAAAAAAAATCTTTTTCTTCTTCTTGGCTTCGTTATTGGAAGAATTCAGAAAATAACGTCTCTAAGTTTTTTCTTCTTCTCTTAGCCTCGTTGTTGGAAGAATTATGAAAAAGAAAAAACATCTCTGCGTACTAACAAAAATTTTAGTCAAGATTCTCTCTTAAAATGTGAAATTTCTTTTCAGGATTCATCCACAAAGAATCTTCTTTAACAGAATTCTATAACACACACTCCGCTCAACAGCTCTTTTAGAAATATCTTTTCACTGCAACAATATTAGAGCACCTCCAAAAACAACTATGATATTACCTAGTAACTCCAGAAGAACAAACAAAAGAGTAGCATTAGCTAGCTCTGTGGTTGCTTTCCGACGTCCCTACTCCTTTTGGAACCAACTATAAAAGAAATATTTCTTTTGGATTGATATAAAAGAAATATTGGACTTGAAAACAATCAATTAAATAGTAAAAATAAATGACAGATTAATTAAAAGTATTAAGCAATATGATTTATTAGTATTAAAGTGTTAATTGAGCTACAAAGTTTTTGACATTTATTTTTTTATACTATGTTATTTGACTAAATAACCATATTTTTCTGCAAATGCACTTTTACTTATGGGTTTCTAAAGTTTTTTTAAACTTAAAATAATTAATCGAAAGATCAATTCAAATGCCTTATTTTTAGTAATTTTTGTGTAAAAATGAAAAAATAAAAAAATTCTGCATTTGGATAAATTTTATTGGTTTCAATATTTGGTATAAATTTTTGATAGAATAATAATAATAATAATAATGATGATGATGATGATGATGATGATGATGATGATGAGATTTATGAATAGGGATGATGCGGTTTAAATATCTGTTTTGCATGGAAAGAATGATAAAGATATTATTTTACAGAATCGATGAATATATTCGTTGGGTTAATTCATAACTTTGGATGATGATGCCTTGAGTTCTCAGTTTGGTGCTTAATTAGGTACTGATGTTTCATATGCTTGAGATCATCTCATTCCTCTTGATGTAATTCTTTCCTTCTAGTTAGGGCTCATGGTTAGAAGAATTCTGAAAATAAAATCTTAAATCTTTTCTTCTTCTTAGGCTCGTTGTTGGAAAAATTCCGAAAATAACTCTCAAGTCTTTTTCTTCTGCCTATCACCAAAAAAAAAAAAGAAAAAAAAAAAGAAAAAAAAAAAAAAGGAAACATCTTTTTCTTCTTCTTGGCCTCATTGTTGGAAGAATTCAGAAAGTAACATCTCTAATTTTTTTCTTCTTCTCTTAGCCTCATTGTTGGAAGAATTCTGAAAATATAACATCTCTACGTACTAACAAAACATTTTAGTCAAGATTCTCTCTTAAAATGCGAAATTTCTTTTCACGATTCATCCACAAAGAATCTTCTTTAACAGAATTTTATAACACACCATCCGCTCAAAAACTCTTTTAGATATATCTTTTCATTGCAATAATATTAGAGCACCTCCAACATCAACTATGAAATTACCTAGTAACTCCAGAAGAACAAACAAAAGAGTAGCATTAGCTAGCTCTGTGGTTGCTTTCCGACGTCCCTACTCCTTTTGGAACCAACTATAAAAGAAATATTTCTTTTGGATTGATATAAAAGAAATATTGGACTTGAAAACAATCAATTAAACAGTAAAAATAAATGACAGATTAATTAAAAGTATTAAACAATATGATTTATTAGTATTAAAGTGTTAATTGAGCTACGAAGTTTTTGACATGTATTTTTTTAATACTATGTTATTTGACTAAATAACCATATTTTTCTGCAATTGCACTTTTACATATGGGTTTCTAAAGTTTTTTTAAACTTAAAATAATTAATCAAAAGATCAATTCAAACGCCTTATTTTTAGTCATTTTTGTATAAAAATAATTAAATAAATAAAATTCTACATTTGGATAAATTTTATTGGCCTGGTTTCAATATTTGGTATAAAATTTTGATAGAATAGTTTATTATTCTCCTTAAATATTTGCGTATATATAATAAAATATAAGGATAATCGCATAATAAAATTTAAAATTTAATATCATTTTAAATTAAAGTTTTGGGTGCATATATATGGTCATTTAGTATAGATTTTGAACTATAAGAATTTGATATTTTATGAGTATTAACTAAAATATCATAATTCACATGAGTGGTATTTTATCTTGCAACAAACAATTCTTTTACATGCATCATAAGTGAGATTTTAAATTAAATTAAAAATGTATATATTCATGTGTAAAAAATCCTTAAATAAAAAAATGTTATATAATGAATATATAATGTTATTATTACAGAATTTTTTATATTAAAATATCATTAATCTGGGAGTTCAAATGCCCTTAACTTTCACTTACGTAGAAAAAAAAATTTGTATTCGAATTAGTTTTATAAAGTAAGATATATATATATATATATATATAAAGGCGCTTGGATGGGTGATCAATACTAATTTAGTACTACTGCCAAACTTTGCCTATTAAGGTAAATGGCTTATATGATAATAATTAAGGTTCAAATTCCTATTTCTTATCATTATAACTATCGATCAATACTTCTTTTTTATTTTTCCTTAAGAGTGTTCCATAAATAATGGAAGCTCAGGGCATTGCCTTGCTTTTGATTATATAACTTTGGTGGAGGCCGGCAAATCTGCGTAAGGCAGCCCCTCTTTTGTTTCTTGTGTTTTGACTGTTTGTTTCAATAAAGTTTTCTATTAATAAAAATAAAAATAAAAAAAATAAAAAAATAAAAAAACCTGGAAGCTCGGAAGAGTTTGGCAACATGTTAAGATTAAGGTCCAAATTGGTGGGCTGATAAAAATTATTCTGGTCGGTATAAAAAACAAAACTTGCTTTTGTTTGTATCTAAAATGTGCTTCCTGTGAAGCGTGGGAATATTATAATTAGTACCTTTGGAAACTTGGGTACGTAAACTGCTCTATCTTGGTTTGTAATAATAATAATAATAACAAAATTATTATAATAATAAAAAAGCCCTAAGCTAGCTGTCGAAATTTCTATATAATGTAGCTCAGCATTATTCTTTCATGAGCAAGCATTCTTCTCTAACAATTGTTACAATTCATAAAAGCTTTCAAAAAGAGCAATTATGATGATGGCAGAAATATGGTCTCTAGGTGGCTCATTGCAGATTGCTACCATAGTGTTTCTTTGGAAAATATTAGAAATATATTTCCCTGGTCATCTTCGTAGCTCCATCAAAAGTTACAGTATGAAATTGGCAAGACTCGTGAGCCCCTATGTCTATATTAGGTTCCCTGAATTCATAGGCGACAGTGAGGAGTACATGGGTGTCAAGCGTAGTGATGCCTATGCTGCCATTGAAACATACCTCAGTGGAAAGTCCTCCAGGGAAGCTAAATATCTTAAAGCAGTAGATGTCAAAGACAGCAGTCAACCTGTACAACTGAGCATGGACGAGAACGAAGGAGTTACTGGTGAATTTGAAGGGGTAAAGCTTTCGTGGGTTGTCGAGAAAGAAGACACAAGAACCCAGCGGTCATTTTCATTCTACCCGCAGATGGACGAGAAGAGGTATTACCAGCTCACTTTCCATAAGTCGCACAGAGATTTTGTCAATGGGACTTACATTAATCATGTAATTCAAAAAGGGAAGGCAATAACGATGAGCAATCGACAAAGGAAGCTGTACACTAACAATCCTAGCCAGAGTTGGGAAAGGTACAGAGCACGGAAATGGAGCCATGCGACTTTTGAGCACCCAGCAACTTTCGACACTTTGGCCATGGAGTCAAAGAAAAAGTTGGAAATCGTCAATGACCTCGAAAAGTTCAGCAAGGGAAAAGACTACTATAAAAAGATTGGCAAGGCCTGGAAACGCGGCTATCTTCTTTATGGTCCTCCTGGAACGGGTAAGTCAAGCATGATTGCTGCCATGGCCAACCACTTGGAGTATGATATCTATGATCTTGAATTGACAACGGTTAAGAACAACACAGAGCTGAGGCAGCTTTTGATCGAAACCACAGGTAAGTCGATCATTGTGATAGAAGATATTGATTGCTCACTTGATCTTACGGGTCAACGAAAGAAGGAAAAAAAGAAAGCGAAGGACGAAGAAGCCAGTGATCCTATTAGTAAAATGAGCAAAGGTGAAGAAGACAGTGATAGTAAGGTCACTCTCTCTGGTTTGTTGAATTTTATAGATGGGCTTTGGTCGGCTATTGGGGGAGAGAGGATCGTTGTTTTCACCACCAATTATGTGGAAAAGCTTGATCCGGCTCTCATTAGGAGGGGACGTATGGACAAGCACATAGAATTGTCTTATTGTGGCTTTGAAGCATTCAAGGGTTTTGCCAAAAATTACTTGGATATCGACTCACACCCTTTGTTTGCGACTATTGGCCACTTGTTGGAGGAAACAAATATTACTCCTGCTGATGTTGCTGAGAATTTGATGCCTAAGTCTATGCATGAAGATGCTGAGACATGTTTGAAGAAATTGATTGAGGCTCTTGAGACGGCCAAGGACGAAGCAAAAATGAAGGCTGAGGAGGAGGCGCGGTTGAAGGCAGAGACAGAAGAGAAAGAGAAGCAAGAAGATGTGAAAGTTGATGGCTCTTTAGCTAAAGTGAAAGATAATTGCGTTGGAGTTGTAAAAGATAATGGTGTCATCGCTTGAAGAAATTAGGATACAAGGACTGAAGAAGAATAGGTTTTATGGTATGCTCTGTGCATAATGTATATGTATAATAAAATAAGTCCAAGTGGGAATTTGATGTAGTGGTTCTATAGTTGTGTAATAGTATTGTGGTGGTCAGAAACGAGTCAGATACTAGGTTGAACAGACGTTGTATATATGTATATATGTATCTAAGTTTGTGTAATAGTTACATAGTTGTGAATTAGTCTTGTGGTAGTCAGATACTAGGTTGAATAGACGTTGTATATATGTATGATTCTAAGTTTGTTTGTATATATGTATTTTAGTTTGTTTAATAAGAACCACAGTGTTAACGTGTTCTTTATTTCTTCTTATCGCCACAATATATACTACTGTCATCTTCTAAATCTTTCCTTTTGTCATCTTAACAACATGGTTAGATATTTTGGCGCTTATTTTTTAAGTGAAAAGAGACTATCACAACGATGATTTACCCATTAATATTGTAATTATTATTTGAATTAGATTAATAGGGTCATACTCCAATCAAGATATTTTTATTTATTTATTTAATTTTTAGAATGATATTTTGAAAAGTATGATAACAATAAAATAAATAAATAAATAAAAAGAAAGAAAAGAGAATCAATACCTTTTTTTTCAAAATTTCATGACATAATATTCGAGTTAGTTGTAATGAAAGAAAAGTTCGCACATTACAAAACACGGAGGTCTTAGGCCGCGTTTGTAAAATTTTCCTTCAATAGAGAATAAGGAAATTGCAAATTTATCTATCTCAAGGCCAACATGGAAAATTTTCTCTTATAGGTCCCCAATCCTTCAAGAAAGTTCTTAATGAAGTCGTTCTATCAACTATTCCAACTGAATAGGGGTAAAAAAAAAAAAAAAAAAGGTATTTAGAAAATAGGTATTGCCTAGAAAAAGTTATTGGAATCAAAGATTCAAGAAAGACTCAAACGTTTTCTCTGAAAATAGCTTGGTAAATAATCCTGATCACTAGAGATGTAATTCTGAAAAGAATGGATATAGAAGAAAAGGGTTGCACTGTGAAGCCGATGAAGAGGCTTTGATGCATCTTTTTATAGCTTATCCAATTGTTTGGTAAATAATCCTGACTAGATATGTAATCCAAAAAAGAATGTACAAAAAAGAAAGGGGATGCATTGTGAAGCCGAGGAAGAGGCTTTGATGCATCTTTTATAGATTTCCCAATTGCAAAAATTGAATGGGTTAACTCACACGGGCCAATTAGGTATTCTGTAATGCATTTTAATTAATATATATGACTAGATTAAAATAGTGCAACGTTCAAAACTGAAGATGCTAAGAGAGGAAGAAACAAAATTCATATTATATGCACTTAAGGCGGTGTCAGTGTCTGTTACACACAGTGGGTTATGTGTTTTTAGTTTTGTTTTCATAAAATGAAAGAGTTTAAATTCATTCTGGAGCTGGTGTAAAACACTGCTTTTATGCCGGCCAATGAAAACATGCCACATCGTTTGATAGGCCACAAATTGAATGACACATTGTGATAAAATCAATTAATTAATTAGCCAAATTATTAATTAATCAATTTAACATGCAAATACGTGGAAGCACAAACAAATCACCAAATACTAAATATGCAGCGGAAAATAAATAACACGGTGATTTGTTTACGAATGGGGAAAACCCTAACGGCAAAAACCCCACCGGGTGATTTTCAGGTCACCACTCTCGAAACTCCATTATTATCAAATCAAGCGGTTACAAGTAAAGGAATCCCAAGTACCTTACCAACCTACAGTTGAACCCTTACCCCAATACCCAATTGGACTTGATCTGTAGTGACAATTTCCGCCTTTGATGCACGGCTCCCAAGTACGTGACTAACCAATGCGCGGATCTTAGTACGCAACTTCAAACACCAACTTAAGAAGAAGAGGTTGGTTGCAAAGTTTTTCAGTTCATACTATACGATGAAGATCTGGAAGATGCTTGGTTACAAAACCCTATGGTGCAAATACACAGCAACTTCTTGAGAGAAGATGAACTAGGTTAAGAACTTCGTCTTTTGATCACAATTTGCTTGAACAGAGATTGCTTAATGCTTTTGCAACTTGTGTACAACTTGACGGCTCTTAAAACAATCCTTTTATATGTTTAGGGTTAGAAGAAAAGAAGGCCCAAAACCATATTCATGGATCTCAAGAAAATCAGATCAGAAAATCTGAAATTATAAATCTCGACAGATAGCAGGTGTCGAGGTATCTATCGAGCAGGTGTCGAGCTTTAATGAAATTGCACTTCAGCTTGCTTTTTCTTAGACAAACTTGATGACTTCAACACTTGATCTTGAAACCTTGTTTCTTGAAGTATTAAAAAGCACTTAGAACTACCCAATTACAAGTAGAGTGCGTTTTGTCAAAAGGATTAGCCAATTTACATAAACAAGTGACATATGTTCTTAACAAGTGAACACACATATGTCCTAACAATCTCCCCCTTTGGCAATCCGTGACAAAACCACAACAAACAAATGAGCATATGAGAGAAGTCATAAATCACTCAACTCATATTCACTTGTTGAATACAATAAAATCTATCCTAACACAAACTCTTGAAAAACTTTGCAAGAAGAGAGTTTATGGCAAGTAGACTTTGACAACCTGTATTTCTGAAACACTTTAAACAAAACTCATCAAGACATCTTGTGTGAAACAGATATAAATAGATTGCATACAATTATAAAGAACATGTGTATAAAGATAGAGAAAAAACAACACATTAAGAGAGAGGTGAAAGAAACATACATCTACATATAAAGAGAATAAGTACAATGTATGTAAAACTGGTCAAAAGACCTCATATACAAGATCAATGTATCTATAAAGAATAGAAAAGAAAGGATACATCAAAACCTCACTACATCCCTCAAAATATCAACACTCCTCTTATCAAAATGTCCTATACTAACTCTCCCCCTAAGATGACTACTCTCGTAGTCCCAAAACTACTCCCCCTTTTTGTCACGAGTGACAAAGGGTAGAGTGTCATGTAGACATCTCATCAGTAGAGCTAGCATCCCCATCATCATCATCATCATCCTCATCATCCTCAGAATCTGAAGCTGCTAGAGTAGGTGGTGAAGGAGTAGCCTTTGGAGCAAAACCACCCATGGTTGCCTGCCGTCGTGCAATACGACCAACACGAACATTCACCTGATACAGCTCAGCGGAGAGTGTATCAAGGCGAGTGTCCATGCACTGCAGCTGCGCCATAATATCTCCAAGAGATACATCGCCCGTAGAGGAAGAAGGAGCAGATGTAGAAGGAGCGGATCTGGATGGAGTTGATCTGGACGGAGCTGAACGGGAGGGAGGAGTGGCATCCGTCTGTCGCGACCTAAACTGAGCCTCACTACGTTTTACGGTAGCGGCATCTATGGCACAGATGTGAGTGAAGTGGTCGGACACAGGAAAGGGAATAGAAAAATTGCGTAAGATCCTCGTGATAGCGGAAGGAAAGATGAGCTTATCACGGGACGCCGAATCTAGATGGACATCTATAATAGAAAGGATGAAATGAGAAGGAAAATCTATAGTAAGATGCTCTAGAAGTGATAGCAAAAATCGAGCACGAGGCTCTGTGATAGAGTTGTAGTGAGAGAGTGGATGGAATACAAAGGTCATCACCATGTTTAGAAATCTATGACCTTTAGCAAAAGGCCTACATGATGTGAACTGATGCTCACCCCAATCAGCAGGATGCTGACAGAAGGCAGAGATGAGCTCATCTTTGGACACAGTCCTCAGACGCTCATAGGAAGGGTAATCAGGAAAATCTATCCTAGGTACCCTAAGTACATCCGCAACTAGCTGCGGTGTAACAGGAATGCACGTACCTCTAACGCGAGTGAAAAAGAGAGGTACTGAACGATCTATTCCGTGCATGTTGGAGTAAAACTCCTGTATCAGCACGAGAGGGCAAGTGACCGGGACGTCACACAGTGACCCCCATCCCTTATTGTGAATGACAGAGGGAAGGTCAGTGTCGGCGAAGTTCGCCAAAATGACTTGGCGTTCCAAATGAACACCTCGTCGAGAAAAGTTCTCCGAAAATGCCTTGTGGGCATCTCCATCATGGAACCGAAGGTTAAGAGGAGCAGAGTCAGAAGAAGAGGAAGCTCTAGAACGAGCAGGAGTGGATTTACGTTTGGGTGCCATAGACACTACTAACGTAAAAGAATGAGAAAGAGATAGAGAGGGAGACAATCAGAAAAGTCCCAACACAGTTCAAATATATCAAATATATTGAACAAGAAGTACGTATGCATGGGAATGCATGAGCATGTGACATGCAAAGGAAAAAACATCATGGGCTCAGCCCAATCCAATCCTAGCAGCACACAAACATAGAGCACACATCTAAATGCATGTAAATATCATTATAATGCACATGAAATGCAATGTATGACATTTTGAAAACATTTAAGTGCAAACCCAAACCAAAATTTGAAGAAAAACTCATCAATTTTGAAAAACCCCAAAAATTTCAAAAAATTCAAAAACCTAGATTTCAAAACATGAAGTGCATGAAAAAGGAAGGGAAAAGTGATCTTACCAAGTGATTGAAGCAAGGAAAGACCAAAAGTGATGAAGATCTAAAGATTTGAGTGAGAGAGAATACGTTTGGGAGATGAAACGCCTCGGACAGATCGAGAGAAATGAGTGAAAATCGCGACAGGTCCTTAAATAGGCACCTCAGTAATTCTCGACAGCTGAGGTGTCGAGAGGTATCGAGGAAGCTGTCGAGGAAGGTATCGAGGAAATGGCCTTCGACAGATGCAGGTATCGAGAGGTATCGAGGTGTAAGACCAATTTCAGATACAAGAAGCTTGATCGATCGACAAGGTGTCGAGAAGCTATCGAGAAGACAAAGACTTTCTCGATCGATCCATCAGGTATCGAGACAGGTGTCGAGATTGCGATTAGAAAAGGCTTAAGAAGCTCGACAGATTACCAGGTATCGAGGAGGTGTCGAGACATCAGTGAAAAGCAGTTTTTCGAAAAGTGAAAAACACAAACATGAATGCAATCCAACAAGCACCTCAACCAAAGATCCACTCAACATAAAAAGCTCTTAAAATCATCTCTCAACAATAATTTAAGCACATAGATCCTCAAAAATACACACACACACACACACTAAACAAGTCTAACCAATTTTATTTTTCAAAAACAAGTTAAGACAGTTTAGTGAGCATACATTAGCACATGTAAACACTTGTGATGGCCAAATCACATTGTACTTGCACATGTATCAAGAGTAGCAAAGAATATTGCGTGTTGTGTGTGAAAAACATCGCAAGATTGCATATGTGTATACATGTTATGACGATCTGAGATATGAGATAACTGTTTGATGGGGACTATCACCTTTAAGGTACATCCTATGACTCCCACATCTCCTAGAAAACACGCTTGCAATCATGTTTAAAGCATTTTTAATCTTTTAGCTTTATATTTTCTTTGCATATTTTCTTTTAAGCATATCATGCATGGGCATAAAAAGAGAGAAAAGAAATACCCAACATGTTAAGTATAGACATTGCACTTTTGCTATGCCGAAACATACGGATGTCTTTGACACTGCACTTTTGCGATGCTGAAGCATACAGGTGTCTATGACACTGATTGGCGGGCAACAGTGGTGAGATAGTCATTTATGCCTTTCTCTTAGGATTTTCTAGTCCTACCCGTCAAAAAGAGTGATATAAGTGTTAAGTTTAAGAGATAACTTAATCTTACTCATCACAAACAAGAGTCACAAAGCTCACTTGCTTAGTTGTGCATAGAGATGCTCATCTAAGTTACAAGTGATACAAAGTTTAGAAAATTTTGTTTCATTGGCCATCCAAGGTACACAAATACCAAAGTACACATAACACACACTGTTTTTGTATTTTTCAAATTTTCAAATTTTTTATTTTATTTTATATCAAAAACAAAATAAACAAAACTGAAAATAAACATACAAAAACATGTTATCAAAGCAAAGCAAAGCAAAAACTAGACTGACTCAGCAGAATAGAAAAACACACAAGCAATGCAACAAACAAGAAAAACAAGAAGGGAGAAGAAAGTGATGAAATCACTTAGAGTCCTTTTTCTTCCACACTTTGGAAGAACCTTTCCTTTGATTGAATCCTTGAACAGGCGGTGAGGGGGAAGAATTTAAACCGTTCAAGTTCGAAAGGAACATGGGGGCTTTCAGAAGATCTCCAAGAGGAGCAAGAGAGGATTGACGCTGATTTTGGCTTCCAGATGCTATCATGCCATTGCTTTGTAGAGTGGCTAACCACTTATAGCAATTTGGTCGAGTGTGACCAGTAGCCCCACAATAATGACAGAGATGCTGCTTCTTTTGTTTAGGCTTTTGAGAGTTAGCCTTGTTAGCCCTAGGGTTTTTAGCAGTATTCTTATCTTGCTTAGGGGGTGCTCCTAAGATAGATTTACCCTTGTCTAAGTTCTTACTAGCTAATTTAGTTTTAACATCAATGTTCTCAATTTCAGTGTTATTAGCAGGAGGAACAAAAACAGTATTGCTAGTAGAAGCAGTATTAGAGAAAGGAATACCATACCCCAAACCAGTTCGATCTGAAGCAGATTTTTGATTGCTAAGCATCTCATCAAGCTTTGCACTTGAAGTCCTCTCCAGTTGAGCTCTGACTTGAAATAGCTCCGCTTCAAGCTTCTTGGTCTTCTCGGCCAAAAAGTTGTTCTCAAATCTCAGTGCTTCAATAGTTTGATTCGCCTCATCAAACTTTGTGGACAACTCTTCACGATCAAGTTCCACATCACTGAGCTTCTTGGTGGCCAGCCTATATAATTTCTCATGCTTTTCATAGAGCTTATAAAGCTTCTCATAGGCCGAATGGATATCATCTTGATCATCCATCTTCTCAAATTTGGACTCCACCAGTTCTTCTTCTTCATCCACTTCTTCAACAATCCCTTCAGTAGGATTGACTGTGGCAGTGAAGGCATTTAAGATTCCGTCATCCTCATTGTCGGAATCATCTTCAGGCTCAGTGTCACTTAGGGTTACAGCAAGGGCTTTGCTTTTCCCAATGCTCTTGAGATATGTAGGACATTCATGTTTCATGTGTCCGAACCCATGACACCCAAAGAACTTTGGTCCTACGGGAACAGTATACTGACCGCCCTCCTTAGCATCCTTCTTCCCTTTGTCTTGGCTTTTAAACTGAGAAGAATTGAACTGCCTGTGGTCCTTGTCGAAGCTCCTTCCATTGGCATTCTTCATAAACTTCTTGAACTGCTGGGTAATGTAGGACTTCATCTTGAAATCTTCATCATCAGAAGACTCATCTGTGTCACTGCTCTTTGCCTTCAAGGCCATGCTTTTGCCTTTACTTGACTTGCCAATCCTAGATAACCCTATCTCATGCGTCTGCAAGTTTCCAACCAGCTCAGTCAAAGGAACCTTATCTATATCCTTTGATTCCTCAATTGTCGTAATCTTGGCATGAAATCTCTCAGGTAGAGATCTGAGCACCTTCCTTACAATCTTGGGTTCAGGGATGGTTTCCCCAAGATTGAAGGCTGAGTTCACTATGTCCTTGAGCTTGGCATAGAACTCATCAAACGACTCATCCTCCTCCATCTTGATTTCTTCAATGCTTGTAGTGAGCCTCTGAAGTTTTGAATCTTTGACGGCCTTTGTTCCTTCATAGGTTGTCTGGAGGATGGTCCAAGCCTCCTTAGCAGTTTCAGTTGAGGATATCTTCTTGAACTCCTCATTGGTGACTGCGCTGAATAGGGCATTTAGCGCTCTGCTGTTGAAGTTAGCCGCCTTGATCTTAGCATCATCCCAATCGGCCGGTTCTTCTTTTGGCTTAGTCCAGCCAATCTCTACAGCTTGCCACACCTTCTCATCTAAAGACTGCAAGAAAGCTCTCATGCGTACTTTCCAGTATGCATAGTTAGTGCCATCAAATAAAGGAGGTATGATTAAATATTGTCCTCTATCCATGACAAACAGGGGTCAATGGATCAACACAGTAAAGATTAAACCTAATAAGAGTGTGCCCGCTCTGATACCACTTGATAGGCCACAAACTGAATGACCCCTTGTGATAAAATCAATTAATTAATTAGCCAAGTTATTAATTAATCAATTTAACATGCAAATACGTGGAAGCACAAACAAATCACCAAATACTAAATATGCAGCGGAAAATAAATAACACGGTGATTTGTTTACGAATGGGGAAAACCCTAACAGCAAAAACCCCACCGGGTGATTTTCAGGTCACCACTCTCGAAACTCCACTATTATCAAATCAAGTGGTTACAAGTAAAGGAATCCGAAGTACCTTACCAACCTACAGTTGAACCCTTACCCCAATACCCAATTGGACTTGATCTATAGTGACAATTTCCACCTTTGATGCACGGCTCCCAAGTACGTGACTAACCAATGCGCGAATCCCAGTACGCGACTTCAAACACCAACTTAAGAAGAAGAGGTTGGCTGCAAAGTTCTTCAGTTCATACTATACGATGAAGATCTGGAAGATGTTTGGTTACAAAACCCTATGGTGCAAATACACAGCAATTTCTTGAGAGAAGATGAACTAGGTTAAGGACTTCGTTTTTTGATCACAATTTGCTTGAACAGAGATTGCTCAATGCTTTTGCAACTTGTGTACAACTTGATGGCTCTTAAAACAATCCTTTTATATGTTTAGGGTTAGAAGAAAAGAAGGCCCAAAACCATATTCACGGATCCCAAGAAAATTAGATAAGAAAATCTAAAATTATAAATCTCGACAGATAGTAGGTGTCGAGGTAGCTATCGAGCAGGTGTCGAGCTTTAATGAAATTGCACTTCAGCTTGCTTTTTCTTGGACAGACTTGATGACTTCAACACTTGATCTTGAAATCTTGTTTCTTGAAGTATTAAAAAGCACCTAGAACTACCCAATTACAAGTAGAGTGCGTTTTGTCAAAAGGATTAGCCAATTTACATAAACAAGTGACATATGTTCTTAACAAGTGAACACACATATGTTCTAACATCGTTATTTCACAATTCTTGTGTTTCATCTCTTTCCTCTGTCTAACCTACCTATTTTCTTCTTCTTTGAATTTTTGTAACTCTCTCTTCTCCCCCCCCCCCCCACCCCTTTTTTTCTTTTTTCCATACTATCAAATCCATTGCTTTCCTTCTCTTCTGGTACCCATCTTCCTTGCATTGATCCATGCATCAACACAGTGTCAATGGGCATTAAACATGAAAGTTTCAGAGATAGAAACAAGTTGATGGAAAAGAAAAGTAACACTAAAACTCATTCCAGACGAAGTTTGCATTTCGGCTGGTATTCAACGAAATACACTAAAATAGCCGAAACACACTGAAATGGACCGGAATTTGTTCAAATGGGTTTTGTTTGTTAGAATGGGTTTTGTTTATTTATTGCTACTAGTTGCAAACCCGTGCGATGTATGGGAAAACTTTGCATAGATGTATAATTTAATTATGTTTGTCTTGAATTGAAATAAACATAATATTGGCTATGAAAAATGAAAAAAAATCTTTAAGAAAAGTCCTATTAAGAATTATCAAGATAACCGATGCAATTAAATACTTATAGATGTTTATATGGCTACATATGCAGTTCATAGATGAAATAAAACTAAAAAAGAAATATTAATGTAGCAGCTCATATGAAAGCCAACCATAATTAGTATTACTATTGCTAAACGCTCTAATTTTTTCCCAAGTACTCCTCTTTAATCCAAATTTGATTGAGTTATTTAAAAAGTTTAGAAATAAAGCCTTCAAGATATGTAACAAAACATCATTGAATTGATTGAACAAAAAAACGATTTTAAGTATTTGTACATCCAAGACCCCATGGCTGCTTCCACATATTCAGAATGCAAAGGTAGAAGTAGAATAACATCATTGAATAGTAATCAATTAGATAATGAAATTGCAGTTAATATGATCTCACAAAGTACAGTACTTGAAGAAAGCAAATCTTCAATATAAGGTGTATCATTAGTCTATCAAATATCAAAAGAATGATAATTAGACAATCTTAAGCTAAACTATGGCCTTTCAATCAAATGAATGATATAGTCATTATTATAAAGAGAGAGAGGTAAACCTAAATAATGTAGATCAATAATAGTGTAGAAAAGATCTAATTAATGGTTTTATACTAAATATTTATTTATTTATCAGTTGAGTTAATTGGAACTCGTGGTAAATAATTAAAATTATTTTAGTAATAGGAGGGGGTAAAAATAAATTGGTTCCCAAAAAAAAAAAAAAAAAAAGAACGAAGTACAGAGCAAAAAATGATGATATAATCGCAAGAAGTGTTTTGCTAGCAAACAAAGAAAACCACGTCAAGTGTCAAAATTCACTTTTTGGAAACTGAAAAGAAACGAATGAAATGTTAATTGTCCTTAAAAAAACAAATGAAATTGTAAAATTAACAAATAAAATTGTAAACATATTGAAGTGGGTGAAAGCTGGTGGCCAGAACACGTAAGCCAGACACATGGTAGGAGTTGGAGCAATCCAGCAAATTGTAACGTGAAAAAAGAAACCTTCGACTTAGAGAATCATAACTCATAAGTAAAAAACGGTTAAAGGGATAAAGAAGTAAGGACGAAGAAGAAGGAAAAAAGAAAAATCAGACTAAATAGTGAGTCTGGATGCCGAATACTAAGAAGTCAAAGAAAGAGAGCAAGAAATGGGTCTCCTTTCATGGTCAACTCCAACCCTCCAATGTAAGTTTGTTTTTCTTTTTTTAAATGACAAAGAAGCAAATCTGAAGCCCTTTTTTTGAGATAATTGTTCAAAAAAATTTCGTATACATCCTAGTTTTCTTGAACGCCCATTTATTTATTTGTTTGTTTGTTTTTGGTGTGGGATATACAAAGTTTATCGCTATATGGGATGAGAATCTTATCTTTAAAAAAAAAAAAAATTATAGGGACAGTTTGGGGGGCCAAATTTGTTTATGCGTTGGTTTGGATTTTGTATGGGTATAATTTGACATTTTATTTTATGAGATAATATATTCCAGAATGATTAGAAGGGTAAAAAGGCAATATAAAATGAGAAGTGCAGACCTTTGAACTTGATTTGGCACTTGGCAAGAAGTCCTGGTTCTGAGATTGTTCAACAGCAGATAGAGGAACACTTATTTGGGAAAATTGATTCAAAAAAAGTGTCCACAGGAAATAAATGTTAGAGTGAAGGAGAGAGAGAGAGAAGAGTATAGATAATGAAAGAGATCAGAAAGAATCGTTTGTTTGATATTTTGTAACTACTAAAACAGAACGTTGTATCTTTACATAAGGCAATTGAAAAATAAACTGTATTAAGAATAGCATTGAACGGTTTGCATAACCACCAAACCAAAATGCACTTTTTTTTGGGGGTGTTTTAAAATGTGAGTGTGGCATTAATTTGTGTGGCCATGTGGCACAATAAAGAGTGGTCAACAAAAAGTCAAACGTTTCGACTATTAGTTATTACTAGTGTTTAACCCACGCAATGCGCGGGATCATTTTACGTATTAGAAGACAATCAAAACTTATATAGTTTTTTGACCTTTAAATATTTTCAAACACAAATTTACACTTAGCTCAATATACTTCACCTACTTTTTTTTTGAAAAATGTCATCCAATAATGTAACATGACATTATTTATAAATTGCAAATCTAAAGCCAACCAATATATTGATTATCAAATCCTTTCTATAAAATAGATGTATATGTGACATGTCAATTCCTATTGGATTATATACCAACCCAAACCCAATAAAATGGCACATTTATTCATGACCAATCTGCAGTTAGATCCTATGAAAAAAAAATCTCTAGTTAGAAAACATTTAGCAAAAGAAATAAAAATAAAACCTACAGTCAACTAAAATTTAGCCAAAAAAAATAGCTATAAAAAAAAAGGGAAAGTAAGCAGAGAAAGAGAAAGAAATACAAAAAGAAAAGTTGTGCAAAGAACATAAGAAAAAGAGAAGGGCTGTCAAGGCCCTTAAATCCCAACAATTGGCTCCTCTTTTATTGCCTAGTAAGTTTTCATTTTAATTTTTTGTACTCTTCTCTCACCTTCACTAATTAGTCACATAATAGATAATCTTCATTTTGATGTTGGCCCATATGCTTTATTTGAAAACAAAAGTCTATGACTGTGTTAATTTGATAATCATCATTTTGTTTTTGTTTTTGAATTTTTTGTTCTTTGTCAATACCAGGGGGGAGGGGGAATACTATCAATGAAATTTTAAACTTTACCCCTAGTAACATACCAACCCCTTTTATCAGCAACATTTTCAAACCAATCTTAGTCACATAATGTGATTCAGAATCATCCAAAAGTGGAGGTAATATATCCATATCAGCAAAGGAAGGATTAATGGAAAAAATAAATCAAATTTGTTAATATGGAGGACCCAACTTACAAAAGCCAACAATCTTGAAGAAACAATCTAGCTTTATTTATAATGGAATTTCCCAGCAAAGCAATTCATTTTTACTTCTAATTGAAGAAACAATCCAGTTTTATTTACAATGTAATTTTCCAGAAAAATTCATGGCAATATGTACAAAGAAAATGACATACAATAACTTAACAATACATTTAGTTTACTCTTCTTAAAAAAAAAAAAAAAAAAACCTTAACAATACAATGAAGTACATTAAAATTCATAGGGTAATGTATTATGTCCATTTGTTGCCTTGCTTGTAAGAGTATGTTATTTATAAAATACATTGAGACATTAGACTTCAATTTTTTTTTCTTCTTTGATGCAATCTGCTTAGTAACCTCAACGTTTTGAAGCATTTGGAGCGGCATACTTTTATCATTAGTTTTTTCGTCTTCTGTAGTTATAGTGGCAGTTAATTGAGGTCTTTCAATAGATGTTTGTCCTATTTCTATTTTTTTACTGGCAATGGACTTATCTTTCCTTGATTTCCTTACAATTTCCTCTATTGTGTTTGTAAAGTTATTATTTATAACTATATGTTTTGTTGGCTTTTATTCCGTGCCAAATTTGATTGTAATTATATTCAATCTGTTGTACCCTGTATTTATTGTGTGATTTCATTGTAAGGGTTGTGTGTTAGAGAGAGAGAGCGTGAAGACTCAAGCATTTGAAGATTGAAGATTTCTCGCGGGTATGTCGCGACTTAGCTTCCCGCGAAGTAACACATGTGCCCTACACATGTTGGAATGTGAAGAGTCAGGCCAGATAGAGACAGCTATGTCTCGAGAGTATCTCGCGGTTAAGGCCTTCCCGCGAGACACCCGTGAGGCATTCTGTTCTGCTAGCCTGTCCAATCTGATTCACACTTTCTATGCCTACACTATTTATACCCACATTACTCACAAATGTTGGTGAGGCTATTCAGAGAGAAAAACCCTAGAGAGGTTTTCTAAAACACACATATCCATCTTTTGAGAGAGAGCTACTCATCCTTAGTGAGAAATCATTGTAGCCTTTTCTCCATCCTTCTCCCATTATCATACCTTGATAGGAGATTTGTACCCAAACACAATCCACACCTATTCAGAGTGTAGAGAGTGTTTTGGAGCTGCTGGGAAGCATTGGAAGAAGCCAAGGATGGCAAATGCAACATGGAGCTTGTTGCGGGATCCAGAGAACTAAGACAAGACACGGCTCCGAGAAGCCTTGTTGGAGTAGGAGCTTGGAGGGCTTAGGTACATCGGGTAGATTAGGCTTGGAGGGTCTCTTGCTAAGCCATGTATCCCAACTGATTGTCTAGAGATCGATTTTTGCTTGGAGGGCGGTGGAGAGGTTTTTCGCTGAATTCTTCGGTTTCCTCTTCAATAACACATCTTGGTGTTATCTGTGTTTGCATCTCTCTTCCCTACTCTTGTTCATTTCATTTTTACTGTTGTGTTGCTTTAAAAATGGATTAGAGTAGTTGTCTTGCTTATACATTTGTGTTTATACTATTCCGCACTTAGTATTAAGTTAGTGTAAAATCAACCAAGCCGTAACTTTAATTTGGGGGTCTAAACAGCTCTTGTGTTTTTCAACACGATTTTCGAGCTTTCAATTGGTATCAGAGCGGGTACACTTGTTGTGGTTTAAATACCTAAGTGTGATCCTTGACCCCTTGTGTTTATTTGCCATGGATTGTGCTTTATATGCCTCTTTGTATGATTTGGTTGATGATAAATGTAATATGCCACGTGTTTGTGAAAATGCCTCTATGAGTGACAATCCTCATGATTGTGATGCTATGTTACATGAATCTTTGGATGTTGTTGATATTCCTAACATCAAACCTTTGAAGAAAAATGCTAAGAAGTTTCAAAAGAATTTGAGCAAGTTATTTTGTAAAAAGGATGATTTGATTGCTAAGTTCAATGAAGCAAACAAATTGGTTGAAAAATATAAGAAACTTGCTGAAAATTCTCTTGAAAAGCTGAAAGTGTTTGAATGTTTGAATATGGACTTGGATGCTAAACTTGTTTTGTCTAACAAACTTGTTGATGAGCTAAAATGTGAAAATGAATCTCTTAAGATGCATGCCAAGTGTTTGATTGCTGAACCTATTGTTAAAAAGGATGAAAATATTTGTTGCAATCATGTTGTGATACCCGATATTGTGCCTATTGTGTGTTCTACCTCAAAGGACAAATCGGTGTACATTCTTCCACATAAAAGAAATCAAAAAGTGGAGAGAAAGGCTCTTAAGCCTAAGCCTCTGTTTAGGTCCCATCCTAGGGAATTGAGTGGATCTAAGTTTGTTCCAACTTGCCACCATTGTGGTGTGAGTAGTCATATAAGACCTCAATGTCATAAGCTGAAGAGAGAACAAAACCTTGTTGCTAGATCCCTTCCCAAAAAGCCTCGTGGACCTAAACACATTGTTTGTCACCATTGTGGTGCCTTTGGTCATCTTTGACCTCATTGCTCTAAGTTTCAAGCTCTTAAAAGAATAAAAAGAAAACAGAAACTTGAGCTTCTTGGAAGTTGTGCTTTGCATGGTAAACCGGATTTGAGTGAAAATAACATGTTGTTAAAGAAAGTGTTTAATGCTCTTAACTCCTTGACTATGTGCATCTTTGGTTCTCATTCTTCCAACCCTCGTCTTACTTCTCTTGAGACACTCATTCCAAACAATCATTCCGTTTGGATGAGGAAGGGTTCCTATGGTTGAGTTTTTGCTCTTTTGGTCCTTGATCTAATTCTTTCGATCTTTGTAGGACCCTTCATGCATTGATTGTCATATCTTTAGGCATTTTGTACATCTTGCATTTCTTTATATGCATTGTTTTGCTTTGATCTTACTTTTATGTTTTAGTTTTGTGTGAGTAAAAATCCAAAACCACATAAAAAGTGAAAAATTCAAAAAGTTTGATTGTATATGTTTGAGCACATTTCACATGTGAGTTTGGCCTAGTACCTTCGTACTAATGGCGTAGTGCATTTACGAGCTTAGCTTATTTTGTATGCACATTTATCTTTGTGGAATAAATTTTGAAAACTATGTGTGATTGTTGTAAATAGATTTTCAAGCTTGTCATGAATAATTGGTCAATAGTCTTGATGGTCTTGATACTTGCATAGATTTGTGTCTATATCTCTTCCCACTTTATTTTTATGTTTTTGCAAAATAGCTCACTAAATGTAAATCTCCAAATGAAAATAGATATCGAGCTACAAAAGCTTGTCGCACATACTAGTATTTGACTAGGAAAAAGGGAAAGCGACTTTTGTTTTGAAATGTATGGTGCTCAAAAAGCCAAAAGCTAATTCTAAATGATGATATATCAAAAATATCAAGCACCGATCTCAAAAAGGAGATGTATTATCCAAAATGGATCAAATGTTATGATTTATGCAGAAGCCAAAAGAAAAGCTTCTAAGCTATGTAATCAATTTGTAGGAGGTCATATATATTCATGTCTATAATTGAGATAGTCCACTTGACTTAGTACTAGTTGTGTATGACTTGATTGAATTGATAATTGAAGCTTCACTCTAGTCTAAGAACTATTCCACACTTGTTTCTCATATACAACACACAAGTCTAATGATTCTATGAATGTCTATTTCATTTTTGTGTTTGTACATGTTCAAATGTGATGTGTGTGTGCTCAACCATATGTGGTTCAAACTAAAAAGATTTTTGTTCTTTTTGTTTGCTTTTGGAAGTGATTTGTATCACCCATGTTTTTCAAAGTTTTTAAAGTGTTTTTGTTTGAAAAACATGTTTTCTGGGTGTTTTCGTGACCTATTTCATGTATAGGCTCAATTGGGAGTTAAATGGTCCAATTTTAAAGCTTTTTTAGCTTTGGACAGAGAGTTTTGCCACTGTTTTGTGAGTAGCTCGCGAGTAAGGCTTATCTGCGAAAATTTTCGCGAGTACTTTCGCGAGTCAGCTTCCCTCGAAAATTTCCAAATCAGCTTTTTAAAGGGCATTTCGTGGGTCTTTTGTTTTAAACTTCTCTCATCTTCTCCCAAACACCTATTTTCATGTTTCTACATCAAAACCCAACTAAATTCAAATGTTTTTCATTCCATTAACATCTCTAAGGTAATCTTTAACTTTTTTCATTGATTTTGATCCTTAGATTATGTTTTTGGGGGTTTTATGTTCATAGTTGGGATTTTCTCAAATGAGAGTTGGAAAACTTAATTTTTGTCAATCTTTTTGATTGGGCTTTGTTTTAAATGATAATTTGCTTTGGATGTTGGCCCCTGTGGCAAAAATAACATATTTTTAGGCAAGTTTTTCATATGTTCTTGCATTGTTTACCATACATGTGTAGTGTGCGCACTCTAAGTGTTTGATAAAATGCCCAAATGGCATTTTCTCGTTGTTTTGGACTCCAATGAGTACCACTTTGGTGATCACCATAATTATTCATTTTTATCATGTTTTGATCTTTGGTGGTGTGTTTTATACACTTTGCCCCGTGAGTGCTTATTCATGCATTGGTCATGCATCTCACATGCACACTAGTTGCACCTTTGCTGCACAAACTTGAACACTTGACATGTTTTGTATGCACTCATGCTAGTTAAGTCTTTTTAGACCTTTTAGCACGTATATCATGTTCCTTGTGTCTATGTCATGCCTAGGTCCATATCATGTTCCATCATCCTTAGCATGTCATGTTCTTTATGCTTTGTAGCATTGTTTTAAAATGTTTTTTTGCCTTATGTTTGAGTTTCATTTTCTCATTCATCTTGCACCCCTCATGCATCATCTTCATATTCTTTTCTTTCCCTCCTTTCTCTTGCTTCATTTGTCTATTCGTGACAAAAAGGGGGAGACTATACCGAAGAGTATGCCAATGTGTTTCGTCATTTTTATATGACTCATGTGCACATTCTTAGGGGGAGAAATTCTACCTCGTGCACATTCGTAGAGGGAGAAAGCCATAGGGGAGATGCATATACCAAAGGGGAGAAGACATTTGTTTTTGAGAAAACCTTGATTTACTTTATGCTTGTTTCCTCGTTGCTTTATGGTGCTTTGTGTTACTTTTAGTATCTATGCTTTGCATCGTGTTTATGTGTTGGAACACACTTGTGCCCTTGTTGGATTTTATATCCTTAATGCAAATACTTTGGTGTTTTGCATTGGTTTTGTGTTGAACATGCTTTTAATTGTTGGTTGCATGTTCGGATGATCATTTGCTTTGCTATATGATCATTGTGGTCATTTCTATGTGACTATTTTGGTGTATGGTCAAGTTGCTCACATGTTTTATATCATGTTTACTTGATCGCATTTTACTTGTTAAATTATACTTGTCCTTTTATCACTTGATTTACCTTGAGGGTCTAATGCATTTTGTGCAAGTGTTTCAGGCTACAGGTATCTTGTTTCAAGTGCATCACAGCTTCTAGATTAAGTGTGAGTGAGTTTTGCCATTGTTCCCAAACTCACGTTTAAGTCTAGAGTCTGTTTTAGGGGTTTTGTCACAAAATAGCCAAAAGGGGAGATTGTAAAGTTATTATTTACAACTATATGTTTTGTTGGCTTTTATTCCGTGCCAAATTTAATTGTAATTATATTCAATCTGTTGTACCCTGTATTTATTATGGGATTTCATTGTAAGGGTTGTGTGTTAGAGAGAGAGTGTGTGAAGACTCAAGCATTTGAAGACTGAAGATTTCTTGCGGGTATGTCGCGACTTAGCTTCCCGTGAAGTAACACATGTGCCCTGCACATGCTGGAATGCGAAGAGTCAGGCTAGATGGAGACAACTGTGTCTCGCAAGTATCTCGCAGTTAAGGCCTTCCTGCGAGACACCCGCGAGGCATTCTGTTCTGCCAGCCTGTTTAGTCTGATTCACACTTTCTATGCCTACACTATTTATACCCACATTACTCATAAATATTGGTGAGGCTATTCAGAGAGAAAAACCCTAGAGAGGTTTTCTAAAACACACACACCCATCTTTTGAGAGAGAGCTACTCATCCTTAGTGAGAAATCATTGTAGCCTCTTCTCCATCCCTCTCCCATTATCATACCTTGAGAGGAGATTTGTACCTAAACACAACCCACACCTATTCAGAGTGTAGAGAGTGTTTTGGAGCTGCTGGGAAGCATTGGAAGAAGCCAAGGATGGCAGATGCAACATGGAGCTTGTTGCGGGATCCGGAGAACTAAGACAAGACACGGCTCCGAGAAGTCTTGTTGGAGTAGGAGCTTGGAGGGCTTAGGTACATCGGGTAGATTAGGCTTGGAGGGTCTCTTGCTAACCCATGTATCCCAATTGATTGTCTAGTGGATCGATTTCCGCTTAGAGGGCGGCGGAGAGGTTTTTCGCCGAGTTTTTCAGTTTCCTCTTCGATAACACATCTCGGTGTTATCTGTGTTTGCATCTCTCTTCCCTACTCTTGTTCATTTCATTTTTACTGTTGTGTTGCTTTAAATATGGATTAGAGTAGTTGTCTTGCTTATACGTTTGTGCTTATACGTTTGTGTTTATACTATTCCGCACTTAGTATTAAGTTAGTGTAAAATCAACTAAGCCGTAACTTTAATTTGGGCGTCTAAACAGCTCTTGTGTTTTTCAACACGATTTTCGAGCTTTCAGTGTCCTACAAAAATTTGCACTTTTATTAAATGGCGTTTGAAAAAATGGAAGAATATATGCTTGTTGCTTAAAATTTAGAGCGCTTTCATTGTACTATACTGACTTTCATGGTATCATACAAAATTTTAAATCATGTAGCAAGCAAGGTGAAGTGTGTATGCTTCAATTTCAATGAACAGTATATAAAGCATATTGGAAATACCATGTAAAGAGTAGTTATGAATCCTATGGTACTTAGGTGTGATATAAATAATGGAAATAGACTTCAACTTTATTATTATCTGATGTCCTTCAACTTTATGTGAGATCTCCGTCTCCAAAATCTTCGAGACGGTGTAATTTTCTCTTCCATATTTCAAATTATATTCATCAAGATGCAGTTGGAAGAAATATTCATTGTTGATGATAATTTCTACAAAACAAATAGAGGGTCATTCATTGTAATAGTCACTTCAACTATTGTGAAAACTTACAAAGGTAATGATTGACTGAACCATTTATCAAGTACATAACGTTTATGTAACAATAATTCTTATAAATTTTTACAACTTTTTTGTAGTTGACTATCAACTATCATCCACTTTTGCAACAAAGCTGTATGTCAATCTAGACATTCCAGAAGTAAGATGATACTTATAAATTGTGTCTACCCTTTTTGTTTCTTTTTACAATTTGTACAATTATGATAAAAAATTGAATATTCAACAAACAAATATAAAATAATGTTAATGTTAATGCATAGATTGAACACCACAATGGTCATGATTTGCATTAACTAAAAAAAAATAAAAATCCACCATGTAAATAGAATAAATTGTTCTTGTAGATGCAAAATGCTTTCATCAATAAAGCCTAATGTATTATATACATTAATCTAAGGTGGCAACTTCAAGTAAATAAATAGGACTTCTAACTCATGCTAGAATACCTTTTTATTTCTTAAATCTATGTGTTGATGCTAAGTTGCTTACAATTTTGATTAAAATACTAATTAGTTCTTTTATTTATTTTCTTAAAATTCCCATGACTTATATGCAAATTTTGGAGATCTTAATTTGTATTTTTATTTGACCTATATGAAAGTTCATTAATATGCAATAATTGATACAATTGTTTAGTTTCCTTACAATGAGAGACTAATTTGCCCACCAAGAAAAGGCTAAAAAGAAAAGAAAAAAAAAAAGATTGACAAAGGGAAAAAAGAAAGAAAGTATTTTCTGAAGAAAGTAATGCAAACTGCTTTCATCAATAAAGCCTAATGTATTATATACATTAATCTAAGGTGGCAACTTCAAGTAAATAACTAGGACTTCTAACTCATGCTAGAATACTTTTTTATTTCTTAAACCTATGTGTTTTGATGCTAAGTTGCTTACAATTTTGATTAAATGCTAATTAGTTCTTTTATTTATTTTCTTAAAATTCCCATGACCTATATGCAAATTTTGGAGATCTTAATTTGTATTTTTATTTGACCTATATGCAAAGTTCATTAATATGCAATAATTGATACAATTGTTTAGTTTCCTTACAGTGAGAGACTAATTTGCCCACCAAGAAAAGGCTAAAAAGAAAAAAAAGACATTGAAAAAGGGGAAAAAAAAAAGTATTTTCTGAAGAAAGTAATGCTGAAAACTAAAGCAACATTAAAGACAATGGAACAACTATTTGCAAAGACAATGGCAATCTTTGTATTTTTACTGGCTCAAAGCCAAAATCCAAATTCAATTTTACATACAACTTCATATTAAATTGTAAATCAGCCTCACTACACACATCCACTTTTTCCTCTAATGTATCTTGTTGATCATACACTATTCAATAAACACTGTTGCCACATTTATCTATGTTCTAGGCATTTAATTTACACAGAAGACTATAGCAACCACAATAGCTATCACTGTTGCTCAATGCTATGACAATCTTTTGACCCAAGAATTCTCCTTCCAGAATCTCATCTCTTTTCTTTATACTTGCATGTTAATAGTGAGAAAATTTTTATGTTCCCAAAATCAAAGCTTGTCTACAAAAATTTGTAAAACCCAATCAAACACATTTGATTCAAGCATCTCTTCTAAAACTTTGAATGGAATTAAGAAAGAAAGGGGAAAAAACCAAAGTTCATAGTATTGAGACACTAAAGAAAATAATAATCTGCCATTATAAAAAAAAGGGGGAGGAAAAACAAAGTTCATAGTATTGAGATACTGAAGAAAGTTAATTTGCCATTAAAAAAAAAAAACTAACTTCATAAGAAATGGAATTGGTTTATTTTGCTAGGCTAAATTTGATTACTTAATAATTTATACTATTCTCAAAATTTGACATATATAAATGAATGCTTAAGAAATGATAATCATCATTAATGGGCTCAAAATTTCTTTTTTATATAGTGTATAAAATATTTAATTCATATGAATAGAAACTGTTGCAGACTTTAAGGAGTTGTAGGCTTTGGTAGAGATGAAGAAGTTTGTAACATTAAACATTAAAGTTCCAAAAAAAGAAAAAAAGATATATATATATATATATATATATATATATTAAAATGAGATTATTTCCTCATATATATAATAGAAAATTAACTAACTATCTAATTTATTACGCATATGTAGAATACCTTTTTTCTTTTCTACTTAAAATTTATACTAAGGCGACCAATATTTGTTCACTTAAGGTAGATAGCACTAAGCAAATAGACTTGTGAAGTCTATATTCCACTTTAAAAGTTATTATGTGATCATTTAGATCCCACAGGGAGGAAAAAAAAATTTGTATCTTTTAGATGCAAACCCTTGGCTTAAGCCTTCAGATATCTCTGAAATTATGCTTCTTGCAAGTTCAAGCAAAGCTAAAACACCAACATAGAAAACATAAATAGTCATAAATTTCATGGGTCAAATAATTTAGTTAAGAATTACAACACAACCATTGATTTAAGGAAAAGAAATTTTGAAATATGGATCTATAATATTGCAGACAAAAAAATAAAATAAAGTTTTTCTAGTCCTCTTAACTACCAAAGTTTTGAACCATAAATTAACATTCCATAAAGTACATCACTTTCCTCTACCTAGAGGATAACAACTTGTGTCATAAACATGTACAAAAGAAGGAAAATACATAAAAATGTTTATATCTGATGGAGAGAGAGAAAACAATTAAACCTTCCGAAATCAAATTTTGTTGCTATTTGGCTTGAGGTATCTCTAAAATTAACCTTTCTGATAACTTTATAAAATCCTAAAATAGAAATTTAGAAAACTTTAGTAGCTATAATTATCATGAATCAAATATTGTCAAGAGCATAAATGGATAACAAACCAATTCCAGTTTATCAAATTGTTTGAAGCTATGGGCGATAAGTTGCAGCCCTATAATAGATAAGATTTTGGTGAGAATCAATTCACGGACATCCAATGTTTTGTCATTTTTTGTTTGGTATTCACATATATTGGACCAGAATGTTTATTCTACCTTAAAAATTCATCAAGCAAAGAGAGAGTTGTTTCAACTGGTTTTTGTGAAAAGGCATTGATTCCCTGGCTTTTGATGCTAAGTATTTTTGGGAAGTATCTAATTAGATTAATCAATAATTTTACCAAGGTCAAAATAGATTATGTTGATCTGCCTTTACTGGGTGCTAGAGCCAATCATTATTTCTCTCATCAACCATGATAGGGCAGCACACCAACAACAATGCATATATAGTAATATAGACATTAAAAATGTCTTTAAGCTAAGTATTGCATTGATGTCAAGACGGCCAACAAATACCAATTGAAGGACTTATAGAGCTATTTTATTCTAAAACCACAACGGCTAACCTTGTGGTAAAAAAGCCTTTAATATAAGTATTCAAGATGGCCTAAAATACCAACTAAAGGTCTCATAGAGTCACTTTATTTCGAAGACCACAGCTGCTAACCTTAAGATCAACATTGACAACATATATTGAAAGAGACAAATATATTGAGGAATGGAACAACAATCTAAATGTATGAAGAAACATTTGCAATAGCAATACCTTCCTTCACCAATTCCTTGCACTTGCATCACCTTCGACTAAGTTGAAACCCCATCCTTCAAGACCAGTGTTGTTAAAAGCGCGCTTAAGCTCCAAGCTCGAAGCCCCAAGGCTCCAGTGGTTTTTGCCTCAAAAGCTAAGCTTATTCAAAGAAGCATGCTTTAGGCGAGCTTTTTTGCGCTTTTTCAAAAAGCTCAAAGTGCGCTTTTTGGAGCTTTTTTATATTTTTCAAAAAAAAAAAAAAAACCAAAACTAAATTAAAGCTATAGAATCTTGACATTATTGATATAAACCATTGGTTTTGTATATTTTTAGTGTAAATTACTTATAAAAAAAAATATATTTTGAGTATAACTTGTCCTAAAACCGAACCCACAACCTCCCAGATCTTCTTTATTTTTATTTTTTCTCCTTGAAACAGTAACCCACCTAGCTCCTTGGTACCAATTACCATGTTGCAATGTCCTCATATTCTTAGCTCATTCATGAAAAAAAAAAATGTATGATATAATATATGTGGTAATTGTTTAGTTACTTTAGTGGTTGATTTTGAACATAGCAAACTAATTCTTCCAAAGTTATAGTCATTAAGTGATTAAATTATTAACTAATATTACTAATTAGTCATAGGGCATTATAGATATAGGAGATTTAAGAAAGTATATTACATGGAAGTACTGATATCTAGCTTATCCAAAAAAATAAAATGACTTGACTTGCATTTTTGTGTTAAAATTGCAAAAGTAGGGCATATCTAAATGTTATATGAATTATATAAAAAGTTTATTTCAATTTATATGATAATTTGATTGTTGCATTTCTCATGAATAATAATTTTTCAATTTTTTAAATTATTTTTAAAAAATGTGCGCTTCACTTCAATCAGGTGCGCGCTTGTGCTTTGCGCCTAAGCTCCAAGAGGCCTTTGCGCTTAAGTGCACCCCTCGCTTTTACCAACACTGTTCAAGACTTGAAGTGTCCCATCTTCTAAACCTTGGTTGCTGTAAGACGATTTAATTTGAAACAGAGTAGTGTGAGAGTTATTCACAACTATAATCAAACACATAGAAGGCAATCCATTAATAAACAATTGAAACAACATTGTTTGATGACTACCAGAGGCTTTCTATGGGTATTTAACAATATGGGCTTTTGGGACTTAGTGGTCAAATCTATGATACTTATACTGTCTCTTTCCCTATATTTTTTTTTTCCCTAGAGCCTAAGCCACTGCATTGGCTTGGATCATGTCCTACAGGAACCCGCGTTACACTTTTCATACTTCTCTTTTTGATGGTAATACAATTTCTGCCTTTTCAATCTAAAATAATAATAAACAATCAAAACAGAATTGAACTCCAACTGTTGAACCAAATTTGGTTTACCAAATAGAGAAAATCAATCACCCCACTAAACATGTGGCATAGTATTCTTAAATTTCACTTCTAATTTGCAAGTTGTAAAATTTGCACTACTAATTAATGAAATTAAATAAATAAAGAATCAAACCCAAAAGAAAAAACAGGAATGAATTCACCTTTGTTGTTTCCCATCTCAACTGTATATATTTTTATATTCCATGGCCATTGATCCTTATATCCTCACTTTTGCTTAATTCTTCCAACCTAAGTTGTGTATCTGTATAATTGAGTTTGTGCACAAACTTTGATAAATCATTGGGTTTGGAACTTTGCATTGGTTGTCATTTTGTTTGATATATATATATATATATATATATAATAAAATTTTGATATTGTTAATTTTCGTAGATGTTTCTTTACTTTTTTTATTTATTTAACATTTGTTAACTATTTTGTGCATCGTACGGGTTAGCAACGCAATGTGGTTTTTCACTTGGATTTATACTCCATAACAGAATATAATAATGAAAGAAATTAGTGAGATATACTATCTAAAAAAGTGGAGGGTTTGATGTGGAGATTGGGAAATGTACAAATAATCTATTTATGCATCAGAAGTCAGAACAGTGATTAACTTGAAGGAAGAGAGAGATTACATGTTACCATAAACTATCACTTCCAAAGCATCTTTAATCAAAGATTAAAATGAAACTACAATTCAAAATAATTCCAGCAATTACCTGTGTCCCAAATTCTAAGTTTCAATCTTTTTCCACCAATTGTGAGCAGCTTAATCTTAAAATTTCATCTCACCGAAATTAAAAAGAAAAAGGGAAAAAGGAAAATGAGACTCTATTTTATGTGACAAATATATACTTATGAACTTCAAAACAATGTGTAATTCTTATGTGATATAGAAGGAAAAAGGCATGCAAATAGCCCAATTACATTTTCCACCCCAAAAATAAAATAAAAGGAAAAATCAAACTCAAATTCAGCTATCCTCAAAAAATAAAAATCCAAAATCAAAACAAACACTTTAAACTCCAATCAACCATATCAATTCCTGCTCTGTTTGTGGGAAAAGGAAAAAGGAATATTACTTGAGTCTTGTTAGGACATATGTGTGTTCACTTGTTAAGAACATATGTCACTTGTTTATGTAAATTGGCTAATCCTTTTGACAAAACGCACTCTACTTGTAATTGGGTAGTTCTAGGTGTTTTTAATACTTCAAGAAACAAGGTTTCAAGATCAAGTGTTGAAGTCATCAAGTCTGTCCAAGAAAAAACAAGCTGAAGTGCAAGTTCATTAATTCTCGACACCTGCTCGATAGCTACCTCGACACCTGCTATCTGTCGAGAATTACAAAATCAGTTTTTCTGATTTGATTTCCTTGGGATCTGTGAACATGCTATTTGGGCCTTCTTTTTTTCTAACCCTAAACATATAAAAAGATTGTTTTAAGAGTTGTCAAATTGTACACAAGTTGCAAAAGCATTGAGCAGTCTCTGTTCAAGCAAATTGTGATCAAAAGACAAAGTTCTTGACCTAGTTCATCTTCTCTCAAGAAGTTGCTGTGTATTTGCACCATAGGGTTTTGTAACCAAGCATCTTCCTGATCTTCATCGTATAGGATGAATTGAAGAACTTTGCAGCCAACCTCTCCTTCTTAGTTGGTGTTTGAAGTCGCGTACTGGGATCCGCGCATTGGTTAGTCACGTACTTGGGAGCCGTGCATCAAAGGTGGAAATTGTCACTACAGATCAAGTCCAATTGGGTATTGGGGTAAGGGTTCAACTGTAGGTTGGTAAGGTACTTGGGATTCCTTTACTTGTAACCGCTTGATTTGATAATAGTGGAGTTTCGAGAGTGGTGACCTGAAAATCACCCGGTGGGGTTTTTGCCGTTAGGGTTTTCCCCGTTCGTAAACAAATCACCGTGTTATTTATTTTCTGCTGCATATTTAGTATTTGGTGATTTGTTTGTGCTTCCACGTATTTGCATGTTAAATTGATTAATTAATAACTTGGCTAATTAATTAATTGGTTTAATCACTAGGGGTCATTTAGATTGTGGCCTATCAAGTCTTACATTTGAGCACTAATAACAATGGTAACCCTGTCCTTAGAAAAAGCATGCAACCTTAGTAAAAATGAACATTACAATTGGCAAACAATTTTAACCACCATTTACAGCTGGACCCATATTGATTAGTCATTGATGATCATAAAGAGGATCTAAAGTGCAACATCACACTCATAACATCAAGATTACATGAGAAAACACAATTCTCATGCAGTCGCAAATATCTCAATAACATGGCACTACACGGTACTAAACATTACCTCATATTTGTTCAGCCACAATGGCCTAATGCTTGTCATGCTGCTTTATCTCTTAAGTTTTATCTTACGTATGGCTTCCCGGACAGCTTCTACATCTGCTTCCCTTCATGCTTCCACTTACCTTAAACTAAAATCAAAATTAAGAAACAATTGACCAAAAATTCAGTTCAAGCCTTTCTTCGAATAGTTTGATGGGAATTGAGAAACCAAGGAAAAAATTGATTTGAAAAAAACAAAAATAGATAATGGAAAATCCTTAAGAGAGAGAGGTTGAAGGTACTAGTGAAAGCGGAGATCGTTGGAAGCATAGTCAATCTGTGTTTTCCATGCCCAACAACGATAGAGACATAAAATAATTGGGATTATTCAACTGACATGATTATCATTTTTCTTGCTAACCCTTCTTAGGCAACATTCATGTTCTTTTACTTATTTAATCAAAAGTTTCAAATGCATGTACTTTTATACACCACTGAACTTTAAGTAACTAGCAATAAGTCTAGTAGTATGGATCCAAATCTAGCAAAATACTGTTTCAAAGCTAGCACAACAGAGAAATCCACAAATACCGAAAACTGGAATGAAAGACAACACAAACCAAAATTTAAAAAATGGGTACAGGGAAACACACAATCAGTAAAAATAGAAATGCTATAAACCACAAACCAATTTTTTGAATCTGGTTTGAACTTCAAATGAGTAATTACAGAAGCATCAAAATGTAACATTTCGATTTTCCTTTTTTTCTATGTCTTTAGTACCAACTTTCATGACTTTTCTAAATTTTTTTGGATTGTGTTATTCAATTCCTCTTGCTTTAAAAAACACAACTGTTGGGTCTCAACAACACACTAATGGACCACAAATATTCACTCAGGAATTTGAAAGTAACTCAAAAACATCAAACAAACATATAGTAAAAGGAAAATAGTAACAATGAATGCAAATATTAATGACGTTACAATTCAAAATTTATTTTTTCTTATTTAAACATGATAAGTCACAATCCAAATTGAGTCATGTGAGTTCAAATGTAAAGAGAACACTTCAATCTTTGCATTCATTAAGGATCTTAATTCTAGCAAGAACCAAAGAAATTAAAATCTAACTGTACCTTTTAATTCTCTTATTGCAGAAGTCCCAATGTCTTTATCTGGCACAGGGAAACGGTATTCTGTAACTGGAGGGAGAAACATAAGAAAAAGAAAAAAAAAACAATTTAGAAATTAATTTCATTGGCAAACAAAGAAAAAAAAAACTGCCAAACAGGAACAAAATTCTAACTAAAAAAACAATAATCGACAAAACAAAACCCAAGAAATTGAAAAAATAAATGGGAATGGAGAACTCTCTCCTTCTCTCTTATATCTCTGTTTTTGCCTTCTCCAAACCTAAATCATATATAACCCCAAATTTCAAAAAATCAAATCAAAATCTAATGTTACCCAAATACCCAAATAAAAATCAATCCAACCAAATTTCTCAAAACTAATTCATATTTCATACCCATACCCAGATGTAAGAAAGAATGAAAAAAAGAAAAATTTACCGGTGGTAGTTCTCTCAATGTTTGTAGGTTTATTTTTTCCTCCTTCTCTATTTTTGGATCGCAAGCATCAGTTTTAAGAAAATTGAAAAGGAAGCGAAAAGAAAGTATCCGAATAGAAGAAACGTAAGGCGCACTTACGGTGATGGCAGAAGATTTGGTGGCGCCCTTCTCTCTATCTCTGCCTCTCTATTTCTCTGTCTCTCAATCTCTCTGTTTCCTTTCACTGTGAAGCAATCTTTCTTTTCTTTTCTTTTTTCTTTTTTTAAGCGGTTAGTTTCCTTTTATACCGAGGCCTCCCAAATAGTGTTTTAACGTAGTCAAATATTATAATTTATCGCTTTTAAACGGCTACAAGCGTTACTAAATAATGTAATTTATCGCCTTTTAACTTAAACGTGTTTGAATTTTAGATAGTCAATTATCTTATTTGTCAGCACCTCCTTAATTGTAGGAATCAACTTTCTCTCAGCTTCTGCTATTGTATATGGTATATGATATAGATATAGATTAATGTGTCAAAGGTGCTACTCTACATTCTAATTCTTTGTTTATTTGTTTGTTTGGGTTCACAGTCTTAGAAATTAGAATAGAGTATGCCTATTTGGTAGTTTTAGAGTACTAATGTGAGTAACTGTGATACTCCGAAAGTTTCATTTTTGGCTTTTATTTATTAATTAATTTATTTGTAATATTATTGATTGTGTTTTGTGTTGTGATGGAGGATTTTTAGCTATTCATGTTAAGTTTAGAGCTGATCTTGAATGAATTCAAGTGGATTTGAATTTATATATGAGATATTTCATGATTAATTTTTGTGGGTTTTGTTTGGTACTGAATCTAGTTTTTTTTAGCAGCTTAAAGATTAAAGTTTATACTTCTTGAGTTTGATATGTTTGTTTTCAGGCTCTCTTTTTACTTTCAAATTTAATGCCCACTGTCATTGTGTTGATGCATAGATCAGTGCAGGGAAGATGAGTACCACAAGAGGAAAGCAATGGATTTGATGGTATGGAAAAGGAAAAAAAGAAGTGTGAGAAGAGAGAGTTACAAAGGGAATGGAGAGAGAAAGAAAATCCAAAGAAGAAGAAGATGGGAGGTCTATAAGAGGAGAGAGATGAAACACAAGAATTGTGAAATAAGTCAAATAATGACGTGGCATATTTTCAGATCAACCCTAATCTTCCTAGGAGGTGTGACCTCTACAGGTTTAGCAATCTCACTCACAACCTCACTCACAGGGGGTTCAGAGGAAGAAGAAGGAACAAAGTTTGTGGAATGGGATGCAAACACAGAGATGCTTTCAATTAAACCTAATCTAGATTTGGCAGAAGGAGACTTTTAAACACTCAGCATTTGATCAAGTTTAGAACTAGCAGATCTAGCAACAGATAAATCATGTTCCAAAGATTTCACTTTATCAAGCAAGAGCATATTCTCAGTTTTCACATTGTTCAAAAGTTCATTAGCATCAAACAATTTAACAAGCAAACTTTTCTTATCAAGCTCAAGCAATGCAATTTTCTTTAAGCCTAATTCAGCATTCATGGCATCCTTTGTAGCAACTTTGCAAAGTTTATTGTAGGCTTCTTGAAGATTTGCATCCTTAGAGAGTTCCCCATCAGAAGGGTTCTTTTCAACAGATACACTTTCATTGACTACAGTAGTAGCAGTTAAAGCAATGAAGTTTCCATCCTCGTCACACCCAGACTCATCATCAGAAACTTCATTATCACTAAGGGTTACAGCCATAGCCTTACCCTTAAACCTCAAGTATGTAGGACATTCAGATTTCATGTGACCATACCCTTGACATCCAAAACACTGAGGGCCCAAAGAATTGTTTGAAGATTGTCCAACTTTTTCTTTAGGTTTTTCATTGTTGTTAACTTTGTGGGATCATTCTTTCTAAAGTTTCTAGGTTCAGCAGTGTTTGTACCGCTTGCCCTTCTGTTACTATTCCTAAGAAAGTTTCTGAAGTTCTTGGCAAGGTAAGCAATCTCTATAGCAAAGAGCTCATCATCAAATCCATCAACATCAACTGACTTAAGAGCCATTGATTTGGATTTGTTAGTTTTGGGTAGGTCTAACTCGTAGGACAGAAGAGATCCTACAAGTTCATCAACAGGGATGGAGTCCACATCCTTGCTCTCAGTAATGGCAGTCACTTTGGGTCTAAAGTCCTCAGTCAAAGATCTAAGAATCTTCCTAACAATTTTAGGTTGATCATAGATTTCACCCAGATTATATGCAGAATTAACAATATCATTCAGTTTAGTATAGAATTCATCAAAAGATTCATCATCAGACATCCTAATGCTTTCAAATTTAGAGGTTAACTTCTGCAACTTATTAATTTTAACTACTTTTGTGCCTTCATGCACAGTCTGGAGGATATTCCAAGCAGTGTAAGCAACCTCAACATTAGAGATTCTCCTAAATTCCTCCATCGAAACAGCGTTAAAGATGGCATTCATAGCTTTGCTATTGAACCCAGCTGCTTCTTTTTGAGAAGTTTGCCACTCTCACAGGAGTAGTGGGCTTCTCCCATTCATATTCAACGGAGTTCCAGACTCTTTCATCAATAGATTTCAGGAATGCTTTCATCCTTACTTTCCAATAAGCATAATTATTCCCATCAAAGTGAGGAGGAATAACTAGAGAGCGTCCGTGTTCCATGACAACAGGGGTCAAGGATCAGCTCAGAGATCAAAAGATCTTCAACAAGAAAGCTACCCGCTCTGATACCACTTGTACAGTATTTAGACCCCTGTAAACCTAGATTGTTTAACCTAATTAATTAGCCAAGTGATTAACTTAGTCAAATTATGCAAATCTAGGTTATCATAATCAAACAATCATATCAAGTATATAGCAGCGGAAAAATAAATAATACAAAGATATGATGACCCAGGAAACCACACCGGTAAAAACCTAGGGAGGATTTGACCTAGGTATCCTCAAGGTAAACTTGAATCCACTATAGAAAGAATTGAAGTTTTACAATAAGACTTAGACCACTAACATCTTATTGCTACCCACCAGTAGAAACTTACTGACACGACCACGTGCAAGCTCCAAGACCACGGACTCCTTCTTTCATGGATTCTCCAGCAAGTACAAGCACACCCGCTTGTGTATCTTTAAGCTCTTATGGCAGCAACTGAATGATCATCAAGTTCTTGAATAAATATCCTCCTTGATAATCCTAAGTTTATGTGAAGGAAAGCTCCTCTCAGATCTCACAAGAGATTCACACAAACAGCAATATGAGCATCCTAAAAACGTGGCTAGGGTTTGCCTTATATACCTAGGGAAAAAACATAAAACCCTAAATGTTTTAGGAGTTAGGGTTGAGTTGGAAAATCTGTAGAAAAAACGCATCTATGCGAAATTCGATTGATCGAGCCTGAGCTTCGATCAATTGAGCCAGGCCGAAATGCATACTGAATTCTGCATCAGCTCGATTCCAACTTTACATAAACAACACAACTTTGAGCACATCTAAACAAGAGTAAATAATATGTTTTGATCATGGTTTGTGAACAATACACATTAGAGTTCTAAATACATTAAATCCTAAGCCTTTAGAACCTAACAAACTCCCTCTTTAGCAATCTGTGACAAAACACAAACTAAAAGCTCAAAACTTACAAAATAAAGCCCTTTACATAACAAATCCAATCCCAACTACTATCCATCAGTTGCAAGTGTAGACAACAGCTCAATTGAATCAACCTGTATTTCCTGAAATACTCAACAAACACATAAACGCATGTGTGGAAAATACAAGTAAACAAAATAAATTCTTAATTTCACCAAAGCACAAAATAAAGACATATATCAATGAATAACTCATAAATATAAATCAATAAGCAGTCAAACAAGAAACAAAATAAAATGTATCTCCCCCTAACAAATATATAAGTACAAAGTGCAGCTCCTAGATACAATCTAATCACCACAGGCTCTCCAAGATAATCAAAACTCCCCCTATCAACAAAAACTCTACAAACTACACAAATACAAATGCTACTCCCCCTTTTTGTGATGGAATGCCAAAGGGCAATCAGAATCCATCATCAAAAGGAGGTGGCGTAGGAGATCGTCTAAAATGCGCCAACTTTGCACGCATAGCACGAACCTCATCGAGCAAGTCCACCAAAACCTGTCCCTGAGCCGCCTGAACGGTCAAGACATGATCCAACGTACGTCGAATGTCGAACTCATTCGAAGTAGTCGGTGGAGGAACATTAGCAGCAGCAGCACTAGATGTTTCAGCCTATGCATCACCTGTAGAAGAGGGAGGAGGGGGTACAGCAACAGAAGACTGAACATGAGGAGGTCTCAAATGAGCAGCCCTCTGCTTAAGGAAGATGGCACTTATGGGACCAGTAATATGTACGGGCTCAGACGCGGGGAAACAATCTAATCCTAAAAACAACAAAATCTTATGAATGAAAATAGGATAAACAAGAGCATGACATTCAGTGCTACTCATATGAATCTCGTTCAAAGAACGAAGAAATAGATGAGGAAAAGAAATAGAAGCACCAGAAACAAGGGCATACAAAAACACATATCTCTCAATAGGGATGGTGTGAAGATGAGAAATAGGCCACAAAGAATGACACACTATCCTAAGAAAAAGATAGGAGATCTCAGAAAGCTCAGCAGACGTGATTCGAGGATCAAAACCCCACTGGATAGAAGACCCAGTGATGTATGACATGATGTCATCTAAGGGTGGAGACTCCTCATAAGGATAGTCAGGCTGCCTAACGACCGGGACTCCAAGAGCCTTAGCCACTACCTTAGGGGTAATGGTGAACTCAACACCTCGTATCCAACTCCTAACAAGGGTGTTGGAATCATAGACACGGCAAGAGAGGTTCGAGTAGAACTCTCTAATCAGGGTGGTCGGGGGTGGATGATCTATCTCAAATTTTGACCCCACCAGTTCTTCTTCTTCGTCCACTTCTTTAACAATCCCTTCAGTAGGATTGACTGTGGCAGTGAAGGCATTTAAGATTCCGTCATCCTCATTGTCGGAATCATCTTCAGACTCAGTGTCACTCAAGGTAGCAGCAAGTGCCTTGCTTTTTCCAATGCTCTTGAGATATGTAGGACACTCATGTTTTATGTGTCCGAACCCATGACATCCAAAGCACTTAGGTCCTGCGGGAACAGTATACTGACTGCCATCCTTAGCATCCTTCTTCCCTTTGTCTTGGCTTTTAAACTGAGAAGAACTGGATTGTCTGCGGTCCTTGTCGAAGCTCCTTCCATTGGCATTCTTCATAAACTTCTTGAACTGCTGAGTGATGTAGGACTTCATCTTGGAATCTTCATCATAGGAAGACTCATCTGTATCACTGCTCTTTGCCTTCAAGGCCATGCTCTTGCCTTTACTTGACTTGTCAATCCTAGATAACCCTATCTCATAGGTTTGCAAGTTTCCAACCAGCTCAGTCAAAGGAATCTTGTCAATATCCTTTGATTCCTCTATTGCCATAATCTTGGCATGGAATCTCTCGGGTAGAGATATGAGCACCTTCCTTACAATCTTAGGTTCATGGATGGTTTCCCCAAGATTGAAGGCTGAGTTCACTATGTCCTTGAGCTTGGCATAGAACTCATCAAATGACTCATCCTCCTCCATCTTAATCTCTTCAAAACTTGTAGTAAGCCTCTGAAGCTTTGAATCTTTGACAGCCTTTGTTCCTTCATAGGTTGTTTGGAGGATGGTCCACGCCTCCTTAGCAGTTTCAATTGAGGATATCTTCTTGAACTCCTCATTGGTGACCGCATTGAACAACGCATTCAATGCCCTACTGTTGAAGTTTGCCGCCTTGATCTTGGCTTCATCCCAATCGGCTGGCGCTTCTTTTGGCTTAGTCCAGCCAATCTCAACAGCTTGCCACACCTTTTCATCTAAGGACTACAAAAAAGCTCTCATGCGCACTTTCCAGTATGCATAGTTAGTCCCATCAAATAAAGGAGGTTTAATTAATGACTGTCCTCTATCCATGACAAACAGGGGTCAATGGATCAAACACAGCAAAGATTAAACCCTAATCAGAGTGTGCCTGCTCTGATACCACTTGATAGGCCACAAACTGAATGACCTCTTGTGATTAAACCAATTAATTAATTAGCCAAGTTGTTAATTAATCAATTAATCATGCAAACTCGTGGAAGCATAAACAAATCACCAATAAACTAATTATGCAGCGAAAAATAAATAACACGGTGATTTGTTTACGAATGGGGAAAACCCTTGCGGTAAAAACCTCACGGGTGATTTTCAGGTCACCACTCCCGAAACTCCACTATTATCAAATCAAGCGGTTACAAGTAAAGGAATCCCAAGTACCTTACCAACCTACAGTTGAACCCTTACCCCAATACCCAATTGGACTTGATCTGTAGTGACAGTTCCCACCTTTGATGCATGGCTCCCAAGTACGTGACTAACCAATGCGCGGATCCCAGTACGTGACTTAAAACACCAACTTAGAAGGAAAGGTTGGCTGCAAAGTTCTTCAGTTCATCATACACGATGAAGATCAAGAAGATGTTTGGTTACAAAATCCTTTGGTGCAAATACATAGCAACTTCTTCAGAGAAGATGAACTAGGTCAAGAACTTCGTCTTTGATCACAAATTTCTTGAACAGAGTTTGCTCAATGCTTGTGCAACTTGTGTCTACTTTGACGGCTCTTAAAACAATCCTTTTATATGTCTAGGGTTAGGAGAAAAGAAGGCCCAAAGATACATTCACGGATCCCAAGAAATTAGATCAGAAAATCTGATTTTATAAATCTCGATCGAGCAGGTGTCGAGGAGCTATCGAGCAGGTGTCGATCTTTAATGAATTTTCACTTCAGCTTGTTTTTCTTGGACAGACTTGATGACTTCAACACTTGATCTTGAAACCTTGTTTCTTGAAGTATTAAAAACACCTAGAACTACCCAATTACAAGTAGAGTGCATTTTGGTCAAAGGATTATCCAATTTACATAAATAAGTGACATATGTTCTTAACAAGTGAAAACACATATGTCCTAACACAAACTACAGGTCAGTAAGTTATAATTTGCCCTAAAATCTAATTTGATTTTTTTTTGAGTTTTGGTTATTAATATATAGATAAATATGTAATCGAATAGGGGTTGCCGAACGTCGTAAGTCACTTAACACATTGTCCTATTATAATATTCGACAAAGTCAAAGAAAGCAATAACCCGCCCCAAAAATGAGACTAGAGGACAAGAAAATAGAATATTCAAAGATGACCCAGAGCTCAGAGGATACCCAAAAAAAAAAAAAAAAAAAAAAAAAAAAATCTACTACCAAACTACTAAATTTGGGAAGAAAACATTTTGGTGAGCCCAAAAAGAAAACACCGGCCTCACCACTTTTTTTCCTTTCCTCTTCCAACCAAACACTTATTTTTTTTGAGAAAGAACCAAGCACTTATTAAAAACACTCTCTCTCTACTTTTTTCTTCTCAATTTTCCGTACTCCTTATTGGCCTGTTTGGAAGTTTAGAGAGGGAGGAGTGTAAAGGGGATAGAGGGGAGGAGAGTAGTGGGGAAGAGAGCAGAAGGGAATGATTATCCTCCACCTTATTTGGATGTTTTTAAAATTAGTAAGGGGGAAGGGAGTAATTAGCCCTTCCTCTTATTTGGATGTTTTAAAAATTAGGAGGGAGAAGAGAGGAAATGATTTAAATAGACAAATTTACCCCTATTTGAAAATGGACTTGCAACATTGGTCTATGATTAATTTGTTAGATTAAATAATTATGACTATAGCATGCAATATATTTTTTTTTTTGATAATTTTTTTTTCTAATGTGAATTAAATAATCAACATTGGTCTATGATTAAATATTTTTTCTGCTTTTTTATTATACTAAAAAAAACCATCCTTAATTGATAATAATTAAAATAAGAAAAAAATGTTTGGTTTGTTTGTAAATCAACAAAATATTGAATTTTGAGTGTTTCTTTCATTTATTATTATTATTTTTAATATTTTTTTTTAATTTTGTTTAGTACGTGAATTTAATTTTTTGAGGATTCGGAGAAGAATTGAGACCCCAAACAAAAAAGTTAGGGAGAGTGACTTTATGAATTAACTCAAAAAATAGGATCCTACTATGTAATTTAAATTCAACTGTTTACCCACTTACTATTCAGAAAAGAAAGCAACTCAAAATTCTCAAGAGAATATCCCTGCTAAATACTAAGCAGTAGCACACAAATTTCAATTAAAACAAATGACAATAATTTCTCAAAAAAATGCAGAATTTCATACACTGAAACATTTTTTTTATGACCATACTTATCCGTTTAGGAACCAATGCCACTTTGAATCATGACATGAGATACTGGAATTTGCCAAACATAGAGCCCATTGAGAATGCCTTGTCCATCTAATTAATAAAGCAATTTTTTTCTTTTTTTAATAGAACAGGGTCTAAAACTTTCAATAAAAAATATCAAGATTCAAGTGGTCTAGCAACTAAGGCAAGTCCAGACCAGGCCAAAAAAGAGAGCCTAATAATTTACAAACAAGATTAAACCAGGGGCTGTAATTCTTGTACAATAACAAGACAATTTAAACTAGCACCTATACCAGTAAACAGTATTGAACAACTAGGGGCATAACACAAGACCTAAGAAGTCAGCTCGTGGAATCGACGACATTGTATCATGCCAGACAACTAAGATGTGAAAAGCATAAAAATGAATGTAAGCAGACAAAGTCTTCAAGCCACTAAAAAAAGGATAGTGTTCCAATGAGAAATGACCATATCTGTAATTGCCAATAGACCTGTTTCAGAAAGCAAAACTAAAAATAAAGACAAGCTGGGAATCAGCCCATTAAAACAAAGTCATGGTTCTAAATCCACTAGAAGCATTTGTCTACAATTATTAAATTTAGAATAACTTCAAGTTGAGTTGGATGTATAATCCCTCCACATATCAGTTGCTATTGAGTTTCTTAAAATCTCTCCTTGGGCATCATCATCATTACTTCTCTCTCTTTGCGCACCAAGCTGTTCATGGGGTTTAGGATTGTTTAAAATTTCTTCGTCCACCTTATGAAGAATTCTATCATCCGGATCTGCACCATGACAGTAAAGCTATTACAATCCATGATATGCATAAATACACTAAGCTATTACAATTCAGTGTGTTTTTTGTAATCTATTATATAAGAATATAAAACTTAGAAAGTATTTGGCTTGCTAGTGAAATGCCACTTCATGGTTATAGTAATGACTATAACTAAAATCAAATAAAAGAAACAACTTCATAGCCAATGCATCAGTAATTCTAGGTTACGGTGGTACTTTAAGCACACGATTGTGGATAAGAGTAATTCTAGGTTCTTTTAGTATGTAGCCCTTTAGTTACATAAAGGGCCAATGCATCAGTAATGACGGAGCTATACCGATTGCAATGACTATAGATGGCAAAAGCACTATCCAATGGCAAAACAAAAAAACAAGTGATTGAATGGAACCATATACAGAGTATTGGCAGTTACCTTAATGCCCTTCAGCAATGACCTAGCTACCCTCACTTGTTGGAATGAGACCAAGACAAACACGATCATCAACACCCTGCATGCAGAAAATCAAAAGGAATCAATCAGAGCAATCCATCTTCTTGTACATTAATGCATGTTTTCATGATAAACTTTTCCTTTTGGACCAGTGTAAAATATCAGCCACTGCAACACATGCTTTCACAAAAATAAGACAATAAAACAGCAGCCTAGGATATCAAACTACAAAGTAGGCCCATAAAGCAGTGCACAAGTACTACCACTCTTAAGTTGCATTGACATTTTCAGAAGCAAAATGTACACATCCTAAAACATCGGTTAAATCTATTCATATCAACCCAATTGGAATCACAACTTTAGTTACCACCCAACATAGCATGACCAAAATTATAGGATCTCCATACCATTACAAACATAACCACCCTATACTCCAATACACACTATCACAACACATCGAAACATATACACCTTAAACCATTGTCTTCTGGGTAAAAAGAAGACAATCATCTATAATACTATTGTTCAAATAGGATTGAGCTATTTTCTTTTAATATTACTTTAGCAATTAAAAATTCCAACAAAATATAAACAACCCAAAAAATCTTTAATAGATTCAAAGCCTCTAAGCTACTTAAACCATCTGTTTCAATTGGTTTGCTTAAGCTTATTTCAAATCAAATATTAAAAAAAAAAAAAAAACGATATAACAATATACAAACAGGAAAAAATCATTAGATTCAAGCTAAACTAGCGTATGGGTAAGCATAATAACATCATATAAACAACAAACAAACAAACAAACAAACAAAAAATTCTCCTTTATTATTTTCTCAGCAACCAAACAACAGGAAAAAATGAAAGTAAACACGATTTCAAGCTAACAGCTAACAGTTTTCTCAAAACCCAAATGCCAAAAACATAAATTAGATACATTTTCCAATTCAAACTTGAACATCACAAAGCTGAGAGAGTACCATTTTGGTTGGGGCTTAGGAGGAGCCAAATCAGAAACCCATTCACAAAAAAAAAAAAAAAAAAAAAAAAAAATTACCCAATAAAAATAAACAAGAAACATAGATCCATATATAGCTACAATATACAAATTTATGCAAGTTTACAATCTAGACTCACTCAAGCACTTTATCAAATATGTTATGAGCAGTACTTTGAAACTTTAAAATTTAAGAAGAAGAAAAAAAAAGCAATCAGATCCGAAACCCACCCACAAATAACATGTTATTACCCCATAAAATCACAATTAATAAGAAATTATCCAATAAAATCACAATTTTAAGAACATAGTTATTTGATCCAACTCAAAAGAAACCCTTGAAACAAAAAGAAAAACAGAGTTCACCTTTGAAAGAAAAGCCCAAGTGTGAGAGACAATTAATTGTGAAGAAGTTGTGTGAGAGAGAGACAGTGTGAAGTGTGGAAGAAATCGTGTGAGAGAGAGGCCGGGGAGTCTTCAAAGCTGAGAGAGTTGAGAGAAATTTGAGACTGAAGAGAGAAATAACGTGGATAATAACGTGAATTTATTTTATATAATCAGTTTGTAATTTTGTTAATGTAGAAAGGGTAAATTGGAGAATTCATTTGGTCAATAATTTATCTACTCTAATCTCTCTATAAATCTCTCCAATTTAGGGAAATTAAAAATAAGGGGTTAGAGGTAGTTGAAACCCCTCCAAACCCCTCCCCCTCCTTCCTTAAAAAACTTCCAAAACAAGGTAATTGAATTACTCTCCCTCCCTCTACTCTACTCTCCCTCCTTTTTTAAACATCCAAACAGGCCATAAATCTCTCCACTATTTCCATCAAAAGCCTTCTCAAGTGCATGACATTAAATTTTGAACTTTACATTCAAAAGCTTTTCTGTGCATCCCACAGGTTAATGACTAGTTAACATTATTTTGAAACGGAGCCATAGATACGGGTCAACAAGTCAATTTATTTATTTTATTTTTTGAGCTTTTTGTCCAAATTAATTTTTGGGTGAGGGTCGTGTATAATTTTTGTCTACCCAAACTTTAAACTCCTATATAAGAATTATTTATATTATAATTTTTTGGCAATTGATCTATCCAAGCTTTTTTTCTTTCTTTTTTTTTTTTTTTTTTTTTTGTTTTTGTTTTTGTTTTTTTTTTTTTTTTTTTTTTGTTTATTGTTTTGTTGAGAAATATGTATAACCTTGTCAAAATTGTATTATGCGGCCAAGAATCATAGGGCTTTCTAGGATTCCGTCCTCTTTCATAGGGTTTAAATCTGGGAGTTCGAATCTTTCTTAACTTTCACTTAGGAAGGATAAAATTGTTTATTTGAATTAGTTCTATAGGTTTAGACATATGTATGAAGGTGCTTGGATGGGTGATCAATACTAATTTTGTACTACTACTAAATTTAGCCAATTAAGGTAAATATGGCCTATGATAAGAATTAAGATTTGAATTCTTCTCTTGTATTATTGTATCCATCGATTGGAGGAAAAAAAAAATAATACAAAACCTTAGTCATTAAGGTGATTAATACTTCTTTTTATTTTTCCTTGGGAGTGTTCTGCAAGTAATGGAAGCTCAAAACACTTGTGTTAAGGACATATTTTATGTAATTGGCTAATCCTTTGACAAAATGTACTTTACTTGTAATTGGGTAGATCTGTGATGGGTTTAAGACTTCAAGAAACATGTTGTTCAAGTCAAGTGTTAAATCTATGAAGATCTGACCAAGAAACAAGTGAAGAAGAGCTATTGATTAAAGCTCGACAGAAGCTAGATATAAAGGACATCTATCGAGGTTTCAAGTCAAAGCTCGACAAAAGCTCAACAAAAGCTATATTTGTTGAGACTTATGAAATCAGAATTTCCAGATTTGATTTTCGGTTCGGCCCAAGCTTATGTATTTGTATAGGGTTTCTTTTCTCACAATCCTAGATATATATAAGGTTTATTTTAAAGGCCATCGTATATGCAGAAAGTGCCCTAGTTCATTATTCTCTCTAAAGAACTACTGTGTCTTTGCGCCATTGGGTTTTGTAACCAAGGAGCTTCCTGATCTTCATTGTTAATGAACTGAAAAACTTTGCAGCCAACAACCTCTTCAAGTTACTGGAGTTAGTCACGTACTGGGATTCGTGCATCAAGGGAAAGATTGCCACTACAATACAAGTCCAATTGGGTATTGGGGTAAGGGTTCAACTGTAGGTTGGTATTTCAGGATAGGCCAAAGGGTTTGGTAAGATTCCTTATACTTGTAACCACTTGTGATTGATAATAGTGGATTCTTGGGAGTGGTGACCTTAAAATCACCCGATGGGATTTTGCCTTGGTAGTTTTTCCCATTCGTAAAAAAATCATCGGTGTCAAATTCATTTTCTACTGCATTTAGATAATTTGGTGATTTGTTTGTGCTACCACGCTATTGCATGAAATTTGGTCTAATTAATTAACTTGGGTAATTAATTAATTAATTGCAAGGGGTCAATTCATTTTAACCCAACAAGTGGTATCAGAGAAGGCACACTCTGATTAGGTTTTAATCTTTGCTGTATGATCCATTGACCCCTATTTGTCATGGATAGATCTCTTATTATACCTCCTTTATTTGATGGCATTAACTATGCATACTAGAAAGTACGCATGAGAGCTTTCTTGCAGACTTTAGATGAGAAAGTCTGGCAAGCTGTGGAAATTGGCTGGGTGAAGCCAAAGGAAGTGCTGGCTGATTGGGATGAGACCAAGATCAAAGTGGCAAACTTCAACAACAGAGCATTGAATGCCCTATTCAGTGCGGTGACTAATGAGGAGTTCAAGAAAATATCTTCAACTAAAACTGCAAAGGAAGCATGGACCATCCTCTAGACAACCTATGAAGGGACTAAGGCTATTAAGGATTTAAGGCTCCAAAGGCTCACGACTAGCTTTGAGGAGATAAAGATGGAGGAGGATGAAACATTCGATGAGTTCTATGCCAAGCTGAAGGACACAGTGAACTCAACATTCAATCTTGGTGATCATATTCCCGAGCCTAAGATTGTGAGAAAGGTGCTCAGATCTTTCCCTGAGAGATTTCATGCCAAGATAACAGCAATTGAAGAGTCAAAGGACATTGATACCATTCCTTTGACGGAGCTAATTGGCAACTTGCAAACCTATGAATTGGGTTTGACTAGACTTGGGAAAGGAACCAAAAGTAAGAATATGGCATTGAAGGCCAAAAGTAATGAGACTGATGAGTCTTCAGATGATGAAGATTCCAAGATGAGGTCCTACATCACTAGGCAGTTCAAGAAGTTCATGAAGAATGCCAATGTGAAAGGTTTTGACAAGGACCGTAAGCAATCTAGTTCTTCTTAATTCAAAAGTCAAGACAGAGGGAAGAAGGATGCTAAGGATGGCGGTTAGTATACTATTCCTTTTGGACCAAAGTGCTTCGGATGTCAAGGTTTTGGACACATGAAACAAGAATGTCTAACATATCTCAAGTCGATTGGGAAAAGCAAGGCTCTTGCTGCTACCTTGAGTGATACCGAGATTAAAACTGAGTTAGATGACAGTGATGACGAGAGAATATTGAGTGCTTTCACTGCTACAGTAGATCCTATTGAGGGGATCGTTGAAGCAATGGATGAAGAAGAGGACTTGGTGGAATCCAAGTTCCAAAAGATGGATGAATAGGAGGACATCCATACAGCCTATGCAAAGTTATACAAGGTATCTGAAGAGCATGAGAAGATGTATAGGCTGTCTACTAAGAAGCTTAGTGACGTGGAGCTGGAATGAGTGGAGCTATCCACAAAGGTTGATGAATGTGAGAGACTGCGCCCTCGGCCCATTTTTATAGAGTGTTGGGCCAAACCCACGTGAATGGGTGGAGTTGTGTTATTGCCTCTCAAAATGGAAGTTCGACTAGTTATATTTTCCCCTCTAGATTAAGGGTTTTACAATGGAGTCGCCGGATAAATAAGAAAACCAAAATTTAAAAAAATCCTCATTTTATTAATTTTCAATTGAATTTACATTGATCATAGGAAAATTACATGGCTTTGGTCCTAGATACAATCTAAGATAAAGTACATAGCTTTGTTTCCTAGTTACAATCTAAAAATTGAAAATTACAAGAATAAACATTGGTCTATCAACTCTTAATCTAAGTTCGGAGGCTATGTTACAAGATGGGAAGGTGTTAGGCACCCATCTTGCCCAGTGAAATCGGTCTTCCAGACTATGGTGACCAACATTCATATCACATCATCCAATATGTTATCGATCAATTTGCATGTTGAATTTGAAGTGTGTGCATGTGATAAACCCTAATTCAATTTATTAAGCATTTCATTTGGATTGAAAAATAAATTCTAGTGAATGTGTGTGGATGGTGATATACTAGATTCAAGAATTTAAAAGAATTATTAAACAAACATATTTTTCATGTTTTTGATATGGATTTAAGATCGAAACTAGTGTTATGCATGAACATGTGATGAACAACCAAGAACACGTGAAAAACATGTAAGAACAATTAAGAACATTCAAACATATTCAGAGGAATTTATCATGCTTTAATCTTAAATTCTCATCATGGCAACACAAAAAACAAGATATGACAAGCCTACTCAACTTCCTAGAACTCAAGAGAGTAGAAGAGAGGGGGTTTTTTGTGTCTGTGCTCTGGAATGAAGGAGAGGGAGGGTTTATATAATAGTGGTGGAGGAAATATGAATAGAAGGCCATTTAATGAGGGTTGACAAAGAATCATGAATCTAGACCTTGTTTTAGACTTGGGGAAAATCTGGTGCATTAAATGGAGAGATTGGTGGGAGTGAGGAACAAGCCAAAATTCGATTTTCCAGTAACTGCTGTAATAGCCTGTAGAGCTAACTTCGAAAAATCATATCTGACTTAATTCTGATCGGAATTGTCTCGTTCTTGTACTTAAATTGAAGCCCCGAATGTCTAGTTTCTGGGAAAATTAATCTCATTTACATATTTAAAATATTCTGAGAGATATAGATAAAATGGTGAGCAGAGGTCATTTGTTTAGAAATTGGTTTCAGCACAATTAACATTAGTAGGTCCCAATTAACATTAAATGGCTCCAATCACTCCCATTTCAGACTTAATTTCTTCCAAATTTACTCTAATTAAAAGATAATTGCACAAATTGCTCATTGAATAATTAATGTTTAACTATTTAATTAATTAGGTGTATGCAACCTCACCATAAAATGTAGTCCTAACCAATCAAATTATGACACATTATTAATCCCAAATTGATTATAATTATAACCAATTGGAATCAATTGTTCATAATCACATATGGTTGGACTCAATTTGTGATAGTGCATCTCGGCCATTAAAACTTGATTTGATGATAACTTTCAATCTGATGGTCTGATTAGGGCTTATGACAAGTCAATTTGATCGTTACAACATCAAGATCATTTTGGTGAAATGAGATTAAGGATCTAGTGACTAGAATCAAGATGCATATTCTCAAGGCAAAATTACCCTTTTACCCTTCATGTGAGGTTAAATGCGGGTTGCAAAATGGGGTGTCAACAGAAAAAATTTTGATTGATGATTTTTTTATTTTCATTTTTTTTTAAAGTATATACATGAACAAAGTATATCAAATGCTAAATGGATTTTTACAATTCAAAGAAACATAGAAACATGGAATAAACAAACAAACTTTAAGCTTAACCATGATGTTGCAACCAAATGTGGAGTGAGGCAAAGTTAGGCCACTTGCTTCTTCTTGATCCATTTTGGATGCTTGAGACTTGGTATGCTTGAACCTTGATTATGATAAAATGGCTTAGGCTTGCACTTGGAAGGCTTGAATCTTGATTATGAACTTTTGGTATTTGTTTGAAATGGTTTGGGCTTACACTTGGAAGGCATACATCTTGTGAGTTTCTGGCCTTTGATGTTGCTCATGTCTATACACCTTCGATGGGCTCAAGTGTTGGGCTTTGACTAATTCAAGAAACAAATTTGGACTTCCATACCAAGTAGAGTTCAATCATAGGCTTTTGGGCTTGAGTTCATTCATAGCATGCATGGTTCAAACAATTATGATAGGCCCAAGCTTTGGACTTGAGCTTATCATGGTCCAAACAATGGCTAAACACGTGTAATGAAATGAAATTTACATGGACCAACCTAAAGGTAGGTTCTATAGGTCATTACAACATGGGTAGAAGGTAGGTTAAAGGTCCCCACAAGTTAGGACGTCGTACCTTCCAACTTGTGACGCCAGGAGCGCCGCATTGGTCTGAACGGTATAGTTTGTCCCTATGAACTACCAAGGCATAACCATGATGATCCTTGTCGCGGTAGGTGGTAGATTCACCACTAGGTATGTGAGTCTTAGGAAGACCACAATCCACGGCTAATACTATTGGGCTTCTGGGCTAGCACACAAATAAAATAAATTTCATTGAAACAAATGATGCATGACATTCAATATAATGACATATTAGACATATTATATACAAAAAGCAATAAACAAACAATGACATGGTTGGCCACCGTAACCTAATTGAAGCTTAGCCTTCAATATCCCCAGTGGAGTCGCCACTGTGAGAGACGGCGCCCCTGGCCCGTTTTTTGTGGTGTTGGGCCAAACCCATGTGAATGGGTGGAGTTGTGTTAGTGCCTCTCAAAATGTAGGCTCGACTAGTTATATTTTCCCTTTTAGATTAAGGGTTTTACAATGGAGTCGCCACTTATTTAATTATTGAAATAAATAAGAAAACCAAAATTAAAAAATTCCTCATTTTATTAATTTGAAATTCTTTATGTACGCAATCTTTATTTTTGTTTTACACATGATGCCTTGATGAGTCTTGTTTAAGTGTTTCAGAAAGACAGGTTATGAAAGTCTATCATGCATGAACTCTCGTCTTGCAAAGTTTTTCAAGAGTTTGTAGTAGGGATAGATTTCTTATGTAATACAACAAGTGGTTATGAGTTTAGTGATTTAAGACTTCTCTTATGATTATTTGTTTTGTTGTGGTTTTGTCACGAATTACCAAAGGGGGAGATTGTTAGAGACATATTTTATGTGATTGGCTATTCTTTTGACAAAATGCACTTTACTTGTAATTGGGTAGATCTAGGATGGATTTAGGACTTTAAGAAACATGTTGTTCAAGTCAAGTGTGAAAGCCATGCAAATTTGACCAAGAAACAAGTAAAGAAAAGCTGTTTATTAAATCTCGACAGAAAGACTTCTATCGAGGTTTATAGTCGAAGCTCGACATAAGCTGTTTCTATTGAGACTCACGAAATCAAAACTTCCAGGTCTGATTTTTGACCCAAGCTAAAATATTTGTATAGGGTTTCTTTTCTTACAACCCTAGACATATATAAGGCTTATTTTAAAAGGTTGTCGTGCATGCAAAAAGTGCCCTAGTTCATTATTCTCTTTGAAGAAGCTACTGCGTCTTTACGCCAAGGGTTTTGTGACCAAGGAGCTTCCTGATCTTCATCGTTGATGAACTAAAAAACTTTGTAGCCAACAACCTCTTCAAGTTGCTGGAGTTAGTCATGTACTAGGACCTGTGCACATTGGTTAGTCACGTACTGGGATTTGTGTATCAAGGGAAAGATTGCCGCTACAATATAAGTCCAATTGGGTATTAGGGTAATGGTTCAACTGTAGGTTGGTATTTTGGGATAGGCCAAAAGGTTTGATAAGATTCCTTATACTTGTAACTGCTTGTGATTGATAATAGTGGATTCTTGAGAGTGGTGACCTTAAAATCACTTGATGGGGTTTTGTCTCGGTGGTTTTCCCCATTCATAAACAAATCACCTATGTCAAATTTATTTTCCACTGCATTTTGATAATTTGGTGATTTGTTTGTGCTGCCATGCTATTGTGTGAAATTTGTTCTAATAATTAACTTGGATAATTAATTAATTAATTGCAAGGTGTCAATTCGTTTTAACCCAACAGTTTCTATTGAATTATTTCCTCAATTGGTGATAAAGATTGATGGGGAGATATTTCTAAGAAAAGGGCTTTGCCTTAGCAAATAATAGCTATGATGGAAGACATCTGAGACTTGTTGGCTTAGTGTAGACATTTATAATTTGTACGTAGAAATTTGTTGGCAAAAGTTAAGTCTTTGATGCATTTTTTGGGACAGTAACTGTAGTGCTTGGTACTTTTTCTATATTCAAGGTTTATAGAAAGCTTACCAAAAATGTTCAAAGGACTTAAAGGTTTGTAATAACGTATGCAATATACATGGATCAATGATGATTTAAATGTAAATCTTCTTTTGAAAATTGATTTTTTTTTTCTTTTGTGTTTTAATTATCTTCTAACTAAATTCATTTCTGTCTCACCTTTTTTACGGTACAAAGGTTAGCCATTAGTAGTTGACTATTACTCATCTCACCTCTTTTATAAGCTACTCTAATGTCTTAGGTGTTAAATATCATTTACGTTTTGGGTATTTTGAATGGATGACTTTTGATTTAGGTATTTGGGTTAAATTTATTTATTTTTAATAATTTGGATTTGTTTGTAATTAAGGTATTTAGGTTAGAATTAGTTTTGCTGTGGGTATTCGTGTAAGATTTGGTTTTGATTCGTAATATATAATCACTAAACTTCTATTCAACCATAAGTTAATCTCTGACTTGGGTGGGGAGAATGTCCACACGGAAGCCTTTCAATATTGGACATGGAATTTGAGCATATTGGTTTAATGGGTATGTTTCATTTTGTTTGCAAGTTTTGATGTTTAAGCTTTTCAGGTTGTGGGTCTTTATGTTTTCAATTGGTTAATTATGAGATTTTTTCCCCAGTTTCCTTTAGGGGCTGCTTGGATGCTGAAAAAAATGCTAGGAAAATAGAGAGAGTTACCATTTTATTTTTGTAGGATTTGGGGCCTATGCAAGTTTGAATACAATATACTTTAGCTTGATTTATTTTTTAAAAATATTTTTCTTTGTTTAGCTTTTCAAAATAAAACTGTTTTTGTCACAGTGGCCCTTCTGTGAAACTTGAAGGTATTGCTACTTTTTGATTTGAGATTATATTCTGAAGGCCTCCATTGTGGAGTTTGGGTATTTTGCATGTTAGGCTGTCTGAATGTGTGAATTCGGCTGCACAATTGCTTTATTGTTATTGCTGTATGTAACAAATAGTTCATACTTCATAAATTATTGAATTAGCTGGTTGTGTCCACCTTTTGTGACCTTAGTTAAAATTGGTGACCCACTGACCCAAATATTGCAGTTTTCTACTAATTACTATGCAATTTTCAGTTTGCACTAAAAGTATCATAATTATTTCTACAGTATAAAGGATTTGAGGAGGTAAAACCAATAATTGAAACTTTGAAAAGTAAAGGTGCCTCTTCAGTTGGGGCGGCAGGCTTTTGCTGGGGTGCTGAGTTTTCTCTAATAGTTCTTCTTTTCTTTCTTTGTGTGTACCTTTATACAACATTGTATTGCATGAAAAAAAATGCTGACATTTGAAATTTTACATTCCTCTCAGGTAAGGTTGCGGTTGAACTTTCAAAAGTTGAACTTATCCAAGCTGCAGTGATATTACGTTCTGCATGGGTAACAGTGGATGATATCAAGGGTATGGATTTGAATGGATCCCATTGTATCTCTTTTTCAAGAGCTTCATATTATTTTCGCTAGATTTTTGTTTTGCAATTTCAGCATATAAAAGTGTCTTTTGAAGGACTCTCAAGAAAAAACGTCTAGCACTTATTATACTCTAGCAATTAAGATATTGGAAGTAATTAGTAATCACAAATACTTGACTTTATAAGAGCATCTACAGTAGTGGTGCTAAAAAGATATATTGGTATTTTTAGCACCTCAAATACCTAAAAACCATTTTGCAGCAGTGGAGCTATAGGTAAAATTTTTACCTCTTCGGCTACAGTGCACAACCATCTATAGTTGTGCATTGTAGCTCCAAAGCTAAAAAAAATAATATATTTTATTTAACTTTTCTCTCTCTTTTCCATTAAAATATTCTCTTTCTCTTTCTCTGCCTTCTATATCTTTTCTCTCTTCCTTTCGCGTGTTTAGCGATGGCATGGGTTGGTGGGTTTCGTGGATGGCATGAGTGGCGATGGCATGGGTAAGTGGGTCAGCGATGGCGTGATCGGTGATGGCTGGTCTGGTTCGACAGTAGTCTGGGTTTGATGGTGGGTTTTGTGCCTCTTGGTCTTGTTTCTTCTCTCTCTCTCGATCAAGCTCAAATGGTGGGTTTGATGGTGGTCTAGGGTGCTAGCTCAACACTCTTGGTTTGAAAATCAAGCTCAGATCTGTTGGATTTTTGGCAGTGGTTGTGGGTGGTCTTGGCTTGCTAGTTGTTGTTCGATGGTTGTGGGTGGTTGTTCTTGGTTGGCAGTGATTGTGGATTGTGCCGTTTATGGTGTTTTTTGGGTAGTAGAATTTATTAGTTTATTGTAGTAGATATATTATTTTATTGTAGTAGATATATTATTTTATTGTGGTGAAAACTAAAATAGATCCATTGTTACTGGATGTTTTGTAAAATGAGTAGGTAAAATAGATAAAATAGTTTTTTGTGGTGCCAAATAGCTAAAAAAATAGCTCCACTACTGTGGATCCTCTAAGTAGGATAGTGCATCTCTTTTGTTATGGTACAGGGAAAAGATCCTTGCATGATGAGCATCTGTTTGGGTAGTGTGATAATCCTGTCAAGGGATAGGATTAATCCAATAGACAATAGGGCTACGTAGAGTGTGGTAGCTTTTAGGGCTAAAACTAGAGAACAGAGTTGTGAGAGTACAGAGCATGGGCATGTGGGTTGCAATCTTTGTACACACAGTGGTCATACTCATATATCTCTTCCCCAAAATAGTAAAAATAAAATAATTTTAATACTTCACTTTTAGTTTGAGGAACCATGAGTTTAATAATATAGTGAGGTAGAGGTGCGTGCATGGTTTTGTGCCCTTGTTATTCTTTGGTGGTTATTATTTTAACATAGATACAATTCTTTAATATGATAATAAGATTTTAGAAATTCATAATTATTGATTGTTGATAGGTGGGTTGGAGTCATTTTTTTTAACTTTTTATTTTTTTGAGGAAAAGAAATTATTTTTTAACTGAATAGCTTAAAACTCTGGTCTTTATTAATCTATTCATCTTATTTATTTCATTGTGTGGTCTACTAATTTTGATAAAGTTTGTGATATGTCTTTGTGCATTAAGGATTATGACATTGTTAGGCTTACTAAATAGACTTCCTCACACGTTTTTTTTTTTTTTTTAATTATTTTATTTTTGATTTGTTTATTTCTTGTTTTTTTGCCAATAGTAATTAGTCCTTTTGTTAGAATATAATTGGACATATAATAAGATAATAACATAATTAAGTTGTAGTTGATTTAATAGACTATTTGATTTTATGCATCAAAAAGGAAATTGTTGCTATATCTTGTAGAAAATCAAACATAGACGGTTTTCAAGATTTAAAAGATTGGCAAGTTTCATTTTGATAGATAACTTAATTGCAATGTGTTAGGTTGTAAGTACTTAGGAACTAATGTATTAGAACTCTAATTTGTATTGTTGGCAAACCATGATCAAAACAGGTTTTTAGTCTTGTTTCAGACTTGCTCAAAGTAAGTGTTTTATGTAAAGTTGGAATCGAGCTGCTGCAGAATTCATTGTGCAATTCGGTCTGGCTCGATCGATCGAGAATTAGACTCGACCGATCGAAAGTCAAGCAGAATGTTTTTTCTGAAGAATTTTCAACTCACCCTGAGCCCATATGTCGTGTAGGGTTTTATGTTTTGCCCTAGGTATAAAAGGGAAAACCTAGCCACGTTTTTGTTATTGCTTTTTTTGCTGTGTGTGTGAATCTCTTGTGAGATCTAAGAGGTGGTTGCCTTCGCACATGCTTAGGATTATCAAGAAGGAGAATTCAGTGAGAGCTTGATGATCATTCAGTTGTTGCACTAAAGAGCTTAAAGATACACAAGTGGGAGTGCTTATACTTGTTGGAGAATCCAAGAAAGAAGGAGCCCGTGGTCTCGGAGCTTGCACGTGATCGTGTCAGTAAGTTTTCAACATGAGGTAGCAATAGGATGTTAGTGGTCTAAGTCGCTATTGTAAAACTTTGATTCTTTTATAGTGGATTCAGTTTTACCTTGAAGATAGCTAGGTTAAATCCTCCCCAAGCTTTTTACCGATTTGGTTTTCTTGGGTCATCATATCTTTGTGTTCTTTATATACCGCACTTTACATTTATATGATTATATGATTGTGTTAACCTAGATTTGTTTAATTTGGACTAAGTAATAACTTGGCTTGTTAACTAGGTTAATCCGACTGTGTTTTAAGGGGTCTAAAAACAAACAAGTGGTATCAGAGCAGGTAGCTCTCTTGTTGCAGACCTTTTGATCTCTGAGCTGATCTTTGACCCCTGTTGTCATGGAAAACGGACACTCTCTGGTCATTCCTCTTCACTTTTGATAGGTCACAATCTGAATGACCTCTTGTGATTAACCCTAATTAATTAATTTAGCCAAGTAATTAATTAATCAATTAATCATGCAATTTTATGGAAGCACAAAAAAATCACCAATCAACTAAATATGCAGCGGAAAATAAATAACACGGTGATTTGTTTACAAATGGGGAAAACCCTAATGGCAAAAACCCCACCGGGTGATTTTCAGGTCACCACTCCCAAAACTCCACTATTATCAAATCAAGCGGTTACAAGTAAAGGAATCCCAAGTACCTTACCAACCTACAGTTGAACCCTTACCCCAATACCCAATTGGACTTGATCTATAGTGACAGTCTCCACCTTTGATGCACGGCTCCCAAGTACGTGACTAACCAATGCGCGGATCCAAGTACGCGACTTCAGAACACCAACTGAGGAAGAATGGTTGGCTGCAAAGTTCTTCAGTTCATCCACTTGATGAATAGCAGGAAGATGCTTGGTTACAAAACCCTATGGTGCAAATACACAGCAACTTCTTGATGGAAGATGAACTAGGTCAAGAACTTCGTCTGTTGATCACAATTTGCTTAAACAGAGATTGCTCAATGATAATGCAACTTATGTCACACAAAACGGCTCTTAAAATAATCCTTTTATATATTTAGGGTTAGAAGAAAAGAAGGCCCAAAAACATATTCACGGATCCCAAGAAAATCAGATTGGAAATCTGACTTTTTAAATCTCGACAGATAGCAGGTGTCGAGGTAGTTGTCGAGAGGTGTCGAGCTTTAAAAACTTTGCACTTCAACTTGCTTTCTCTTGGACAGACTTGATGACTTCAACACTTGACCTTGAAACATTGTTTCTTGAAGTATTAAAAACACCTAGAACTACCTAATTACAAGCAGAGTGCGTTTTGCCAAAGGATTAGCCAATTTACATAACTAAGTGACATATGTTCTTAAACAAGTTAAAACATATATGTCCTAACAATCTCTCTCTTTGGCAATCCGTGAAAAAACCACAACAAACAAATGAGCATATGAGAGAAGTCATAAATCACTCAACTCATATTCACTTGTTGATTACAATAAAATCTATCCTAACACAAACTCTTGAAAAACTTTGCAAGAAGAGAGCTTATGATAAGTAGACTTTGACAACCTGTATTTCTGAAACACTTTAAACAAAACTCATCAAGGCATCTTGTGTGAAACAGAAATAAATAGGTTGCATACAAGTATAAAGAACATGTGTATAAAGATAGAAAAGAAGCAACACATGAAGAGAGAGGTGAAAGAAACATACATCAACATATATAAGAGATAAGATAAGTACAATGTATGTAAAAATGGTCAAAGGACCTTATATACAAGACCAATGTATCTAAGAGATAAGAAAAAAAATACATATAGCCTCACTACATCCCTAAAAAAAATGACAACACTCCCCCTATCAAAAATGTCCTATACTAACTCTCCCCCTAAGATGACTACTCTTATAGACCAAAACTACTTCCCATTTTTGTCACGAGTGACAAAGGGTAGAGTGTCATGTAGACATCTCATCGGCAGAGCTAGCATCCCCATCATCATCATCATCATCATCCTCATCATCCTCAGAATCTGACGCTGCTGGAGTAGATGGTGAAGGAGTAGCCTCTGGAGCAAATCCACCCATGATCGCCTGCCGTCGTGCAATACGACCCACACGAACATTCACCTGATACAACTCAGCAGAGAGTGTATCAAGACGAGTGTCCATGCGCTGCAGCTGCGCCATGATATCACCAAGGGATACATCGCTCGAAGAGGAAGAAGGAGCAGATGTAGATGGAGCTGATCTGGATGGCGCTGAACGGGAGGGAGGAGTGGCACCTGGCTGTCTTGACCTGAACTGCACCTCACTATGTTTTATGGTAGCGGCATCTATGGCAGATATGTGTGTGAAGTGGTCGGACATAGGAAAGGGAACGAAAAAATGGCGTAGAATCCGCATGATAGCAGAAGGAAAGATGAGCTTATCACGGGACGCTGAATCAAGATAAACCTCTATGATAGACCGGATGAAGTGAGAAGGGAAGTTTATGGTAAGATGCTCAAGTAGAGAAAGCAAAAATCGAGCACGAGGCTCTGTGATAGAGTTATAGTGAGAAAGAGGATGGAGAACAAAAGTCATCACCATGTTAATGAATCTAGGACCTTTAGCAAAAGGCCTACATGATGTGAACTGATGCTCACCCCAATCAGCAGGGCGCTCACAAAAAGCAGAAATGAGCTCATCTTTGGACACAGTCCTCAGACGCTCACAAGAGGGGTAATCTGGAAACTCTATCCTAGGTACCCTAAGCACATTCGCAACAAGTTGCGGTGTGACAGGAATGCGCATACCTCGAACGTGAGTGACAAAATGAGGTACTGAAAGATCAATCCCGTGTATGTTGGAGTAGAACTCTTGTATCAGCACGAGAAGGCAAGTGACCGGGATGTCACACAGTGACCCCCATCCCCTACTGTTAATGACAGAGGGAGGTCAGTATCGGCGAAGTCCGCCAAAATAACTTGGCGTTCCGAATGAACACCTCGTTTAGAAAAGTTCTCCGAAAATGCCTTATGGGCATCTCCATCACGGAACCGAATATTAAAGGGAGTAGAAGTAGAAGCTCCAAAACGCAGAGGGTTCCGAGCAGGAGTGGATTTACGTTTGGGTGCCATAGACACTACTAACGTAAAAGAATGAGAGAAAGAGAGAGAGAGACACTCAAAAAAGTCCCAACACAGTTCAAATATATCAAATATGTTGAACAACAAGTACGTATGCATGGGAATGCATGAGCATGTGACATGCAAAGGAAAAAACTTCATGGGCTCAGCCCAATCCAATCCTAGCAGCACACAAACATAAAGCACACATCTAAATGCATGTAAATATCATTATAATGCAAATGAAATGCAATGTATGACATTTTGAAATCATCTAAGTACAAACCCAACCCAAAATTTCAATAAAAACTCAACAATTTTGAAAAACCCCAAATTTTTATGAAAAATCCCAAAAACTAGGTTTTCAAAACATGAAATGCATGAAAAAGGAAGAGACAAGAGATCTCACCAAGTGATTGAAGCAAGGAATGAGCAAGATCCAAGTGGGGTTGAAGATTTGAGTGAGAAAATCAAGTTTGGGAGATGAAAAGCCACGGACAGATCGAGAGAAATCGAGAGAAATGAGTGAAAATCGCGATCTGCCCTTAAATAGGCACCTCAGTAATTTTCGACAGCTGAGGTGTCGAGAGGTATCGAGGAATCTGTCGAGGAAGGTATCAAGGAAAATGCCTTCGACAGATGAAGGTATCGAGAGGTATCGAGATGCAAGGAGAGATTCAGATACGAGAAGCTCGATCGATCGCGAAGGTGTCGAGAAGGTATCGAGGAGACAGAAGAAATCTCGATCGATCCACAAGGTATCGAGACAGGTGTCGAGAAAGAAGACTCAAACAGTATAAGTGAATCTCGATCGATCCAACAGGTGTCGAGAATCTATCGAGAGGACAGAGACTTTCTCGATCGATCCATCAGGTGTCGAGGAGGTGTCGAGATTGCGATAAGAAACAACTTGAGAAGCTCGACAGATGACCAGGTATCGAGGAGGTGTCGAGGGAGGTGTTGAGCCAGCAGAAAAAGGCAGTTTTTCGAGAAAGGAAAAACACAAACATGAATGTAATCCAACACACATCTCTACCAAAGATCCACTCAACATTTAAACCTCTCAAAAACATCTCTCAACAAGAAAATAAGCACAAGGATCATGCAAAACACACACACACACACTAATCAACTCTAACCAATTTTATATTTCAAAAACAAGTTATGACAGTTTAGTGAGCAAACATTAGCACATGTAAAACCTTTGTGATGGCCAAATCACATTGTACCTGCACATGTATCAAAAGTAGCAAAAAATATTGCGTGTTGTGTGTGAAAAAACATCGCAAGATTGCATATGTGTATAGATGTTATGACAATCTGAGATATGAGAAAATAACTTTTAACTCACACACAATCATAACTGTTTGATGGGGACTATCACCTTCGAGGTACATCCTATAACTCCCACATCTCCTAGAATACACGCTTGCAACCATATTTAAGCATTTTTAATCTTTTTGCTTTTTGTTTTCTTTGCATATTTTCTTTTATTTTAGCATATCATACATGGGTATATAAAAGAGAGAAAAGAAATACCCAAGATGTTAAGCATTTGACATAGCACTTTTGCCATGCCAAAGCATACGAATGTCTTTGACACTGCACTTTTGCTATGCCGAAGCATACAGGTGTCATATTATGATTGGCGGGCAACAGTGGTGAGATGGTTATTCATGCCTTTCTCTTAGGATTTTCTAGTCCTACCCGTCAAAAAGAGTGATATGAGTGTTAAGTTTTAAGAGATAACCTAATCTTACTCATCACAAACAAAAGCCACAAAGCTCACTTGCTTAGTTGTGCATAGAGATGCTCATCTAAGCTACAAGAGATACAAAGTTTAGAAAACTTTGTTTCATTGGCCATCCAAGGTACACAAGTACCAAAGTACACACAACACACACTGTTTTTGTATTTTTCTGATTTTTCAATTTTTTTTAAATCAAAAACAAAATAAACAGAACTGAAAGTAAACACACAAAACATGTAAAACAAAAATAATGCAAAAACTAGACTGACTCAGTAGAAAAACATAACACACAAGTAATGCAAAACACAGAAACACAAAAAGGAAAAAGAAAGTGATGAAATCACTTAAAGTCCTTTTTCTTCCACACCTTGGAAGAGCCTTTCCTTTGATTAAATCCTTGAACCGGCGGTGAGGGGGACGAATTTAACCCGTTCAAGTTCGAAAGGAACATGAGGGCTTTTAGAAGATCTCCAAGAGGAGCAAGAGAGGATTGAAACTGATTATGGTTTCCAGATGCTATCACGCCATTGCTCTGTTGAGTGGCTAACCACTTATAGCAATTTGGTCTAGTATGACCGGCAGCTCCACAATGATGACAGAGATGCTGCTTCTTTTGTTTAGGCTTTTGGGAGTTAGCCTTCTTAGCCCTAGGGTTTTTATCATCTTTCTTATCTTGCTTAGGGGGTGCTCCTAAGATAGATTTACCCTTGTCTAAGTTCTCACTAGCTAATTCAGTTTTGATATCAGTATTCTCAATTTCAGTATTATTAGCAGGAGGAACAAAAACAGTATTGCTAGTAGAAGCAGTATTTGAGAAAGAAATACCATACCCCAAGAAAAGCAAGAAGGGAAAAGAAAGTGATGAAATCACTTAGAGTCCTTTTTCTTCCACACTTTGGAAGAGCCTTTCCTTTGATTGAACCCTTGAACCGGCGGTGACGGGGAAGAATTTAAACCGTTCAAGTTCGAAAGGAACATGAAGGCTTTCAAAAGATCTACAAGAGGAGGAAGAGAAGATTGAAGCTGATTTTGGCTTCCAGATGCTATCATGCCATTGCTCTGTTGAGTGGCTAACCACTTATAGCAATTTGGTCGAGTATGACCGGTAGCTCCACAATGATGACAGAGATGCTGCTTCTTTTGTTTAGGCTTTTGAGAGTTAGCCTTCTTAGCCCTAGGGTTTTTAGCATCTTTCTTATCTTGCTTAGGGGGTGCTCCTAAGATAGATTTACTCTTGTCTAGGTTCTCACTAGCTAATTCAGTTTTAACCTCAGTGTTCTCAATTTCAATGTTATTAGCAAGAGAAACAAAACAGTATTACTAGTAGAAGTAGTATTAGAGAAAGAAAGACCATACCCCAAGCCAGTTCGATCTGAAGCAGATTTCTGATTGCTAAGCATCTCATCAAGCTTTGCACTTGAAGTCCTCTCTAGTTGAGCCCTGACTTGAAACAGCTTTGCTTCAAGCTTCTTGGTCTTCTCAGTATTCTCAATCTCAGTGCTCCAATAGTTTGATTCGCCTCATCAAACTTTGTGGACAACTCTTCACAATCAAGTTCCACATCACTGAGCTTCTTGGTGGCCAGCCTGTATAATTTCTCATGCTTTTCAGAGAGCTTATAAAGCTTCTCATTGGCTGAATGGATATCATCTTGATCATCCATTTTCTCAAATTTTGATTCCACCAGTTCTTCTTCTTCATCCACTTCTTCAACAATCCCTTCAGTAGGATTGACTGTGGCGGTGAAGGCATTTAAGATTCCGTCATCCTCATTGTCGGAATCATCTTCAGGCTCAGTGTCACTTAGAGTTGCAGCAAGTGCCTTGCTTTTCCCAATGCTCTTGAGATATGTAGGACACTCATGTTTCATGTGTCTGAACCCATGACATCCAAAGCACTTTGGTCCTGCAGGAACAGTGTACTGACTTCCATCCTTAGCATCCTTCTTCCCTTTGTCTTGGCTTTTAGACTATGAAGAACTGAACTGCCTTCGGTCCTTGTCGAAGCTCCTTCCATTTGCATTCTTCATAAACTTCTTGAACTGCCGAGTGATGTAGGACTTCATCTTAGAATCTTCATCATCTGAAGACTCATCTGTATCACTGCTCTTTGCCTTCAAGGCCATGCTTTTACCTTTACTTGACTTGCCAATCCTAGATAATCCTATCTCATAGGTTTGCAAGTTTCCTACCAGCTCAGTCAAAGGAATCTTGTCAATGTCCTTTGATTCTTCTATCGCCGTAATCTTGGCATGGAATCTCTCAGGTAGAGATCTGAGCACTTTCCTTACAATCTTGGGTTCAGGGATGGTTTCCCCAAGATTGAAGGCTGAGTTCACTATGTCCTTGAGCTTGGCATAGAACTCATCAAATGACTCATCCTCTTCCATCTTAATTTCTTCAAAGCTTGTAGTGAGCCTCTAAAGCTTTGAGTCTTTGATAGCCTTTGTGCCTTCATAGGTAGTCTGGAGGATGGTCCAAGCCTCCTTAGCAGTTTCAGTTGAGGATATCTTTTTGAACTCCTCATTTGTGACTGCGCTAAATAGGGCATTTAACACTCTGCTGTTGAAGTTAGCCGCCTTGATCTTAGCATCATCCCAATCGGCCAGATATTCTGTTGGCTTAGTCCAGCCAATCTCTATAGCTTGCCACACTTTTTCATCTAAAGACTGCAAGAAAACTCTCATGCGTACTTTCCAGTATGCATAGTTAGTGCCATCAAATAAAGGAGGTATAATTAAAGATTGTCCTCTATCCATGACAAACAGGGGTCATTGGATCAACACAGCAAAGATTAAATCCTAATCAGAGTGTGCCTGCTCTGATACCACTTGATAGGTCACAATCTGAATGACCCCTTGTGATTAACTCTAATTAATTAATTTAGCCAAGTAATTAATTAATCAATTAATCATGCAATTTTATGGAAGCACAAACAAATCACCAATCAACTAAATATGCAGCGAAAAATAAATAACACGGTGATTTGTTTACGAATGGGGAAAACCCTAATGGCAAAAACCCCACCGGGTGATTTTTAGGTCACCACTCCCAAAACTCCACTATTATCAAATCAAGCGGTTACAAGTAAAGGAATCCCAAGTACCTTACCAACCTACAGTTGAACCCTTACCCAAATACCCAATTGGAATTGATCTGTAGTGACAGTCTCCACCTTTGATGCACGGCTCCCAAGTACGTGACTAACCAATGCGTTGATCCAAGTACGCGACTTCAGAACACCAACTGAGGAAGAATGGTTGGCTGCAAAGTTCTTCAATTCATCCACTTGATGAATAGCAGGAAGATGCTTGGTTACAAAACCCTATGGTGCAAATACACAGCAACTTCTTGATGGAAGATGAACTAGGTTAAGAACTTCGTCTGTTGATCACAATTTGCTTAAACAGAGATTGCTCAATGATAATGCAACTTGTGTCACACAAAACGGCTCTTAAAATAATCCTTTTATATGTTTAGGGTTAGAAGAAAAGAAGGCCCAAAAACATATTCATGGATCCCAAGAAAATTAGATTGGAAATCTGACTTTTTAAATCTCGACAGATAGCAGGTGTCGAGGTAGCTGTCGAGAGGTGTCGAGATTTAAAAACTTTGCACTTCAGCTTGCTTTCTCTTGGACAGACTTGATGACTTCAACACTTGACCTTGAAACATTGTTTCTTGAAGTATTAAAAACACCTAGAACTACCCAATTACAAGCAGAGTGCGTTTTGTCAAAGGATTAGCCAATTTACATAACTAAGTGACATATGTTCTTAAACAAGTTAAAACATATATGTCCTAACAATTTTGATGGGAATAATTATGCTTATTGGAAAGTAAGGATGAAAGCATTCCTGAAATCTATTGATGAGAGAGTCTAGAACTCCGTTGAGTACGGATGGGAGAAGCCCACTACTCCTGTGAGTGAGTGGCAAACTTCTCAGAAAGAAGCAGCCGCTTTCAATAGTAAAGCTATGAATGCTATTTTCAATGCTGTTTCTATGGAGGAATTTAAGAGAATCTCTAATGTTGAGGTTGCTCATACTGCTTGGAATATCCTCCAGACTGTGCATAAAGGCACAAAGGCAGTTAAAATTAATAAGTTGCAACAATTAACTACTAGATTTGAAAGCATTAGGATGTCTGATGATGAATCATTTGATGAATTTTATGCTAAACTTAATGACATTGTTAATTCTGCATATAACTTGGGTGAAATCTATGATCAACCTAAAATTGTTAAGAAGATTCTTAGATCTTTAACTAAAGATTTTTGACCCAAAGTGACAGCCATCACTGAGAGCAAGGATGTGGACTCCATCCCTGTTGATGAACTTGTAGGATCTCTTCAGTCCTATGAGTTGAACCTACCCAAAACTAGCAAATCCAAATCAATGGCTCTTAAGTCAGTTGATGATGTTGATGTTGGTGGATTTGATGATGAGCTCTCTGCTACAGAGATTACTTACCTTGCCAAGAACACTAGGAATTTCCTTAGAAACAACATTAGAAGGGCAAAAGGTAAGAACACTTCTGAACCTAGAAATTTTAGGAAGAATGATCCCACTAAGGTTAACAACACTGAAAAACCTATAGAAAAAGTAGTTCAATCTTCTAATAATTCTATGGGTCCTCAATATTTTGGATGTCAAGGGTATGGTCACATGAAATCTGAATGTCCTACATACTTGAGGTCTAAGGGTAAGGCTATGGCTGTAACCCTTAGTGATAATGAAGTTTTCGATGATGAGTCTGGTTCTGATGAGGATGGAAACTTTATTGCTTTCACTGCTACTACTATAGTCAATGAAAGCTTGTCTGTTGAAGATGACCCTTCTGATGGGGAACTCTCTGAGGATGCAGATCTTCAAGAAGCCTACAATAAACTTTGCAAAGTTGCTGCAAATGATGCTATGAGTGTTGAATTAGGCTTAAAGAAAATTGCATCTCTTGAGCTTAATAAGAAAAATTTGCTTGTGAAACTGTTTGATGCTAATGAACTTTTGAACAATGTGAAAACTGAGAATATGCTTTTGCTTGATAAAGTTAAAAATTTGGATCTTGAACTATCTGTTGCTAGAGAACAAACTAATAGATCTACTAGTTCCAAACTTGATCATATGCTGAGTGTTCAAAAGTCTTTTTTCTGACAAATCTGGATTAGGTTTTGTAGAAAGTGATGGAAATAAAGATAAATGCAGCGGAAAATAAGTTTTAAAACGGATCTACTTCATTCGATATTGATAACATGCACAAAGTAAATTTCAAAATTAGAGAACAAGAGAGCGTACCTTGAAGCGATGAATTTCAAAACTGAAGATTGAAGCACTTGGAACTACTTTTAATCTTCACTCCAATTCCACTAACGCCCAAGATGTGTGGTTTCTCGATTGGTAACAAAGGGATGACCAAAAAAGTGACTTACACTCTCATACACACCACTTTTCAATGATGTTTTTCTCTCTCTTACATTTCTGTACGTTTTTCCCTTTGTATCTAACCAATTTTCTAATTGGGCTGGCCTTTTGGGCCTTTCCAATTGGGCTTAAGTGTGTGGCTTGGAGTGGGACCAAAAGGGACCAATAAGACACTAGCTCCAATGGGCCTTGGACTTTTCTGTCAACTCTTGACAAGTCCAAAGTTACCATTAACTATATTTAATACCACTATAAAAATATAGTTGCACTCTAGGCCTTATCTATAAATTATATCCCAAGACTTTATTATACATGCAACCCCTTCATAAAATATTTGTAGTAATACAAAGTCATTAATGTAGACTGCCACTTTGTAAATTACTACATCTTAATCCTTGAGTACCCGGTTTAATCCTTTAATGTTATTCATTATATATTTATGAAATCCAATTCCATAAATATATACTTTAGTCTTACTAAAGTGGTTAGGCCTAACTCTCTGAATAACAAACTCATTAAACTTACCTCAAGGGAATACTTTATATCTCCGTTAAGAGATTATGAATTCCATCTTGAGAATACATGTTCCATCAACACTAAATGTGGCTGCCCAACATACTGAGGTTTTGACCATTACTATAGATCTCATTCCTGATATATCAAAGCAACCTACATCTCATGATCAGGTTCATTATTCTCTCAGGATTAAGAGTTCATGCAAATACAAGTCGTGAGATTTATTATTCATATGACAGTCTTAGGAAAATAATAAATCTCACAGCGGTCCAGTTCAATATTTCTTACCTCTTAAAACATATTAACACATCAACCAAAAGTCTCTACTTCCATGATCAAGACAAATCATCGTGGTTGATATGTTATAGTCTTCGCAGATGAAATGTCCAATTTCATCACCGACTACGAACTATAATTCTGAGTTTACAAAGAACTTGTGATTTATATCTTTTGTGACTTTTCACATAAATCACATACTATGCATCTCATGGACTTAGTGATAATGTCTGAATATTCATGTTACTATTATTTCAGATAATAATAAAACAAATTTATTAAACATAATATTAAGTCATACATAATGTCAAACACAATGTCACACTTAATATCATACATAGCATCTTACAATAGGATTTAAGGGCACCAATCCTAGCAATCTCCCACTTGCCCTAAAGACTATTGTGCACTAATCTAACTCCCATTCTATCCAAATGCGACTCAAAAGTCCTTTGAGGCAAGGCTTTAGTAAATGGATCTGCTAGATTATTTGCACTTTCAATCTTTGCTACCACCACATCTCCACGAGCAATAATATCTCGAATGATATGGTACTTCCTCTCAATGTGCTTTCCTTTCTTATGATTCCTTGGATCTTTAGATTGTGCAACTGCTCCACTGTTGTCACAAAACAATGTAATTGGAACTTGCTCCATTCTTATTACACCAAGGTTAGAAAGGAACTTCTTGAGCCATACAGCTTCCTTTGCTGCTTCACAAGCAGCAACATATTCTGCCTCCATGGTGGAGTCTGCAATACAAGATTGCTTAATACTCCGCCAACTAATGGCTCCACCTCCCAAGGTGAAAACACATCCTGAAGTGGATTTTCTAAAATCTAGATCCGATTGAAAATCTGAATCTGTATAGCCAATGGGAATCAAATCCTCACTATGGTAAACAAGCATATAATTTCTCATTCTCCGTAGATACTTGAGAATATGCTTTACAGCTTGCCAATGTTTTGGTCCTGGATTTGATTGATATCGGCTGACCATGCCAACTGAATAGCTGATATCGAGTCTAGTACAAAGCATGACATACATGAGACTTCCTACTGCAGAAGCATAAGGAACTTGTCTCATCATTTCTTCTTCCTCTTGAGTCTTAGGCCTTTGGTCATCAGACAGAGGAACTCCATGTCTGAAAGGAAGTAATCCTTTCTTGGAGTTTTGCATGCTAAACCGTTCTAGAACCTTATCTATATATCCAGCTTGTGATAAGCCTAACATCTTATTCTTGCGATCTCGCCAAAGCTTGATCCCAAGAATAAAGTTAGCCTCGCCCAAGTCCTTCATATCAAATTGGCTTGACAACCAAACTTTTACCGATGACATTACCCCTACATCATTTCCAATGAGTAGAATATCATCAACATAAAGCACTAGGAACATTACTACTTTATCTTGATGTCTTTTGTACACACACGGTTCATCAAGATTTTGTTCAAAACCAAATGTCTTGATTGCTTGATCAAATCTGATGTTCCATGACCTAGATGCTTGCTTAAGTCCATAAATGGACCTTTGCAACTTGCATACCATATGCCCTTGGTTCTTTGCTATGAAACCTTCCGGTTGCATCATATAGATTTCCTCTTCAAGATTGCCATTAAGAAATGCAGTCTTGACATCCATTTGCCAAATCTCATAATCAAAATGAGCAGCAATGGATAAGAGAATTCTGATAGATTTAAGCATTGCTACTGGAGAAAAGGTTTCATCATAATCAATACCTTCTTTTTGTGTATACCCTTTCGCCACTAGCCTTGCTTTAAAGGTTTCAACCTTTCCATCTATCCCTCTCTTCCTCTTGTAAACCCATTTGCAACCAACAGGTTTAATGCCGTTAGGCGCCTTTACAAGATCCCAAACTTGATTGGAATACATGGAATCTAATTCAGATTTCATAGCTTGGACCCAATGATGTGCATCTATATCATTTATTGCTTCATCATATGTGTAGGGATTCGATTCAACCTCTTCTGAGATAGCTTCATAAGTTTCTCCCAAACCTATGAATCTTATAGGAGGCAGAACAATTCTCCCACTACGACGAGGCACCTGAGTACTAGACATGTCATGAGTAGAATCTTGTGGTGTATCTAATACAGCCACATCGTCCCTAGTTTCATCTATTGGTTGTTCATTTATAGGTTCATTTATTTCAGCCAACACAACTCTACTTCTAGGAGTATAATCATTCATATAGTCATTTTCCAAGAATTTGGCATTTGTGCTAACAAACACTTTATTATCTTTATGACTATAGAATAAACCTCCAACAGTTCCTTTTGGATACCCAACAAAGAAAACCACTTCTGTTTTAGACTGTAACTTGTCAGACTTTCCTTTTAACACATGTGCAGGACAACCCCAAATATGGAGATGTCTCATACTAGGCTTACGCCCATTCCACAATTCCACAGGTGTTTTAGGAACATACTTCGAAGGTACTAAATTCAGAAGATACATTGCTGTGTTTAAGGCATATCCCCAAAAAGAAATAGGTAGAGTTGAATAACTCATCATGGACCTAACCATATCTAAAAGAGTCCTATTCCTTCTTTCTGCTACACCATTTTGTTGTGGAGTTCCAGGTGCAGTCAATTGGGATACAATCCCATTCTTAGTTAAGTAATCCTTAAAATCCCGAAGAAGGTATTCGCCACCACGATCAGATCGAATGGCCTTTATGCGTTTACCTAATTGATTCTCAACTTCAGCCCTAAACTCTTTGAACTTTTCAAAGGTTTCAGACTTCCGTTTCATTAGGTACACATAACCATATCTTGAGTAATCATCAGTGAAAGTAATGAAATACTCATAGCCACCTCTTGCTTGGATTGACATAGGACCACAAACATCATAATGCACTAGTTCTAGCAAATCTTGGGCTCTTCTACCTTTTGCATTAAAAGGTCGTTTGGTCATTTTACCTTCCAAACAAGATTCACAAACTGGAAATTCATCAAAGTCCATGGGCTCTAAGAGTCCATCTTTGATCAGTCTTTGAATCCTATTTGAATTAATATGACCCAAACGCAAATGCCAAAGATATGCATCACTAGTAGAAGGAAATTTTCTCTTTAATGATTTTACATGAGAGTTATTATCTAATTCAAAATTATATAATTCATGCTTATCAGGAGTTAAAATATAAAGACCATCCACAATATTGCCAGAACAGATAAACACTTTATCCTTCTTTATTACAACATTGTCTTTCAGGATAACACAATATCCATGTTTACCTAAGTAAGTAGCTGAAATTAAATTCCTACGAACATTAGGTACATACAAACAGTCTTCTAATATTAGAACTCTAGATTCAAAACATAAATTATAAACACCAACAGCTACAACTGGAATTTTGCTCCCATCAGCCAAAGTAAGAAACAACTCCCCTTCTTTAAGCTTTCTGGTCTCCTGGAACCCCTGCAAGGAATTGTAGATATGATTAGTACAACCTGAATCCACACACCAGGAATCCGTGGGATTCTGTACCAAACATATTTCAAGAAGGAATGTATTAATCATACCTTTGTTCTTGGCAGCCTTAAATATTGGACAATTTCTCTTCCAATGTCCTTTCTCACCACAATGGAAACACTTTCCTATGATCTTCTTTCCTTTATCAGCAACCCCTAAGGCAATTTGTTTACCCTCTTGCTTGGTAAAGTCCTTCTTCTTCTTTTTCTTACCCTTGCCTTTCGACTTAGGTTGAGAAGTAGAAGCTTCACCAACATTGGCTTCAACATGGGAAGTACCAAGAATGCCTTCTGCCGCTACCAATTCATTCATTAATTCAGACAAGGTATAAATCTTTTTATTCATATTATAGTTTAGTTTGAATTCCTTGAATGATTCCGGTTGCGACTGGAGTATCATATCCACTTGGGATTCTCCATCTATATCGGCACCTAAAACTTCCAATGTATTCAGGTTAGAGATCATTGTAAGACAATGCTCTCTCACTGAACTTCCTTCAGCCATTCTGGTATTATAAATTTGCCTCATGGTCTCTTGCCTTGGAGAACGGCCTTGCTCACCAAACATCTCCTTCAGACTTTGCATTATGTCTGAAGCTAGTTCTACATCCTGCATTTGATGCTGTAGAACATTTGAGATAGATGCTAGGATGTAGCACTTGGCCATCTCATTAGATTTCTGCCAACGATCATATCGTTGTTTTACCTCAGGAGGTGCATCTAATGAGGGAAAGCTAGGACATGGTTTAGTAAGAACATACTTATGCTCTTCAGCAGTAAGAACAATGTCCAGATTTCTTTTCCAGTCAACATAGTTGGATCCAGTCAGTTTGTTTTGATTAAGAATAGTTACAAGTGGGCTAAAAGATGTCATGTTCTAAATCTGAAAACAATAAACATGAATATAATCAATAAACTGGACATTATCAATTTAGCATATAAACATATAGTATGGAACCTTAATAAAACCATAATATAATATATGCAACGACAACCCAATCCCATATTCAATATCCCTCAGCATAGAGTGAATATAAAATACTATGATTGATTGAGAACAATTCTCATTATTAGTGCTATCATGATAACTCTTATCAAACACTAATAATATGCCGTTATGCATTTGGCCTCTAAATAATGATAGTAAGAACTCAGCATAGAGGATACTATAATATTTAGTCTAATGTATACCATTATCTAGAATCATGTGTTGCCACATTTCATCCCCTTAACAGGCTTATTTTGTAGTACCACGATTACAAAACACCCTCCGCATGGAATGCAAAGCTCGAGGCTAAGACAAGGTGTTTGATCATACCACTATAAACCAAGAAATTCAATCTTGTAGGACCATGAAATAAATACTCTCCGCATGGAATGCAAAGCTCGAGGCTAAGTCAAAGTATATATCTCACACTACTATGAACCAACAATGGAAGCCGTGAGATCCAACCCTTGTATCTCTCTCCCACTAGATGTTTTAAAGAAAAGGTTTTTAATTTTAAAACATGCATAATCTAATTACACATAGTCTTACTCTTTTTACATGTGAAAACACTTAGAAAAAATTCTGATTTTCTTTCTTTCGATCGATCGAAAGTGCCCCTCGATTGATCGAAAAAATTAAGAAATTCAAACTTGATCCTCTGACTCCTTCGATTGATACTCGATCGCCACTCGATCGATCGAAAAACAAATTCGATCGATCGACTAACAATCGAAAATCTATCGTTCTAAAGAGTCTGATCACTGTCTCATTCGATCAATTGAAAATGATTTTCGATTGATCGAAAATCACGAAACTCAAATTTCCAGAAATTTTCTAAGGCAGTTTTCTACGGGTTTTCATGAACAAACATCTTTAATACGAACATGATTGACAGAGATTGATGTCAAAACTGAATTCTATTGATGCTATAGCCTTAAAACTCAATTTAACATACTTAAATTTAAACAACATCATAACATCAATTCCAGTTTTCATCAAATCATAGTTTCAACAACATGCAGAAAATTAAAACATAATCTTCTAACAATATGAAACTATCTTCTCCAATTCTAAAACTCACAAAACATGTTAAACAATACGAAATTGAAGACCGCTCTGATACCATTTGATGGAAATAAAGATAAATGCAGCGGAAAATAAGTTTTAAAACGGATCTACTTCATTCGATATTGATAACATGCACAAAGTAAATTTCAGAATTAGAGAACAAGAGAGTGTACCTTGAAACGATGAATTTCAAAACTGAAGATTGAAGCACTTGGAACTACTTTTAATCTTCACTCCAATTCCACTAACGCCCAAGATGTGTGGTCTCTCGATTGGTAACAAAGGGATGACCAAAAAAGTGACTTACACTCTCATACACACCACTTTTCAATGATGTTTTTCTCTCTCTTACATTTCTGTACGTTTTTCCCTTTGTATCTAACCAATTATCTAATTGGGCTGGCCTTTTGGGCCTTTCCAATTGGGCTTAAGTGTGTGGCTTGGAGTGGGACCAAAAGGGACCAATAAGACACTAGCTCCAATGGGTCTTGGGCTTTTCTGTCAACTCTTGACAAGTCCAAAGTTACCATTAACTATATTTAATACTACTATAAAAATATAGTTGCACTCTAGGCCTTATCTATAAATTATATCCCAAGACTTTATTATACATGCAACCCCTTCATAAAATATTCGTAGTAATACAAAGTCATTAATGTAGACTGCCACTTTGTAAATTACTACATCTTAATCCTTGAGTACCCGGTTTAATCCTTTAATGTTATTCATTATATATTTATGAAATCCAATTCCATAAATATATACTTTAGTCTTACTAAAGTGGTTAGGCCTAACTCTCTGAATAACAAACTCATTAAACTTACCTCAAGGAAATACTTTATATCTCTGTTAAGAGATTATGAATTCCATCTTGAGAATACATGTTCCATCAACACTAAATGTGGTTGCCCAACATACTGAGGTTTTGACCATTACTATAGATCTCACTCCTGATATATCAAAGCAACCTACATCTCATGATCAGGTTCATTATTCTCTCAGGATTAAGAGTTCATGCAAATACAAGTCGTAAGATTTATTATTCATATGACAGTCTTAGGAAAATAATAAATCTCACAGCGGTCCAGTTCAATATGTCTTAACTCTTAAAACATATTAACACATCAACCAAAAGTCTCTACTTCCATGATCAAGACAAATCATCGTGGTTGATATGTTATAGTCTTCGCAGATGAAATGTCCAATTTCATCACCGACTACAAACTATAATTCTGAGTTTACAAAGAACTTGTGATTTATATCTTCTGTGACTTTTCACATAAATCACATACTATGCATCTCATGGACTTAGTGATAATGTCTGAATATTCATGTTACTATTATTTCAGATAATAATAAAACAAATTTATTAAACATAATATTAAGTCATACATAATGTCAAACACAATGTCACACTTAATATCATACATAGCATCTTACAATAGGATTTAAGGGCACCAATCCTAACGGAAAGCATCTCTGTGTTTGCACCCCATTCCATAAATTTTGTTCCTTCTTCTTCCTCTGAACCCCCTGTGAGTGAGGTTGTGAGTGAGACTGTTAAACCTGTAGAGGTTACACCTCTTAGGAAGATTAGGGCTGATCTGAAAGAGTCTAAACCTAAGGAGTCTACCCTTTCTAAGGACAAGTTGCATGGTAAGCCTACTTGGGTTTGTCATTTTTGTGGAAAGTCTAGGCACATTCGTCCAAACTGTCTCAAGTTGTAAGCTGCTAAGCGAGCAAATAAGCCAAAAGTGCCTGTGTCTCAAGCACAAGATCCTATTGTACTTATTGGTGAATTGATAAAGGCTCTTAACCTTTATTCCAATCCCGGAGTTGGAAATCACTCTAATGTGAATAAGAACTCCAATGCTCGAGGTGCATCTAAAAAGTTTTGGATGCAAAAGGCTCAATCTAATTAAGTCTTTTTGATATGGTCCTTGTGCTTCATTGCTTTACCATTTGTGCCATTGTTACCTGTTGCTTTTTTGTTTTCTTTTTTGTTTTTAGGACTTGCATTGCATAACATTCACGCATTTCATTCTAGGACTGTTTTTGTTTCTTCTTTTCAAAATTTTTTTTTTTAAAAAAAAAGAAAAAAAAAAAAAAGAAGGAAAAAGGGAAGCAAATTGTGTTTTGCATTATTTTCTTAGATTTGAAATCAAGGTTGGCTAATTTATTTTTGCATAACATGATTATGTACCTTGTTTGGATTTGATGAGCTTATTTCTTGCACTTTACTAGTTTGAGCTTTGTAGTGCATGTTGTGTGGGAAAAATGTTTATAGTTTTTTATCACTTTGTCTTAATCTTGAAATCACATGCCTTTGATTGTCGGACTTGATCTTTTTGAGAAAGGCATAAATAACCATCTCACCACTATTTATTAGCCATTCATGAAAACCTTAGTGTATATGGTAAGATTTTGTGCTCGAGAAAGTGTAGCACATGCACAAAAAGAATATAAGGTGTAAACTAGGTTTAAATGCTAAAATTGGTGTGTACATTATCCCGGCTATTTTAAAAAGTTTCTGCTCAATTAAAATTGGTGTGTACAATATGAGACAAATCAAGAAACTTACATGATTGCAAGCTTTTATTCTAGGAGATGTGGGAGTTATATAATGTAACTTTTTAGGTGATAGTCTCTCTCAAATTCTATGTGATGAATTTTGTAGACTTTGTGCTTGATTTCTATTTACATATCACCTTACATGTATCTCAAGCTTTTGCTAGTTACACACACCACACAAGTTACTCTTTGCTAAATTTTGTACATGTTATGGTGTGTGATTTTGGTTTGGCCAACCAAGTTTGAAAATTCCTTGAGTTTTTGCAAAACATGTTTGATGCTTGAAAATATAAGGGTCTTGATTGAAAATCTTAATTTTGGGAAATCTGGGTTCAAAACATGTCTTTTTGAAAAGCATTTCATCTCATATTCATGCATTTTATTTATAAAAATCAATGCTTTGAGGAGTTTCTGTGTAAAAATGTTGTGTTTTTCAAAAATATGATTTTTCCAGAATTTCAACTGATCGAACTTGTTTTTCGATCGATCGAAATTGCGATTAAAAATTTTGGTCAGCCTCTATTTGTTTTGATCGGTGCTCGATTGGTGTTGGATCAATCGAAGCATTTTCGACCGATTGAAAATTGTGTATAGAATTTTTTAAAAACTGATTTTCACGTGTTCAAACTCACTTTTTCAAAAGTTTTTCAACTTTTTCTCTCTCTATACAACTCGGTCAAGGTTCCAATCCGATTTTTTGTCATTTTACTCCATTCTTTTTGCAAGGTTTTTCTCTCCCAAGGTCGGTAAGACCTTTGTACCCTTCCTTTCGCATTTATTTTCACTTTTCATGCATCAAATCATGCATTATTTGGGAAATTTTGAACCTATGAAATTTTTGGGGTAAGTTGATGAATTAAGCCTTTTCTTTCACAATTGATCAATGGGTTTTTGTTGGGGGGTGTTATACACATGATCTATGGTGTTTAATTTGATCAATTTGATGTATTGTGAGAAATTGAAAATTCTAGGGCTTGAAACTACCCGATTTGGGGATTTTGTTCAAATTGAGTTTATTTGATGAAATTAGCTTGTTGGATTGATTAATTTGATCTAAACGGTTTTAGACCCCTTAAAACACAATTGGATTAGCCTAGTTAATTAGCCAAGTGATTAACTTAGTCAAATTATGCAAATCTAGGTTGTCACAATCAAACAATCATATCAATAATATAAAGTAGTGGAAAAATAGATGACACAATGATATGATGACCCAGGAAACCATACGGTAAAAACTTGGGGAGGATTTGACCTAGCTATCCTCAAGATAAACTCGAATCCACTATATGAAAGAATTGAAGTTCATACAAAAGGACTTACAAGTTCCCTGCTTGACTTCCTAATACTACCCACCAGTAGAACTTACTGACACGACCACGTGCAAGCTCCAAATCTACGGACTTCTTCTTTCTTGGATTCTCCACAAGATACAAGCACCCCCGCTTGTTTTTCTTTAAGCTTCAATGGCAGCAACTGAGTTGATCATCAAGATATTGATATTATCTCTACCTTGAAAAGCCTAAGTTTATGTGAAGGAAAGCTCCTCAAGGATTTCACAAGAGATTCACACAAACCGTAAAATATGAGCAACAGGAGCATCCAGAGCTACTCTAAAAACGTGGCTAGGATTTCCTTTATATAGTGGGAGAAGTAGATCTGAAACCCTAATCCTTAATGGGCTTGGGCTGAGTTGTAAAATTCTACAGAAAAATGTTATGTCCGAGATTCGATCGATCGATCGAGTCTAATTTTCAATCGATCGAGCCAGGTCGAAAGTCACTAATACTTCTGCAGCCACTCGATTCCAACTTTACATAAAACGCCCACACTTTGAGCAAGTCTAAACAAGACTAACAACCTGTTTTGATCATGGTTTGCCAACAATACACATTAGAGTTCTAAATACATAAAATCCTAAGTCTTTAGAACCTAACATGATCATTATAAATTGTTTTCTAACTTGTGTGATGATCAATTGGTCAATTTAGTACAAATTGAACAAGTGGTTTTTCAAAATTTTGAGGTTTTTGTTATAAACTCTATGCTCAAGCCAATTTTGTGATTCTAAACTTAAATTGAACTTGCTATCACTGCATTAGAGCATGCATCATGACATTTATCTGTTCATGCATCATATAGATTGTTATTTCTACATATTTTTTGTGTTAACTTGCAGTCTGCCCTTGGTTTTTCTTTTTGTTCTTTTGGTTCTTTCTCTTGTGTCTTTGTCCTTACCCTAGCACCATGCCTAGGAAGACTAGAGCCCATAGGACATCCTCCTCTTCTTCTGCTCCTTCCTCTGTGGGCACTTTGTTTCGGAGTGAGAAAAGCTGAGAGCTTTATGAGACTTTAAACCTTAAGAGAAAGATTTGGGTTGAGCGTAAGGTTTTGTTAGATAAGCTTGATCCTGCCATTAGGGCAAACTTTGAGCGTCGGGGCTTGTTGCCACTTTTGGATATTGATTATCCTCCTCCAACTACCCTGATTAGAGAGTTCTACTCAAACCTCTTTATCCACGTCTATGATTCCAACACTTTAATAAAGAGTTGGAGACGAGGTGTAGAGTTCACCATTACTCCTAGAGTAGTGGTTGATGCTCTTGGGGTACCTTTGGTCCAGCATCCTGTTTACCCTTATGATGAGTCTCTTTTCCTAGACGACACCATATCATACATCACTGGTACTTCTATCTGGTGGGGTTCTGATCCTTGGATCACTTCTGTTGAGCTCACTGAGACTACCTATCTTTTCTTTAGGATAGTGTGTCATTCCTTGTGGCCTATCTCTCATCTGCACACCATTCCTTTGGAACGATGTGCTTTTTCGTATGCTCTTGTTACGAATGCTCCTATTAGTTTTTCTCATCTATTTCTTCATTCTTTGAACGAAGTTCATAGGAGTTCCTCTACCGCTCATGCTCTTTTTCATCCTGTTTTCATTCATAGGATTTTGTTGTTTTTAGGTTTAGATGACTTCTCCGCTTCTGAGCCCGTACACATTATTGCTCCCAAAGGTGCCACTTTTCTTAGGCAGAGGGCTACTTAGATGAGAGAGAGCTCTAAACGCCCTCGTGTTGAGCCTTTTAGTACCACACCCCCTCCTTCTTCTACAGGTACTACTTCTGGTGAGGCATCTGTTGATCCTGTTGGTGCTGCTGCTGCTGCTATTCCTCCACCATCTACTTCGGATGACTTTGACATTCTTCGTACATTAGAGACTGTCATGACCGTTTAGGCAGCTCATGGTCAGATTTTGGTGGACATGTTTGATGAGCTCCGTGCTTTGCGAGCAGATTTGGCGCATCTTAGACGTTCGCCTTCGCCACCTCCTTTCGATGATGGATTCTGATTGCTTTTTAGCATTCCGTCACAAAAAGGGGGAGTACATTTGGACACTTGTAGAGGATTTTTTGTAGTTAGGGGGAGAGATTTTGTTCGTTGGAGCATGTGGAGTTTAGATTGTATCTAGGTGCTTCATTGTGTATGTATCCTTTTTGGCTCTTGATGTATTGTTTTTGGGCTATTCATGTTAGGGGGAGATAATTTGTTATCTATATTACTTATTTCACTGCTCATTGATTTATATTTATGAGTTATTCGCGATATATGTCTTTGTTTTGTGTTTTGTGAAGTCAAGAATTTATTTTTGTTTTACTTGTATTTTCCACACATGCGTTTATGCGTTTGTTAAGTATTTCAGGAAATATACAGGTTGATTCAGTCGTGCTACTGTCTACACTTACAACTGATAGATAGTAGTTAGGTTAGATTATTTTGTAATGGACATTATTTTTGTAAAGGGCTTTTACTTGTAACTTTGAGCATTGTGTTTGTGCTTTGTCATGGATTGCCAAAGAGGGAGTTTGTTAGCTTCTAAGTACTTAGGAACTAATATATTAGAACTCTAGTTTGTATTGTTGGCAAACCATGATCAAAACAGGTTTTTAGTCTTGTTCTAGACTTTCTCAAAGTATGTGTTTTATGTAAAGTTGGAATCGAGCTGCAGCAGAATTTATTGTGCAATTCGGTCTGGCTCGATCGATTGAAAATTAGACTCAACCGATCGAAAGTTGGGCAAAATGTTTTTTCTATAGAGTTTCCAACTCAGCCCTAAGCCCATATGACGTGTATAGTTTTATGTTTTGCCCTAGTTATAAAAGGGAAACCCTAGTCACATTTTTGTTGTTGCTCTTTGTTAGGGTACTTTTTTTTTTACACCTAATTTTATTTGAGTACCACCTATTTATACCACTAATAAGTTATTGGGTTTTCCCTAAATATTTTTGCTCTATTATTATGTTAATCACAAATGTTTTATATCTCATTATCTAAATTGGGTCATGATATAAAATATCACAAAAAAGCTCAAAAACTCATATTTTATCCAATTTTATTATCATTATTTAGATAAGTCCAAAACCGGCCCTATGAACTCAATAAACACATCCTATTCTATTTAAAGCCCAAGAATACTTATACTTGGAAATATTTGAAAAGCCCACGATTCAAATCCATGGCAAAACAATTTTATTAATGGAATTCAAATCCATAATCAAAGGCCATGGTTTAAACCCATGGCAATTTATTTATCCAAAACCCAATTCACATTAATAATATCAAAGCCAATTCTCATTGGCAACATCAAAGCCCAGTTCTCGCTGGCAATATTTAAAGCCCAATTTTCATTAGCAACATCAAAACCCAATTCTCATTGGCAATATCAAAGTCCAGTTCTCGTTGGTAATATTTGAAGCCCAATTTTCCTTGGCAACATCAAAATCCAGTTCCCGCTGGCAATATCAAAACCCCAATCTTCATTGGCAATATCAAAAGCCCAATTTTCATTGGCACTATTTTATCAAAAAACCCAAGATTATTAACGCTTGGCAAAGAGAAAAGTATCATGGCATAACTATTGCTTAAGTGTTACTATGGCAAAAACCCATGGCAATTGCTTTATAAAAGCTCATAGAGAGTTATCTTGAAGAATATGGTCTAACATTATAACCCATGAAACACATGGTCATCACTTGCATCACAACATCCATAAATTATATCTTCAACGCTCATGGAAAATACTCGATCCCACAAACTTATCATTTAAATTATGATGCGACTATTAGAAGCCATGAACATTATTTATGGAATCCATCATAGTAAAGGTTATTTTCAAAGGTATTTAGAAAACTTGTCATATTGTTTCAAACACATTACAATTAATTGCCCAAAAGACCCATTGCAAGTATCTATAAAAACCCAAAGAATATTTACTAATAAAAGTCCTTGAGGAAGGAAAGCCTATGGCAACATGTGTTGTTGATTTTGTAGGATACACACAACCCAACCCAAGGGAACCAACCCAGGTGAACAGGCCCAATCTAAGAGATCCCAGCAAGAAGCAGAGGACTGAAAATAGGCAAAACAACCCTTGTTCATCCCTGACCGAAGTACAACAAGAGAAGTCCTTAAGAATGAATTAGAGGTTGTCCCATCAACTTTTGGTCACTCGTTACCTGACGTGAACAGTACTCGAGGCTTGTAACATCAACTAAAGTCTAAAGGGTGATGGAACTCCATCATCTTTTTCAAGACTGCACCTCCAGCGGAAGGGGAGCTGAAACCAAATTATTCAAACTCCAGCAAATTGATGCTATAAATGTTAAAAACGTTCAAGACATGATTCATGTGCCAAGCCCATGAATCCTAAAGGGGGAAAAATTGGGAACATGTGGTTTGGAGGGCATAAAGGGACCTCTAGTAGAACCCCCTGAAGTAGGCTTAGAACTTGACACCTGGCTTGGGGTGTTGAATCTTACTTCTTGGGGGTCTAAATCTTAGTTGCAGCTTTAGGATTTGCTCTTGATACATGCCCCAATCACATTGATTAAGCTCAGCCCCAGAAATCCTAACATTTAATGCGAAATCCCATCATTACCCAAAGAAGCAAAGCAGCCCATAAAGCAAACCTTCTACTTCTGACCAAAAATCCAATAAGATTAACCCTGGTTCTCCACCTCTGATTAACCCTACGTTTTTCGGACTCATGTTAATTAATGCTTCCCTAAAACTCCATTATAAAAGCATAAGCATCTCAGCCCTAAGACACAACTACTCCCTCTGAAACCCCTGGTCTATTTGCCATTTTGCTAGTAGTTTAGCTTTCTTTAGGCTCACTACTCGTCCCTTTTAGCCCACATTCATCTAACCTCAGACATTCTTTCCTCTCCTTTATACAATCACAGCCCATAAATGCCTCCCACTACTCACAAACAACCCACTACTCACAAAAAGTCTTAATCTCAGAATTAATCTCATCCCACTCACTCAAAACAGCCCATATTGTCTCATTCATGCCTTATGAACACACACTCATCAAAATCTTAGTTTAATACTTGCTTCACTAAGCTGAGGATCTTTCTCTCCCTTCATTCCCTCCTATTTCTTTTTCTCTTTTATTTGTAACAATGGAGCCTTTAATCCTTGTTTATTATTATTATGACAAAGGATATCATGTATTTGTAACAATTGAATTTTTCCCTCACATTGATGTAATGATGGTTGAAAGTACTATAAATTCCCCTAACCGAGACCCACAAGGACCCCCAAGACTGAATACCTTAATAAATTTATTTAATCATTAACTTCTGGACTTTTAAGCGTAATTTCACCTTTACCGCTGGAGGATTGATTTGAACTATGACGCTGTAAAAAGGACTAATAATATAACAAACTAACAATAGTAACGTGCTTATTAGGCTTTATTGTTGTCTTCTTGTTAGGGTGCAGCCTCTATCTCTTGCTTGGGTGGACTTCTACAACACCGAAAGCCTTTGGGCTCTATTTCAAGGGCCCATTTTCGAGTTTTGGCTTGGCTACCCCATACTCTATTTGAGAACATCAAAATTTTGCCCTCAACATTTTGGCGACTCCACTGGGGAGCCAACCATGGTGAAAGTCTATCATGCCCTCAAGGTTGCATAATAGCCAATAAGAAGCAAGTTATCATGATGTTAGCCCGGCGGTACAAAGTTAGCACTCTACAGCTGCACTTGATGCCAAATTTTAGAAGAGCAGCCTCCACTGCCTTGCTGCAGCCTCTACAAAGCTAACATTATGTATATATAAGTATACATACATACATACATACATATATATATATATATATACGTATGATTATATAAGTGAACACTCTATTTTCTTTCCTTCAAAAAAGAAACAAAATTAAAAAAAAAGGGTGTCCTCAAGGTGGACAGTACAATATTTAAACATGGTTAGTCAAAAAGAAAAAGATAACAATGCACATATGTATGTTTATTTACATGCATGGAAGAATGGGCACTATTTGTTTTATTTCAAAATCACAAAACTTTTTACTTTGCCTTTGGCCCAAAAATGGTTTTATGCAGAAAAAAAAAAGGGGAACCTAGTAGCTTTGGCTGGAGGTGTCATTTGCCATGAAAAGTACAATATTTACATGTGAATGGCTAAAAGAAAAGGGTAATGATGCGTATACGTATGTTAATATACATGTATATACATATACATAGATGAACGAACACTATTTTATCACAAAACATTTTCCCCCCCTTTTGGCTCAAAAAGTCATTCTTGCAAAGAAAATGGGCACTACAGCTACAGCTGGATAACGATGCGTATACGTATGTTAATATACATGTATATACATATACATAGATGAACGAACACTATTTTATCACAAAACATTCCCCCCCCCCCCCCCCCCCCCTTTTGGCTCAAAAAGTCATTCTTGCAAAGAAAATGGGCACTATGGCTGGAGGTGTTTCCTGCTATGTACAGTGCAATATCCCCACATGAACAGTCAGAAAAGACATGTGCACACATGAAAAAGTGGCAATGGACAACCCCTTTTATGCAGAAAGTTTCTTTAGGCCCGAACCTTTTTCAAAACAATGTCCATAGTTGACTAGTTTTCCCTTCGCGTGTGATATTGGTGCCTACAATTGAATGACCTTTTGCACGCATAAAAAAGTAACAATGGGCAGCCCATTTATGCAGAAAAATCCCTTTTATGCAGAAAATTCTTTTATGCAGAAAATTTTTTTATGCAGAAAAATTTATGTTGTGCAGAAAAATTTTCTGTTATGCAGAAAAATTACTTTTGTGCAGAAAAATTGGCTTTTGAGCAGAAAATTTTCTTTTAGGCATGAACCCTTCTAAAAGACAATGTCCATAATTGACTAGTCTTTCTTTCACATGAGATGTTGGTCTCCACAATTGAATGACCTTTTGCTCGCATAAAAAAGTAACATTGGGCAGCCCTTTTATGCAGAAAAATCCCTTTTATGCAGAAAATTTCTTTTGGGCATGAACCTTTTGCAAAACAATGTCCATAGTTAACTAGTCCTTCTTTCGCGTGTAGTATTGGTACCTACAATTGAATGGCCTTTTGCACAAGTAATAACAACACTTACAACTAGACAAATCACAACTAAATGAGTTTTTTAAATATAGCTGAATAGTTTCGCATACATGAGTAGTGACAGCACCTATAAGATTTTTTCTTCTTCTATTACAAAAAGAAAGGGGGAAAGAAGTCTTTATAACTAAGAAAGTCTCAAAACACATATTACATCCCAAATGGAGTTGTCCACTAATGCAATGACTATAAAAGAAAATATATTTATATAAACTAAAGCATGAGTAGCCTAATCCAACAAATCGCCAAGGGTTTCCGCGGAGGACGAGTCACCGCTAGTAGCTAAGGACAGCATGATGGAATTCTTTTGACTTGTCAAAAGGGATAGTTTCGTTGACTTTGCTGCAATTTCTTTCTCTAAATCTGCAATCTTCATTGCAAGCTCAGCCAACTTCATCTCACCATCATGGATGATGCATGAGCTAGCGGTAGTTTTGAGCCAATCAAGAATGATCCCAAAATAAGTTTAAAAGCATTTTTTTAATCCAAAAGAAAGGAAAGCACAAGGAAGCATCCAGCAGCAAATCACAGCCACAATGTGAATAAACCCGGCTAATAAATGGAAGCATATATTGTTACTCATCATGACATGTGAGGCTTAGTTGCCTCAAACAAAAGGTTCCTAGGCCAAACAAAGCTAGTACAATACTTACAGCTGTATTCAAAAGAGAACGCATCTAAAGGAAGAAAAATTCTTATCCAGCTGTATAGCTGAATCATTTATAGAACTTCCAGCAGTACCCAACCTATCTTCTCCATCTAACAAAGAATGCATTGATGTCCTTGCTTTGGAGTACGATATGATGCTTGATTCAGATCCTTATTTGGTGATACATGCTCTCAATGTCAAACCATGGAGAGACTTATCATGGCATATGGACTCTCCAACGCTGTACTCATCGTTCATCATGTTGCTGGGCTGCCATAAGTTCACTAACATACGGCTGGAGCCACGAACTTTCAAGATAAGTCATTACGTCGCTATCTTTAAATTTAAATTGAGTATATGTTACCCTGCTATGCTCATATCACTCAGTACGAATTACTTTAATATTATATAACATTCATCATTCAATTAAAACTATCACGTTAAATATATGTTACTTTATCGCAACCATTGATTGAAAATTATTATGTGAAACATATTGTTTGTTTCAACCATCGTTATGCTTTTTATACTTCGGAATTTGTCTATTTTGTAGGCATGAAACCGTTGATCATAACTCCTTGCAACTAAAATCATCAATATTATCCTAATCGCTAAAGGAAATCCTTTCTTGTACCAACCGTTGAACCAAGTAGATTGGTGGTCATCCCTTAAAGAAGCTTTGTCGCCATTGAAGCCATGGCAGCCCCACGCATATTCAAGACCATGGTGACTCCATCATGTTACTAGAATCATTATATTCACATCATTGGAACCCTTGGAATCTCAAGCATCATCATGGATATCAACTATCCCACACTCGGGAGCTTTGATCTAAAGTGCCTAATCAATTTGACATCCTACATCTAGGGACATTTGTCTTGAAAAAGAAGTCTATAACAACAACTATTATTGTCTAAGCCATGGCGGAAGGCGAAAATCTCATGGAACCTATCAATGGCAAATGGCTGGAGCTATATCATACTTAACTTAATAAGCATATTTTCTGCAAAATGCTTTAGAAGTAGAGAGTAAGCGTTATCTTTACTCTAAAACATGAATATCTTAAATTTATTTCAAAACTATAAATATTTTAAGATACATTTTTCATTGATATTTATATTTCAATCTTACTTGCAATGATGAACTTTTGCAACTTGATATCTCCAAAATAAATTATCATGATTCCAACAAGTTATTTTTACAAAATAAAATGTATAACTTCCATTACTATATTTTGGCTTAAGTGCATCAATTTTTCGATGATCAAAACATGTTTCAAAACTTATAAATATTCAAATTGAAGACAGCCTTTATGGTTGGGACTCTTAAAAAATAAAATGGTCATGCGTTTAGCAAGTGATTTCAAAAATAGACATTACCTTTATGACCATACTTTAACTTTTTGAGCCTAAGAATTGTGATTTTTTTGACAATCAAAATATCTTGACAAAAGAAATTTATGGCTAAATAAAACACAGTCTACACAGTTGAACCGATTTCAAGTTATAAAACACAACATGCATGACTAAAACCAATTTTCAAAACATCACATATAATACAATATTTACGGCTATATAGGTTTACAGCATACTTCACATTACATAGTGATTACGTTACATTACATTACATCACTATAAGTCACAAAAATAAATTTTTGAAAAGATACACCTAAGAAAATATAAGAATCTACTCCAACAAAGCCATTGCCAAAAATCTCCACTAGAGTTGAAAGACACATGATCTCATCCCTCTGATCAAAGGATAAAGTTCAGCCGTCATTAATGCAATATTCTCCTTGGATCAGCTATCTTCATCATCACAAGTAGTACATGATTCAGCTGCACAACACGTATGATATAGCAACCTACAACTAAAACAACAATCCTCTCATGAAGCTGGAATGTTTCTTTACAATAGCTCCAAATACCCTTGATGATCAATCTTTTCAAGAGCAATGGCAACAAATTTTCCGTACACCACCATGAAGTAAGAAACCATAGTTAAATATCTGATGGTAACAACAAAAGAGCAAATGAACAGTATCAAGACATAATTCCTTCTAGCAGTATGAGCAATTTCAGATCATACTAGGAGACTTTTTATTCTAAGGAACATCAAGGAGATATGGCTGAATCACAGTTGGAACTCTTCAAAAGCAGTCTCTCTAGCCGTAACAGAATCAGTAATGCTCTTGTCAATTGCCATTATGTCTTCAACGGCAAAACCTGAAGTGAAAATGCATCAGCAGTAAATATACATGATAAGAAAGAGGGAAGGGGCATAAAATTACTGAAGTCTATATCCGTATCCTCAAATCCATCATCATACTTCCTCGGCTATGTCTTGTTATTATCACCAAGTTGCTGAAACCATAAGGGCACAAAAATGCAAGACCATGAATGAAGACAAGGAATAGAAGAAAAAGGAAAGAAATGATGTAAGAAGATAAGGAGTCTTTGAAGAAATCTCTTCCATAGGTTCATAAATCTTCATCCTACCAGCAATGGTCTTCCCCTAAATTGCTTCATCATGACAGTTGGACCTATGGAACCAATAGTTGGGTTAACAAAAGTATCGGTTTGATTTAAATAACCATCATCGGAGGGCCTAGATTCATCACGTCTAGAATTCTCACTAGATTAGACTTGGGGGCTTCCACCACAGTGTTATTCTCTTAATCCACTCATCTAAATATCTACTCCATGAGCCAAACAATTATTAAATTCAGCATCTCTAGACTCCAGCAGTGCATCAGATTATAGAATACAATCTTACAGCGGAATAATATCACATCACTAATGATATTGGCTTTATGAAGGGGTCAATAAAACACTTTATTATCAATCTTTCAGCTTATTCAATTAGGCCAATCAATAATGGGCCCACAAAGACCCATAAATCGAATGGGGGCTGGCAGAAGCTCTTATCGCTGAATACAAAAACATCAGTAGCAACTGGAGCTGCAAAATATGAAGGTTGCTGAAATGCTAAGTCCATTGATGTTATGGCTAGAGCTGCAAAATATGAAGATAAGTCATTATATGTTATCTTCAAATTTATATTATTAAGTATATTTTATTCATTATCATTTTACCGCTGAATGCAAATTACTTTAATATTATCTCACCATTTAATAAACATAGATTCACTAATGCTTCCTTAATAAACATATATATTAATAAATTGATCTACCATTGTTGGACATGTTATTCGGACATATACCACCAATGGACATACATATTACTTGGACATAAATCATTGTTGGATGTGTATTACTTGGACATGGACCATTGCTAGACATACCTTATTATGTTGAACATAAATCATGAACCGCAATTAGACATGGACTATTGGACCCATCCCATTACTGGACATATGACACCTAATTAATTACTTTCTAATATTGGACGTCACTTAATAAACATAATAATGATGTTCAACTAATCATTTAATCAAAGCTATCATGCTAAGCATACTATTTATTTATTTCAACCATTATCATGATTCTAAGACTTTGGGTTTTATCTATTTTGTAGGCTTAAAAATACACCAGAAGCCATTGGTCTATGCAGGCCAATGTCAAGTTCCGAGTTGAACTCCCCAAAACAAATCCGAATCTAGCAAAGTCACACCTCTAGTGAAAGACACGTGGGTACGTGCAAAAAACCACCCCCAACATTTGTCACTAGAATATCTCTTTGTAGCACCCACTTCAGAGGTGCACTAATTGGATTATCCTTCTCAATTACTATTGAAGGGCTTGTATCACCTTGCCAGCGGCTCCAATTCCACCAACAACTAAAATCTCTTTATCAACTACAAATGCAAAAGAAAAACTCAATCAAGAAGAGTTGAATCAGAAAAGGAGGATGGAAGAAGTTTGGAATGAGATAAAAGGGTTCTTATAGTCTTAGAAAGAAGGAAGAAGCTCTCTCTATCAAGCTCACCATCTCTCTCTCTCTCTCTTTCAACCCATGCAGCACAGGCTTATGGACTCATTCAAACTCACAAATGAGACCAAAGGCAAGCTGATCACACATACTCAGGGGGCTAAATGTAGAGGTACAATTTTTTCACTCATGCCACATGCCCCAATCCAATTTAATCACTTTTATTTATTCACCAAAAATACCGAAATATCATCTATATATTATTTTGGGCCTCCATGAATATTTCTCATTGGCCCACAAATATTTCTTATCTCATTATCCATAATAGGCCACCATTTTTCAAAAAAAAAAAAAAAAAAACAAACTCGCACGTGTGATCCTAATATTTTTCTTTAAAAAAAAATAGTATTACTAATAACTTGATCACATGTGACTCGGGGGGCTAAATGTTAGGGTACTTTTTTTTTTACACCTAATTTTATTTGAGTACCACCTATTTATACCACTAATAAGTTATTGGTTTTTTCCCAAATATTTTTGCTCTATTATTATGTTAATCACAAATGTTTCATATCTCATTATCTAAATTGGGTTATGATATAAAATATCACAAAAAAGCCCAAAAACTCATATTTTATCCAATTTTATTATCATTATTTATCTAAGCCCAAAACCGGCCCTATGAACCCAATAAACACATCCTATTATATTTAAAGCCCAAGAATACTTATACTTGGCAATATTTGAAAAGCCCATGATTCAAATCCATGGCAAAACAATTTTATCAATGGAATTTAAATCCATAATCAAAACCCATGGTTTAAACCCATGGCAATTTATTTATCCAAAACCCAATTCACATTAATAATATCAAAGCCAATTCTCATTGGCAACATCAAAGCCTAGTTATCACTAGCAATATTTAAAACCCAATTTTCATTGGTAACATTAAATCCCAATTCTCATTGGCAATATCAAAGCCCAGTTCTCGTTGGCAATATTTGAAGCCCAATTTTCATTGGCAACATCAAAGCCTAATTTTCATTGGCAACATCAAAGTCCAGTTCTCGCTGGCAATATCAAAAGCCCAATCTTCATTGGTAATATCAGAAGCCCAATCTTCATTAGCACTATTTTATCAAAAAACCCGAGATTATTAACGCTTGGCAAAGAGAAAAGTATCATGGCATAATTATTGCTTAAGTGTTACTATGGCAAAAAACCATGGCAATTGTTTTATAAAAGCTCATAGGGAGTTATCTTGAAGAATATGTTCTCACATTATAACCCATGAAACACATGGTTATCACTTGCATCACAACATCCATAGAATATATCTTCAACGCTCATTGAAAATACTCGATCCCACATGCTTATCATTTAAATTATGATGAGACTATTAAAAGCCATGAACGTTATTTATGTAATCCATCATAGTAAAGGTTATTTTCAAAGGTATTTGGAAAACTTGTCATATTGTTTCAAACATTAAAATTAATTGCCCAAAAGACCCATTGCAAGTATCAATAAAAACCTAAAGAATATTTACTAATAAAAGTCCATGAGGAAGGAAAGCCCATGACAACATGTGTTGTTGATTTTGTAGGATGCACACAACCCGACCCAAGGGAACCAGCCCAGGTGAACATGCCCAATCTAAGAGATCCCAGCAAGAAGCAGAGGACTGAAAGTAGGCAAAACAACCCTTGTTCATCCCTGACCGAAGTACAACAAGAGAACCAAGTCCTTAAGAATGAACTAGAGGTTGTCCCATAAACTTTTGGTCAATCTCTACCTGACGTGAACAATACCCGAGGCTTGTAACATCAGCTGAAGTCTAAAGGGTGATGGAACTCTATCATCTTTTTCAAGACTGCACCTCCAGCGGAAGGGGAGCTGAAACCAAATTATTCAAACTCTAGCAAATTGATGCTATAAATGTTAAAAACGTTCAAGACATGATTCATGTGTCAAGCCCATGAATCTTAAAGGGCGGAAAATTGGGAACATGTGGTTTGGAGGGCATAAAGGGACCTCCAACAGAACCCCATAAAGTAGGCTTAGAACTTGACACCTGGCTTGGGGTGTTGAATCTTACTTCTTGGGGGTCTAAATCTTTGTTGCAGCTTTAGGATTTGCTCTTGATATACGCCCCAATCACATTGATTAAGCTCAGCCCCAAAAATCCTGACATTTAATGCAAAATCCCATCATTACCCAAAGAAGCAAAGTAGCCCATAAAGCAAACCTTCTACTTTTGACCAAAAATCTCGGGAAGATTAACCCTGGTTCTCCACCTCTGATTAACCCTACATTTTTTGGACTCATGTTAATTAATGCTTCCCTAAAAATCCATTTTAAATGCATAAGCATCTCAGCCCAAAGACATAGCTACTCCCTCTGAAACTCCTGGTCTATTTGACATTTTCCTAGTAGTTTAGCTCTCTTTAGGCTCACTACTCATCCCTTTCAGCCCATATATATTCATCTAACCTCAGAAATTCTTTCCTCTCCTTTACACAATCACAGCCCATAAATGCCTCCTACTACTCACAAACAACCTACTACCCATAAAAAACTTAACCTCAGAGTTAATCTCATCCCACTCACTCAAAGCAGCCCATATTGTCTCATTCATGCCTTATGAACACACACTCGTCAAAATCTTAGTTTAATACTTGCTGCACTAAGCTGGGGATCTTTCTCTCCCTTCATTCCATCCTATTTTTTTTCTCTTTTATTTGTAACAATTGTTAGGACATATGTGTTTTCACTTGTTAAGAACATACGTCACTTATTTATGTAAATTGGCTAATCCTTTGACAAAACGCACTCTACTTGTAATTAGGTAGTTCTAGGTGTTTTTAATACTTTAAGAAACAAGGTTTTAAGATCAAGTATTGAAGTCATCAAGTCTGTCCAAGAAAAACAAGCTGAAGTGCAAAATCATTAAAGCTCGACACCTTCTCAATAGCTCCTCGACACTTGCTATCTGTCGAGATTTATAAAATCAGATTTTTTGATCTGATTTCTTGGGATCCGTGAATGTGTCTTTGGGCCTTCTTTTCTCCTAACCCTAAACATATAAAAGGATTATTTTAAGAGCCGTCAAAGAAAACACAAGTTGCACAAACATTGAGCAAACTCTGTTCAAGTAATTTGTGATCAAAGACGAAGTTCTTGACCTAGTTCATCTTCTCTGAAGAAGTTGTTGTGTATTTGCACCAAAGGGTTTTGTGACCAAGCATCTTCCTGATCTTCATCGTCTAGTATGAACTGAAGAACTTTGCAGCCAACCTCTCCTTCTAAGTTGGTGTTTGAAGTCACATACTGGGATCCGCATATTGGTTAGTCACGTACTTGGGAGCCGTGCATCAAAAGGGGGAACTGTCACTACAGATCAAGTGCAATTGGGTATTGGGGTAAGGGTTCAACTGTAGGTTGGTAAAGTACTTGGGATTCCTTTACTTGTAACCGCTTGATTTAATAATAGTGGAGTTTCGGGAGTGGTGACCTGAAAATCACCCGGTGGGGTTTTTGTTGTAAGGGTTTTTCCCATTCATAAACAAATCACCGTGTCATTTAATTTCCGCTGCATATTTAGTTATTGGGTGATTAGTTTGTGCTTCCACGTTTTTGCATGTTAAATTGATTAATTAATAACTTGGCTAATTAATTAATTGGTTTAATCATAAGGGGTCATTCAGTTTGTGGCCTATCAACAATGGAGCCTTTAATCCTTATTTATTATTATTATGATGAAGGATATAATGTATTTGTAACAATTGAATTTTTCCCTCACATTGATGTAATTGTTAGGACATATGTGTGTTCACTTGTTAAGAACATATATCACTTATTTATGTAAATTGGTTAATCATTTTGACAAAATGCACTCTACTTGTAATTGGGTAGTTCTAGGTGTTTTTAATATTTCAAGAAATAAGGTTTCAAGATCAAGTGTTGAAGTCATCAAGTCTGTCCAAGAAAAAGCAAGCTGAAGTGGAAATTCATTAATTCTTGACACCTGCTCGATAGCTACCTCGACACCTGCTATCTGTCGAGAATTACAAAATCAGATTTTCTGATCTGATTTCCTTGGGATTCGTGAATATGCTTTTGGGCCTTCTTTTCTTCTAACCCTAAACATATAAAAGGATTGTTTTAAGAGCCGTCAAATTGTACACAAGTTGCAAAAGTATTGAGCAATCGTTGTTCAAGAAAATTGTGATTAAAAGACGAAGTTCTTGACCTAGTTCATCTTCTCTCAAGAAGTTGCTGTGTATTTGCACCAAAGGGTTTTGTAACCAAGCATCTTTCTAATCTTCATCGTAAAGAATGAACTGAAGAACTTTGCAGCCAACCTCTCCTTCTTAGTTGGTGTTTGAAGTCGCGTACTGGGATCCGTGCATTGGTTAGTCACGTACTTGGGAGCCGTGCATCAAAGGTGAAAATTGTCACTATAGATCAAGTCCAATTGGGTATTGGGGTAAGGGTTCAACTGTAGGTTGGTAAGGTACTTGGGATTCCTTTACTTGTAACTGCTTGATTTGATAATAGTGGAGTTTCGGGAGTGGTGACCTGAAAATCACCCGGTGGGGTTTTTGCCGTTAGGGTTTTCCCCATTCGTAAACAAATCACCGTGTTATTTTATTTCCACTGCATATTTAGTTTTTTGTGATTTGTTTGTGCTTCCACGCAATTGAATAATAAATTGATCAATTAATAACTTGGCTAATTAATTATTTAGTTTAATCACAAGGGGTCATTCAAATTTTGGCCTATCAAGTGGTATCAGAGCAGGCACACTCTGATTAGGTTTAATCTTTGCTGTGTTGATCCATTGACCCATGTTTTTCATGGATAGAGGACAGTCATTAATTATACCTCCTTTATTTGATGGCACTAACTATGCATACTGGAAAATACGCATGAGAGCTTTCTTGCAATCTTTAGATGAGAAGGTGTGGCAAGATGTAGAGATTGGCTGGACTAAGCCAAAAGAAGAACCGGCCGATTGGGACTGACAGGTTATTTAGACCCCTTAAACAACCAGATTGCGTAGCCTAGATTAATTAGCCAAGTTGTTACTTAGTCAAATTAAGCAATTCTAGGTTAAAACAATCCAAACAATCATATCAAGAATAATAATGCAGCGGAAAATAAATAACACAAGATATGATCACCCAGGAAACCACACGATAAAAACCTGGGGAGGATTTGACCCACCGATCCTCAAGGCTAACCTGAATTCACTATGAAAGAATTGAAGTTCATACAAAAGGACTACAAGCTCCCCGCTCGACTTCCTAATGCTACCCACCAGTAGAACTTCCTGACACGACCAGGAATTCAAGAAAGAAGTAGTGTCAGGAAGTTCTACTGGTGGGTAGCATTAGGAAGTCGAGCGGGGAGCTTGTAGTCCTTTTGTATGAACTTCAATTCTTTCATAGTGAATTCAGGTTAGCTTTGAGGATCGGTGGGTCAAATCCTCCCCAGGTTTTTACTGTGTGGTTTCCTGGGTGATCATATCTTGTGTTATTTATTTTCCGCTGCATTATTATTCTTGATATGATTGTTTGGATTGTTTTAACCTAGAATTGCTTAATTTGACTAAGTAACAACTTGGCTAATTAATCTAGGCTACGCAATCTGGTTGTTTAAGGGGTCTAAATAACTTGTCAAGTGGTATCAAAGCAGGTAGCTCTTTTTGTTTGAGATTTTTAATCTCTGAGCTGATCCTTGACCCCTGTTGTCATGGAGCATGGACACTCTCTGTTTGTTCCTCCTCATTTTGATGGGAACAATTATGCTTATTGGAAAGTAAGGATGAAAGCATTCCTGAAATCCATTGATGAAAGGGTTTGGAATTCCGTTGAATACGGATGGGAGAAGCCCGCTACTCCTGTGAGTGAGTGGCAAACTTCTCAAAAAGAAGCAGCTGGATTCAATAGCAAAGCTATGAATGCCATCTTTAATGCTGTTTCTATGGAGGAATTTAAGAGGATCTCTAATGTTGAGGTTGCTCATACTGCTTGGAAAATCATCCAAACTGTGCATGAAGGCACAAAGGCAATTAAGATAAACAAACTGCAGCAATTAACTTCTAGGTTTGAAAGCATTAGGATATCTGATGATGAATCCTTTGATGAATTTTATGCCAAACTGAATGATATTGTTAATTCTGCTTTTAATTTGGGTGAAATCTATGATCAACCTAAGATTGTTAGAAAGATTCTTAGATCTTTAACTGAAGACTTTAGACCCAAAGTGACTGCCATCACTGAAAGCAAGGATGTGGACTCCATCCCTGTTGATGAGCTTGTAGGATCTCTTCAATCCTATGAGTATGACCTACCTAAAGTGAACAAATCCAAATCAATGGCTCTTAAGTCAGTTGATGATGTTGATGATGGTGGATTTGATGATGAGCTCTCTGCTACAGAGATTGCCTATCTTGCCAAAAACTTTAAGAACTTTCTTAGGAATACAAATAGAAAGGCAAGAGGTACATACACTGCTAAACCTAGAAATTTTAGGAAGAATGATCCCATTAAGGTTAACAATTTTGAAAAACCTAGAGAAAATTTTGGTCAATCTTCTAATAACTCTTTGGTTCCTTAGTGTTTTGGCTGTCAAAGGTATGGTCATGTGAATTCTGAATGTCCTACATTCTTGAGGACTAAGGGTAAAGCTATGGCTGTAACCCTTAGTGATAATGAGGTTTCTAATGATGAGTCCGGTGGTGACGAGGATGGAAACTTCATTGCTTTCACGGCTACTGCTATAGTCAATGAAAGCATATCTGCTGAAGAGAACCCTTCTGATGGGGAACTCTCTGAAGATGCAGATCTTCAAGAGGCCTATAACAAACTTTGCAAAATTGCTGCAAAGGATGCTATGAAAGTTGAACTTGGCCTAAAGAAAATTGATTCTCTTGAGCTTGAAAAGAGAAATTTGCTTGTTAAACTGTTTGATGCTAATGAGCTTTTGAATAATGTTAAATCTGAGAACATGCTTTTACTTGATAAAGTTAGAACTTTGGAACATGATTTATCTGTTGCTAGATCTGCTAGTTCTAAACTTGATCACATGCTGAATGTTCAAAAGTATCCATCTGATAAAACTGGGTTAGGATATGTTGAAAGCATCTTTGATTCTGGACCACATTCCACTACTTTTGTTCCTTCTTCTTCTTCTAAACCTTCTGTGAGTGAGGTTGTGAGTGAAACTGTCAAACCACCTGTGAGTGAGGTAGTTAAACCTGTAGAAGTTTCACCACCTAAGAAGATTAGGGTAGACTTAAGAGAATCTAAACCTAAGGAGCCTACCAAATCTAAGGACAAGATGCATGGTAAACCTGCTTGGGTTTGTCATTATTGTGGTAAGTCTGGACACATTCGTCCTAACTGTTACAAGCTTCAAGCTGATAAGAGAGCAAATAAACCAAAAGTGCCTGTGCCTCAAGCACAAGATCCTATGGCATTAATTGGTGAATTGGTAAAGGTGTTAAACCTTTATTCCAATCCTGGAGTTGGTAATCACTCGAATGTGAATAAGAACTCCAATGCTCGTGGTGCATCTAAAAAGTTTTGGATGCAAAAGACTCGAACTAATTGAGTCTTTCTGACATGGTCCTTGTGCTTCATTGCTCTATTCTTTTGTGACCATTGTTCTTTGTTTTTTTTGTTTTTGTTCTAAGACTTGCATTGCATTACATTCATGCATTTCATTCTAGGATTTATTTGTTTTCTCTTTTAAAAATAAAAAATAAATGAATAAATAAAATAAAAAGGGAAAAGGAGGAAGCAAAAATTATGTTTAACATGATTTTTCTTGATTTTTGAAAACAAAGTTGGTTAATTTATTTATACATAACATGTCTTATGTACCTTGTTTAGCTTTGATGAGCTTATTTATTGCCCTTTACTAGTTGAAGCTTTGTAGTGCATGTTGTGTGGGAAAGATGTTTATGGTTATTAATTACTTTGTCTTAATCTTGAAGTCACATGTTATTTGACTGTCGGACTTGATCCTTTTGAGAAAGGCATAAATAACCATCTCACCACTGTTCACTAGCCAATCATGAACACCTTAGTGCATATCATAAGATTTTGTGCTCGAGAAAGTGTAGCACATGCACAAAAAGAACATAAGGTGTAGCCTCTGTTAAATGCTTAGTAAATTCACTTAATTCAAACCGGTGTGTACTATTAGGCTTGATGCCAAATTTCACCTAAATAATGGGGCAAAATACAAGAAACTTACATGATTGCAAGCTTTTGTTCTAGGAGATGTGGGAGTTATAGGATGTAACTCTTTAGGTGATAATCTCTTTTGAATTCTATGTGATGAATTTTGTAGACTTTGTGATTGATTACTATTCACATATCACCTCAGATGTATCTCAAGATTTTGCTAGTATCACACACTACACAAGTTACTCTTTGTTAAACTCTGTACATGCTAGTGTGTGTTTTTGGTCTGACCAACCAAGTTTGAAAATATCTTGAGATTTATGCACAACATATTTGTTGCTTGAGAAAATTCAATGGGAATTTGATTGAAATCTGTTTTAAAAAAAAAATTGGGTTCAAAATTTGGGTTTTTGAAAAAGCATTTCATCTCATACTCGTGCATTTTGTTTCTTCAATTTAATGCTTTGAGGAGTTATTTTCAAAATTCGGCTTGTGTTTTTCAAAAACTGTGATTTTTCCAAAATTTAGTGAGCCTCTGCCCATTTCGATCGATCCAGCCTGTTTTTCGATCAATCGAAAAAGTGCTCTCATTTGTCTTAAAATGACTGTGCTTTTCGATCGATCGAATATCGTGGAAAAGTTTTTTTAAAAGATCAGTTCTGACTTTTTCAAAGGTTCTATTCAAAACTATTCAAATTTTTTCTCTCTCTCCGCGTTGGCAAGGCTCCACCTTAGAGATTTTTGTCGTTTTCCTCCGTTGTTTTTGCAAGATCTCTCTTTCCTCAAGTCGGTAAGACCCTTTTGCCCTTCGTTTTGAATTATTTTCATTTTTTTCATGCATATTTTCATGCATTTAGGGGCGATTTTCGCAATATGCTATTTTGGGATTTTCTTTTGTTTCAAGCCATAATTTATGCAATTGATCATTGGGTTTTTGTGGGGACACATCATGAAAATGATCCTTGGTGGTTAATTTGATCAATTTTGAGTTTGGTGAAAAATTGAAAATTCTAGGGTTTGTTCTTGATCTGAATTGGGGCTTTTGTGAAATTGAGTTGAATTTGATGAAATTGGCTTATTGTTTGGATGTAATTAAGCATTATACTCTGTGAGTTGTGTTATGTGATGCTCAATTCATCAATTTGTTTAAAACATTCAACAAGTGGTTTTCAAATTTTTGGGATTTTTGATAGAAATTCCTAGTTCAGGCCAATTTTGTCAAATTACTCTCAATTAAACTTAATTGTTTACTGCATTAGATCATGCATCACAATATTTTATTGTTCATGCATCATATAGATTTTTGTTCTATATTCTTTATTGTGCTAATTTGTAGTCTGCCCTTGGTTTTGTTTTCTCTTATTCTTTGTGGTTTTCTCTTTGTGTCTCTGTCCTTTCCTTAGCACTATGCCTAGGAAGACTAGAGCCCGTAGGAATGTTCCCTCACCTTCTCCTTCACCCCCTCCATCCTTTGATAGTGAGAAGTTTTCGAGTGAGAAAAACCAAGAGATTTTTGAGACGCTAAACCTTAAGAGAAAGATTTGGGCTGAGCGTTCTGTGCGGTTAGATGACCTTGATCCTGCCATTAGGGCAAATTTTGAGCGTCGGGGTTGGTTACCCTTGGTGGATGTTTCTGATCCTCATCCACCTTCTGCCTTGATTAGAGAGTTCTATTCGAACATCTCTATCCGCATCTATGATTCCAACACTCTAGTCAAGAGTTGGATACGAGGCGTAGAGTACACCATTACTCCTCGGGTAGTGGCTGATGCTCTAGGGGTACCATTGGTCCAGCATCCCGTCTATCCTTATGCTGAGTCTCCCGAGATTAGCGATGTTTTGTCTTACATCACTGGTACTACTGTCCAGTGGGGTTCTGATCCTCGAATCACTTTTGCTGAGCTCTCCGGGTTACACTATCTGTTCTTTAGGATAGCTTGTCATTCGTTCTGGCCTATTTCCCATGTTCACACCATTCCTCTTGAGAGGTGTGTATTTTTGTACGCTCTAGTTACTGATGCTCCTATTAGCTTTCCCCATCTTTTTCTTCGTTCTTTGAACGAAGTTTATAGGAGTTCATCTACTGCTCATGCTCTTGTACATCCTTTTTTCATTCATAGGATTCTTCTCTATCTTGATCTTAGTGGCTTTCCTTCCCCTGAGCCCGTTCATGTGATAGCTCCTATAGGTGCGTCTTTTCTTAGACAAAGGGCTGCTCATCTTCGAGCTGGTTTTAAACACCCTAGGTCTGAGCCCTCTAGTAGCGCACCTCCTCCTTCTTCTTCTGCAGGTCTTACTGGTGAGGATATTACTGATCCAGTTGGTGATGATGATGCTGCTGCTGATGTTCCTCCACCTCCTTCGGCCGACTTCGATGTTCGTCGTACTTTGGAGACTGTCATGACCGTTCAGGCGGCTCATGGTCAGATTTTGGTGGACTTGATGGACGAGATTCGTGCTCTCCGAGCTGATTTTGCACGTCTTCATTCACACTCACCACCTCCTTTTGATGGCGACTTGTGATTGCCCTTTGGCATTCCGTCACAAAAAGGGGGAGTGGAGTTTTTGACTTGTAGTGTGTTTTTGTAGTTAGGGGGAGTTTTTTCTTGTTTTAGAGGAGCTTGTGGAGTTTTTAGATTGTATTTAGGTGCTTCACTTTGTATATCATTTTTGGGCATATTCATGTTAGGGGGAGTAACATTGATTGATATACATGCTATATTCATTGATTCTTGTTGTTTTGTGATTCACTGCTTGTTGACTTATATTTATGAATTGTTCATTCATATATGTCTTTATTTTGTGTTGTGTGAATCTTACAAGAATGTTATACCTGTTGTTTTACTCTTTTCTGTCACACATGTGTTTATGCGTTTGTTGAGTATTTCAGGATTATACAGGTTGATTCAACTAAGCTGCTGTCTACACTTGCAACTATGGATAGTAGTTAGGCTGAATTGAATTTTATGAGCATTATTTTTGTAAAGGGCTTTTCATTTGTAAAACTTTGAGTTGTTAGTTAAGGTTTTGTCACGGATTGCCAAAGGGGGAGTTTGTTAGGTTCTAAGGTCTTAGGATTTTATGTATTTAGAACTCTAATTTGTAATGTTGGCAAACTATGATCAAAACATTGTATTTAGTCTTATTTAGACTTGCTCAAAGTTGGTTTATTCTTGTAAAGTTGGAATCGAGTGGCTGCAGAAGTACTTGGGACTTTCGGCCTGGCTCGATCGATCGAAGAATAGACTCGATCGATCGAAAATCGCACAGGTTGAATTTTCTGCAGAATTTCCAACTCAGCCCTACTTCATTAAACGTTTAGGGTTTTATGTTTTTACCCTAGGTATATAAACTAAACCATAGCCACGTTTTTGAAGGTTGTCCATATTGTATTGTTGCTCATACATTGCTGTTTTGTGTGAATCTCTTGTAAGATCTTTGAGGAGCTTTCCTTTACACAAAACTTAGGGTTTTCATGGTAGAGATAATTTCAACATCTTGAAGATCATTACTGTTGCAACCATTGGAACTTAAAAGAAAAGCAAGCGGGGAGCTTGTAGTTGATTGAGGAATTCAAGAAAGAAGTAGTCCGTGGATTCGGAGCCTGCGCGTGGTCGTGTCAGGAAGTTCTATTGGTGGGTAGCATTAGGAAGTCGAGCGGGGAGCTTGTAGTCCTTTTGTATGAACTTCAATTCTTTCATAGTGAATTCAGGTTAGCCCTGAGGATCGGTGGGTCAAATCCTCCCCAGGTTTTTACCGTGTGGTTTCCTAGGTGATCATATCTTGTGTTATTTATTTTCCGCTGCATTATTATTCTTGATATGATTGTTTGGATTGTTTTAACCTAGAATTGCTTAATTTGACTAAGTAACAACTTGGCTAATTAATCTAGACTACGCAATCTGGTTGTTTAAGGGGTCTAAATAACCTATCAAAAACGACAAAAATCTCTAAGGTGGAGCCTTGCCAACGCAGAGAGAGAGAAAAAAATTTGAAAAGTTTTGAATAGAACCTTTGAAAAAGTCAGAACTGATCTTTTAAAAAAGCTTTTCCACGATATTCGATCGATCGAAAATTACATTCGATCGATCGAAAAGCACAGTCATTTTAAGACAAATGAGAGCACTTTTTCGATTGATCGAAAAACAGGCTGGATCGATCGAAATGGGCAGAGGCTCACTAAATTTTGGAAAAATCACAGTTTTTGAAAAACACAAGCCGAATTTTGAAAATAACTCCTCAAAGCATTAAATTGAAGAAACAAAATGCATGAGTATGAGATGAAATGCTTTTTCAAAAACCCAAAATTTTGAACCCAATTTTTTTAAAACAGATTTCAATCAAATTCCCATTGAATTTTCTCAAGCAACAAATATGTTGTGCATAAATCTCAAGATATTTTCAAACTTGGTTGGTCAGACCAAAAACACACACTAGCATGTACAGAGTTTAACAAAGAGTAACTTGTGTAGTGTGTGATACTAGCAAAATCTTGAGATACATGTGAGGTGATATGTGAATAGTAATCAATCACAAAGTCTACAAAATTCATCACATAGAATTCAAAAGAGACTATCACCTAAAGAGTTACATCCTATAACTCCCACTTCTCCTAGAACAAAAGCTTGCAATCATGTAAGTTTCTTGTATTTTGCCCCATTATTTAGGTGAAATTTGGCATCAAGCCTAATAGTACACACCGGTTTGAATTAAGTGAATTGACATCAAGCCTAATAGTACACACCAGTTTTAATTACTAAGCATTTAACAGAGGCTACACCTTATGTTCTTTTTGTGCATGTGCTACACTTTCTCGAGCACAAAATCTTATGATATGCACTAAGGTGTTCACGATTGGCTAGTGAACAGTGGTGAGATGGTTATTTATGCCTTTCTCAAAAGGATCAAGTCCGACAGTCAAATAACATGTGACTTCAAGATCAAGACAAAGTAATTAATAACCATAAACATCTTTCCCACACAACATGCACTACAAAGCTTCAACTAGTAAAGTGCAATAAATAAGCTCATCAAAGCTAAACAAGGTACATAAGACATGTTATGTGTAAATAAATTGACCAACCTTGTTTTCAAAAATCAAGAAAAATCATGTTAAACATAATTTTTGCTTCCCCCTTTTCCCTTTTTTTTTTATTTTTTTATTTTTTATTTTATTTTTATTTTTAAAAGAGAAAACAAATAAATCCTAGAATGAAATGCATGAATGTAATGCAATGCAAGTCCTAGAATAAAAAACAAAAAAAAAACAAAGAACAATGGTCACAAAAGAATAGAGCAATGAAGCACAAGGACCATGTCAGAAAGACTCAATTAGTTCGAGTCTTTTGCATCCAAAACTTTTTAGATGCACCACGAGCATTGGAGTTCTTATTCACATTCGAGTGATTACCAACTCCAGGATTGGAATAAAGGTTTAACACCTTTACCAATTCACCAATTAATGCCATAGGATCTTGTGCTTGAGGCACAGGCACTTTTGGTTTATTTGCTCTCTTATCAGCTTGAAGCTTGTAACAGTTAGGACGAATGTGTCCAGACTTACCACAATAATGACAAACCCAAGCAGGTTTACCATGCATCTTGTCCTTAGATTTGGTAGGCTCCTTAGGTTTAGATTCTCTTAAGTCTACCCTAATCTTCTTAGGTGGTGAAACTTCTACAGGTTTAACTACCTCACTCACAGGTGGTTTGACAGTTTCACTCACAACCTCACTCACAGAAGGTTTAGAAGAAGAAGAAGGAACAAAAGTAGTGGAATGTGGTCCAGAATCAAAGATGCTTGCAACATATCCTAACCCAGTTTTATCAGATGGATACTTTTGAACATTCAGCATGTGATCAAGTTTAGAACTAGCAGATCTAGCAACAGATAAATCATGTTCCAAAGTTCTAACTTTATCAAGTAAAAGCATGTTCTCAGATTTAACATTATTCAAAAGCTCATTAGCATCAAACAGTTTAACAAGCAAATTTCTCTTTTCAAGCTCAAGAGAATCAATTTTCTTTAGGCCAAGTTCAACTTTCATAGCATCCTTTGCAGCAATTTTGCAAAGTTTGTTATAGGCCTCTTGAAGATCTGCATCTTCAGAGAGTTCCCCATCAGAAGGGTTCTCTTCAGCAGATATGCTTTCATTGACTATAGCAGTAGCCGTGAAAGCAATGAAGTTTCCATCCTCGTCACCACCGGACTCATCATTAGAAACCTCATTATCACTAAGGGTTACAGCCATAGCTTTACCCTTAGTCCTCAAGAATGTAGGACATTCAGATTTCACATGACCATACCCTTGACAGCCAAAACATTGAGGACCCAAAGAGTTATTAGAAGATTGACCAAAATTTTCTCTAGGTTTTTCAAAATTGTTAACCTTAATGGGATCATTCTTCCTAAAATTTCTAGGTTCAGCAGTGTATGTACCTCTTGCCTTTCTATTTGTATTCCTAAGAAAGTTCTTAAAGTTTTTGGCAAGATAGGCAATCTCTGTAGCAGAGAGCTCATCATCAAATCCACCATCATCAACTTCATCAACTGACTTAAGAGCCATTGATTTGGATTTGTTCACTTTAGGTAGGTCATACTCATAGGATTGAAGAGATCCTACAAGCTCATCAACAGGGATGGAGTCCACATCCTTGCTTTTAGTGATGGCAGTCACTTTGGGTCTAAAGTCTTCAGCTAAAGATCTAAGAATCTTCCTAACAATCTTAGGTTGATCATAGATTTCACCCAAATTAAAAGCAGAATTAACAATATCATTCAGTTTGGCATAAAATTCATCAAAGGATTCATCATCAGACATCCTAATGCTTTCAAACCTAGAAGTTAATTGCTGCAGTTTGTTTATCTTAACTGCCTTTGTGCCTTCATGCACAGTTTGGAGGATTTTCCAAGCAGTATGAGCAACCTCAACATTAGAGATCTTCTTAAATTCCTCCATAGAAACAGCATTAAAGATGGCATTCATAGCTTTGCTATTGAATCTAGCTGCTTCTTTTTGAGAAGTTTGCCACTCACTCACAGGAGTAGCGGGCTTCTCCCATCCGTATTCAACGGAATTCCAAACCCTTTCATCAATGGATTTCAGGAATGCTTTCATCCTTACTTTCCAATAAGCATAATTGTTCCCATCAAAATGAGGAGGAACAAACAGAGAGTGTCCATGCTCCATGACAACAGGGGTCAAGGATCAGCTCAGAGATTAAAAATCTCAAACAAAAAGAGCTACCTGCTCTGATACCACTTGACAGGTTATTTAGACCTCTTAAACAACCAGATTGCGTAGCCTAGATTAATTAGCCAAGTTGTTACTTAGTCAAATTAAGCAATTCTAGGTTAAAACAATCCAAACAATCATATCAAGAATAATAATGTAGCGGAAAATAAATAACACAAGATATGATCACCCAGGAAACCACACGGTAAAAACCTGGGGAGGATTTGACCCACCGATCCTCAAGGCTAACCTCAATTCACTATGAAAGAATTGAAGTTCATACAAAAGGACTACAAGCTCCCCGCTCGACTTCCTAATGCTACCCACCAGTAGAACTTCCTGACACGACCACGCGCAGGCTCCGAATCCACGGACTACTTCTTTCTTGAATTCCTCAATCAGCTACAAGCTCCCCGCTTGCTTTTCTTTTAAGTTCCAATGGTTGCAACAGTAATGATCTTCAAGATGTTGAAATTATCTCTACCATGAAAACCCTAAGTTTTGTGTAAAGGAAAGCTCCTCAAAGATCTCACAAGAGATTCACACAAAACAGCAATGTATGAGCAACAATACAATATGGACAACCTTCAAAAACGTGGCTAGGGTTTAGTTTATATACCTAGGGTAAAAACATAAAACCTAAACGTTTAATGAAGTAGGGCTGAGTTGGAAATTCTGCAGAAAATTCAACCTGTGCGATTTTCGATCGATCGAGTATATTCTTCGATCGATCGAGCCAGGCCGAAAGTCCCAAGTACTTCTGCAGCCACTCGATTCCAACTTTACAAGAATAAACCAACTTTGAGCAAGTCTAAATAAGACTAAATACAATGTTTTGATCATGGTTTGCCAACATTACAAATTAGAGTTCTAAATACATAAAATCCTAAGACCTTAGAACCTAACAGGGACGATGCAAAGATCAAGGCGGCTAACTTCAATAGCAGAGCGTTAAATGCCCTATTTAGCGCAGTCACCAATGAGGAGTTCAAGAAGATATCCTCAATTGAAACTGCTAAGGAGGCTTGGACTATCCTCCAGACAACCTATGAAGGAACAAAGGCTGTCAAAGATTCAAAGCTTCAGAGGCTCACTACAAGCTTTGAAGAAATTAAGATGGAGGAGGATGAGTCGTTTGATGAGTTCTATGCCAAGCTCAAGGACATAGTGAACTCAGCCTTCAATCTTGGGGAAATCATCCTTGAACCCAAGATTGTAAGGAAGGTGCTCAGATCTCTACCCGAGAGATTCCATGCCAAGATTACGGCGATAGAGGAATCAAAGGATATTGACAAGATTCCTTTGACTGAGCTGGTTGGAAACTTGCAAACCTATGAGATAGGGTTATCTAGGATTGGCAAGTCAAGTAAAGGCAAAAGCATGGCCTTGAAGGCAAAGAGCAGTGATACAGATGAGTCTTCCGATGATGAAGATTCCAAGATGAAGTCCTACATCACCCGACAGTTCAAGAAATTTATGAAGAATGCCAATGGAAGGAGCTTCGACAAGGACCGCAGGCAGTCCAGTTCTTCTCAGTTTAAAAGCCAAGACAAAGGGAAGAAGGATGCTAAGGATGGCGGTCAGTACACTGTTCCTGCAGGACCAAAGTGTTTTGGATGTCATGGGTTCAGACACATGAAACATGAGTGTCCAACATATCTCAAGAGCATTGGGAAAAGTAAGGCACTTGCTACAACCCTAAGTGACACTGAGCCTGAAGATGATTCCGACAATGAGGATGACGGAATCTTAAATACCTTCACTGCCACAGTCAATCCTACTGAAGGGATTGTTGAAGAATTGGATGAAGAAGAAGAACTGGTGGAGTCCAAATTTGAGAAGATGGATGATCAAGATGATATCCATTCAGCCTATGAGAAGCTTTACAAGCTCTCTGAGAAGCATGAGAAATTATATAGGCTGGCCACCAAGAAGCTCAGTGATGTGGAACTTGATCGTGAAGAGTTGTCCACAAAGTTTGATGAGGCGAATCAAACTATTGGAGCACTGAGATTTGAGAACAACTTTTTGGCTGAGAAGACCAAGAAGCTTGAAGCGGAGCTATTTTAAGTCAGAGCTCAACTGAAGAGGACTTCAAGTGCAAAGCTTGATGAGATGCTTAGCAATCAGAAATCTGCTTCGGATCGAACTGGCTTGGGGTATGGTCTTTCTTTCTCTAATACTACTTCTACTAGTAATACTGTTTTGTTTCTCTTGCTAATAACATTGAAATTGAGAACACTGAGGTTAAAACTGAATTAGCTAGTGAGAACCTAGACAAGAGTAAATCTATCTTAGGAGCACCCCCTAAGCAAGATAAGAAAGATGCTAAAAACCCTAGGGCTAAGAAGGCTAACTCTCAAAAGCCTAAACAAAAGAAGCAGCATCTCTGTCATCATTGTGGAGCTACCGGTCATACTCGACCAAATTGCTATAAGTGGTTAGCCACTCAACAGAGCAATGGCATGATAGCATCTGGAAGCCAAAATCAGCTTCAATCTTCTCTTCCTCCTCTTGTAGATCTTTTGAAAGCCTTCATGTTCCTTTCGAACTTGAACGGTTTAAATTCTTCCCCCTCACCGCCGGTTCAAGGGTTCAATCAAAGGAAAGGCTCTTCCAAAGTGTGGAAGAAAAAGGACTCTAAGTGATTTCATCACTTTCTTTTCCCTTCTTGCTTTTCTTGTTTGTTGCATTGCTTGTGTGTTGAGTCAGTCTAGTTTTTGCTTTGCTTTGATAACATGTTTTTGTTTGTTTATTTTCAGTTTTGTTTATTTTTTTTTTTATATAAAAATATATAAAAAAAATTGAAAAATCAGAAAAATACAAAAACAGTGTGTGTTTTGTGTACTTTGGTATTTGTGTACCTTGGATGGCCAATGAAACAGTGTTTTCTAAAACTTTGTATCTCTTGTAGCTTAGATGAGCATCTCTATGCACAACTAAGCAAGTGAGCTTTGTGGCTCTTGTTTGTGATAAGTAAGATTAAGTTATCTTTTAAACTTAACACTCATATCACTCTTTTTGACGGGTAGGACTAGAAAATCCTAAGAGAAAGGCATAAATGACCATCTCACCACTGTTGCCCGCCAATCATAGTATGACACTTGTATGCTTCAGCATAGCAAAAGTGCAGTGTCATAGACACCTGTATGCTTCGGCATAGCAAAAGTGCAGTGTCAAAGACATCAGTATGCTTCAGCATAGCAAAAGTGCAATGTCTATGCTTAACATGTTAGGTATTTCTTTTCTCTCTTTTTATGCCCATGCATGATATGCTTAAAAGAAAATATGCAAAGAAAATAAAAAGAAAAGAGATTAAAATGCTTTAAATATGATTGTAAGCGTGTTTTCTAGGAGATGTGGGAGTTATAGGATGTACCTCAAAGGTGATAGTCCCCATCGAACAGTTATGGTTCTGTGTGAGTTAAAGTTATTTTCTCATATCTCAGATCGTCATGACATGTATACACATATGCAATCTTGCGACGTTTTTCACACACAACACGCAATATTCTTTGCTACTCTTGATACATGTGCAGGTACAATGTGATTTGGCCATCACAAGTGTTTACATGTGCTAATGTATGCTCACTAAACTGTCTTGACTTGTTTTTGAAATATAAAACTGGTTAGACTTGTTTAGTGTGTGTGTGTGTGTTTTGAGGATCCATGTGCTAAAATTCTTGTCAAGAGATGTTTTTGAGTGCTTTATATGTTGATTGGATCTATGGTTGAGATGTATGTTGAATTGCATTCTTGTCTGTGTTTTTTACTTCTCGAAAAACTCTTTTTAAAGATGGCTTGACACTCCTCGACACCTCCTCGATACCTGGTTATCTATCGAGCTTCTCAAGCCTTTTCTTATCGCAATCTTGACACCTGTCTCGACACTTGGTGGATCGATCGAGAAAGTTCCTGTCTTCTCGATACCTCCTCGATACCTTGTCGATCGATCGAGCTTCTGTTCTTGGTTCTGGTGTTCATTCCTCGACACCTTCTCGATACCTTCAGTTGTCAACGGCCATTTTCTCGATACATCTTGGACAGCTTCCTCGATACCTCTCGACACCTCAGCTGTCGAGATTTACTGAGGTGTCTATATAAGGCTATGTCGCGATTTTTCTCTCATTCTCTCGATCTCTCTCGATCTGTCCGAGGCGTTTCATCTCCCAACCACCTTTCTCTCACTCAAATCTTCAAACCCTCTTCATTTTCGGTCTTCCCTTGGTTTCAATCATTTGGTATGTTCATTTTTCCCTTCCTTTCTCATGCATTTCATGTTTTGAAACCTAGTTTTTGGGATTTTTTTTGAAATTTTTGGGGTTTTTCAAAATTGATGAGTTTTTCTTCAAATTTTGGGTTGGGTTTGCACTTAAATGTTTTCAAAATGACATACATTGCATCTCATGAGCATTAGAATGATATTTACATACATTTAGATGTGTGCTCTATGTTTGTGTGCTGGTAGGATTGGATTGGGCTGAGCCCATGATGTTTTTCCTTTGCATGTCACATGTTCATGCATTCCCATGCATACGTACCTGTTGTTCAATATATCTGATATATATATGAACTGTTTTGGGACTTTTCTGATTGTCTCCCTCTCTATCTCTTTCTCATTCTTTTACATTAGTAGTGTCTATGGCACCCAAACGTAAATCCACTCCGGCTCGGAACCCTCTGCGTTCTGGAGCTTCCTCTTCTTCTGATTATGCTCCTCTTAACCTTTGGTTCCGTGATGGAGATGCCCACAAGGCATTTTCTGAGAACTTTTCTAGACGAGGTGTTCATTCGGAATGCCAAGTCATTTTGGCGGACTTCGCCGACACTGACCTTCCCTCTATCATTCACAGTAGGGGATGGGAGTTACTGTGTGACGTCCCGGTCACTTGTCCTCTCGTGCTCATTCAGGAGTTTTACTCCAACATGCACGGGATTGATCGTTCAGTACCTCTCTTTTTCACTCGCGTTCGAGGTACGCGCATCCCTGTTACACTGCAGCTAGTTGCGGATGTACTTAGGGTTCCTATGATAGATTTTCCTGACTATCCTTCCTGTGAGCATCTGCGGACAATGTCCAAAGATGAGCTCATCTCTACCTTTTGTGAGCACCCTGCTGATTGGGGTGAACATTAGTACACATCATGTAGGCCTTTTGCTAAAGGTCTTAGATTCATAAATAGGGTGATGACTTTTGTGCTCCATCCACTCTTTCACTACAACTCCATCACAGAGCCTCGTACTCGAGTTTTGCTATCACTTCTAGAGCATCTTACTATAGATTTCACTTCTCATTTCATTCTCTCTATTATAGATGTTCATCTAGATTTGGCGTCCCGTGATAAGCTCATCTTTCCTTCCGCTATCACGAGGATCTTACGTCATTTTTCTATTCCCTTTCCTGTGTCCGACCACTTCACACACATATGTGTCATAGATGCCGCTACCGTAAAACGTAGTGAGGCTCAGTTTAGGTCGCGATAGACGGATTCCACTCTTCCCTCCCGTTCAGCTCCATCCAGATCAGCTCCATCTACATCTGCTCCCTCTTCCTCTACGAGTGATATATCTCTAGGAGACATTATGGCGCAGCTGCAGTGCATGGACACTCGCCTTGATACACTCTCCGCTGAGTTGTATCAGATGAATGTTCGTGTTGGTCATATTGCACGATGGCAGGCGACCATGGGTGGTTTTGCTCCAGAGGCTACTCTTTCATCACCTTCTCCAGCGGTTTCAGACTCTGAGGATGATGATGATGATGATAATGCTTCGGATGATGATAATGGAGATGCTAGTTCTACTGATGAGATGTCTATATGACACTCCACCCTTTGTCACTCATGACAAAAAGGGGGAGTAGTTTTGGGTTATGAGAGTAGTCATCTTAGGGAAAGAGTTAGTATAGGACATTTTGATAGGGGGAGTGTTGATATTTTTGAGGGATGTAGTGAGGTTTTGATGTATCTTTTCTTTTCTATTCTTTATAGATACATTGATCTTGTATATGAGGTCTTTTGACCAGTTTTACATACATTGTACTTATTTTCTATATATGTGGATGTATGTTTCTTTCACCTCTTTCTTCATGTGTTGTTTCTTCTCTATCTTTATACACATGTTCTTTATACTTGTATGCAATCTATTTATTTCTATTTCACACAAGATGCCTTGATGAGTTTTGTTTAAAGTGTTTCAGAAATACAGGTTGTCAAAGTCTACTTGCCATAAACTCTCTTCTTGCAAAGTTTTTCAAGAGTTTGTGTTAGGATAGATTTTATTGTATTCAACAAGTGAATATGAGTTGAGTGATTTATGACTTCTCTCATATGTTCATTTGTTTGTTGTGGTTTTGTCACGGATTGCCAAAGGGGGAGATTGTTAGGACATATGTGTGTTCACTTGTTAAGAACATATGTCACTTATTTATGTAAATTGGCTAATCCTTTTGACAAAACGCACTTTACTTGTAATTGGGTAGCTCTAGGTGTTTTTAATACTTCAAGAAACAAGGTTTCAAGATCAAGTGTTGAAGTCATCAAGTCTGCCTAAGAAAAAGCAAGCTGAAGTGCAAATTCATTAATTCTCGACACCTGCTCGATAGCTACCTCGACACCTGTTATCTGTCGAGAATTACAAAATCAGATTTTCTGATCTGATTTCCTTGGGATCTGTGAATATGCTTTTGGGCCTTCTTTTCTTCTAACCCTAAACATATAAAAGGATTGTTTTAAGAGCCGTCAAATTGTACACAAGTTGCAAAAGCATTGAGCAATCGTTGTTCAAGCAAATTGTGATTAAAAGACGAAGTTCTTGACCTAGTTCATCTTCTCTCAAGAAGTTGCTGTGTATTTGCATTAAAGAGTTTTGTAACCAAGCATCTTCTTGATATTCATCGTAAAGGATGAACTAAAGAACTTTGCAGTCAACCTCTCTTTCTTAGTTGGTGTTTGAAGTCGCGTACTGGGATCCGAGCATTGGTTAGTCACGTACTTGGGAGCCGTGCATCAAAGGTGGAAATTGTCACTACAGATCAAGTCCAATTGGGTATTGGGGTAAGGGTTCAACTGTAGGTTGGTAAGGTACTTGAGATTCCTTTATTTGTAACCGCTTGATTTGATAATAGTGGAGTTTCGGGAGTGGTGACCTGAAAATCACCCGGTGGGGTTTTTGCCGTTAGGGTTTTCCCCATTCGTAAACAAATCACCGTGTTATTTAATTTCCGCTGCATATTTAGTTTTTGGTGATTTGTTTGTGCTTCCACGCAATTGAATGATAAATTGATTAATTAATAACTTGGCTAATTAATTAATTAGTTTAATCATAAGGGGTCATTCAGATTGTGGCCTATCAGTAATGATGGCTAAAAGTTCTATAAATTCCCCTAATCGAGACACACAAGGACCCCTAGGACTGAATACCTTCATAAATTTATTTAATCATTAACTTCTGGACTTTTAAGCGTAATTTCACCTTTACCGCTGGAGGACTGATTTGAACTATGACGCTGTAAAAAGGACTAATAATATAACAAACTAACAACAGTAATGTGTTTCTTGGGCTTTATTGTTGTCTTCTTGTTAGGGTGCAACCTTTATCTCTTGCTTGAGCAGACTTCTACAACACCGAAAGCCTTTGGGCTCTATTTCAAGGGCCCATCGTCAAGTTTTGGCTTGGCTTCCCCGTACTCTATTTGGGAACATCAAAAATTTCCCCTCAACACTCTTTTTGCTATGTGTATGAATCTCTTGTGAGATCTGAGAGGTGGTTGCCTTCACACATGCTTAGGATTATCAAGAAGGATAATTCATTGAAAGCTTGATAATCATTTAGTTGCTGCACTAAAGAGCTTAAAGATACACAAGCGGGAGTGCTTGTATTTGCTGGAGAATCCAAGAAAGAAGGAGTTTGTGGTCTCGGAACTTGCACGTAGTTGTGTCAGTAAGTTTTCTACATGAGGTAGCAATAAGATGTTAGTGGTCTAAGTTGCTATATATATGAATATAAAAAATGCAAGAATCTTTCAAGACCCAGTAAAATCCTACATTTAGGTCATTTCGTTCATTCTATCTGGTTTTTTTTTTTTTTGATTTTGTGTGTGTGTACATTTAGGTCATTTCGTTCATTCTATCTGGTTTTATGTTAAAAATTAATATAGATGGTTTGTCCTTTTCAAAAACAATTTCACTTTTTAGTTTTCTACTATCTGCCGAAAGTGGGGGAATGGTTTTGGGGGGTTTATTTGTTTATTTATTTATACTAATGATGGATTCGAATCTTGTCTCCTGAAAACATCAATTAATTTTTTGGCTCGAGTATTAACTAATAAGCAAGATTTTTATGCAATCTGAGTTACAGAAATTTTAAGGCAACCTATTACATGATTATTTGTCTTTTTACGTAATGCAGTGCATATTGGAGTAAAATTCCTATACGACCACGGAGGGACAAGTGACTGGGATGCCACACAGTGACTCCCAACCCCGATTGTAGATGATAGTGGGAAGGTCAGTATCGAAAAAGTCCGATAGGATGACTTGGCATTCTGAATGAATGCCTCGTCTAGAGAAGTTCTCTTAAAAGTCCTTTCAGGCTTTATCATCACGGAACCAAACAGAAGAATGAGTGGGGTCAGAGGAAGAAATGGATGCCCCAGAACGAAGAGGGTTCTGGGACGGAGTGGATTTGCATTTAGGTGACATAGAGCAGACTAACGCAAGAAAGAGAGAGAGGGAGAGAGAGAGAGAATCAGAAAAGCACCAACAACATAATATAGAAGAATATAAAGAATTGAAGGTACGTATGCATGAAAATGCATGAACATGTGACGTGCAAATTTAAATACATCATGGGCTCAGCCCAATCCAAACCTAATAGCACATAATCATTGCAACAAAGTAAACACACATCTAAAGTGCATGAAACATTGTTATAATGCAAGTGAGATGCAATACATCATGATTTAAAAAAAATTTCACAAAAACCAACCCAAAAATTTTGTGAGAAACCCAACAATTTTGAAAAACCCCAAATTTTCAACACACCCAAAAGTTAGGTCAAAAACATGAAATGCATGATGAATGAGTGAAAAAGAGACATACCAGAAGCAAAAAATGCACACAAAGACCGAAGAACACTTGGGTTGGAGGTTTGGAGTGAGAGAGAGAGAGGTTTTGGGAGGTGAAGAGACTGAAAGTATCGAGAGAGATCGAGGTGAAATAAGAAAAAAATTGTGCGGATCCTATATATACAAAAACATAATTCTCGGCAGATCAAGAGGTGTCGAGGATTAAAAAGCGTGAAAAAGCTATCGAAGAGCTATCCAGAATATGTCGAAAGGTGTCCACAATTAAAGGATCTCGATGGATCGAGGTAGATATCGAGAAGCTATTGAGCATCCAGAAAGTTTCTCGATGGATCAAAGTAGCTATCGAGAATGCGATAAAAAGTAGTTTAAGGTGTCGAATAGCCTAGCTGGATAGATAGCCTAGCTGTTGAGAGATGTTGAATAGCTGTCGAGATTGCTTAAAAATAGTTTTTCAAGAAGAGAAAAACACAGATATGAATGCAATCAAGCATACTACACAACCAAAGATCCAAGCAACATTTTAAGCTCTCAAAATCATCTCTCAACAAGAAAACTATTAAGCATATGGATCCAAAACACACACACACACACACACACACGCACACTAAACAACTCTAACCAATTTTATCTTTCAAAAACAAGTTCAAACAGTTTAGTGGGCATACATTAACACATGTATTCCTTGTGACGGCCAAATCACATTGTACCTGCACATGTATCAAAAGTAGCAAAGAATATTGCGTGTTGTGTGTGAAAAACATCCCAAGATTACATAAGTGTCTACATGTTATGACGATTTGAGATATGAGAAAATCACTCTAACTTACACACAATCATAACTGTTTGATAGGGACTATCACCTTCGAGATACATCCTATTACTCCGATATCTCCTAGAATACATGCTTGCAATCATATATAAAGCATTTTGATTCTTTTTGCTTTTTATTTTTCTTTGCATATTTTTCTTTTAAGCAAACCATGCATGGGCATATAAGAGATAGAAAAAAAATACCCAATGATGTTAAGCATTTGACATTGCACTTTTGCTATGCCGAAGCATACAAATGTCATTTCATAATTGGCGGGCAACAGTGGTAAGATGGTTATTTATGCCTTTCTCTTAGGATTTTCTAATCCTTCCCATCGAAAAGAGTGATACGAATGTTAAGCACAAGAGATTATTTAAACTTACTCATCACAAACACGAGCCACAAAGCTCACTTGCTTAGTTGTGCATAGAGATGCTCATCTAAGTTGTTAGGTTCTAAAGATTTAGGATTTTATGTATTTAGAACTCTAATGTGTAATATTGGCAAACCATGATCAAAACAATATGTTTAGTCTTGTTTAGGCTTGCTCAAAGTTGATTAAATATTGTAAAGTTGGAATCGAGTGGCTGTAGATGTACTGGAGCATTTCGGCCTGGCTCGATCGATCGAAGGATAGACTCGATCGAATCTCGGGTCAAATGCGTTTTCTGCAGAATTCCAACTCAGCCCAAACTCTATTTAAACGTCTTGGGGTTCAAGTAAAACACTCCTATATATAAGGAAAACCCTTGAACGTTTTTGGGACTTTTGAGAGAGAGATTAGAGTGCCTCTTGTGCCTCCTTTTATTTTTAGGGTTTTGTACCCAAACCTCTCTAAGTCTTTGTTGCTCATATTTGCTGTTTGTGTGAATCTCTTGTGAGATCTTTGAGGAGCTTTCCTTTACATAAACTTAGGGTTGTCAATATCTTGATGATCAACATAGTTGCAACCATTGGAACTTAAAAGAAAAGCAAGCGGGGAGCTTGTAGCTGATTGAGGAATTTAAGAAAGAAGTAGTCCGTGGATTCGGAGCCTGCGCGTGGTCGTGTCAGGAAGTTCTACTAGTGGGTAGCATTAGGAAGTCGAGCGGGGAGCTTGTAGTCCTTTTGTAAGAACTTCAATTCTTTCATAGTGAATTCTGTTATGCCTTGAGGATCGGTGGGTCAAATCCTCCCCAGGTTTTTACCGTGTGGTTTCCTGGGTGATCATATCTTGTGTTATTTATTTTCCGCTGCTTTATATTCTTGATATGATTGTTTGGATTGTTTTAACTTAGAATTGCTTAATTTGACTAAGTAACAACTTGGCTAATTAATCTAGGCTACGCAATCTAGTTGTTTAAGGGGTCTAAATTCCCGTCAAGTGGTATCAGAGTGGGTAGCTCTTTGTTTGTTTTAGATCTTTTGATCTAAGAGCTGATCCTTGACCCCTGTTGTCATGGATAATTTGAAGTGTCTTTCTGCTCATGCTTCTGCTGATTTTATTGATGCCTGTGATGTTTTGAATAAAAATGACACTATTGCTTCTGTTGATTTTTTTGATGCTTTTGAAACTCTTCGTAAGGAATTATCTAAATCTTTGAAAATTGCTAAGAAATTTAAAGAAGAGTTAAAATTGGCTAATCTTGAAAAAGAGGATTTGATTGTGAGATTAGATGAGTCTAATAAAAAGAATGAATTTTTGAGAAATCAAATTTCCTCTCAAGATGAGAAGATGAAAAGCTTGGAACAAGAGTTAGTTGAGTCTAAAGTTAAACTTGAAAATTTGACTAGTTCTAAGCCTGCTGTTGATAACAGAAGTGTTTCTGTTTCTCTTAAGCCTAAAACTGAGAATGTTTATATCCCTCCTTTCAAGAGGAATAATAAAGAAAAGGCTTATTTTGCTAGGTTAGACAAAGGTAAAAGTTCTGATGTAGACGCTGAAGTTTCTATACCTAAGTCTAATCCTACTGTTAGAGAGCATAATAAATCTGTTTTTGTGCCTACTTGCCACCTTTGTGGTGCTGTTGGTCATATTAGACCAAATTGTTCTTTGTTGAGGCAAAAACCAAAATCTGAGACTAGATTTGCTGTTAGGAATACTGATATTCCTAAATTTGTTCCTGTTTGTCACTTTTGTGGTGTCTCCGGTCACATTCGTCCTAATTGTCATAAATTGAAATTTAAGCATTCTATGTTTCAATCTAGGATTTGTGATGATATTTCTCCTGCCATAAGTTCACATAAATTGTTTCATATTCTTTTAAAAAATTTGAGCTTGTTGGCTTGTGAAAGGAATTTGCAGGATTTTAGTCTTTCTCAGAAGATTGGTGTAATTCCTCAAATACATTCTGCTTCTCATGGATTTTCACCTACAAAGCCGAAGACTTGTGCTATATGGGTGAGAAAAGATCCTTTAAGGTGAGTGTTGCTGACTTGTCCCTGTTTTAATTCTTTCTATTGTTTGTGGACATGTCTTGTTTCTGTTTTTGGTTGTTTTGTTTTTTCTAGGTTGTTTTTTTTTATTAAAAAAAAATCCAAAAACATTGAAAAAATTTCAAAAAGACAAAAATATTTTATTTTGTGTCTTGTTTTATTTTTCTTGAGGATTACATGAGTTTTAATATCTCTCTTGATTTAGAACATGCTTGACATTGTGGTGAAACTTGAATAGCATGTGTTATAAATGTGCTAAGCTATTTTTGACTTTATGTACTAGTTTGTACATGTACTCTTGGGTTAATTAAGAAATTGATATTTCTTGTTTGTGTACCCTCTATAGCTTAGTTTTGCACTATCATGCATTGTTTTTGCATTGTTCATTTAGCATAATATGTGCTTTTTGTTTTTGGTCATAAAGTTTGATAAAACCAAAAAGATTTTTGTGTTTTATATTATAGATCTTGGATTTATAATCAAGGTTGGCCACCTTATCTTTACATAACTAGTTTATGTACCTTGTTTAGCTTGGATGAGCTTACTTTATTGCACTTTACTAGTTTGAGCTTTGTAGTGCATGTTGTGTGGGAAAGATGTTTATGGTGATTATCACTTTGTCTTGATCTTGAAGTCACATGTTATTTGACTGTCGGACTTGATCCTTTTGAGAAAGGCATAAATAACCATCTCACCACTGTTCACTAGCCAATCATGAACACCTTAGTGCATATCATAAGATTTTGTGCTCGAGAAAGTGTAGCACATGCACAAAAAGAACATAAGGTGTAGCCTCTATTAAATGCTTAATGCTTAAAACTGGTGTGTACTATTAGGCTTGATACCATCTCACATAATTTAAACTGGTGTGTACCATTAGGCTTGATGCCAAATTTCACCTAAATAATGGGGCAAAATTCAAGAAACTTACATGATTGCAAGCTTATGTTCTAGGAGATGTGGGAGTTATAGGATGTAACTCTTTAGGTGATAGTCTCTTTTAAATTCTATGTGATGAATTTTGTAGACTTTGTGATTGATTGCTATTCACATATCACCTCACATGTATCTCAAGCTTTTGCTAGTTGCACACACTACACAAGTTACTCTTTGTTAAACTTGGTACATTATATTGTGTGTGATTTTGTTATCGCCATCCAAAATTAAAAGTTCCTTGATTTTAATGCAAAATGTGTATAATGTTTGCGCTTTGAGGACAAATTGATTGAAAATCTTGATTTTGGAAGATCTGGGTTAAATTTAAGTGTTTTTGAAAAACTTTTCGTCTCATACTCATGCATTTTTTTATAAAACAATGTGCTTTGAGGAGTTTCTGCATTAAAATGCTCTGTTTTTCGAAAAACTGATTTTTCCAGACTTTCGATCGATCGACCCTGTTTTTCGATCAATCGAAATTGCGATTAAAATTTTTGGTTTGAGTCTGCCTGACTCGATTGATGTTCGATCGATTCTCGATCGATCGAAACTGAAAAATTTTCAGTTTTTATGTTTTTGACCAAAAATTTTTTTCCTGCATCATTTGTGTTTAGGATTCACATGCATTGCATTGTTTTTGTATCCATCTTGCAGTTTTGCAGTCATATCTCTCATTGTTTTCACACATAACATGCATACACTTTGCTACATTGGGTACTCAACTTGATAAAAAAATTGATTGATTAATTTTTGAGCTATGTACTTTCTAGTATATGCCTTTTTTTATGTGTGAACTGTAGAAAATATTTTTCTTAAGAGATATGATGGATAATCAATGTGCGAATATTTTCTCTACTCATGCAACTGTTTATGGGTCACATAGTGCCATGTTTGCATTTTATTGAAAGAGAGAATATTTTTCTTCATGTGTATCCTCACCTTAGTTTTAACTTTGGATTATGTGTTTTTAACTTTGATCCTGTTGGTGATGCTGTTGATCCCCCCCCCTCCTTTATTTTTCCCCAAAACTGTTTTTCTCAAAACTTGTTTTGTTTTTCCTATTTTTATAGGGGGAGAAAAGTTTTTTTCACCTGTGTTGTTCATAGGGGGAGCTGTCTCTATTTTCTATAGAGTTGGATTGTTCTGTATCCCCTTGATTCTCTATTTTCTCTTATCCTTTATTGCGTATGTTGACTGTTTACTCTTTGTATGAGTTGTCTTAGTCAATACGTGACAAAAAGGGGGAGAAATTATTGATTTATGGGAATCATGTTGATATGTGTGGAAAATACAAAGATATTCATGTTAGGGGGAGAAAAGATATTCATGTTGTTTAGGCTTGCTCAAAGTTGATTAAATATTGTAAAGTTGGAATCGAGTGGCTGTAGATGTACTGGAGCATTTCGGCCTGGCTCGATCGATCAAAGGATAGACTCGATCGATCGAATCTCGGGTCAGATGCGTTTTCTGCAGAATTCCAACTCAGCCCAAACTCTATTTAAACGTCTTGGGGTTCAAGTAAAACACTCCTATATATAAGGAAAACCCTAGAATGTTTTTGGGACTTTTGAGAGAAAGATTAGAGTGCCTCTTGTGCCTCCTTTTATTTTTAGGGTTTTGTACCCAAACCTCTCTAAGTCTTTGTTGCTCATATTTGCTGTTTGTGTGAATCTCTTGTGAGATCTTTGAGGAGCTTTCCTTCACATAAACTTAGGGTTGTCAATATCTTGATGATCAACATAGTTGCAACCATTGGAACTTAAAAGAAAAGCAAGCGGGGAGCTTGTAGCTGATTGAGGAATTCAAGAAATAAGTAGTCCGTGGATTCGGAGCCTGCGCGTGGTCGTGTCAGGAAGTTCTACTGGTAGGTAGCATTAGGAAGTCGAGCAGGGAGCTTGTAGTCCTTTTGTAAGAACTTCAATTCTTTCATAGTGAATTCTGTTATGCCTTGAGGATCGGTGGGTCAAATCCTCCCCAGGTTTTTACCGTGTGGTTTCCTGGGTGATCATATCTTGTGTTATTTATTTTCCGCTGCTTTATATTCTTGATATGATTGTTTGGATTGTTTTAACCTAGAATTGCTTAATTTGACTAAGTAACAACTTGGCTAATTAATCTAGGCTATGCAATCTGGTTGTTTAAGGGGTCTAAATTTCTGTCATAAGTTATAAAAGATACAAAGTTTAGAAAACTTGGTTTCAATGGCCATCCAAGGTACACAAGTACCAATGTACACAAACACACACTGTTTTTGTATTTTTCTGATTTTTCAATTTTTTTTTTATTTTTTATTTTTATGAAAAACAAAATAAACAAAACTAAAAACAAACAAACAAAAACATATTAAACAAAGCAATGCATAAAACTAGACTGACTCAAAATCAAGAAAGCAAAACACACAATTAATGCAACAACAAAAACAGAGAGGAGAGAGAGAAATAGTGACAAAATCACTTGAAGCCTATTTCTTTCCACACCTTGGAAGAACATTTCCGTTTAACAAACCCTTGATTCGGTGTTGAGGGGAAAAATTGAAATTGTTCAAGTTCAAAAGGAACATGAGGGCTTTGAGAAGATCTCCAAGAGGAGTAAAGGAGGATGGAAATTGATTCTGGTTTCCCAACGAGATCATGTTGTTGCTCTGTTGAGTGGCTAACCACTTATAGCAATTAAGTTGAGTATGTCTAGCTGCTCCACAGTGATGATAGAGATGCTGCTTCTTCTGTTTAGGCTTTTGATTGTTTCCCTTCTTAGCCCTAGGGTTCTTAATCTCTTTCTTATCAAGTTTAGGAGGTGCTCCTAAGATAGATTTACCCTTGTCTATGTTCTCAGTTTCAACATTATTGATAGGCCAAAAACGTATTGACCCCTTGTGATTAATTAACCAATTAATTTACCCAAGTATATTAATTAAGTTAATTAACATGCAAACACGTGGTAGCACAAACAAATCACCAATAAACTAATTATGCAGGGGAAAATAAATAACACGGTGATTTGTTTACGAATGGGGAAAACCTGACGGCAAAAACCCCACCGGGTGATTTTCAAGTCACCACTCCCGAAACTCCACTATTATCACAACAAGCAGTTACAAGTAAAGGAATCCCAAGTACCTTACCAACCTACAGTTGAATCCTTACCCCAATACCCAATTGGACTTGTTTTGTAGTGACAGTTTCCCTTTTTGATGCACGACTCCCAAGTACATGACAAACCAATTTACACGAATCCTAGTACGCGACTTCAACACCAACTGGAAAGAGAGGTTGGTTGCAAAGTTCTTCAGTTCATCCTACACGATGAAGATCAAGAAGATGCTTGGTCACAAAACCCTTTGGTGCAAATACACAGCAACTTCTTCAAGAATGATGAACTAGAGCAAAAACTTCATCTCCAGTCACAATTTGCTTGAACAAAGTTTTCTCAATGCTTATGCAACTTGTAAACTATTTGACGGCCCTTAAAACAATCCTTTTATATGTCTAGAGTTAGGAGAAAACAAGGCCCAAATCTACATTCACAGATCCCAAGAAAATCATATTAGAATTTCTGATTTTATAAACCTCGACAGATAGCAAGGCGTTGAGAAGCTATCGAACAGGTGTCGAGCTTTAATGATTCAGCACTTCTTCAGCTTGTTTCTTGGACAGACTTGATGACTTCAACACTTGATCTTGAAACCTTGTTTCTTGAAGTATTAAAAACACCTAGAACTACCCAATTACAAGTTGAGTGCGTTTTGTCAAAGGATTAGCCAATTACATAAAAGAATGACATATGTTCTTAACAAGTGAACCGCATATGTCCTAACAATCTCCCCCTTTGGCAATCCGTGACAAAACCACAACAAACAAATGAACATATGAGAGAAGTCATAAATCATTCAACTCATATTCACTTGTTGAATACAATAAAATCTATCCTAACACAAACTCTTGAAAAACTTTGCAAGAAGAGAGTTTATGGCAAGTAGACTTTGACAACCTGTATTTCTGAAACACTTTAAACAAAACTCATCAAGGCATCTTTGTATGAAACAGAAATTATAGATTGCATGCAAATATAAGAAACATGTGTATAAAGATAGAAAAGAAACAACACATGTACAGGTAGGTGAAAGAAACATACATCCACATATAGAGAAAATAAGTACAATGTATGTAAAAACTGGTCACAAGACCTAATATACAAGAACAATGTATCTATAAAGTAGAAAAGAACAAGATACATCAAATCCTCATTACATCCCTCATATCAGCACTCTCCCCCTAACAAAAATGTCCTACACTAACTCTCCCCCTAAGAATGACTACTCTCAGTACCAAAACTACTCCCCATTTTTGTCACGAGTGACAAAGGGTAAGAGTGTCAAGTAGACATCTCCTTAGCAGAGCTAGCATCTCCATCATCATCCGAAGCATCATCGTCATCACCATCATCATCATCATCCTCAGCATCAGAATCATAAGCCACTGGAGGAGGTGGTGAAGGAGAAGCATTAAACACATCTTAGATATACCTAATAACAAGTGAAGTGCGTTTTGTCAAAGGATTAGCCAATTACATAATATATTGACATATGTTCATAACATGATTCACATATGTCCTAACAGAGGAAAATGTAGGTGCTTGGAATAAGCAAAGTATACTAGTCACATTTCTGATTGGAGGGATCAAAAGTTGTGTCACAATCTTGATGTTATGCACATAGAAAAGAACATGACAGACAATATAATAGGCACGTTGCTGAGTTTGAAGGGCAAGACAAAGGATAATCCTAAGGCACGCCTTGACTTACAAGCCATGGGTATACGGAGTGCTCTTCACCTAAAATTAAGCATTAACGATAAATATACGATGCTACACGCTTGTTTTAATTTGACTGCAAGAGATAAAGATGGGTTCCTGCAAGTTTTGAAGGTTGTAAGAGTTCCCAATAGGTATGCTTCCATTATTTCATGACATGTCAATCTCAAAGACCACACGATTTCAGGGTTGAAGAGTCACGATAATCACATATTGATGCAGCAACTCCTCCCAATAGCATTATGCGGATCGTTTCTGGCTTTGGTAACCAGACCCTTGATTAAGTTATCCTGTTTCTTTAGGGAAATTTGTTAGAAAACATTGAAGGTTTCTGAGATTGAGAATCTTGAAAAGGATATTGTAGCGATGTTGTGTGAACTTGAAAAGATATTTCCTCCTTCATTCTTCATAGTTATGGTACATTGTGATACATTTGGCCACCGAGGCCAAGATGTGTGGGCCAGTTCACTACCATTAGATGTATCTCATTGAGAGGTAAGAAATATGTAAAACAGTATATGCTTCATGGTTTCATTCAAATTCAATGTTCAATTTTTAATATTCTTATTCTAATTAGGTACCTCTCCTGACTTAAATCCTACATGCAAAATAGAGCTGCTCAAGAGAGATCTATTGCTAAAGGGTACTTTGTGAAGGAGTGCTTAACATTTTGTGCATGGTACATGGAAGGAGTTGAAACTATATTCAATTAATCAACCAAGTTGTTTGAGAAAAATCTACAAGGGCTGTGTCGAGCATGCAACTAGCAAATAACGAATTAACCTAAGCTCATCGATACATTCTATTTAGTAGCAAAGAAATTACCAAGTTCATTGAGTAAGCAATAGAGAAGTGTACCGATATCGCTACATGTCAATCCAATAACGCTAGCTCATCATAAGACTAACATAATTTCCTACACAAGATGCACAGAAAATTGGTGGAGGAAGTACTCCAAAATGCCCACCATCATATATCCGAGGATGTTATAAATAAACACTACATGGAGTAGTTTTGTAGCTGGCTTAGATGTCACGTACGTTTGAAACATGCACCTTAATTATTCGTAACACTGTAATAATTTGACCCGTTAGGTGGTGACAATGACTAATATTGATAGGGCAAGACTAAGTGGTACAATAATAACACTATCTAGATGGCCATATGAGACAGTGAAGCGGATGAAGCATTATGTAAAAAATGGATTAAAATTCAGATGTGTGGATGATGAGGCACATAGGAAAACCCAAAATAGGGGAGTTAGTGTTGTCACGGAAGGTGGCATAACATACTATGGTGTCTTAATTGATATTATTGAGTTGAATTATAGTGACCGTATAAGACACGTCTTATTCAAATGTAGATGGGTTGACGTTCATAGTATTAAGGGATATAAGGTTGATGAGTTTGGGTTTCCTATGGTAAATTTGACCCGCTTGATACATCGTTAGGATAAAATGACTAATGAACCATTTGTCTTGGCATCTAAAGCTTCACAAGTTTTTTATGTTGCAGACAAAAGGGAGAAAAATTGGTATGTTGTTAAAACTAAAGCGAGAGATGTGTTTGATGCTGGTACTAGCCCATAGTGTGATGACAATGATGCATATACATATTGTGAGCATGATCCTTACAATATAAGTATGAATGATTATTTAGTTGGTGCAAATGACAACCAAGGCTGGGCTCGAGATGATATAGAGGGCATGACAATTGACGCCTCAGTCATTGGGGACATAGTCGTTCCTGGATGGGACGACATAGACAAGAATGATGATGAAGAAGATTATGAGTACATTGATGATCTGTAGATATTATTTATTACTTGTATGTACAGTTTACTAACCCATGCATTCCTAAATTGTTGATAGCATATGTCCTTTTATGTTCAAACCTTTAAATCTAGTGCATGGTATTTTGTAATGATAGTTATTTAATATGGTAGATGATTACTTGCTTGAAGTATATCCTAACTAAGTACATGGTATTTATTGTTACTATAAGCATTGTAGCCTTCGTACTTCCTTTCAATGCAATTATTGGTGTATAACTACTATTATGTTTATGTTTTTTAGGTTTTAGAGGAAGGAATGGGTAGAAAACAGTGGCTACAGTTAGTGGAAAGTGGGCAGGGCTCTTCTCATGCAGTTGGGAGCCAACAAGAAGAGACACATGACGCTGCACTAGAGGAAGACATTCCACATGGTGCTGCATGTGACAATGATGCCACACAACCTCCAGGTATGAACTCTACTTTTCAAATTCTTGCTTCCATGTGTGTACTAGTTGTGATGTGAATATTGGAAAATAGTTTCTCATTGTGGTTCACTATATACAGATGATATGATAGCAACCCTTGCTAATGTTGCAAGACATACAAAACGTGGTAGTACGCTACTGCGCGACATTTGGAATTTGCCGCCAAGAACAAAACATGTACTACATTTGAATGGCGAAGGCCAACCAATTGGGGAAAGCGGGGCGACATTCAGAAGGTGTGTAGGCACTATTACAAGGTTGTACTATATGTGCCCACTAGTGCCTATTTAGTATAGACGAGAGTGTGGGGGGAGATTGAGGTAATAGTGACAACAACTTTGGCATGTTGCTTTAATAGTATCATATTATAAGTAACTATGGTTATGCGTAGTTATGCTAGAAAAAGTAATATAGACTAGAGTATTATTATGAGTAGCTGTGCTAATTATAATTTTGACTAGGATCAACTTTAACATGTATGTTGATTAAGTGTATTCTTTCTAGAGACGATGGTACATCCCTGCAGACAAAGTCTCACCAGCGAAACAAGAGGACTGGGAAATGCAACAATTGGGGAACTTGAGAAGGGGGCGTAAGACCAAGTTAAAGGTGGAACGTTGTTTGGAAAGTATGACGCAACAACAAGTTGTGAACAATAAACCAAACAATTGTGACGAAGATTAGTGGAAGCAGTTGGTGGAATACTGGTTTAAAGAGGAAATACAGGTACTAACATTTTTTGCCTTTATATTATTTGCGGTAACAACGAGTTGATATTATTGGACTTTACGTACTATATTAGATTGATGATGTTGTTTAGTGGTGATTTGTGTGATTGCATTCGTAGACAAAGGCTCTGAAGAACAAGGCCAGCTGTGGACTCTAAAAGGAAATACCTACAATTGAACCAAGAAGTTACGCACAACTAGTTGTTATACTAGTATGATCTCTACCTCCTTCTATGAAAAAACAAAAATTGAATATGTTAAATAGGCTATTGATTTAAATATGAGATTTAGTGCTACAATATATATATATATATATATCTTTCTTATGCTATTCTCACAATTCAGTCTCCTACCATAATAAGCATATCAAAAAGCAAATATGTTAAATAGGTTACTTTTATTGAAAAGGTCGTGTGCATCATTGTTTGTGGCCTTGCTCTAAAGCTATATCATGGTTCAACACTCATGAGCCTTATCTTGGGCTAAGCATATTATGAATGGAGCTACTATAGTTTGTGCTGCATTAGTTGATACAAGTTCATCTATTAGAGAGTGGTTTGTGAAATTCCGAATTTAATTTTGAAAAAGAAAAGTTCTTAGCAACCATAGTTGCAAATCTAATTTATTAATCTTGGACTACTTAATACATTAGGAAATTATAGACAATATGAGCTCTAGATCATAAGGCCATGATCTACTCGTCTCCTTCATAATTACTTAGCAAATAATTTTTTCTTTTTTTGAAGAAAAGAATTTTTACTTATACCCTTGGAAAATATTTGGGAATCAATCCATACATGACATATAGTCATAGTTTTGGGATCAATTTTAGAAATTGTCAGAAATTCTTTTGGGAAGATTGTTTAGAATCTATCATTGAATTTAATATTACACTGGTTATTGATTTTTATAAACTATGTTTACTAACAAATAACTTATCAATATCTGTTTCTAATTATTATTTGCCCCCTAGAGGGGCTTAAAGTTCACTTGAAGTGCTAAAGGGTGCTGGGAGGGGATATTTGTATCAAGGGATCCTAATGAAGGTTCTAAAAGCATTAATGGTAGAACTTTTTGCTCTCTTTCAAATTTTCTCTCAAGTATGGCAAAATTTATATTTTAATATTTTCTACAATGCCAAGCCAAAGTCATTATGTTATTATTCAACCATGCGTGATCTTAGAACCAATATATAAGCATTGCAATCTGCTTCACTTATTTGTTTCCTAAAGATTTCAGATTTGGAACATATAGAAACAAGGCAGCTTGTCTTACTTGTTTTTGTCTTTTTTTGAATGTTGTCTTACTTCTTAAGAGTTGTACTTAGCACAATAATTAATGGATATAATAATGAATGTGTTGTAGGGAAAAAAAAAATTAGGTGCGCTAGTGGAGCGTGTTGTACTATATGACAAAGCTTATAGACGTAAAGATGGGACACCTGTAACAGATAGAGCTACTGAAAACATTGTAAGTATTTTCTCTATTAATCCTTCGTGACTTGCTTATTTTTTAAATTGACAAGGAAATTGATGTTTATAAATACACTTATTTTTTTGCACTATATGTAGAATCTAATAAGTCATTTGGTAAAATTATGAAAAAAAGGAGAGGATGCAAGAACTACTGAGTGTTGGAACCCAATTAACTAGAGAGAGTAGTTGTGGTGGATGTGTTCTTTGGGCATTAGATGATGCCTATGCTCAAGTGATTGGGCAAGAGTTTCATGGATGTGTACGTGGAGTAGGGTTTACAAAAGCCACTATAGCCCAAATGGGCCTATAGTGGCCTTTTTAGGACCTATAGTGGCATTTCACAAACGCCACTATAGGTCTTTTTTTTTTTTTTTTTTTTTTTTTGGTAGTGAACCCACCCCAAAAATGAGATTAGGGGACATGAAAATGGAATATTCAAAGATGAGCTAGAGGATACCAAATAAAAAATAAAATATAAAGCCTACTACCAAACTTCTAAATTTAGTATATAATAATAATAATAACTAGTCGCTAACTTGTGCGACGCACGGGATAATTAAGGATAGAGAGAGAGAGAGAGAGAGAGAGAGAGAGAGAGAGAGAATAATAATAATAATAATATTATTATTATTATTGTTATTATTATTATGAAGAAGGAATGATGCGATTATATATTTGTTGTGCATAGAAAGAATGTAATAAAGAATGATAAATATATTATTTACAGAATCTATTAATGAATTTATTCACTGGGTTCATAACTTAATTTGGAGGATGCCTTGGGTTCTCAGTTTGGTGCTTAATTAGGTGCTGATGTTTCATATGCTTGTGATCATATATCTCATCACTCTTGATGCTGGACATAGCTAGAGTTGTTAGGACTCGTGGTTGGAATAATTATGAAAATAACATCTCAAGTCTTTTCTTCCTCTTAGACTCGTTATTGGAAAAAATTCTGAAAATAACTCTTAAGTCCTTCTCTTCTTACTAGGTTCGCTGTTATGAACAAAATATTTTAGTCAAGATTCTCTCTTAAAGTTAATGTGAAAGTTCTTCTCATGGTTCCTTCACAAAGAAATTTCTTCAATAGAAAACGCGCCATCTGCTTAAAAACCTTGAGTTTCTCTTTTGTCCAGTTTTTAGAATTCTTCGGATTTCAAAACCATGCTATTTCTTTGTATAAAGGGGTTAAAATGGTTCTTGTACTTAAACCAAACGATGACTCATTTCTTTATCATATAACCTAAGAAATAATGGTGTACTCCTTGGTCGATATCTATCATGATTCCATAATAGGATTGCTTCCAAGCGTTATTACTAAACATTATATGTAATCAAATAGGGGTTGTGAACATTATAATTCACTTAACAAGTTGTCCTCTCAAAATATTCAACAAAGTTATTTATAAAAAAATATTCAACAAAGTCGAAAGCAAAGCAATAACCCACCCCAAAAATGAGACGAGGGGACATAAAAATGGAATATTCAAAGATGAGCTAGAGGCACTGTTTTAAAAACCGGACCGGACCGGCCGTTCCGACCGGTTCAACCGGGAACCGAGAGTCAGTCCGGTCCGGTTAAAAGCCTCAAAACCGATCAATAACCAGTCAACAACCGAAAAACCGGCCAAAAACCGAGGTTGAACCGAAAATTAGGAAAAAAAAACGGTTCGATCACCGGTTTGATTTTTAAAACCATGGCTAGAGGATACCAAATAAAAAATAAGAAATAAAACCTACTACCAAACTTCTAAATTTAGTATATAATAATAATAATAATAATAATAATAATAATTATTATTATTATTATTATTATTATGAAGAGGGAATGATGCGATTATATATTTGTTTTGCATAGAAAGAATGTAATAAAGAATAAAATGAATTTATTCCTTCCAAAAAAAAAAAAATATAATGAATTTATTCATTGGGTTCATAACGTTGGAGGATGCCTTGGGTTCTCAGTTTGGTGCTTAATTAGGTGCTGATGTTTCATATGCTTGTGATCATATATCTCATCACTCTTGATGCTGGACATAGCTAGACTTGTTGGGGCTCGTGGTTGGAAAAATTCTGAAAATAATATCTCAAGTCTTTTCTTCTTTTTAGACTTGTTGAAAAAAATTCTGAAAATAACTCTCAAGTCATTTTCTTCTTGCTAGGCTCGCTATTGAAAGAATTTTGAATATAACTTCTCTATATGTAAACAAAATATTTTAGTCAAGATTCTCTCTTAAAGTTAATGTGAAAGTTCTTCTCATGGTTCCTCCACAAAGAAATTTCTTCAACAGAAACGGCGTCATCTGCTTAAAAACTCCTTTATAGGTACAAGACTATTATTAATGGTGGTAATCAATGGTGGCTCTAGGAATTTTGTTTAAGGGGGGTCATTAAGAAATTAAAATTAATTTTTTTAATAAAAATAGAACTTGAATATATCAAGTTATTGACTTAAAAAAAAAAATGAAGTTTTTTAATTTCCTTTTACAAGTTTTCAAATTTTGAACAGTGATTAGTTTCTGATTGAAAGTTTTAAGAAAACATTGTGGGAAACCAAAAAATGAAAAAAGTAAAAAGAAAAAGAAAGATTGTTCATTATGAGTATTTATTGCCAATGTGGGTAGCTATGACCATTTTATTTTGTTAAATTTGTCTAACATTTTTATTTTTATGCAATTGTTATTATCTATTAATTTGTCATTGTTTTTGTTTTAATATTTTAAACTAAATGAATAAACTTAACTCATTGGTTTTGTATTAATTATTGATGCACACAACCACACTAATTCATACATAAAATAATACATTATGTGTTTACTTAACCAATTAAATGCTTGAACAATCACTAACTTTACAATTTTTCTGACTTTATAACAAGAAGTTATTATAACATGATAACAATACACACACATGTAATAAACCTTCTCTATTTCCTAATTATTAGATTATATAAAGTTATATTATATTTATATTGTATACACAAATATCCACACACATCATTATTCACACAAATAACTTTTTTTTTTTTTGTGGAGTAAATTCACCCAAATAACATTAAAACAAAAAGTAATGCATACAATTAATATTAGACACACTCACACACATATAATATAAATTTATAATAAAAAGTGGCACTTACAATTCACAAACACTTACTCGTACTCTTAGAGTTAGAAATACGTGTAGTAAAGGTTTATAAAATTTAAGTTAGAATGTGTAAAAATATTTTTAAGAATAAATTAAAAAATTAAACTAACAAAAAAAATATTATAAATATATATAAGTTTTTTTTTTTTTTTTTTGGGAATGAACTCCTAAACAATGGGTAGAGCCGCCTCTGGTGGTGACGGAAATCCAAATTTAAGAAATATATTTTCACTGCAATAGTTTTAGAGCACGTGTGGTTTCCTCAACGTCAACTATGAAATTACCTAGTAACACCAGATGAACAAACAATAGAGTAGCTCTGTGGTTGCTTTCTGACCCAACTATGAGGGGTCAAAATCATAGCTACCTAACCCATTTTTGGATCATCCAATTACTGTTGACCTGTGTAAAATTTTGGATTGATAAAAAAGAAATATTGGATTTGAAAACAAAATCAATTAAACAGTAAAAATAAATGATAGGTTAATTAAAATTATCAAACAACATAGTTTTCATGGAATTGAAGTGTCAATTGAACTGCAAGATTTTTTACAAGATTTTTTTTTTAAATATTATGTTATTTTGACTAAATAACCATGTCTTTCTTCAATTGCCCTTTTATTTATAGGTTTCTAAAATTTTCTTTTAAACTTAAATAATAAAAAATCAATAAATTCTACATTTGAATAAATTTATGAACACTAATATTTTATCAGTTTCAATATTTGGTATATTTTAAAAACTCAAATAATCACTTCCACAGTTCCGTGACCATTTGATACTTGATGTAGTTCTAATAACTATGATCATAATACAACAACACAACAACGTTAGATTCAAGAGATCTAAGCAAAACCTACCAACTCTATATACCAAGGGTAACTTCCTATAATATAAAAATAGAACTCGGATTTTTATTTTTGGGGCTATTTTTATTTTTGGGGCTAACATATGAACTAAAAGTTTTTCAATATTTAAGGAAAAAGAAGAAAAACTAGTAAAATATTATGTGTGTCAAACTTTGTTAGGTTCTAAGGTCTTAGGATTTTATGTATTTAGAACTCTAATTTGTAATGTTGGCAAACCATGATCAAAACATTGTATTGAGTCTTATTTAGACTTGCTCAAAGTTGGTTTATTCTTGTAAAGTTGGAATCGAGTGGTTGCAGAAGTACTTGGGACTTTCGGCCTGGCTCGATCGATCGAAGAATAGACTCGATCGATCGAAAATCGCACAGGTTGAATTTTCTGCAGAATTTCCAACTCAGCCCTACTTCATTAAACGTTTAGGGTTTTATGTTTTTACCCTAGGTATATAAATAAAACCCTAGCCACGTTTTTGGAGGTTGTCCATATTGTATTGTTGCTCATACATTGCGGTTTTGTGTGAATCTCGTGTGAGATCTTTGAGGAGCTTTCCTTTACACAAAACTTAGGGTTTTCATGGTAGAGATGATTTCAACATCTTGAAGATCATTACTGTTGCAACCATTGGAACTTAAAAAAAAAGCAAGCGGGGAGCTTGTAGCTGATTGAGGAATTCAAGAAAGAAGTAGTCTGTGGATTCGGAGCCTGCGCGTGGTCGTGTCAGGAAGTTCTACTGGTGGGTAGCATTAGGAAGTCGAGCGGGGAGCTTGTAGTCCTTCTGTATGAACTTCAATTCTTTCATAGTGAATTTAGGTTAGCCTTGAGGATTGGTGGGTCAAATCCTCCCCAGGTTTTTACCGTGTGGTTTCCTGGGTGATCATATTTTGTGTTATTTATTTTCCGCTGCATTATTATTCTTGATATGATTGTTTGATTGTTTTAACCTAGTATTGCTTAATTTGACTAAGTAACAACTTGGCTAATTAATCTAGGCTACGCAATCTGGTTGTTTTAGGGGTCTAAATAACCTGTCAAGTGGTATCAGAGCAGGTTGCTCTTTTTGTTTGAGATTTTTAATCTCTGAGCTGATCCTTGACCCCTGTTGTCATGGATTCTTGGAAAATTTTTCTGCTTATTTGTCAACTTATCTATATGTCATCTTTGCCTTGTGTTGTTTTTGTTAAATCTTTTCTTAAGAATATTGGCATAATCACATGTGATAAGAATTATGTTTGTTATACTGCTTTAACCGCCTTAAAGGCACGTGATTCTTGTCTTTGGTATTTGGATAGTGGTTGTTCCAGGCACATGACAGGAAATAAAGGCTTATTCAAAACTCTCTTTGAAGGAAAGATTGGGACAGTCACTTTTGGAGATGGAAGTAAATCTGTGATCAGAGGCATTGGTACTGTGGACATTCCAGGATTGCCAGTGTTTGAAGATGTTTGGTATGTTGATGGATTAAAAGCCAATTTACTCAGCATAAGTCAGATTTGCGACAATGGATTAAATGTTCTTTTCACCAAGTATGAATGTGAGATACTTGATGGAGGAGGTGACTGTATGTGTGTTGGTGTAAGGACAGCTGACAACTGTTATGGCATAACACCAAGTGTAAACAATAAATGCTTTAGTGCAAAGATTGATCAAGTTGATTTATGGCATCAACGGTTGGGGCATGCCAGTCATAAGCAATTAGAGAAGATTTCCAAGTGTGAGGCAGTTATCGGTTTACCTAAATTTGAGAAGATTGATAAGTGCATTTGTGGACCATGTCAGATAGGTAAACAAGTTAAATCCAAGCATCCTTCTGTGACTACTGTTCAAACTTCAAGACCTTTAGAGTTATTACACATTGATCTCATGGGTCCTGCTAGAGTTCAAAGTTTGGGTGGAAAGAAGTATATTCTAGTTGTTGTGGACGACTTTACTAGATATACTTGGGTTGTGCTTTTGAAAGATAAAGCTAAGGCTCCTGAGAAGATGATTCATCTATGTAAGAAATTGCAGGTTGAGAAAGATGCTGTGATAGCCAGAATCAGAAGTGATCATGGAAGAGAATTTGAGAATACCAAGCTGGCTACTTTCTGCAATAATCAAGGCACTCACCAAGAGTTCTCATCACCCAAGACACCTCAACAGAATGGGATTGTGGAGAGGAAAAACAGAGTTGTTCAGGAAATGGCACGAGTCATGTTACACAACAAAAAGTTGCCAAAGTCCTTTTGGGGAGAGGCTGTCAACACTGCATGTCATACACTCAACCGGGTGTATTTTAGACTTGACTCCAAGAAAACTCCCTATGAACTCTGGAGAGGGAAGAAACCTGTTGTCAAGTATTTTAGGATATTTGGCAGTGACTGTTACATTCTACGTGATAGAGAGAACCTAGAAAAGTTTGATGCAAAGAGTGACAAAGGATACTTTCTAGGATACTCTTCCACCAGCAGAGCTTATAGAGTGTACAATCTGAGAACGAAAACAGTCATGGAATCTTCAAATGTTGTGATAAATGATGAAGTTTGTTCAGAAGCTTCTTCAGAAAGTACTGTTCCTGCTCAAGATAAGTCTTTAGAGGATAATGATTCTCCTCTTCCTGAGTATGTTGTGAAACATAGTGAGGAAGAGCTGCTGGTGCTAAATGATACAGTCTCAGTACCATCAAGTTCAGAACCATCCACTCCGGTTCATGACACTCGACAGGTACAAAGTGAGTTCAGCCCTCTATTTGAACAGAAAGGTACTACAACTTCTCTTGTTAAACGTCCATCCTCTAGAGTGAGATTGAATCATCCTTCTACAAATATATTGGGTAGTCTGAATGATAACATGAGATTGAGATCAAAAGCCCTGAATGTGATCACTCACTCATGTTATTTGTCCCAATTTGAACCGAAAAAGGTAGATGAAGCACTACAAGATGCTGATTGGGTAAATTCCATGCATGAAGAACTTCATCAATTTGTTCGGAATGATGTGTGAGAATTAGTTCCTAGGCCTGAAAATGTAAATGTGATTGGAACGAAATGGATCTTTAAGAACAAGTCAGATGAACATGGCACTGTGATTAGAAACAAATCAAGACTTGTTGCACAAGGATACACACAAGTGGAAGGGATTGATTTTGATGAGACCTTTGCACCAGTTGCAAGACTGGAATCCATTCGAATACTGTTGGCCATTGCAAGTCATCTGAACTTCAAGTTGTATCAAATGGATGTCAAAAGTGCCTTCTTAAATGGGATGTTACAAGAAGAGGTGTATGTTGAGCAACCTAAGGGATTTGTGGATTCTCACAGACCGGATGATGTATACAAGTTGAAGAGAGCTCTCTATGGTTTGAAACAAGCTCCTAGGGCTTGGTATGATAGATTGACTGCATATCTCACTGAACATGGATTCAAAAGGGGATCTGCAGATACAACTCTCTTCATAAGAAAGGATAAGACTGGTTTTGTTGTAGCTCAAATTTATGTTGATGACATTGTTTTTGGTGCTACTAATGATTCCCTTGCTCATTCTTTTGCAGATGAAATGAAGGCAATGTTTGAAATGAGCATGGTTGGTGAACTGACTTACTTTTTGGGATTGCAGGTAAAGCAAACAGAGTCTGGCATCTACATCAATCAAGCTAAATATGCAAGGAATTTAGTCAAAAGATTTGGACTGGACAAAGCTGCTCATGCTAGAACACCAATGGCTGCAAATGCAAAATTGACACTAGATCCATCAGGTGAGTCTGTTGATATTACTTTGTATAGAAGCATGATTGGATGTCTTTTGTATTTAACTGCTAGTCGGCCTGATATTTCTTATAGTGTTGGTGTTTGTTCTAGATTTCAATCTAATCCTACGGTTTCTCATCTAAATGCTGTTAAGAGAATTATCAAATATGTGAGTGGAACCTGTGATTATGGATTGTTTTATAGCAAAGAGTCAAATTTGTCTCTTGCTGGTTTTTCTGATTCTGATTGGGCTGGGAATGCTGATGATAGAAAAAGCACCACTGGGGGGTGTTTTTATGTGGGAGCCAATCTTGTGGCTTGGATGAGTAAGAAACAAAATTCTGTTTCTTTATCCACTGCTGAAGCAGAATATATTGCTGCTGGGAGTTGCTGTTCTCAACTCCTCTGGATGAAGAAGCTTTTGAGTGATTATGGGATTCCTCAAGACACCATGGTTGTCTATTGTGATAATTCTAGTGCTATAGATATTTCTAAAAATCCTGTTCAACACTCTAAGACCAAACACATTGAACTTAGATATCACTTCATTAGGGATTTGGTTGAAAAGAAAATTGTTGTACTTGAGTATATCCCTACTGATCGTCAAAACGCTGACATCTTTACCAAACCTCTTGATGGAAGTAAGTTTGAGACACTTCGTCAAGTGATTGGTGTTCTTCGGTGTCCCTAAGTTGTGTTTGACTTTCTTGGTCCTTGTGCTTCATTGCTCTATTCTTTTGTGACCATTGCTCTTTGTTTTTTTGTTTTTGTTCTAGGACTTGCATTGCATTACATTCATGCATTTCATTCTAGGATTTATTTGTTTTCTCTTTTAATATAAAAAAAAAAAGGGAAGCAAAATTTATGTTGAACATGATGTTTCTTGTTTATTGAAAACAAGGTTGGTCAATTTATTTACACATAACTTGTCTTATGTACCTTGTTTAGCTTTGATGAGCTTATTTATTGCACTTGACTAGCTAAAACTTTGTAGTGCATGTCGTGTGGGAAAGATGTTGGTGGTTATTAATCACTTTGTCTTAATCTTGAAGTCACATGTTTTTGACTGTCGGACTTGATTCTTTTGAGAAAGGCATAAATAACCATCTCACCACTGCTCACTAGCCAATCATGAACACCTTAGTGCATATCATAAGATTTTGTGCTCGAGAAAGTGTAGCACATGCACAAAAAGAACATAAGGTGTAGCCTCTGTTAAATGCTTAGTAATTAAAACTGGTGTGTACTATTAGGCTTGATGCCAATTCACTTAATTCAAACTGGTGTGTACTATTAGGCTTGATGCCAATTCACTTAATTCAAACCGGTGTGTACTATTAGGCTTGATGCCAAAATTCACTTAATTAATGGAGCAAAAATACAAGAAACTTACATGATTGCAAGCTTTTGTTTTAGGAGATGTGAGAGTTATAGGATGTAACTCTTTAGGTGATAGTCTCTTTTGAATTCTATGTGATGAATTTTGTAGACTTTGTGATTAAATGCTATTCACATATCACCTCACATGTATCTCAAGTTTTTACTAGTATCACACACTACACAAGTTACTCTTTGTTAAACACTGTACATGCTAGTGTGTGTTTCTGGTCTGACCAACCAAGTTTGAAAATATCTTGAGATTTATGCACAACATATTTGTTGCTTAAGAAAATTCAATGAGAGAATGATTGAAATTTGTTTTGAGAAAATTGGGTTTAAATTATGGGTTTTTGAAAAAGCATTCCATCTCATACTCATGCATTTTGTTTTTCAATCTAATGCTTTGAGGAGTTATTTTCAAAATTAGGTTTTTTTTTAAAAACTGTGATTTTCGATCGATCCAGCCTGTTTTTCGATCAATCGAAAAAGTGCTCTCATTTGTCTTAAAATGACTGTGCTTTTCGATCGATCGAATGTAATTTTCGATCGATCGAATATCGTGGAAAAGTTTTTTTAAAAGATCAGATCTGACCTTTTCAAACATATTTCAAAGCTTTTTCAAACTTTTTCTCTCTCTCCGCGTTGGCAAGGCTCCACCTTAGAGAATTTTTGTCGTTTTTCTCCGAAATTTTTGCACAATCTCTCTCTCCTCAAGCCGGTAAGACCCTTTTACCCTTCCTTTTGATTATATTTTCATGATTTCATGCATAAATCCATGCTTTTAAGGGTAATTTTCGGACTTTGCTATTTTGGGATTTTCTGTTGATTCAAGCCTTCTTTTATGCAATTGATCATTGGGTTTTTGTGGGGACACTACATAAACATGATTCTTACCTGTTAATTTGATCAATTTTGAGTTTGATGAAAAATTGAAAATTCTAGGGCTTGTTCTTGATCCGAATTGGGGATTTTGTTAATTTGAGTAGAATTTGCTGAAATTGGTTTGTTGCATTGATGAAATTGGTTATTCTAATATGTGTTCAAACTTGTGTACTGATCAATTCATCAATTTGTTGCAAAATTTGTCAAGTGGTTTTCAAATTTTTTGGGATTTTTGATAAAATTTTTTTTGCTCAAGCCAATTTTGTCAATTCAATCTCAATTAACCTTAATTGTTTACTGCATTAGATCATGCATCACAACATTATAAATGTTCATGCATCATATAGATTTTTGTTCTATATTTTTATTATACTAATTTGCAGTCTGCCTTTGGTTTTGATTCCTCTTGTTCTGTTTGGTTTTCACTCTGTGTCTCTGTCCTTTCCTTAGCACTATGCCTAGGAAAACTAGAGCCCGTAGGAATGTTCCTTCACCTTCTCCTTCACCCCCTCCATCCTTTGATAGTGAGAAGTTTTCGAGTGAGAAAAATCAAGAGATTTTTGAGACGCTAAACCTTAAGAGAAAGATTTGGGCTGAGCGTTCTGTGCGGTTAGATGAGCTTGATCCTGCCATTAGGGCAAATTTTGAGCGTCGGGGTTGGTTACCCTTGGTGGATGTTTCTGATCCTCCTCCACCTTCTGCCTTGATTAGAGAGTTCTATTCGAACATCTCTATCCGCATCTATGATTCCAACACTCTAGTTAAGAGTTGGATACGAGGCGTAGAGTACACCATTACTCCTCGGGTAGTGGCTGATGCTCTAGGGGTACCATTGGTCCAGCATCCTGTCTATCCTTATGATGAGTCTCCCGAGATTAGCGATGTTTTGTCTTACATCACTGGTACTGCTGTCCAGTGGGGTTCTGATCCTCGGATCACTTCTGCTGAGCTCTCCGGGTTACACTATCTGTTCTTTAGGATAGCTTGTCATTCAATCTGGCCTATTTCCCATGTTCACACCATTCCTCTTGAGAGGTGTGTATTTTTGTACGCTCTTGTTACTGATGCTCCTATCAGTTTTCCCCATCTTTTTTTTCGTTCTTTGAACGAAGTTTATAGGAGTTCATCTACTGCTCATGCTCTTGTTCATCCTATTTTCATTCATAGGATTCTTCTCTATCTTGATCTTAGTGGCTTTCCTTCCTCTGAGCCCGTTCATGTGATAGCTCCTATAGGTGCGTCTTTTCTTAGACAAAGGGCCGCTCATCTTCGAGCTGGTTCTAAACACCCTAGGTCTGAGCCCTCTAGTAGCGCACCTCCTCCTTCTTCTTCTGCAGGTCTTGCTGGTGAGGATATTCCTGTTCCAGTTGGTGATGATGATGCTGCTGCTGATGTTCCTCCACCTCCTTCGGCCGACTTCGATGTTCGTCGTACTTTGGAGACTGTCATGACCGTTCAGGCGGCTCATGGTCAGATTTTGGTGGACTTGATGGATGAGATACGTGCTCTCCGTGCTGATTTTGCGCGTCTTCATTCACCCTCACCACCTCCTTTTGATGGCGACTTGTGATTGCCCTTTGGCATTCCGTCACAAAAAGGGGGAGTGGAGTTTTGTCTTGTAGAGGAGTTTTTGTTGTTAGGGGGAGATTTTTTGTTTTAGAGGAGCTTGTGGAGTTTTTAGATTGTATCTAGGTGCTTCACTTTGTATATCATTTTTTGGGGATATTCATGTTAGGGGGAGTAACATTGATTGATATACATGATATTTTTGTTGATTCTTGTTGTGTTGAGATTCACTGCTTATTGATTTATATTTATGAGTTGTTCATTCATATATGTCTTCATTTTGTGTTGTGTGAATCTTACAAGAATGTTATACCTGTTGTTTTACTCTTTACTGTCACACATGCGTTTATGTGTTTGTTGAGTATTTCAGGATTATACAGGTTGATTCAACTAAGCTGCTGTCTACACTTGCAACTATGGATAGTAGTTAGGCTGAATTGAATTTTATGAGCATTATCTTTGTAAAGGGCTTTTCATTTATAAAACTTTGAGCTGTTAATTAGGGTTTTGTCACGGATTGCCAAAGGGGGAGTTTGTTAGGTTCTAAGGTCTTAGGATTTTATGTATTTAGAACTCTAATTTGTAATGTTGGCAAACCATGATCAAAACATTGTATTGAGTCTTATTTAGACTTGCTCAAAGTTGGTTTATTCTTGTAAAGTTGGAATCGAGTGGCTGCAGAAGTACTTGGGACTTTCGGCCTGGCTCGATCGATTGAAGAATAGACTCGATCGATCGAAAATCGCACAGGTTGAATTTTCTGCAGAATTTCCAACTCAGCCCTACTTCATTAAACGTTTAGGGTTTTATGTTTTTACCCTAGGTATATAAATAAAACCCTAGCCACGTTTTTGGAGGTTGTCCATATTGTATTGTTGCTCATACATTGCGGTTTTGTGTGAATCTCGTGTGAGATCTTTGAGGAGCTTTCCTTTACACAAAACTTAGGGTTTTCATGGTAGAGATGATTTCAACATCTTGAAGATCATTACTGTTGCAACCATTGGAACTTAAAAGAAAAGCAAGCGGGGAGCTTGTAGCTGATTGAGGAATTCAAGAAAGAAGTAGTCCGTGGATTCGGAGCCTGCGCGTGGTCGTGTCAGGAAGTTCTACTGGTGGGTAGCATTAGGAAGTCGAGCGGGGAGCTTGTAGTCCTTCTGTATGAACTTCAATTCTTTCATAGTGAATTCAGGTTAGCCTTGAGGATCGGTGGGTCAAATCCTCCCCAGGTTTTTACCGTGTGGTTTCCTGGGTGATCATATCTTGTGTTATTTATTTTCCGCTGCATTATTATTCTTGATATGATTGTTTGATTGTTTTAACCTAGTATTGCTTAATTTGACTAAGTAACAACTTGGCTAATTAATCTAGGCTACGCAATCTGGTTGTTTTAGGGGTCTAAATAACCTGTCAAACTTCATTCAAAAAAGAAAGCTAAAATGCAAATTAAATTCTCTAAGTTTGACTAAAATTCATTTCAATACTCTAACTTTACTTTCATTTAATTGAGTTTTCTAAATTTTAAATTTATTCAATTAAGGTCTTCCATCCAATTTCATTAAAAATTTGTAATTAAAAAATAAAGTTAAGGAATTAAAATGAATTTCAGTCAAATTTAGAGAATGCAATTTACATTTTAGCCAAAAAAGAAAAAGAAAATCTTTTCTATTTTATCAATGTCTATTACAGGTCTGAAACCTATAAAAGATAAAAATGTAGAAGGAAGATTTATAATTGAGAAAAGATTCATGTTTGGATTGAAAAAAATATAATTTTTGTTGCCTCAAACTTTAAACTCCTATATAATTATGTATATTATAATTTTTTGGCAATTGATCTATCCAAGCACAATTTTTTTTTTTCTTTTCGAAATACATATTACCTTGTCAAACAGGTTGCAGAATTGCGAGCGTTATAATTATGTGGCCAATAATCATAGGACTTATGAGGATTCCATCCTTTTTTATTGGGTTTAAATTCGGGAGTTCGAATCCCTTTAACTTTCACTTAAGAAGAAAAAAAATTACGTATTCGAATTAGTTCTATAAGGTCAGACGAATGACGCTTGGATGGGTAATCAACACTAATTTAGTACTACTGCTAAACTTAGCTAAATGACTTATAATAAGAATTAAGGTTCGAATTCTTCTCTTCTATTACTGTAACTATCGATCAGAGGGGGGAAAAAAACTATAGCCATTAATTAAGGTGATCAATGCTTCTTTTCAATTTTTCTTGGGAGTGTTCTACAAGTAATGGAAGCACAAAAGACATTGGCAAAATGTTAAGATTAAGGTCCAAAATGGAGGGCTAGTAAATATTATTGTGGTCGCTATTAAAAACACAAGTTGCTTTTGTTGGAAGTGAGGACGAAGACAGGGTGGAGTGAGTGGTCCCTACTCCCTAGTATCTAAAACGTGCTTCCAACGTCTGAAGTGGGAATTTTATAACTAGAGTACCTTTGGAAACTTGGATGACTACAAGGATTCAAGACTTGGGTAACTACTCCGTCTAGACTTGTAATATTAATAATAAAATAAAATAAAGCCTAAGCTGTCGAAAATTCTATATAAATGTAGGCAGCTCCGCATTACTCTTTCATGAGCAAGCATTATTCTCAAACAATTCATAAAAAGTTTAAGAGAGAAAAAAATGACGATGATGGGGGAAACATGGTCTCATATTGGCTCATTGATTGCTACCATAATGTTTCTTTGGGCAATGTTTGACAACTATTTCCCTGATCATCTTCGTAGCTCTATCCTAAGTTATAGTATGAAATTGGCGAGTTTCGTGTAACCTTATATCAGTATTACGTTCAATGAATTCATTGGCGACAGTGACGAGTACATGGATCTCAAGCGTAGTGATGCCTATGCTGCCATTGAAACATACCTCAGTGGAAAGTCCTCTAGGGAAGCTAGAAATCTTAAAGCAGTAGTTGTCAAAGACAGTAGTCAACCTGTACAACTGAGCATGGACGAGAACGAAGGGGTTACTGATGAATTTAAAGGGGTCAAGCTTTCATGGACTGTCAAGAAAAACGCCAGAAGAACACAGTCATTTTCTATCTTCCCGGAGACAGACGAGAAGAAGTATTACAAGCTCACTTTCCATAAGTCTCACCGAGATTTAGTCTGTGGGACTTACATCAATCATGTAATGCAAAAAGGGAAGGAAATAACGGTGAGCAATCGACAAAGGAAGCTGTACACTAACAATCCTAGCCAGAATTGGGAAAGGTACAAAGCACGGAAATGGAGCCATGTGACTTTTGAGCACCCAGCAACTTTTGACACTTTGGCCATGGAGTCAAAAGAAAAAGTTGGAAATCGTCAATGACCTTGAAAAGTTCAGCAAGGGAAAAGAGTACTATACAAAGATTGGCAAGGCCTGGAAGCGTGGCTATCTTCTTTATGGTCCTCCTGGAACTGGTAAGTCTAGCATGATTTCTGCCATGGCCAACCACTAGGAGTATGATATCTATGATCTTGAATCGACAACGGTTAAGGACAACACAGAGCTGAGGAGGCTTTTGATCGAAACCACTGGTAAGTCGATCATTGTGATAGAAGATATTGATTGCTCACTTGATCTTACGGGTCAACGAAAGAAGGAAAAAAAGAAAGCCAAGGATGAAGAAGCCAAGGATCCTATTAGTAAAATGACTAAAGGTGAAGAAGACAGCAATAGTAAGGTCACTCTCTCTGGGTTGTTGAATTTTATAGATGGGCTTTGGTCTGCTATTGGGGGAGAGAGGATCATTGTTTTCACAACTAATTACGTGGAAAAGCTTGATGCGGCTCTCATTAGGAGGGGACGTATGGACAAGCACATAGAATTGTCTTATTGTGGCTTTGAAGCATTCAAGGTTCTTGCCAAAAATTACTTGGATGTTGACTCACACCCTTTGTTTGCGACTATTGGCAACTTGTTGGAGGAGACCAATATTACTCCTGCTGATGTTGCCGAGAATTTGATGCCTAAGTCACTAAATGAAGATGCTGAGGCTTGTTTGAAGAAATTGATTGAAGCTATTAAGACGGCCAAAGAGGAAGCAACAAAGAAGGCTGAGGAAGAGGCACGTTTAAAGGCAGAGAAAGAAGAGAAAGAGAAGCTAGAAGCTACTCAAGAAGATGTGAAAATTGATGAGTCTTTAGCTAAAGATGTGAAAGAGAATGGTGTTGAAGTTGTGAAAGATGATAAAACGTTGGCTAATGAGGTTAAAGAAAGTGGAGTCACCGCCTGAAGTTAACTAGCATACAATTAGGAATGACGTGAATAGGTGCTATTGTGTGCTCTGCATTATATGTATAATAAAATAGGTTGAATAGACGTCGTGTAATAGGTTGAATAGCTTGATGTACTAGGTTTTTGTGTAATAGGTTCATAAAAAATAAAAAAGTAAAAAAGTAAAAGGGAAACATGTTAGTTGTGTAATAGTATTGTGATGGTCAGAAATGTCTTAGATACTAGACGTTGTATGTATCCTAGTTTCTTAAATAAGAATGACATTGTTTACGTGTTCCTTCTTTCTTCTGATCACCATAATATATAATAATACTGTCATCTTTTAAATCTTTCATTTGGCATTTTAATAACATTGGCTAGATATTCTAGTCTTTATTTTTTTTAAGAGAAAAGAGATTATCACTATGATTCTTTGTTGAGTCTAGGAGTTGATTTACCCATCATTATTGTACTTATTATTTGAATTAGAATGATAGGGTTATAGTTCAATCAATGTTTTTTTTTTTTTTTTTTTTTTTTTTTTTTTTTTTGGGTGAGAATGAAATATTCAAAATTATGATAAAAATAAAATAAGATAACAATAAAATGAAAAAAAAAAAAAAAAAAAAAAAGAAAAAGAAAAAGAGAAAGCAAAAGAATCAACATCTTATTAATTTTTTTATTACAATATCGCGTACCATTGGAATAGTGGTCACTCCACAAGTATAAGTTTTTGTGGGGTGAGAGGGGAAGGGTTAGAATTTAAGTTTTTAGGAGAAAATTTCGCATACATATTTACTTAGATTAAGTTAAAGTATATTTCTAATCTTAGATTTAAAAAAAATTACATTTCATATATAATTCGAGTTAGATGTAATGAAAGAAGTTTGGAAAACCTTTCACAGAGAATCAACTAGAAAAATCCTACATATTTATCTATCTCAAGGATAGGAGGAAATTTCACATACATATTCATTTAGATTAAGTTAGAGTATATATCTATCTTAGATTTTAAATAAAAAAAAATTCCATGTCATATATAATTCGAGTTAGATGTAATGAAAAAAGTTTGAAAAACCTTCCACAGAGAATCAACTAGGAAAATCCTACATATTCATCTATCTCAAGGCAACATGGAAAACTCTCTTATAGGTCCCCAATCCTTCAAGCTCTCAATGAAGTTGTTCTATCAACTATCCCAATTGAATAGGGGTCAAAGAAAATAGTCATAGAAAATAGGTATTGGAAAAAGTTGTGGGATTTAAAGATTAAAAAAAGACTCAAAACTCTTTCCCCCCCCTGAAAATAGCTTTGGCAGATAATCCTGGCTAGAGATGTAATCCAAAAAAGAATGGACATAGAAGAAAATAGATGCATTGTGAACTGAAGAAGAGGCTTTGATGCATCTTTTTATAGAATGCCCTATTGCAAAAATTGAATGGGCTAACTCACCCTGGCCAATTAGATTTTTTGAAATGCATTTCAACTATTAGATTAAAATAGTTTTACATTCAAAAGCAAAACTGAAGATGCCAAGAGAGGAAGAAACAAGATTCATATTATATGCAGTTAAGGCGGTGTTAGTTGTTACACTCAGTGTATTTTGTAAATTGAAAACGTGAGGTTAATTAACTCATGTTTTTAGTTATATATGAAAACACACCGGTAACACACACTGTGTGTAACATATTTTACCATTGTAGTTATATTCTGATGTAATATGGATGAAAAGAAAGAACCACATTGCGAGGTTGTTAACCAAAAGAACCAAACAGCACCATTTTCACCTTCCAAGTTCCAATACAGTTTCACTAATCAAGCATGAAAGGAAACGATGTCGCAGACTTAAAAGTCCTACGATGTCGTTTTATCAACTAAGAGAAAAAAGAACTGAGATATGAAACGCGGTCGCATTGCTTACGGGGTTGGTTAGTGCCGGTCTATACACATCAGAAAGTCAGTTAGCTTTGTAAATTTGTTACGGGATTAGATGCATAAATTAATCCTTAAACTAATCATTCATTCTCTCAGATCTCCTTCTCTGGCTTCTCTGTAACTCTCTCATCTTCAACCTCTCTGTTTCATTGTTTTCAACCTCTAAAAATTGCCTTTCATTTCGAACTCTATCTTTCTCTGCAAATCTTTCTGAGGGAATGTGTAAGAGAAGTTCATGAATGTTATTGGATTAGAGAGTGATTGTGTTGTTAATTCACATTTGTAAAACTGGCAATTGAGATTTCTGTGTTAGTTTGATGTATGGGGAACAATTTAGAATGGGCCTCACTGATTTAGAGCCTTAGTTGTATGAGTTTCATCCCCAGAATGTAAAACCTCAAAGGTTGTTGAAATGTTCAAAGCCTCAATCGTTGTTGATAATAGCTTAATTTTGCATATTTATATCATTATTAGAAAGTATTATCGTACTTATTTTGAGTTAATTCATGTATTTTATAGTTGGTTTTGGAATAATGTTGAATAATTAATTTTGTGTTTAATTGAATTTTAATACGTGAATTTGTCTTTTGTAGGATAATGAAATTAAATAAATGGATTTGTGCAAAAAAGAAAGCTAATAGACTTTACTTTTACAATGGCCATGATGAAGTCAAAGAAGGCCAACTCAATTAAATTCGAGTCCAATTAGAGTAAGGAATCAAAGGAAATTTACACCAAATCTAAGTCTAATTCGGATTAGGATTCTAGCCTGCACACTAGTTAGTATTTCGAGCATAACTTTCAGCTTAGATGTCTAATCGAGATGATTTATGTTGAGTTGGAAAGTTAACTTAAATGGCTACAACTTTTTAGTTTACCAAAGTCCGAATTCTGAAGTTAAATAGGCCTAAAATGTAGGTTAAGTGAAGCCTAAAAACCTGGGATTTTCTCCAAATAGGAATTCAACTTGTAATAAGATTCCTTGGCCTATTTAAAGGCTCTTTAGGGAAAAATTCAAGGGAGAGCTTCCGTAGAACATAATTTAGGTTTTTTTAAAGTTTATTTATAGTTTTTAGAGTTTTATTCGTGTTATGGCTTGTTAGAAGTCTTGTTAAGGCAAGTGGTGAAACCCAACCGTTTATTGGTATGTTCTTAACAATTATTTATTGGTTTTAATGCTTATGTTTTTTATTGTTTTGCTCATCTAGAAAAATGTTTAATTCTGTATAATTCTTTGATTTATCGCAGACTCCGGGCACGTTAAATGCTTAGTATTTCCTGCGAACTAATTCACTAGTTTTGTTTTGCCTAAAATCAATCAATTTCATAAAACTACTTTAGACAATTAATTCTTGAGTTCTTATTATTAAATGATCCAACTAAGATCATCCTTCGTATGAATTTTAGTTGAGTTATAAAATAAATATTGTTAAGACTACCAATAGATGTGTTGTGTGTGGATCCCTAAACCTTACTCCTTTAATATATTGTTATTTTCTCTCAATTTAAAATAACTTTACTCAACCATAAAAAATCTCTTCAATTAAACTTTATTATTTTAGTTTTATTCTCTTGTGGATTCGACCTTAGATACCATAAAGAGTGCACCTGCTCTGATACCAATTAAATGTTCAAATAGCGTGTAAAATACTATGAACGTTTAGACCCCCAATTACAAATTACCAATTCAAGCTTATAATCAAACAGTAAATATGCGGAACATGAACATAAGCTAATAACATTGATAAACAATCTAAACCAATTAAAATCACATCCACAGCAGGAATTAAATGGCAAAGATTAAGGGAAGAGAGATGCAAACACAAAGACAATACAATGATGTGTTATCGAAGAGAAAACTAAAGCCCTCGTCGTAAAACCTCTTCGACGCCCTCCAAGCGGTCAATAATCCACTAAAAAATGAAGTTGGGATACATGAACAGCAGAAGACTCTCCAAGCCTAATCTACCCAGTGTACCTAAGCCCTCCAAACTTCTTGCTCCAACGAAGTTGCGTCGAACCTTTGTCTTCTTTAGCTTACCAGATTCCGCTATAGCCCATAGCATCAACCAATAACCATTGGTCCCTTCCTAACTGCTTCCCAAAACACCAAATAGTCTTCTCACAGATGTGGGTATGGTGAGAAAAGGATTTGGGTAAGAACCTCTTAAGAATTTAACAATGGAGAGGGTGAGAGTAGAGAAATTTGAAGAATCTCTATGTGAAGATTGTGGATGAATCAATCTTGTTTTTCTCTAGGGTTTCTCTCTCAAAATTCTCTTTGGAAGCTCTCTACATTTCCTAGGTATAAGGGTCTATATATAGTGGTGGGTGTTTGGAATGCGAAGAGTTATTTTTCAAAACAGAGCTGGCTGGTGACTTGGCCTCGTGACTTGACTGAGTCACAGTTCAAGCCGCAAGCTAACTAAGTGGTCAGTCTGGACTTTTTTTCCTGTAGTGCTACAGCTGGCATGATGGTTCAGCTTCTCTGCGTACTTCACTCGTGTGCATCTTCTGGCGGCTTGCCAGCCGTGAGGTCCAGTCGCGAGTCCCTGCTTCACTGCACATTCTTGAGCATTTTTTCACACTCTCTCACACACTACCCTTACAAGATTCCTACCTAAATGCTGAATTACAAGCAAATTTGGCACGGAATAAAGCCAACAAGATGGTTGATTAAATTTAACCTTACAATCTCCCCTTTTGGTTATTCCGTGACAAAACCCTACAACAAACTCTAGACTTAACGCGTAAGTTGGGAACAGTTGATCAAAACTTACTCACACCTAATTCTGGAATCTGTGAAGCTCTTGAACCATAAGAACAAGTATTTCCTGAAACACAATCAACACAATATGATCATTGTATGCAGAAAACTTGTAATGTATATGGAGCAAGCACAATGCGATCAAGCAAAATGGAACTAAGTAATAACCATTACTTGACCAAAAACGAACAATCACTATAAATAGTGATCACAATGCTCATTCACACATGGAATGAACATCCAGACATACAAGCTAATAAGCTTAATTGCAAAGTATCATTTGCATGTCCAATGCTCAACCAATGCAACAACACAAGGTAATTGCATTAAGGATATAGAATCCAACAAAGGGCACAAGAGTGATGTACTTAAAGAAAATGCATGACATTTAACAGCAAGTACTTAAGCTGCAAAGCATGGGTACAAAAACCTTAAAAGCTTACAAAAGCAAAAGGTACCCAAAAAAAAAAAAAAACACTTAAACTGAATATTTCATCTTATATACTTGTACCAAAAGCTTTCAAAAGAAAACAGATCCATGAGTTTAAACCAAAACATTAACCATAGTGTATCAAACCCATAATAAGAGCAAAACACATAAACCCATGATAAAATAAACACTGAAATAAAGTTTTTAAGTCAATCTCCCCCTTAAACTGGCATTCCCCCTCAGAGCTTCCCCCAAAGATCTCCCCTTTTTGATCGAAATGGCCAAAGGGTCACTGCTGAGTGGAGAAGCTATCAAACTTTGCTGAGAGGATGTTCATCTGATCTTGAAGTGCAGCCAGCCTGTCAGATTGTTCATTCTGGACATCTCTGAGTCCATCAATCCTCTCTAAGATGATTTGGAATGCATCTGAAGGTACAGCCAATGAAGATGAAACTCTGCTTCTCTTGCCACGACCTCTTGAGCTTAAGGGTTCTCCTGCAGCCTCTGTCTTAGTTTCCATTGGTTCACCTTCTTCTTCATCACCTGGGAGACGAACTTGTATCCTTGTGATGGTTTGTTTGTTGATGGCTGAGAGTGGAGTCATGGGACTGATATCTTGAGGGATTTCAACACCTTTCAATCTAAAAAGCCTCATAAGAAGGCTGGGAAAAACCAGCTTGGCCCTTGAAGTTGTTCTAGTCTCATCCACAATTGTGTCAAATATGTGAGAGCTGATGTCTATGAAGGCTTTCTCTTTGAGTTCCATGAGAAAGATAGCTCTTGCATTGTTGATTGTAGTCAGCTTCCTTACTGGGTACAAATTGAACATCATTGTAAGGTTGAGTTTTATCAACCATCTTGTTAGCTTTATTTCATGCCAATTTGCTTGTAATTTAGCACTTAATAATCATGTATTTAAGTGGGATTCATGTAAGGGTAGTGTGTGAAGAGAGTGTGAAGAATTGCTCATCTTTATACCAAGAAGCAGGGACTCGCGGCTAGGACTCGCGACTGACTCGCGGCTTGCAAACCGCCAACTGCTGCACACGTGAGAAGCATGCAGGGAGGTGAAGGGTCACGCCAGCTGTCGCACTACAGGACAAAAGTCCCAGTCTGGCCAGGCCGTTATCTTGTGACTTGGACAAGTCGCGAGGCCAAGCTGTCAATTAGCCTTGTTTGGGAAAAACTGATTCTTCGTATTTCAAACACACACCACTATATATAGACCCTTATACCCACGAAATGTAGAGAGCTTCGAGAGAGAATTTTGAGAGAGAAACCCTAGAGAAAAACAAGGTTGCCTCATCCCCAATCTTCACTAAGAGACTCTTCAAATTCCTCTACTCTCTTCCTCTCCATTGATACATCCTTGAGAGGTCATTGACCAAATCGTTTTCTCATCACACCCATGTCTGTGAGAATGTTCATTTGGTACTAAGGGAAGCAGTTTGGAAGGAACCAATGACTATTGGTTGATGCTATGGGCTATAGCGGAATCCGGTAAGTTAGAAAAGAAAAAGGTTCGGTGCAACCTCGTTGGAGCAGGAAGCTTGGAGGGCTTAGGTACCTGGGTAGATTAGGCTTAGAGGGTCTATTACTGTTCATGTATCCCAACTACATTTTCTAATGGATTATTGACCGCTTAGAGGGTGGCGGAGAGGTTTTATGCCGAGGGCTTTGGTTTCCTCTTCGATAACACATCGCGTGTTGTCCTTGTGTTTGCATATCTCTTCCCTTTATCTTTACCATTTAATTACTGCTGTGATTGTGATTATTTATGGTTTAGATTGTTTATCAATTCCGTTATAAGCTTGTTATCATTTTTCACACATACATTGTTTGATATAAAGCTTGAATTGGTAATTTTGTAATTAGGAGTCTAAACGTTCATAGTGTTTTCAACGCTATTTGAACATTCAATTGGTATCAGAGCGGGTACACTTGCTGTGGTTTTAATACCTAAGTGTGATCCTTGACCCCTTGTTGAGATGGATAGGTCTCAATCTCTTACTGTACCACCATTTTTTTATGGTAATAATTATGCTTTCTGGAAAGTTCGAATGAGAGCATTTTTGTGTTCTATTGATGATGTTGTGTGGGATGCAGTTGAAGTTGGTTGGACTAGACTGGAGGCCGCCAAATCCACTTGGGATAAGGCAGCTCTTGCGGCGGCTAATGCTAATAGTAAAGCTTTGAATGCTATTTTCTGTGGTGTCTCTCCAGAAGAATTTCACAGGATTTCACATATCATATCATCGTTGCTAAGGAAGCATGGGAAATTTTGGAGACAACTTATGAAGGGACTAAGAAGGTGAAAGACACCAAACTACAGATGTTGACCACTTGCTTTGAGGAGCTAAAGATGAGTGAGGATGAGTCCTTTGATTCATTTTACTGTAAGCTGAACGAGGTGGTCGTCGGCAAATTTAATTTGGGGGAAAAGATGGAGGATTCTAAAGTTGTAAGGAAGATCCTTCGGTCACTACCAAAAAGTTTTCGTGCCAAAGTAACGGCCATTGAAGAGAGCAAGGATCTTGACGACATTAAAGTTCAAGAGCTGGTCGGTTCATTGCAGACATATGAATTGTCACTGCCCACACAGAAGAAGAGCAAATCTCTTACTCTTAAAACAATTGATGAGAAAGTGGCATGTCATGACCCTTCGAAAAAGGATGCAGTAGGTAAAGATGTGGCGTACCTTGTAAAGAACTTCCGGAAATTCTTGACACTCAAGAATGGTGGGAAATTTGGTGACAAAGGAAAATTTCAGAGTTCCGGGAGGGAGAAGAAAGAATTCTGAAGGAAAGATGATAGAGATTCCCATTCTTCTCAATGAATCACATGTTTCGAGTGTAATGGACATGGACACTTCAAAAAGGAATGTCCCAACTATTTGAAGTCAAAAGGAAAGGTCTATGCCACTACTTTAAGTGATTCCGACTCATCAAAACCTAACTCTGAAGAGAGCTGCGACAGAGGAGGAATTTACTCCGCATTCATGACCATTGCACTTGTGGAATCCTCAGATGATTTGAGTTCACTTGTGAAGGAGCTTAGTGAGCATTCTAATTTGGAGTCTATTGGGATTATTGAAGAATCGGAAGCTGAAGAAAAGGAAGATTTATCTGGTCTTCAAGAGAATTACGCCTCACTTCTTGAGAAATCGGGTGAGTATACAAGGGTGGCAAAGGCGGCTGTGAAGAAGATGAAGAGAGCTGAGGAAGATTACAAAAGTCTTCGCGACAGAGGAGGAAATTACTCCGCATTCATGACCATTGCACATGTGGAATCCTCAGATGATTTGAGTTCACTTGTGAAGGAGCTTAGTGAGCATTCTGATTTGGAGTCTATTGGGATTGTTGAAGAATCGGAAGCTGAAGAAAAGGAAGATTTATCTGGTCTTCAAGAGAATTACGCCTCACTTCTTGAGAAATCGGGTGAGTATACAAGGGTGGCAAAGGCGGCTGTGAAGAAGATGAAGAGAGCTGAGGAAGATTACAAAAGTCTTCTAGTGCGATACAAGGAGGCAAAGTGTGAGATTGAAGCCCTTAATGGTGAGCTATCAGAAGCTTACACAAAAGTAAGATTTCTTGAGCAAGAGGTAGTGCAAGCTCATGCCAAGATAGATAGGGTCTCCTCCAAGGAGCTAGATGATGTTATTTCATCTCAAAAACATGCCTCAAACAAGTCCGAGTTGGGATATACCGGAGGGAGTAGCTCATCAGCCAATGTTACCAAAGAAGTGAAGTTTGTGAAGGCCAAAGAGACGGCTGTGGATAAGCCTATTCCTGAGAAAGTTAAGGCTGAAAGGAAGAAGAATGTGGCTGATCAACAGGTGTTTAACAAGTCCCGTAATCAATCAAAAGCCAGATTTGGAGCTAGAGGAAGATCACTTCTAAGATCACAATAGGGTCCTAGAACGAACTATCTTTGTCACTATTGCAGATTGCAAGGACATACTAGACCAAATTGTCACAAGCTGAGAGCATTGAACAATGCAAGCGCTTCTCGATCAAGAGGAAGGAGAAATGACGAGAGGTCTTGGGGTGGAGAGCAACCAAGAAGTCAAAACCATGATCCAGGAATGATGTATGTTATGAAGATGATCGATGCCTTCACCAACTGCTTGGAAAGCTTCACAAGAAGGTTTAAAAGTCCCAACTTTCGTACCCAATCCGTCAAGGATATCACCCCAAACGCACGTGACATATGGGTGACAAAGGGTACTCATGCATAAGCATTACAACAGGTCCATGCATTAATACTTCCCATGTTTATGAATATGCTTGGTTGTGTGTTTTTTTTTTTGCTAGTTTTTAGGATGCTATAGTGTTTGTCTTTGGTTCAAATGTTTTTACATTGCTATTTATGTTGTTTTTGATCTTTCTTTTACTGCTTTTGTGTCAAAAATCCAAAAACACATAAAAAGTAGAAAATTCTAAAAAGTTTGATCGACTTTGTTGGGTTTTGTCTCAAAGCATGTTTTTGCCTTGTACCTTTGTACTAATGGATTTGTGCATTTAACGAGCTTAGCTTGTCTCTTATGCACTCATATCATTGTGGAAGAAATTCTGAAATCTATGTGACTGTTGTAAATAGATCTTCAACCTTGTCATGAATGATTAGTGAATGGTTTTGTTGATCTTGAGACATGCATAGACTTGTGCCTATATATCCTCCCACTTTTATTTTATTGCTTTACTCAAAAAGCTCACCAAATGTAAATCTCCAAATGAAAAGAGATATTGAGCTACAAAAGCCTGTCGCACATACTAGTATTTGACTAGGAAAAAGGGAAAGCGGCCAAAATAAAATGTAAGATGCCCAAAAAGCCAAAGGCTAACTCATTAAATTGAAATATTAAAAATTTCAAGCATCGATCTCACAATAAGATATGTTTATTCAAAAAGATCAAATCATATGTTGAAAATAGAGCCAAATGAAAAGCTTCAAAGAATTGTACTCAAGTTTATGTGGGAGGTCATATATGCATACTTCTATAATTGAGATGGGTCACATCATCTAGTGCTAGTTGTGTATGCCTTGATTGAATTGATCATTGAAGCGTCACATTGGACTAAGGACTATCTCATTTTTTATACCCACACACAACACACAAGTCTATGTTCAATGAATGTCATATTAATTTGTGTGATTGTACTTGTTTAAATGTGTTTTCACATACTCTATCTTTGTTGATCAAACACAAAAAGATTTTTGAGTGTTTTAGTTTGTTTTTGGAAAGTATTTTGTTTTTACAAAAATGTCAAAATTTTCAAAAACAGTGTTGTCTTGTTTTGGCGACTCAGTCGCGGGTAGGTCCAATCACATGCTCCAGTCGCGAGCTCACTCCGAGATTTTTCGCGGCTCACTGGCAAGTCAAGGTCTCAGTCGCGAAAAATACTTAGAAATTTTTCAAAATTTGAGTTTTTATAGTTTTCGTGGTTCAGTGTGGCGAATTGTTCGTGGGTGGAAAGTCTAGTCGTGAGGGGCACTCAAAGATTTTCGCGACTCATCTCGCGACTATCTCACGAGTAGACCTTCTAGTCGTGAAAAACACTTAGAAGATTTTTTGAAAATCTTGGTTTCACAGTGTTTTGCGGCTTACCCTAGCGACTAACTGGCGACTTAATCCAGTCGCGAAAAATGCGTGTTTTGCGTTTTAAAGACAGTTTTTAAATTGTTTTTCAGTTTTTTCTCGAATTTCAGTGACTGCTCATTATCTTCCCCATTTCTCTCTCTCAAACACTCCGTGTCTCTCTGAAAAAGCCTCATTTTTGCATCATGTCTTCATCAAACACCAAGAAAAAGGTATGGGTTTTCTCTATCTCACTTCATTGTACTTAATTCAAGCAATTTTTTTTCTGTTATGAAGTGTTTGTGTGTTCTTGAGTTTTTATGGATTTAGACTTGGTTTGAGGGTTTGTGAGTATTGTGTTTTGATGTTCTTGTCTATGCTTTACTCTGTTTCTTATTCTACATGTGTGTTATCATGTTTCTGTCTTTTGAGAGACTATGCTCTTTGATGTGGTTCTTGAATGTGTTGCTCCATTCATATCATGTTATTGGTTTTTTTGTCATTTGAGTATTTGTGATGCACATTGCCCATTTGACTCTGAGTTGTTACTGTCATTCATCATATTTGTTTGCCTATTTCTTTTGTCTGTGTTGCTTATGTCTTCTTGGTGTTATTCTAATTAATGTTTTTGTGATTCTGTGAAATCTCTTTGTTTCACACTCTTATATCTGAATCTAATCAAACTAATGTGTGTACCCTGTGGCATTGCATTTGGTTCTCTGCTGTGTGTTTGATTTTTTTTTTTCAGTTGACTCGTTGTTCATCCAAAGGCAAAGGCAAAGACATTGTAACCGATGACCCTTCAACCCCGGTTGCTAAACGAACATGACTGACATCTAAATCATCTAAATCACCTATTGACTCAAAGACGTACACAGACACTTTCAAAGAGGCTTTTGCCATTGTGGAAAGAGTTGTCAAGTTTGATACCCTAGGGACAACATTTATCCCTAAGATTTTTGAAGAAAGAGATTGGGCTGACCTTTTTGGAAATTTTGAGGATCCAAGTGAAGAATTGGTCTAGGAATTCTTCTCTAATGCCAGATACACAGGGGTAGAGTTGAAATGCTAGGTACGAGGAACAGAATTTTCCATGAATGCAGACTACATTGCTAAGGTACTTCGCATCACCAGACCAAAAAATGTAGACCGAACTCCATACGATGACAGAGTACTTCAGGCACAAGACATCCTTCAAGTTCTTGGGAATGAACATGAAGTGGGAAGCACATGATCATCTATAAGCACTGCATTGTTTTCGTCCGAATGACAACTCTAAAGCTGTTCATGTTCTCCAACCTCTACCCACCGTCAAACACTGCCTTCATCAGTCTTGGAAGGGCTAAATTCCTGTGTGACCCCATTTCTGGTGTCCCGATTGACATCTGTGCTCACATATTCTAGATCATTGGGAAAACAGCAGCTTGATTTGTAACACGAACAATTCTTCCATTCTGTAGTCTAATCATGAAGATTATCCATCGTGAAGGTGTTAGTCCTTCAGCAGATGAGAAAATTCTACCTCGTTCTCGACCAATATCCATACACACTCTCCAAGCAAGCAAGAGCCACTCCTCCAAGAAACCTAAGAGTGAGCCATCCACACATGCATCTCCATCTGCTCATGCTACAGTTACTCCTGCACAATCAACCGGCACCCCGTCTGCTCCTCCTGGATTTCAAATTCTCAAGCAAAGTTACTTTATCGAAAATGTGCTTCATCGGATTTCTGATTTAGAATGGCTTCTCAACTCCTTTCATAGTCAAACTCAAATTCGTCTCGGAACCATTGAGTTACAATTAGATAACATACAACAGAAGCTGGAAGATAGCCTTTAGCTATTCGTGCCAAAAAGGGAGAGAGCAGCACAGTAAGGGGGAGAGAAAGCTTAAGAATGAAAAGGAGTGTGCATACTGAAAGGGGGAGTTTTTAGAGTTTTTATAGTTGCTACATACTTTGTTGTGTTTATTATAGTTTTTATCATGTGTTGATATGGTTTCTATACTTTTGGAAAACTTGTGGTTCACTGGTACATTTATTTTTTTTCTGTAGTTATTCAGTATATATTAAGATGTTTTTCAGCATATCTTACTTTATGTTTTGTTTGTACCTGGTACCTTTGTAGGTTTTTGAGGTTTATGTTTATGCTTTGTACCCGTATTGCTTTTGTAAGCTTTTAGGGTTTGTTTTTATGCACTTTGTAGGCTTTATGGTTTGTACCTTGCTTTATGCAGCCTGTGTGCTTTGCTAAATTAGTACTTATATCTAAATGTTATGCATTTTCTTCTAAGTACTGTCACTCTTGTGCCCTTGTAGGATTTTTCCTAGATACACATACTTCATGTACTGTGCATTGGTTGAGTGTTGGTCATTTAAGTGATTTGCCTTGTGTTTGTCAACTTGAATGTCCGGATGTTCATTCCAAGTGTGAATGAGCATTGTGATCACTTGTCTATAGTGATTACATGTTTTTGGTCTTGCCATGGTTTATTGCTTTATTCCATTGTGCTTGCTCCATATGCATTACAAGTTTTTCTGCGTACAATGAATTTATTGTGTTGTTGTGTTTCAGGAGATTCTTCTTCTTATGGTTCAAAAGCTTCACAGATTCTAGAGTTAAGTGTGAGTGAGTTTTCCAACTGTTCCCAACTCACGCATTAAGTCTAGAGTTTGTTATAGAGTTTTGTCACGGAATAGCCAAAGGGGGAGATTGTAAGGTTGAGTTTTATCAACCATCTTGTTGGCTTTATTCCGAGCCAATTTGCTTGTAATTTATCACTTAGTAACCCTGTATTTAGGTGGGATTCATGTAAGGGTAGTGTGTGAAGAGAGTATGAAGAATTGCTTATCTTTGTGCCAAGAAGCAGGGACTCGCGGCTAGGACTCGCGACTGACTCGCGGCTTGCAAGCCGCCAACTGCTGCACATGTGAGAATCATGCAGGGAGGTGAAGGGTCACGTCAGCTGTCACACTAGAGGACAAAAGTCCCAGGCTGGCCAGGCCGTTATCTCGCATCTTGAACTCGCGACTTGGACAAGTCGCGAGGCCAAGCCGCCAATCAGCTCTGTTTGGGAAAAACTGACTCTTTGTATTTCAAACACACACCACTATATATAGACCCTTATACCCACGAAATGTAGAGAGTTTCAAGAGATAATTTTGAGAGAGAAACCCTAGAGAAAAACAAGATTGCCTCATCCCCAATCTTTACTAAGAGACTCTTCAAATTCCTCTACTCTCTTTCTCTCCATTGATACATCCTTAAGGGGTCATTGACTAAATCCTTTTCTCATCACACCCACGTCTATGAGAAGGTTCATTTAGTGCTAAGGGAAGCAATTTGGAAGGAACCAATGACTATTGGTTGATGCTATGGGCTATAGCGGAATCCGGTAAGCAAGAAAAGAAAAAGGTTCGGTGCAACCTCGTTGGAGCAGGAAACTTGGAGGGCTTAGGTACCTAGGTAGATTAGGCTTGGAGGGTCTATTGCTGTTCATGTATCCCAACTACATTTTCTAGTGGATTATTGACCGTTTGGAGGACGGTGGATAGGTTTTATGTCGAGCGCTTCGGTTTCCTCTTCGATAACACATCGCGTGTTATCCTTGTGTGTGCATCTCTCTTCCCTTTATCTTTATCATTTAATTACTATTGTGATTGTGATTATTTATGGTTTAGATTGTTTATCAATTCTGTTATAAGCTTGTTATCATTTTCTGCACATATATTGTTTGATATAAAACTTGAATTGGTAATTTTGTAATTGGGGATCTAAACGTTCATAGTGTTTTCAGCGCTATTTGAACATTCAATCATGATGGTGGTTAGACACCTCATGTTAGCTGGGAAGGCATTAGTGTTGAGACATCTCCCCTCTTTAACACCACCAATACAAGATTGGACAGTTTCTATGGATAGCATCCTGTCCTTGTAATTGGTGAAGTCATGATCATCTAAACCTTCAAGTCCTAGCACCTCATCCATATCACCCGCATCTATAGTGAATTTCTTTCCTCTTATCCAACAATTAATTTCATCCTCTTTTAGCATAGCATTTGCATAAAATTCCCTGATCAAAGGCTCACACACTCCAGGCAAGTCACTCAACAACTTATCCCAACCTCTGCCCTCAAAATAGTTGGGAATGAAAGTGTCCTTCAAATCCACTAAGTCCACAAATCTTTCTTGAATGATTGTTGTATTCAGGTAGTACAATTTGTATCTCTCAAAGTGTTGTTTAGATCTGAACTTCGAGTTATCCATTTTCACCCTTTTATCACCCTTCTTAGCAGTGGTTTTCTTCTTGGTAGGAGTCATCTGTAAACATAGCAGAAAAGGCCACAAAAGACAGAGCACAATGGATGAAAATTCAAACATTAGTAACAGGTTAGTATTACTGAAAAGAACATTGAATCCATATTCAGTTGAGATTCAGACATTGAAAGGGATATCTCAAATCAAAAAATAGACCCACCTATCAACCATTGTTATGCAAAACCCATTGTGACAGTAAGCACAATAACTTAAACAAGAACATTCTAGAGCACATTGCTAATGACAGACTTCAACATGCAATTATAAGTCTATGAGACATATCTTAATGAGTATGAGATGTTCAATAACCAACACAGAGCAGAAAATATCTCCAAGGCAGAAGCAACACACATGATATCAAAAGACAATAGCAGCTATAAAATAATAGACTGTAACTCAACCAATTTGAACCAGCAATACTAAAAAAAACAGAGAAAGTCACAATAACCCCAAACAAACAACTTATGGCAATGGGATAGATTAACATGGGTATGAGATTAACCAACCAACACAGATCAGAGCACAAACTCCAGCATTGAAACTAACACATGATAACAACCATATTTAGTAGCCTAGAAACAAGATCAACCAAACTCAAACACCCAAACTCACAAACATGAACTCAACCCATATCCAAAACTACAAATTATCACAAATCAGAACCACAACTCACAGATTCAAGAAAATAAAGCTCAAAACATGAAATATGTAGTGAGAAAGAGAAAGCCCATACCTTTTCCTTGAAGATTCGTGGTTGAAATGATGCAAAAATGGAGGTTTTTCGAGAGTGACACGGTGAGTTTGAGAGAGAGTTGAAATGGGGAAGACAATGAATAGTCACAAAAGTTCGAGGGAAAACTAAAAAATTTTAAAACTGCCTTTAAAACGCAAAACACGCGATTTTCGTAACTAAGTCAAGTTGTGTGCAAGTTGCCAGGGCCAACCGCCAGAACATTTAAGAACAAAAATTTGTAAAATTTTTCTAAGTGTTTTTCTTGACTGGAAGGTCTACCCGCAAGAAAGTCGTGAGGTAAGCCGCGAAAATCTCTGTGTACCTCTCACGACTAGACCTTTCACCTGCGAACAAGTCGCCACAGTGAGCCGCGAGAAACATAAAAATCTAAATTTTGAAAAATATTCTAAGTATTTTTCGTGATTGGGACTTTGACCCGCCAATGAGTCGCGAAGACCTTCTGAGTAATGTTCACAACTGGGGGCGTGTGACTGGATCAACCCGCGACTGAGTCGCCAGAACAGGGCAATCATTGTTTTTGAAATTTTGACAATTTTTATAAAAACAAAATACTTTCCAAAAAGAAACTAAAATACTCAAAAATCTTTTTGTGTTTGATCAACAAAGATTGAGCATGTGAAAACACATTTAATCAAGTACAATCACACAAATGAATATGGCATTCATTGAACATAGACATGTGTGATGTGTGTTGATATCAGAAATGAGATAGTCCTTAGTCTAATATGAAGCTTCAATGATCAATTCAACCAAGACATACACAATTAGCACTAGATAATGTGACCCATCTCAATTATAGAAATATGCATATATGACCTCCCACATACAACTTGATAATCATAACTTTGAAGCTTTTCATTTGGCTTTATATGCAACACATTATTTGATCTTTTTGAAGGAATACATCTCATTGTGAGATCGATGCTTGAAATTTTTGATATTTCAATTTGATGAGATAGCCTTTGGCTTTTTGGATATCATACATTTTATTTTTGGTCGTTTTCCCTTTTTCCTAGTTAAATACTAGTATGTGTGACAGGCTTTTGCAACTCAATATCTCTTTTCATTTGGAGATTTACATTTGATGAGCTCTTTAAGTAAAAGCAATAAAATAAAATAGTGGGAAGATATATAGGCACAAGTCTATGCATGTCTCAAGATCAACAAAACCATTCATTAATCATTCATGACAAGGTTGAAGATCTATTTACAACAGTCACATAGATTTCAAGATTTCTTCCACAATGATATGAGTGCATAGGGAACAAGCTAAGCTCGTAGATGCACAAAGCCATTAGTACAAAGGTACAAAGCAAAACATGCTTTGAGACAAAAACTCAACAAAGTCGATCGAACTTTTTGGATTTTCTACTTTTTATGTGTTTTTGGATTTTTGACACAAACAAGAAAAGATTGATAAAAAACAACAATGTAAAAATATTTAAAAAGAAACAAATAAACAACCAAACAATTTTCAACTCAAACAAGCAAAAAGCACACAACCAAGCATAGTCACAAAGCATAGGAAGTATTAATGCATGGACATGTTGTAATACTTATGCATGAGTACCCCTCTTCACCCACATGTCACATGCTTTTGGGGTGATATCCCTATAGGATTGGGTACGAGAGTTAGGACTTTCAAACCTTCTAGTGAAGCTTTCCAAGCAGGTGGTGAATGCACTGATCATCTTCATCACGTCCATCACACCGGGATCACCATTTCGACCTTTTGATGACTCAACAGCCCAAGTCCTCTTGTCATTTCTTGGTCCTCTTGACCTTTGATCAGTTGCATTCTTCAATGCTCTAAGCTTACGACAATTTGGTTTGGTGTGTCCTTGAAGTCCACAATGATGGCAAAAATGGTTCATTCTCGGACCTCTTTGTGATCTTGGAAGAGATTTCCCTCTAGCTTCAGGTTTGATCACTGATTGGTTACGGGGCTTGTTCAACATCCTTTGGTCAGCCACGTTCTTCTTCTTTTCATCCCCTACTGTCTTAGGTGTAGAGCCAGCCACTACAGGTTCTTTGGCTTGCACAAACTTCACTTCTTTAGTGATTTTGACAGCTGAACTACTTTCTCCGGTATATCCCAACCTGGATTTTTCTGAGAATTGTTTTTGAGAGGAAATGACATAATCTAGTTTCTTGGTGGAGACCCTCTCTACCTTGGCATTTGCTTGAACTACCTCAAGCTCAAGAAATTTTATCTTTGAGTAGGCTTCGGTCAGCTCTCCATTCAGCGTCTCTATCTCACACTTGGCCTCCTTATGTCGCACTAGGAGACTTCTATATTCCTCCTCTGCCTTCTTCATCTTTTTCACGGCTGCCTTGGCCACACGTGCATATTCTCCTAATTTCTCAAGAAGTGAATTGAAGTTTTTTTGAAGGCCCCCTGTACTCTCATCTTCTTCAACATCTGATTCTTCTACAATTCCCATTGATTCCTCATCACTATGCTCCCCAAGCTCTTATACAAGCAAATTCAAGTCCTCTGAAGACTCAACATGAGCGATAGTCATAAAAGCGAAGTAATTCCCTTCTCCGTCACAGCTTTCGTCATAATCAGAATTGGATGAATTCGAGTCACTAAGAGTTGTGGCATATGCCTTGCCCTTCGATTTCAAATAATTAGGACACTCTTTCTTGAAATGTTCATGTCCGTTGCACTCAAATCAAGTGATTCCTTGTGTAGATTGGGATTCCTTTCCATCTTTCCTTTCGAATTCCTTTTTCTCCTTTCTGGAACTTTGGAATTTCCCTTTACTACCAAATTTTCCATTGTTCTTGAATTTCAAGAACTTTTGGAAATTCTTCACCAAATATGCCACATCTTTATCGACAACATCCTCATCCGATGAGTCGTGAGCTTCGACCCTTTCATCAACCGTCTTAAGAGCAAGAGATTTGCTCTTCCTTTGTGTAGGCAATGACAATTCATAAGTCTGAAGTGAGCCAATCATTTCTTGGACTTTGATATCATCAAGGTCCTTACTCTCTTCAATTGCTGTCACTTTGGCACGGAAGCTCTCTGGCAACGAACGAAGGATTTTCCTCACAACTTTAGAGTCCTCCGTTTTGTCCCCGAAGTTGAACTTACCGATGACTACTTCATTCAGCTTGCTATAGAAAGAGTCAAAAGACTCGTCCTCACTCATTTTCAGCTCCTCGAAACAAGTGTTCAACATCTGTAGCTTGGTATCCTTCACTTTCTTCGTTCCTTCATATGTGGTCTCCAATATCCACCATGCCTCCTTGGCAATAGAAATGTGAGATATCTAGTGGAACTCTTCTGGAGACACACCACAAAAAATAACGTTAAGTGCTTTGCTATTTGCATTAGACGCTGTGAGGGTTGCCTTATCCCACGTGGATTGGCAGCCTCCAACCTAGTCCATCCAATATCCACCGCATCCCAAATGATTTCATGGGTATGGTGAGAAAAGGATTTGGGTAAGAACCTCTCAAGGATTTAACAATGGAGAGGGTGAGAGTAGAGGAATTTGAAGAATCTCTATGTGAAGATTGTGGATGAATCAATCTTGTTTTTCTCTAGGGTTTTTCTCTCAAAATTATCTCTGGAAGCTCTCTACATTTCGTGGGTATAAGGGTCTATATATAGTGATGGGTATTTAGAATGCGAAGAGTCATTTTTCAAAACAGAACTGGCTGGCGACTTGGCCTTGCGACTTGACTGAGTCGCGAGTTCAAGCCGCGAGCTAACTGAGTGGCTAGTCTGGACTTTTTTTCCTGTAGTGCTACAGTTGGCATGATGGTTCAGCTTCTCTGCATGCTTCACTCGTGTGCATCTTCTGGCGGCTTGCCAGCCGCGAGCCAGCCCTGAGGTCCAGTCGCGAGTCCCTACTTCACTGCACATTCTTGAGCATTTCTTCACACTCTCTCACACACTACCCTTACAAGATTCCCACCTAAATACAGGGTTTCTAAATGCTGAATTACAAGCAAATTTGGCACGGAATAAAGCCAACAAGATGGTTGATTAAATTCAACCTTACAAGGTTGGAAATTTCTGATCCAAAAAATCAATAACATGCAGTTGTTGCATCAAAAGAATTCCAATATGCAGAATCTTGCTCGAGCAAGAAATGAAGTTGCTGAGCACTGTAGAGTGAATAGTAACCCCAAGAGAGTATGGAAGGCGCTGAGCTATTTTCGTTGATGAGGGTCTTGGGGTTTGAGTTTAAGTGCTCTATTATTGTCATGAAGCATATTGAGACTTTGAGAGTTCAAGCTTCTAAAATGAAACATAGCGAGGGAAAGAGAACCCGTGCCTTAGGTCCAAAAACCTTCCTTAAATTTCTTTTGTTTTTGCTTCTTGAACAACTCAAAGAACTCATGCCAATTGTGTTTTGATAGAATACGTTTTGCCACCTTTCAGTCCCAAAAGCCAGTGTTAGAGGTTGTAAAACCAAAAAAAAAAATGGTCCTAGAGTATTAGAGATCTTAGATTTGAAATCTCTAACCAACATCTTGGAACAACTTTCATGAGATTAAAAGAAAAACTTTTAAAATGATGGGCTGACTTGACCACTTAATTAGGTTAAGTTTAAATAATATTTTGCAAGCATTAATTATCATTTGTCCAATCAAACCTCTCATAACGTTATTTTTTCCCTAAAATCCCATAAATGTATTGGTAGTTCTCTCTCTCTCTCTTTCTCTCTCTTTATTATGACCTTTTTTAATCTTTATTAAGACCATTTTTGTTGGTTGTTCAATTTGTTTTTTAATTTTATTTTTATATAAACAAAAAATGGGTAGAGGGGGGGGACCTGAGTTGTTCAACTTCTTAAACTGAAGTATTAATTCCCTTTAATTATTAACCATTCAACAATGGAGAAAAAAATATATGATAAATTACAACTTTCAACTCTAAATTAATTTGTTCCTAATTTATTTGCAAAGAAGGAAAAAAAGACTAAGGGAATGCTATAAATCTCTTAGCATGTCTTTTTTTTTTTTTTTTTTTTTCAAGTTTGTATAAATCATTACTTGAGAATATGGGGAAAAAACTCCAAATATCTTCTTTCAAGGTAGCAAATTTTATTGTTCTCAATCTTCAATTCCAAACATATTTGTAAGGGGTAATTACACATAACCCACCTATGGTTTGGACGAAAATCAGCCTACCTGTGGTTTGAAAAGTATCACTTAATCCACCTGTGGTATGTTCTGTTTGTTTTCTGTAACTGACCTTTGTTAAAATCAAGGGTAAATAGGTATTTTTGCTCAAATTTTATGTCTCTCTCCTCTCAAAACAAAAAATAGAGCAAAAATGCAAGAGAAACAGGATCAAAAAGTGGTATTTGTCTCTCTCTCCATTCACACAAATTTTGAACATGAAGAACGTGAAGAATATACCCAAAAAAAAAAGTCTCTAGAAGAAGAAGAAGAAGAAGAAGATCTACCACTACCAATGAGCTCTCCCAGACCCGCTAAAATGGGATCTTTGTGCATTATTTATGACTTTTTACACTTACACTAGGAGTCTTAGTCTATGGTTATTTCCAATAATGGCGATCAGATGGCCATTATTGGCGAAGGTGAAAGAGACGACTACGATCGTGGGTCTGGAGGTGGTGTCGAATGCGCGAGAGGTTCTGATTGATTTGTACACCAAGACTCTGAAGGATCAAGGCAGTGCCGGAGGACAAGGGTTACAGAGGTTTGTTTACATTTCTTGGCTCTTGGCTCCACTTTGGCAAACTCTCCAGCTCCCTCTCCATCATTGTCTCCTACTAAGCCACTGTGCCTCATTCTGCACCAACTCCACCACCAACTGTACCTCATTCTGCTCCAACTCCGACACCAACTGCACCTTATACTTCTCCATCTTCGTCTCCAAAAGCATCACCACTGGCCCAATCGCCGTCTCCAAAGGCCACTCTTCTGCCACCTCCACCCTCTCACTCTCCTTCTCATTCTCCTTCAAAACCTTCTGCTCCGTCACCAGCCACTCTTCCCCCATCGATCGTAACTCCACCAGCTAATGCGTTTGCTCCACCTTCACCTAACACCGCTGTTTCGAACAGATTTGCCGTTTCTAGGTCCCTGGCTGTTGGTCTCCTCGCTGCTGTTTTGGTCATTTAGAGCCTTTTGATTGCTCTTGCGCTGCACTGAGTGATGTCAACTACTCTCGTGGTGTTTTGTTCTTATTGCTTATTTACCTACTGTACCATTTATTTTTTCTTCTCTTGTTGAGGCTATTTATTGTTGTCATATCTCATCGACAAAATGTTGAACTAATGTTGAGCCAAAATGATTAAAGTGGAGTTTAATTTGTTTTGTTGTTTTGGTGTGTGGTTTGGTTTATTTAATTGCTGAGAAAGGAAAAGAGTATGATAATTAGTTTGTGAATTGTTTGGGTTCTGAGAAAATGGGAGTGAGAGAAGAACATAAATTAGAGATTTATTGGGGGAAGGTGTTTTTTAGATTGTCTTGCAATGTGGGACATTGGACTTTTAGAGCTAAAACTTAAGTTGGAAATTATTGGTCTATTTTGATTTGTATTAGTTCTTTTTCATTTTCTGTTTGTGATGGAGTTAGCCAAAGGGTTGAGGAAGGCAATGGGGCTTAGGCTTTTTATTTTTTTGGGTATGTTCTTCATGTTCAAAATTTGTGTGAATGGAAAGAGAGACAAATACCACTTTTTGATCATATTTCTCTTGCTTTTTTTTCTCTATTTTTTGTTTTGGGAGGAGAGAGACATAAAATTTGAGCAAAAATACATATTTACCCCTGATTTTAACAGAGGTGGGTTACGGAAAACAAACGGAACATACCACAGGTGGGTTAAGTGATACTTTTCAAACCACAGGTAGGCAAAGTGATTTTTTCCCAAACCACATGTATGTTATGTGTAATTACCCCTATTTGTAATTAGTAAAGAATTTGTTTGGGTTTCTTTTTTTTTTGTTTTTTGTGTGATGAAAATATGCAGAGGATAGAGATACCGTTATCATGATTCAAGACAAACTGTTAAGATAAGATTCTATCAATTTTTACTTTCTTACTATTTATATTATGGTTGTTGTCATTCATATAATTGGTTGATTTTTATTTGTATTACTGATTTAACATGTACGTTTATAGAACATGAGTCTTATTTTTATTCATAGATATAAAGGCCACTTAATATAAGTTGCTCCCATGGTTTTAAAAACCGAACCGGGCATCGAACCATTTTTTTTTTAAAATTTTTCGATTCAACCCCGATTTTTGACTGGTTTTTGGCCGGTTTTTCAGTTGTTGACCGGTTTTGGGGCTTTTAACCAAACCGGACTAGCTCACGGTTCCCGGTTGAACCAGTCGGACCGACTGGTTCGGTTCGGTTTTTAAAACAATGGTTGCTTCTTACCCTTTTCATGGATTGATACGTTTTTAAAAACTATATGTAAAGGAATGATCTAAATATTTTCTGTTGTGATTTTTGATAGATTAAAATATTGAATTGATATGCAATTTCCCAATGTTCAATTTTAGAAATTATGCAAAAGAAATTTTGATTTTTTAATAGGTTATGTTATGGTGGATGGAGGGCTTATGATGGCTTTGACCTCACAATATTGCTATACATTCTCAAGTTAGATTTTATGCCCGAAATTGGTACATATTAATGAATTAAAAAAAATACTCATATGATTTTATATTAAACAACCATTGGTTCCTATATTTTTCATTATTATAAATTGTTAAAATTGCAAATTAAATAATCCACCATTTGTTTGATTAAACCATATATTAATTTCTCTAACTATTTGTATACTTGCAAATATTGAAAATGGTGCTAAGCAATGCAATATAACGTTTTCTTTTTTTTCAATAGATACATACAAATAACAATTAGTTTTAATTTAATGTATAATATAGAATTGTTAAAAAAATTTGATAAAAGACATACAATTTGTTCATGTTGCGATGAATATCACCCAAAATCTCTTAATGTTACTTCTTTCCGATTTATTGGTGAATATTTCCAAAAAAATTTACTAGATGTTTTTATAGGTTGATGCAATTATTGATTATTACTAGTTACTTTTTTTCCTCTCTAATTTTTAAGGGCACCTTTTGTAGATTCAAGCATTTTTGAATTTTTGACTAAATATTTTGTCATATAAAAGTCATGAAATTCACACAATTATGTTGATAGAAATCTTATTTTCTTAAAAAAATTATTATAGAACTAAAATTTAATACACAAGAGTGACAAGACTATTGACAAATTTGAGTGGTTCTTTTTCAACCCATTTGGTTTCAAAATATTGAATAAGTAGACTATAAATTAACTTGTTACATTTTATTACATGGTCTAATTTACTTATTAATAAAAACCCCACATATTGCACTGGAGTCATGAACATAGCATATAAGTGTGTGTATATATATATAAAGGAGTAGCATAGATTTAAAAAAATGCAATAAAATTCTTACCCTCTGATAATAATTTTTATTTCTTAGGAAATACATATTAAAAAAAAAAAACTTTAGGTGTCTAAAGACTATATATATATAAATTTAAAAATAAAAAAAAATTATATACAAAGATAATAACTAGTATATCTAAAAGCTTAAGTGTAACATTTATTGTTGCTAAGTTCCTATTGAGTCACATCAGCCTCACATTTTGCTCTATTCGGTCCTAATATGTCCACTTTGGTCTTATTCGGTCCTATTTGGTCCACTTTGGTCTTGTTCAGTCAATTCAATTCAATTTGTTCTACTTTGATCCTATTTGGTCCAGTTTGGTCTATTCTGTTAACTTCGGTCCTATTTGGTCCACTTTGATTCTATTCGCTGTTTGTGGTCCACTTTCATTCAATTCAGTCCACTTTTGTCCAATTCAGCCACTTTTGTCCTATTCCATCCACATTAGTCATATTCCGTCCATTATGTCCACTTTGGTCATATTCCATTCACTTTGGTCCTATTCAGTCCACTATGGTCCTACTCGATCAATTCTGTCCACTTTGGTCTTATCCAGTCTATTTCGATCTAGTTATTATTATTTTTGGTCTACTTCAGTCTACTTCGATCCTATTCAATCCACTTCGACCCTATTCGGTCCACTTTGGTCATTTTTGGTCCCCTTCGATTATATTCAAACCATTTCAAATAAATCATCACATATGTCACTTCTGTGACTGTTCGATACTCGATATAGTTCTAATAACTACGATCAAAATACAACAATAACAACACCGTTAGGTTCAAGAGATTTAAGCAAAACCTACCAACTACCAAGGGTCACTTCCTACGATATAAAAATGGAACTTTGATTTTTATTTTGGGGCTAACATATGAACTAACAGTTTTTCAATATTAATTTAAGAAAAAAAAGGAAGAAAAACTAGTTAAATATTATTTTTGTTTGTGTCAAACTTCATTTAAAAAAAAAAAAGGCTAAAATGCAAATCGTATCATCTTAGTTTAATTTGATTGAAATTCATTTCAGCCATTTAACTTTCCTTTCATTCAATTGAGTCTTCTAAATTTTAAATTTATTCAATTAAGGCATTTTGTCATACATTAAAAAGTAAAGTTAAAGAATTGAATTGAATTTCAGTTAAACTTAGAGAGTACAATTTAAATTTTAGCCAAAAAAGAAAGAAAAAAAAGAAAATATTTCGTATTTTATCAATGTCCATTAAAGGTTTGAAACCTATAAAAGGAGAAAAATATAAAAGAAAAAGAAATGAATTGAGAAGGAAGATTTATAATTGAGAATAGATTCATGCTTTGATTGAAAAAATATATAATTTTTTTTCGCCCCAAATTTAAACTCCGATATAATTATGTATATTATAATTTTTTGGCAATTGATCTATCCAAGAATGATTTTTTTTTTTTTTTTTTGGATGAAAATATATATTACCTTGTCAAACTGGTAGCAAAATTGTGTAATGTGACCAATAATCACAGAGCTTTACTAGGATTCTATTCTCTTTTATGGGGAATAAATCTGGAGTTCGAATCCCCTTAACTTTCACTTAGAAAGAAAAAAAATTGTGTATTCGAATTAGTTCAATAGGGTTAGATATATGAAGGCGCTTGGATGCGTGATCAATACTAATTTAGTACTACTACTAAACTTAGCCAAATAAGGTAAATTGCTTATGATAAGAATTAAGGTTTGAATATGAAGGCGCTTGAATGTGTGAAAATACTAATTTAGTACTACTACTAAACTTAGTCAATTAAGGTAAATTAGCTTGTAACTCCATACATATGCATGGATACACTTAAAAATATACAATAAAATGCATAATATAAACCTATATATATATATATATATAATTGTTACTATTGATAGTCATTTTTATATTTTGTTAACTTTTAAAAAAATTTGTAAGGATATTATTAGGTATAAAATGTAAATTGTCCATTTTTTTTTTATATATTGTGAAACACTTTTTTTTTTATTTATAATTCATTTATTCCTGACTCTTTGGTTTTTGTACTTAATAACTTACTTGGATGAATATTTATAATGTGGTTCTACATTTGATTCTAAAATTAATAAATAAAACTCTTTGAGAATAAATAATTTAGAATACATGGCGCAAAATTGGAACTCTAATTTGGAATTCTAATTTAAGTTTCTCTCAGCTTCACCTATTATTATATACGTAGTTCGTGCTTACGCACGGAAATATTTACAATTGTGATGATAAGATGTTTATCTTGGTAGATTCAGTTTCCACATTGAGCATTATGAATGGAGGTAACTTAACACCAACATTTAAAAATCAAATTGGACACATAGCACAAAATTAAACTACAATTAGAAATTAATTTGATTCGATTTGAATTCTAAAATTTAATATAATATATATGATTATATTTTTGTCCACTTTTAACAAATTAACAAAATCTTAATCCAAACACACTAAAAACTATTAAAAAATAAGAACTAATCATTGAGCTTGGAATCTTCTTGGAGGCACCAATGAAGCGCTAATGTATGAGAGTGTGAAGCAACGAAGAGTGGGATTGAACATTGTGTTTGAACCCGGCCTTGCTCTGAGAAATCCGTAAGGAGGAGGAGAGGGCAGTGTGTGGATCTAGTTGGTAGAGGTTGAGAGAGGAGGAGACATGGGATGACGATATGGAATTAGGAGGAGATGATGTTTTACTTTTATAGTCTTTCTCATTGGACTCCTTGGTTTTGGTTGTGGGATTAGAAGAGCTCCAAACTTTATTGAGATCACCCATAAAAGTGTGCAGGTGAGATGTTCTTACTTAGGCCAATGAGTATTATCATTGTGGTTTTCTTAGCTTCCGTGTTAAATATTAATGCATCATTTATTTGACACAAAAATTAAAAAATTTAGATAAGATACATGACACAAAATTGGAGTCCAATTTATAATCTCCATAAAAGTGTGTAGGTAAGATGTTCTTACTTAGACCAATGAGCATTATCATTGTGGTTTTCTTGGCTTTCGTGTTAAATGTTAATGCATCATTTATTTGGGCACAAAAATTAGAAAATTTAGATAAGATACATAACACAAAATTGGAGTTAAATTTATAATCTAATTAGATTTTTTTTTTTTTAGTTTTGGTTAGGACAAGTGGCACAAAATTGAGAATCCAATTGAAATCTAATTGGATTTTCTCTCAGTTTCACCTATTATTATATATATAGATATATAGACTAGTCACTAAACCATGTGATGCATGGGAATAGTTACTGGATGAGTTTTAGGAAAAGAAAAAACCATTATTTTTGAGTTGGAGTAGTAAGCAAAAATGCATTTACAAAATGATATTGAAATAAATAGCACATAGTTTTATTAGTTAGGTAGAAGAAAGTAATATTATTTTATTTATTAGCGTTTTGTGAGAAGGAATAAAAGATAGAATCTCTGGTTTAGTTTGTGTCATATATATAGATATATACAAGATAAGTTATAGTATATATAGCAATAGGTGCCTATTGAAAAGTCATAATATTTCAAATTAGATATACCAAAAAGTGACTATTGAAATGTTATAACCTATTGGGTAAGGTTATAACCCTTCATATTGGATATATATGAAAGGTGCCTATTGAACGAAAATGTGTCTATTGACCGAAAATGTAAGGTTTTCAGACCCGGACCGTTCATTGAACCGTAAAAGGGAGAGGTTCAAGGTTTTTGAGGTCGAACCGAGGTCGAATCAGAGTCGAACCGTGATGACGTCATAATTAATTTAATAATTAATTAAAGCCTAAATATAGATATTAAATTTATAAAACTAGCAAAATTGACTAATATATCTATATATGTGAGGGAAATTTAATGATTTTCAAGCATATATTTAATAATTAAATAAGAAAGTTAATAAAATAAAATAATAACCATGAAAATATTAAAATTTATGATTAATTTTTGAAGTAAAGATGAATATCTTTGAAGGATTTTAATTATAATTTTTTTTATTCCTTGTAAGAGATGGATAATTTAATTAAGTAGAATAAAATTGTGTTAAGTTGTTTTTATAAATAAATAAAAAAATTGCTAAGGGGTTGGACCGCACGGTTCTTGACCGGTTCTTACGGTCCAACCCCGGTTTTAGGGGTTCACGGAATTGCCACATATGCTCGGTTCTTTATGCTTAAAAAACCGATTTTCATCACGGTTCACGGTTTTCACAGTCCGACCTCCCGGTCCGGTCCGATTCTGAGAACTATGGAAAATGTGCTTATTGAATGGAATGTCTATTGAATCAAAAGGTACCTATTGACCGAAAATGTGTCTGTTGAATGAAAATGTGTCTACTAACCAAAAAGTGCATATTTAATGAAAATGTGCCTATTGAAGGGTCATAATCCTTTGACTATAAATAATGGTTCATATTCATTTGATAACTTCTTCTCAATTTCTTTTCTTTCATCTTTCTTAAAAATACAAAAAATCTATGAATCTTCTCCAAAATTGATATTTGTAGAACCCAATAAATTTGATTATATATGTGCCTGTTACTTTGAAGTAGTTCATTCATTGCTATAGAAATTAATTATCCAATTTTTGGCATTTCATTCCATTTTCATAACTCGTTTCCTCTTAACTGTATGATCAGTTGATCAATAACTTCAATGTTGAAAAAAATAAAATAAATAATTGTGGGTACCCTTGTAATTGTAGTCTGGAGTCAGTATGTGAAGGAAATTGTTGAAACCATCCTGTCGTCCCATTGATGTTCCTGCTCAAGACTCTTCAACGGTCATCCCACAAAATGAAATGATGCTTTAATTGGTCAAAATCCTATTGCTGAGTGGACTCCCTTTCTTTCTTTTTTTAGTTCTAACTTTTTTACGGCCACTCCCCTTTTGTTTGCCACTTTAACATTTTTCTTTGTTCCGTAGTTGAAGCCAACGTTAAATTTTCTTTTACTTTTCTAGTATGGGTCAGTGGAGTGCGCGTCCTTGTTTTCTCTGTGGGTTTGTTTTCTTTCCGCTCCTCGTTTTTCATTTCATTCGTCTGTCTAGTTTGGGCAGTTTTTTTTTTAGTCGGTTTTTTCTTTTGTTAAATAGTGAAAAGGTCTAAGAATCAAACCACACAACTATTGTATTTTTAGATGTTTACATGGCAGTAATTTGTGTAGTCACGTGGCGCAATAAAGAGTAATTAACAAAAATTCAAACGTTTTAACTATTAGTTATTATATAGATATAGATTGCTTATGATAAAAATTAAGGTTTGAATTTCTCTCTTCTATTACTGTAATTATCGATCGGAAGGGAAAAAAAAAAACTATTAAGTTAGGTGATCATAATACTTCTTTTTATTTATCCTTGGTAGTGTTCTGTAAGCAATGGAAGCTCAAAAGACTTTGGCAACATGTTAAGATTGAGGTCCAAAATGGAGAGCTAATAAAAATTATTGTGGTCGCTATTAAAAACACAAGTTGCTTTTGTTGGATGCGAGGACGAAGACGGGTCCCTACGTACTCCCTAGTATGCTAACTGTGAAGTGGGAATTTTATATTGGAAACTTGGTAGACAAGGATTCAAGACTTGGGTAACTGCTCCACCTAGACTTGTAATAATAATAATAATAAACATCATAATAATAATAATAAAAAGCCCTAAGCTGGCGAAATTTCTATATAAATGTAGCTCAGGGTTACTCTTTCTTGATCAAGCATTATTCTCAAACAATTCATAAAAGGTTTCACAAAGAGAAAAATGACGATGATGGGGGAAACATGGTCTCTAGTTGGCACATCGATTGCTACCACTATGTTTTTTTGGACAATGTTTGACAACTATTTCCCTGATCATCTTCGTAGCTCTATCCTTAGTTATGGTATGAAATTGGCGAGTTTCGTGTACCCCTATATCAACATTACGTTCAATGAATTCATTGGCGAAGACAGTGACGAGTACATGGATCTCAAGCGTAGTGATGCCTATGCTGCTATTGAAACATACCTCAGTGGAAAGTCCTCGAAGCAAGCTAGAAATCTTAAAGCAGTAGTCGTCAAAGACAGTAGTCAACCTGTACAACTGAGCATGGGCGAGAACGAACGGGTTACTGATGAATTTGAAGGGGTCAGGTTTTCATGGGCTGTCAAGAAAAACACCCCAAGAACACAGTCAATTTCTATCTAACCGGAGATTGACGAGAAGAGGTATTACAAGCTCACATTCCATAAGTCTCACCGAGATTTTGTCTGTGGGACTTACATCAATCATGTAATGCAAGAAGGAAAGGCAATAACGGTGAGCAAGCGACAAAGGAAGCTGTACACTAACAATCCTAGCAAGAATTGGGAAAGGTACAGAGCACAGAAATGGAGCCATGCGACTTTTGAGCACCCAGCAACTTTTGACACTTTGGCCATGGAGTCAAAGAAAAAGGAGGAAATCATCAATGACGTTATTAAGTTCAGCCAGGGAAAAGAGTATTATGCTAAGATTGGCAAGGCCTGGAAGCGTGGCTATCTTCTTTATGGTCCTCCTGGAACTGGTAAGTCTAGCATGATTGCTGCCATGGCCAACCACTTGGAGTACGATATCTATGATCTTGAATTGACAACGGTTAAGGACAACACAGAGCTGAGGAGGCTTTTAATTGAAACCACAGGTAAGTCGATCATTGTGATAGAAGATATTGATTGCTCACTTGATCTTACGGGTCAGCGAAAGAAGGAAAAAAAGAAAGCGAATGATGAAGAAGCCAAGGATCCTATTAGTAAAATGACCAAAGGTGAAGAAGATAGCAATAGTAAGGTCACTCTCTCTGGGTTGTTGAATTTTATAGATGGGCTTTGGTCGGCTATTGGAGGAGAGAGGATCATTGTTTTCACTACTAATTATGTGGAAAAGCTTGATGCGGCTCTTATTAGGAGGGGACGTATGGACAAGCACATAGAATTGTCTTATTGTGGCTTTGAAGCATTCAAGGTTCTTGCCAAAAATTACTTGGATGTTGTCTCACACACATTGTTTGCTACAATTGGCCGCTTGTTGGATGAAACCAATATAACTCCTGCTGATGTTGCTGAGAATTTGATGCCTAAGTCTATGAATGAAGATGCTGAGACATGTTTGAAGAAATTGATTGAAGCTCTTGAGACGGCCAAGGAGGAAGCAAAAAAGAAGGCTGAGGAGGAGGCACAGTTGAAGTCAGAGAAAGAAGAGAAAGAGAAGCAAGAAGATGTGAAAGTTGATGGGTGTTTAGCTGAGGTGAAAGAGAATTGCGTTGGAGTACTTGTGAAAGATGACGAGGCCTTAGCTAAAGAGGTGAAAGATAATGGTGTCACCGCTTGAAGAAATTAGGATACAGGGACTGAAGTGAAGAACAGGTTTAATGGTATATGCTCTGCATGATGTATAATAAAAAATAGGTCCAAGTGTGATCTTTAAGTAGTAGGTATTTGTGCACGCAATAGGTTCATATAAAAAAAATATAGTTGTGTAATAGTATTGTTGTGGTCAGAAATGACTCAGATAGTAGGTTGAATAGACGTATGTATCTCAGTTAATTTGTTTAATAAGAACCACTATGTTAACTTGTTCTTTATTTCTTCTTATCGCCACAATATATAATACAATCATCTTCTAAATCTTTCCTTTGGCATCTTAATAGCATGGCTAGATATTTTGGTCCTTATTTTTTTAAGAGAAAAGAACTATCACCAAGATTTCTTGTCGAGCGTGGGAGTTGATTTACCCATTAATATTGTAATTATTGTTTGAATTAGAAAGAATGATATTTTGAAAAGTACAATAGCAATAAAATAAATAAAGAAAAGAAAGAAAGAAGAGTGTTAGAGGCCTATTAGCCCAATAACATAGACTTAAGACTAATTCTTCTATGTGTGCAGGCCAAGTCTCTTACTTGTACTAGAAGTGTATTAACCATAGCTAATGTATGGTTAATCTAGGGTTTGTACTACATTCTCATAAAAATGTAGCACCTAAGGGTTTCCTCCATGTATGTAGGTTGTTAGGTTGAACTATATAACCCCTTATGTTCTTGTATTCTCTATTTTATGTTTCCACTTTCGTCAGTGGTGGTTCTAGGAATTTTTCTCAGGGTGTTCCTTAAGAAGTTCGTTTGAAATATTAATAAAATTATTAATTATTGTTATTTAGTTATTTCATTAATTTGTTTGTCTTTTATAAATTATAATTTGTTATATTGTTGTTTCATTAGTTATAAAATTATTAATTATTGTTTAGCCTAACATAATTTAATTTGTTTGTCTTTTATAATGTATTGGTTAATTAAATTATTAATTATTGTTTATTAGTTGCTTCATTATTTTCTTTACTAACTATTAGCACACACCCCATAATTTAATTTTGTCTTTTATTGATAAGTTACTGCCTCTGCTCTAGATGCCTTTACTTCCCCTAATTCAAATATCTCACCCAGCCTCATGCCCCTATCCACCCCCCACTTAACAGACAAGCCCCATGGCCCCAATCACAAGAGCTAATCAAATGAATTCACATATCACAATACACTAAAAGACAAACTCAGTAACTCACCCACACCAACACCAACGGATAAAGCCAAAACAAACAGCAATAGCAAATATTAATAAAGTTATAAAGACTAAAGTAAAGCTAACCAATTACAGTTTAAACATCAAAGAGAAAGAGAGAGAATCATATAAAGAAAGAGAGAGAGAGAGAAAGTCATTTCATTAATTCATTTTCATTTTTCAATCTTCAGATAAAGACTAAAGAGAGAGAGAGACAGAGAGTCTCAGAGACTCCACACTCCACAGAAAAAGCAAGCAAAGTGAGTGAGCAAACCCTAAACCCATTAACCCGATCGTGTAAGAGAGAAAAAGAGAGAGAAGTGTAAAGATGAAATACCTTGAGGGAGTAGGGAGGCCTGAGGGGTGGCGCCATTGCGAGCGTGATTGACGAATCGGACCGATCTCTGATGCCCCGTGCTCGATGCGATGTGCTTTGGACTGGAGCTCGAGTTGTGTTGGCTGACCGATCTCCAATCTGATGCCCGATCCGTTGTTGGTTGTTGTGTTGCAGCGTTGCTCTGTTGACTGATGAGGTTTTTGTCTTTAGGTTAGGTTTTTGATTTAGTGATTTGAGATTTCAGTTTTTGCTTTAGTTGATGAATCGACGGACACATATATTGGGTTTTGGGTTTTCGTTTTTTTTTTTTTTTTTTAGAATCTGTGGGTTTGCTTTACCTGTTTACTATCCGTTGGGCTGTTTTTTTTCCTTTAGATTGGGTTTGCTTTACCATCTGTTGTTTAGGATTGATGTTGGGCTTTTTTGTGGGCTTGGTCTGTTACGATTTTTTTTTTCTTTTCCAGATTTGAGTTCAAATTTTTTTTGGCCTTTTTTTTGCTTGAAAGTAGAACAAATAATTTTTTTTTATTTGAGGGCGTTCCTAATTTTTTTCTAAAGGGTAAACAAATAAAAAATTTTAATTATTATATATAAAAAATTTTTTTTAGGTTAGGGTGTTCCTGGGAACACATTGAGCTTAACGTGGCGCCGCCACTGACTTCTGCATCTATTCTAGCATATTCAAATGGTGTATCAATGCTAACATTTAACATTATATCAAAGCCAAACTTTGTTCTTAGACTCTAGCAAAATCTATCTCTCTGTCAAGCTTGCTTCCTAGATTCATCGCCTTCAAAACTATAGATTTGCCTTCATTTAATTTGCAACCATCAAATCTAGACCCAAAAGGTCCAACTGGTGTCAGAACTTATCCACCACTACTGCCTTTTCATCTTCAACACTGTCGCCAACCATTGCGTTCCAGATCTGATAACTCCCAAGCAAGCCGTAACTTTCCTCTTAAATCTGTGCAAATATTGCCTTATCAGCACCATGTCATCCATTATGTTTTTACCATGTGTCTTATCGGTCTGTCTATGTCATCTAACTCAGTTGACTCAGACTGACCTCCCCCGAATCTGACCCGTGGACCACTGCTGGTTAACCATGGACTTTTAGAGTTGACTTTGAGCTTTGCCTTTCACTTTTAATTTGACTTTTGACTAAAGGTAAAAAAAAAAAATTTAGTAGGCCCTATCTTGCTCAGTTTTTCGCGTAGATTCCTGATTTTGGGGTTCGTTTCTTTTTTTGAAACCTATAAATCATTTAAATGGACAATTTCTCATTTATTTTGGGGACTCTCCCACGCACAAAGACTTGCAATTGTGCTTCATGATGATGTTCTCTTCACTGATCTTTTTCAAGCCTTTGATGTAGCCATTCTCTGGTCATAGTAGCCTTCTTGGTCATTGATGCAACCTTTCTTTGGCATTTTGCAAACATCTCCTTCATTGAACATAGTTATTTTTCATAGTGCTAGATCCTTTCGGTCTCTTCCAAGGTCATTCTTCAGGCTTTCTCCTTGGCTTCTTCAAGGCATCTTTGTAATTATCTTCATGGTTTCTTCAAGGCAAATTTCAAGGGATCTTCCCAAGCTTATCCAATCTCAAGGTTTCATCGAGCTACCACCTTGAGTTTGAGAGGGGGTGTTAGAGTTATATTAACTCAATAGCATAGGCCAAAGCCCAATCCTTCTATGTGTGCAAGCAACGTCTCTTATTTGTACTAGAAGTCTATTAACCATAGTTAATGTATGGTTGGTCTAGGATTTAGCCTACTATATTTATATATATATATATATATATATATATATCTATGTTATGTTCATTGTAACACAAGAATTTATACTACTCTCTCACAAGGTTATTAGAACCAGACTGGATCGGCCGATCGGACCGGGTTAGCCGTGCACCAGTCACAAATCCAGATTTTTATATGTGAAAACCGGGCATTTAAATATTTTGAGTGAACCTCTTGAACCAGGGTTCAACTTGCATATTAATTTACTAAAATAATCAAAAGTAATTTTTTTTATTTAATCAAAATAATTTAGACTTGTAGGATTATTATGAAATATTTTTTTAATGCTTATTTATGTTGTACTATTTTATATTAACCTTATAATATCAATAAATTTTATTTTAAATTCTGTTTCAATTATTTTTAGATATTTTTAGTCAATTTTGCAACTATTTATATATTTAAAATACCTTTTTATTTTATTTAATTATTAAATTAATTATGACGTCATCACGGTTCGACCCTGTTTCGACCTCAGTCCAATCTCAAAAACTTTGAACCTCTTCCTTTTACGGTTCATTGAATGGTCCGGGTTTCAAAACCATGCTCTCTCATAAAGATGTAGCCCTTATGAGTATCATTTGTGAACATAGGCCCTTAGGTTGAACCACATAATCCCTTGTGTTCTTCTGTTCTCTATTTTATGCTTCCGTTTCCGCATATATTTTAATATATTCAACATGGTGTATCAATGCTAATATTTAAAAAAGAGAATGCAAAATAATTTGCACCTTATAAATATTTTTTTTATTATAAATTCCACGACATAATTCAAGTTTGATGTAATGAAAGAAAAGTTTGGAAAACCTTCTAATGATGCCAAAAAATCGCCAGTAAGCCACACGGTCCTCACATGCTCCTAACAAGAACCTGCACAACACAAAAGTTGAAGACTTTAAGAGGAGTATCAGTGTGGTACCGGCCAAATACCCTCTGATGGTCAAGTTAGAGAAATCTCTTGTTCACAACTCTAGAGTGCTAGAGAATGGGTGAATTATGCGTACCTTGGTTTGTAAGGGTATTTAGGCTTTTTATAGTAGTAAAGGGTTGACCTCTTTTCCTTGGTGTAGAGTTCTTTTCCTTATAGGAATCCTCATGAGCGTACTTTTCGGAGTCCTTTCCTTGTAGGAGTCTTTTTGATTAACATCAAGCGTGGGGCGCAAGATATTTCTTTATATATGCAAACGTGGAGACCAAGCAAGGCCATGTCAAGGTCGTCAGCTTTGCCTGCTCCCTTGTCAGGGTCGTCAACTTTGCCTACTAGCTCGTTAGGGTCGTCAGCTTTGCCTACTCCTTCATCGGGGTCGTCATCAGCTTTGCCTACTACCTCGTCAAGGTCGTCAGCTTCGCCTACTCCCTCGTCGGGGTCGTCGTCAGCTTTGCCTACTACCTCGTCAAGGTCGTCAGCTTCGTCTCTCCCTCGTCGGGGTCGTCGTCAGCTTCGCCTATTCCCTTGTCAGGGTCGTCAGCTTTGCCTACTACCTCGTTAGGGTCGTCAGCTTTGCCTACTCCCTTGTCGGGGTCGTCGTCAGCTTCGCCTACTACCTTGTCAGGGTCATTAGCTTTGCCTACTACCTCGTTAGGGTCGTCAGCTTTGCCTACTCCCTCATCGGGGTCGTCATCAGCTTCGCCTACTACCTCGTTAGGGTCGTCAACTTTGCCTACTCCCTCGTCGGGGTCGTCGTCAGCTTCGCCTACTACCTTGTCAGGGTTGTTAGCTTCGCTTTTCCCTTCAGCTTAGTAGTGTCAGCTTTCCATTTATGACAAGTTAACCCTGTCTTCCTAAAGCTATAGACGTCCTAAAGCTGTTTGACTGCCATTTATGACAAGTGCGGCCGACGGGTCTATTTTGAACATCACTTCATGATACTATATTCATGAGTATTCACATTCACAATTTTACCCTTATCAGTTGCCCCCCACTCCATGATCTCATCAGCTTAAACTGACAGGTTTGTAGAGTTTAAGTTCTTTTCATTTGGCCAATTCCAACTCGTCTCTTCAGTAGACTTGTTCATCTCGTTATCTTTTATGTTAAAACCGTCGTCTCGTAATATTAGTCATATCCTCTGGTGGACGAACTCGTCAGCTTTATGGGCTCGTCCGCTTTGGGGACTTGGCGCAATCGTCCATTTCATGGGTATTACTAACTGATTCATCCAGTCTGTAGACTTAATGATAAACTCGTCCACTTTGTGGACTTAATAATTTTTCATTCTCTTAGGATGAGGTCGTTCACTTTGGACTTATCAATGTTGTCCACTTTGTGGATTTAATAGGGTCATCCACCTTGTGGACTTAATAAGGTCGTCCAGCTTGTGGACTTAATAATACATGGTTGTCCACTTTGTGTCCATTTTATGGACTTTATATATTTTTCATCCTCTTGGGATGAATTCGTCCATCTTGCGGAATTAATAAGCTTGTCCATTTTATGGACTTGATAACATTTCATCCTCTTGAGATGAGGTCGTCCACTTGATGGACTACATATTAGGGTCGTCTACTTTGTAGACTTGGATTCCTCCACTTTGTGGACTTGTTGAGGTGACTAAGTGTTGGTACCTCGTCACCTTGTGAGTCGTCCATTTGGGGTTGTGGACTAATTGAGATGACTAAATTTTGGTGTCTCGTCACCTTTTTGGTCGTCTACTTGTAGGCAACTTAGTATGGTGATCATCCACCCATAGTCGACTTCGGTCATGCATCTACTCGTAGGTGACTTAATGTAGTGACCGTTCACTTGTAGGCGACTTTGGCCACGTGTCTACCCAAAGGTGACTTAGCGTAGTGATAGTCCACCCGTAGGCGACTTTGGCCACACGTCTACCCGTAGGTAACTTTGCGTAGTGACCGTCCACCCGTAGGCGTTTTTGGCCACGCGTCTACCCATAGGTAACTTAGCGTAGTGGCCGTCCACCCGTAGGTGACTTTGGCCATGTCTGAATAAACTCCTCTTATTATAATAAACCATGCATTCGTAGAAAAAGTAGTTCTTAAAATGAAAACAAAGACTTGCCCTTTGGGCTTTAAAAGAGTTATTGTAGCAAAAACTAAAGCAAATAGAAAAACTACGGAGTATAGCTAAAATTCACTAAGGTAAACTAGAAATAAAGGGGTGTTGCTCTTCACGCCATCCTTTTTACTGGTAATACTTCTATAGGTGCTTGGTGTTCCATGGGTGGTGTAGCTTTTGTCCGTCCAGCGTCTCCATTTCTTGCCATCTTCTGCCTTCTGTCCTATCACGTATCCTCCTGCCTTTCTCTCTTCTCTCAAGTCAGAAGTGCGTCTTTAGCATTCATGTACTTGGTTGCCCTGTAAAGCACGTCCGACATAGTCTTTGGGTCGTTCTTGTATAGTGAAAATAGGAACTTACCCTTCCGCAGCCCATTTGTGAAAGCGGCTACAAGTATCTTGTCGTCATCTTCATCGATTGAAAGCGCCTCTTTGTTAAAGCGTGCTATGTAAGATCTTAGCATCTCATCTTCTCGCTACTTGATGCTTATCAAGCATGCTGTAGACTTCTTATACCTTTGTCCTCCAAGTGCGAAGCAAACTGAATGCTTAACTCCTTGAAAGTACTGATGGAGTTAGGTGTCAGCCTACTAAACCATATCCTTGCGGGACCCTTCAGCGTGGTGGGGAAATCTCTGCATATGATTTCATCGGGTACCCCTTAAATGTGCATCAGGGTCTTGAAGGACTCCAAATAATCTAAAGGGTCTTTGTTTCCGTCGCAGTTTTCCACCTGTGGCATACAGAACTTTGGTGGAAGGGGGAAGGAGTTGACGAATGCAGTGAATGGTGAGTTGGTTCGGTGGACCAGATCATCAAGTTCGCTAAACACCCGTCCTTTGAGGGCGTTCATTATAACATCCATCTTTTCCTTCATAAACTGCATCTCCGCGACCATGTAAGGGGGGGCTGTATCAAAGCCGAAGGGACGGCTGGTTTCCTATCGTTCTTATCGTCTTAGAGCATTGCTGCCTTCAGGTCCCTCTTGGTTCCTTCTTTCAGTGCTAGTCCCTTCTTGATCTTCTCTTTGGTTATTTGGTGCTGCATTCTTCTAGCGCAGCTGTTCTTCCAAGTCGTGATTTTATTTAGTGAGGCGTTCTACGGTAGCGGCGAGGGTTTGAACTTATCTCTCGAGGGTAGTCGTGGGTGGTTCCTCTTCTTGAATGTCATTAGTGGTTGCCATTGAGAGAGTGAGTACTATGCAACTCTTTTGTCCGGGAAGCAATAATATGGCTTACTAATCGCAAGAAATCGTTCCCATATATGGCGCCAACTGATGATGCCAAAAAATCGTCAGTAAGCCACACGGTACTCACATGCTCCTAACAAGAACCTGCACAACACAAAAGCTAAAGACCTTAAGAGGAGTACTGGTGTGGTACTGGCCAAATACCCTCCGACGCTCAAGTTAGAGAAATCTCTTATTCACAACTCTAGAGTGCTAGAGAATGGGTGAATTATGCGTTCCTTGGTTTGTGAGGGTATTGGGGCTTTTTATAGTACTAAAGGGTTGACCTCTTTTCCTTGGTGTAGAGTTCTTTTCCTTATAAGAATCCTCATGAGCGTATTTTTCGGAGTCCTTTCCTTGTAGGAGTCTTTTTGATCAACATTAAGCGTGGAGCGCAATATATTTCTTTATATATGCAAACGTGGAGACCAAGCAAGGCCACGTCAGGGTCGTCAGCTTTGCCTACTCCCTCGTCAGGGTCGTCAACTTCGCCTACTACCTCGTTAGGGTCGTCAGCTTCGCCTACTACCTCGTTAGGGTCGTCAGCTTTGCCTACTCCCTCGTCGGGGTCATCGTCAGCTTCGCCTACTACCTCGTCAGGGTCGTAAACTTCACCTACTATCTCATCAGGGTCGTCAGCTTTGCTTACTCCCTCGTCGGGGTCATCGTTAGCTTTGCCTACTACCTCGTCTGGGTCGTCAGCTTCGCCTACTCCCTCGTCAGGGTCGTCAGCTTCGCCTACTACCTCGTTAGGGTCGTCAGCTTTGCCTACTCCCTCGTCGGAGTCGTCGTCAGCTTCGCCTACTACCTCGTCAGGGTCGTCAGCTTTGCCTACTCCCTTGTCGGGATCGTCAGTTTCGCCTACTCCCTCGTCGGGGTCGTCAGCTTCGCCTATTCCCTTCAGCTTAGTAGTGTCAGCTTTTCATTTATGACAAGTTAACCCCGTCTTCCTAAAGCTATAGATGTCCTAAAGCTGTTTGACTGCCATTTATGACAAGTGCGGCTGACAAGTCTATTTTGAACGTCACTTCATGATACTATATTCATGAGTATTCATATTCACAATTTTACCCTTATCACCTTCCATACAGAATCAACAAGAAAATCCTACAGATTTATCTATCTCAAGTCCAACATGGAAAACTCTCTCTTATAGGTCCCCAATTCTTCACGTAACTCTCAATGAAGTTGTTCAATCAACTAGAGATGTAATCCAGAAGAGAATGGACATAAAAGAAAAGGGATGCATTGTGAAGCCGAGGAAGAGGCTTTGATGCGGCTTTTTATAGATTGCCCAATTACAAAAATTGAATAGGCTAACTCACTCCGGCCAATTAGGTTTTTCGAAATGCATTTCAATTATATATATGACTAGATTAAAATATTTTTATATTCAAAAGAAAAATATTGAAGATGCCAAGGAGAGAGGAAGAAACATGATTCATATTATATTAAACTAAAAACTTGAGTTTATGTAACTAATGTTTTTAGTTATGAAAACACACGAGTAACACATACCAGTGTATTTTGCTAATGTAATATGGATGTCAACAACCACATCACGAGGTTGTTAACCAACAAAACCAAACAACACCGTTTTCAACTTCCAATACAGTTTCATTAATCAAGCATGAAAGGAAACGGTGTCGCAGACTTAAAAGGCCTACGGTGTCATTTTGTCAAATAAGAGATTAAAGAACTGAGACGTGAAACGCAGTCGTATTGCTTACAGGATTGGTTAGTGCCGGTCTACACGTGTGTTCACTAATACATACACATCAGCAAATCAGTTAGTTTTGGAATCTCAACGACTTGTAATGTTTGTTATTAAATCAGTTACCGAGTTTGTTGCGGGATTAGATGTATAAAGCCTTAAACCAATTGTAATTATCTAGTTTAGGTTTTAAAAAAAATGCAATACAATTCAAACCCTTTTGTAAAGTTGAATTTATTCAACTATGTGTTGGCTTTATTCCGTACCAAATTTGTTTGTAATTCAGCATTTAGAAATTTTATATTTAGGTGGGAATAATGTAAGGGTTGTGTGTGAGAAAGTGTGAAGATTTGATCAAGAGTGTGCAACAAGAAGGTGACTCACGACTGGTGACTCGCCAAAATGAAGCACACGTGTGAAGCATGCTGGAAGTTGAAGAGTCAGGACAACTGGATCACTACAGGACAAAAAGTACAGTCTGTCCTGGTCTGGTAACTGGCTACTGAAACTTGCAACTCATCCCAGTTGTGAAGTGACTCGCCAGTGCACCATGTTTTACTGAAAACTGACTTTTCATACTGCATCTCATACCCTACTATAAATACCCTTATACCCATGAAATGTAGAGAGCTTCCAGAGAGAATTTTGAGAGAAAAATCATTGAGAAAAACAAGATTGATTCATCCATAATCTTATACATTTGATTCTCCAAATTTCTTTACTCTCACCCTCTCCATTGTCATACCCATTAAAGTATTATAAACCAAATCCTTACCTTACCAAATTCAGAATAGTGAGAAGGTTCTTGGTGTTTGGGAAGCAGTTCAAGAGAGAACCAATTCATATTGGTTGATGAAATGGGCTAATTGCGGGATCCGATAAGTTAGAGAATAACCTTATTGCAGCAAGAAACTTGGAGAATTTAGGTGCATTGAGTAGATTAAGCTTGGAGGGTCTATTGATATTCGTGTATCCCAACTAATTTTCTAGTAGATCATTTACCGCTTGGAGGGTGGCAGAGAGGTTTTTCGCCGAGTTCTTCGGTTTTCTCTTCGATAACATGTGCCGATGTTATCTTATGTTTGCATCTCTCTTTCCCTTACTCTTAGCTTTTAATTTCTGCTAGTTGTGATTAATTAATGGTTTAGAGTAGTTTGATATTTTGGGTGTTGCTTATATTTCATATTCCGTACATATATTGTTTGAATATAAGCTTGTATTGAAAATTTTGTATTTGGGGATCTAAACATTCACAAGTGTTTTTATACACTAAGTGAGGTTTCACCTTTGATAATACTTTTTATATTTCTTAGGAAATACATAGAAAAAAAAATACTTTCAATGCCTAAAGAATAATAATTATATGTTTAAAAATAAAAAAATTTATGTACATGGGACAATAACTAGTATATCTAAATGATTAAGTGTACCATATATTGTTGCTAAACTCCTATTGAGCCACATTAGCCTAGCATTTTGGTCTTTTCGGGTACTTCGATCCATTCAGCCCTATTTTGTCCACTCTGGTCTTATTTGGTCAACTTTGGTCATATTTAGTCCATTCAGTTTTATTCAGTTCACTTTGATCCTATTCTATCCACTTTGGTCATACTTGTCTAATTCAGTCTACTTTGGTCACTTTTGTCCTATACAGTCCACTTATGTCTTATTCTGTCCACTTCCATCTTATTCAGTCAACTTTGGTCTTATTCAATCCATTTGGTTCCATTTGGTCTCACTTTGGTCTTATTCAATCCTATTTAGTCCACTTCATTTCCATTTGATCTACTTTGGTCCTATTCGGTCCACATTGGTCCTATTTAGTCCATTTTTCCACTTTTGTTTTATTCGGTCCACTTTGGTCCTTTTTGGTCTACTCGGGTTCTATTCAAACCACTTCGATCCATTTTTGTGCACTTATCTTATTGGAAAAGATAGGTTTGGGTTTAGAGCCCTTAATCTGAACCTAAATCTATTAAAAAAAATATAGATCTTAAACTCATAATATCTAAACCTTTAATATAGTATTTATTGTTGTTACGCTTTTTTTGTGCCACATTAACATAGCATTTTCAGTCCACTTTGGTTCGGCTTAATTTAAGTGAAAGTATTTATAAAACATAAAGTCTATGAGTTGACAAATGTACTCTTTAGGGCAATTAATTACTCATTTGTTTTGACATCATCACTTTTAAATGAATTGTATGAAATTGATAAGGAACCAAAGACATTAACTAATGATTTTTTTTATAGACTATTAAATTGTGCTAGGTTGTGTCTATTAAAATTTTCCACTTCTTGACTAATCTCTATTGTTGGGTTAAGATAACTTGACTCTAGTTAATTAATTCAATTACCCAAATTGATTAATTAGGTTCAATTGCATGCAAATCGTGGAGGCACCAACAAATCACTAAAAATACTAAATGCAGCGGAAAATAAATTTGACAGGGTGATATGTTGACAAATGGGGAAAATCTCGCAAGGCAAAAACCTCACTGGATGATTTTAAGGTCACCACTCCTAAGAATCCACTAATCAATAATCAAGCGGTTACAAATATAAGGAATCTTACCAACTACCCTTGGTCTATCCCAAAATAGCAACCTACAGTTGAACCTTCACTCTAATACCCAATTGGACTTGATCTTGTAGTAGCCTTCTTTCCCTTGATGCACAAACCTCCAATTTGTGACTAATCCTTTGCACGAATCCCAAGTATGTGACTAACTCTAGCAACTTGAATAGATGTTATTGGTTGCAAAGTTCTTCACTTCATCAACAATGAAGATCTGGAAGCACTTAGTTACAAAATCCTATGGCGTACAAACGCAGTAGCTTCTCACAAAGAAATAAGTCTCTTGGTCTCTGTATTCGTATATGACGGCCTTTAAAAAAAAAATCTTATATATGTCTAGGGTTGTGAGAAAAGAAACCCAAAACAAATAAGCAAAACTAGGCCAGATTTCAGATTTGGAAATTCTGAAATCATAATTTTCTATAGATCTAGTTGCTGTCGAGCTATCTATCGAGCTTCACATTAAGTCTCGATAGCAGGCTTCTGTCAAGATATCTGTTGAGCTTTAATGAACAACTTTTCTTCACTTGTATCTTGAACCAGTCTTTATGTCTTTAATATTTGACTTGAACAAAATGTTTCTTGAAGTACTAAACCTATTTTAGATCTACCAAATTACAAGTAAAATACATTTTATCAAAAGATTAGCAAATTACACAAAATATGACCCTAACATCTATGTCATTATATTTTTATTGCTTTGGTTATAATATTTGTGGCATTTACATATAATTTCTTGTGTGGTAACCTATTTAATTAATTTAATCGATCGAGAGATGATTGTGGGTTGGTCGAGAATATAATGATTGTCCTTTCTTGAGTTGCATTTTCAAACTTGATCTTATACTCAGAATTAGACTAACATAATCAAACAAGATGCATCGTCATGGAAGTTTCCAAAATTAAACCCAACAATCGGGAGAAGTACTAATATCATACGGTTTTGAGTTGGGATAACCATACTATAATTTTTTTAATAAAAAATTCAGCTAATACGTTATTTAAAAATGTCACCTCATTCTGTTGCTGAATTAATTGATCAAGAATTACATGCATGGAGGGCTGATTTTATTATGGAGATGTTTGAGAAAGAAGATGCCGAAGCTATATGTAGAATACAACTTAGTCGAAGAAATGTGGAGGACCTTATGATCTGGATGCACCAAAAGAAAGGGTTATTCACTGTGAAATCTGCATACAATGTAGCTAGGGAAGTTTTGAAAGGTGGAAGGGTAGCCGAGAGCTCCAGGGGCTGTATTGGGAAGGGAATTTGGTCTGCACTTTGGAAGCTTCGAATACCTAATAAAATTAAGGTATTCGGGTGGAGAGCTTGTAATGAAATCTTGCCAACAAAGTTGAACCTGTACAAGAGAAGAGTCATTGATAATGCATTGTGTCCAATTTGCTTGAGGTTTCCAGAATCAGTGGTCCATGCTCTTTGGGAATGTGATGCAGCTAGAGATGTGTGGTGGGGAAGTTTAAAAATTCTGCAAAAGGGAGGGTCGGGTATGGCTGACATGGTTCACTTAATGGAGTATTTGTTGGATCGGGTTGAGTCTCAGGATATGGAGGTAGTTCTTGTCCAAGCATGGCTGATTTGGAATCAAAGGAATCGGGTTGTGCATGGAGGCAAGTTCCATGACCCGAGATGGTTAAACTTTCGGGCAAGGGAGCTTCTTGAGGAATTTCGGACTACTTCAGCTCTGATGGGACCTGCATATGGAAGGCAGTCGACTCGGGATATTTGGCAGCCCCCTCCACCTTCGGTTTTCAAGCTTAACTTTGATGCAGCCTTGTTTTCGACCCTCAACTGTTCTGGCTTTGGAGCAATCATCCGGAATGAGAAAGGTGAGGTTATGGCAGCCATGGCAGCTAAGGGACTTGAGGTATTTTGTAGTGAGGAAGCTGAGTTACTTGCATGTAGAAAAGCTATTGAATTTGCTGTTGATGCAGGCTTCTCTGAATTAGTCATTGAAGGTGATAATAGTTCTGTTATGAAAGCTATTTCAGCTATGCAGGTTGATCAATCTATGCTTAGGAATGTAATTGGAGATATTCATCATTTGATTGGGAATTTACAATGGGTAAGGACTGAATGTATTAAGAGAGGGGGCAATAGGGTTGCTCATGAGTTAGCTCAATTTGCTAGGAATATTAGTCATGATTTGTTTTGGATGGAAGATGTTCCTCCAATAGTTAGGGAAGCCTTGTACCAAGATTCTAACTTTTCTGTTTAATTGAATGAAATGTTTCTGCTTCAAAAAAAAAAAAAATGTCACCTCATAGCTCTGTTAGTGACATGCACAAGAAAATTAGCGAAAGTAGAAAAAGAAACTAATTGCTTTCATTTTTAAAACTTAAGGACTAAAATGCTACTAGAAACATGAGAGACTAAGGTTATGTTTGGTAACAATTTTTGTTTTCTATTTTTAAAAACTTGTTTTTAGGAATATAAAGAAAAAACAATTTTCTTGTATTTTTGAAATAAAAAATGTGGGGGAGGGGGGGGGGGGGTAAAAGCCCAGATCTACCTATTGGGCCTGGGGCCCTGTTTTTAAGATTACTGTATGTCCGAAGAGTAATAACGGGCTGGGGTAGAGTTCACCTGGGGGCAACAAACCCCGAGATGGAGGAAGAGTACCATCCGAAGAGGTCACCCTTTGTCCGAAGAGTTTTTACTCCTCGGGTACGAATAGTCTTGATCAAATAAACGTATGGAAGGTCCGAATGACCTTCCTGGCAATTCCAATGACAAAGATAAGCTCTGTGCATACCTGTGGATGATAAGGATGAAGAAATATCTCAAGGAAAAGCTGCTACCACCATATTTAATGCATTGCAGCAACTTTTTTGGCCGCATTTATGTGGAGAAGACCCCTGAATAATGCAACCTCAGCTATCGCCACTCCCAAAAAGTTAGAGAAGATGCTTGATGTGACCTATACTCAAGTATGTACGCAGATGAAGGACAAGTGGACGATTGGGATGATGAGGGAGGAGGCTATATAAAGAAGAAGGACCCCTGATAAAGAGGGGGGGAAAAGAAAGGAAGGAAAAAGAAGAAAATATCTTTACTGTAGCTCTGAGAATTGTAACCTATCTTCATTCAATAAAATGCCTCTTCGGACATTCATGTTTGCCCTTGTCCAAGCATGATTGCATGTTAGTTTATCCGCAAGTACCATAATCAACTCTTGTTTAATTCACATCCAGCCCAGTTCTTTCACCCACGCTCTACAAATTCATTGTCTTGGGTTCATAGGGCTCAAAATCCATATCTTTTGGGCTTAGGCTACAAAAATTGACACTACAATTGGCGCCGTCTGTGGGAAGAGCTTATGCAGGGGTGAAAACAACAGTTGGTGATGGCAGAACGAAGTCAACAACAAGCAGAATCTAGGGCATCCCAACACGCTGACCCTTTTCTTAACTTGGAGAGGAGGCAAGATTGTGAGGGTAGTGTGCACACTATGCATACTGGCTAAAGCCAGTCGCATGGCGGGAGTCATGTGTCCCATACAGAGATGAACCGGGACTTGCAACTAGAAGTTGAAAAACTGAAAAGGGAGTTGCGCCATGCAAAGAGGAAACGGATTTCCTCGTATTCTGATGAAGATTTCGATGATGAGCAAGACGTCACTTATCAGCAGAAATCTCAGACATCGGCTAGTGAATCCTTTTCCTATGAAGAAGAGTCTCATCGCAAGAAGCAATATAGAAGCCCATCACGCGGAGGCGTAGGGAATGATGCCATGAGCAGGGCTTTGAATCAGATCTCTCGGTCACCTTTTACTCGCAGAATTGAGGAAGTGAGACTCCCTCGGTGTTTTAACCAGCCAATGTTTACCATCTACAATGGTAAAACAGACCCGGTAGAACACGTGAGTCACTTTAACCAAAAGATGGCTTTCTACTCCAGAGACGAAGCCCTGATGTGTAAGGTTTTTCCCTCCAGTCTGGGGTCGGTGGCAATGAGGTGGTTTGACAGCCTGAAAGCAGACTCTATCAATTCCTTCAAAGAGCTCACCCAGACATTTGGTTCGCACTTTGTCACATGCCGAAGAGTAGCCAGGCCCCTGTCTTCACTGTTATCCCTGAGCATGCAAGAGGGTGAGACTCTAAAGGCATATTCAGATAGGTACTAGGAGATGTTTAATGATATGGAGGGCAACTCCGATGCAATGGCCCTCAGCACGTTCAAGCTCGGCCTCCCTACTGACCATGGTCTAAGGACCTCCTTATCTGGCAAACCAGTTACTAACATGCATCAGCTCATGGACCGTATAGAAAAATTTAAAAGAGTTGAGGAAGATCAATAGCAAGGGAAGGGAAAGGACAAAGCTATCCCCCACGAGAGGAGGGATTTCCGATCGGATCGTTACAATAGCAGTAAACCGCGTAGAGATTTCGCTGGACAATCAGGATCGATTAATCCTCAAGCGGTCAATACTGTATTTAAAGAGCCGGTGCACCAAGTTTTGGAAAAGATTAAAAACGAGCTATTCTTCAGGTGGCTGAATAAAATGGTAGGAAACCCCGAGAGGCGTAATCATAATCTCTATTGCCAGTATCATCAAGACCACATGCATAGCACAGACGATTGTCGGAGCTTGTGGGATCATTTAGATCAGCTGGTCGGTGAGGGTAAACTAAGACACCTTTTGCACCATTCCAGCGGCCAAGGAGGGAAGATGAGTTCAGGGCCCCGAAGAGATGATTCTTCAAAACCGCCATTGGGAACTATTAACGTCGTCTTCGCCGCACCAGGGAGAATAGGATCCTGGCCATCAAAGGTTATGTCAATAGTACAATCACCGACAGGGCAGGTTTATGAGATTCGAGGAGATCAGTTCGTAGCTTGATAGTGCTTAGTGGCTGCCATCCAACATGAGCCCGAAGCCGAGCCCTCGTCCAGGGCCGAAAAGGGTTTATAGCAGTTAAAGTCTCGGGTATTACCTATTGAAGATTCAAACGAGGGCGCTCAATGCGAAGATTTAGTGAAAGTTGTCATTAGGGACGATCCTGAAAAGTTCTTTCAAGTCGGGTCTCAGTTGCCTCTTCAGGAGAAAGAAGAGCTAATAGAATTATTGAAGAGGAATCTTGACGTGTTTGCCTGAGATGCTTACGAAGCCCCAGGGGTGGATCCCCAATTCATTTTCCACCATCTCAAAGTCAACCCATTGATTATTCCCAAGAAGCAGCCTCCTTGGCGCCCATCTAAGGAAAATGCAGATGCAGTGAAAGAAGAAGTGGCCAAACTCAAACGAGCTGGAGCTATTAAAGAAGTTTTCTACCCGGAGTGGTTAGTGAATACTGTGGTAATGAAGAAGAAAAATGGGAAATGGCAAGTCTGTGTAGACTTCACTGACTTGAATAAGGCTTGTCCCAAGGATCCATTCCCCATGCCAAAAATTGATTAGCTTGTGGATGCCACTGTCGGCCACCCTCGGATGAGCTTCTTGGATGCTTTCCAAGGCTACTACCAGATACCACTAGCTCTGGATGACCAGGAGAAGACTACTTTCGTCACACCTATTGGTAACTACCACTACAAAGTGATGCCGTTTGGCTTGAAAAACGTGGGGTCTACTTATCAAAGAATGATGACGAGGATGTTCGAGCCACATCTGGGTAAAAATATCGAGATCTATATAGATGATATGGTGGTGAAAAGCAAGATTATTGCTGAGCATATGAAAGACCTTGAAAGTACCTTCGAAGTCCTTAGAAAGTACAAGCTGCGCCTAAATGCTTCCAAGTGCTCATTTGGCATGGGATCTGGCAAGTTTTTGGGGTACATGGTAACTCACAGGGGAATTGAGGTTAACCCCAATCAGATAAAAGCCATCAACGATTTACAGGCTCCTCGGAACCCCAAGGAAGTTTAGAAACTTATCGGAATGACTGCTGCCCTGAATCGATTTATCTTTCGATCAGTAGATAGGTGTTGGCCCTTCTTCTCTCTGCTTAACAAATGGAAGGGATTCGAGTGGACTGAAGAATGTGCTTTGGCCTTTCAGCAGCTTAAAGATTATCTAGCTCGGCCACCAATTATGTCCAGTCCTGAGCAAGATGAGGTATTGTTTGCCTACATTGCTGTAGCTCCCTACACGGCGAGCTTGGTGCTGATACGATCAGATTGTGGTGTGCAAAAACCGGTTTATTACGTGAGTAAGTCACTGCATGAGGTCGAGATCCGTTATTTGACATTGGAGAAGGCTATCCTAGCAGTGGTGGTTGGTACGCGAAAGCTACCCCACTATTTTCAAGCCCATACTATCATTGTCCTCACTCAGCTCCCACTCAAGGCTATACTCCAGAGCGCTGACTACACTGGATGGATTACTAAATGGGGGACGATCTTAGGGGCTTTCGACATAAAATATACGCCCCGCACTTCAGTGAAGGGCCAAGTCCTTGCGGATTTGGTGGCTGAATTCATGAAGCCCCAACTAGAAGAAGTAACGCCTATGTCAGACATGGATGAAAAATCAGTTGGCATGATCTCCCAACAAATCCCCTCCCACTGGGAAGTATACGTTGATGGCGCGGCAAACCAAAAAGGTTCTGGAGTTCGGCTAGTGTTGATATCCCCTGAAAAAATCTTCATCGAAAAGTCGTTGAGGCTAGATTTCTTGGCAACAAATAATGAGGGGGAGTATGAAGCCCTACTGATGGGAATATCTCTGGTTCGAAAAATGGGAGCAAAGTTTGTGGAATTGTTCTCGGACTCAAGGCTAATCGTGGGTCAGGTACAAGGTGAGTTTGAGGCGAAGGATGAAAGAATGCAAGGGTACCTGAGTCGAGTTAAAGGTCTGCAATCAGAGTTCGACTCTTTCAGTTTGCTACACATCCCCAGAAATGGTAACACACATGCTAACTCTTTGGCCACGCTCGCTACCTCCTCGGCGCAAAATTTGCTGAGAGTCATCCTCGTTGAGGACTTGCATGGGCCTACAGAGGCAAAAAGGGAAGTAGTTCAGGTTCACCAAGTCAGGACCGGACCCTACTGGATGGACCCTATAATTAAGTTCTTGAAAGAAGACATCTTGCCTGAAGAGAGGGAGGAAGCTGACAAAATTCGGAGGAAGGCGACAAGATTCTGGCTATCTGAGGACTAGAAATTATATAAACGCTCCTATTCAGGACCATACTTATTGTGCATGCAACCTGAAGCGGCCGAGTTACTGCTAGAAGAATTACACGAAGGAATATGTGGAAGCTATAATAGAGGAAGGTCCTTGGCTCACCGTGCTATTACTCAAGGCTATTGGTGGTCGAACATGTAAAAAGAAGCCCTTGAGTATGTTAAAAAGTGTGATCAGTGTCAGCGGTTCGCCCCAAACATTCATCAATCAGGGAGAACTCTTAATCCACTATCCAGCCCATGGCCTTTCGCCCAATGGGGCCTAGATATCATGGGACCATTCCCTAAAGCTGCAGGGAACAGGAAATACCTTCTGGTCGGCACAGACTATTTCACCAAGTGGGTCGAAGCTAAACCTTTGGCCAACATCAGAGACGTGGATGTGCAAAGGTTTGTATGGAAAAATATTGTCACTCGGTTTGGGATTCCTCATACTCACATCTCGAACAATGGCTTGCAGTTCGATAGCAAAGCATTCAGGAGTTATTATAGTGAGCTAGGAATTATAAACAGATACTCCACCCCTGCTTATCCCCAAGGTAATGGGCAAGCAGAAGCTGTCAACAAGGTCATAGTGAATGGCTTAAAGAAGAGGCTGGATGATACGAAGGGCAAATGGGTGGAAGAATTACCACACGTACTGTGAACTTACAGAACTACGCCTCGCAGATCTACCGGAGAGACCCCCTTCTCAATGACCTATGGAGCTGAAGCTGTCATACCTTTGGAAACTGGATTCCCAACACTGAGGACCAGTTCATTCAGTCCGACCAGCAACAATAAGCAGCTAGAGAGGAGTTTAGACCTGATTGATGAAAGGAGGGAAAATGCAATGATCCGACTGGCATATTACCAACAAAAGCTCAGGCAAGGCTACGACGCCAACGTAAAGCTAAGGCCCCTAGAACCTGGTGACTTGGTGCTGAGGAAAGTTGTCGGCACCACAAAAAACCCAGCTTGGGGAAAGTTAGGACCCAATTAGGAAGGGTCGTATCGTATTACTTCAGGGGCTGGCATTGGGGGGTATTTCTTAGAAGATTTGGATAGTCATGTAATACCACGCCCCTGGAATGTAAATAACCTTAAAAGATACTATTATTAATCGAACATTTTCTTCAATCAATATGCTGATTCTATATATGAGTAATTCTCTAAGTGTTTAAACTTAAATTCAATCATACCTGTAGTCCTCGGACCAGATGATTTGGGTTAGTTAACACTCGTTCCAAATTCTCTAAGTGTTTAAACTTAAATTCAATCATGTCTGTAGTCCTCAGACCAGATGATTTGGGTTAGTTAACACTCCATTACAGTTATCTAAGTGTTTAAACTTAAATTTAATCATGCATGTAGTCCTCGAACCAGATGATTTGGGTTAGTTAACACTCGTTCCAAATTCTCTAAGTGTTTAAACTTAAATTCAATCATACCTGTAGTCCTCGAACCAGATGAATTGGGTTAGTTAACACTCCATTACAATTCTCTAAGTGTTTAAACTTAAATTCAATCATGCCTGTAGTCCTCGGACTAGATGATTTGGGTTAGTTAACACTCCATTACAGTTCTCTAAGTGTTTAAACTTAAATTCAATCATGCATGTAGTCCTCGGACCAGATGATTTGGGTTAGTTAACACTCCATTACAGTTCCCTAAGTGTTTAAACTTAAATTCAATCATGCCTGTAGTCCTCGGACCAGATGATTTGGGTTAGTTAACACTCCAGTACAGTTCTCTAAGTGTTTAAACTTAAACCCATTCATGTCTCTAGTCCTCGGACCAGATAATTTGGGTTAATCAACATCTCCCATACAGTTATTATTATTGAAATGTGACTTTATAATGAGCCATGCTTGAAATTCTCGAATGTATTTAAATTAACTCTACCTTATGCTAGCCCTTTTTTGTGCATGTTTGAAAAGACATTTGAAACTTCTATAACACTCGTTGCATTTATTATTTAGTAGTAGTTCTTATACAAATTGCTCTTTTCAGTGCCAATCTTAGTTATGTGCATTATTAGCATGACATGGTGATTATGTTTACCTACATTCTCATAAGTACAAAGTACAGTTCTTTGTAGCAAAAGTAAGTCATATTATATGCAACAAGGATACCAAAAGTAAAAGAGAAACTGTTTCATTGATTAAAAAGAGGATAGTTTATAATCTCTTACATAAAAAAAACCTTACATAAAAAACATTACATAAAAAATAAAAAATAAAATAAAAAAAACCTAAGTATCTATGCTTTTGCTTGAGGGACCACAGGGTCGGCAGCCTGGCCTATCTGGGTAGCAGCAACTTCTGAAGCCTGGTCCTTGGGCGGCTCAGCTGGTTTACTCTTATCACCTAGCTGACCAGGCTCCTTGGAGGCCTCAAGAGGGCTTGGAGGAACTTGGATGATCAAGGATCGCTCCGAAGCCTCTGGGTGCTGTGTTGGAGGAAGGGGGTCAGACTTTGGGAGCTCTCGGATATCTGGGTCGTAGTATATGCTCCCAGGTAGCCTCAGTTCTGAGTCAGCAGGCACCCCAGCAGTGTCCATTGCCTTGCCCCACGTTATGTCGCAGTAGTCTCGGCTGACAGAGGCAAACTGCTCAGTTAGACCTTTTTCGGTGACCTCCACTCCCAGTTGGTATGCTGCTTTCTTTTCAGCCTTGGTCGCCTCCTTGGCTAGCTGAGCATCCCTCTGGGCTAGCTTGGCAGTCTTCTTAGCCTTTTGGAGTTCGGCGTGAAGTTCCTTCACAAGCGCTTTCTCAGCTGCCAAACTAGTCTGAGTCTCATTTAGCAACTTGCGTTGGGCTTCGGCCTGGCTCTCAGCATTTTTTAGGCCAGCATTGAGGCTATTCCTTTCGTTGGTCACCTCTTTGAGCTGCTCGGAGATTTGAGAAAACTGCTCTTTCAAGCTGCCCAAGGCTTTCTCTGCCTCAGACCGAGAGTGGGCCTCTGCTTGGGTTTCAATGTATGCATTTTTGCTCCACTCTTCGGCCACGAAGACTTGCTGAGTAATCTGCATAATAAAGTAAAATAGTTAGCATAAAATAAGCAAAAATTGACATGCCAAATCGAAGAGCTGGATTAATTTACTTACCATGGCTAGGTCCCTCTTCAGGGACATGTAGAGGTCATACTGGCTAAAGCGCCTGTATGACTCCATGTCTCCGGGGAGGTGCAATGGCTGCTCCAAAGCTTCAGCCACCCGCCCTGCTTTTCCCTCATCGTAGTTTCTGAGGGAAGTCTCCCAAGAAATAGGAGCGCCATCTAGCTTCAACTTGGGGGACCATGTGCGTTGCCCTCGGTGCACTTCAGCAACATTAGGCTCATCCTGGCTTTCAGTGGATGAGGCCCTTTTGCTCCGGTGGTCTCTCGCCACCTTCTGTTGCTTAGTGGTCTTGGGTGGTACCACCACCTCCCTCTCATCAGTTTCAAGGGGCCTCTTCTTCCTCAGGTCTTGTAAGGGCTTTAGGCCGAGGTCAGGAACCTGAGGTGGCGGTGGAGGCAGATTCGCCACTGGTTGAGAGGTCCCAGTGCCTTTCAGCTCGGCCTTCTTGCCCCTGTTCTTCATTAATGCCTTCAAGTCTGACATATCTTCCTTTTCCGAAGAGCCTTCCGAAAGAGCAGTTATCAGAATGTGAGGATGGACACTGGATTGCCTATCAATCCCCTCTTCGGAGTCTGAGGATGGTATCACTTGGACCCCTCCTGAAGCTTCCCCCCTGAATTGAAATTTATCTATCTGCTCCTTTAGTGAAGAGGTCGAAGAGCCAACCCTTTCGCCTGCAACCACCGGTTCAAGGGAGACTTGTGCAACTGGCTGGACGAGCAGGGGTACACCCTGTGGATTGGGGTGTGGCAAGGGTGCAAGATCGTACGGCGCTAAAAAGCCTTTCCGAGCAACGTTTATACGATTGAGACGATAATCCCCTTGTGTTATCGCGTTGCCGATTGGCTGAAAATCTTTCGGTTTCGCCTTGTACCCAAGAATAAGAGGAGCCGACCGGAGCTGCCCATCCTCGCTTACAAAGATCTCTGATCTTAGTAGATAATTGAGTGGGGTAGTATTTGTAAGGCTGAGCCGAGGAGAAACGTGGTTTTTATTTGTTAAAAATCACAGCAAAGCTTTGTCAGAAATTCGAAACTAGTAACACAAGGAGAGTTAAAAGTTGTTAAAAGGTGAAGATCCTAAGTCTAGTGTTAGTGAGCCTAAATCTAGCATGTCCCACCTGGCTCTCCTGGCTTAGTTGGGCAATGGGGACCGTCGTGCCATACGCTCGAGACGATCACATAGTCGTCTTTCATCCCTTTGTTGGATTTGGGGAGGCAGGAGACGAGTCTAACCACGTCGGACCGGGATTTGAGATAATATCCCGCCCCTTGTTGGCTGTGGCACTCATACATGTGTACCACATCGAGCCAGGTAAGGCCTAACCCTATATGGTGGTTCAGATCCTCAACTGCTCCTAAGATCCTAAACATGTTGGGCGCACATTGGTTAGGGCTAAGCCTATGGTTCCTAAGATAATTGCTGGTAATGGGACCCATAGGGATGATCATCACTCTTTCTAGAAAGGCAATGATGGGGATAACAACTTCGTCCGTCTTTCGATTTGTTAGTATTTTTTCTGGAGGGCAATACCTCACACCCACATTTGGGGGTATGCGATATGCGGCTTTAAATGCCTCCAACTGATCAGGACTATCCACCAAATACTGGAGTTTACCCATTGCACTTAAACGGAAATATGGAAACACTAAGCGTAGCAACCAGGGGGTGACTGTTTAAAGGTCGAGAAAGCTGGCCGAAGAGAAAACAAAATGATCGAACAGATGATAACTTACAGGAGCTAAACCGAAGATTGATCTTCGAACTCGCAGAAGGATTCTTAAAGACTCTGGGGAAGACTAGGATTGATGACTGAGAGAGTTTGATGGAGTCGTGTGCTTGTTCTTGCTGGAGTGTCTGAGAGTTTGCAAAGTAAGGAAGAAGTAACTTCTTCTGAGATTTTATACTAGGTCAAATGAAAGGGCAGAAGTTATTTCGCCCAAGTCCTGGGGAAGAACCACGCCCGTTAGATCAACAACCCACCGTTGGATACAAAGGACAAAGCGCCGCCTGGAGTAATTAATGCAGCGCTTTGGAAATATGAAAACAACAGTGGCAATGATGAAGCGCTTATATCTATGCCTACACACGTGCCAGTTTAGATATTTGGCTGTTCTCAAGCTTTTTACTCCGTGACAAGTCAAAATCCCACTTTTTCTCTTCGGATGCGGGGGAAAAATTAAGATTTTAAGGGGCTATTGTGGGGGGGGGGTAAAAGCCCAAATCTACCTATTGGGCCTGGGGCCCTATTTTTAAGATTACTATATGTCCGAAGAGTAATAACGGGCTGGGATAGAGTTCACCTGGGGGCAACAAACTCGGAGATGGAGGAAGAGTACCATCCGAAGAGGTCACCCTTTGTTCGAAGAGTTTTTATTCCTCGGATACGAATAGTCTTGATCAAATAAACGTATGGAAGGTCCGAATAACCTTCCTGGCAATTCCAATGACAAAGATAAGCTCTGTGCATACCTGTGGATGATAAGGATAAAGAAATATCTCAAGGAAAAGCTGCTACCACCGTATTTAATGCACTGCAACAACTTTTCTGGCCGCATTTATGTGGAGAAGACCCCTGAATAGTGTAACCTCAGCTACCGCCACTCCCACAAAGCTAGAGAAGATGCTTGATGTGACCTATACTCAAGTATGTACGCAGATGAAGGACAAGTGGATGACTGGGATGATGAGGGAGGAGGCTATATAAAGAAGAAGGACCCCTGATAAAGGGGGGGGGGGGGAAGAAAGGAAGGAAGAAGAAGAAAATAACTTTACTGTAGCTCTAAAAATTGTAACCTATCTTCATTCAATAAAATGCCTCTTCGGACATTCATGTTTGCCCTTGTCCAAGCATGATTGCATGTTAGTTTATCCGCAAGTACCATAATTAACTCTTGTTTAATTCACATCCAGCCCAGTTCTTTCACCCACACTCTACAAATTTATTATCTTGGGTTCATAGGGCTCAAAATCCATATCTTTTGGGCTTGGGCTACAAAAATTGACCCTACAAAAAACATGTTTGGTTAGTTGAAATTAAAAATAAAAAAATAGTTTTTTGAAGAAAAAAATAAAAAATACTAAAATATGTAGTTATTAGGATTTAAATTCTAATGTTAAATCATTAAATGAGACAGATTCATTAAATCAAATGCGTGTTTTATTTGACTTTTGAAAACTAGACATTGAAAACAACCTTATGCATTTTTTCAGTTTTTTTCACAAATTGAGTTTTGAGAACCGTTTATGTTTTTGTTCATTTTGAGTTTCTAAGCAAGTTTTTTAGTTTCAAAAATAGAAAATTGTTTTTTGAAAACAGAAAATAAAGGGAAAAAACAGTTATCAAACATACCCTAAAAGTACTCAACATAAGAACTTTAAGGCTAAGATTGTATTGTAGACTTTAAAACTTACCCCTACAAGTTCTTTAAATGAAAATATTAAAACAAAAAATGGTAAATGTATTACAAGTTTTATTACATAAAACTTACAAACTGATATTATAATGAATATAATTAACAAGCTTTAACCACTCATAAATTAATAATTGAATTATCTTTTATAATTAGGGGCACATTATTTTAAAGTTTAGTAAAACTAGTAGTACCTGTAGAACTACTGTACTAAAACCGTTGGGTTAATTGGTGTGCTCAATTACTAATTCAATACCAAGAATCTTAGCCACCAAGTCGACACTGCTTTTTTATATTTCTTTAGCATGATCCGTGATGAGAGGTCTATGCAATTTCGTAGGCCAGAGGATGTGTTCCATTTGGACTTCTAAACTGGGACAATGACATTTGCCCCCCAAAAAAAAAAAAAGTCAGAGATGGAGGGCTACATAATGAGAGCAGATAAGCACCTCTCGTTTGCGATACACAGTCGCTTTTGCACTGTAATAGGACGAAACCTGGGCAGTATGGAGGGTCCCTACTGTAGGAAGTGTGGTTCCAGTGATGTGTGAACTTTGTTGCATTGAAATTTGGCAAATACTTGGAGAGGAATGCATAAGAGAAACCAAAAAAGAAAAAGGAAATTCTATTACTTACTCAACAAGAAATACACCCAACAGTCAGCCCAACAATTTTCTATATATAACGTAGCTCGGAATTGTTATTTCATTAGCAAAAATTTTCTTCTAACAATTCATAAAAAGTTTCAGAAGAGAAAAATGATGATGATGGGGGAAACATGGTCTCAACTAGGCTCACTGATTGCGACTGCAATGTTTCTTTGGGCGATGTTTGACAAATATTTTCCTTACCATCTTCGTGGCCCTATCCTAACTTACAGTAAGAAATTGGCGAGTTTCGTGTATCCTTATATCCAAATTAAGTTCCAGGAATTCACTGGCGAGTATCTTAAGCGTAATGAAGCCTATGCTGCCATTGAAACATACCTCAGTAACAAGTCCTCCACCGAAGCTAAAAGTCTTAAAGCTGTAGTTGTCAGAGACAGCAATCAACCTGTACAACTGAGCATGGATGAGAACGAAGAGATTACAGATGAATTTGAAGGGATCAAGGTTTGGTGGGCTGCAAAGTCAATCACCCCAAGAACACAGTCAAATCCTTTCTACCCAGCGACGGAGGAGAAGAGGTATTACAAGCTAACTTTCCATAAATCTCACCGAGAAATTGTGTGTGGGAAATACATCAATCATGTGCTGCAAGAAGGGAAGGCAATAACGGTGAGAAATCGACAAAGGAAGCTGTGCATCAACAATCCTAGTCAGAATTGGGGTGGCTACAAATCGCGCAAGTGGAGCCATGTGACTTTTGAGCACCCAGCAAGTTTTGACACTTTGGCCATGGAGTCAAAGAAAAAGGAAGAAATCATCAATGACCTTATTAAGTTCAGCCAGGGGAAAGAGTATTATGCTAAGATTGGCAAGGCCTGGAAGCGTGGCTATCTTCTTTATGGTCCTCCTGGAACTGGTAAGTCTAGCATGATTGCTGCCATGGCTAACTTCATGAACTACGATATCTATGATCTTGAATTGACAACGGTTAAGGACAACACGGAGCTGAGGAGGCTTTTGATCGAAACGACAAGTAAGTCTATTATTGTGATTGAAGATATTGATTGCTCACTTGATCTTACGGGTCAACGAAAAAAGAAAAAGGAGCAAGTGAATGATGAGGAAAAGAAGGACCCTGCTAGTAAAATGGCCAAAGGAGAAGAAGAAAGTAATAGTAAGGTCACTCTCTCTGGTTTGTTGAATTTTATAGATGGGCTTTGGTCGGCTTGTGGGGGAGAGAGGATCATTGTTTTCACTACTAATTATGTGGAAAAACTTGATCCGGCTCTCATTAGGAGGGGACGTATGGACAAGCACATAGAAATGTCCTATTGTGGCTTTGAAGCATTCAAGGTTCTTGCCAAAAATTACTTGAATATTGACTCACACCCTTTGTTTGTGACTATTGGTCACTTGTTGGAGGAAACCAATATTACTCCTGCTGATGTTGCTGAGAATTTGATGCCTAAGTCACTGAATGATGATGCTGAGACTTGTTTGAAGAAATTGATTGAAGCTATTAAGACTACCAAAGAGGAGGCAATAAAGAAGGCTGAGGAAGAGGCGCGGTTAAAGGCAGAGAAAGAAGAGAAAGAGAAGCAAGAAACTACTCAAGAAGATGTGAAAGTTGATGAGTCTTTAGCTAAAGAAGTGAAAGAGAATGGTGTTGAAGTTGTGATAGAAGATAAGACATTGGCAAAAGAGATTAATGAAAATGGAGTCACTGCCTGAAGTAAACTAGGATACAATTTTTTTTTTGATATGTCTAGGATACAATTATGACTGAAGTGATTAGGTGTTATTGTGTGCTCTGCGTTATATGTATAATAAAATAGGTTGAATAGGCGTTGTGTAATAAATTGAATAGCTTGATGTAGTAGGTATTTGTGTAATAGGTTCATAAAAAAAATAAAAATAAAAACAATATTATTGTAGTGGTCAGAAATATCTCAAATACTAGATGTTGAATTATCTCAGTTTGTTAAATAAAAATCGACAGTTTTTACGGGTTATTTTTTTCTTCTGATCACCACAATAAATAATACTACTGTCATCTTTTGAATCTTTCATTTGGTATCTTAATAACATAGGCTTGATATTGTGGTCCTTATTTTTTTAAGAGAAAAGAGACTATCACGTGGATACTTTAATTCAGTTTCATTAATCAAGCATGATAGGAAACGATGTCGCAGACTTAAAAGTCCTACGGTGTCGTTTTACCAACTAAGGGATTAAAGAACCGAGATATGAAACGCAGTCGTATTGCTTACAGGATTGGTTATTCCCGGTCTACACGTGTGTTCACTAATACATACGCTTCAGAAAATCAGTCAGTTAGTTTTGGAATCTCAACGACTAGTAAATTTGTAATGTTTGTTAATTGTTATTAACTCAGTCACCGAGTTTTTTTTCGTGATTAGATGTATAAAGCCTTAAACCAATTGAATTATTTTAGTGAAATCATTCATTCTCTCGAATCTCCTTCTCTTGCTTCTCTGTAATTCTATTATCTTCAACCTCTCTATTTCATAGTCTCAATCTCTAAAAATTGCCTTTCATATTATTATACTGTTATTAATCTTTGCAAATCTTTCAGAGGTAATGTGAAAGGAAGTTCGATCCAATGATACAATGAATGTTATAGGAATAGAGAGTGATTGTGTTGTTATTTGTTAATTCACATTTAACTAATTTGTAAAACTGGCATTTGAGATTTCTGCATTAGTTTGTTGTATGAGGAACTGTTTAGAATGGGTCTAAGATTGAGCCTTACTTGTATGAGTTTCAACTCCAGAATGTAAAACCTCTACGGTTGTTGAAATGCACAAAACCTCAGAGTTTGTTAAATTCGAACTTCCATTGATGCATTTGGATGACAGAATTTGGACATGTGAATTTGGATTTGGGTTATTAAAATCCTAATATCTTGTTTGAATAGTTTAAAAAAGTCAAGGATTTGGATTTAACAAATCTACAAAAATTTTAAACCTTGAAATCCTTGGATATATTTTAAATAACTTAAATTATACTTGAATTTCAGAAATCATTAAGACATACTTCAATTGATTTTAAATTGTATAATCTCAAATTATCATGGATACAAAATGCATCCAAGTAAGAAATTTTAAAATTTAAAGATTTGAAATCAAGGCATTTCAAATCTATTGGTTTAAAAATCCAAATTCAAGTATCGAAACACATCCTTAAAACTTTTGCAAATGAATATATGATTTTGTTAGGATTTTAGTTGGTTAATATCTGTCACAATGAAATTAGATTAGGTTGAAAATTCCTGATCCAAAAAATCAATAAGATGCAAATGTTGCATCAAAATAATTCCAATATACAGAATCTTGCTTGAGCAAGAAATGAAGTTGCTCCAGCAAGCGCTGTAGAGTGAACAGTAACCCCATGAGAGTATAGAAGGTGCTGAGCTATTTTTGTGGAAGAATATATGCTTACTCTGTAAGGATTTAGTGTAGCCACCCATTCCAAATTGGTGAGGGCCTAGGGGGGTATGAGTTTTAGTGCTCTGTTTTTGTCATGAAGCATATTTGAGAGTTCGAGCTGCCAAGCTTCCCTTAAAAATGAAAAATACATAGTGAGGGAAAGACAACCCTGGCTTTAGGTCCAAAAACCTTCTTTTGATTTCTTTTGTTCTTGCTTCTTTGAACAACCCAAAGAACTCATGCCAAGTGTTTGATATAATAAATTTTTCATTATTTCATTCAGCTTTCAGTCCCAAAAGTCAGTGTTAGAGGTTGTAAAACCACAAAGTCAAAACCAACTTACCAAAATTATTATTTTCCCCCCTTATAAAGGTTTCAGTACCAGACCCACTGAAAAATAGGCACCAACGTCGACGAGTCTTGCTATGTGGAATTTTAATAATAATTAGTATTATTCCCGTACAATATACGATTTGATGAAAATTCATATTTAAGTTAAAAAAATTTTAAAAAAATATTAAATAAATAGTAATAATAAAGAAAAAATAGGTAAATAATTTTAATAAAAAATTTATTTAGAGTTTAGTCTTTATAAGTGTTTATCTCTTTTTATATTTTAAAATTCTCTTTGTGCTTTGTGTTAATTTCTTAATATGAGATATGGAATGAGTTTGATCATTCCTATTTGGGTTATGTTTAATTTATACACTAGCCAATACAAACAATAATAAACAAAATAATTCCTTAATACCTAATTTTTTCCTAGTGATAGTTTAATTGAAAAAATCAACACACTCACAAATTAAATACAATAACCAAAACCAAAAATCAAAATATATACAAAAGAGTTCAAAAATTGAGAATATAAAAAAATTATAAAAACTTACATAAGAGAACCAAGAACTTAAATGAGTGTCCATTATTTTGCTTTTTTATAGTAAACTTCCTTTAGCATAATAACCTACACTCAAATTCAAAAGTAGAGATCAATAAGTAAGATGAATTTACTAAATTAAAACATAAGAGTAAATTGCATTTTGAGGGAAAAAAAATTACAATATCTTGGGGTGTATTCTGTGGGATTTAATTATTGGGATGACTTATTAGTTAAGAAGGATTGTGTTGAAAAACCATGGTTGAATATATATATATAAATTTTGAAAATTTTAATAATAAAATTTTAGTTAGAGTAGAATTTATATTTCTAAAACTTAGATAATAAATTTTTATATAAATTAAATTTGGACAAAGTTTAGTTACAAAATTATACCAAAAAAAAAAAAAAAAATGAATATCTTTTTATTGGAGGTGAATTTTGATAAATCCACATTTGGATTACATTTTCTTCTTATACCCTCCATGTTTGCAAAATTTTTAGAAAATTAAAGGTCAATAGCTCTATCGCCAATAAATTGTCTAAATTGTAAGTTTTTGTAGTTTAAAGTTATACATAAAATATAACCTTATAAATCATATAGTAAGTAATATCCAATTGTCACAAAATTTGACATGTGTATCAAGAGTATAAAAAATATGTAATCTAATGGTTTGTGTAGGGACACGGTTTACAACCCAAACCCAAGATATATGAGATTTTGGCCCAGTGAGCCCAGTACAATGAATTTGTAGAGAGTGGGTTGGATAACTAGACTTTAATGAATTTGACAACGGCTAGTATGGATTTAAAAGATGATCAAGCAAGAACAAGAAAAATAGGGCTGAATGAATTCATTGTCCGAGGAGGTATTTTCTCATATAAATCAATAACAGTTGAGTACAAGTACAATTTTGATTGCTACAGTATTCTTTCTCTCTTTTTTTGACCTCAACCTCGTGAAGGGTATCTTATATTATATAGATCCTCTTTGGCCATCTTGATCCTACATCTGTCGATCATTTGAGCCCTTACTTGAGTGCCTGTCCCATCAGACACCTTATTTGGCTTTCTGTGAGTTGCGGTAGCCAATGCAGTACTATTCAGGGGTCTTCTCCATATAAATGCGGTCAGAAAAGTAGTTGCAGTGCATTCAATACGGTGGTAACAGCTTTCCTCGAGATATTTTGGGTTCCCTTCCTTCTCGCATGTTCGTGAGGCACGTTCTTATCACTGGAGCTTCTTGGAAGGTCACTTTGATCTATAGGACCTACATCTGATATGTGTTTAGCTTATCCGAGGAGGTATTCCTTCTCGGACCACCATCCCACTTGCATTTGGCTCCTTAAGTTATGAGTCTAAACCATTTATTTCTATTCGTTCGTCCTCGGACTACTAATGCTCTCAACAAAGGCCCAAAGCCCAATATATGATTTGGGCCCTTAACCCTACAGTTTGATTTTTAAAATATCTTGTAATTTTTAAAGGAAGTTTTTGTCTTAGGCTACAATAAATTTTGTAGCTAAACTTTGTTCATTAAATTTTTGTTAAATCTTATCCCTTAGTCAAGAGCTTTGTAGCTTCATATCCTAATAAAATATTAATGTAATAAGATTCAACTTGAGGAAAAAAAACAAAAGTGAAAGCGTGGATTGTGTGAGATTTAAGTGTAGAACTTTTTTATAATAGTCTTTTAGTTTGAATAGAATTTAAATTTGTTTTAAATTATTATTAAATTATGCAACTTGAGGGAAAAAAACAAAATAAAAAATGTGATTATTGTTAAATCTTATCCCTTTGTCAAAATGTGAGGTTTTTATTTTTTTTAGAAAGAAAACGTGGGTTTTTGTGTGGGATTTTAATTTATAAATTTTTTATAAAAGAATTTTAGTTTGAATAGAATTTAAATTTGTTGAAAGTTAAATTTTAACATTTTACCTAATTTAAACCATTGTTAAATATTACCCCTTAATTGAGGAAATATATCCTAACAAAAAATATATAATTAATTTACTAATTAATGAGAGTAGCCACTTGGCGCAACCATGAAAAGTCATGGCTGAATATATATAAATTCTAAAATTTTTAATAATAAACTTTTAATGAGTAGAATTAAAATTAAAAAAACTTAGATGATAAAGCTTTATCTAAATTAAATTATTGTCAAATCTTATCCTTAGTCAAGAGCTTTGTAGCTAAATACACTAATAAAATATTAAATTAATAAGATGCAACTTGAGGAAAAAAAAAAGTGTGGGTTATGTGGGATTTAAGTTTTTTTTTTTTTTTTTTAATAATAAACCTTTAGTTTGAATATAATTTAAATTTGTTTTAAATTATTATAATATCATGCAACTTGAGGGAAAAAAAAATAAAAACATGGGTTGTGTAGGATTTAAGTTTAGAAATTTTTTATAATAAACTTTTAGTTTGAATGGAATTTAAATTTGTTTTAAATTATCGTTAAATCTTATCTTTTAGTCAAAACTTGGGCTATTTTTTTATTTATTTTTAATAAAATTAATTTACTAATTAGTGAGAGTAGTCACTTGATTTAACCATGTCTTCTAAGTCCAACTTTTATTATACTTATGGAAAAAAAAAACAAAAACAAAAACGTGAGTTGTGTGGGATTTAAGTTTAGAAATTTTTCTATAATAAACTTTTAGTTTGAATAGAATTTAAATTTGTTTTAAATTATTATTAAAGTTTATAAATTTTTGATAATAGACTTTTAGTTTGAATAGGATTTAAATATTTTTAAAAATTATTGTTAAATCTTTTTTTTTTTTAAATGTGAGCTATTTTTATTTTTTTTAATCAAATTAATTTACTAATTAGTGAGAGTGGCCACTTGACCCAACCACGACTTCTTAACCTAACTTTTGTTATAATTGAGGAAAAAGTAAAAGCAAAAACGTGGGTTGTGTAAGATTTATGTTTAGAAATTTTTGCTAATAGACTTTTATTTTGAATAGAATTTAAATTTATTTTAAATTATTGTTAAATCTTATTTTAAATTATTGTAAATCTTATCATTTAGTTAAAACGTGGGTTGTTTATATATATATATATATATATATATATATATATATATATAATTAATTGACTAATTAGTGATAGTAGCCACTTAGCCTAACCACAGCTTGCAAGCCCAATATTTATTATACTTCAGGAAAATAAACAAAAACAAAAACAAAAACATGAGTTGTGTGGATTTAATTTTTTAAAATTTTAATTATAAACTTTTGGTTTGAATAGAATTCAATTTTTTATAAATTATTGTTAAATCTTATCTCTTAGTCAAAATAAGGATTTTTTATGTATAAAATTAATTTATTAATTAGTGAGAATAGCCACTTGGCTCAACCACGACTTCTAAACCCAATTTTTATTATATATTATATGATTTGAATAAGTAAATAAATATTTTAATGAGTAATATAATATTAAAAAATTACAATATTTTATGTAAGGGCATAAGAGTAAGTTAATTTATACAAATTACATTTTCTATTTTCTCACTTTTTTTCTCAACCAAACAATTTTTTTTTTTTTTATCTCTCCACATTTTCACCCCAAAACCAAACACAAATGAGGGAATAAATTAAAATCTTTTCTATCATCCCACTTTTCTATCCCTTCCCCATTTCTTATTCTCCTACTTTTCCATCACTTCAATCAAACAGACTCTTAGAGTATTAGAGATTTTAGCTTATTACGGGTGAAAAGCTCATGGAGGAGATCATTAACACTTCATTTACGAGTGCACAAAGAAATAGAATAAGTAAATTATAAAAGAATGAAATGTATTTAATAAAATTACTACAGTGTCATTGCACCACCGATAATCATGAAAAATAAATAAATAAATAAATAAAAGATGCTAGAGAGAAGAGAAGGCACGACCTTTTTATTTCCAATATAACATAATGTGAGGCAGAAAATGATTTTTTGCAAAGCATAATTCATTTTTTGTCCATTAATGTGTGGTTGTCTGTTTTTTTTTTTTACTAGACTATTCTATTGACTTGCACGTTCTGATTTCACCAAAAATAGGAAAATGTTCAATATTATTTTAAACAAAACGTTTGACACAAAAAGAAATGAAACCTATATTTGAACATGAGTTTAATATTTGCTATTTTTGTTCCAGCTAGGAGGCGCTGTTAATATGAAGGAGTCACCGCTAGTTTTTGGTGTTTATGTTAGAATTATATGCCCACAAAAACAATTTTATGGATTTTATTTGATAATAAATTACATTTCCACATGCAGGATTATTATGGGTATTTTTATTATTTATATATGGCTTGTAATACTAATGTCACCTCTAAAGAAAAATTATGCTAATAAATAAGGAATCAAAGACATGAAATAATTATTTTTTTATAGACTAGTAAATTGTTGCTGGGCCGGGAATATTAAGGTTTTCCACTTCTCGACTAATCTTTATGTCATAATACTTTTATTGCTTTGGTTATATTATTTGTGGAATTTACATATCATTTGTTGTGTGATTAACTATTTAATTACTTGTGAGTTATAGTAAGCTCAACTAATAAAGTTTCTGATAATTAAATAAAAGATCTGGAGTTTAATCCCTACCTACACAAAAAATCGATTGGTGTCTTGGTTTAATAATAAAGAATTATCATCAGGGGCAGATATTATAGGCTGACATTCTCTCCAAAAAAAAAAAAAATTTAATTAATTAATCGATCAGGAGATAATTAAGGGTTAGTAGAGAACGTAATAATTGTCCTTTCTTGGGTTGCATTATGGAACTTGATCTTGTACTTAGAATTTGAAAAATACAGTCAAACAAGAAGCATGGTCAAGGAATTTTCCAACATTACACCCAACACGCTTCAGTCAAGAGAAATACCAATATCAAACGGGTATGTGTTGGGATTACCATAGTGTAATTATTTTTATTATAAAAATTCAGCTAACACATTATTTAAAAATGTCATTTCGTTGCTCTGTTAGTGTCATACATAATAAAAAATTAAAAAAAAGAAAAAGAAAAAAAAAGGAATAGCGGAAGTGGATAAAGAAACTAATTAATTGTGCTCGTTATTAAAACTTTAAAGACTAAAACACTTATTTAAAACACGAGAGACTTAAAGTTCTTAACATGTAAAATTTAGGGCAAAGAGTGTATTTTAAACTTAAAAATGGTTTGGTTTGAGTTTAGTATCTTATGCATTGGATCTGATAGGATGCTGCCATGTGTCCTAAAATTGTCATATGTCAGCATCCAATCAGGTCTAGGACTCACTGGATTCAAGCCTCCCTCCTTTAAAAAAATTTACCCCCCTTAAACGAAAATATTAAAACACTTGGGTCGGTATGCTTAATTACTAATTTAATACCGATAATCTTAGCCGCCATGTCTGTAATGTTTCTTTCGCATGACCTGTGATGAGAATCTACGCATTCGTAAGCCAGATGACGTCCTCCATACGAACTTCTAAATGCTGACAATGAAACTAAAAAAAAAAAAAATGGAATTCAAAGATGGAGGCTTCATAATTAAAATGACAACATGTAAGCATCTCTCTCGTTTGCAAAACTTCACAACACAAAATTGCCTTTTTTTTAGACAAGAGGACGAAAACTGGGCTGCGTGGAGGGTCCCTATTGTAATAAGTGTGGTTTCCCTGATGTGTAAATTTTGTTTCATTGTAATTTGGAAACTACTTGGAAAGGAATGCATGAGAGAAACCTAAACATAAAAAAAAATAAAAAAGACCAAAAAAAAAAAAAAAAAAACGAAAAAGAAAAGAAAAGAAAAGAAATTCTATTTCTTACTCAACAAGAAATAACACCTAGCAGTACAATTTAATTTCTATATATAACGTAGCTCGGAGTTGTTCTTTCATCAGCAAACGTTTTCTTCTAACAACTCTCATAAAAGGTTTCAGAAGAGAAAAATGATGATGATGGGGGAAACATGGTCTCAACTAGGCTCACTGATTGCGACTGCAATATTTCTTTGGGCGATGTTTGACAAATATTTTCCTCACCATCTTAGTGGCCCTATCTTAACTTACAGTAAGAAATTGGCGAGTTTCGTGTATCCTTATATCCAAATTAAGTTCCCTGAATTCACTGGCGAGTATCTTAAGCGAAGTGAAGCCTATGCTGCCATTGAAACATACCTCAGTAGCAAGTCCTCCAGCGAAGCTAAAAGTCTTAAAGCAGTAGTTGTCAAAGACAGCAGTCAACCTGTACAACTGAGCATGGACGAGAACGAAGAAGTTACAGATGAATTTGAAGGCATGAAGGTTTGGTGGGGTGTAAAGAATATCCCCCCAAGAACACAGTCATTTTCTTTTTACCCAGCGATGGAGGAGAAGAGGTATTACAAGCTCACTTTCCATAAATCTCACAGAGAAACTCTGTGTGGGAAATACATCAATCATGTCCTGCAAGAAGGAAAAGCAATAACGGTGAGAAATCGACAAAGGAGGCTGTGCATCAACAATCCTAGTCAGAATTGGGGTGGCTACAGATCAACCAAATGGAGCCATGTCACTTTTGAGCACCCAGCAAGTTTTGACACTTTGGCCATGGACTCGAAGAAAAAGGAAGAAATCATCAATGACCTTATTAAGTTCAGTGAGGGAAAAGAGTATTATGCTAAGATTGGCAAGGCCTGGAAGCGTGGCTATCTTCTCTATGGTCCTCCCGGAACTGGTAAGTCTAGCATGATTGCTGCTATGGCTAACTACTTGAACTATGATATCTATGATCTTGAATTGACAACGGTTAAGGACAACACGGAGCTGAGGAGGCTTTTGATCGAGACGACAAGTAAGTCTATTATTGTGATTGAAGATATTGATTGCTCACTTGATCTTACGGGTCAACGAAAAAAGAAGAAGGAGCAAGAGAAGGATGAGGAAAAGAAGGACCCCGCTAGTAAAATGGCCAAAGGAGAAGAAGAAAGTAGTAGTAAGGTCACTCTCTCTGGTTTGTTGAATTTTATAGATGGGCTTTGGTCAGCTTGTGGGGGAGAGAGGATCATTGTTTTCACTACTAATTATGTGGAAAAGCTTGATCCGGCTCTCATTAGGAGGGGACGTATGGACAAGCACATAGAAATGTCCTATTGTGGCTTTGAAGCATTCAAGGTTCTTGCCAAGAATTATTTGGATGTTGACTCACATGAATTGTTTGCGACCATTGACCATTTGTTGGAGGAAACCGATATGACTCCTGCTGATGTTGCTGAGAATTTGATGCCTAAGTCACAGAATGAAGATGCTGAGACTTGTTTAAAGAAATTGATTGAAGCTATTAAGACGGCCAAAGAGGAAGCAACAAAGAAGGCTGAGGAAGAGGCACGGTTAAAGGCAGAGAAAGAAGAGAGAGAGAAGCAAGAAGCTACTCAAGAAGATGTGAAAGTTGATGAGTCTTTAGCTAAAGATGTGAAAGAGAATGGTGTTGATGTTGTGAAAGATGACAAGACATTGGGTAATGAGGTGAAAGAAAATGGAGTCACCGCCTGAAGTAAACTAGGATACAATTATGACTGAATTTGTTCTTGTGTGCTCTGCATTATGTATATTAAAAGTCATTATATGCTATATTGATGCTTGAAGAATGTGAAAAGATGTGTAATAGTGCTATATATGGTGGTTAGAACCATTAGTCTGCTAGGCTGTAGTGAGTAGATGTTTGTATGTTTTTAGTTTGTTTAATAAGAACTACTCTGTTCCTATAAGATTCAATAAGAACTACTCTGTTCCGATAAGATATGAATCAAGTGGGACTTATCACCTTTACCATATTGTTCATGCCTTTTTTTTTTTTCTTATATAAAAAGACAGATGTCAAAGCAGCCCCAAGTATTTGTAGATTGTAGTACTGTTCTAGGCTCCTAATTATTTTTTGAATATAGAAAATTAAAATACTGCCAACAACTATGGGCTTGGCCGACTTCAGCTGAGCAAAACTTAGCCAAGCTCTCAACCCAAGTTCATTCTCTCGGGCAGGGACGGATCCAGGTGGGCCCAAGGGGGCCCGGCACCCCTGGTCCAAAATATTTTTTTTTAATTATTCTATATTTAATTTTTATAATTGGTACTCTTTTCCCCCAATTTAACTAGTCTAATCTAAATAGTAGCTATCTAACTTAAAAACTTAACAAAAATAATAAAAATATTCACAATGGTTATTATATTTTAACAAAAAACCTATTTTACCACCAAAGAACAAATAAATCATGTGTTATTGGAGATGTTAAAGCTAAATTTTTTGCAACTATAGTAAACTGGTATAGATACTAGTTGACTATAGCAAGTTATTCAAAATAAAATAAAATATTTCATTAAGATTATATCTTTTTCTTCAAATAAAAAACTCAAATTCTCTCTCTTTCTTATTATTTTAATGAATTGTTAATATTATTTTAAATGAAGTGATAAAAAAGTAGATAAAGTAGCTTTTTGAGGTACAAAAAGCTAAAATTTTTAGCATTACTACTCTTAATACTCTAACTTCAAAAAAAAAAAAAAAATAATCTTAGCTAGCCTAGTATTAAAAAAAAAAATATATATATATATATATATATTTTGTTGTTTTTATCTTTGTCTTTGTTGGTAGATAATTAATGTATTTAAAAACAATGATTTTGTGTATTTATAAATTTTTAATAGTATATAAATGTCTATTTGAAGTTTTTTTTTTTTTTTTTACTAGTTTAAAATCCTGGGTTCATCCCTGCTCTCGGGCTAAAGGCCCGTAGATGTTGGGGTTCAGTCAAGTTGATCCTAATTTTATTTTATTATTTTTTAGTTGAATAATATAATGAAGAGATTAAACTCAATGTTCCAATAGAAAATACAGCACATTGCATGATATCCCAAAAACTACCCCAGAAAAGTATTAGTGCTAAAAAGCAGGATCGCTTATTTAATGTCTTACTGAGGGTTAAACTTCAGAGTGATGAACAAAGATCGCACGGACCACGTGTAGGGGATGAAAATGAACCTATATATGAGTAGTATACATTCTATAATCGTAAACATTATATATATATATATATATATAGTTTCAACTTATGAGATCCGTTTCTGATGATTGTCCTCTTTATTATCAGAGCAAGACACCAATTAATTTTTGTATAGGTGAAAATTGAACCTTAAATCTCTTATTTAGCCATCAAAGATTTTACTAAAGAAACTAACTAGAATCTACTATAATCATAAACTTTAGTGTATTACAAATGAAAAAATTCAAATAATGGAAGACAATAAAAACACACCTCGTGTCATTATTGTTTAATAATAATTTGAAGAAAAAACCACTTCAAATTAATATATTATGAATGAATAGTTTTGTCTCTATAACCTATTACCTTAAAAAATAAAAATAAAAACCCTTTTGAGGAAGAACAAAACTTCTTTTTAAGTCTAGACTATTGTCACAGGATAGATTTCACCCAAATTTCTCTTTTTATCACACTAAGTTACTCACTTGGTCTCATCCAACATACACAAAGGAACACTCAAACTAGTTCGTGTGAATCAAGTAATCAGCAACGGAAACAAGCGTGCACAAAAAGCATAGAGTTATTACTTTACCTCAAAGGACTAGGGTTTTACCTCACCAAAAGCTACCTTAGCATCCAACACAACCACCTGAACTTAAATCTCACAAAAGTTACAATGTTTTCCTCACTATGCATGCTTAGTTTACCTTAGATATACTTTCTATTTTTTTTATAATTAAAAAAATGGATTTTTTAAATAGACTCATCAACCTTCCACCATGTGGCGGCAATGGATAATACCACGTGCACTATTGGAGCCTTGATAGGGCAACAACATAGGTTTATAATTGCAGGAAATAATTGTCATGTCAGTTACTTAGCCAAATTACTACCTCTATGTTTGTTGCCACATTATGGAATCTGCCAATTGTCTTGGAATCGTTCCCTTACTGTCAGCACTTCCCCAAAGTCAGCCTCTAGCTAGATACTGCCATTCTAACTTGCTACCACATAGCACAACCTTTCGCAAATGCAATAGCCTGTTGCAAGCCATTCTCAGCTACCTAACAGCCCAAACACACTTGCCTAGCATGCTACTTTGTCCATGTACTCTTATTAATTTGGAGGGCTTAACCCATGTCAATGCCACCTCCAAGTTTGGCTAAAATAATCCACACAGCACTCACAACAACTTACTCAGCACATGATGACTACCCATATGCAAACAAAACCCCTCTTAGCCTTGTCATCCACATGCCCCAACTGCCCCCATGACTTTCTGTGGCAAGCAGGTTTCAATTTTAATGTTGGTTCTCTTTTATTTATTTCTTTTTTCCCTAGATGATGACAATACCCTGTTGTTTGCCAAGTAGTGTGAAATTGCTCTTTTTTTTTTTTTTTTTTTTTTTTTTTTTTTAAAGATAGTTTTAACTTATGACGTTGGAATCAATTGCTAATTTATTGTACTAAAAAACAATCAAGACACCTTTGCACACTGTGTATTTTTCTTCGGCATGTCCTGCAATGGGAAATTTAGCTGGCCAGAGATTTGGATAAAATATTTAGCTCAAAGATCTAATAGCAACAAGGAAACAGGTGTCGTTATGACTTAAATATATATATATATATATAATTATTTGATGTAAGGAATACCACATAATTTAATATATAATTTTTTTAAAATTCATTTATATACCCAATCAAAAAATATTAATTAAGACATTTATTTATTGTATATTAAAATTTGAGAATTATGGATGTGACGTCATTTTATATTACACTAGTCACGTATTCAAGCATTGTGTGTGATAATAATTTTAAGGTGGTCTCATTAAATTTATTTTTTGTAATTTGGACTAATTTAATAAATAGTAATGCATTTCTTAATCATATTTTTCTCAAGAATTCAAAGTAAGTTAGTGAACATATTAATTTTTTAATAAAAGTTATTTCATTTTGTGTATCATTAAAAAAAAAAAAGTATATAAAATTTGGAGGAAACAAATATGACTCTTGCTGATGTTGATGAGAACTTGATGCCTAAGTCTCCGAATGAAGATTCTGAGACATGTTTGAAGAAATTGATTAATTGAGGCTTTTGAGAGGGCCAAGGAGGAAGCTAGAAAGAAAGCTGAGGAAGGCTGAGAAAGAAGAGAAAGAGAAGCAAGTATTACTCAAGAAGATGTGAATGTTGATGAGTCTTTAGCGGTAAAGAGGTGAAAGAAAATGGAGTCACCGCTTGAAGTAAACAAGGATACAATTATGACCGAAGTGAATGAGTTCTTGTGTGCTCTGCATTATATATATTAAAAGCCATCATATGCTATATAGATGCTTGATGAATGTGAGAAGATGTGTAATAGCACTAGACATGGTGGTTAGAACTACTAGTCGACTTGATTACAAAAAATAAAAAGAGAACTACTAGTCTACTAGGCTTTAGTGAGTAGATGTCGTGTGTTTTTAGTTTGTTTAATAAAAGCTACTCTGTTTAATAAGATTCAATAAGATATGAACCAAGTGGGACTTATCACCTTTAACATTTTTCGATATAAAAAGAACAAATGGGAGTTAAAGCCCCAAATATTTGTAGTACATGTACAGATGGGAGTTAAATGCTGCCAACAACTATGGGCTTGGCCGACTTCAGCTGAGCAAAACTTAGCCAAGTTCTCAACCCAAGTTCATTCTCTCGGGCTCAAGACTTATAGGTGTTGGAGTTAAGTCAGGTTGTTTTATTAATTTTTTAGTTGAATGATATAACGAAGGGAATAAACTCAATGTTCCAATCAAAATACAGCTCATTGCTTGATATCCCAAAAACTACCCCAGAAAAGTATCAGTGCTAAAAAGCAGGTTCACTTTTTGATTAAATAATTTATTTTTAATGCCTTGGTAATGAACGATGACTACACGTAGGGGCGTGCATGGGCTGGGTTGGGTCAGGTTAAGGAGATTTTTTGACCCAATCAATTATGGTAGGTCAAAAAAAATTCAACCTAACCTAACCCATCACATAAGTCCAACCCAACCCAACCCAACCTACATGGGTCGGGTTAAGTCGGGTTGAATCCATGGGCTGGACAAATTTATTATTATTATTATTATTGAATTGAATAGAAAAAAATATAAATATAAATATATTAAAAAAACCCAAAGATTAGTATCAATGTAACTCCTTAAAAGCAAACAACACTAATGACTAAACAACAATTGTAATTTACTAGGGTTTGTGTGAACTAATTGGCTTTTATATAGGATAAGAAAAGCTAGTTATTTTAAAAATTTTATTAATTATATAATATATTTTAAATATATATATTAAATATATGGGTGGGTCGGGTTGGGTTTGGTGGGTTTGGAATTTTATGACCCAAACCCAACCTGACCTGCTATCAAAAAAAACTTTTATAACCTAACCCAACCCACCAAGCCCTAAAAACCGACCCAACCCAACGGGTTGGGTTGGGTCAGGTCGGTTTTGGTGGGTTGGCGGGTTGGCTACACACCCCTAACCACACGCACCACGAATAGGGGGTGAAAATGGACCTATATATGAATCGTATACATTCTATAATCATAAACTTTAGTGTATTATGAAGGAAGAAATTCAAAAAATGGAAGACAATAAAAACATACCTCATGCCATGATTTGTTTAAGTAATTTGTAGAGAAAAAAACCCCTTCAAATTAAGACCCACGTAATACATGAGAATAAATAATTATTTTGTACGTAATAAAATTTATAATTTTTTATCTAAATTTTTTTGAAGATTATTTGTCTCTCTAAAAATTAAACAATTTCTATTCAGTCCACTCGATCAATTTCTGTCTCTTTCAATCCATTATAGATTATTTGAGCCTTAAATTGATTATTTTTGTAAGTTTCCTTTTCAAATTTAGATCAAAAACCCATTTTTTTCTTAATTTCTAGGTTAAAAAGTATGAAATTTTATTATATTTGGGCTTAACTTTTTAGTTTTGAGTTAAAAAATACAAATAAAATAGACACTAAAAATTAGAAATATATATGAGCCCTAAAAATGCAATAAAAATGATAAATATTCAAAATTCTTATTTGGTCCACACTAGCTTTATTCGGTCCATTATGTCCTTTTCGGTCCAATTTGTTCCTATTCAGTCTATACAGTCCTATTTAGTCCATTTTGTACATTGAAGTTTTATTCAGTCTAGTTCGGTCCATTTGGCCTCATTCAGTCTTGTTCAATCCATTCGATCCACATTGGTTCTATTTTGTCCACTTCGGTTTTATTCAGTCCACATTGGTTTTATTCAGTCCATTTTGCCCACTTTGGTTCAATTTGGTCCTATTCTATCAATTCTATCTACTTTGGTCCACTTCACTCATATTTGGTCCGTTTTGTCCACTTTGGTTCTACTTGGTCCACATTAGTTCTATTCGGTCCTATTTAGTCTATATCAGCCCACTTTAGTCCTAAGTTGTGCATTTGTTCTTATTCGGTCCACTTTGGTCCTATTTAGTCCCCTTCGGTCCCCGTTGTTACTATTCGGTCATATTTTGTCCATTCGGCCCATTGTGATCCACTTCGATCTATTTTTATAAGCTTACATAATGGGAAAAGACAAGTTTGTGTTGAAATCACCTATTTTAAGTCCAAATTTATTAAAAATATATATAAATCTTGAACTCGTAATAGCTAAACTATTACGCATAACATTTAATGTTACTACATTTTTGTTGAACCACATTAACGTAGCATTTCAGTCCACTTCGTACAACAAAATTTAAGTGAAAGTCTTTCTAAACATAGTGGCTATTAATATACAAATGTATTCTTTATAGCAATTATTATTATTATTATTATTTTTAACGTCTTCACTTTTAAATGAATTGCTTGAAATTGATTATACATTTAAGCAATATATATATATATATATATATATATGTTGTTAGGAATATCACACAAAGTAATAATGGAGGAACAAGGTTAACACAAAAGATAAACAGAAAATAGATAACTTGGAGGTACTATATCGTTTTCCTTAGACAATATTTGCCCCCCACACTATTGTTGCTAAAGAGTTATCGCAAATTTGTTCTTAGGATACAACCAAGATGTTGGGTTCTACAGATAGCAATTCTGGAGAATAACCACAGGATTTCTTGTGTTTCTCTCTAACTTGCTATATAGAGTTATGTTTTCTCAAAAGGCACGTATGGAGAGTTAAAATGTTTCATAAATCCCTTAACAAGGCTTGAAACCTCTTCAACCTTTCTGAATAGTCACAAGAAAATTCTACAGAAAATCCGGTTTCACAATTTTCGATTGGTCGAATAGGAATCGAACAGCTATTGAGACATCTAGAAACTCTAGGATTTTTTTCTTTATCATTTTTGATCGATCGAGCCAAAGTTTCGACCAATCGAAAATGCTAATTTTCAAAATTTCACTTAGAAAGTTCCAGAACTTGAATTTTCACTTTATGAAACCATAATCTCCAAACTCAAACATTATTATTACAACCTATCCTTGTATATACCTATATATACAACATATGTATGTATGATTTTTATTTAAATAAATTATTCAAATTATTCATTTTCTTAAAAGAGATTGTCATAATAATCAAAACTACTTATATCATGCTTATATTGAATATGTATAATTTATTCTCTAAATTTTATTGGGGAGAGAGAGAGAGAGAGAGAGAGAGAGAAACTACTTGTGATGTGGAATTAGAAAATATAATATCAAACATAGGAACCCAAATTAGAGTTTTAAAAATTATAATGATTCATCAATATAAAGTAGAGTTGCAAGAAAAATTAAATCAAGGGAAAGAGAATAACACTTTTTCAAGAGAGAGCGTGAGAGAGAATAAAAAGAATAATAAAAAAATATATAGTAATAAATACCAAATTATCCAAGTCATATTATGTTATTAAATAACATTATATTCTTATATACTATCTTTATAATGCAATATAATAACATCTATGAAATCAAAGAGAACAAAAAAGATAACAACTTAAAAACACAACACTTAATCACATCAACCCAAAGTAGAGTTCCAAATAATTCAAAAATTTATCAACCAGAAGTAGAGATGCAAGAAAAATAATTTTAAAATCCACCAAAAAGGAAAAAAGATAAGAGAGAGAAATAACATTTTGTGTGTGGAAAAACTATGTATAGAATGAAAAAAAAAATTGTAAATTTATAGTAAGAGGAGGAGAATAAGAAAAACAAAAAATAAAGTAAGATAAAGAGATAGAGGAAAAATGATATTAAGGTAGATAATAGTAGGGAGATGAAAAGGTAAAAAGGATGGGAAAAGTTAGAGAAAGTATAACAATAAGTTGGAAAAATAATAAGAAAAAAAAGAGTTAAAACTAAGAAAGAGAATGTTGAAAATGGGTGAATGATGTGATCATTGATGTAACTCAACAGTTTCGTAGCAAAAATAAATACTACGCTTAAACTTTTAGATATATATAGATGAACGGATGGTTTTGTCTATAACCTATTACCAAAAAGAATCCCATTTGATGGAGGACAACTTCTTTTATGTCTAGACTAGTGTCATAGGATAGATCTCACCCAAATTTTTCTATCTTGTTATCGCACTAAGTTGCTCACTTGGTCTCATCCAACACACAACACTCTCATAAGAAGGAACACTCAAAACTAATTCATGTGGATCAAGAAACCAATAACGGAAACAAGCATGCACAACAAGCATAGATCTATTAATTTACTTCAAAGTACAAAGGAAACACTAGGGTTTTACCTCACCAGAAGCTACCTTAGCATCCAACACAACCAGCTTAACTTAAATCTCACAAACTTAAAATGTTTTCCTTACTATGTTTGCTTAGTTTGTGTAGAAACTCAATTTTGCACCCATGATTTAATCAAGGAAGATGATTAGAATGATCACTTATATACCCAAAATTCATGATTGCATTACATGCATTAATTTGTTCATTGCATATCATAAAAAAGATCTTGAGATTCTAACGATTGCGACAATATGCCCAATTTCCAAATCGGATCGTAGGATTGAAAGATATTACATGATCAAGTTTGTACAGTCAGCATGCATTGTGTTTAGGTAGAATCAACAACCACACATGATTAATTTAAATTGATTCTAATTGGCTAGACAATTAAAATTAATTAAATAATTTTGTGATTGGTTGTTAGTTAGTGTCAAAAATAGGCTTGTTTGCATGGGAATAAAGGGATAAATGGATAACAATAAAATTGTAGATAATCAAGACTTTTAGAGTATTTATCTACAAGATAACAATTGCTGAAAAGACCTGAATTATCAAGAAAAGAATTTAATTTTTAGAATATGGATTAAAAACGCGTCTAAGTGCAAGTCTCGGCTAAAAAACCTCAAAAAAAAAGTCCCTTGGATTAAGCTGAAACCCATCATTTTCAATTTTTTAGAAATAAGGACGCGTCCTAGTTTGTATTCTGATCATCTAGCTAGTTTTTTTTAATATTCTAGCCTCTATAAATAGAGGCTGCATCTCAAAATTCAGCACACTTTTCACGCTCTCTGATTTCCCTTCTTTCTAACTCTTCTTTTCTATTATTTTCTCTCTTACGTTAAAGATGTTTTGGAGGCTCTAGCCTTAAAAATTTCTTTTTTGTAAGCAAGATATTTTAGGTTTCAAGGATAATTGAATAAATTTCTTTGAACCCTAAAATATTTCCTCAATAAGAAGAATATGTCCATGCAAGAGGTAGTCTTTCTTTACCCTTTTTCTTTTTTAACTTGATGGCGCATGAGTGGGTGTATTCTTTTAGTTTTAATTTCTAATGTTCATACCATGTGTTGTTAATATTTTTGTTGAAATGTGTTCTTAATGCTTTTGTTGTCATGATTTACCTTTTGAATTTCAAAAATCTACTCATTATCAAATCTTTTTCAAAACTAAAAAACAGATTTGTATCTTCCTTAGATGCAGATCTGAATTATTTTTAACATAAAATCTGATATGTATCTTCCTTAGATGTAGATCTGAATTTTTTCAAAACTAAAAACAGATTTGTATTTTCCTTAGATATAGATCTAAATTATATTTAACATAAAAACTGATTTGTATCTTCCTTAGATACAGATCTAAATTTTTTCAAAACTAAAAAACCAAATTTGTATATTCCTTAGATGCAGATCTGAATTTTTTTAACATAAAAATTGATCTGTATCTTCCTTAGATATAGATCTGAATTTTTTTTAAACACAGTAGATTTTCAAATAAAAAAAGAAAGTCATAAGTGGTGATTTTTATTTTTTTATTTTTTTTAAATGCAAGTAGTGTAGGATTATTTCATGAGTGTAGTCCTTTTATAAAAAAATCTTCGTTTATTTTATTTTATTTTATTTCACATAAAAAAAAAAAAAACAGATCTGATTTTTTCTAGCTTTCTACAAATCTAGCTTTTTACTTTATTTTATTTACAAAACGGATCTGATTTTCTTTACATATAAACTAAAAACCAATTTTTTACTTTGTTCCAAAATATATCTTTTAAAAAAAAAAAAAAAAACAAAAAACCTTGTTTTATTTAATAAAAACATATTTGATTTTTCTTTACAAAACTATTTTTTTACATGTACAAAAACAAATCAAGTTTCTTTTTAACGAATCAAATCAATTTTCTTTTATTCACCAAAAACAGATCTGAATTTTTTTTCTAAAAGAAGATGACACATTCATAAAATAGATTTATGTGAGTTAGTTTAGGGTTAAGTTTATCATGTATGCAACATATCATTCATATCATCCGTAAAGTGTATATTGGTCATTAGAGTCTAGAAGACCAGACTCTACCTGGGTGGAATGAGTACCTAATACCTTCCCATTCCGTAACCTAGCCTTCAAATTTAGTTTCTTTTGGATAGGTAGACCTAGGCTTTATCTTTCTTTTATTTTTGGGTAGATTGTAACTTGGACAAAAAGCCACATATCTTTGGTAGTTTGTAACTAGGACCCAAAGCCTTGTAATACTCAATCTATCATGTTTGTACTTTTTTTTTATTCAATTAATGATGATGGAACATTTTAGTTATGTAAAGTTGTATTTAATTTTTTTTTTTTTTTTTTGTATAAAAAATAGCTGGAGATCCTTGTACTCATGAGTTTCCTAATTCAGTAAAGCTTGGAAAAAAGTTTGAAAGTGAGCCTCATTGATGATGTTCTTAATATCTGGAGACAATATCTCCCATATGCCTTTCAACATCTGAAGGCTGCCTCGACTCTTAAGTTTCTGCAAAACAAAGTTTGAACCAACATTACACACAACCAAAAAATTCACATGTCCAAAATCACAACCAAAAAAGTTTTCACAACCAAAATCACGACCAGAAATTTTTTTTCCCATGTCTGAAATCACAACCACAAAAATTTCCCATGTCCAAAATCATAACCACAAAACTTCATCCATGATCTAACATCACATACCCAACAAAGATATTTCCATAGCCAAAATCTCATGCTTAACAAAAGCTTGCCGTAATCAAAGTTCCATGAACAATACAAGAAAAATACATGACACCACAAAATTTTTCCATACTCACACCCACAAATTTTTCCACACCCACAAAATTTTTCCATACTCATACCCACAAGATTTTGCCATGCTCATGAAATAAGACTTACACATGCCAACAAATTTTCCGCACTCATCACAAATTTGTTCAACCAAGCCTACACAACAAATTTTTCATAACTTCAATGCCCCAAAATTCAAGCCAAAATTCATTCAACAACATCAAATATTACCAACATTGCCAAAATTCATGACTTACCAACATTGTTCAAGTTACACCATGTCAAAAAAATACAACAATTCAAAAAATACCCCTAAAGCCAAGATTACAACATGATCAACCCTACAATGTCCCAAATTTCAATAAGAGCACACAACAACAAAATGACAATGTCTCAACATCAAACTTTCAATGGAACATGAAAACAACAATTTTCCCCAACAAAGAAACAAAAGAAAATCTCAGCTTAAAGTCCATCTTAGAATGTGGAGCATGAGTCTTGGGGTCTTGAAGGAGCCCCTCTTCATCATTCCATTCAAGTGATCATGGATGGTGTTTTTTCCCATGAAAAGTAAGGAAAGAGGGCCCATTGGAAGATGATGCCATTGTAGTGCAAAGAAAAGGGAATTTTGGAAACGAGTTTCACAAAATGGGTGTGTAGTAAAAATGGCCAAAAACACAAGGATCTGAAAAGATATTGAGGGGGATGAGTGAAGGGAAGTTGAGAAGTTTAGAAAAGTGTTTTTTTAGAGAAGAAATGGTGTAGGGAAGGAAAGAATTCAAGTGGAAGAAGGAGGTGAATAGTAACAATGGTGGAAGAAGGAGGAAGGAAGAGAGAAAAGTAAAGAAAAGGAAAGAAAAGGCAAGGAAAGGAGGGGCCAAAATTTGGCCCCCACCTTGTTTTAGCAACCTGAGTTGCTGAGTCAACTTCCAAAAAAAAATTGTTTATTTCTTTTCCTCTTTTCTTTTAAGAACAAAGACTCATAAAGGATGAGTGATCTTTTCTTTAAAAAAAAAAATAATAAATGATATCAATTTCAAGAAAAAATTTTCTGTGTGATTTTAAAAGAAAAATTGTTGGAGAGGATCAAGGACAAAATATTCAATTTCTCTTAAGGAGAGAAAGTTTCAAACTCTCAATTCCAAATGTCAAATTTTGAATCAAAAGTTTTGAATTTTTAGTTCCAAATCTCAAATTCTCAATTCCAAATTTCAAATTTTCATTCCCAAGTTTCAAATTCCAAATCCCATATTTCAAATTTCAAATTCCAAATTCTAAGTTCAAATCTCAAGTTCACTTCTAAATTTCCAATTTGAAAATTCCAAAGATAAAATCTTTTTCAAAGAACCACAAAAATCCATCAAAGTTTTCTTGCTAAAAAATGAAAAAATTCAAATTAGGAATGAGCAAATGAAAATCATACATCTCAAAAAAGATGGGACCATAAAGCATTCATCATTTAAAGTCTAATCTCAAATTTTGACTTTTTGTAGGTAACAGTTTAAATCAAAGTAGATAAGCCATTTGATCAACATTTCAGTAGTTTAGATCGAAGTAGAGAAGCCCTTTGATCAACATTCCAACATCTCTAATCAAAGTAGAGAAGCCCTTTGATCAACATTTCAACAGTTCAGATCGATGTAGAGAAGCCCCTTGGTCACCATAGCTCCGATTCCAAGGTAAAGAAGCCCATTGGTTACCTTTCATCAAGATTGAGGTAGAGAAGCCCTCTGGTCGCCACAGCTTCGGTTCCGAGGTAGAGAAGCCCCTTGGTTATCTTTCATCAAGATCGAGGTAGAGAAGCCCCTTAGTTGCCATAGCTCCGGTTCTGAGGTAGAGAAGGCCCTTGGTTACCTTTCATTAAGATCGAGGTAGAAAAGCCCCTTAGTCGCCACAGCTCCGGTTCCGAGGTAGAGAAGCCCATTGGTTACCTTTCATCAAGATTGAGGTAGAGAAGCCCCTTGGTTACCTTTCATTAAGATTGAGGTACAGAAGCCCCTTGGTCGCCACAGCCCAGGTTTGAGGTAGAGAAACCCCTTGGATAACTTCCATTCAGATCAAGGTAGAGAAGCCCCTTGGTCACCACAGCCTAGGTTCCAAGGTAGAGAAGCCCCTTGGATAACTTCCATTCAGATCAAGGTAGAGAAGCCCCTTGATCAACCCTCCATATTCAGATCGAGATAGAAAAGCCTCTCAGTCACCTTAGCTATCGAGAATCATTTCAAAATTCATCAACTATCAAGTAGGTCAAGTATTCACAATTTTCATATTCAGATCGAGATAGAAAAGCCTCTCAGTCACCTTAGCTATCGAGAATCATTTCAAAATTCATCAACTATCAAGTAGGTCAAGTATTCACAATTTTTATTTTTGTCAAACAGCAAGACACTAGTTCTATGTTCCAAGATTTTAGGTTCTAGGGCTAGGTAATCTTTGAAAGTTCAACCTCAAGTAAATCATGGTTGATAAATTCAGTGTCTTTGTTTTACATTGACATTCGCTTTCCAAGCTCTGTAAATAAGGGGCATTCTGTAGACACTTGATTTTGCACCTATAATTTAATCAAAGAAGATGACTGGAATAACCATTTATATAACCAAAATTCATGATTGCATTACATGCATTTATTTGTTCATGCATATCATAAAAATGATCTTGAAATTCTAACAGTCGTGACGGTATGCCCGATTTCCAAATCAGACCATAGGATTGAAAGATATCGCATGATCAAGTTTGTACGGTCAACATGCATTGTGTTTAGGTAGAATCAACCACACATGATTAATTTAAATTGATTCTAATGGGCTAGACAATTAAAATTAATTAAATAATTTTGTGATCGATTGTTAGTTAGTGTAAAAAATAGGCTTGTTTGCATGGGAATAAAGGGGATAAGTGGATAACAATAAAATTGTGGATAATCCAGACTTTTAGAGTATTTATCTACAAGAAAACCATTGCTGAAAAGACCTGAATTATCAAGAATAGAGTTTAATTTTTAGAATATGGATTAAAAACGCATCTAAGTGCAAGTCTCGACTCAAAAAACCTAAAAAAAGAAGTCCAAAATGGACCAAAACTCAAACGAGGAAACGGCACCCAAAAGGGCCATTCAGCACTTTTCAAGTGCCGATTGGCACAAACTCGAGCCCCGGCCTAAGGGCACTTGGATTAAGCTGAAACCTATCCTTTTTGATTTTTTAGAGATAAGGACGCTTCCCAGTTTGTATTCTGATCATCTAGCTAATTTTTCGAATATTCCAGCCTCTATAAATAGAGGCTGCATCTCAAAATTCAGCACATTTTTCACGCTCTCTGATTTTCCCTCTTTTTAACTCTTTTTTTTTTCCTATTATTTTCTCTCTTACGTTGAAGACATTTTGGAGGCTCTAGCCTTAAAATTTCTTTTTTGTAAGCAAGATATTTTAGGTTTCAAAGATAATTGAATAAATTTCTTTGAACCCTAAAATATTCCCTTAATAAGAAGAGTACGTCCATGCAAGAGGTAGTCTTTCTTTACCCTTTTTCTTTTTTTACTTGATGGTGCATGAGTGGGTGTATTCTTTTAGTTTTAATTTCTAATGTTCATACCATGTGTTGTTAATATTTTTGTTGAAATATGTTCTTAATGCTTTTGTTGTCATGATTTACCTTTTCAATTTCAAAAATCTGCTCATTAACAAATCTTTTTCAAAACTAAAAAACAGATTTGTATCTTCCTTAGATGCAAATCTAAATTATTTTTAACATAAAAACTGATATGTATCTTCCTTAGATGCAGATCTGAATTTTTTTTAAAACTAAAAATAGATTTGTATGTTCCTTAGATGCAAATCTGAATTTTTTTAAGATAAAAAGTGATCTATATCTTCCTTAGATGCAGATCTGATTTTTTTCAAAACTAAAAAAATAGATTTGTATCTTCCTTAGATGCAGATCTAAATTTTTTAACATAAAAACTGATTTGTATCTTCTTTAAATGTAGATCTGAATTTTTTTAAACACAGCAGATTTTGAAATTAAAAAAGAAAGAAATAAGTAGTGATGTTTTGTTTGTTTTGTTTGATGCAATTAGTGTAAGATTATTTCATGAGTGTAGTCCTCTTATAAAAAAATCTTTTTTTTTTTTTGTTTTATTTCACATAAAAAAAAAAAAAAAAAAAAACAGATCTTATTTTTTTCTAGCTCTCTACAAATCTAGATTTTTTTAATTTATTTACAAAATGAATATGATTTTCTTTACATATAAACTAAAAACCAATTTTTTACTTTGTTTCAAAACAGATCTGATATTTTTTAAAGCAAAAAACTTTGTTTTTATTTAATAAAAACAGATCTACTTTTTCTTTACAAAACTATTTTTTTATATGTACAAAAACAGATCAAGTTTCTTTTTAATGAATCAAATCAATTTTCTTTTATTCACCAAAAACATATCTGAATTTTTTTCTAAAAGAGGAGGACACATTCATAAAATAGATTTATGTGAGTTAGTTTAGGGTTAAGTTTGTCATTTATGCAACATATCATTCATAGAGGGTATATTGGTCATTAGAGTATAGAAGGCCAGACTCTGTCTGGGTGGAATGGGTGCTTAACACCTTCTCATTCCGTAACCTAGACTCCAAATTTAGTTTCTTTTGGATTGGTAGACCTAGGCTTTATCTTTCTTTTATTTTTGGGTAGATTGTAACTAGGACAAAAAGTCATGAATCTTTAGTAGTTTGTAACTAGGACCCAAAGTCTTGTAATACTCAATCTATCAAGTTTGTACTTTTTTTTATTCAATTAATGATAATAGACATTTTAGTCATGTAAAGTTGTATTTAATTTTTTTCTTATTTTTTTGTATAAAAAATAAGTGATAACTCCACGCCACTTACCCAGAAAAGAGAGGTATTTTTTTTTTCTTTTGTTTTTTGATACAAAAAATTAAGGTTTCTTGAAAAAGCACCCAAATCTCTTTTTTTGAGAGCACTCCAGTTTTAGTGGTCTCTCACAGTTTGCCTTAGACATACTTGCTCAAACAAGTTGTTTACACCCTCAAATAATTGTCATGTCAGTTACTTAACCAAGTAAATATGGGATCTGCCTATTGTCTTGGAATCGTTCCTTACTGTCAGCACTTCCCTAAAGTCAGCCACTAGATAAACTACTTGGAAACTGTCATTCTAACTTGCTACCACACATATAACACAACCTTTCGCAAACGTTATAGCCCGTTGCAAGCCTTTCTCAGCAACCTGACAGCCCAAACGCACTTGCCTAGCATGCTACTTTGTCCATGCACCATAATTAATTAGGAGGGCTTAACCCATGTCAATGCCACATTGCCACCTCCAAGTTATTTGGCTAAGATAATCCACACAGCACACACAACCTACTCAGCACATGACTACCCATATGCTAACAAAGCCTCATTTAGACTTGTCATCCACATGCCCATGGCTTTGTGTGGCTGGGGACCTGCGGTGCAAGGTTCCAACATATGTAGCAACACCCTTGAAATTAATATCAAGGATCTAAAATTTAGGGGCCCCTTCAGTTTTAATGTTGGTTCTCTTTTATACTCCTTCCATCAAGGCGTTTCATTGACAGATTTTCTTAAGTATACGTTCATCAAATAACGTTTTAAGTTATTGTTCACAAATGGACTCCTAATAGGATGGGTCTTCAGCTTTCTCTTTTCATCTAAAAACAACTTTATGTGAGTCACAATAAGTTTAAGTTCTTTCCTTTTTTTCAACTTTTGCCTTTGATCTGGGTGAATATATGGTTGCCTTTTTCTTTATTTTTTGTCTTTAAATTAGTAAGTTGTCAGATGTTGATCTCTCTAATTGAGATCCCTAAATAATTTTTCTAATTAGAAAACTAAAGTGAACTTAAATTAAAAATGTAGAAACATAAATTCACAATAAATAAAACTCCTTCTTGAGGACCCCAATCACCCCCATCGAACATCTTGGATATGCTAGTAGTGGGTTTGGGGATCAGTGTACAAGAGTAGAAGGACGGAGGGGGTGGCCGGTTTGTTATGAAATCTCTCTCTTTCTCATGAATCAATAGCACCCAAAGCACAGGTTTGGATTTGAATTGGATTCAGGTCTAATTATTCTTATATGCATTTTTTGATATAAAGTATGATGCAATGTCATTTAAAAAAAATGTCATGTTGTTGTTTTGTTAGAAATATAAGCAAGGAAATTAACTAGTGGATATTAATAATGAATCAAAAAGCTCTCATTTTTTAAATTTTAGATGTCAATAATGTTTATTTGAAACTTTAGATTGAAGTTAAAATTTTTTGTCAATGGCTTTGTATTTGAATTGATACTTTCTTATATACAATTAAAGTACTTGGAACTGTAGAAAAGAAATGGTTCAAACTATAGGGTTAGCATTATTTTGTAATTATCTCTCACCAAAAAAAAAAAAAATGTAATCACTTAATAGATAAATTTTAGGGAATAAGATTAACAATGTATTTAATTTTGACCTAAAATAAGTCATGCTATGACATCAGCCATATTACATCATCGTCAAGCCTGAGTATTTCTACATTATAATATTCCAAAGGAAATCCTTTGGTTTGAATATTGATAAAATACCCTGCTGTTGCCAAGCAGTTGGGCCAACATTGCACACTTTGTATCTTCGGCGTGTCCTGTTAATGTGAAATTTGGTTGGTCAGAGATTTGGATAAAAAATTGAGCTCAAAGATAGAAGGCTAATAGTAAGGGTGGCAAAATTTGACATGACCCGCGAATCCAACACGACACGACACGAAATTAGCAGGTTATGGGTTGAGGCTTAACGGATTCGTGTCATATTCGGGTTGACACAGCTGACTCGTTTAATAAACAGGTTGGGTTAGTGTTGAACACATAGAACCTGTTTAACCCATCTGACCCGTTTAATTAAATGACATTTTACTATTATACTCTTCAAACTAGGTATATAAACTTATTAGTTGTTGTGATTTATTTTCTTTAACATATTGTGATTGATTATTTGTGATATTGAGATATGTTTTAGTTTTGAATAATTATTTGTGATGCAGCTATTCGTTAATTATGAATTTTATATTAAAAATATTTATTTGTTTGTTTTTTCATAATTTGTTTGTTTTTTCATTTTGATAAAATCTGATAAACAGGTCGACACGACTGACCCGTTTAATAAATAGATCGTGTTAGGATTGAGGAATCTCGATCCGTTTAATAAACATGTCGGGTTAATGTTGACCTCTGTAGTCGAATACTCATGACTTGACACAACATAAACCCAACACGCAAACATGAATTGTCACCCCTAGCTAATAGCAACAAGAAAACATGCAGTATCCTTTGTGACTAAAAAAACATAAAATTATACGACGAATACCACAAAATATAATATATAATTTTTAACGATCTTAGATATTATTGATCAGAAGACCTTAGGTTGGTTCTACAATTTTCTATATAATGCTGCTCAGTGTTATTCTTTCCTCAGCAAACACACTTTTCGCTAACAATTTGTAAAAGGTTGCAGAAGGAAGATGATGATGATGATGGGGGAGACATGGACTCAAATAGGCTCAGCGATTGCGAGCATCATGTTTCTTTGGGCCATGTTGCACCAATATTTCCCTCAAACTCTTCATGACTCTATCCTAGCTTATATTCACAGATTGGTGAATTTCTTGTCCCCCAATATCCAAATCAGGTTTCATGAATTTTCTGGCGAGTATTTCGAGCGCAGTGAAGCCTATGCTGCCATTAAAACATATCTCAGTGACAAGTCCTCCTGGAAAGCTAAAAATCTTAGAGCAGAAGTTGTCGAAGACAGTACTCAATCTGTAGTACTGAGCATGGATGAAAACGAAGAAGTTACAGATGAATATAAAGGGGTCAAGCTTCGGTGGGTTTCAAAGAAAAACATCGCAACAAAGCAGTCAATTTCATTGTACCCTAACACCGAGGGCAACAGGTATTACAAGCTCACTTTCCATAAGTCTCACCGAGAATTTGTCACTGGAACTTACCTTCCTCATGTACTTCAAGATGGGAAGGCAATAAGGGTGAGAAATCGTCAAAGGAAGCTGTACACTAACAATCCCAGCCAGAATTGGGAAGGTTACGAAGCACGCAAATGGAGCCATGTAGCTTTTGAGCACCCATCAACTTTTGATACTTTGGCCATGGAATCAAAGAAAAAGGAAGAAATAATGAATGACCTTACTAAGTTTAGCAAAGGAAAAGAGTATTATAAGAAGATTGGCAAGGCCTGGAAGCGTGGCTATCTTCTTTATGGTCCTCCTGGAACTGGTAAGTCTAGCATGATTGCTGCCATGGCCAACCACTTGGAGTATGATATCTATGATCTTGAATTGACAACGGTTAAGGACAACACAGAGCTGAGGAGGCTTTTGATTGAAACCACAGGTAAGTCAATCATTGTGATAGAAGATATTAAATGCTCACTTGATCTTACGGGTCAACGAAAGAAGGAAAAAAAGAAAGCGAAGGCTGAAGAAGCCAATGATCCTATTAGTAAAATGACCAAAGAAGAAGAAGAAGAAGAAGAAAGGAGGAGTAAAGTCACTCTCTCTGTGAACGGTTTTAGACTCCTTAAAACAACCAGATTGATTAGCCTAGTTAATTAGCTAAGTTGTTACTTAGTCAAATTATGCAATTCTAGATTAAAACAATCAAATAATCATATCAAACATATAAAGCAGCGGAAAAATAAAAGACACAATGATATGATCACCCAGGAAACCACACGGTAAAAACCTGGGGAGGATTTGACCAACTGATCCTCAAGGCAAACCTGAATCCACTATGAAAGAATCGAAGTTTATACAAAAGGACTTACAAGCTCCCCGCTTGACTTCCTAATGCTACCCACCAGTAGAACTTACTGACACGACCACGTGCAAGTTCCGAATCCACGGACTCCTTCTTTCTTGAATTCTTCAATCAGCTACAAGCACCCACGCTTGATATTCGTTAAGTTTCGATGGTAGCAACCGAGTTGATCATCAAGATGTTGAAGTAATCTCTATCTTGAAAACCCTAAACTTTGTGTAAAGGAAAGCTCATCTAGATCTCACAAGAGATTTACACAAAACAGTAATGTATGAGCAACAATACAACTGAAGCAACCCAAAAAACGTGGCTAGGGTTTTTCTTTATATACCTAGGGTAAAAACAGAAAACCCAAAATGTTTAATGAGTTAGGGCTGAGCTGGAATATTATGTAGAAAAACATTCTGCCCGAGATTCGATCGATCGAGCTTTTCCTTCGATCGATCGAGCCAGGCCGAAATGCACCAATGCATCTGCAGCCACTCGATTCCAACTTTACATGAAAGACCAAACTTTGAGCAAGTCTAAACAAGACTAAATAACCTGTTTTGATCATGGTTTGCCAACAATACAAATTAGAGTTCTAAATACGTAAAATCCTAAATCTTTAGAACCTAACACTCTGGGTTGTTGAATTTTATAGATGGGTTATGGTCAGCTTGTGGGGGAGAGAGGATCGTCATTTTCACCACTAATTTTGTGGAAAGGCTTGATCCAGCTCTAATTTGGAGGGGACGCATGGGCAAACATATAGAATTGTCCTATTGTTGCTTTGAAGCATTCAAGGTGCTTGCCAAGAATTATTTGGATGTTGATTCACACCAATTATTTGCGACTATTGGCCACTTGTTTGAGGAAACCAATATGACTCCTGCTGATGTTGCTGAGAACTTGATGCCTAAGTCTCTGAATGAAGATGTTGAGACATGTTTGAAGAATTTGATTGAAGCTCTTGAGAGGGCCAAGGAGCAAGCTAGAAAGAAAGCTGAGGAAGATGTTCGGTTAAAGGCGGAGAAAGAAGAGAAAGAGAAGCAAGAAGGTGCTCAAGAAGACGTGAAAGATAGTTCATAAAAGAAGAAGAAGAAGAAAAAGACGTGAAAGATAATGAGTCTGTCTAAAGAAGTGATAGAGAATGGTGTTGAAGTTGTGAAAGATGACAAGGCATTAGCTAAAATGTAAACGAAAATGGTGTCATCGTCTGAAGAAACTAGGATAAAAAGAGTGAAGTGTATAGGTATAGTTGGTATAAGCATTATGAATAATTAAAATCGGGAGTTGAAGGTATAATTGTGTGTATAAGAAAGTGTGCATAAAAGTTTTTATCTTAATTAAAATTCATCTTATGCTATATAAATGCTTTAGGACGGTAAGAGAAGGGTCGATCTAGTCCGATCTTCTTTATGTGGGTGTTTGTGTAATAGTACTGTTGTGGTCAGACAAGGGTGGGATCCTAGGCTTCAGTGAAAGCACAAATATGTTTCACGTACAGTTTATTTAATAAGAACCACTCTGTGTTGTGCTCTTTCTTCTTAATTAACATGGTTAGCTATTTTTGGTCCTTTTATTTCAAGAGCAAAACGACTATCACCATATTCCTTTCTGAGTCCCTTTTTGTACATCCACTTTTTTACAATCCTTTTATATTTCAAATGTGAACATTTTTTTCCTATTTTTTAAAATGTGAAATTTTTTACATTAATTCTGAATATATGTATAAAATAATAGATGTAAATGAGTGTGAAAATATTTAGCCTTGAGATGAGTGTTCCAGAAAAAATTGTAATAGAACATTGAAATGACATACTTTCCTTTTTGTTGAGTGTAGGCATTAGGTTATTGGCAAACCATGAGCAAAATAAGTCTTTGTATATATGAAGTTTTAGAAGCATTTTGTATTGTCAAGACATCTGCCTAGGATCTACATGCCACCGCAAGGTACAGCATTTCGATAGCTGTTCTATCGATCGAACAAGCAACTTTCGATAGATCAAGCTTAAGTTGGATTGATCGAACTACGACAAAACAGATTCCTAGATTCAGCCCATTTATAATCTTTATTGTGCTGTTCTATTGATTTGCACCAGCATGCGCAGTGCACATAGGAAAAACAGCTTGAAAGTTGTAAGTTTGTAAACTCATGAACGTACATGCAGTGGATTTTTAGTTATTACAAAAGAGTAACCAGGAAAAATCCACATATGATTGCATGACACCTCAGGCTTCCACGCATACACAATCAATCACATATGATAGGCCAAGAATGTATTGACCTCTTAGGTAAATTAACCAATTAATTAGCCAAGTGAACTAATTAAGTCAATTTAACATGCTATACGCGTGGTAACACAAACAAATCGCCAAATAACTAAATGCAGTGGAAATTAAATTTGACACGAGTGATTTGTTTACGAATGAGGAAAACCACCGAGGCAAAACCCCACCGGATGAATTTAAGGTCACCACTCCCGAAAATCTATTATTATCAAAACAAGCAGTTACAAATAAAAGAATCTCAGTACCTTATGCCAATCTACAGTTGAACCCTTACCCCAATACACAATTGGACTTGTAATGTAGTGACAATCTCTCCTTTCAATACACGGCTCCCAATACGTGACTAACCAATTGATGCACGGATCCAAGTACGTGACTAACAAACCAACTTAAGAAAGATGTTGATTGCAAAGTTCTTCAATTCATCCACACGATGAAGATCCAAAAGCTCCTTGGTTACAAAACCCTTGGCGCACAAAAGCAGCAGCTTCTTCTAGAAAAAGATGAACTAGGGCAAATTGTCTTTGGTCATAATTTGAGTGAATAATCACTTTGAATCACCTTTTACGGCCCTTAAAATAATCTTTATATATGTTTAAGATTGTGAGAAAAGAAACCCTACACAAATAGCTTGTTTATGCGTGAAAAACAGATCTAAAAATCTGAATTTTGTAATTCTCGATAGATACAACTATCAAGCTATCTATCAAGCTTCAAATATTAAATCTCGATAGATACATCTATCGAGCTATCTGTCAAGTTTTAATGAACAACACTTTTTCACTTGATTCTTAGACAGATTTGCATGGCTTTAATACTTGGACTTGAACTCTTGTTCCTTGAAGTATTAAACACATCCTAGATCTATTCAATTACAAGAAAAGTGCGTTTTGTCAAATGATTAGCCAATTCTATATGACATATGTTCTTAACATGTTTCACATATGTCCTAACAACATACATAGGTATTAACACTCATGATCCGAGCTTATTCAAGCAGCAATATTAAGGTTGGTGCTCAAAGGAGATCACCTATCTATCCTAGCAATTGGCATGCCGGTGTAGGGGCATCTACCGATAAGCCTGCACTAGTTGGGGATCTCGAAGAAGCGTTTGTTTCTAGCATTCCATTGCTTAATGATCATTGACATTAGGTATGTAATTAAGTTCAAACTGGTCAACGGTTTCATTTTCTGATAGATTATAATAAGCTTCCTGTATTAGCGAATTAGCAATGAGATTAAATTTAAAATTTGAATTTTTTTAATCAATTCAAAGACTTGGTACAAGATTCCTATTTACATCCTTCAATAATATTGTCTCATATCATATTTTTGTAAATAAAAAACATGAAAAATTATATTTAACTAGTCACGAACCCGCACGTTGCACGTGGTTTTTTATTTTTTATGATCGTGTTATTATTTGGAATATTTTTGAATGTATTACTACTTAAGCTGCATTATATATGTATAAACAATATATTGTAGGATTCATGATGATAGAAGGTATTGTCTTGGAATTAGATGTGGAAAGGATACAACTATAGTTGGCCTTGTAGTCAGTCTAGAGCTGATCATCCGTCTTCCCAAGTTAGTAAAATTTAATTAACTTAAAATTAGATAGAAAGGATTTTATAAATTCAAAGTTAGCGTCATGCTAGGTGAAAACTTTAGAGGACTGTAATTAAGTTGTTGCAAGTGTTTTTAAATAAATATTAATAATAAAAAAAGATCTATTCCTTTAAAGATAGAGATTAGTATTATAAATAGGATGAGGAGATTTTATTGTATTATGCTTTTTGGAAACATAATTTCTACCAAACTCGGTTGGCTAATTTGTACATTTCCAAGTCAATTGAGCACATTTTGCATGTTACATGTAATTCTTCATTTCCATATGGGTAAGGGCATTCACGATCCCAATGACCCACTCCATTTTTCTTGCATGCTTGGTTTTTTGGGATGCGAAATGTGTTTGTTCCAAAAACTGTATGTCGAAGGATTTGTCGATAGTTTTGCAGCAATTTTTTTCCATTTGGTTGGTTTAGAATTGATAATAGTAATTGTATTCCTTCATCATTTGATTCGCAAAACAACGCAATCGCCAGTCCATACTTTGCATTTTTGTCTCCTTCTATGTTTGCTTGAAGAAGGATTTGTTTTCCCACTTTAGTTTGATCTTGTACAAAATATTTGTGAGCTCCGACCCAAAATAGTGCTTGTTTGTCTACAGCCCTAAAGCATTGATGAATGAGTTTTTCTTCATCATTTCGAAGGAATAATGGATTTTGGAGTAGTCCAGTTAGATTGATGCGGTGAAGAACTTTTTTCCTTTTGGTTAGCCGATTGAATCGCTTGCAGCTATTTTTAAAAAACGAAAAGACATATTAAGAAACTAATGCGTTAGAAAAAATGAACTGGTGACAAAACATGACAATAATCATATACTAAGAATTATACATGAACATTATTATCATCACAATTGCAATATTTGATTGATGAAGTCACTACAAAAATCTGGTCCTATAGTGGCATTTTTGAAACGCCACTATAGGTACTAAAAATGCCACTATAGGACCGCCTGCAAACACCACTATAGGACCGCCTGCAATCGCCACTATAGCCTTTTTCAAAAAAAAAAAAAAAATTAGTCTATAGTGGCATTGGTCTATAGTGACGGTACAATAGTGGCGTTTGTGAAATGCCACTATAGATTCTACAAACGCCACTACAGCCAAAAAACCACCCAAAAAAATTTAATTACCAAAAATTAATTTTTGGTAATCAAAAGAATTTTTTTTTTGACGTGAAAAAGTTTTTTTTAATTAAATTAAAAGATACAAAACAAAACAAAACAAAATACATAAATAAAACAAAATACAAACACTATAGCTATCCCAACAAATTCAAAATGAAACACAAACCTAAAAAAATTCAAAATCGAACCCAACATGCTCACATCCAAAAAAAAAAAAACTCCAAATACGTTTCTATAACTATCCCAGAAAATTCAAAATAAAAACACAAACCCACCTAAAAAAATTCAAAATCAAACACAAAATGCTCACATCCAAAAATTAAAAAAAATTAAAAAAAAAATTAGCAACTCCACCCCAACACATTCAGCCACCACAGACCAACCTGCAAAAAGAAATCATCAAATTGATCAGAAATCTCATAGACCCACGAAGCAAAGTTGACAGCAAATAAGGAATAGACCAAAACTATTGTCAAAAAATAAATAGACCAAAACAATCATAAATTAAAAAAAAAAAAAATTGCTTACCTGCAACTATACAACCAATGGCTTCAAACACCATCTACAAATTTGAACAAAATCAATAAGCTGCAACACCATCTGCAAATCCAAAACCCACAAACATTAACACCACCACAAATAAAACAAAAGAAATAAAATCAAAATGGAGAGGAAGAGGAAAGTATCAATTCAGGTGCATGTGAAGTGAAAGAAGAGTGAAAGAAAAAGAAAACAAGAAAGATGGAGGAGTGGAGACAAGGGAGAAAAAGAAGGAAAGAAAAAAAAAAAACAAAAGAGAAAGGAAGTCTGAGACTTGGCATGGAGAGATAAGGAAGAAAAAGAAAGAAAGGAAAAAAACCAAAAGAGAAATTAAAGTCTCTGAGACTTTTGGCGTGGAGATAAGGGAGAGATATGGGAGAGTGGGGGTAGGTGGAGGGTTTTTAATTTTTTTTTTTAAATATATATATATATATATATATATGAGAAATGATAAGTATGAATGTGTGTATGTATATAAATAATATATTCACAACATTTTCATAACATTTTACAACAAATTTTTAGTGACAGATTGTTACTGGTTGTTATTGTTAGGGCAAAAAGTAATCTTAGTGTTAGGTTCAAATTTGAACCAATAACAACTAACCACCTATGATTTGTTGTGAAAATATTGTAGACGTAGCATCTCTCATACATAAAAAAAAAATATATATATATATATATATAAAGAGAAATGATATGTCAACAACATTTTCACAACATTTTTACAACAAATATTAAGTGGCAGGTTGCTATTGGTTGTTATTGTTAAGGCAAAAAAGTAATCTTAATGTTAGGTTCAAATTTGAACAAACAACAACTAACTACCAATAATTTGTTGTGAAAATATTGTGGACATAGCCTTAAAATAATATATACATTTAAATAAAAATATATATTTTTTCTTTTAGAAATATAACAATGACTATAGAATTGCGCACTACTTCACAGTAAAAAGTTTATAAAAAGAGAAAATTGAAAGTTGGGATATATGGATCAACATTGTAATGAGAAAGAAAATATATATATATAGATATATAGGTATCCGCATCACGCTAATTATGTAACATCATTCATGTCATGACTTTGGAATACACCATCTGTGTGACGCAAGAAACTTTAATGTGAAGGGCCATAGCCATAAAGAAAAACTCTGCATCTGTTTGGGCCCTAGGGAGTGTAAAATTTTTTTTTTTAATTGCAATATTTGATTGATGAAGCTATAAATATTTTTTTGTTTTAGAAATATAACGATGACTATAGAATTGCGCACTACTTCACTGTAAAAAGTTAATAAAAAGAGAAAATTGAAACTTGGGATATGTAGATCAACATTGTAATGAGAAAGAAAAAAAAAAAATATATATATATATATATATCCGCATCACGCTGACTATGTAACATCATTCATGTCATGACTTTGGAATAAACCATCTGTCTAACGCATGAAACTTTAATGTCAAGGGTCGTAGCCATAAAGAAAAACTCTGCATCTATTCGGCCCCTAGGGAGTGTATAAATTGTTTTTTTTTTTTTTTAATTGCAATATTTGATTGATGAAACTATAAATATTTTTTGTTTTAGAAATATAACAATGACTATAGAATTGCACACTACATCATAGTAAAAAGTTAATAAAAAGAGAAAAATATAAGATTTCAATATTTTGTGCCACAATTTTGGATGTGGTTGATTGTGATTAGTAGGGAAAAAGTGGTGAGTTCATGTGAAAGTAACAAACATGAGGTTTGAATTTAAAGTTGTGTACCTGATTTTGATGTTGCCTAAAAATTTTGGTTATTGTCTTCCAACATTGGAAAATATTTCGAGCAATAAATATGTCGGTAATTCATGTTGCATGCTCATTTTTGTGATTGTGGAGAGTGTATTTTTATGCTATTTTTGGTGTGTAATTTTTTGTTGTTTGTTTATGTAATTTATAGTGTTTTGATTGTTGTATGGATGGGTGATTGTTGAATTTATTTGCAATTTTTTTTTTGGGTTTTTTTTTTTTAATAGAAGCCTTTCATATACCCTTCTCTATAAATCTTAAATCCTGTAAATTATGTTTGACTGTTCAGTGTTCATTCGGTTTTTTTTTTTTTTTGGCATATTTTATTTTTTTCATTTTCCATTTTCTTTGGGGCTTTTCAAATAATCAAGTGGCTTTTGCCCTTCCAGCCATCAACTTTAAGTAAATAATCTAGTGGATGTATCTAACAACATAATGTTAAATCAAGTTGTGTAGGATGTTAACTTTGTTTGATAGTGAAATGAAGGTTAGTTGGAACTTGGACACATTTGAAGATTTTGTAATTATGAGGAGCAATGGGCAACCTATTTACAATTTTTATGTCACAATTGATGATGCTACCATGGCTATATCACATGTTATAAGGTATTACGTCCAACCTCCTTAAAATTAAGGGAAATTTGCTATCTACCTATCTGTAAACGTAGCAAGTTTACCATCTCTAATTTTTAATTTTTCTTTACTCTGGTCGTGGTCCATGTTATGTTAAGACATCATCTGAAAATTATAAAAAGATAATAGAACACTGAACAGTGAACGTTACTTTTATTAATTACGGGCATAATGCATAACCTTATTATTGTCAATATTATAATAAAATTAAAAAGATTATTTGTGACGCAGAATCATCCCTTATTCAAAGGCCAAAACGTTGCTTCGGAGCAACTTCAAACTATACCTGCTCCCACGTTTGGTATTTCAAGTTCAGCTACTGCTTTCCATAAAAAAAAAAAGGTCAACTACTGCTTTCAGCTTCCTTGTGATCTATCTTCCTCTGTTTTCTTTCATTGACCAAGAAGGAATTGCTAAAGCAATCCATTTTGGTATTGCACGAAAGATCATTGAATTATTGGGCTCTGCTACTTTCAAAGAGATCGGATCCATTTGGGGTACCGGTGTTGAAGATGATATCGAGAAATTGAAGAACACTGTTTCCACTGTTCAAGCTGTGTAAGAAAACAGTTTTTTTGGTAAAATAAAATAGTTTTTTTGGCTGCCAAGGATTATGCAGTAAAATTATGCAGAATTATGCATACAGCTTACCGCAAAAATTGAAACACCAAAAACAATTTGCTTTGATTCTAATATCAATTGTTGGAAATTGATATCAATCTAAATGATGTAGTATACAATGGACAGATTAATGAGAAGTACAATCTGATCAATTCAAGAAACGGAGTCTTACATGTTGAAATACGTTGGAAGGTGATTTGAGACATGCCACCAACACTTTATACTTCACTACTTCAAAGTCTTACATTCTTCCAATAAGCCACAACACATTAAAAAAAATGAGACCTGAGATATTTCCAAATAAACCAAGATAAAAAAAAATAGTTTTTTTGGCTGTAAAATTATAGCACTATTGAAACGACATTCAGGCAATCTCATAAACACATCAATGGCATGCCAAGGATGCTCATCTAATATAAACACAAACACAAACAAACGAAAAAAAAAGGGTTTCATATTAATATAAATAGAGCATAAAAGTTTTGCACCCAAAAAAAAAAGAATTGAGATGTAGAGATACCTCAACCAAAGCAGTGCAGTTTTGTCAGTATTTATAAACCGTGTGGGAGATTGTTAGGACATATGTGTTTTCACTTGTTAAGAACATATGTCACTTGTTTATGAAAATTGGCTAATCCTTTAACAAAACGCACTCTACTTGTAATTGGGTAGTTCTAGGTGTTTTTAATACTTCAAGAAACAAGGTTTCAAGATCAAGTGTTGAAGTCATCAAGTCTGTTCAAGAAAAACAAGCTAAAGTGCAAATTCATTAAAGCTCGACACCTGCTCGATAGCTCCTCGACACCTGGCTATCTGTCGAGATTTATAAAATCAGATTTTCTGATCTGATTTCTTGGGATCCGTGAATGTGTCTTTGGGCTTTCTTTTCTCCTAACCCTAGACATATAAAAGGATTATTTTAAGAGCCGTCAAATAGTACACAAGTTGCAAAAGCATTGAGCAAATTTTGTTCAAGCAATTTGTGATCAAAGACGAAATTCTAGACCTAGTTCATCTCTTTTGAAGAAGTTGCTGTGTATTTGCACCAAAGGGTTTTGTGACTAAGCATCTTCCTGATCTTCATCGTGTAGGATGAACTGAAGAACTTTGCAGCCAACCTCTCCTTCTAAGTTGGTGTTGAAGTCGCGTACTAGGATCCGCGCATTGGTTAGTGACTTACTTGGGAGCTGTGCATCAAAAGAGGAAACTGTCACTACAGATCAAGTCCAATTGGGTATTGGGGTAAGGGTTCAACTGTAGGTTGGTAAGTTACTTAGGATTCCTTTACTTGTAACCGCTTGATTTGATAATAGTGGAGTTTCGGGAGTGGTGACCTGAAAATCACCCGGTGGGGTTTTTGCCGTAAGGGTTTTCCCAATTCGTAAAAAAATCACCGTGTCATTTAATTTCCGCTGCATATTTAGTTATTTGGTGATTTGTTTGTGCTTCCACGTATTTGCATGATAAATTGATTAATTAATAACTTGGCTAATTAATTAATTGGTTTAATCACAAGGGGTCATTCAATTTGTGGCCTATCAAGTGGTATCAGAGCGGGCACACTCTGATTAAGGTTTACTCTTTGCTGTGTTTAATCCATTGACCCCTGTTTGTCATGGATAAAGGACAATCGTTAATTATACCTCCTTTATTTGATGGGACTAACTATGCATACTGGAAAGTACGCATGAGAGCTTTTTTGCAGTCCTTAGATGAAAAGGTATGGCAAGCTATAGAGATTGGCTAGACTAAGCAAAAGGAAGCACCGGCCGATTGAGATGAAGCCAAGATCAAGGCAGCAAACTTCAACAGCAAGGCATTGAATGCGTTGTTCAGTGAGGTCACCAATGAGGAGTTCAAGAAGATATCCTCAATTGAAACTGCTAAGGAGGCGTGGACCATCCTCCAAACAACCTATGAGGGTACAAAGGCTGTCAAGGATTCAAAACTTCAAAGGCTCAGTACAAGCTTTGAAGAAATAAAGATGAAGGAGGATGAGTCGTTTGATGAGTTCTATGCCAAGCTCAAGGACATAATGAACTCAGCTTTCAATCTTGGGGAAACCATCCCTGAACCCAAGATTGTGAGGAAAGTGCTCAGATCTCTACCCGAGAGATTCCATGTCAAGATTACGGCGATAGAGGAATCAAAGGATATTGACAAGATTCCTTTGACTGAGCTAGCTGGAAACTTGCAGACCTATGAGATAGGGTTATCTAGGATTGGCAAGTCGAGTAAAGGCAAGAGCATGGCCTTGAAGGCAAAGAGCAGTGATACAGATGAGTCTTTCAATGATGAAGATTCCAAGATGAAGTCCTACATTACCAGGCAGTTCAAGAAATTCATGAAGAATGCCAATGGAAAGGGCTTTGACAAGGATCGCAAGCAATCCAGTTCTTCTCAGTTTAAAAGCCAAGATAATGGGAAGAAGAATGCTAAGGATGGCGGTCAGTACACTGTTCCTGCAGGACCAAAGTGCTTTGGTTGTCATGGATTCGGTCGCATGAAGCATGAATGCCCCACTTATCTCAAGAGCATTGGGAAGAGTAAGGCACTTGCTGCAACCCTAAATGACACTGAGTCTAAAGATGATTCCGACAATGAGGATGACAGAATCTTAAATGCCTTCACTGCCACAATCAATCCTACTGAAGGGATTGTTGATGAAGTGGAAGAAAAAGAAGAATTGGTGGACTCTAAGTGTAAGAAGATGGATGATCAAGATGATATCCATTCAGCCTATGAGAAACTATACAAGCTCTCTGAGAAGCATGAGAAACTGTATAGGCTAGCCACCAAGAAGCTCAGTGATGTGGAACTTAATCGTGAAGAACTTTCCACAAAGCTTGATGAAGCTAATCAAACAATTGGTGCACTGAGGTTTGAGAACAATTTCTTGGCTGAGAAAACCAAGAAGCTTGAAGCAGAGCTGTTTCAAGTTAGAGCTCAACTGGAGAGGACTTCAAGTGCAAAGCTTGATGAGATGCTCAACAATCAGAAATCTGCTTCGGATCGAACAGGTTTAGGGTATGGTCTTTCTTCCTCTAATACTGCTTCTACTAGTACTACTGTTTTTGTTTCTCCTGCTCATAACACTAAAATTGAGAACACTGTTATTAAAACTAAATTAGCTAGTGAGAACTTAGACAAGGGTAAATCTATCTTAGAAGCACCCCCTAAGCAAGATAAGAAAGATGCTAAAAACCCTAGAGCTAAGAAGGCTAACTCTCAAAAGCCTAAACAGAAGAAGCAGCATCTTTGCCATCATTGTGGAGTTGCCGGTCATACACGACCAAATTGCTATAAGTGGTTAGCCACTCAACAGAGCAACGACATGATAGCATCTGGAAGCCAAAATTAGATTCAATCCTCTCTTACTCCTCTTGGAGATCTTCTGAAAGCCCTCATACTCCTTTCGAACTTGAACGGGTTCACTTCTTCCCCCTTACCACCGGTTCAAGGATTCAATCAAAGGAAAGGTTCTTCCAAGGTGTGGAAGAAAAATGACTCTAAGTGATTTTATCACTTTCTTCTATCTTTTTTTTTTTTATTTGTTGCATTACTTGTGTGTTATGCTTTTTTTTTTTAGTCAGTCTAGTTTTTGCTTTGCTTTGATAACATGTTTTTGTTTGTTTATTTTTAGTTTTGTTTATTTTGTTTTTTGATATAAAAATTAAAAAAAAATTGAAAAATACAAAAACAGTGTGTGTTTTGTGTACATTGGTACTTGTGTACCTTGGATGGCCATTGAAACAAAGTTTTCTAAACTTTGTATCTTTTGTAACTTAGATGAGCATCTCTATGCACAACTAAGCAAGTGAGCTTTGTGGCTCTTGTTTGTGATGAGTAAGATTAAGTTATCTCTTAAACTTAACACTCATATCACTCTTTTTGACAGGTAGGACTAGAAAATCCTAAGAAAAAGGCATAAATAACCATCTCACCATTGTTGCCCGCCAATCATAATATGACACCTGTATGCTTCGGCATAGCAAAAGTGCAGTGTCAAAGACATCCGTATGCTTCGGCATAGCAAAAGTGCAATGTCTATGCTTAACATGTTAGGTATTTCTTTTCTCTCTTCTATATGCCCATGAATGATATGCTTAAAAGAAAATATGCAAAGAAAACAAAAAGCAAAAAGATTAAAATGCTTTAAATATGATTGCAAGCGTGTTTTCTAGGAGATGTGGGAGTTATAGAATGTACCTTGAAGGTGATAGTCCCCATCAAACAGTTAAGATTGTGTGTGAGTTAAAGTTATTTTCTCATATCTCAGATCGTCATAACATGTATACATATATGCAATCTTGCGATATTTTTCACACACAACACGCAATATTCTTTGCTACTCTTGATACATGTGCAGGTACAATGTGATTTGGCCATCACAAGGTTTTACATGTGCTAATGTATGCTCACTAAACTGTCTTGACCTATTTTTGAAATATAAAATTGGTTAGACTTGTTTAGTGTGTGTGTGTGTGTGTGTTTCTGAGGATCCATGTGCTTAAAATGTTTAATGAGAGATATTTTTGAGAGCTTAATATGTTGATTGGATCATTGGTTGAGGTACATGTTGGATTGCATTCATATCTATGTTTTTCACTTCTCGAAAAACTGTTTTTAAAAGCTAGCTCGACACTTCCTCGATACCTTGTTATCTGTCAAGCTTCTCAAGCCTTTTTCTTATCGCAATCTCGACACCTCCTCGACACCTGGTGGATCGATCGAGAAAGTTCATGTCTCCTTGATACCTTCTCGACACCTGGTCGATCGATCGAGCTTCTATTCTTGGTTTTGGTGTTCATTCCTCGATACCTTCTCGACACCTGCAGCTGTCGAAGGCCATTTTCTCAACACCTACCTCGACAAATTCCTCGACACCTCTCGACACCTTATCTGTCGAGAATTACTGATGCTCCTATATAAGCTTCTGTCGTGATCCGTTTCTTATTTTCTCGATCTCTCTCGATCTATCTGCGGCTGTTCATCTCCCAAACTCCTTTTTCTCACTCCAAATCTTCAATCCACGTGATTTTCTGCCCTTTCTTGCTTCAAATCACTTGGTATGATCTCTTTTTCCTTCATTATTCATGCATTTCATGTTTTGAATCTTAGGTTTTGGGGTTTTGAAAATTTTTGGGGTTTTTCAAAATTGATGAGTTATTCTTGAAATTTTGGGATGGGTTTTCACTTAAATGTGTTCAAAATGTCATACATTGCATCACATCTGCATTAGAATGGTATTTTCATGCATTTAGATGTGTGAACTATGTTTGTGTGCTGGTAGGTTTGGATTGGGCTGAGCCCATGATGCTTTTTACTTTGCATGTCACATGTTCATGCATTCCTCATGCATACGTACTCTTTATTCAACAGATTTGATATATTTGAACTGTTTTGGGACTCTTCTGATTGTCTCTTTCTCTCTCTCTGTCTCATTATGTTTACGTTAGTAGTGTCTATGACACCTAAGCATAAATCCACTCCAACTTGGAACCCTCTGCGTTCTGGAGCTTCTTCCTCTTCTGATTCCGCTCCTCTTAATCTTTGGTTCTGTGATGAGGATGCCCGCAAGGCATTTTCGGAGAACTTTTCTAGACGAGGTGTTCATTCGGAACGCCAAGTCATTTTGGCGGACTTCGCCGACACTGACCTTCCCTCTGTCATTCACAGCAGGGGATGGGAGTCACTGTGTGACGTCCCGGTCACATGTCCTCTTGTGCTCATTCAAGAGTTTTACTCCAACATGCACGGGATTGATCGTTCAATACCTCTCTTTTTCACTCACGTTCAAGGTATGCGCATCCCTATCACACCGCAACTAGTTACGGATGTGCTCCGGGTTCCTAGGATAGAGTTTCCTAACTATCCTTCTTGTGAGCGTCTGAGGACTGTGTCCAAAGATGAGCTCATTTCTGCTTTTTGTGAGCACCCTGCTAATTTGGGTGAACATTAGTATACATCATGTAGACCTTTTGCTAAAGGTCCTAGATTCTTAAACATGGTGATGACTTTTGTACTCTATCCACTCTCTCACTACAACTCCATCACAGAGCCTCGTGCTCAATTTTTGTTATCTCTTCTTGAGCATCTTATTATAGATTTTCCTTCTCATTTCATTCTTTCTATTATAGATGTTCATTTAGATTCGGCGTCCCGTGATAAGCTCATCTTTCTTTCCGCTATCACAAGGATCTTACGCCATTTTTTTGTCCCTTTTCTTGTGTCTGACCACTTCACACACATTTGTGCCATAGATGCCACAACTGTAAAATGTAGTGAGGCTCAGTTTAGATCGAGGCAGCCGGATTCCACTCCTCCCTCCCGTTCAGCTCCATCCAGATCTGCTTCATCTACATCTGCTCCTTCTTCCTCTATAGGCGATGTATCTCTTGGAGACATCATGGCGCAACTGCAGTGCATGGATGCTTACCTTGATACACTCTCCACGGAGTTGTATTAGGTGAATGTTCATGTTGGTCATATTGCACGACGGCAGGCGACTATGGGTGGTTTTACTTCTGAGGCTACTCCTTCACCACCTCCTCTAGCGACTTCTGACTCTAAGGAAGATGATGATGATGGTGATGACAATGATGCTTCAGATGATGATGGAAATGCTAGCTCTACTGATGAGATGTCTACTTGACACACTTACCCTTTGTCACTAGTGACAAAAAGGGGAAGTAGTTTTGGATATTAGAGTAGTCATCTTAGGGGGAGAGTTAGTATATGACATTTTTGATAGGGGGAGTGTTGATACTTGAGGGATGTAGTGAGGTTATGATGTATCTCTTCTTTTCTATTCTTTTTAGATACATTTTTCTTGTATATGAGGTCTTGTACCAGTTTTACATACATTGTACTTATTTTCTCTATATATGTGGATGTATGTTTCTCTCACCTTTCTCAACATGTGTTGTTTCTTTTCTATCTTTATACACATGATTCTTATACTTGTATGCAATCTATTATTTCTGTTTCACACAAGATGCCTTGATGAGTTTTGTTTAAAGTGTTTCAGAAATACAGGTTGTCAAAGTCTACTTGCCATAAACTCTTTTCTTGCAAAGTTTTTCAAGGGTTTGTGATAGGATAGATTTTATTGTATTCAACAAGTGAGTATGAGTTGACTGATTTATGACTTCTCTCATATGTTCATTTTTTTTGTTATTTTTGTCACGGATTGCCAAAAGGGGAGATTGTTAGGACATATGTGTTTTCACTTGTTAAGAACATATGTCACTTGTTTATGAAAATTAGCTAATCCTTTGACAAAACGCACTCTACTTGTAATTGGGTAGTTCTAGGTGTTTTTAATACTTCAAGAAACAAGGTTTCAAGATCAAGTGTTGAAGTCATCAAGTCTGTCCAGGAAAAACAAGCTGAAGTGCAAATTCATTAAAGCTCGACACCTTCTCGATAGCTCCTCGACACCTGGCTATCTGTCGAGATTTATAAAATCAGATTTTCTGATCTGATTCCTTGGGATCTGTGAATGTGTCTTTGGGCCTTCTTTTCTCCTAACCCTAGACATATAAAATGATTATTTTAAGAGTCATCAAATAGTACACAAGTTGCAAAAGTATTGAGCAAACTCTGTTCAAGCAATTTGTGATCAAAGACGAAGTTCTTGACCTAGTTCATCTCTTCTAAAGAAGTTGCTGTGTATTTACCAAAGGGTTTTGTGACCAAGCATCTTCCTGATCTTCATCGTGTAGGATGAACTGAAGAACTTTGCAGCCAACCTCTCCTTCTAAGTTGGTGTTGAAGTCGCGTACTGGGATCCGCGCATTGGTTAGTCACGTACTTGGGAGCCGTGCATCAAAAGGGGAAACTGTCACTACAGATCAAGTCCAACTGGGTATTGGGGTAAGGGTTCAACTGTAGGTTGGTAAGGTACTTGGGATTCCTTTACTTGTAACCGCTTGATTTGATAATAGTGGAGTTTCAGGAGTGGTGACCTGAAAATCACCCGGTGGGGTTTTTGCCGTAAGGGTTTTCCCCATTCGTAAACAAATCACCGTGTCATTTAATTTTCGCTGTATATTTAGTTATTTTGTGATTTGTTTGTGCTTCCACGTATTTGCATGATAAATTGATTAATTAATAACTTGGCTAATTAATTAATTGGTTTAATTAGAAGGGGTCATTCAGTTTGTGGCCTATTAAAAGGAATAAAGGGAGGAAGGAAATTAGATAGGCAGCCGTTACTGCGAAACGGTTGAGCGGAAAGGTGGGTAGCTTTCAAATTTTCTGTTTTCTCACGCAATACCTGAAGGATTCAACGTTTTTTTTTTTTCCCCTCCCTTTAAGTTTCCCTCTACATTACAATCTTCAAACACTCTCTCTCTGCTCACGTTTCTATTTGGTCACGCAAAACCCTGAATGCTTCCCCTTTCTTTTTCTTTTTCTTCTTTCTTCCAAACCGGCTTGAACGTTTGATATTTTTAATTTCTTTTTTCCTTTAAGCTGAACTGAAAAGGCTTTGGGTTGTGCTCTAAATAAACAAGAGGTGGGCTTGATTAATTATAAAAATTTATTATAGGGTGATAGTGGGAGTAAATAAATAAGTAGTGGGCTGCATTTATAGGGCTGGGATTTATAGGGCTGAAAATTTAAAAACCATTTCAAAATTGAAGGAAAAATTATATTTTTTTAAAAGAATATTATGTGGCAGCTGATGTGGCGCAATGTGAGAGCAGCAGCACTAAATGCTACGCTTCAGCTTTTAGTAATATATAGATAAGGACTTAGTGTAAGAGGCCATATTAAAACACTTCAATAGCATCGGGACTTTAGCTAGGGAGAGGGGGGTTATTAATGCCCCTAGAAGGAATAAAAGATAAGCTCTTACTTCCACTGAGGAGAAGGGTGATGTTTAGAATAGAGATAACTAGATTGACGCAGGCAAATGCCACACGAAACAAAACATGTCTGTCTTAACAAAATAATAACAAAATAATCCTTGAATTCACAATTAAAGCTCCAAAATCTACTTGAAAATAAGGGAGAAAAGTCTTTGAAATTTTTTTTAAACTAAAATATGAATTTCCTTTACGGCTACAATGCTTTTAGATAGATTAAGAACCCTAGAACTACCAATCGCATTTCTAAGTGTTATGTCATATTTTATGTAATTGGTTAATCCTTTGACAAAATGCACTTTACTTGTAATTGGGTAGATCTAAATTGGTTTTAATACATCAAGAAATATGTTGTTAAAGCATATCAAGTATTCGTATTAAAGACATGGAGATTGATTCAAGAAACAAGTGAAGAAAAACTATTTCATTAAGTCTCGACAGATAACTCGACATATACTACTATCGAGACTAAATGAGAAGCTCGAAAGATGGCTCGATAGAAACTTAATCTATCGAGAATTATGATTTTCAGATCTAAAATTCAGCCCAAGCTTATGTATTTGTTTAGGTTTTCTTTTCTTACAACCCTAGACATATATAAGGCTTATTTTAAGAGCCGTTACACATGTATATAGAGATCAAGAGTTTATTTTTCTCTGTGAGAAGCTACCGCGTTTGTATGCCATAGGGTTTTTTGTAACCAAGTGCTTCTTAATCTTCATTATTGATGAAGTGAAGAACTTTGCAGCCAACAAAATCCATTCAACTTGCTGGAATTAATCACGTACTGGGATCCGTGCAAAAGGTTTAGTCACATATTGGAGATTTGTGCATCAAGGGAAAGAAGGCTACTACAAGTTCAAGTCCAATTCGGTATTGAAGTAAGGGTTCAACTATAGGTTGGTATTTCGAGATAGGCCAGGGCAGTGGTAAGATTCCTTATACTTGTAACTACTTGATTTTTTATTAGTGAATTCTTGGAAATAGTGACCTTAAAATCACCCAGTGGGGTTTTTGTCTTGCGAGAGATTTTCCCCATTTGTCAACAAATCAACGTGTCAAATTTATTTTCCACTGCATTTAGTATTTTTGGTGATTTGTTATTACCTCTACAATTTCCATGCAATTTAACCTAATTAATCAACTTGGATAATTGAATTAATTAACCAGGATTAAGCTATCTTAACCCAACAAGTAGTATCAAAGTGGGCACACTTTGATTGGGTTTTAATCTTTGCTTTGTGAGCTAATGAACCCTGTTGCTTTGGATCATGGGCAATCCTTGATTCTTCCTCCCTTATTTGATGGTACTAACTATGAATACTAGAAAGTACGCATTAAAGCCTTTTTGCAGTCTTTAGATGAGAAAGTCTAGTTAGTAGTTGAAGTGGGTTGGACTAAACTTGATGATCCACCAGTAGCGTGGGATGATACTAAGATCAAAGCTGCAAATTTTAACAGTAGAGAACTAAATTCCTTGTTTAGCGTTGTGATCAATGAGGAATTCAAGAAGATCTCCTCCACTGATAGTATAAAGGAAGCATGGACTATTCTTCAGAATACCTACAAGGGCACAAAAACTGTTAAAACCTCCAAACTCCAAAGGCTCACTACCAATTTTAAGGAAATAAGGATGGATGATGATGAACCATTCAATGAAGTCTATGCCAAGTTCAAGGACATAGTGAATTCAGCATTTAATTTTGGAGAACAGATTCCAGAGCCCAAGATTATCATAAACATTCTTAGATCTCTTCTAGAGAGATTTCATGCTAAGATCACTATCATAGAAGAATCAAAGGACATTGATACTATTCCTTTGATAGAACTGATTGGAAATCTGCAAACCTATGAACTAGGTTTAGTAAGGGTTGGCAAAGGGAGCAAAAGAAAAAACATAGCAAATGATAAGGATCGCAAACAAACTGGATTCTCTCAGTTCAAGTCCCAAGACAAAGTCAAAAAAGAATTTAAAGGTGCTGGACAAGACAGTAGTGTTCCTGCTGGGCCAAGGTTCTATGGATGTCAAGGGTATGGACACATGAAACAAGAATGTCCTACGTATCTCAAATCCATTAGCAAGACCAAAGCCCTAGCTGCCACCTTAAGTGATACAGAACTAGAGGCAGATTTTGATGATAGTGATCAAGAGGGAATAGTGAGTACTTTCACAACTATCATTGATTCTCCTGAGGAAGCAGTAGAACTAGTTGATAAGGAAGAAAAGCTGATGGAATCCAAGTGTGAGAAGATGGATGAACAAGATGACATCCATACTGCCTACTCTAAGTTGTACAAGGTCTCCGAGAAGTATGAGAAACTTTATAGGTTAGCTACAAGGAAGCTAAGTGAAGCGGAGTTGGAATGAGAGAAAATCTCTACCAAGGTTGATGAAGCTAATCAAATAATTAGAGCACTACGGTTTGAAAACAACTTTTTAGCTGAAAAGACTAAGAAATTGGATGTAGAATTGTTTCAAATAAGAGCTCAATTTGAAAGAACTTCAAGTGCCAAGCTGGATGAAATGCTCAACTTCCAGAAAGCTACATCTAACAAAACAGGTCTAGGGTATGATCATTCTCTCTCTTCTTGCAATACTTCTTCTAATGTTCTAAATAAAGTCATTTTTGTCTCTCCTACTAATAATGATAACTCTAAGGTAACTGAACCTAAAACAAAAAATGTGAGTGAGGCTAAAAATGATAAGGGAAAATCCATTTTAGGAGAACCCCTTAAGTTAGTTAAGAAAGAGAGTAAGCAGAATGATCATCGCTCTACCAATAAGAAGTCTCAACTGAAGAAGCCACACCTCTGCCATTACTGTGAAGCATCAAGACACACTCGTCCAAATTGCTATAAGTGGCTAGCCACTCAACAGAGCAATAGTGTGTCATCCTTTGGTAGCCAAAATCAACTTCAACTCGCTTTGGCTCCTCTTGAAGAACTTCTTAAGGCTGTCATGTTACTCTCAAACATCAATGGATTCAACTCTCCTTCTTATCCATCTAAACAAAGTTTTATGCAAAAGAAAGGTTCTCCATCTAGGTCTCCCATCTAAAAGGAAAAAGATTCCAAGTGATTATGTCACTTTGTGCTTTTCTTACATGTTTGTTTGTTTTTGAGTTAGTCTAGTTTTTTTTTTTTTTTAATTTTTTTTTATGTGTGTTTGTTTGTTTGTTTGTTTTGTTTTGTTTATTTCTTTAATTAAAAAAAAGGCAAAAAAATCTGAAAAAATAAAAATAAAAAGCACTGTGTGTTTATATTGATACTTGTGTATCTTGGATGGCTTTTGAAACAAAATTTCTCAACTTTGTATCACTTGTAGCTTAGATGAGCATCTCCATGCACAACTAAGCAATGTGAGCTATGTGGCTCGTTGATGTGATTTGTATGTTTTGGTTGATCTTTTATCATTCATATCTGTTATATAGGGACATATTTATGTAATTGGCAAATCCTTTGACAAAACGCACTTTACTTGTAATTGGGTAGATCTAGGATGGGTTTAGTACTTCAAGAAACAAGTGTTCAAATTTAGTATTGAAGCCATGCAAATCTTACCAAGAAATAAATGAAGAATGTGCTGCTCATTAAAGCTCAATAGAATTCTCAATAGAATCCTTTCTATCGAGAATTATTGTTGAAGCTCGAAAGAAGCTCGACACAAGCTGTATTTGTCGAGAATTACGAAATCAGACTTTTCAGATCTGATTACACGCATATCCTTGAGTATTTATGTAAAGTTTCTTTTCTCATAACCCTAAACATATATAAGGATTATTTTAAGAGTTGTCACAAGTGATGTAAGGTGTTGCAAAAGAATAATCCATGCATATTGTGACCAGAGGCAGAATTTGCTCTAGTTCATCTTTCTCTCTATAGAAGTTACTGCACCTTTATGCCAAGGGTTTTGTGACCAAGGAGTTTCCTAATCTTCATTGTTGATGAACTGAAAAACTTTGCAGCCAATAATCTTCCTCAAGTTGGTGTGTTAGTAAAGTATTAGGATCCGTGCATTATTGGTTAGTCACGTACTGGGATTCGTGCATTGAACAGAGAGATTGTCGCTACAATACAAGTCCAATTGGGTATTGGGATAAGGGTTCAATTGTAGATTAGTATTGGGTACTGGGATTCCTTTTACTTGTAACCCCTTGTGATTGATAATAGTGAATTCTCGGGAGTGGTGACCTTAAATTCACTCGGTGGGGTTTTGCCTCGATGGTTTTCCCTATTCGTAAACAAATTACCTATGTCAAATTTATTTTCCGCTGCATTTAGCTATTTGGTGATTTGTTTGTGCTACCACGCTATTGCATGTTAAATTGACTTAATTAATTAACTTGGATAATTAATTAATTAATTTGCCAAAGGGGTCAATCCATTTTTGCCCTATTCTTTATCACTCTTTTTGAAGGAAACGACTAAAAAATCCTTAGAGAAAGGTATAGATAACCATCTCACCACTAAAACTCGTCAATCATAAAACATCTATGTGCAACTCATAAAAGCCATGCTTGATAAGGTATAGCACTTGCACAACAAAAACAGGATGTTTGGCTTATATAATTGGGTATTTCTTTTCTCTCTCCTATATGCCCATCAATGATATGCTTAAAAGAAAAAATATGCAAAGAACATGAAAAGAAAAAAGAATCAAAACGCTTTAAAAATGGTTGTAAGCGTGTTTCTAGGAGATGTGGGATGTACTTCAAAAATGATGGTCCCTATCAAACTGTTATGATTGTCTGTGGATGTAATTGATCTTCTTATATCATTACTCTTCATATAATGAACTAGTTATGCTTTCTTGCAAAAGTTCCACACACAACACGCGTACTCTTTCCTACTCTTGATACTATTGTATAGATACAATGTGGTTTGGCCATCATAAGGAATACATGTGGTAGTATATGCTCACTAAACTATCTAAACTTGTTTTTGAAAATAAAATTGGTTAGACTTGTTTAATGTGTTTTGATCTAGGAATGCTTTGCGTTTGGAGTTGATGATGTGTTTAAGTGCTAAACATGCTTCTTGGTTGCTTGTTTTGGTGTCTATCTTGATTTCATTCATCTTGTGTTGTTTTTCCTCCATGAAAAACCTTGTTTCAAGCTTCTCAATAGATGCTCGATACCTCCTCGGTTGAAGCTCGATAGCATCTCGATACAAGTTTCTTCTATCGAGATTTTTGGGTTTATTCTTGATAACGCCTCTTGATAGATAGCTCGACCCATCGAGCCAATTCTTTGGAGTCTCTATTTGCTCGATAGATGCTCAATACCTCCTCGATTTATCAAGAATCTTTTGCCGTCGATACCTCCTCAATACCTCTCGATTTATCGAGTTTTTGTTCTCGATACCTTCTTAATCTATCGAGCTGCGTATTTCTATACATAGTTGAGGTTCTTCCCTTCATAATTTTAGCCTTTTCCAAGCTTGAATCCTTTGGTATGTGTTCTCAATCTCTTATTTTCTTCATCTTTCACGCATTTCATGCATTTTAGAGCTAGATTTTTGTTTTTGTTGAAAATTTTGGGGTTTTTGTTGTTTTGATAAAATTTTTGGATTGGGTGTTGCTAATATAATCTCACATGCTCATACATTGCATTCTCTATCATTGTAACAATGTTTCATGCATCTAGAATGTCATGTTTGATTATCTCTTGTGAGCGCTGCAGTTTGGATTGGTTTTTTGCCCATGATATAATTTATTTTTGCATGTAACATGTTCATGCATTGCACCTTTTTTTTCTTCTTTCCTCAACTTTGTCTTCTACTATGTCTTTTTTTTTTCTTCAGTTTTTAGTTTCCTGTCTATGGCACCCAAAAAGTCTATTCCATCCAAGAACCCAATCACACATCATGGTTCCATTTCTTCTTCTTCTTCTCCCTCTATTCCTGATTCCGTTAGGTTCCGTGATGAGAAGTCCCAAAAAGATTTCTATGAGAACTTCTCTGACTAGGCAATTTATTCAGAACGCCAAGTCATTCTATCTAATTTTCTAGACACTCCTCTTCTTGGTGCATTTAGCTCTCAGGGTTGGGCTTCTCTATGTGAGATACCCAAGAGGTTGATGGAAATAAGTATGTACGCAGTGGAAAATTAACGGATCTACTTCATTCTCAATCTATAACATGCACTATGTAAATTTCAGAATTCAAGTATAAGAGAGCGTACCTTGAAGCGATGAATTTCAAAACAAAGATCGAAGCACTTGGAAATACTTTTAATCTTCACTCCAATTCCACTATCGCCTACTAAGTGTGGTCTCTCAATCAATTTCCAAGGAGAGAATAATGAGTGTCCAACTCTCACATACAAACCATTTCATTCCTTATGAGAACTCTCACGAAAAGACTTAATGAAAAGTCTCATGAAAAAGCCTTAATAAAATTCTATATGTTACTCTCCTTATATACAACTAATTATCTAATTGGGCTAGCCTTTTGGGTCATTCCAATTAGGCTTTAGTATGTGACTTGGAGTGGGACCAAAGGGACCAACAAGACTCTAGCTCCAATGTGTCTTGGGCTTTTCTGTCAACTCTTGACAAGTCTAAAGTTACCATTAACTATATTTAATACCACTATATAAATATAGTTGCACTCTAGGCCTTATCTATAAATTATATCCCAAGACTTTATTATATATGCAACTCCTTCATTAAAATATTCGTAGTAATACAAAGTCATGAATGTTAACTGCCACTTTGTAGATTACTACATCTTAATCCTTGAGTACCCGGTTTAATCCTTTATGTTATTCAATATATATTTATGAAATCCAATTCCATAAATATATACTTTAGTAATTCCTTACTAAAGTGGTTGGGCCCAACACTCTGAATAACCAAACCCATTAAACTTATTTCAAGGGAATATTTTATATCTCCGTTAAGAGTCTATGAATTCCATCTTGAGAATATATGTTCCATCAACATTAAATGCGGTTGCCCAACATATTGAGGTTTTGACCGTCACTTATAGATCTCATTCCTAATATATCAAGGCAACCTACATCTCATGATCAGGTCCATTATTCTCTCAGGATTTAGAGTTGATGTAAATAGAAGTCGTGAGATTTATTATTCATTTGACAATCACTAGGAGAATAATAAATCTCACAGCGATCCAGTTCAATATGTCTTAACTCTTAAAACATATCAACATATCAACTAGAAGTCTCCACTTCCATGATCAAGACAAATCATCTTAGTTGATATGTTATAGTCTTCGCAGATGAAATGCCCAATTTCATCACCGACTACGAACTAAAATTCTGAGTTTACAAAGAACTTGTGATTTACATCTTCTGTGAGTTTTCACATAAATCACATACTATGCATCTCATGGACTAAGATAATGTCCCATTAGTTCATAAATAGATAGTCTCATATAATTAAACAACTTAATTATTCATGACATACAAACCAATTGGATTTTAGGGCATAAACCCCAACAATCTCCCACTTGTCCTCAAAGACAATTTTCCATGTATCCGACACTTATCTCCCTTTAGAGTAACTCATAGTTACTCTAAGGCAAGGTTTGGAAACAAGTTTCAGTCAGATTTATTACATAAATTATCTTTTTCTACTACTACTTTTCACGTACTCATATCTCTCTAATGAAATGATACTTACGCTTAATGTGTATCTTCACCACCTAGGATGAACACATATCTTGAAGTCTAACTTCATGAATCACAATCAAACTACAAGTCAGTATTTGTACATCCAGTAACTATCAAATCCTCACTTTGGTGGACGAGCATATAATCCCTCATTCTCCTAAGATATTTGAGTATATGCTTTACTCCCACTAAATTAAGTAATCTTTGATTCAATAGATATTTGCTTAACAAAGTTATAATTCTTAGGATGTAGCTATTCTTTCCCAAGTACTTTATATCAAACTGGACTAGACAACCAAAAATTCTATTGATGACAACAATTCTACATCATTCTGAACGATTAGAATGTCATCAACATACATTAAGAGATTTATTATTCTATATAGCTTTATACACTTAAGGTTTTAAATACTTGATCAAAATCAAATAATTTGATTGCTTGATTAAAGATGATATTTATGACCTAGATGCTTGCATTAGTCCATAAATGGACTTTAAGCAACTTGCATGCTAATCACCACTGGTTCTTTGCTATGAACAAGTCTAGGTACATCATATAGATTTCTTCCTCAATATTGCTACTAAAAGAAGCTTTCTTGATATCCATTGCCATATTTCATCCAAATGAAATATAATGGATAAGAGAATCTAGATAGAGTCAAACTTGACTATTAGTGAAAAAATCTTTTCATAATCGAACCATTTCTTTCTGAATAAATCTTTTCACCACTAGTCTTGACTTTGAAGGTTTGCACCTTCAAATCTATAAATATCATTTCCTTGTAGACCTATTTGAGAACAATAGGCTCAATGCCAATAGGCGCCTCTACAAGTTCTAGACTTTAAATAGAATCTAATTCTATTCACATAATCTTGATCCAATAATTCATATTCATATCATCTATGGCCTCTACGTAGGACCGAGGATCAGATTCATATCCTTGTGGAATGACTTCAAAAGTTTATACCAAAAGTATGAATTTACAATCCTCCCTCTACGATATTGTACCGGTGTACTAGCTATATATTTCTATATATATATATATATAGAATAATACTTTGTGGTGTATCTAATACAACCGTCTCATTTCTAAATGTATTTTATAGTTGTCTTACCAATATATATATATATATATATATATATATATTCTGACATTTTCTTCTAGAACATTTTTTTAAGATTATTCACATAGTCATCATCAAGAACTTTGTATTTGTACTTTACAAACATCTTGTCTTCTTTATGACTACCAAAATAATCTTATGCAATTTCATTTGGATACCCATCATAAACACACATTTTTCTACCTTTTGATTTCAAATTGTCAGACTTCCTTTCTAGCACAAGTGCTGGACATCTCCAAAAGTAGAAGTATCATATACTAGGTTTTCACCCAATCCACAATTTGATAAATGTCATAGGAACAAACTTTTGAAATCAATTTTAGAAAATGTGTAATAATTATTAGAGTATGTTTCCAAAAGAAATAAGCAAATGGAAATACTTATCATGTACATTACTATTTCTAAAAGAGTCTTATTCCTCCTTCATGTATGCACTGACTTAAAGAAGTCATTAATACTATATTCCTTTACAATAAAGGAGTCCTAGATCATATTATCCTCTAAATAGAATTCATAGATTGGGAATTTAACAAAATAATGGTTCTAAAAGCCCATCTTTCACCAATATTGAATACCATTTAGATTAATAAGATCTAGACATAAGTGCCAAAACATACAATACCAAAGGATGAAAACTTTCTCTTTAAAAGGTAAAACATGTAAATTTCCATCTAGAAAATAATCATGGACAAAGCTTAGTTTAACCAAACCAGAAACACTTTCCTTTGGTCATACTTTTGAGTCTAATTTCCTATTGCCAACTACTAGGGCAACTTGCTTGCCCAACTGTTTGGTATTATAATTCCTCTTCTTACCACCCTTACCTTTCAGTTCAGGCTAAGAATTTGAATTAAATCATATTGATCCTAGCCTTAGCTTTTAGGATGTCTTTCGTTGCATAGAACTCACTCATCTATTCAGATAATATAAATAGAATTTATTTTCAAAACAATATGAATTGATCAAATGATTTTAACAAGAACTTGTGGATCATATCCATATGAGATTAACATTTAATCTCTACATCCAAGAATTCCAATTCATATAATGATGTGGAATTGGAACTCCTTCAACTTTTCTTGGCACTCAATATGACTTATATCGAATATCGTCTAGTAGCACGATATTTCATACCAAAACATCTCATTTAGACTTAATATAAAGTCTAAATCTAGTACTAACTCTTGCATCTCATGCTGTAGCACAATTGAGATAGAAGCCAATGAAACATTCTAGCATTTCAATGGAGACTATGATCATATCATAAGCCATCTTCCATCAATGCATCATGCAGAGGAAATTATGACAATGCTGAATCAAAACATATTTATGTATTTTAGCTCCTTTAAGCACCATGTCGAAAATTGTTTCTTAGTTAATGTGATTCAATATGATAGTAGCTAGAGAACAAAATTTATGACAACTTTATTTTGAGACTATGAACATAATTGCAGGGACATTATATTTTGCATCCATAACCATATAATATGGAACCCGAAAACATATTATACTAGGTGCAACGACAACCTAATCCCACAATTAATATTCCTCAGCATAGAGTGAATACCAATCACTATGATCAGGCGAGAATTATTCTCATTATTAATGCTATCATGGTAACTCTTACCAAACAAAAATAATTTGCCGCTTTTCCTTTGGCCTCTAAGTAATAATAGTAAGAACTCAGCATAGAGGATACTATTAAACTTAGTCTAGTGTACACCATTGTCTAGAATCATGTGTAGCCACATTTCATCCCTTTAGTAGGCTTATTTTGTAGTACAATGATTAAAAACACCCTCCGCATGGAATGCAAAGCTCGAAGCTAAGACAAGGTGTTTGATCAAACCACTATAAACCAGGAAATTCAATCTAGTAGTACCATGAAATAAATACCCTCCACATGGAACGCAAGGCTCGAGGCCAAGACGAGATGTTTACCCCACACCACTATGAACCGACAATGGAGGCCGTGAGATCCAACCCTTGTATCTCTCTCCCACTAGAAATTTTAAAACAAGTGGATTGAGATGAAATCATTGTAATCTAATTACAATTTTAACCCTACACATCAAATGTGTTTAAGTTTTTAAATTCAATGTGATGTAACTATGTCACGTCACAATAGTGTAACGAACATTTGCGCTATCACAAAGAAGTTTAACCTTGTAATCCGTGAAATAAATACCCTCCGCATGGAATGCAAGACTCGAAGTCAAGACAAGGTACCTACTCACATTACAATAAACTTAACAAAAGGGTGATTTCAGCACTCCCACTCATTATTTGGGTTTTTCTTAAATAATTGTGATCACATCACAACTAATAACCTTGCACTTATTGAAGACTCTAATCTTATTAGAATCACTAACTAAAATGGAAGTCCTAAACTATTTAGGATTCCTTAAACACTAATGAATCAAAAACTAGTTATATAGAACTCTATCCTTAATTTACTAGATAAAGTATTCTAATCTCATTAGAAACTATATACCTTTTGATTAAGCTTTAATCTCATTAAAACTTCTAATTAAAAGAAATTAAGTTAAAGACTTTTAATCATACAACAATTCTAATCTCATTAGAATGATTCTTAAAAGACAAATCCCAAACTATTTAGGACTAAGAGTTCTATTTAACTAACACCTTTGATCTCATTAGGACTTTTAGTTTGAACCATGTGTAATCTAATCACACATTGCATTGCTCTTTCTTTATCGTGAAAAAACTTAGAAAAATTCATATTTTCCTTCTTTCGATCAATCAAAAGTGTCCCTCGATTGATCAAAAAAATTAAAAAAAACTCAAATTTGACCTCTTGACTTGTTCGATTGATACTCGATAGCCTTCGATTGATCGAAAAAATAAATTCGATCAATCGACTAATAATCAAAAATCAATCTAATTAAAAAGTCTGATCACTATTTCACTTGATCGATCGAAAATCACGAAACTCGAATTTCCAGAAATTTTCTAAGGCAGTTTTCTTCGTTTTTCATGAACGAACATTCAACATATGAACATTACATACAGAGATTGATGTCAAAACTGAATTCTATTGATGCTATAGCCTTAAGACTCAATTTAATGTACTTAAATTTAAATTTAAACAACATCATAACATCAATTTCAGTTTTCACCAAATCATAGTTTCAACAACATGCAGAAAATTAAAACATAATCTTCTAACAAAATGAAACTATCATCTCTAATTCTAAAACTCACAATACATGTTAAACAGATTGGAAATTGAAGACCACTCTGATACCAATTGAAGGAAATAAGTATGTACGCAGCGGAAAATTAACGAATCTACTTCATTCTCAATCTGTAACATGCACTATGTAAATTTCAGAATTCAAGTATAAGAGAGCGTACCTTGAAGCGATAAATTTTCAAAACAAAGATCGAAGCACTTGGGAATACTTTTAATCTTCACTCCAATTCCACTATCACCCAATAAGTGTAGTCTCTCAATCAGTTTCCAAGGAGAGAATAATGAGTGTCCAACTCTCACATACAAACCATTTCATTCCTTATGAGAACTCTCATGAAAAGACTTAATGAAAAGTCTTATGAAAAAGTCTTAATAAAATTTTGTATGTTACTCTCCTTATATACAACTAATTATCTAATTGGGCTAGCCTTTTAGGTCATTCCAATTGGGCTTTAGTATGTGGCTTGGAGTGGGACCAAAAGGGACCAACAAGACTCTAGCTCCAATGGGCCTTGGGCTTTTCTGTCAACTCTTGACAAGTCCAAAGTTACCATTAACTATATTTAATACTACTATATAAATATAGTTGCACTCTAGGCCTTATCTATAAATTATATCCCAAGACTTTATTATATATGCAACTCCTTCATTAAAATATTCGTAGTAATACAAAGTCATGAATGTTGACTGCCACTTTGTAGATTACTACATCTTAATCGTTGAGTACCCAGTTTAATCCTTTATGTTATTCAATATATATTTATGAAATCCAATTCCATAAATATATACTTTAGTAATTCCTTACTAAAGTGGTTGGGCCCAATACTCTGAATAACCAAACCCATTAAACTTATCTCAATGGAATACTTTATATCTCCGTTAAGAGACTATGAATTCCATCTTGAGAATATATGTTCCATCAACATTAAATGCGATTGCCCAACATACTGAGATTTTGACCGTCACTTATAGATCTCACTCCTAATATATCAAGGCAACCTACATCTCATGATCAGGTTCATTATTCTCTCAGGATTTAGAGTTGATGTAAATAGAAGTCGTGAGATTTATTATTCATTTGACAGTCACTAGGAGAATAATAAATCTCACAGCGGTCCAGTTCAATATGTCTTAACTCTTAAAATATATCAACATATCAACTAGAAGTCTCAACTTCCATGATCAAGACAAATCATCTTAGTTGATATGTTATAGTCTTCGCAAATGAAATGCCCAATTTCATCACTGACTACGAACTAAAATTCTGAGTTTACAAAGAACTTGTGATTTACATCTTCTGTGACTTTTCACATAAATCACATACTATGCATCTCATGAACTAAGATAATGTCCCATTAGTTCATAAATAGATAGTCTCATATAATTAAACAACTTAATTATTCATGACATACAAACCAATTGGATTTTAGGGCATAAACCCCAACAGAGGTGTCCCGGTGTGTTCATACAAGAGTTCTACTCCAATATGCACGCCATCAATACCTTTGTGCCTAAGTTTACTACAATATTCTGAGGCACACATATTGTAGTCACTCCGGAGCTCATTTCCAATGTGCTACGCATCCCTAGGGTTGAACATCTGGACTACCCTAGTCATATTCGTCTCCATTCTATTTCTTGAGATGAGATGACTTCACTATTTTGTGAGATAGCCATGGTGTGGGGAGAGACTCTAAATTTCTCCATAACCAAGTTTTCTAAGGCTCTAAGGATCCTTAATATGGTGATGACCTTTGTTCTCACAACATGGTCACACTATAACACTATTACTGAGCCTCATGCTCATTTTCTTCTCTCTCTTATGGATAATCTTTCTATATATTTTCCTTCACATATAATAGAATCTATGATAGATATCTATCGAGACACTGCTACACGTAATAAGCTCATCTTTCCCTTAGCTATCACACGCATCCTCACACACTTGCATGTTACCATTCCTCGCTCCCCTCCCTTTTACTCCACGGGTGCCATCAGCAAGGAATCTATTTAGAGGAGTGATGCACAGTTGGTTGCCAAGCGGCCTCGTGTGGAGTCTACTACGACAGATTTTGCCCCCACTTCTTGATCCTCTTCTTCATCTACTCCACCTTCTTCTAGAGCAGAGGTCTCTCTCGCTGCCATCATGGATCAGCTTCAACACATGCGTGCTAAGTTTGGTAGTCGTCTTAACCATCTTTCCGATGAAATGTGCCAAATGAACACTAGGATTGGTTGCATTGCTCGCCGCCAGTCTTGCATTGGTGATTTTGCTCCTTCTCCCTCACCCGAGCCTATTGAGGAGTCTTCTTCAGATGGTGGAGATGATGATGCTTCTGGCTCTAAGACTGATGATAAGCTAATTGTTTCTCAATGATTCACCATTTGTCACTCGTGACAAAAAGGGGGAGTAGTTTTGTATATAAGAGTAGTCAGAATGTTAGGAGGAGAGCTAACATAGGGATAAACTAGTTAGGTTAAGAGTTCATTGATTGGTGTAGTGAGGTTTTGGTGTATCTTTCTCACTTCATGTACAATGGTCTTATGACCTATACATACATTGTTGTCTTTCTTTTCTCTATATTCATGATTATGTATGTTGTTTCACATTTATCTCACGTGTGTTGTTTATTTTCTCACTTGTCTATGTTTCATACTTGATGCCTTGATGAATCTTGTTTAAGTGTTTCAGTTATGACAGGTTACAAGTCTATCATGCCATGATCTCTTTTCTTGCAAAGTTTTTACAAGAGCTCATTGTATTATTTAGGCTTATGTAATTCTATGTGTAATAGTTATGGATATTGTTGTTTATACTTCTCTCATAATTATACTTGTGGTTTTGTCACGGATTGCCAAAGGAGGAGATTGTTAGGGTCATATTTTATCTAATTGGCTAATCCTTTGACAAAATACACTTTACTTGTAATTAGATCTAAGTTGGGTTTAGTACATCAAGAAATATGTTGTTCAAGCATATCAAGTGTTCGTATTAAAAATATGAAGATTGACCCAAGAAACAAGATAAGAAAAGTTGTTTCATTAAGTCTCAACAGATAGCTCGACAAATACTGTTATCGAGACTAAATGAGAAGCTCGACAAATGGCTCAATAGAAGCTTATGTATATGTATAGGGTTTCTTTTCTCATGACCCTAGACATATATAAGGCATATTTTAAGAGCTGTCACACACGGATACAGAGACTAAGAGTTTATTTTTCTCTGCATTTGTACGTAATAGGGTTTTGTAAACAAGTGCATCCTAATCTTCATTGTTGATGAAGTGAAGAACTTTGCAACTAACAACATCCATTCAAGTTGCTGAAGTTAGTCACGTACTGGGATCCATGCAAAAGGGTTAGTCGCGGATTGGAAATTTGTGCATCAAGGGAAAGAAGGCTACTACAAGATCAAGTCCAATTGGGTATTGGAGCAAGGGTTCAACTGTAGGTTGGTATTTTGGGATAGACCCGGGTAGTCGTAAGATTCCTTATACTTGTAACTGCTTGATTGTTGATTAGTGGATTCTTAGGAGTGGTGACCTTAAAATCACCTAGTAGAGTTTTTGTCTTGCAAGAGGTTTTCCCCATTTGTCAACAAATAACCGTGTCAAATATATTTTTCACTGCATTTAGTATTTTTGGTGAGTTGTTGGTGTCTCCATGATTTGCATGCAATTTAACCTAATTAATTAACTTGGGTAATTGAATTAATTAATCGGGGTCAAGTTATCTTAACCCAACACTAAGGCAATTAGGAAATACCTGAAAATCCTAACGTGTTAGCCACAAAGTTAGACTAAAAGATAGGAAAAAAAATACCAAAACATACAAAGTTGAGAAAATTGCAAGATTAACCCTACGACCCCATAATAGACGAGACATTATTTTGACTTTTAATTTAAAAGTTATTACTAGAAGAAAATTTTTTATAAATAGCAAAAAAAAATTATTTGAAAGCCTAAACGAAGAAACTTGCCCAAAACGCAATTAGGTCATGGCCTATGGGGTCAGGTCACCAATTTCTTGCAATTCTAACGTTGCTCTAATGATTTTTGTGAGTACTTTTCTATTTTTTAGATTTCTTGCGTATTTACTTTTGATGGTCTCTCTATTCCAAGAAAGTCTGTTTTTTATTCTACATCATGTATGGACCAAGGAGATAATTTTTTTATAATTAAAATCCCAAAGCTCTAAGGACTTAGTGACAAAATCTAATTCTAATCAATCAAATGTCTTGTGGAAATTCAGCTTGAACCCCAAATACACCTTTTCCCTTTTTATCTATTTGAAACTATGCACAACTTCTTGAGTTGTCACTAGACTCATTACATTCTCAGTGATCCTTTATAGGCACAAAAGTGACTTGGGTAGGGTCTATAATCTTAGTTAGAAAGGGTCTTAATCTGACTAAAATTTTAGTTATGATTTAACTATATTAACAGTTGCAAGGACTTTTTGGACTAAATTGGTTGAAATTACACCTACATTGAACTTTAGGAATCAAGATTGTTAGGTTCTAAAGATTTAGAATTAAATATTTAAACTCATTGTTGTATTGTGTTGGCAAACCGAGAACAAAACATGTCTAGTTAAAGTGTTTAAGCGATACTTAAATAAGGTTGTTTCAAGTTTTGAAATCCAGCTGATTGCAGAAAAGAAAGTGAGGTTCTGCCTTCCTCAACCGATCAAGAATTAGGCTCGACCGATCGAAAATCATAGGCACAATTTTCTGCAGAATTTTTAAATAAGCCCAAAGCCCGTGAAAATGTTTGGGAATTCATCTAAACTTCTCCACATATAAAAACAAAACCCTAGCCACGTTTTAAGGGTGTTGAAGAAGACTTGTGTGTTACTCTTTTTGAGATTTGAGAGGTTTTGTACCTTCTAACTACACAAGAATCTACCGGAGGCAAAATTACAATCAAGCATTGGTAGAACATAGTTGCTACATCAAGATCAACAAGTGAAGGTGATTTGAAACCTTTGAGTGGGATCTCAAAGTCACAAGTAAGGCGGCTTGTGTTGCTATAAATCCAAGAAGAGAAGGAGTTCGCATGGATTCGGAACTTGCACGTGGCCGTGTTAGTAAGTTACTATTGGAGGTAGCATTAGAACTAGGGTTAAATCTTTTGTAAAAACTTCAATTCTCTTATAGTGGATTTGGTTTACATTGAGGATAGTTAAGTCAAATCCTCCACAGGTTTTTACCTTGAAACGGTTTATTTCATTGGTTTTCCTGGGTCATCATATCATAGTGTTATTTACTTTTCCGCATCTTTACATGATATGATTTACTTGTGTTTAACCTAGATCTAAATAATTAATCTAAGTAATCACTTGGTTAATATATTAGGATAAACAATCTAGTTTAAGGGGTCTAAACGAACATACAAAGGTAATAATTAACGTGTAATTCACCTTATTTAGCATCCACCCGTCTCTAAAAATATATTATCTCTATAATATCTTGCAAACCAGTTATGGTAGACCAATATCATTTGAAGAACAACCTACGTAATCTGTCTAGGCCTGACACCTTAAATGGGTTAGTGTCCCATGCCACTCTCTTGATTTCATCTGGGTCTAGGCGTCTGGCACCTCAGACAACTCCAATTTTCTTCCGCATAAATATACGGTGTTATTGTGATCAATAGGTCTTCTAGATTAGGAGGGATCTAAGGATGACACCTTTGGTAGACTTTGAAGAAGTGGTTAATAGTGAAGTAGCTTTGTATTTCCTCTCTATTCTGATCTATTGCCCATTACTCAATTTAATCTCAACAAAGAAATTTTTTCATATGTGTACCAGGTCTGACAAATGAAATTTTTTTCAAATTTTGGTCAAATTTTTGTTTCCATTTCAGTTCTTCCTTTTCTTATGCCAAGTTTTCTTAGGTTGTGAGTTCGAGTTAGCTTAATTGATAAAATCTTTGATAGTTGAATAAGAAATCTAGAGTTTAATTCCCGTCTATACCAAAAACCGATTGGTATATTGGTTTAATGTTAAAGAGCAGAATTATCATAAGCAGACACCATAGGTTGAAATTCTATCTTAAAAAAAAAAAAAAAAAAAAAATCCTACATTGATTCAAAGTCCTTGCATGTAAGGCTTCTATCCTTTTCTCAATATCCCAGAATTTGGTCTCTTCGAAACAAAAGCTTGTTTTGTTCCGTTTACTAACACTCTGAAATCAACTTTGTAGTTTAAAATTGTAAGAACTCTTGATCTGGATTGACTAGACTTTGTTCACCATGCTTCTGAACTTGTTTCTAGTGGAGGCCTACTTCTTTATTGGTTTACTGAAGCAACCTGATGTAGGATAGAATATTCAAATTAATTCCTGTAATTTTTTATATTTGGTATCTTTATGTAATTTTCGTTCTTTTATATTTAGGGCATTTATTTCCTTATTTTTAGGTGCTTTTAATGTTTTTTAAGTCAATTTGGTTCTTGTTATGGTTAGGTATTGTTAGGTTATAAAGATTTAGGAATTTATGTATTTAGAACTCTAATGTGTAATGTTGGTAAACCATGATCAAAACAATATGTTTAGTCTTGTTTAGGCTTGCTCAAAGTTGTATAATTCATATAAAGTTGGAATCGAGAGGCTGCAGATGCATTGGTGCATTTCGGCCTGGCTCGATTGATCGAAAGATAGACTCGATCGATCGAAAGTCGGCCAGAATATTTTTTCTGCAGAATTTTCAACTCAGCCCTACCTCATTAAACATTTAGGGTCCTATGTTTTTGCCCTAGGTATATAAGGCAAAACCCTAGCCACGTTTCGTGAGTTACTCTGGTTGTATTGTTGCTCATATTTTGTTGTTTGTGTGAATCTCTTGTGAGATCCTTGAGAAGCTTTCCTTCACATAAACTTAGGGTTTTCAAGGTAGAGATTATACCAACATCTTGATGATCAACTCAGTTGCTGCCATTGGAGCTTAAAGAAACACAAGCGGGAGTGCTTGTATCTTGTGGAGAATCCAAGAAATAAGGGGTCCGTGGATTCGAAGCTTGCACGTGGTCGTGTCAGTAAGTTCTACTAGTGGGTAGCATTAGGAAGTCGAGTGTGGGCGCTTGTAAGTCCTTTTGTATGAACTTCGATTCTTTCATATAATGGATTCAAGTTTACCTTGAGGATAGCTAGGTCAAATTCTCTCCAGGTTTTACCGTGTGGTTTCTTGGGTCATCATATCATTGTGTTATTTACTTTTCCGCTGCTTTATATTCTTGATATGGTTGTTTGATTGTGATAACCTAGATTGGCATAATTTGACTAAGTTAATTACTTGACTAATTAACTAGGCTAATCTGTTTAGGTTAAGGGGTCTAAAAACCTTTCAAGTGGTATCAGAGCGGGTAGCTCTATTATTGTGGATCTTTTGATCTCTTAGCTGATCCTTAACCCCTGTTGTCATGGATTCTTGGAAAAAATTTTTGCTTATATGTCAACTTGTCTACTTGTTGTCTTTGCCCCTTGTTGTTTTTGTTAAATCTTTCCTTGAGTATCTTGGTATAATCATATGTGATAAGAATTATGTATGTTATACTGCTTTAACCACCTTAAAGGCACGTGATTCTTGTCTTTGGTATTTGGATAGTGGTTGTTCCAGGCATATGACAGGAAACAATGGTTTATTCAAAACACTCTTTGAAGGAAAGATTAGGACAATCACTTTTAGAGATGGAAGCAAATCTGTGATCAGAGGCATTGGAACTGTGGACATTCCAGGATTGCCAGTTTTTGAGGATGTTTGGTATGTTGATGGATTGAAGGCCAATTTACTCAGCATAAGTCAGATTTGCGACAATGGATTAAATGTTCTTTTCACCAAGTATGAATGTGAGATACTTGATGGATGAGGTGACTGCATGTGTGTTGGTGCAAGGACATCTGACAATTGTTATGGCATAACACCAAGTATAAACAATAAGTGCTTTAGTGCAAAAATTGATCAAGTTGATTTGTGGCATCAACGGTTAGGGCATGCCAGTCATAAGCAGTTAGAGAAGATTTCCAAATGTGAGGCAGTTATTGGTTTACCTAAGTTTGAGAAGATAGATAAGTGCATTTGTGGACCATGTTAGATAGGTAAACAAGTGAAATCCAAGCATCCGTCTGTGACTAGTGTTCAAACCTCAAGACCTTTAGAGCTATTGCACATTGATCTCATGGGTCCTGCCAAAGTTCAGAGTTTGGGTGGAAAGAAGTATATTCTAGTCGTTGTGGATGACTTTACTAGATATACTTGGGTTATGCTTTTGAAAGATAAAGCTGAGGCTCATGAGAAGATGATACATTTGTGCAAGAAATTGCAGGTTGAGAAAGATACTGTGATAGCTAGAATCAGAAGTGATCATGGAAGAGAATTTGAGAATACCAAGCTGGCTACTTTCTGGAATGATCAAGGCACTCATCAAGAATTTTCTTCGCCCAAGACACCTCAACAAAATGGGATTGTGGAAAGGAAAAACAGGGTTGTTCAGGAGATGGCACAGGTCATGCTACACAACAAAAAGTTGCCAAAATCCTTCTGGGGAGAAGCAGTCAACACTGCTTGCCATACACTCAATCGGGTGTATTTCAAACCTGACTCCAAGAAAACTCCCTATGAACTCTGGAGAGGGAAGAAGCCTATTGTCAAATATTTTAGGATATTTGGCAGTGACTATTACATTCTACATGATAGAGAGAACCTAGAAAATTTTGATGCAAAAAGTGATAAAGGATACTTTCTAGGATACTCTTCCTCTGGTAGAGCTTATAGAGTGTACAATCTGAGAACCAAAACAGTCATGGAATCTTCAAATGTTGTGATAAATGATGAAGTGTGTTCAGAAGTACTTTCAGAAAGCACTGCTCCTACTTAAGATAAATCTCTTGAAGTTGATGATTCACTTCCTGCTGAGTATGTGGGGAAACATAGAGAGGAAGAGCTGTTGCTGTTGAATGATACAGTTTCAGTACCATCAAGTTCAGAACCATCCACTCCGGTTCATGACACTCAACAGGTACAAAGTAAGCTCAGTCCTCCATCTGAACAGAAAGGTACCTCCACATCTCTAGTTAAAGGTCCATCCTCTAGAGTGAGATTGAATCATCCTCCCACAAATATATTGGGTAGTCTGAATGATAACATGAGATTGAGATCAAAAGCCTTAATGTGATTACTCACTCATGCTATCTGTCCCAATTTGAACCGAAAAAGGTGGATGAAGCACTGCAAGATGCTGATTGGGTAAATTTCATGCATGAAGAACTTCATCAATTCGTTCGGAATGATGTGTGGGAATTAGTTCCTAGACCGAATAGTGTAAATGTGATTGGAACTAAATGGATATTTAAGAACAAGTCAGATGAATATGGCACTGTGATCAGAAACAAATCAAGACTTATTGCACAAAGGTACACACAAGTGGAAGGAATTGATTTTGATGAGACTTTTACACCAGTAGCAAGGTTAGAATTCATCTAGATACTGTTGGTCATAGCAAGTCATCTAAACTTCAAGTTGTATCAAATGGATGTCAAGAGTGCTTTCTTGAATGGGATGCTACAAGAAGAGGTATATGTTGAACAACCTAAGGGCTTTGTTGATCCTCACAGACCGGATGATGTCTACAAGTTGAAGAGAGCCCTCTATGGTTTGAAACAAGCTCCTAGGGCTTGGTATGACCGATTGACTGCATATCTCACTGAGCATGAATTCAAAAGGGGATCTGCAGATACAACTCTCTTCGTAAGAAAGGATAAGACTGGTTTTGTTGTAGCTCAAATTTATGTTGATGACATTGTTTTTGGTGCTACTAATGATTCTCTTGCTCATTCTTTTGCAGATGAAATGAAGGCAATGTTTGAAATGAGCATGGTTAGTGAACTGACTTAATTTTTGGGATTGCAGGTAAAGAAAACGGAGTCAAGAATCTACATCAATCAAGCTAAATATGCAAGAAATCTAGTCAAAAGATTTGGACTGGACAAGGCTGCTCGTGCTAGAACACCAATGGCTGCAAATGCAAAATTAACAATTGATCCATCAGGTGAGTCTATTGATGTTACTTTGTATAGAAGCATGATTGGATGTCTTTTATATTTGACTGCTAGTTGGCCTGATATTTATTTTAGTGTTGGTGTCTGCTCTAGATTTCAGTCTAATCCTAAGGTTTCTCATTTAAATGCTGTTAAGAGAATTATAAAGTATGTGAGTGGAACTTGTGATTATGGATTATTTTATAGCAAAGAGTCAAATTTGTCTCTTGCTGGTTTTTCTGATTTTGATTGGGCTGGGAATGCTAATGACAGAAAAAGCACCACTGGGGGGTGTTTTTATGTTGGAACCAATCTTGTGGCTTGGATGAGTAAGAAGCAAAATTCTGTGTCTTTATCCACTGCTGAGGCAAAATATATTGCTGCTGGGAGCTGTTGTTCTCAGCTCCTTTGGATGAAAAAAGCTTTTGAGTGATTATGGGATTCCATATGACACCATGGTTGTCTATTGTGATAATTCTAGTGTTATAGATATATCTAAGAATCCTATTCAGCATTCTAAGACCAAACACATTGAACTTAGGTATCACTTCATTAGGGATTTGGTTGAAAAGAAAATTGTTGTTCTTGAGTATATCCCTACTGAACGTCAAAACGCTGACATCTTCACCAAACCTCTTGATGGAAGTAAGTTTGAGACACTTCGTCAAGTAATTGGTGTGCTTCAGTGTCCCTAGTCTCTTTTGGCTTTCTTGGTACTTGTGCTTCATTGCTCTACTCTTTTGTAACCATTGTTCTTTGGTTTATGAGTTGTTTTTGTTTCTAGGACTTGCATTGCATAACATTCATGCATTTCATTCTAGGATTTATTTTTGTTTTCTCTTTTAATAATAATAATAAATAAAAAAAAGCGAAAGCGAATTGTGTTTGGCAGTATTTTTCTTCGTTTTTGAAAACAAGGTTGGTCAATTTATTTACACAGAACATGTCCTTGTACCCTGTTTAGCTTTGATGAGCTTATTTATTGCACTTGACTAGTTGAAGCTTTGTAATGCATGTTGTGTGGGAAAGATGTTTATGGTGTTTATCACTTTGTCTTAATCTTGAAGTCACATGTTATTTGACTGTCGGACTTGATCCTTTTGAGAAAGGCATAAATAACCATCTCACCATTGTTCACTAGCCAGTCATGAACACCTTAGTGCATATCTTAAGATTCTATGCTCACGAAAGTGTAGTACATGCACAAAAAGAACATAAGGTGAAGCCTCAGTTTAAATGCTTAATGCTTAAAATTGGTGTGTACTATTAGGCTTGATGTCAAATCACATAATTAAAATTGGTGTGTACTATTAGGCTTGATGCCAAATCACATAATTCAAAATTGGTGTATATTATGAGGCAAAAATTCAAGAAACTTACACGATTGCAAGCTTATGTTCTAGGAGATGTGGGAGTTATATGATGTAACTCTTTTGGTGATAGTCTCTTTCAAATTCTATGTGATGAATTTTGTAGACTTTGTGTTTGATTTCTATCCACATATCACCTCACATGTATCTCAAGTTTTTGCTAGTTGCACACACTACTCAAGTTACTCTTTGCTAAACACTGTACATGTTATTGTGTTTGTTTTTGGTCTGACTAACCAAGTTTGAAAATATCTTGAGTATTATGCAAAACTTTTTTTTTGCTTGAGAATTTAAAGGGAGAATTGCTGAAATTTTCTTTGAAAAATTGGGGTTAAAACTTGGGTTTTTGAAAAAGCATTTCATCTCATATTCATGCATTTTGTTTCATCAATTTTAATGCTTTGAAGAGTTGTGCCCAAAATGTGGTTGTTGTTTTTCAAAACTATGTCTTTTCTCAAAAATTTTGTGAGCCTCTGCCTGTTTCGATCGATCCATTCTGTTTTTCGATCGATCGAAAATTACTTAAAATCCTTTTTGGAGTCTCAGGTTGATTCGATCGATCGAATGTAATTTTCGATCGATCGAATATCGCGAATCAGGTTTTTTTTTTTAAAAAAAAACTATTCTTGACCTTTTCAAATCACTTTGTCAAATAGTTTCAAAACCTTTTTCTCTCTCTCCGACTTGGCAAGCTCACTCAACAATTTTTGTCGTTTTCCTCCGAATCTTTTGCAAATAATTTGTCCTCTAAGGCCGGTAAGTCTATTTTACCCTTCCTTTTTCTCTTATTTTCAAGTTTCATGCATTTTTCCTTGAGATTTTCGATCCTATTTTCAAGTTTCATGCCTTTTTAAATGTTCAATTGATCAATGGGTTTTTGTTAGGACATGATATAAACATGATATTGATGGTTTAATTTGATCAATTTTGTGTTTTGTGAAAAATTGAAAATTCTAGGGCTTGTAATTGAATGGATTTGGGGCTTTTGTTCAATTGGATAGAAATTGATGAAATTGGCCTGTTAAATTGATGTAATTGATCATTATATTGTGTATTCTAGCTTGTGTGATGATCAACTAGTCAAATTCTTTTCAAAATCTCAACAAGTGGTTTTCAATTTTGGGGTTTTTTTTTAGAACCTCGGTGCTCAAGCCAATTTTGTGCAATTGAACTTCAATTGAACTTAGTTTAACTGCATTAAAACATGCATCATGTCATTAATATTGTTCATGTATCATATAGATTTTTGTTCTATATTTTTTTTTTGCTAACTTACAGTCTGCCCTTGGTTTGTGATTTGTTTTTGTTCTTTTGGTTCTTTTTGTGTCTCTGTCCTTTCCTTAGCATCATGCCTAGGAAGACTAGAGCTCGTAGGTCTGTTCCCTCACCTTCTCCTCCCCCACCTTCTCCTCCCCCACCTTCTCCTCCCCCACCTTCTTTTGACCGTGAGAAGTTTCCAAGTGAGAAAAACCAAGAGATTTTTGAGCGTTTGAACCTTAGGAGAAAGATTTGTCTAAGCGTACTGTAGTTTTAGATGAGCTTGATCCTTCCATTAGGGCAAATTTTGAGCGTCGGGGCTGGTTACCTTTGTTGGATATTTTTGATCCTCCTCCTCTAGCTACCCTGATTAGAGAGTTCTTTTCGAACATCTCTATCCGCGTCTATGATTCCAACACTTTGGTAAAGAGTTGGATACGAGGCGTAGAGTACACCATTACTCCTACTGTAGTGGCTGATGCTCTAAGGGTACCTTTGGTCCAGCACCCTGTCTACCCTTATGATGTGTCTCTTCTTTTGAGTGATGTCATGTCTTACATCACTGGGTCTTCTATTCAGTAGGGTTCTGATCCTAGGATCACCACTGTTGAGCTATCTGAGTTGCACTATCTCTTCTTTAGGATAGCATGTCATTCTATATGGCCCATTTCTCATCTTCACACCATTCCTCTTGAGCGGTGTGTCTTTTTGTATGCTCTAGTGACTGATGCTCCTATTAGTTTTCCTCATTTGTTTCTTCGTTCTTTGAACGAAGTTTATAGGAGTTCATCTTCCTCTCATGCTCTTGTCCATCCTATCTTTATTCATAGGATTTTGCTTTATCTTGGTCTAGATGTTTTCCCTTCTTCTGAACCCGTTCATGTTATTGCTCCCATAGGTGCATCTTTTCTTAGACAGAAGGCTGCTCATCTTCGAGCTGGCTCTAAACACCCTAGGTCTGAGCCTTCTGGTACCGCACCTCCTCCTCCTTCTTCTGCAGGTCCTGCTAGTGAGGATGTTATTGATCATGTTGGTGATGCTGCTGCTGCTGGTGTTTCTCCACCTCCTTCGGATGACTTTGATGTTCGTCGTACTTTGGAGACTGTCATGACCGTTTAGGTGGCTCATGGTCAAATTTTGGTGGACTTACTTGATGAGATTCGTGCTTTACGAGCTGACTTAGTGCATCTTCATTCACCCTCACCACCTCCTTTTGATGATGGCATGTGATTGTCCTTTGGCATTCCGTCACAAAAAGGGGGAGTAGAGTTTTGACTCTGTAGAGGAGTTTCTATAGTTAGGGGGAGTTTTTCTTTTGTTTTGCGGAGCTAGTGGAGATATTAGATTGTATCTAGGTGCTTCACTTTGTATATCATTTTTTTTTTTGGGCTATTCATGATAGGGGGAGATACATTTTTTTTGTTATACATGATTCTTGTTCTTGTGATTCACTGCTTATTGATTTATATTTATGAGTTATTCATTGATATATGTCTTTATTATGTGTTGTGTGAAACATACAAGAATGTTTTATTTTTGTTGTATCTAACTGAAGGGGAGAGTTAGTTTGCATACCTGTTGCTTTACTGTTTTCTGTCACACATGCGTTTATGCGTTTGTTGAGTGTTTCAGGAATACACAGGTTGATTCAATTGAGCTGCTGTCTACACTTGCAACTGATGGATAGTAGTTAGGATTGAATTTGTGTTATGAGCTTTATTTTTGTAAAGGGCTTTTATTTGTAAACTTTGAGCTTTTAATTTGTGTTTTGTCACTACCAAAGTGGGAGTTTGTTAGGTTCTAAAGATTTAGGAATTTATGTATTTAGAACTTTAATGTGTAATGTTGGCAAACCATGATCAAAACAATATGTTTAGTCTTGTTTAGGCTTGCTCAAAGTTGTATAATTCATGTAAAGTTGGAATCAAGAGGCTGCAGATGCATTGGTGCATTTCGGCCTGGCTCGATCGATCGAAAGATAGACTCGATCAATCGAAAGTCGGCCAGAATGTTTTTTCTGCAGAATTTCCAACTCAACCCTACCTCATTAAACGTTTAGGATTTTATGTTTTTGCCCTAGGTATATAATGCAAAACCCTAGCCACATTTTGTGAGTTGCTCTGGTTGTATTGTTGCTCATATTTTGCTATTTGTGTGAATCTCTTGTGAAATCCTTGAGGAGCTTTCCTTCACATAAACTTAGGGTTTTCAAGGTAGAGATTATATCAACATCTTGATGATCAACTCAGTTGCTGCCATTAGAACTTAAAGAAACACAAGCGGGAGTGCTTGTATCTTGTGGAGAATCCAAGAAAGAAGGAGTCCGTGGATTCGGAGTTTGCACGTGGTCATGTCAGTAAGTTCTACTGGTAGGTAGCATTAGGAAGTCAAGCGTAGGCGCTTGTAAGTCCTTTTGTATGAACTTCGATTCTTTCATATAGTGGATTCAAGTTTACCTTGAGGATAGCTAGGTCAAATCTTCCCCAAGTTTTTACCGTGTGGTTTCCTGGGTCATTATATCATTGTGTTATTTACTTTTCCGCTGCTTTATATTCTTGATATGATTGTTTGATTGTGATAACCTAGATTGGCATAATTTGACTGAGTTAATCACTTGGCTAATTAACTAGGCTAATCTGTTTGGGTTAAGGGGTCTAAAAACCTTTCAGGTATTAATTAGGAGTTATTTTAGAATATATTTTCTTATTTGTCAAGTTTTACGGAGCCCTTAAATAGGTCCCTAAGTCTGTACACGATTTTTGACAATTATTCAGTCAATAAAATTTAGACTTTTGTCTTTCTATTTTCTAGTGGATTCCAAACCCTTTCTCCTTGTGGATTCAAGGAACCCCTCATGGATTTGAAGTTTACTACCTAGAAACTAATAGCTTAGTTTTTGTCCATCAAAGAGAGCATTGTATGTGCTTTCTTAAGGCTTCCGCAATATTAGTTGATATCAGAGCCTTAACTTACCCTATTCCGATTGCTAACTAGCAAGACGGTAACCACCACCATAACAACGACGAATAACTTAGCGAGTATTACATGATTTACAACAAGCACTCACAAATATTTATGCTAGGATGACGTCGTTGAAGAATGGAAACAATAGGGATAACTGTAGCGAAGATGTAACTCACAAGCAACCTATTGGTAAGAAAATCTCATATAGGTCTTGATGATGCGAAAAATCAACAGTTGAGCTCCACGTCTCAGTAGATGGATGATCTCGTGGTTGGTCGTGTCTCCAATGTAAACTTGCGATAAAGCTTTGGAAAGAAATGGAATACACCGGTGGTGTTTGCCAAAAATACTCCGATGCTTAAGTTAGAAAGGGAGAAAGTTGTTTTGAGAGATTGACTTGGAGTGAATTTTGGATGAGTATTTGTATGTACCTTTGGGTTCCGTTGTTCCTTGCCTTAATGGACAATGAATTCCTGCATTTATGTTCAACGGCTAGTACGTTATCAATGGGAGCTCTAAGATGCACAACTCACTTGTTATCATTGCTCCGTCCGTTACATTTTATCATCAATGCGTGCAATAAATGTGTAATGCTCGCTTTGATCATCATTAATGGGAATGATGATCCTAGGTTATTTTCTGACTCATCATGTCTTATAAGAGAATTGCAAGTTTTAATAGTTATTTTTTAAAAGAATATTTTCTTGATTGGTTACTTGATCTAGAGGATTTATTTGACTATGAGAATATTTGTTATGAGAGAAAAGTGGGACTTGCTTTGTATAAACTTAGTAAGTATGCCTTATGTTGGTGGGAACGAGTGCAATATGATAGAATCTGACAAGGTAAAGACAAAATTCATTCATGCCCAAGGATGACAAAGATGCTTGCTATCAGATCTTGGATTGTGATGAAATTTTGTCGTATACAAAACAAGATTATAATTGACCAAGAAGCTCATACTTGAATTATTTTGAGGAGCCATATATTCCACCAATAGGGAAGGAATTGCATGTTGAAGAAAATACTTTTCTTGAAGAATATGTAGAAGTCAAAGAAGAAAATATAGAGGTTTTTGAAGAAATTAATGAAAGCCTTATTATAGAAGAAGATCCTAAAATCAAGATTAATGCGGAGGAAATTATTGAAGATCCTAGTATTCATAAAGATCTTGAAGTCAAGATAGTAGAGACCATTAAAGAAGAAATTACAGAGGAAGTTGTCAATGTTCTCAATGAAGTCAAGTTAGATGATTTAAACATTCAATCTCCTATTATTTTAGCGGGAGACACTGAAACAATGTTTATTGATTTTATTGGGGTGGAAAGATTTGATTTGATTATTGACTCTTATTTGGTGAATATTGTCAATTGCATGAAGATCAATGGACAAAAAGTTCAAGTTGCTCAATTGATGACTTTCAAGTTTGGCAAAAAGATAAGGAAGATGAAGTATTCAAAGTATTTGTTCTCTTGGCATGGAAGATTTCAGATTTCAACCATGAACTCGAGGACAAGTTTGTTTCAAGTGGGGGGGGGGGGGGGTCTGATGTAGGATAGAATATTCAAATTAATTTCTGTAATTTTTAATATTTGGTATTTTTATGCAATTTTCGTTATTTCAGGTTTAGGGCATTTATTTCCTTGTTTTTAGGTGCGTTTAATACTTTTTAGGTCATTTTTGGTTCCTGTTATGGTTAGGTATTAAGTAGGAGTTATTTTAGAATATATTTTATTGTTTATCAAGTTTTACAGAGCTCTTAAATAGACCCCTAAGTCTATAAACGTTTTTCATAGTTTATTATCAATAAAATTTCAGACTTCTGTCTATTATTTTCTCTGGTGGATTCGAGACCTATCACTTTATGGATTCAAAAAACCTCTCGTAGATTCGAGATTTACTCTAGAAACTAACAATTTAATTTCTTTCCATAAAAGAAAGTATCGTGTATGCCTTCTTTAGACTTCGGCGACATTAGTGGAATCCTACTTCTTTATCGGTTTAGTGAAGCAACCCCACAGTCTTGACTTTCTCTCTCACACACACATATCTTGTGTAGCAAGCACTGGAATCGGTGATCAATAGCTAAATTATTACTAGGAATTAGCCACCATGTGAAACAGTTCTTTGTATTTTTGTTCGGAGTGTCCTGTAATGGGAGGTCCATGTGAAATTTCGTTGGGCAGAGGTTTGGATCCAAATCGTGCTGGCTAATAGCCAACAAGCATATGTGTTGTGACTATAAAACATAAAGTTTCTTTTGTTCCACTAGTGTTATCTTGTGAAGTGTGAATTTTTTATTACACATTACTGGAAATGCTAAATATTATTGTAGTATTATAAAAAAAAATCATAATATGACTGTTGTTACACCAATAAGACTATAAGTAGTGATTTAAATTAATTTTTTTAATTAAAAATTAACACGTTAATTTGTAAGATTTATGTAATAACCGTTGTAATTGACTAATTGTTAAAACTTGAATAATATTGTGAGTTGATTTTCCATTTGGTTGTAAATATAAATATATAAAATGCATATTTATTAGAATTGGAGTAGCTAATGACTAAATTTGCCTTTTAAAACTGGTGTTACCATAGGTCCATGTAAAAAACATTGGAGAAAGGAAAATGAAGATTATTATTTTTGTTTCTACCATTATTGAGAAAATACAATGTTGGTCGTGGAGTACTGTTTCTTTCACGCACAAGGAAAATTGTGAAGTTCGAAACCATCACAGTTTTTTTTTTTTGTTTTTTTTTTTTTTGAAGAGTCTACAGACTATGCGTGAGATCTGCACTAAACATTTCCCACGGTGGTCAACAAAAAGTAACACTCAGCTCTACAATTTTCTATATATAATGTAGCTTAGTATTATTCTTCCCAGAGCAAGCTTCTATAACCATTCATAAAAGGCTGGAGAAGGAAATGATGAATCAATAGTATTATTATTATTATTATTTTTTTTTTTTTTGTCAATAACAACCTTTAACAATTTGCTATTAAGATTTTCTGTAAAAATATTGTGAAAAATGTCGTGGACATAACATTTCTTTCTCTTTTTTATTTGTTTTTCAATTGATAAGAAAATATTATTTTATTTATTAGTTAATATTTTGGCTTAATTAATACTATTGGTTAAAATTTAGGGGTCTTTTTTCACTTGGGGCCTTGGGCGGCCGCATCAATGGCTTATACCATTGAGCCGGCCCTGATGATGATGATGAGGGATACATGGGCTCAACTAGGCTCGTTGATTGCGAGCATCATGTTTCTTTGGGCCATGTTTGACCGATATTTCCCTAAACATCTTCGTGACTATATCGTAAGTTATTCTCTCAAATTGGTTCGTTTCATGTCCCCCAATATCCAAATCACTTTCCATGAATTTTCTGGAGAGCATTTCAATCGCAGTGAAGCCTATGCTGCCATTGAAACTTACCTCGGTGAAAGGTCCTCCATGGAAGCTAAAAAACTTAAAGCAGAAGTTGTCAAAGACAGTAGTCAATCGGTACTACTGAGCATGGATGAGAATGAAGAGGTTACAGATGAATTTGAAGGGGTCAAGCTTCGGTGGGCTTCAAAGAAAACAACCCCAAGAACACAATCATTTTCTCGGTACGCAGAGTCAAAGGAGAAGAGGTATTACAAGCTCACTTTCCATTAGTCTCACCATGACTTTGTGAGTGTTTGGACTCTGCGTCCACGTTCCGGATTCTGCGTTTCTCTTTCTTTTTTTCTTTTTTCTTTTTTTTTTGGCCGCGTTAGTTGACTTGAGAGACAAAAAAACACTGTGCGTAAACAGTTCACGCACTGTTCACGCACTATTCACCTAATAAAAAATATTAAAAATGGATCACACGACACTATTCACACATTTAAAAATTATTTTGTTACAGTGTTTTCAGTTTTCAGTTTCAGCAACAATAAGTTCAATCCAAACGGACCCTTTGTCACTGAGACTTACATTCGCCATGTCTTTAAGAAGGAAAGGCAATAACAATGAGAAATCGACAAAGAAAGCTGTATACTAACAATCCCACCCAGAATTGGGGAGGGTACAAATCAGGAAAATGGAGTCATCTAGCTTTTGAGCACCCATCAACCTTTGATACTTTGGCCATGGATTCAAAGAAAAAGGAAGAAATAATGAATGACCTTACTAAGTTCAGCCAGGGAAAAGAGTATTATAAGAAGATTGGCAAAGCCTGGAAGCGTGGCTATCTTCTTTATGGTCCCCCAGGAACTGGTAAGTCTAGCATGATTGCTGCCATGGCTGACTTCTTAAAGTATGATATCTATGATCTTGAATTGACTACAGTTAAGGACAACACGCAGTTGAGGAAGCTTTTGATTGAAACGACAAGTAAGTCTCTCATAGTGATTGAAGACATTGATTGCTCTCTTCGACTTACGGGTCAAAGAAAGAAGAAAAAGGAAAAAGTGAAGGATGAAGAAAATAAAGATCCTATTAGTAAAATGGCCAAAGGAGAAGAAGAAGAAGAAGCAGAAAGCAATAGTAAGGTCACTCTCTCTGGTTTGTTGAATTTTATAGATGGGATTTGGTCGGCTACTGGGGGAGAGGATCATTGTCTTCACCACTAATTATGTGGAAAAGCTTGATCCAGCTCTCATTAGGAGGGGACGTATGGACAAGCACATAGAATTGTCCTATTGTTCCTTTGAAGCATTCAAGGTTCTTGTTAAGAATTATTTGGATGTTGATTCACACGAGTTGTTTGCGACAATTGACCGTTTGTTGGAAGAAACCAATATGACTCCTGCTGATGTTGCTGAGAATTTGATTGCCAAGTCTCTAACTGAAGATGCTGAGATATGGTTGAAGAGCTTGATTGAAGCTCTTGAGACAGTCAAGCAGGAAGCAAGAATATAGGCTGAGGAAGAAGGAAGGCTAAAGATGGAGAAAGAGAAGCAAGAAGCTGCCCAAGAAGATGTGAATAAAGTTGATGAATCTTCACCTAAAGTGAAAGAGATTTGTATTGAAGTTGTGAAACATTGAATTAGTGTTTTGGGTATGTAATTTGCAAGTAGTTAATTGAAGTGGCAGTCATTAATTAGTAGTCTAAAAAGTCTTTTTAGTACTGTTGGTCTTGACCACATCATTTTTTTAGGTGATGCTTTCAACACCAATAATATAGTAAATTTAATTATTTAATTATATAATTCTAATGCTCCTTATGTGTGAGCTCAAACTCCCTTTTAATAGGTAAAATTTAACATGTAAGATTTTAAATGGAATGTAGTGTGAAAAAGACAATGATCGAACTGAAGACATATTGTCCTAATAAATTTATTGTATAAAGGAATTTCTATCATGGTATGTTAAATAACTTATACATTGCAAGATGAGTTTCACATATATCAATAGAAAAAAACTTTCATGTGGTGAATCATTTAAAAGCATAAGAGAATCATTGTTATAGCAATCTCCTAGTTAATTTCTATCTAATATAGAAATTTGTCTTCAAATTCAAATTATATCATATCAAAACACTAAAATTATGTAATTCACTCAAAACCTAAAATATTAATATTAGCTAAGGGGAAAAAAGAACATAAAGAAAGATATTATCACAAATTATCAAATTGAACAATTAAAAATAATATTATTATTTTTGTCATCTATATTTTTTAATAAATTCGAATTTAGAACAGCTACTTTCATTTGTTTTAATAAATTCGGATTTTATTTTCATTTTTTTAAAAAGAAATTGTACCATGTGATGGTAAAGATAATACCACGTGTACCATTATAAGTCTATAAGACTCATTACATTGATGCATCAACATCATAATGACATGTGTAATAATTAAATACAAACAAAGCATGTGAAATGATAAAGCTAAAGACAAACACACACAATACATATTAAGAAACCATAAACCATAACGCCTTTTTTGCATAACAAGTTCTAAAATAAAGTAAAACACTTAAATATCAGTAACTAAACTAACTTCAAGCTAGGAACGACGTGCAATCGCTACAGTGCAAACTAGAATTTTATTATAATGAAAAGAAAATTCTGAAAACAACACACTAGGAAACATTATTATCAAATAAACTAAAAAAAAGAACAGACCACATTTTTCCACAATCACTAGCCAATGCATAATTAATATTGCAATAGCAAATGAGGTGCTGGTCTGAATTCATAGGCATGTTCAAATTCCCTATTATGTGCACATTTACTCTTGAGCAATAGAGGGAATAAAGGATTAAGTGGGAACATCTTGGGCCCACACTTGTCACTAACAATAGTTATGGATTTGCAACAAGCAGGACCAATCACACCAAATTTTCCCCTAGAAAGAGTTCCATAAATCTCATTAATACACCCATTAATGCTTGAAAGCGATGACTAGTATTTTGCAATGTCTTGTTCCTAGTTCCCTTTTGATAGTCCTTGGAAAGGTAATTTCACTGGCAAAGAGAGTTTATTCACGATGATTTGATTATCTCCCAAAGGTGAAGGTGCAGCTCCTCCAACCCTAAAGCCAGTTAAACAAACATTTTTTAGCATTGATGGAAAAGCTAGGTTAAAAGGGAATAATTTAGGCCAAAAATGGTCACTGACCAAAGTAATGGCTTTGCAACAAGTAGTACCAAAGAAGCTAATTTTTCCACTAAAAAGGGAATTATGTAAGACACCCTTGTACACCCGAAAGAAATGACTAGCATTGTTGTATGTCTTGATCCTCAAGTAGAAGCCCTGGTAGAGCAACCTTGCTCGTGATGAGTCTAGAGATCTGTCTATTTCCTTTAGATGATTGACCACACGAGTTATTGAGCAATGGAGCAAAGATGGGATTGGAGGGGAACAATTTAGACAAGCAATTTTCTTCAATCTCCGAGATGGCATTGCAACAAGAAGAACCTATAATGCTAAATTGGCCATTGGTAAGTGAATCATAAACTTGAGTTAGACACCCTGGTATGTTTACAAGAGATAACAAACATTGCCCATTTGCTCTTGAAAGAACCCCACCCCCAAGGTTAGGGAATAATCCAGTTATTTGTGGTAACAATCCAAGCATTTGTGACAATCCGGGTGTTTGCAACAATCCAAGTATTTGTTGCAACTGAGCTTGCCTTATAGAAACCAACACAGCCAAACATGCATATACCAATATGAGAGCAATTTTTGGTAATTTTTTTGCCATGGTACTTAGCAAAGTGGATAAACCTGTAGTGTGTGCGACTACAAGTTTATTGATGGTATTAGAGGATGCTTGAGGCTAATGGAAATGAGAGGATGAGAATTTATAGTACTTATCAAAGACATAAAAACTGAAATATTTTTAAGTGTCATTGATGCATTAGTTGTATACTTCAAAATCTGTTCTATTAATATCATCATCAATGCCAAATAACTTTCATTAAGACTATTGTAAATTATACTTCATTGATGTTGGTCATTTTTTCACAAAGATATTCTCGAAAATAATGAATTTAATAATAATAATATATCATATACGTTAAGGGCGCTTTTGGCATAAATATCAAAGTGTCCTAATAAAGCTTCCATGGTTGTTGTTACTCTTCCCATTAACCAAACACCAGGGGCAAAGCCAATCCTTTTTTTATTTATTTATTTATTTTTTTGTATTTTATAAATTTTATTTTACACAAATTTCCTAATTTGCAATCAATACGTAAAAAAGATCACAATTATTTTATTATAATTTTTTTGAGTACTATCACTCCCTAAAATTAAATCTCCACTATTTAGTTTTTTTTTTTTTTTCCATTTAAAATTTTATGTCTAATTCAAAAATTGACAAACAATTTGAAACTTAACAACAGCGAAAAGCATAGTTCTAAATAATAAAAATTTGTAATAGAAGATTATTTTTATTAAATACTACTCTTTGAACTCGAAAAATAGAAATCACAAAATAAGGGAGGACAAGAAAAAGGAGAAACTATGTTCTAGTAGTACTTTTTGTGTGTGTGTGTGTGTGTTTGGGGGGGGGGGGGGGGGGGGGAGACTCTCTTTTTTTGGGTCTAATATTTAAAAAAACCATATACATTAAGAGAATTTTAAATTTAAAAAAAAAAAAACTATGTTGTGGCTTTGCCCCTGCGAAACACAATATAATCGTCAACTTACCATGTACAATATCCATGATTTTGTGTATATATAACTCACAAGAATGTCAGTAAAATTATATAATAAAAAAATTGTCATGTGTACAAGTGAATCATTTAAAAGCTTAAAAGAACCATAGTTATAGCAATCTTCTAATTTCTATCTTACTTAGAAATTTATCTACAAATTCAAACTGTATAATTTCAAAACACTAAAAGTGTGTAATTCACTCAAAAATTAAAATACTAATTTCAGCTTAGAGGGAAAAAGAACATAAAGCAAGATAACTCCACAAATAATTAAATTAAACAATTAAAAATAGTAATACTAATTTTTGTCATCTATATTTTTTTTAATGAATTTGGATTTAGAATAGGCACTACGAACTCAAATCTTTCTTTTCCCCATTCTTAAGTAAAAGCACCAAAATGGAATGAACAAATTGAACTAGACAGAATGGACTAAAGTGCACCAAAATAGACTGAAGGGATCGAAGTGGACTAAAAGTGACCGAATTGGACTGAACTAGACTAAATGGTCTAAGTTGGACTGAAATCGACCAAAATGGACCACTTGGACCGAATTATCTACCATATCACAATTTTTTTTTTTTTCCGTATTGATTTGTTCTTCTAATTTTTTATAATACTAAATATATTAACCGATTGATTTTTCACATTCATTTTTTCTTCTAATAATATCTTGGATGGTTTAATATATTTAATATTATAAAAAAAATTAGAGGAACAAATAAAAAAAATGGTGTCATGGCCAATAACGTGACTCAATAGCAATGTGGCAATACTATATGCTACTCTTTGGCGGTTAGATATTATATAAATAATAGAAGTATACATTTGTAAATTGCAAGGCAATGCTAGCATTATTGCTTCTTCCATGGGTTGCTACATGTATTCATCGAAAAACAAAACATAATTTAAAGTACTAGGAACCGTGCCAATATTTCTAACTTCATCCTCGCCTCCATTTCTTTGTGTTTGCTCGGTTCCTTGTAATGCTTGTTGTATTGAACCTTGGGGACTGCTAACTCTAACCTTTTTCTACTTGCATGTCACTTCTTGAGTTGTGTTTTGACTATTAACGGTTATTAGTCATTAATCTGCGCGATGTCCGAGATAGTTAGCAAAATTTAGATGTAATCACTTTGTTTATGGTACAATTACTTTAACTAAAACAAATGAAAATAAATCATTCTAATTTAAAATAAAGATTGAAAAAAAATAAATAAATAAAGGATTGGTCAAATATACAACATTCATCTCAAAATGTCATTTGAGAATATACTTTTCTTAATTTCAATTTATGCAAAACAACCATTGAATTAAATGGAAATTTTTTTGCTAAGAACCTATACATATTAAGGAAAAAAAGAAACCACATGTGTCTTTTTGATAAGATAAAACAAAGATATACGTATCTTGACAAAACGTCGTAAAGGGTCATTTCTATAAGATGATACAAAGGCACAACAACAGTGTTTCTATCAAACCATTCATTTCCGCGTAAACAATTGATAGATATTCACAACATGAAAAAAGACATGACAAACTTAAGCTTGCTAGACATCAAATTTGAGGAGTCGTACCTTTCTTTTCTATTTTACATTTACATCTTCACACATAATAAATGCTTCTTTTCCACCAAACTCAAGCATAACTGGTCTAAAGTGTCTCGGAACCATTTCTCATCATATGCAGAAACACTAACCATGTGAAACTATAATTCAAAAAAAAAAAAAAAAAAAAAAAGGACCAATTTACATGTTGAAACATGTATCCTTTTTTTTCTTTTCTTTTTTTAACAGAAGGTAAGCAAGTTTTATTAATGATCTAAATCAATTGGGTATCCAACAAAAAGAGCCACCGCCACCACTATAAAAGTATATAACAAGTCCATAAAGACTCAATACTTGGATACATCAACATCAAACAATCGCGTAATGACGTGTGTATTAATGAAACACAAACAAAGCACGTGAAATGATAAAAGCTAAAAGACTCACGACGTGCAGTTCTAACTTAGAAGCGAAGTGTAGAATAGATACAAATACCAACAACGACCTGTCGCAACGCTGATTACCGTGGGTTTTGATTCTGCCCTGTCCTCTCCTCATCCATCCATTGTGCACATTCTGATAAGTTGTTTTGTTTTGTTTGTTTTTTATTTTATTTTTTTTAATTATAGATTATTTTAAAAAGTTTAAACTATTGAAATATAATAAATTTAATTAATTAGAAAACAATAATCCAACTCAAGACCTTCTATTCATATACCATGTTAAATAACTAATCCTCCCAGCTTAAGTTTAATTCTGATATGTTGTTTCGTTTGTTTGTTATTTGATTTTTTTTTTTTTTAAATTACTAATTGTTCTAAAAGTTTAAACTATTGGAATTGGTAAATTTAATTATTTAAAAAGTAATAATTTAACTCAAGACCTCCTACGCATTCAAATACCATATTAAATAACTGATCCTCTCAACCGCTTCCCTCTTGAGGAGAATTAATAATTTAACATTTTGTTTTTGTGTATATATATATATATATATTTAATCTTTAAAGGTCTCTTCGTTTGTGTCATTAATTCAAATCAATAGTCAACACTAGCTAGCTAGTCCAATTAATTACCCCACAACCAGTCTTTTTAATTTATATATTTTATGTCCAACTCATATGTCACCAAGTAATGTCCAAACTCGTCAAAGCAAATTCAGATTTCAGGCATCAAGATTCAAAAAGCAGATTCACACATCAAAATCATTGAATTAAATTACCAAATAAAGGAAGAGGAATTATAGTTATACGCTTATACACACACAACATCAACTTCACAAAGAGACCTTCGTTCGTGAGTGGGGTCCAGGTCGAGTAGGAAGCCATGTATTTTTCCATTGATGAAATTAATTTTACTATGGCCCTTTAAGAGTTAAGACTCTTGTGGAGCCTATAGACAGTTTCTTGTCCGCTAAGGGATTGAAGGGAGCCATGACATCAGTCTTATGATATCATTGCTTCTATTCTATAATTCTATCTACTAGCTACACATTCGAAGAAATTGCGCTATGGCTGCCTTTACGGACTTTCCAGTATTAAGACAAAGCTACCAGTCAACTTAAATCAGAGATTGGGGTAAAACTTTTTCACATGGATGGCCAATGAGATTCTCATTATATAAGTGCACAAACACAATTTTCACCCAACTTCCTTCTGTATTATTATTATTATTTTTTTTTTTTTTTGAGAATATCCTTCTGTATTAATTAAATAGGTTGAATGGAATAATATCTTGTCCTTATTTTTTTAATCTTTTTTTTGAGAAGGTTATTTTTTTAATCTTAGTTTTCAAGATTGTTTTTATAATTTAATATATTTCAAATAGGTCCAAACTGCATAAAAATAAATAAATAATAATTATAATTCAATAAGTTAGAGTGATGAATTTGAATTGTGGTTGTATTTATTAGAAACATTAAGAAATGTCAATTGGGTTATAAGACTTTCGACCAAAACTACTATATGATGATTATATAGTAAACAAAATTTTGAAACCAAAATTACTTTAATCGCATGGGCACAGTGATGTGGCATGAATTTCGTTTGTACATTAACATTTTACATGAATTAGATTACAATAATGACATTTTTGAAAAATAAAAATAAAAGTATAAGGATTAGAGTGAAATATTTTAAAATATATAGATGATTTTGAACTAAAAGTGAGACTTAAGGACCAACTTTGCAATTTAATATGTTATATACTTATATAAGAGATGCGACTAAAGAGTTTCACTTACTTCTGAAATTAGAGAAGAAAAGAAGAAGCAAAAGCACTTATCAAACATGACACCACAATACATGTTTGCTAATCTAGGATCGATATTGGCCAGTTTGATGTTTATCCGGGCCATGTTTCAGCAATACTTTCCTCATCAGCTTCAAAACTTTCTTGAGAAATACTCTCAAAGGTTGATGGCTTACTTTTACCCTTATATCCAAATCAGGTTCAATGAGTTCACTGGAGAGCGTCTCACAAGGAGTGAAGCTTACTCTGCCATCGAGAATTACCTCAGCTCCACTACTTCCATGCAAGCAAAGAGGCTGAAGGCTGAAATAGGAAAGAACAACCAGTCACTGGTTCTTAGCATGGATGATCATGAAGAGGTTGGTGATGAGTTTAAAGGGGTCAGGCTCTGGTGGGCTTCTGGTAAACATGGTGTGAGAGCACAGACGACATTGTTTAATCCAGTTCCTGATGAGAAGAGACACTACAGGCTCACTTTCCATAAAAAATATAGAGATCTCATTATTGGGCCATACCTCAACCATGTGTTGAAAGAAGGTAAGGCAATCAAGGTAAGAAACAGGCAAAGGAAGCTTTACACTAACTATGGTTCTTATTGGAGCCATGTTGTGTTTGAGCACCCAGCAACATTTCAGACACTTGCAATGGAGCCAGAGAAGAAGCAAGAGATTATTGATGACCTGAATGCATTCAGAGGGGCAGAAGAGTTTTATGCAAGAATTGGGAGAGCTTGGAAGAGAGGGTATCTCCTTTATGGCCCTCCAGGGACTGGCAAGTCCACAATGATTGCAGCCATGGCTAATCATTTGGGTTATGATATTTATGACCTTGAACTCACTGCAGTGAGGGATAACACTGAGCTGAGGAGGCTATTGATTGAAACATCAAGCAAGTCTATTATTGTGATAGAAGACATTGATTGTTCGCTTGATCTTACTGGTCAAAGGAGGAAGAAGAAAAAGGAGAAAAAGGAATCAGGAGAAGAAGAGAAGGAACCAAAGAAAAAGGAAGAAAAGGAAGAAAATGAAAACAAATCCAGCCAGGTTACTCTTTCTGGGCTTTTGAATTTTATTGATGGGCTTTGGTCAGCTTGTGGAGGTGAACGGCTGATTGTGTTCACTACCAATTATGTAGAAAAGCTTGATCCTGCACTAATTCGAAAAGGAAGGATGGATAAGCACATAGAATTGTCATTCTGCAAGTTTGAAGCTTTTAAGGTGCTGGCAAAGAATTATCATAAGCTTGAATATCACCATTTGTTTCCCAAAATCAGTGAGTTGTTTGAAGAGGCAGATATGACCCCAGCTGATGTTGCTGAACACTTGATGCCCAAGTCAATTTCAGGGGAGGCAACATTATGCTTGGAGAGTCTGATCCAGGGTCTTGAAAAGGCAATAGAAGAAGTAAAGTTGAAAGCTGAGGTGGAAGCAAAAAAGATTGAAGAATCAGCCAAAAATGAAGCAAAAGAAGAAGATAAGTAATTGGTGGTGAAGATTGATTGGAGAGCCAAGATGTGCAAAAGTAAACCGGCCATCAGGAAAAAAAGACAAATGGAGCACAAAGTTATAAAGTAAGTAGAAATGAGTGAGTGGCCTGGGCTGTAAGATTCCGACTTTAGGATTGGACAAAAAAAATTTCACTCTTTATGAATAGAATAATTTTTTTTTGATGAATTTATGAATAGAATAATTGGTTTAGTCAAATGAACTATCATGTATGACACATTTAATCAAACTTTTGTAGGTATGCCTCAATCTTGAATGATTTCTTAAAATCATGCAAATGTTCAACATAGCATGCCAATTTGGGAAATTAAGCTGGTTGAACATCAAAACTTTCTGATTAGCTTGCTTCTCTTCAATTGGTTAATTATGCTTGGTATGAATTATGAGTAGACAAAGATATAAATGCCAAATAATGCAATTAGAATGTGAATGTCTACACCATTTCAATGATTTAGGTCCCTACTTAACCTCCATGGTGTTCTATCTTTAAGAAAAATTCGATTAAATTCATTTGTTTCTAAGGAACAAATTGTAAAGCAATCTGGCCTATGAGATAAAACAAAGTGTACCTTGCAGCATCAAACTGAGGTGTAACAGCATCAAACCGCAATTATAGACTCAATTAAATTCCGCACCACGGTTTGTAAGTCCTACATATAGTATATAGATCCCAAACATAAGTGTAGTATGCAAGTTTATAGAATAATGTCTCGTGAAAAGAGCTACACTTGTTTGTAAAGCCGGCCCTTCCACTAGGCCAATTAAGCTATTGCCTAAGGCCCCTAGGTGGAAGGGAGCCCCAAAATTTTGAAAAAGAAGGAGTAGTAGAAATAAAAATAAATAAATAAATAGTTTTAGATGAAACTCTAAAAAATCTTATACATTTTTATGACCAAAGAACAAAAAATTTGGAACATCCTTGTAAATATTAGTACTTCAAAAAATTCTTCGGTCTAAACAAAATCAATTATTCCAAAAATATCATCATTAACCTCTAAAGAAAGAAGAATTGAGAAGAAAGAAGGCGAAGACAAAGTTGAGAGTCTGATGAACTGAGAAGAAAGAAGCATTATAAACTACTAAACTGTAAAGAAGTAATAAATAAATATATGAGAGAATAAATGCAATGGGAAAGTTGAGGAGCAAAGGTGGCCACGTGGGTGGGAGCTTGGGAATGAGAAAAATGATTTGAAATGAAGGTTCTAGGAAGGTAGTTTTATTTACTGAATTTGTTCTTTTTAAAAAAAATAAATATGGCCACTTATTTTGAATATTTTAAAACACTATTTTTATATATAATTAAAAAATTATATTAATTTATCTATATAATTTATCTATTATAGTAAAAAGCAATGTTTATTACTCTAATATATATATATATATATATGAGATGGGTTCAAGTTACATTTAGTGTAATTCCATAAGAGTTATACATTTTTTAAACTGTAAATTTCTAAAAAATCAAACGGTTAAAAGAAAATACTATTGTTCATCATTATATCATTAAATACTTACCAAATTAATATTAATATATAATTAAAACACTATTTTTTATATATAATTAAAAAATTATATTAATTTATCTATATAATTTATCTATTATAGTAAAAAGCAATGTTTATTACTCTAATATATGTATATATATATGAGATGAGTTCAAGTTACACTTAGTGTAATTCCATAAAAGTTACACATTTTTTAAGCTGTAAATTTCTAAAAATTCAAACGGTTAAAAGAAAATACTATTGTTCATCATTATATCATTAAATACTTACCAAATTAATAGCATCCTCATTATCTCTTTCCTTATTAATTGCTAATTGTGTTTTTTTTCCCCTCTCTCTTTAGTCCTTATTAAGTCCTTTCACTGTAATCTTTTTTTTTTTTTTTTTTTTCTTCTCCTGCAATTCATCCACGTCAACCCAACAAAAGATAAAGTAAAAAACAACATTGCTCGAGAATATTGTTTCTCCTTTGCGTGGGCTGCTGCCAGTGCCACCTCCTTCTCTAAGCTATCTATCTTCTCTCTAAGCCACGGCACCAATTATCTACCACGTGCACATGTAGGAGCGTCAAGCCAAACAAAGTATCCACAAGTATCATCTTGCAAGCAAAAAAGAGATTAAACATAATTAATACTTAAACAACAGAGAGACAGAGAGATATTATTTTCAGATTCAATAAGTTTGGACACAATAAATTCTACAAATTGTTAAATTTGTATATTATGATTAGTGCTAATAAAAATAACATTATGTTATTCTAATAACAACTTGACATGTAGATCGTTATGAAAAAGATCATAGAAAATGCTTTTAGATTAGCACAATACCCAATATTTTTCACACGCCCAAAGCCTCCTCCCTATGTTTTCACCAGTCCATGATGTTTTCACTGGTGTAATTTTTCCACAGTGACAAAACTGCATCCAAGGACTTCCAAGTGCATGTGATGAAGTTGAAGAAGACGTGGTTGAGGTCTGGTGGTGTTGGTGCAGTATATCCATATAATCTGAAGAAAATGGCACAAAGAAATGCTATTATAGGCCTTGGAAAGAGGTGGAATAAACCGAGCTTGTTTCATTCCAGTGCTTAAGAAACGCACTTGTGATATATTAGAAACGTTTGATGAATTGCAGGAGACAAAAAAATAAAAAATAAAAAACGAAGAAGAAGAAGAAGATTACAGTAAAAGGACTTAATAAAGACTAAAGAGAGAGGAAAAAAACACAATTAGCAATTAATAAGGAAAGAGAGCGATTAATAAGGAAAGAGATGATGAGGATGCTATTAATTTGGTAAGTATTTAATGATATAATGATGAATAATAGTGTTTTCTTTTAACTGTTTGATCTTTTAGAAATCTACGGCTTAAAAAATGTGTAACTCTTATAGAGTTATACCAGATGTAACTTGAATCTCTCTCTCTCTCTCTCTCTCTCTCTCTCTTTATATATATATATATAAACTAGCCTCATTACATGCACTTTGCACGTGCGATGAGGGTTTTTTTTTTTTTTTTTTTTTTTTTTTAGTATAGTGTCATAACATTCTTTTAAATTTTTTTTTTGAGTAAGTTTATTTTGAAAACATGAATTAGTAGGAGAGTGCCCTATTTTGTAAGAATTTTAAGTGGAGTTGGAGAATGCCACATTTTAGTTCTCGCCTAAGGCTCCAAAATATCTAAGGTTGGCCCTGCTTGTTTGCATTCTAAACATGGTCCAGACAAGCACAGATGTGACAAAAAATATACTATAATATGGAAACAATAACATTGCAGTAAAATTTAGTTTAAAATAAAGTAGAGCATTTAAGGGTAACAATTCAAGAAGACAAGCATGAAAATGCTGCTAAAAGTTTATTACTAGAATACTACAATTTTTTATTTTTGATAGAGTTTTAACTTATGACGTTCGCTTCTAATGATTACGCTATTTATCATCATACCAAGACATTAATTGGTTTTTGATATAGGCGGAGATTGAATCTCAAATTTCTTATTCAATAATTAGAGACTTTACTAGTCGAGCTAACTGAAACCAGCGGCGGAGCCAAGATTTTAGGTGGAGGATAAGATTAACAGAATAAAATTGAAAATTAAATTAATCTAGGAAATATTAATCGATAATAATAACATTATAAATAAATCACTATATGTTAATGTAATTGTCATACGCGGTCTAATATAAAATGTAAACTTTAATTATTTTTTTTCATACCTAGTTTAATTTACAGTATTTACTCAATAAACAATAATAATTATCAATTCATAGTTTATAATAAGAGAAATGTTATGTCCAATATGGTGAGTTGTTATTTATTGTTATTAGTGAGCAAGAAAGTAATTTCAATAGTAGGTTCAAATTAAAATCAGTAACAATCTGTCACTTAGAATTTGTTGTGAAAGTGTTGTAAAATTGTTGTCGACATAACACTTCTCTTATAATAATCAAATCAAGAAATTAATCTAAATACACAAAGTTCAAACATGTAATTTGATTCTTTAAAATAAATTGTGAAAATAAATTGATGTAAAAATATTAAGAATATAGTAATATACCTATGAAGTTGTGTAGAATTCAGCCAAATATCTTCATCTTCTAAGTAGTTAAATTTCGGTTTATAGTAAAAACTTAGGATTTGAGGCTAAAAAAAAATTGGTAACAAAAAGGGAAAAAAAATTTAGGAGGCAGACGGCAGAGGCACTACAATATGCACATAAAAATAAGGATTGTTTTTAGATTCTTCAGCAAAGTTGTGGGGCAAAAGTATGTACACTAAAATTGGTTTTATTATTATTAGGTGGAGCCTATTATTTAATAAAATAATTGCTTGTTGCAATGTGAATGTAAAATGTCGGACCATGAGCTATGTCATTCCACCTCAAAACTAATTGGTGATGAGGAAGACACACTCAAATCTTTTATGGAGTTTGACATCACACCTCGAGGGCCTATTCTTAGAGTAGTAGTAGAGAGTCAAATTGTGGTCCCCCCTACAATCCCTTTCTCACAATGACACTCTCGTGGCTCGAACCCATGACATTGACTCTGGTACCATTTGTCAAACCATGAGCTATGTCATTCCACCTCAAAACCAATTCGTGATGAGGAAGACACACTCAAATCTTTTATGCCGTTCGACATCACACCCTGCGAACCTATTTTTAAAGTGGTTGTAGCAAATTGTGGTCTCTCCGACATAAAGGAATTGACAAGCTAATACATATAAGTAAAAGGCTTTTGACTCTGTGTCAGGGGGCAAATAGTCTTTTATCACAAAATATATAGTACTAGTATTAGAGAATTTTTGAGGAAGTCAGAGGAGACAATGCCCCCTTCCCTCCACCCCTAACTTAAACCAACACTAGTATACTAAGGGTCTATTTGGTTGGAATTGTGGAAAAGTGGGAGAATAGAAAATAGAGAATGAATATAAAAGTGGGAGGATAAAATATATTTTAATTTTCTCTCATAGTGTTTGGTTGGAAGGATGGAAAAATGGAAGTGTAAAAAACTCACTTATTTGGTTGAGAAGATAGAAAATATAGTTTGTATAAATTTACTCCTATACCCCTATTACATAATATAATAAATATTTTTTTTTTGGTAATCATTAAATAATAAAAAAATCATTTTCCATTATATATATATATATATATAGAGAGAGAGAGAGAGAGAGAGCCACCATTCAATTAAAAAAAAATCCAACATTCATTAAAAAAAGAGAAGCCACATTGACCAAAAAAAACCACCAGTTTGATACCAAAAAAAAAAAAACAACAACAATACTAGTAGCAAGTAGTAACAACTGAGTATTTCCCTTGTTTAGTTTATGACATTGAAGATTATCCAAAAAAAAATAGCAACAACAAACAAACCGAACGGATAAGTAAGAAGAAAAAGAATTAAAAAAAAAATTGCATTTAGCATTATTTTTATAATATTTTAGTTAGTTGTCGACCTTACAAAACTATTTAGCAAACTAGCATCTCGAGTGTCTAAAACTCGAGTTCCAAGATAGAACTTGAGTTTCTAAGTCTCGATTTGCAAGTGATGGCATCTAACGTGGAAAAAAATCCACATGGAACTTGAGTTTTTAAGACTCGAGTTCCACCATTTTATTTCCCCAGCATCTGTTCTTATCCAAGTAGATCGTCTTCCCTCTGTTCTTCTTTGAAGCTGCAGATTTGAAGACCAGATCATCCACTGGAGCTACAGATCTGAAAACTAGATCTGCAGATGAGTTTTTAAGACTCGAGTTCCACCATTTTATTTCCCCAACATTTGTTCTTCCCCAAGTAGATCGTCTTCCCTCTGTTCTTCTTCAAAGCTGCAGATTTGAAGACTAGATCATCCACTGGAGCTGCAGATCTGAAGACCAGATTGTCCACCCAGCATTTGTTCTTCTCCAACCAGATTGTCTTCTCTTCTTTGGTGCTCTAGATCGTTTTCCTCTTCCTCTATTCTTCTTTAGATCTGTAGATCGTCTCCTTCCTCTGTTCTTCTTCATATCAGGTTCTTCTCATTCTAGTTATATGGAACTCGAGTCTAAGAAACTCAAGTTCCACTTGGATAAATTCTTCCACCTCAACAATCTAAACTCGAGTCTTTGGGGCTTGATTTTGTCACCGAACTCGAGTTTCATAGGCTCAAGATGCTAGTTTCAAATCTATGCTTACTAACAAAATAGTCTCTGAAAATTATGTTAGATGGCAAATATCCCCAAAAAAAGAAAACCAAAGGCAAAAAGAAGGAAACGGTAAAGTCATTCTGAATTGTGCACAGGGAAGCATAAGGGTGTTTTGGTCCATAAGTTTTGTTCTAGTTTTCTCTCCAATTTGGAAATAAAATATTTTGTTGAGTCTGGGGAGAAAATACCTAGACCCATTAGTTTTCCTTCCACAAATCCACCCAACCAAACACCCCAATAAATTTCTTTTCCTCCCCATTTGCTCTCTTTTTTTTTTCTTTTTTTATATCTTTCCTAAAATCTACCCAACCAAACAAACCCTAAAATTAGTGCTTGGAAGAGGAGATATGACTTATGAGTTTCACTTTAAAAAAAAAAAAACAAAAAAAATCAAATAGTACACAATAGGGCTGTAAACGAGTCGAGCTTTGTCGAGTAATGCATGTTTAAACTTGGCTCGTCAAGAAATTACAAAAGCTCAAGCTTGGCTCGAGTTCGTGACAAGCGTAAAAATAGTGTTTGAGCTTGAGCTCATGGGAAAGTCAAAAAGTTTGAACTTGACTTGGCTTGGTCTGATTAATTAATCAAGTCAAAGTTAAGCTTAATAGCAAGCTCAAACTTGAGCTTAAGTCAAGCTTTTGAGCTTGAGATCTAAAAAAACTTACACTATTAAATGCTTAAATATCTAAAATTAAGAAGAAAAAAATAGTATACTCATTTTATCATGCATCTAATCCTACTCATGATTAGCCATTATTCAAATTAAAATTTTACATAATTAAATTCATTCATTCATCATTTGTTGTCTATAGCTTCAGAAATTGTTCAAAATACAATTTTTACATTCACGTTAGATGGTGATGAACTAGAAAAATACTTGTTTGTAACCATTATGAATGAGAAAATACTAACATGTTTAATAACTTTACTTTAGATGATTGATAAAGAAGGATCATATGTGGCCCACTTAATTAATTTATTTATTTTTAAATGTAACTATAGTATAAAATGGTTCTTGGTCAATTTAGAGGGAAAGAAAAAAATTAAGGTAATGGATAGTGGTTCTATGTTGGCCATGTCATTATTAAGATATATATAATGAGTATATTTAGCTAACACATATAAACTTATAAATGAGTCTATGCTTGAATTGTTTTGTATTAAGCCTAATAGCTCATGAGCTTGTTCATAAACAAATTTTTTTGCTTGGGCTTGGCTTGTTTATTAAACGAGCCTAAAACTAAGGCTCGAGCTTGGCTTATTTATAAACAAACAAACATGAACGAACTTTTTATCAAGCCAAGCCCGAGTTGTTCATGATCGGCTTAGTTTATTTACTCAAGGTTTTGAAACCCGGACAGGACCGTACGGATTGACCAGGAAAACCTCAAACCGCTCATTTTTGCGGTTCTTTTAGAGTCAAGAACTGCACTATAGGAAAAAAGTAGGGAACCGATCGAATCGCGGTCGGACCGCACGGTTCTGAGAACCGTGATCAGATCGCTTCTCACGGTTCTCTTTGAATCTGAACCTTAAAAAAAAAAAAAAAACATAAAAAAACAAAAGTAAAAGAAACACAACTGCTGGGAGTACATCATGTCTTCAAAAACTCTGCCATTGCCATCTCTAGAGAAATACAACATGTCTTTATGTTTCTTCTTCTTCTCTCTTCAAAGCACATCACACAGCTCCCTCTCTTCAGAAACTCTTCTCTTGGGCGCAACAAGCTTTAAATTCTGGCTTTGTTCTCTGCTGGTAATGTGTGTGTGACAGGGTGAGAGTATGAGAGAAAGAGAGAGCTATAGATAAAGAAAGAAAAATAAAAGTAGAGAGGAGGACACGCTGTGTGGAGGAAGAGTCTAGAAAAATAAAAACAAGATGAGAGGAGTGGGGATGGGGATACGTGTGTGGAGGAGAAAAAGCAAGAGAAAAATAGAAAAGAAAATGAAAAGAAACGTATGGATGCAAGGTAAGAAAGGAAAAATAATAAAAAGAACAAAAAATCACAATTAAATGTTACTAATGTTTCACAATAAATTTTAAGTAACAGATTGTTATTAGTTAATATTGGTGAGTAAAAAAATTTCAATAGTGAGTTCAAATTAGAACTAGTAACAACTTTTCACATAAATTTTATTGTGAAAGTATTGCTAAAAATGTTGTAAACTTCTTCGTTGCTTCTGGAGACTTCTTCTTTGCTACTGCGTGCTTTAGTGTCAACTACTAACATATAATGCTTGCTTGCTGTCAAGCACTTCCTTCTTGAGTTTTGTTATTTATTTAACTTTAACAATTTTTAAATGCATGGACATCTTCAGATCTAACTTTTGATTTTTTTTTTTTTTAATTCATAATAAATGGTGAACAACGACTATTCAAATGGGCTTGGGAAAAAAAATGATCGGCAGTCAAATAGGCTTGGCCATGAGCAAATAAACTCATTTGTCTCTTAACTATTTTATTGGGTTTCGTAAAATAAAAATTATCAGGTACTAAAGTGTGCTTTGTCATGATTTAAAAATAATTTAGAAACTTAATAGCTATTGTTTTTTTAGAATTTAATCATTTTTATTTGTATTATAAAAGTTATGTTATAAAAAAATACTATCTATATTTGTTTTTAACTATTTTAGTTAATTTTTCTATTTTTTTTATTAATTTAATGTTTTTATATATACTTAAAATAATTATTAAAATAATTATGACATCATCATGGTTTGACTCCGGTTCAACCCCGGTTCAACCTCAAAAACCTTGAACCTCTCCTTTTTACGGTTCAATGAATGATTCGGATCAGAAAACCTTGATTTATATTTACAGCCCTAGTACACTTCACAGTCAGCATATCAGATTAAAGCCTTGAACTCCAAAATAAATTTAGAATTAAAGTCATGACCCCATTTTAACTTACATTACACCGAGCCCATGATTTTCCAAGAAAGAGCAAGAGAGATTTTACCGCAAAACCCAATCAAAGTCTATATAAGTAGGCAGATTGCCCAAACATATTGGAAATCATTGGCCTGGGTTTAGATGGGCTCGATATCCGGTCCAGATTTAGAGGCCCAACATTGGCCCTAAGAGAACATCTGTTGAGTCAAAGCATTGCAATTAGAAGTAAATCTTGACCAAGCGGTAGAATAGTTTTGTGGGTTCAAAACTTCAAATTCAATTAGAACCACGTCTCAGTTCACTGCTCACTAGACAGATATTAGGTCAGTACAAGAAAAGCGTCTGACCGCCACAATAATAGAAAATTTAAAAATATAAGGACAAAAAAATAAAATTCTTCAGCGTGGCAGTCTTCGAATTGTTTGTGGACGCAATTATGCTCACGATATTGTCACTAGATGCGTGAGGAGAAGAGAAACTAAGATGAAATTCAAGTATTGAGGCAATTTTGCGTTTCTAGAGATTATGTTTTGTTTGTGACAAAGGAGTAAGGACAGAAGATAATATGGGCTCAAAGATTTGGACAATAACAAAAGGATCTTAATCTTCGCTTTTAAGTTCTTGCAGAATATTTCTCTCAAAAAAAAAAAACAAAAAGTTCTTACAGAATATAACAAACTACCTTTGAATTGGGCCTACATTTTAGCTATTGCTGAGCTGGATAATATGGGCTCAAGCTTATGACAATTTATAAATAAATAAATAAATCTTGCTACCTCTTAGTTGCATAATAGAGTAAACTATCTTTGACTTGGGCCTTTATGGGCCTACATTGTAGTTTGTGTTGAGCTAGATAACATGGGCTCAAGTTTATGACAATTAAAAAAAAGGATATTGCTACTTTAGCTCTATTCGATCTACATGGTCCTATTCATTCCACTTTGATTCTATTTCGTCCATTTTGATCTTATTTGGTTCACTTCAGTTCTATTTGGTCTATTCTGTTCACTTTGGACCTATTCGGTCTACTTTGATCCTATTCACTTTTCTTTGGTCTTATTCGTTTCAATTCGCTTTACTTTGGTCTTGTTTGGTCCTATTCAATCCACTTCAGTTCTATTTGGTCTACTTCGGTTCTATTCAATCGACATCGGTCCTATTCTATCTATTCGGTCTTATTCTGTCCATGTCGGTCCTATACGGCCCAATTAGTACTATTCAGTCCATTCTATCCACTTTGGTCTCACTCGGTCCACTTCAGTCATTCGATTCTATTCAGTCCATTTGGTCTATTTTAATCCACTTCAATCCATTTTGGTCTATTCGGTGCATTCAGTCAATTTTTGTGCACTTAAATAATGGAAAAACAGGTTTAGGTTAAGAACGCCTATTTTGAATCCAAATTTATGAAAAAAAATATATATATAGATCTCAAATTCGTAATAACTAAAATTTTAAACATAACATTTATTGTTGTTACGTTTTTGTTAACTCTTCATGTTTAGAAAGAATTTCACTAAAATTTAGCTAGACTGAAGTGGATCAAAATGCTACATTAATGTGACTCGACAACCTAGTTATTAAATACGCATACTGTACACAATAGCAAAAAATTGGACTTTGGAGGCTAAATTAACATTTTTGAAACATTAGGAACTATTTAGATACATAATGCGGCTTGGGACTAAATTAGTAAGTAAATATTTTTAATATCTGTAATTATTCTTAACTTGTTTGTTACTTGTCATTGTCCTTCCCCCTCCCCACCCACCCACACCACCCCACCCCCTCCCAAAACAAAAAAAAAAACCCCTGGTGTACTTTACTAAAATAGGAGGAAAGAAAGCCCAATCCTTAATCAATTTGGGCCTTCGAATTGTTTGTGGATGCAATTATGTTCACGATATTGTGCACTAGATGCGTGAGGAGAAGAGAAACTAAGATGAAATTCAAATATTGAAGCTATTTTGCGTTTCTAGAGATTGTGTTTTGTGACAAAGGAGTAAGGACAGAGGATAGATAATATGGACTCAAGCATGGGACAATAACAAAAGGATCTTAATCTTCCTGCTTCAAAGTTCTTGTATAATATAACAAACTACCTTTGAATTGGGCCTTCTATGGGCCTACATTTAGCTATTGTTGAGCTGGATAATATGAGCTCGAGCTTATGACAATTTGAAAAGCAAAAAAACAAAAAAAATCCTGCTACTTCTTAGTTACTGAATAGAGGAAACTATCTTTGACTTGGGCCTACATTGTAGTTTGTGTTGAGCTGGGAAACATGGGCTCAAGCATATGACAATTTTTTTTTTTTTTTTTTAAAGGATCTTGCTACTTCTTTAATTAAAAAATAGAGTAAATTATCTTTGACCTGGCCCTTCTAGATTTGGCTGGTATTGAGCTGGCTTGGTCAAAATAAACAAAAATACATGGCTGGCTTTTTCAATCCGAAACTTCTATGGTCTAAGTTCCACTTTATAGTCACAGTGGAAAGGTATTGAGAAAACAACATAATTGTATTTTTGCTCTGAGCATTGGAAATTTCCAAGTTATTCCAATAATTTTTTTTTTTTACCAAAATGAAATTACAATTTTCCACCTAATTACTCCGGCGTTAGTCAAATTTGTGCTTCGGACTTCAAAATTTTTCCTACCTAAATCCTTGAAATTTCATGGAGATTTCCAGTTTCCACATCATATTCAAGTCATAATTGATTGGGTTCAACCTGAAAGATTGTTTAACTTTTTAAATTTTTAATGGACAACCGTGACTTCACAAATTGAGCATACATTGAACTATACTGTTGGTCACCTGGTCTTTCTCTCTTGATTAAACGTTCAAGTGTTCAAGTGTATCTACGCACAATAATGGTCACCAATCACCATAGACTTATTCTCAAAAAAACAAAAAAAAATCACCAGACTTAGGAATTGAAAAAAGAAATTAGTTACCGGTCTTGGTCCTCGTACTAAGAAAAGAAATAAAATTAGCAAACAAAAGCAACTTTTTTGCTTCTAGAGGAAAGACAAATAGCCTTTGATTGCTTGTTGGGTCCAAAGAAGAGGTTGGTAAGATAAGAAAAATAGAACTTCTAGTCTTGGTATTTTTTTTTCCAAAATTCGTTTTTTTTTTTTTTTTCTTCTTTTATATCACTGCACTTTGCCATTAAGGCCATATTTTTTACATTTACTCAAGTTGTTCCCACGTAATTGCTTATTTGTGAGTTTTAATTAGTTTAACTGATAAAATTTATAATGATTGAATAAAATATTTAGAGTTCAAATCCCGTCTACACTAAAAACCAACCGGTGTATTGTTTTCATAATTAAGAGTTATTATAAAAAATGGACGCCATAGGTTGAAGTTTTTTCATTAAAAAAAAAAAAACAAAAAAACAAAAAACAAAAACAACAACAACAACAATATTGCTTCTCAATCTTTGGTCAAACTATTTCTATTTTTTATTCATGAGATATTCTGTAAATTACATAAACTAGGTAAATTGAACTTAGAACTGTTTGGGTTTACGTCGCACCCTAAATCTATGAGCCTACCACCCATGGACCCAATGGGGTATGTACTAAAAACTCTTTTGAAAGGCATATAGACTGTATTGACTGACTCCTCAATAATAAGTCTAATCATTATTATAGTCACAGGCAATAAAGTCACCATGACTAGCCGCCCTTCTCACCATTTTTCTCCAAGAGAAAACAAACATGCTTCCCAAATGAAAACGTTGGGTTGTGCTGCTCGGAGTTTCACAATATGCCTCAAAAAAATAGAAAAAAGTTTCACAATAGAAAGTTGTCCCAAGTTCACCTACTTATCTTGTCATAACTCTCAGTAACAAAGTACATTAGGTCAAGCATACTCTCCTTGATTGAATCTCCGCCGTATATGAGCCAAAAATTCCGGGGTCTACATACTAGAGACTTGGACTCAAAGGTGGATCATACCTTTTCTCTCTCGTCTAATATTATAGGCCACAGCATCACTCCAGAAGCAATGAAAATTCCCAGCAATTTACATCCCAATCTAATGAAAATTCCCAGCAATTTACATTCCAATCTATGATAGCTTCTTCTCTTCTTTCGTAAGTCATAATAGGCAATAGCCTTGTAGCTTAAGTGGTATTTCTTGGTATTTCTAATAGAGGCATCTAGAATTTAAATCCACACTTTCCATTGTAACTATAAAATTATTTTAAAAAATTCATAATATATTGGAATAAAAGAATACACAATGTATGTATATATATATATATATATATATATATATATATATAGACAGCATCTTTTAAAAAATAATTAAAAAAAAAGTAGTTCCTCAACAAGTAACTTCTTGGAGTTGAGGCCACTCATCTTCTCATGAAATCAAGTTGTCACAACGACGGTTTATTTTTTATATTCTTGACCATGTTGGAAAAGACAAATTGCAAGCATATGTGTGCTCTATTTTCTATTAGTAGCGAACAAACTCGGAGTAGACTTTCGCAAAAGCTCGTTCATATTTGTCTTTTTTTTATAAACAAATAAAGTTTGAACCTTATTTTTAGAATTGTTTAATAAATGAGCCGGGCTCAATTTTTTTTTAAAATAAAATAAAATCTTGGACATGCACGTGAACAATAGGACTCAATAAAAAAAAATAAGCCATGTTTAACTTGGTTTATGGGCTAAGTAAAAGTTTGCTATGGACTTGAACAATTAACTTATATCTTACTAAACTTTTAATTAATTAAGTATTTGAACCACTCATTCAAACCAAATGGGATTGACAATATATTTAATAAAGCTTGATAATGTACTTGGATTGGATCTTGATCTCAAGAGTCAAGAGCTTAATATTGAGTTTGAGTTTAAGCTTGATGTTGAGCTTAAACTGAGGATGACTAATGAATTAAGCCAAGTTCAAGCATTTAGAATTTCTTGACTAGCTTAAGCTCAGACTTTATTTGTAGGTTTGATTCAAGTTCAAGACAAACTTAAACATTTCACATTTGTTATCAAGTCAAACTTGAACATTCAATACTCAACAAAGTTTAACTCCCTTGTCCCTAAGTAAAATTAAACCTTGGCTTTAAGGTCATGTTCTTTAGATCGACTCAAAGTCACTTTAAAAAGACTGTGTCTAAGGGACTACTTAGACATATAGCTTGTATTGGTTCCTCAATAAGTACAATAGTTTAATATTGTCATGTCCAATAGTATATATGATCACCTTGACTAATAGCCCTTCTTAAACTTTTTCTGTTGACAAATAGACTATTTGTTCCTCAATAACTAAAATAGTTAATATAGTGACGTTCAATGGAGTCACCATGACGAATTATTATTAGTAATTGCCCTTCTCAATCTCTATTTCAAGTAAAAACCAAACATGCTTTCCCACGAAAATGTGGCGTGGTGTGCTGATAGGAGTTTCGCAGAAAGCAAGTTGTCCCAGGTTCACCTACCTAATCTTGTCATAGCTCTCAGAAAGTAACACACTTAATTAGGTCAAGTACGCCCTTGATTGAATCTTGTTATGAGTTTAAATTCAGGGTCTAAACTCTAGACTTTAAGGTAGATCATACTCATCCAATGTTATAGACATAATCAAAAGCTAGCAGCGAAGCAACCCAGCAATTTACATGCGAATCCATTATAAATTTACATCATTATATCTGTTGGAAGAATCTCCTTCAACGCATGGCGGCTCATGAAACAATTATTATTTAAATAAGTAAAAAACTTATTAAAAAAATTATGTAACTAAAATTACATTTGAATAATTTTAATTATCAATCACTACGTAATAATAATTTCCTTCTCAAAAAAAAAAAAAAAAAAAAAAAAACGTAATAATAATTTTTTTTTTTGGTCCAAACTGGTTCACAAGTAAACTTTTCCAGATAAATAAGCTAATACCTATAAGAATAATTCTGTAACCACAACTTTCCACTGCCTTTTTGTTGCAAAGCATTTTTTATTTGCATATCAATATTGCATGGGTTGAAGGCATTTGTTGGGGAGCAATGCATAATAACTGAGCAACAAGCCAATACAAAATTATAAGATAGAAGTTAGATTACAATTTCCCACTCCCCAATTATATATTTTTTTTCCTTAATTTTTGGTGAACTTATTTTATAAATATATATATATATATATATATATATATATTATCATGCTTATAATTAATACATTATTATATATTTTATATATCGAAATTCATTCATAAAAAGAAAGAAAGTCTTTCATATTTTATCAATGTCTTTTTAAGATTCAAAAATTATATAAAAAAAATAAAAAATGCTATTGTTTTGAGGATTTTCTTACATTAAATATCACTTTTAGTACTTGAGAAAAAGGTAAGTGAAATTTTATTAATTGATATCTTTTTAGAATACATCTTCCAAATCAAATGGGAGCTCTTAACATGAATGAATATCACTTAACATACATATGAATGAATTTTTATTTTTCATATGTGTATATATTTTGCCCCCTAAAATCAAATCCTAGCTCCATCACTAATAACATAAGACCATCATTATTGAAGGTTTTTCTTTTCTCCATGTTTTTATAAACCACCTAAATGTGAACCTCAATATTCTTCATTTTATGTTTATATTGTATCTAAAAGTGTTGTTTTTGTTTAACACAAGTCGTACTTTACCCAAAAAAAGGGGGGGAAAATCAAACTAAAATGAGGGATAAATATATTTGCTATATAAATAATTGACATATGATTAATATAAACTTCAACATGGAGTGGAAAAGTTTTTTTTTTTTTTTTTTTAAATACAAGATAGAAATTCTACTCTATCATAATGTAAGTATATGTATGTGAAGCTCCCTCATAGAGACTTGAACTCCGGCCATTACCCCCCACACCTTACAAACACTTATATTTATGGAGTGGTCATCACATTAAGGGTATGCGGTGGTGAGTGGGAAAGATTAAATTTGTTATGAATACTTGAAAATATTTTGGAGAGACAGAAAGAATAGTGAAATCTAAATGTTTAAGAATAGTGGAATCAGCGTGTTTGCTTTTGGAAAATGTTTAAAAATGAACATCCTGAACTTCAAATTTCTCACCTCTATAATTTGTCCCCTTCAAGACTTAAAAGCTTAATTCCCCAGTTCCACAAAATAGGACATAATAGTACAATACACATAAGGCTTTAAGTATTTGTTTTGCTCCAAAGCAAAAGGTGGGAAAGATAAAAGAAAAATGAAATTTCTTTTTGATTCACTAATTAATAGTTGGGGATGGATATTTTAACCCTGAATTTCTTCATTTGAGACATTAGAAGGTAACAACTAGTTAAGTTAAAAGACTTTTGATGAAATATGAAATTTCTAGTCTTGGTATTCTTCTCATTATGAAATTTTTTTTCTAAAGTTCATTTGATTGAGGGCGTAAAACATGGTGGTAAGTTCGATTCTTTAGATTGACTCAAATTCACTTTAAAACGACAATGTAATGAGAGAGTGTTTATACTACAGTTTTCTTTAGCGCTTTTATATTAATTCGTGTAAAAATTTCTATTTATTTTAGTATAATAACATAATTTTTGTATTTTACATAATTATTATTCAAAAATACTCACATTATATTATCTATTTTACACTATATTTTATTAAAATATTATTTCTTTATCAAATTTTTATTGTTCTCTCAAATCATCTCTCTTTATAAGTAAAGAAAATAACCATATATATATTTGCATGGGTATTATAATTAAGTATAACTAAATTATATTATGACTAATATAAATGCTCCAACACCGACTGTTTTGGTGCCTCAACCGTTTACCAAAAAGATATGTCGGTTCCTCGTCCTCCACAAGAAGAAAAGTTTTTATTTTTTTTATGTGACAAATGATAACAATTAGATAGCTTTTTTTTAAAGATGAAACTGGATTTTTCAAGTAGTAGATAGCCCATAACTACTACTATAATTAGAGCATTTTCATTAAAGGTGTTAAAAATGTTAAATGCTATTTTTTAGCATTTTTAACACCTCAAATCATAAAAATATACCTACAATAAAGATGCTAAATATTTTAGCATTCAGCTACAGTGAGTTGTCATTGATAATAGCTCACTGTAGCTGGATTGTAAAAAATTAAAAAAAAAAAAAAAAATTCTTTCTTTCACAAGTCTCTCCTCTCTTTTCTTCTTCCTTTTTCTCTCACCGGTCTTACTTCTTCTCTCTTTTCTTCTTTCACCGGCATCAACAACTGAAAAATCACGGTGGTAATGGTGGTGTTGAAGTTTTATTTTTGGTTGGAGGTAACTTGTTATTCTATTTGTGGTTGCCATGGTGGTGGTGTGGGTAAGATTTGGTGGTGATGTGGGTCTGATTTGGTGGGTCTTGGTTGCTTTGAATCTGTGGTGCCTTAGTGATGGTTTTGATGGGTCTCGGTGGTGTTGTTGACGGGTCTGGTGGCACGGTGGGTTGTTAATGGGTTTTGATGGGTCTTGGTTGCTCGGTTGTTTTTCTTTTTCTGCTTGTTGGTGGTGATGAGGTTGTGGGTTTGGGTTTTGTGATTTTGGTGGTTGGGGATTGTGGCAGCTGTTGGCTAGTGGTTTTTTTTTTGGTGGTGGTGGCTGGCAGTGGCTAACTGTGGGTGTGGTTGTGCCTGTGGTTTGTTTGGATTGAGAAGAAAGTGATGGGTTTCATCAAAGAAAGAGAGAGACATGGATAAGAATAGTGAGAAAAAGAAATATAGTGAGAGAATAAAAATAATAATATTTAAATAAAGTTGTAAAAAAAATAGAACCTTTGATGTTTAGTATATATTAAAATGAAGTGTTAAAATTGTTAAAATAATGTTTTGAGATGTTAAATGCTAAAAATATTTACTCTCTTGATGGGAATGCTCTTAAGTCGCATCCAAATTTCAACAGAATAATCATGACTAGTCGTCCTTCTAAACTTTTTTCTGTAAGAAAAATCAAACATGTACATGCACATGCTTCCCCAAACGAAATTGCTTGTGAATTGTGTGCCAATAATTGTGCGCATTTGGATTAGCGATAAAAAAAGTTGTCCCAGGTGATCACCAACTTATTTTGTCATAACTCTCAGTAACCCACATTAGGTCAACACCCATGATTGATTGAATATGGTGTGTATATATATATGAGTCAAAATCTGGGGTCTAAAGTCTAGACTTATAGGTAGATCATACCTTTCACACACGTCCACTGTATAGACCTCACGAGATGCAGCGAAACAACCCAGCAATTTACGTACCAATAGATTCAGTGCTTCTTTCTCTTTTTCTTTTTTTGATGATAAGCGAAATATATATTATATTACAGAGAAAAGGAAATATAAAGCTGAACAAACTATACAAAATGTAAAGCACGAAAATATAAGATAAGAGTTTTATAGTTCAAATATAATTTTTTGATAATCTTCTCTCCGTCACTAATGATGGATCATGGAACTAGAAAAAAACCTTTACATATATATTTAGTTTTTGTTACAAATGATTTTAGGGCATTCCTTAAGAATATTAAGGGGAGAAATAAGAGTCATCTAAATGGAATAAGTCTTCTTTTTAAAGGAAAGAAATAAGTATGTGATAACGGCCGATCTACCAACCTTATCATGTCAAATTCTAGAAAATAAGAAATTATTCAGTACACACGCATGTATTACATTTACACCCACTCTTCAATGATGGATTTGCTTACTCCAACCTTAAAGTAAAAGATCGATGGCTTTTCGAAGTTGAACAATGGTGCAACTTGAAGAAGTTACATCATGTAAAATAAGAAAACAATGTATACTAAATAATAATTACGGATTTGGGATTAACTTTTTGTTGAAAATTTATTTGCTTATTTGTTAAAATTTTGAAAAAAGTGCAGTGATACCTAGAGCTAGAAAGATTGAAGTTTAAAAATAAAAATTGTATACAAGGAAATAAGCTAAAAAGCTGGTCCAAAAGCATATGTACTGTAAAGTTTTACGAGGTTCAACTTTGTTGAATATGTAGACCTAGCTACTTTCAATAAATTTCTTTATTAGACAGAAAATTATTTAGGCAAAGTATGATGAGTAATTATCATTGAATATTTGAATTGGATAGGTAACTTTTTGTTTTGTTCAAGAACGTAACAGTTGGAGAGAGACCCATTTTAAGGGTCTATAAATACCAAGGGATCGAAGTAAAGATCATTGCAGACATGGAGAGCAGCAAGAAACGAAAGGGTTGGGGCCTCTAGTCGCAGGAGAGATGGCGCGTACCTGTCACGCGGCCTGTACGTGCCATCCTTCTGTGACTAGATACCCCTGAACCTTTTGAAACATAATGATCTCCAAATCCAACTCCATGTGCGTGTGTTTGTGACTTTGTGTATATGAGTGAGTGTTTTTGGTGTTTCTCTTTTTTTTCTTTCTGTTTTCTTGTCTTCTCTTTGCTAGGAAAAAAACAGAAAAGTGAAAACACTTTCCTTAGCCCAAAAGGGGCAGAGAGAAAAGAGAAAACACTTTCCTAGACCAAAAGGGAGGAAAAAAAGAAAAGAGAAAACACCAAAAACATGTCTTTCTTAGAGAATTACCATGCATGCATGAATTCATGGACATGTAAAATCATGTCTTTCTTAGTTTATCCATGGAATCTTACATGGACAGGATGTTATTGATCGATGAGGAACGCATTTGGATCAAAAAGTATCCTCTAAAGAAAATAGGATTTTTTTGGATGTCTTCTTTATGTTTCCAATTTTACCAGTTGTTCCCCGTAGGTAGGATTCTTTTCTGGAAGCCTTTTTGGATGTCCATTTTAGAAACTAGGCAAGATCTTGCATAAATATTACAACATCCTTTGTGAAAAAGTCAATTGCTTAGGGTTTTTGGTCTATTTATAGTATTGGGGCATAATTGAAATCTCCGCTACTACTTTCAAAACCCCATAGAATGCAATATCGAGTGTCATAAAAGATTTGAATATGTCTTTCTTATCCCCAGTTCATTTTGAAATAGAATGATACAGCTCACGATCTAATAAGTGGTATCCAAACCAAGGTTATGAGTGCAAGTTGTGAGAGCGTCATCCTAAGGGAGGATTGTTGAGGGAGACCAAAATTGAACTTCTTACAACCGTTCTAAAAATAGACCTATAGGATGCGATGTCAAATGTTATAAAATATTTGAGTATGTATTTTTTATTATTAATTAGTTTCGAAGTAGATTGGCACATCTCACTATTTGAAATATAGGAATTTAATGTGTAAGACATAGTGAAATATGAAAAATGTTATATTATTCAATACTCCAGGAGTAAACAACATCGTACTCTCTCTGCTCACTTAGTAATAGAACTTACTAAATAAACTCATGTGAGACTCATCATTGATGTGAAAAGAAAGAGAGTTTTTTTTTTTAAACGATTTTTTTATGAAAAAGCTATTCGAAATTTATTCACCGCTAGCTATCTAATGATATTTATTAATCTGAAACAAATTCAAAGGTCATGAGGTAACTATAGCAAGATGATATATTCTGATGTCTTTCACACCCCATTATTTTCTTTAGTATCACTTAATAGTAGATTTTGTACGTGAAACAAGAAGAAATAAAATTACCTCTTAAAAATTAGACGTGATATATATACCAGTCCATTGTGAAAAAGGCATGTGGAGTAGAATTCATTCTGAAGGCACAATGGAATATTATGTAAACACTTGAAATAAAAATGTGGATCACGAAGAAAAAACAATCCTTTCATCTTCCATTTTCCTTCTCATCATTGTAATTTTCTCCTACCAAATAATAAATTTCTTTGGCCTTCCTTCTCTTTTCCTCCCTTTCATTCTTTCGTGTCCCTTTTTTATAATTTTTTTTTTGACAACTATTATGTGGCAAGTTGCCAAGTTGTAATTAAAAAACAACTTTTACATTTTTTCCTCTAAATAGAATATCACTTTTACATAGATTTATCATTGATAATATTATTTTATTAGTGTTAATAACAATACACTATCAAGAATACACTACTAAACATACTAATATTATAAATCTCAAACTTTAAGAAATACATGTTGATTAGCAATAAGTCTACAGCCACAATAAATTTCAAAAAATATTTTATAGCCGTTAAAATAACAGTTATGAATGATTGAAAATAAAAGTAAGGTAGTGAACTTAATTGAGAATCAATAAAAGTAATGTTTGTGAAAATTATTATGAATTTTTTTTTATATATATAATATTGCATAGCCCGTTGATAAGTCATATAAAGAAGCCGATTGTACGATGTGGTTGACGGATAGTGGCGTGCTTTCATGTGGTCCTCGATCAATTCTTGTCCCACATTCCAAATAATTAATTTTTTTGTTCTTGTTTTATTTAGCTGGAAATAGTCTGTTAAGCTATCAACATCAGTCGTCACATTAACGTAGAAGCTCTCTTTTTTTTTCTTTTTTCTTTTTTCTTTTTTTAAGTTGGAATTTGGAATTCATAAAATCAGGGTTTCACCATGCATGTCTGGAAAGAGGGATAGTAAAAAAATTTATTATAAAAACACAACACACTTAACAAAATATTTCTCCACTATTATTCGGATATTGTTAACGGTAAATAATAAAATAACAATTGTAATAAGTTTGTATAATAACTAGTAAAAACCTATGAACTTAATTGTTTAAGATTTATTGTGATTGCAATGTTATTCAAAATATTGAGAGGGACTTCAAGTTATGGTTCTGTTGCCAAGGTGCAAAGTCCATTATTGATGTTATACAATGCCATAATGGTAATTTGTGGTCCTTCCATTGACAAAGACCTAAACAAATTACCAATACACTATAGATAATATGTTGCTTGATATCATTTGCAGTAGATTTTTTATAGTGAAAAACAATGTTGGTTCCTCGATCTTACATGTACAAATAATTCAAAACTTGCATTATTGTCTGAAATTATTAGTCAGTGTACAAAGTCTTTTTTCTTGGCTAAAGAAATGGAAACAAAAAGGTCTTTTTTTGCTTGTGATGCGTTTAGGTCTGAAATTCCTTTGGCTGCTTATGATTGTGAAAAGATGTAGATGGGTTGTTGCCTGGAAATTAAGGAGGACTTCATGGAAGGCCTAGAGGAAACACCACATGGATTGAATTTTGTGAATTTGGGATTTCTTATGGTCAATAAGGCAACTAACGTGGTCTTTGTTAATAAACATGCTTCATAGTTCGTTCCTACTTAGTCCTTGCTGGACTTTTGTCCTTAATTGCATGACCATTAAGTCTATACCTGTATTTTCTTCCTTGGTGAGGCTTGAAGTGCTAGCATTGCATGTGGGTTCTAGAGATTAATTGGTAAAGTCCTTGCGGTTGAATAAGAGGTATGAAGTTCGATTATTACTTATACCAAAAATCAATTGGTTCTTAATTTGATGATAAAGAACAATCATCATAGGTGAACATCAATGTTGAAACTCTAAAATAATAATAATAGTAATAATAACAGCATTGCCAAGGGTTAGATTTCAACCACTGGAATTTGGAAATTTAGTAAACTGCACATGAGTTAATTAAAAAATAATAAATATATTCAAGGAAATATTTAATAAAAAAATTGTAAAAATAAAATAAAAATGACAAAAAAATTATTTCAAAGCATATAGTTGATGACCAAGGGTGAGTTTGGTTTAGTTTTTAAAAATTGTGTTTTTTGAAAAAGCAATTTTTTTTATTGCTACTCACTTGGTTCAATTTGAAAAACCAAAAAAGAAAAAAAAAAATCCTGTTATAGTACCCAAAAAAGATATTTGTAAATTTTATCAAATGCACTAAATAAAATTATTTTTTGTTCTGAGGAAGATGAATTATTTTTTGTCAAAGTATCTACTTCTTCAATGTCATTGCAAAAAGTAATTTTGCCAAACTAGATGATTTCTTAGCACTCAGTTATGATCTCTTCTTTGGAGGTATCTTGGATTCTTAAGGATATTAAGCTAACATGTGAGAGTTTTGTAAATATATCATTTGTTAGCATACCTTTGCAATGTAATCATGCTGTCTAACTCTTGCTAGTTGTTAGTGTTGCAAAGAGAATGAGGAGGTCATTGTTGAAATATCTCTCTTCTCTTTTCCATTCCATTGTACAACATTATTCTGTATAAATAAACTCTAATATCATTTATGCTAAAAAAAAGAAGGTGATTATCTGCCTAAAACATGGTAACCAAACGGAGACCAAGTATGCATAGAACTCCCATAATAACAATAGAAGGAGAGAAGGAAGAAAAAGAAGAATTGCCCATTTGCGACGATGAGTACAAATGACACAAGTACATATATTAGGTAAGTTAATTACTAGTTTTGTTAGTTGGTCTATTCGCTAGAGATGAGAACTTTGTTTTCTTTGTTTTTATTTTTTTATTTTTTTAAATGATTAGAAATATTTACATAATACATATGCTGCTACCTTGGCAACTCGAACTCACCCCTCCTAATATATTTGACAAAAAAAAAAAAAAAAAAAAAAAAAAACCCCTTAAATTGATACCCTTGGAACATATCCATCATATATTAATTAGTTCTGGTCTTGTCTAATTTTGAAAAAAATTTTAGATACTCTCGAAGTACGAAGAAATGACACTCGTTCCTTTCACATTCATGATGGACCCCATCATGAATTTAATGAGTGGATCCCACCATGAATATGAGAGAATGGAGTACCATTCTCCGTGCTCTAAGAATACCTAAGAATTACTCCTAGTTTTGTTACTCCCAAACAAAATGCAATCAATGATGCATGAAGGACCACACTTGGCAATCAATCCTACAATAAACAATACTATCGAACTCACTAGTGCGATTCTAGCTAAATTCCTGAATATGCTTAGGATAAAGAATCACTTTCAAGAATAAACTCAAAGAATCCCTAGGCATTTTTCTTTTTACCTCAATCAAGGTGTGACACCTTTTTATATCGAATCTTAGAGGCAAAGTTAGAGATCATTTCTTGATTTTTAAGTTAATCTTGATAATTGTGGGATTGGAATATCATTTGTATTTTAGGCAAAAATCTTAGGACTATCAATTATTTATCACCTTTTCTTAACTATTTAAATTAAGGGAGTCAATTTCATATTGAACGTTGTTTTAGTTTAGTAAAGGGAATGAAATTCTTCAATAACAGTTAATGTCGGTATACCATTTTAGGATAACCGATAACAAAATATATATGTATTTATATATTTATTTATTTATGTGTTTATAAAAATAATTTTAATCTATATATTTATAAGCCCAAATAATTAGCCTAAGTGCATTAACTTAATGTATTAGCTCAAATAATAGGATATATAACAAAATTTTTTTTTTTTAATTTTTTCAAATTTAAAATTATTTTTTTATTTTATCAACCAAAACATCAATACGGACCAAACACTCAAAATATATCAGATATAGTTAGTATGGACGTACCAATACAACTCGGTATTTTATTTTGTATGTTTCAAAGAAGCATCAATACTGATTTAATGGTCTAAACAATCAATACCAGCATGATATTGACTCCCGTAGTTTGATTGACCAAATTAGGGTTGGTCAAGCTAATGTATCACGACCACCTATTTGCTTGGCAGATCCGATTTGAGCATATTATACCTGAGTTTCCTTGTTAGTCCTATTTGTATTAGTTACTAATATATACTTTAGCCTTCTTGGAATAAGATTCTTTCACATTGTATCCTCCAATTCCCACTAAAATATATTTAGATGTAAGATATGTGCAATTTAAAAATCAAATAAATGTCATGTGTCACATATTTGGTTAAAAATGTGATTGGAGGATTCAATTAGTGCTGATCCCTTCCCACTTTGATAATCTATTGTAAGTGAATGGAAGATTTATAAGTCAAAAGTCAAAACAAGAAAACTAGCATGATGTTTCCTAAAATTATATTTTGCAGTGATTTGAAGTTTTGAGAGACTAATTCAAGCAATAAAAAACACACTCAAGACAAACAACATGAAAAATTGAAGTCCTGAAACACCAAAAGAATATACAATTTAAGCCAAATCCTTAAAGCTGATCCTCTTATAATCATGCTAGGAAAAAATATATATATTAATTATCAGAATAATTATACCCAAAAAAAAAAAAAAAAAAAAAAAAAAAAAAAACCCTATCAGACTTAGGTTACATAAATATCTTTCGAGTCTCATATGACCTTGTGTTTGAATATATAGACACGTACAAATTGTATACTCTCAAAAAAGATATCTTAAAAGAAACTTCTTATTCTTATTTTCATTCACACTAAAAAGAGTTGACCTTAACTTTCTACATAATGATATTTCTTAAATAAAATTATATCTTCTAGAAAAGAAATCTATCCTTAGCATAAAATAAGAAAACAGAATATTAATTAATATATAAGAGGTGCAACATGTGCTAATTACTTATTACTCCTTGTGTATATGAAATTCTTTTATTTTCCTTTTATTTTTGATAATTTGTCTTTATGAAATTCTTTGGCTGCTTGCGAACTTGGAAAGTGGAGGATGAGCTTCTGTCTCTATGATATGTGGAACTTGATGTGTAAAGCATTAAGGGAGCAAACACGTGCTTGAGTTGTTGTGAATTCTTAAACTTTGTGAAGTCATTTCTTACCTAAGGAATACAATGTCTTTTTTTCTTGGAGAATTTGGAACAAAGCTGCTCATACTCTGCCTAGTCAATGATGTATCATTGTAATTAGCATGCTTCTAAGTTCCTTCCTGGATTAATCCATGAAATTTCCTGCAGGTTTAGGTATATTCTTGACAAATCATATATAATTTATAGGGGGACAATTAATTTGGAGGTATTTCAAGCCAATATATCAACATCATAAAGACACAGAATTCCCATTTATTAATATTGTTGCTGTTATTTTTGTTAAATATAAGTAAGATTCGATCTTCTTAGTAAGTCCCTTGTTTGCCGTCATTTTCCACTTCTTAAACATCATTCTCAAGTGTCTCATTCAATAACAAAAAGCTTTAATAATTGAATTAATTAGCTAATACTTACAAAGATGATTTTGTTAAAACTTATTTGGAAAAAAAAAAAAAAGGGGGTATTGTTAAGCCGCCAGTCATGGACTGCTCCAGTCCAAAAAGGTTCCTGGGTCTGCTTTACTATTCAAACCCTTTAGACTATTATTTCTATTATGGCTTGGAATTCCTGTTATGAATGACCTTGACCCAAGTGTACCTCGACCCTGATCGAGAGACAAGCTTGATTTCATACCATAAATTCACTTTTAATTGAAATTGTGCAGTCTTATAAAAATAGTATTATCGTAGAGGTATAATAGAGTTATTAATTATTTTTGGGAATAAATTTAAAGAAGATATCTCATCCAATGTACTGACTTTAAACCATACTGTACCCCAAAAAAAAAAAAAAAAAAAAAAAATCTTTCAAGAACTGAATTGAATTATCATATTATCTTAAAAGGTTCAGAAGAAAACCAAAGTCCCTAACAAATAACAATAACTAAATTCCGATTTTATCAAATTTTTAAATAAGGATATTATTAAATTTAAAAGAGGATAGAGACCACCATAATAAGTTGTCGTTGGGACCGGCTACAAGATAAACTAACATAGCTCACTCTAAAATACACCTATCAACATAAACCACAATTGAATATGATCATTGGTTAAGTTACTTTCATAAAACAAATATTCTTAGTATAAGCTAACAAAATTACATAGTTAATTTCTAACAATTTAAATGAATATATGATTGTCGAAAACAATTGTCATGTGAATGTGCTCCATTGAACATCGAGCTCAAAATTTTGCCTATATTTTTCTCACCATTTTCCTTATGGATTATATGATCTTTTCAAAGGCAAAGCCTAAAATTCACAGTTGAGTTTAAAGTTTTAATCTATTAAAGCTATTGCTTTAAAATATTTAGACTTTAGAAGAGCAATTAGTAACAAAAAGGTGAAATTCGGATGTTCAACGTTAAATATCCGGATTCGCATAGAAAAAAATAATTGGTCAATTGCCTCTACGACCAATAATCCTGAAATAACTAAAGATTTAAAAATATGAAATTTTATTTTGAAAGATTAGAATGACTTCAAAAGTTGGTTTAAGCCTAGAGTACCAGGAAAACAACGTCTTTTCCCGGGAAGTTCGTCTTGGTCCAGTTCCAAAATTCCAAACCTTAAACCTAACCCCATGAACCCCATTTCTGGAGGAGGACTAATCATTGTGGACCCTGGTAAAGTAGAAAATGTTTCCTCAATAAAAAAAAAAAAAATAAAAAAAAAAGTTATCTTTTTATCATCCTATAAAAGTTAGAAAAAAGTAAAAATAAAAGACAAAAAGTTATTGCTTACAAGAGTATAAGTATAAAATGTTTTTTTAGATGCTAAATAAAAAGAATTGCTTGGTTTCAAAATCAATTAACATAATGAGATATAATATATTAATTAAGTTGTAAATACTTTCTCAAAAAATTAAGTTGTAAATATGCTCTCCTCAGCCACACACACACACACACACAAACAAAAAAACAAAAAACCACAGTAATTTAATATACTTTCACACATGTTTCAAGTTTTTGATCCAAAAATGGTAACAAACGTGCATACACATTTTACCTCATTTATTGCAATTTTTTACTTTTTTTAACTTCAAAGCCAATATGTGTCTGTTCTTTTCTTTTCTTTTTTTGAGAAGAATATATGTGTCTGGTCTAAATCAAACACTTCCCAATGTGAACTATATTAGCAGCAATTTTCAAATGTGAAGTGGAAATATGTTCATACTTTGAAAGTGGAACATGCTTACGTACGTTCCCTTCTCTGACGCAATCCTCTGAGAAAAATATCCCCGCCAAAATGTAACTTCATTGTATTTCACGGGTAACTTCGTTTTAATATTAAAATAGAAACCTATGACTTCGAGAAAGACCCCTATAAATATGGGTTATGCGGCAATAGTGGAAAGCATGGAGAAGAGGAAGCAAAGGAAAAGAAGTTGGGGGATTCCTGTCGCAGGAGAAATGACATTGGCTAGGTTATATATATATATAGAAAGTTCCAGCTAGTGTCATTCTCCTGTGACAGTAAACCCTACAACTTCTTGGCACAAATTTTTCTGAATGTATTTCTGCATATCAAAGGTATGAAAATTATAGCCTTTTCATATATGCTTGTCCCATTGTTTTTTCAAAGACTTATATTCCCCTTCAGTTCTCTTTGTCTAGAATTTTTTCAGGAGAAATTAATGTTATTTTTCCTTGTTCCTTTAGTGTGCCAAAGCCATTTTGTGATTAGCACAGCTGTCAAGTTCTTCAATTTATATATCTTGTGAGTAGGTTCTATATACAAGCTGGGATTTGGAGAGTCCTCTCTGCTAAATCATATATATAGCAAGAAGGCAATAAGTTTGATGGATTAAAATATGAACTCGATATTAACAATTTATTTCATCAGAAATTACCTCTATGTGTGGATGTAGAAAGACAGGTTTACAGATTATCTCATGGATAGGATAGAGATCTTCTAAATCCTGTAAAGGCTCAAATCCTATGGGATTTATTTCCATATATTTTGTTATATTTCTACTAAACAGGAATTTTGAATGACTTGAACATCACACCCATATACTAGTTGTGTTTAAATTGACAAAACATATGAACTAATTATATAAATGTGTTGAAGTATGCAGTCAATGGAACTAATTAAGATTGTGTAGCTAATTCATTTAGTGGCCGATGGTGACGGTGTACTTTATATCTATATATATATATATATATTTGGCTAAATACTTTATATTAGTTAATATCCAGAGCCTGTCCCTAATGAAATTTTTCCAATTTTTTTCTTATATACCTTGGCTTTTGGAAGGAATACTTCTGGGATTTTAATTAAAACTAATACTATTAATAAGGAAGTATGTAGTTTTCTTTCATAGCCATATTTAACGCTGCAACTGATACTTTCCCTAGCCATTATAGAAAAACTTCAATTCACCCCTTTTTTTACATTGATAAATGATAATATAATTTTAATTTCTTTTAAATTTAAAGCACATTCTACAAAAATTAGCACCTCCTTACACCTTTTTTCAAACTTCAGGAGAAAATTTGACAGCACTTACTTACACTTGAAACTGATTAGTTAAAGTCTAAGATGCTTGTCCCAGCCAGTCATCATAGTCATAATTGCCACATCCTGTTAAAGCTTGTTGGGAAGGGGGAAAAATGATGACCAAACCATAGGTAAAAATCAAATTTCAATTAAACATTATTGTATGTGTGTATTTGTGTGACAAAAAGAAAGAACTTTCAACTCGCTGTTGATACAATTAGTTCTGAAAAAGAAATGATAAAATTGAATGAAAAAGATATGGCATCGAAGATATCCAAATCTTTGACGAGTTCTGGATATGGAATCTAGGAGACACTAAAAGAACTAAAGACGGTTGCAAATCGTTCACAAATTAACTACAGGATGAGAGAATATGCTTTGTTTTGTTAAGAAAAGGGGATGCGTACTAAGCATCCTAAATTAAAATGTATTGTAAATTCAAGAATCTGAATTTTTAGCCGACCCATTAGAGTAAGTTTCTGAAATTTAACTAAATTCATCACTAGGTTAAGTAGTGACCATTTTTCTTAAACTAAATTATATTCAATTCAAGAATTTGAATTTTAGCCTAACCCATTTAAGTGCCTTTTTTTTATACTCCATTTGAGTGACAAAGACAACAAATGCAAATTGTCATTTTAAAATATAAGTATGCTTTGAACAGTTATTCTCCTGGCCATATGTGACTGTCCGCAGAAAGATAAGAAGGAATGATGCTTCCAAATTCCACATACTGATCTTATAGATTTATTAACATTTCAACACTGACTTTCTTCAAACTTCACAAACTGATCGGATATTAGTGCTTGTTCTTCCTCCACCATCATATTTATTCAAACGAATTGGGGTTGTTAAATTTCCCAAACTAAATTATTTCTTTGCAACTTGTGGAATAAAGCATCTTCTCTCTTGAGAAAGCTACAAACTACTATATGCTTTTTTACTCCCTAAGCACACAAATTTCATACTCGAAGACTTTCATTGCATTTTCGTTGCAAATGGAAATAACACACGTATAAAAAGTGACCAGATAAAAAAATGGCCAGATTCAAGCTTCAAATTGCGAGTTAGGTTTTTGGCCTTGGAACTACGAGGTGTCCTGCATTATTGATTGACTTTTCTTATTAATCAGGCTAGATGAGGTTAAAAGAAAAACCCTAACAACTTGAAAAGTTGGGCTAGTGAAATTTAGTAATATTTTTTGGTCGGTTCGACTTGTCCCTTATTGGTGACCCTACATTGACTAAAAAAGGCCATAAAAACAAGTTATTTTGTTTCTATACATGTGTACACATTCTGTGTCTTAAGCAATCTAACAAATGAAGTTGAAAAAGAAAAAATGTTACTGGTCGATCATGCATTAGTCTTGTGAATATGCTTAATCTATTGGGTTCTCTTTGGTTTAAACAATATATTCGTGGGGCAGGTTCCACACCATATTCTAAATTCTAATGAATAATGATCCGACATGTCAGAGCCGCCATCATGTCCCACCGATTTCTTTTTAAGATTTCACTTTCATTTCTCTATATCACTCATACTTACGCATATATATAAACGTGCATTCTTATAAGGATTTGTCTGTAAAGAAGTGATTCCAGTCAGCAGAGAAAATGAGAAATGAGGTTAAAGCTAGGAGCTTCTGTCACAGTAGAGATGGCGCCTAGCTAGTGCATATGAAAATACAGCTATAGGTGCCATCTTTGCTTGACAGAAGTCCCCTTCAACCTCTACTCCACACACACACACACACAAATATACAGTCACTTCAAAAGGTCACTTCTTTTGCGTATGTGTGTCCTTGTGTTTGTGCGGTTGTGGTGTTTTTGAGTTTGTGGTTGTGTGCATAAAATTTATTATAAGAACCTACCAAAACAGCATAACCTCAGTCTCATCCTTGCCCTGTCTCTTTCTTGGATACATTCTATACGTTTCACTTGGTTCTTGATTTGTTGTTGCAGGTTTATTATGTAAGCATATATATATGTATATATATATATTTCAAGAAGTGGACCAATTTTTCAAGTCTAACCACAATGATTTTGAAAGTATGACAGACATGAAGATGGTAATGCCTTTCCTCATCATGTGACAGGTTCGTCTCTACTTTCTAGCATTGCGAGTGGTCCCAGTCAAAGACTTGCATAGGCATAGCATCTAACTTGTATTATATATACAAATGCAAGAATTCATAATGAAAGGATTACAAAAGAGTAAGAGCTTGTGCAAGCTGTGATTAGTGATATTATAGATATAGATTTATTTTTTCTTTTTGATAAAAAGGTAGTGAATTCAATTAGGAATAAGTCCCTTTGTTGTTATATAAGTTGCTTTTGATCAATGGTTTAATCAGGATTTGATTTGGGGCACTGGAGGTGGAATTTATATGCACATGCATATGCATGTACACTTATATATATAGTGCTTAAGGCCAATATAAAATATAATTAAGTGATATTTTAAGAAAACCCGAAAATTAATAGCACATATGTTGTTTATCTAGTAAGGATTTTTTTTGCATGAATAAGATATTTTTCGATTTTTCTTTTTTGAAATCAAAATTCCACTTATGAATGAAAATGTTTTAAGGTCATGTCAAGTGTGATGTGTCCATGTATGGAAGCCAATTGTGTCCAAATATATTTGTGTATGTAAGTCCTTAGTGTCTAGAAAAGTCTTTGAAGATATATGTTTGAAGAAACAAGAGACTGCTCAAGAACTATTGAATTTGCTATCTTGACTTCAATCTTTATTGCAGCTCAATTAATTGAGGCTCACTTAAGCTCGACACCAGACTTGATACCTTTCGACCAATTGGGAATCGCAGATTTAGTTTTTGTTGTATTGTGTTTTGTTTTAACTCACTATAGAAGTGAGTTTTTGTAACCCCAATTAGGGAGCCTATATAAAGGCCCATTATGCACAAATTTTCATAAAGTTGTAGAGATAGAAACTCCAAGATATTCAAAGAGAAAACTCTAGCCTCCAATCATTCAACATGTAAGTTCATATATAGGAGAGATACAAAGAGATAGTGTTGCAACTTGTGTGCACCTAGGGTTTTCTATCGTGAGAATTTTTTGACACTATGTTAAAGATTTTCTACCATTCCAAGTGGAAGTTGTTGTATATGATTACTGCAATCAAGTTGTTCCTGTGGTGAGTTAGTAACATATCAAATATTTATGCACTAAAGAAGTTCACAAGGGAAGAAGAGTTCAACCGAAGTTGAGGCTACATGTATGTGGTCACATCAATAAATGCTACTTATAGGTAGCAAATACTTGGATCGGGTTAATTATATTATTGTACTGAATACTTCCATTCTATTATAGTAAATTCTTTTGTTGAATGGTGATTAATGAACCCCAAAGACTTTTTCCCATCAAGTTTTTCCTTTCGTAACCATATCAATGTGTCTTTTATATTTTCATTTCTATTTCTACTTGCAATATGGTGTGCACATGATTCACTAAAGTGGAATACATAGCATAATTGGTTAATTTAATCAAATTGTCTAAGCTTTCTTTTAGAAATTTTTTTAATAGTTAGATAGACACCAAGAACAAATTATGTAAAATTATGTTATTATGTTATTACTTATTATCCCAAAATTTTATGGCTTATTACACAAATTTTTATTAAGCAGAATATATTATTTATTTACATAAATAACTTGAGGTATTATTAACATTTTTTTTGAATATCAATTTTGAAAGATAAAAACTTATGTTCTTTTTCTTTTTCTTTTTCTTTTTTTTTTCTTTTCTTTTTTCTTTTGTTAGAGCTCTAACTTTATAATTTCCCTTTTTCTTTTTATCTTTGTTTTCCTTTTATAGGTTTTGACTTTTGAACCTTATAACACATTAATAAAATAATAAGAAGCATTTTTTTTTCTTATTGTAATGATTTTCAAATATATGGAAATTAAAAATAATAGTGTATTGATTATTAGTATGATAAAAGAATAATATATCAACGAAAAGTTCATAGAATAAATTCACTAAAAAATTAGTAAAAAAAAAAATCAGGTTTTAATTGAGGAGGGCTTAAATAGTTGTAGGCTCACTATTAATTTATTCATTTAAAAAACTACCATTAATTTATAATATAAATATATATATATATATTAATAGGTAAAACTTAAAGAAAATCCAATTAGATTTTACAATTGAAGTCCAATTTTGAGCCATGTATTCCAAATTATTTATTTTTAGAGAAAGTTTTATTTATTAATTTTGGAGTCAAATATGAGATCGCATCATAAATATCCATCCAAGTGAATTATTGCATACCAAAACCAAAGAGTCTAAAATTAATGAACATAAAAAAAATTAAAAATTAAAAATGGACAATTTACATTTTCTACCTAATAATATTCTTACAAGACTTTTTAAAGAGTTAATATATATATAAATGATTATCAATAATATTTAAATTATATACGTAAGAATTATACTATGTATTTGAATGTATATCTTTTAAGTATATCCATGCATATGTTTGGGGTTACAAGCTAGTATATATTAATAGCGAAAGTTTAGAGAAAATCCAATTAAATTTTAATTGGATTCTCAATTTTGTACCATGTGTCTCATTTAATTTTTAATTTTGTGCCAAGTGAATTATTAACTGTAAAAATCGAAAAGTCCGAATCCAATTAGATTCAATTGGAATCCAATTTTTTGCCACATATCCATCTAAGTTTTTAATTTTTATAACAAGTGAATTATTGCTACTACATATTTTAGAAATGTATGATTTAAAAAAAGTGTAAACTAATACTATAAGGACCAGATTTAGGCTCCTAGCCCACTACATGGATGGACTCAAGCCAAAAAAGCCCAAAACAATAAATTTATAGAGAATGAGTTGGAAAACTGGGTTTTAGTCAATCAAACTGTCACGACCCAAACCTGTACTTCAGGATTTAGAGCATGACCGGCATGTCAATATCAAGTTTACCTCAATACTAACACGAACCAACTTAAACTGAAAGTGCTTATCAAGAATTTGTTTCTTGAATACCTGCTTATTTTCTTGTATAAAAACCATAATATACAAAAATGATGAAAACCCTGAACTTTCATTTCCTTTAAACTTCGAAGATTACCACCTGGCTGAAATTTAGGGTATTCGTGTAAATATTACATAGCTAAAAGTTTAGCAAAAATCTTATAAATTCACAAACAATTATTAAATGATGGTATTTTCATATGAGGATTTTTATGAACTCATTAAACATGTTATAAAACACTTATATACAGTCATTTAACCATTTAGAGCAGAATTACATACAACCAACAATCCCAGCAGTAACATTCATAGTACTCATCCTAACTTTTTCTCACTTCCTTAACCATACACAATCCTTAATTAGTAAAAACCCTAAGCTACCTTCAACAATCACCAACACAATTTCAAAGCTTCTTAAAACAGCATATATATATAATTTGCTTATTAGCATGCATCTATTCTTGTATAACAATTGCATGTGTCGGTTGAGATAATACATTTTTGAGTTTTCATGCAAAGTTGAGACAAGTTCCCATTACAAAAAGATAAGTTGGTTCTTGTTAATATCAGATTTAGGCTTGATATTAGCATGCCGGTCATGATCACAAATCCGGGTATCGGGTTTGGAGCGTGACACAAATGAACACAAGAATGGGTTCAGATGATAAGAGAATGAAAAGAAAAAGGTTTGTATTGAAGAAAAATCATCCTTCGCAAGATCCGAGGAGGTCTGTTTCAATGAATGCTACAATGTTACAATGTTCGGTTACAAATTTGGTTAATGAATGCTACAATGTTTTTCTCTTCAATTCCGATCACCTGTTCTTGTTGCCACCTTCTTCTTTTATACTATCTTTCCTTTTCATTCCCACCTTACACGTGCATGCTAGAGGTTTGGTATTGATACTTGTCCCATTAGCCCCTTCCCTAAGTCACCATGTAGTAGCTGTAAGGCTGAAACAACATTGTTCAGGTATTACCTCCACATTAATACGGTCAGAGAGTTAACTACAGTGCATTTAATGCGGAGGTAGCAGCTTTTCCCTTAGATATTTTAGGGCACCTTCCTATCTGATATCTCCACAATACTTATCAACTCCAACGAGACTTCTTGGAATATCACCCTGAGCGATAGACAACTCCTTCGGACCTCGACATCAATCAGCCGAGGATATATTTATTCTCGGCCCACCCTCTTGGGCCATTATGGTCAAAGCTAACTTCCATTTACTAACAGTCTTTTCTAATAAAGATTTCTTCTCCTCGGACAACCCCTTGTCCTCGGATTGGGCCACAGACCCGTAACACAAACAAATGATGGACTCCTGGGCCCAATAACCCTACCCTAGCCCCTCGAGATCCTTCTTTTTGGCTCCTCAAGAAAAAAGGAGGATTTTGACATCACCCTGATTGCTATGTGCTTACTTCGTCCCACCTCTGTTCACAAAGATTCCTGCTTAACTGCCCAAGACACGCACCTGTCGTTTCGAATTATGAGACGCGCTCATCATTAAATTTTTACGGCCTTATGTCCCCCAGGTTCTACGATGCGATACAAATCCAACGGTTGAGAACCCCGTTGGGACTTGGACGGGAATTTTCTCGCTTTGCAGCTCCTTCTCTGATATAAATATCGCTCAAATCAAATGCTTTCTTTACTTTAGCAATCATTCAGCTTCTAGTGCACATACATTGAATCTACTAACTCTCTCATTTTACTTGTGTTTCTACAAATACTAAAAACTTGTCCGAGGACATATTCCTTACTCTTGTAAGTCTTCACAAACCTTCAAGCTTTATGTTTCTGCACACTTTTCAATTCTTCGTACTTTTCCTTTTCTCATCTTCATTCTTTTCCTCTCAACCACCTTAGGTCTCTCTAAACCATTCTAGAATGGGTAGATTTAAGTTTTGGTAGATTCCGAAGAGGGGATAAAAAATTTTAGGGCTTAGTATAGGATTCTTCTGAATGTAGGTATTAGCTATTGCAAAGAGGGAGAGTGACATGTGAAAAGGGAGGAGGGAGAAGTGGTGATCCCAATAATTGCATTCATAGAGGGGGGGATGAGAATTCCCATGAGCCCTGTGACTAGGGATTATCTTAAGGCTCATAGGTTAGCTCCCACCCAATGCGCCTTAAACGTATTTAGGAATTTAGGATGTGTAGATGCCCTCAACAAAAAGATGGGTTTAGGGCTCACCCATCATGATGTCAACTGGGTTTATAACCTCCACATTCTGAAGGGACAAGGGTATTACCTAAAGTCTAGGTATCCCGAAGTCAGATTGATTCAGTGCCTTCCGGAATCTAACAAAGGCCTTAACAAAGATTTTTTGATCGCGTCAGGGGAGTGCACGATGGCCTCCCCTGCCTGATGAGAGATGGACCACCATGTGCGGTTTTAGGTCTAGGGCGTTTATTGACTAGTTCTTTCTTTCGTTTTGGGGTTTTTCCCCCGCTTTTTTTTTATCTGAAAAAAGATTTTTGTGTTCTTGATGATTTTGCAGATAGACGCGCCGCCAAATCAAACTTCAGCTTAGTCAACAAAGAAAGTTTGGATAACATACTTCGAGCCGAAGTCTTCGTACACGACGATAGCCAATTGCGAGTAGCTCACATAATCTTAGGGTACAAGCCAATTTCATCCGACTTTCAAACACCAAAGTGCGTGATAAGAGCCAAAGACTCGCGTCTACACCACATAAGTGTAGCTGTCCTCGGCTTTCTCCTTCCTGAAGGCGCACCTGTTCCGGAAAGTACCCTTCTCACTTAACCCATCACAGCGGGTGATTTTATCTCCCAATCCATCCCGGAGGGCATTCCTAAAGAAGCTTTTCCACCCCAACAGACAACTGGTGAATCTACTTCCTCTCAACCTGCCAACAAAGAAGAAGGTAAGGGAGAAGAAGAAGAAAAAGAAAAAGAAGTAATGGACGTCTCGGACTCAGACGATATCTACGAGGTCTTCTACCAACCTCCATCTCCTGTGACCGAAGAAGCAATTACCTCACCAAACGAGATGGGCATTCAACGGAAACAGAGGTCGACCCTACAAGAGCTGCTGAAATCCCAGCCTGGGGGAAAAACATCCGGGAAGTCCACCCAATCTCAGCTTCCCCCTCCTCTAGCTCAGACCCGTCTTCCTACTCCTCCCTCTGCCCAACAAACCCAAGCTGACCCTGTCGACCACAAAAGAAAAAGGGATCATAGGGGTAAAGAGGTCATAGAGGTTGGGAGGACCTATCCCCATCAAGAAGTTGAACTCCAGAGGGGGTCTAAGCATCCCCTGGGCATGCAAACGAGGTCGGTTCATGAAGCTAACAGGAGGGGTGAGCACCCAGTTACAACCCCAGCCTGGGCCCCGCCCATGGAACTGGACGGGGCTCCCCTCCTAACAAGTGAAGCTTCCATCCGGGACTTTCAAGGGGGGACGGCTAGGTACATGGCCCATGCTGTGGAACAAACCCTACTTCTTCCCAAGGATATGAATGACCTCCGGTCTTTGAGGCAGCATGAAGTTTTCCTTGGTCTAAAGAGGGACTTAGCCATGGTAATTGTTTTAACTTAAGTTTTTTTTTTTTTTTTATTATACACTTATAATTTTTTTTTTTTTTTTTTTTTTTTACTCCTCTTCCTTTTCAGGCTTTCCAGGCTACCTTTAGGGCCGAGGAGATGGTGAACTCCTCCCACCGAAGAGTGAAAGAGGAAGAGGGGAGGAGAATAGCTGCCGTGGATGCCTTCCATGTGGCTAAGAAGAGTAACAAAGATCTGAAGGTTCAATTGGCTGAGGAGCAAAAAGAAAGGAAATTTGCTGCGACCGCCTTAGAAAATGCTGAGAAGCAAGCTGAAAGCCAGCAGTTGCTTCTCCAAAGGCTAAGGCTCTAGCCGAGAAGGCCAAATATGCGGCAGAGAAGGCTAAGGATGAAGCAGAGCAACACGGATATGAAGTTGGGGTGGCCGAGACCGAGGACGCCTTCAAGGCCAAGGTCCCTACAATATGTAGAATTTAGTGTGCCCTGACATGGGATGAAGCCCTCAACCAAGCCGAGGTTGAGGCTTCTTTCATGCTTAGGAAAGCAAAAAGTGTCTACTGTTAAGGACATATTTTATGTAAATTGGCAAATCCTTTTGACAAAACGCACTCTACTTGTAATTGGGTAGTTTTAGGTGTTTTTAATACTTTAAGAAACAATGTTTCAAGGTCAAGTATTGAAGTCATCAAGTCTGTCCAAGAGAAAGCAAGTTGAAGTGCAGAGTTTTTAAATCTCGACACCTCTCGATAGCTACCTCGACACCTGGCTATCTGTCGAGATCTTCAGCTGATTCTTATCGCAATCTCGATAGCTTCTCGATAGCTGGTCGATCGATCGAGAAAGTTTCTGTCTCCTCGACACCTTCTCGACACCTCCTCGATAGTTGCTATCTGTAGAGATTCATTAAACCTCGACACCTCCCGACACCTCTCGATCGATCGAGGTTACGGGAAATCAGAATTTTCAGCTTTTTGATTTTTGGGACAGGCTTTTGTATTTGTGTAGGGTTTCTTTTCTCACAACCCTAGACCTATATAAGGCTTATTTTAAAGGCCGTCACATAAGAGAATAAGAGAATACATAGGAGAACATATTCAAAAGATTATTCTCTCTGAAAGAAGCTACTGCGTCTTTGCGCCTTAGGGTTTTGTAACCAAGTGCTTCTAGGTCTTCATTATTGATGAAGTGAAGAACTTTGCATCCAACATTCTTCTTCTAGTTGGTGTTCTGAAGTCGCATACTGGGATCCGCGCAATTGGTTAGTCACGTATTGGGATTCGTGCATCAAAGGGTGGCGTTCATAAGTTGAAGAGTTCAGAGGTTCTGAAGCGGTAGAAGGTTTCTGCTGTGAGTTCATCTACGGGGATTGTAGAGTCTAGGGACAAAGGTTTTGTACTAGATCTGAAACTTCTCTTTACTATAGTGAATTGCTTTTCGGGAAGGTTTCCCCCCAGGTTTTTTACTGTGAAACTGGTTGGTTACATTGGTTTTCCTGGGTCATCATATCTTGTCTTATTTACTTTTCCGTTGCATTCATTATTGACATGATATTGATGTTTGTTTGTTTTAACAAGGTTTGTTCATAATAAATCTAATTAACAACTTGGGTTTAAAACTTGTTAATTCTATCAACCGGGGTCTATATTTCCCAACATCTACTACCCCCCTCCCCCGCCATACGCCCTCGAAGTTCTGCAGACTCCAAGGCTGACCCTATACCCTCGGAGGTAGATGAAGCTCAAGGCGGCCCACCGCAAGCTCCTCTTGCAGCCAACACTTCTATAGAGGGGGCAAGGCAGGCCGAGGGTGCTACGGAGGCAAGAGGTGTCAGTAAGGAAGCAAACCAGGGCTCTGACCTGTCTCCGATGGTTCCAAATGATCCCTTTAAGGACAAAGAAACCTCTTAGAACATGGAGTTGGTGTTGGCAACCCTCTCCATACCGCCAAAAGAGGATCCAAAAGACAGAGTCGAGGTTCCCACCATAGTAGCAAATACTCAACCTCCCAAGGACTCAAAAGAAAAACTTGTAATAAAAATGAAGAAATAGGCCGCCCTTCTTTTCTCTCTTTTTTTTTTTTTTAGTTTGTAACCAACCTATCTTTTTGTATTTGATCTGCCTTATTTTAAGGCTTTTATTTAATGAAAGTTATGGGTATTTTCTTTCTCTTTGTGATTTATGTACTGAAATTGATATGATTTCCATTTCGGATAACACTTAATAAAAGTAATAGTGAGGTAACACTTCTCTCACCAACCTACCTGAATAACAGAATAATTGTCCTGTTTCAAATGATCAGCAGCAAAAGCAGGTGAAACTTACTAAGTTCACCATCTCGGCAAAGCATAATTTTAATTTTAAGAATATACACAGTATTGCAACATGTACATAGGCTTAAACTTACCTTATGCCTTACTCATCACCAAGTTCATAGGGTCAAAAAGGGATAGTTAGCTTTTACACAAATGCAAGTGTGCCCGTAAATGCTTTAAGTGATGCTCATGAGCATCCATTTGGGATTCTTGTTGCAATGAACACCATTGCTGTTTGGAGTAATTATATCTAGTACCAAAAATAGTTAATAAAGGATACTAACTTACCTTAAACATATACCTCGCAAAGTCCGCTATAACCAAGGCTTTGCCTTAACATTTAGCCATTTGAAGGAGAGTGTTAATCTACCCCAAGGATGTGGTCCAAGGAGCTAGACATAGTTTAGGTTTTGTTTGATATTTTTGGGTGATCATCATAATGTGTTAATTTTTCCAAAACAAATGGTCCGAGAAACCAGGCATAGCTAAGGTTCTGTTTAACACTTAGAAAAATAATTAAGAGATATCAATTTTTCCAAGGTATGTGGTCCGAGGATCCAGGCATGACCAAGGTTCTGTTTGATACTTTTAGGTAATCATCATAATATGTTAATTTTCCCAAGGCAGGTGGTCCAAGGAGACAGGCATAACTAAGGTTCTGTTTAACACCTAGAAAAATAATTAAGAGATATCAATTTTCCCAAGGTATGTGATCCAAGGATCCAGGCATTACCAAGGTTCTGTTTAATACTTAAATAGATATCTGGGAGCGTTGATTTCCTCAAAGTATGTGATCCGAGAAACCAGGCATAACTTAGGTTCTGTTTAATACTTGGAATGATAATTAAAAGTTATCAATTTTCTCAAGGTATGTGGTCTGAGAATCCAGACATTACTAAGGTTCTGTTTGATACTTAGGTAATTATCTATGTTAATTTTTCCAAAGCAGATGGTCCGAGGAACCAGGCATAGCTAAGGTTCTGTTTAACACCTAGAAAAATAATTAAGAGATATCAATTTTCCCAAGGTATGTGGTCCGAGGATCCAGGCATCACCAAGGTTCTGTTTGATACTTATATAGATGTCTGGGAGCATTAATTTTCCCAAAGTATGTGGTCCAAGGAACCAGGCGTAACTTAAGTTCTATTTGATATTTTATGTAAATGGTAAAAAACGTCTGACACACAATATAACAAACCCACACTGGGGGTAGGAAGCCTTTATTAATAATAATACCTTCTAAGATTATTTACATTCCAGGGATGTGGTACAGTCTTTTCCTCTAGATTTTCTAGATAGTACGCACCTATTTTGGCCACCGATGTGACACGATATGGCTCTTCCCAATTAGGTCTCAACTTTCCCCACACTGAGTTTTTTGCAGTCCCTAAAACCTTTCTTAAGACCAAGTCTCCAACTGTCAGTGGTCTTAGTTTTATGTTGGCATCGTATCCCTGCTTGAGCTTGGGTTGATAGTAGGCTAATTGGACCATGGCATTTTTCCTTCGCTCTTCAACTAAGTCTAAGCTCCTCCCCAATAGTTCATCATTACTGCTTGGAGTGAAGGAACTTGTTCTCAATGTAGGGAATCTGGTCTCTAGAGGAATAACAGTCTCGGCCCCATAAGTCATGGAAAATGGTGTTTCTCACGTGGACCTACGAGGTGTAGTCTGGTAAGTCTATAAGACATGTGACAGCTCTTCTAACCATTTTCCTTTGCATCATCTAGCCTCTTTTTAAGTCCACTCACGATGACCTTATTGACGGCTTCAGCCTGTCCATTCCCCTGTGGATATGCCAGAGTGGAATACCTGTTCTTTATTCCCAGGTCGCAGCAGTATCTCTTAAAGGCTTTACTGTCAAATTGGAGTCTGTTGTTCGAGATGAGCGTACGAGCAACTCCAAACCTAGTGACAATGTTTTTCCAAATGAATCGTTTGGCATCCACGTCCCTGATATTTGCCAGTGGTTCAGTTTCAACCCACTTAGTGAAGTAGTCTGTACCAACCAAAAAATACCTCTTGTTCCCTGCTGCCTTAGGGAAAGGGCCTACAATATCCAAGCCCCATTGAGTGAAAGGCCAATGACTGGATAGAGGATTAAGGACTCCCCCAGGTTGGTGAATGTTTGGGGCAAACCTCTGGCATTGGTCACATTTCTTTGCATAGTCCTGTACTTCTTTCTGCATCTTCGGCCACCAGTAGCCTTGCGTAAGGGCTCTATGTGATAAAGATCTGCCCCCCCAAATGGCTTCCACAAATTCCTTCATGCAATTCTTCTAGAATTAGCTCAACCACTTCAGGGTGTACACATAGCAGATATGGGCCAGAAAAAGACCTCTTATACAACTTCTGGTCCTCGAACAGTCAGAACCAAGGAGCCTTTCTCCGCACTTTTTCAGCCTCGGACTTATCCTCGAGTAGAACATCTTCTTTGAGGAACAATACAATAGAATCCATCCAGCTAGGACCCAACCTTATCTGATGAATATGAACCATAGTCCCCCTCGCCTCGGTGGGCTTGTACAAGTCCTCTACGAGGATTACCCGAGGTAGACTGTGTGCCGAGGATGTTGCCAATGTGGCCAGAGAGTCCGCATGTGTATTTTTACTTCTAGGAACTTGTGATAAAATAAAATACTTAAATCCAGACTGTAAATGTCTAACCTGGTTCAGGTATTCTTGCATTCTGAGACCTCTGGCTTCTAACTCCCCTTGGACTTGATCCACTATCAGCCTTGAGTCTGAAAACACTTCCACTGCTTTTCCCCCCATTTTCTGTACCATGGCCATTCCTACCAGTAGGGCTTCATATTCAGCCTCGTTGTTTGTAGCCGAGAAGTCCAACCTTAAGGATTTCTCAATTGTAATCCTTTCCGGAGATATCAAGACTAGTCCCACTCCAGATCCCTTATAGTTCGCTGCACCATCAACGTAAACTTTCCAGGATACAAGTTCTTGTATGGAGATCATTCCAACTGATTTTTCATCCATGTTTTGCTCTTCTATCTTCTCTTCTTCCGAGGATTCAGCAAACTCAGCAATCAGGTAGGTAAGAACTTGACCCTTGACAGAAGTGCAAGGCATATATTTGATGTCAAAAGCCCCTAAAATTGTGCCCCACTTTGCAATTCGCCCTGTGTAATCCGCACTCCATAGTAGAGATCTAAGTGGGAGCTAGGTTAGGACGACAACTATATGTAACTGAAAATAATGGGGAAGCTTACGTGTAACATGCACCACTGCCAAAATGGCGATTTCCAGTGGTAAGTAACGAACCTCGGCCTCATGTAGTGATTTACTCATGTAGTAAAGTGGCTTCTGTACTCCATCGTTAACACGTATTAGCACTAAGCTCACCGTGTGGGAGGCCACCACGATGTAGGCAAACAAAACCTCATCCACCTCGGGTCTGGACATAATGAGTGGCCGAGACAGATATTCTTTCAACTGCTGGAAAGCCAGGACACACTCCTCGGTCCATTCAAACCCCTTCCATTTGTTTAATAACTGAAAGAAAGGTCTACACCTGTTTGCCGATCGAGAGATGAATCGGTTTAGAGCAGCAGTCATCCCTGTAAGCATCTGGACCACTTTGGGATTCCGAGGTGGTTGCAGATTGTTAATTTCTTTAATTTGGTTAAGGTTGACTTCAATTCCACGGTGCGTGACCATGTAGCTCAAGAACTTCCCTGATCCGACACCAAAAGAACACTTGGAAGCATTAAGCCGTAACTTGTATATCCTCAAGATATCAAAAATATTTCCGAAGTCATTAACATGATCAAACTCTACCTTGCTCTTTACCACCATATCATTGATGTAAATTTCGATGTTTCTTCCTAATTGAGGTTCAAACATCCTGGTCATCATCCTCTGATAAGTAGCCCATGTGTTCTTTAAACCAAAGGACATTACCTTATAATGATAGGTCCCAATAGGAGTGACAAAACCTGTCTTCTCTTGGTTGTCCCGAGCTAGGGGTATCTGATGGTACCCTTGGAAAGCATCCAAAAAGCGCATCCGCGAATGGCCTACCGTCGCATCCACCAGTTGGTCAATCCGAGGCATAGGAAACGGGTCCTTTAAGCAGGCTTTGTTTAAGTTTGTAAAATCTACACATACGCGCCACTTCCCTGTCTTCTTCTTTACCACTACTATGTTAGCCAGCCATTCGGGGTAAAAAAAATCTCTTTAATAGCCCCGGCCTGCTTAAGCTTCATCACCTCGTCCTTAACAGCATCAGAGTGTTCTTTAGATGAACGCCGAGGTGGTTGCTTCTGAGGGGTGACAGATGGATTGATATTCAGATGATGGCAAATGAAATTTGGATCCACCCCTAGAGCCTTGTAAGCATTCCAAGCAAAAACATCAATGTTGCTCTTGAGAAATTCCACCAACTCGTCTTTTTTCCTATGGTGGTAGCTGAGCTCCAACCTGAAAGAACATTTCCGGATCATCACTTACGGTGAACTTCTCTAAAGCTTCACATTTGGCCTCCTCGGCTAGCCCCTTCGCAAGTAATTCAAGAGGCTTTAATTGCTATAAACCTTCCACAATTAGGGCCGAGGACCCAGCTGCCAGCTAATGTAAAATTGCAAACACAAGGCACTGCCTAACCATGGATTGGTCCCCTACCAGCTCCTCAATCTGATCTCCTAACGGATATTTCACTTTTTGATGCAGAGTTGAAGAAACAACACCTAGGGTGTGAAGCCAGAGCCTGGCCACAATGGTCGTATAGGAGGAGTATGCATCCACCACTATGAAATTCACTTCCACTACTTTTGAGCCTGCCTACACAAGCAACCTAATTTGGCCCTTTGGGATAACAACCTTCCCATCAAAACTAACTAGGGGCGAATCATCAGGTTTTAAGTTTAGCCCCCTATATAAATCAGGGTACATAATCTCTACACAGCTGTCTTGGTCCACCATTACCCTCTTCACATCATACCCCCCCTATTCTGAGTGACTACCAAAGCGTCATCATATGGCTAGATAGTTCCAACCTTGTCTTCAGCCGAGAAACTCAGCAAAGGTTGGACTTCTAGTCTAGCTCTCTTCGGCTCAGAATTCGAGCCCCCGACTGATGACCCAATTACAGACATCACCCTAAAAGGATGAGAACCAGTTCTCCTAAGTGCAGCAAAGATGACATTGATTATATCTAACGAGGGCCTTAAAGGAGAATTCCCCTTGGCCCCTGACCTTGATTAGTCTCCTTGCATGTTGGGGCGGTACAAGAGATGCTGTAACTTCCCCTCTTTGACCAGTTGTTCTAGATGATTTCACAATGTTCGGCAGTCCTTGGTGGTATACCCCCGCTCTTGATGGTATTGACAATGAAGGCTCTGGTTGAGCCTCAAAGGGTCTCCACTCATCTTATTCGGCCATTTGAAATATGACTCGTTCTTAATCTTCTCTAAAATGTAATGCACCGGCTCTCTAGACACAGTGTTTACCATTTGAGGAGTTGCAGGTGAAGATTGCCCAGAAAAATCCCTTCAAGGTCTGTTATTGTTGTAGCGGTCTGACCTGAAATCTCTGCTCTCTTGAGGGATAACCTTGCCCTTTCCCCTGTCTTGCTGTTGGTTCTCCTCAACTCTCTTGTACTTGCCAATCCGATCTATGAATTGGCGTATACTGGTAACAAGTTTCCTAGTTAAAGACTTCCTTAAGCCGTGCTCGGCAGGTAGACTGAGTTTGAAAGTGCTAATGGCTACATCGTCAAAATCACCATCTATCTTGTTGAACATCTCCCAGTATCTGTCTGAATACGTCTTCAGAGTTTCTCCTTTTCTCATGGACAAAGACAACAAAGAAGCTAAAGGCCGAGGAACCCTACTACACGTGATAAAGCGGGATCCAAATGCTTGAGTAAGTTCCTTGAAAGAATCAATAGAACCTGCCCTCAAACTATCAAACCACCTCATCGCCACAGACCCCAAATTGGACGGGAATACCTTACACATCAAAGGCTCGTTCCTAGAGTGTACGACCATCCTTTAATTGAAGTGGCTAACGTGCTCCACAGGGTCTGTTCTTCTGTTGTACATAGTGAACGTGGGTTGGGAAAACCGCTGAGGAAGTCTCCCTCCCTCAATCCAGCGCATGAAAGGTGACCTGAAAATCTGGTTAAGTGCTCTACTCATAGCGTCATTTCCCAAGCCGACCGAGGACAAATTTCTATTTCTACGTTCATAATGATAGTCCTCATCATACGAGAAAGACTCACTAGGAGAGTCCTTAATCTACGCCTATAGCTACTATCCTCCTCACCGTCAAGAAGTCAGGATTGGATGGAGCTCGCCTTCGCTGTTCATGACGCAAGCTTCTCCTCAGGTGATCAATCTCCTTCTGCATATTTCTGGCATTTTCCTTCTGAGAGACGTGGCTTTTACCCCGAGACTTACTCTTACTGGTATGGGTAGTATGTGTACTTCCCTCCCAGTCCCTCTATCTCTCAAGATTGCGGAAGTGATCTTGATGTTGGGAACCCATAGATTTTATCTGGTGCGGACTTGAACCTACCATCATTGAAAGTCGGATTCACTATAACACCAGTAATTCCCATAGACGGCGCCAATTGTAAAGACTAGATTTAAGCTCCTATCCCACTACGTGGATGGACTCAGGCCCAAAAAGCCCAAAATAATAAATTTATAGAGAATGGGTTGAAAAATTGGGTTTTAGTTAATCAAACGAACACAAGAATGGGTTCAGATGATAAGAGAATGAAAAGAAAAAGATTTGTATTGAAGAAAAATCGTCATCGGCAAGATCCGAGGATGTCTGTTCTTATGTATTATTCTCAAGTTCGATTACAAATTTGGTTAATGAATGCTACAGTGTTTTTCTCTTCAATTCCGATCCCCTGTTCTTGTTGCCACCTTCTTCTTTTATACTATCTTTCATTTTCATTCCCACCTTTCACGTGCATGCTAGAGGGTTGGTGTTGATACTTGTCCCATCAGCCCCTCCCCTAAGTCACCATGTAGTAGTTGTAAGGCTGAAACAACACTGTTCAGGTATCACCTCCACATTAATACGGCTAGGGAGTTAGCTAAAGTGCATTTATTGCGGAGGTAGCAGCTTTCCCCTTAGATATTTTAAGACACCTTCCTATCCGATATCTCCACAATACTTATCAACTTCAATGAGACTTCTTGGAATATCACCCTGAGTGATAGACAACTCATTCGGACCTCGGCATCAATCAACTGAGAATATATTTATCCTCGGCCCACCCTCTTGGGCCATTATGGTTAAAGCTAACTTCCATTACTAACAGTCTTTTCTAATAAAAATTTCTTCTCCTCAGACAACCCCTTGTCCACAGACCCGTAACACAAACTAATGATGGACTCCTGGGCCCAATAACCCTACAAATACTATGTATAATTTGAAAATCTTCTAACAAGAAGGTATAATTTGAACCGTATAATTGTAATTATTTTTAATTGTTCCCGTGTATATGTACTAGACTACAAACTAGTAATAATAAATAAATAAAAGCACCTAAACCAAATTAAGATGGTGTGACCTAAATAGAGAACACAGCAAAATCGAATGGAACCAAATAACAAACCAACTTGGGTTTACACCTTTGCAACTCAAGCTAAAATTACAAAGATCTCAAAGACTTCATACATTGATTTAAGGTAATAATTAGATAGGGGTAAGGCACTATTAGGGTCAATATCACTGCTGACCGAGTATTCGGTCAGGTTGACTGGACTGGGTTTGTAACGCCGAAGTTGGGCTCTTACTGGAACCCGTTAGTCTAGACTTTAAAGCCTATTCTGAAGGACAGAGCTGAAATCTGTTATAAGCCACTTTTTGTTATTGTTTTTGTTTTTACCAAGATTTATTATTTGTATTTATTTTTCTTTTTATTTATTTATTTTTTTATATAAGATAGAATTTTACTCTAGTCTAATCTAAATGAATATGTGTGTGAAACTCCTTCCTGGGGACTTGAACCCCGTTCCTTGCCCCCCACACCCTACAAACATACTTGTGTAATGACCATCGCACCAATGGTGTGTGGTAGTTGTATTTTTCATGTTGGCTAGAGTTTGACATAAGATCTAACTCTAATAACACTCATTAACTTCCTCATAAAAGAAAAATAATAATAATAACACTTATTAACATCTTATTTAAATGTTTTTTTGAAAATAACTTATTTAACTTTTTATTAAAAATACTATAAATTAAATATAAAAGATAAATAAATGAGACCCACAAGTAATGATAAATAATAATAATAATAAAAACAATAAGCTGATTTATAATTAAGAACCAACTCACACTTAGACCTCCGAACAATGACACCTACTGAATTAAAATACAAGGTGCCTCCATATTGGAGTTGCCCTAGAAAAACTATAAATCCTTTTTTTTTTTTTAATGTTTATATGTATGTAGATTTCAGCCTAATAATTGGCCAGGCATTAGTGAATAAATCCAGCTCATATTATATTTATATATAAGACAAAATATTTTAGTTAATAGGATTTGGTAAGCAAGCCTCTGCTTTTATTTTACTTCCTTGCTTAGGATATAAAGCCAAATAATTGATTGGGGGGCTTTTAAATTAATCTCCACATTTTTAATTTGATAACACAAAATCCTATCAATAAGATAGTAAGGTTTGGTCAGCAAGCACCGACATCCACGTATACTCTCTATAGTTGGGGAAGAGGATTCACTCCATTGATTTGAAATTGAGAGGGTGCTATCACCTATGTTGGAAACCCCTCGTCCTTAAGTCCAAGGCCGTTTTTTGAACAGTAACTCAATTTTCTCAATTTTCCGGAGTCAAAAAAATTAATAGAGAGATGGGTCATCTGACTGTGTCTCATTTCCAACAATCAATACTTTCCATAAATTTTCTTGGTAGACCACTAATAAAACAGCTGCCTTAGACACTTTATAATGTTCTCACTTAAAATATTTTTTCTGGAGTAGAACAAGAAACCACCAATGAATTTCGTTATTGAAAGAAATACCATTGTGAAGCCACACCTTGGTATCTATAAATGTATAGGCGTAGTATGAGTTATGGAAGTCATGGGAAAGGTGCAAAATACAAAGAAAGAGAGATAAAAGGGGTTGTAGGAGTATTGTCACAGGAGGGATCGCGCTGCCTTTTGAAAATAGGTGCTTGTGGCTAGCGCGGCCCTTCTGTGACAACATACCTGCAATTTCTTCTGCTCATATTGTCTTCCTTTAGTTCTTTGATTTTCTTAAAAGGTTTCCCTGTCCATTATATTTTGGACCCTCAAAGATTTGTTCTCCACATTCTTCTTTAGCAATCCCTTTTTTTTTTTTTTTTTTTTTCTGTGCCCTAATTGATAAATTTTCTGACTTCTAAAATGAGATTGAGGCTGTCCATGGTAGTTTGAATACCTCAACTTTGAGTGTTTGTGTGTGTGTGTGTAGATATATGTGTATATATATATATATATATATATATTTGATTTATCTTTTTAGAAAGATATAACTACCATGTTGCTTCTTAAGGATAGAAACATAGTATTAACGTTTTTATGCCTTTTTTTTTTTCACCATGACTAATCTGTGTATCCATCATTCTTCTGGAAAGGAAAATTTTCTTGACTTTGTCAAGCACATGCTTATTTATTTAGTGAAAATATATCTGTCATTGTCAATTGAAAATTGAAATATCCTTTTCAAGATGATCATTTGATCATGACTTCAATTTTAATTAAAACCTAATTGGAGCTAATGGTATGTTTTGAAGAAGATAAAAGAATTGATGATGTTATCTACTTGAATTTTAGTGTCACTACTTCATCATCAAGATTTCGTCAATGTATGAGATAAGAGCATTAGGAAACTGACATGATGAATAGAATAAAAAGGTTCTCTTGATCATCTCCAGCTGTAACTAGCGTTGACAACTTACATATGTATAATTGTATATGTATAAACAATTCATAGTTTCAGATAAGGCATGTATATAGGTTTAAGAAATTAAGATCCAGTGATCATATAATTGGTTGATATTTAGTACTGAATTCCATGCTTGCCCCATATGAGCTTTTTATAATACAGCTCCCATTCGCCGGTGCCACCTACCTATAATCATATTTTAAGAGAGAGTTTTGAAGTTTATGCCTGGATCTTGGGATGAACATTAACATATTTATTTTTTTCTTGAAGGGTCAATTATAAAAGTGCCAGGCTTTTATTGGGAACATCATATACATATACCTGCAACAATTAGACTAAAATAAGCGAAGGGTGAGATAAATAATTTAAGCAGTAAGGAACAATAGAAGACATGTGTGCGCGCGCGCGCGTGTGGATTCTTGTTGCAGGAGAGGGGTAGCCCAGGGAAAGAGAGGAGCATTAGAAGAGATATATAGGAACTTCTGTCGTGGGAGAGATGACGCCTTGTGCAGCAGTAGAAGACAATTTGAGCAGTAGGCATCATCTCTCCTCGACAGAAGCTCCTTCAATTCTTTAAAATGTACTTGATTTTAAGCCCATCTTCTAATTTTGAGAGGTAAGCACTTCCTTTCTTCGTTGTTTTTTCAAATAGTTTGTAGCTTTGGTTCTGATTGTTGGGTATGTGCGTGTGTGTGTGTGTGTGTTTTGAATTTCTTTGTTTCATTGTTCATATGATATACTAATAAGAAATACAATAGAACATGTGTGTGTGTGTTGAATTTTCTTTGTTTCATTGTTCATAAGATATAGTAAGCAATAAAATAGAACATGAAGAGAACTGACAATCTTTCAATTTCCAAGATTTAGAAGTATTCATTTCAAGTTAGGAATTAGTAGATTTGAGGTAAGTTTCTATATTATATGATATTGCTTTGAAAAGCCAAATATAAATTTTCAAGCTAATAGAGTTTTCAGAAAGAGTTGACGCTATGTGATTTTGTATCCTTTTGATTTTGGGATCAGGTCAGTTTGGATTTTTTACTTTCTTGCAACACTGAATCAAGCTTGACTCTGGAGAATTTACAGTGCTTGAGAAAAGCCTCCTTTTTATAAGGATGTTTCTTTTAAATGCTATACCATCCCCTTCTTTTAATGTAATTAAGACCTTAAATCAGGGATACCTCATTTGGTTTACCAAATTGACACGATTATGGGTCCCTAAGATCTGGTGTTTAGATAAAAATGGCTCAGTAGGCAAGCACCTAAGTGGTTAAATTTGGTTCTTTTTCCTTCTTTATTTCCTTTTGTTTTCACCAATCACAAGTTGAAAGCTTGAAGCTTAGTAAGATGAAGCATGTTGAATTAGTTACAGTGTGTTGGCTGCGTACCTCAATTCTAACAACCTCTCCAAAAATTTTAAGGTAGATTACTTAAAGCTTCTTTAGTGAAACAATTTAATCATATTGAACATGTGGGAGTTGACTCTTCAAATATATTTTAAACAGATGTCTCTGGTTGTATTCTAGGCAGCCAGGTCTCCAAACATTTAAAGTCAGTTTCTTACGAAAGAGCTAATATTTTGTGTAAAGAGAGAGAGAGGGACACACACCTTTTTGTGTCTATAAATATAAAGGAATGGTACGAGGCATAGAAGCCAAGAAGATCATGGGGCTAAAAGAAACAAAGTTATTGAAGTTGGGGGACTCTTGTCGCAGGAGGGATGGCACTGGCTTTATTATGGCAAGCCACATGCAGCAAGTGCCATCATTCTGAGACAAGATACCCTTCAATTTCTTCTTCCTCCTTTCTTCATTTTTCTTGATTTCATTAACACAAGGTACGAATCTCCATTACTTCTTCACCCTTAAATGTCTCTCTTCTTTGTTTCTTGTTACTCTTCTTCTTCTTCTCCAGCCATGCCACCACTTTTATCACATACAAGCAGCTTTGAGGCCATCCATGGTGATATGATTCTTTTTACTGCAGCATATTTTATTCCTTTACTATTGTTATTGTTGTTGCAGCTACTGCTACTGCTTTTGTTGTTGCTGCAGCTACTGCTACTGCTTTTGTTGTTGTTGTTGATGATGATGGTCTTGTTGCTGTTGTTGATGCTGTTATTGGCAAATATCACTTCTTAGTCGTTCCTTTACAACGTTTGTTTGTTTATTATTATTATTTTTAACTATTTCCTTGAGATTATTTTATGTTCCGAGCTTCTCTAAGACATGTTGATTTCAAGCACAGGAAATGTAGCTTATTAAATGAAAAGGTACAATCCATTTAATTATCTAATCAATCACTTACAAGTAAAAAATGCTTAAATAACCCAATCATATAACTGCTTAAAAGGGAATTTAATTTTCAAGTTGAAGATATATGTGTGTGTGTGTGTGTGTGTGTATGTGTGTGAATGTGGTAGTGATAATAAGGTTTATGGTTATTCATCCACTTCGATTTAATCTCAGCCAGGTATGGACAAGAGGATATGAAAAACGAAATAATACATATATTAAGACGTTTTTAGATCATCTCCAGCTAAGTTATGCTGAAAACATGCATAAACAAGTCATAAATTCGTACAAGGCATAAAGGGGCTGGCTACAGGCGGTATTCATAGGGTAGGAATATATATAGTTTTCTTAATTATGAGAAAATATAGATTTTTATTTATTTGTCATGGTAGGGAAGAAACAGAGTGGGCTTCTATATTTGTATAATTTATTATGAACTCGTAAGAGTCTATTTGTGTAGCTTGTCCCTAATGAGCATTCCATTTTACCTAGTTCCCTCTTCCCCTGATACTACCTACCTGTAATGATTTTCTAAAAGAGAATTTTAAAAGTATAGGCCTGGCTGTTTCAACTTTTTAATTAAAAACTAGGACTATATACAAATCCTTATAGATATAGGGAAGAAGCTAGCTATGAAATAATCAGGTGGTCCAATTATTTGAATGAAGATGTGCTTTTTATGCTGATAGTGGATCAATGTACGCAGTAGCAGAGTTGCATCAAGAGTGATTCTCTATCAGCTTGGGGCCACATCTTTGATGACATTAAACTTATGCTGAAAAAGTAGCTGGTACTTGGGAAATTGATTGCTGCTTGCTTTTCAATGACTAATGAGGCTGCCAAAGCCTTGTCTTCTTGTATCACACTCATTTGCATTGAAGAATGTCCTCCTTTCGTACAACCATTACTGTAGGTTTTGGCCTTATTTGTGTGTCATGCTCATGTTTTCCTCTTTTTTTTAATCAAAATATAAAGCATCATCGCTCCCTGTTTGAAGCATACTCTTGATTCAAACCCTTCTTACACCAAGCTCAAGGAAAGGTAAGCACTTATTTTATTGCTCTAGTTGTTGGAGTTTAATATGCTTATTGATGGCTGATGCTAATATCAAAAGATGCATTAAGAGGAGATCATGTGGAGGTCTTGGATTTACAGAAGAGGGGGGGCACTCAGCAAAATGGTAAGAACTTAATGAGCTGATCACATGAACTGCACCTTGGTTTGCTTTCTTGTAAACCATGCCCCCACCAGACTCCATCTCAATTCTCAACACTTGGGCGAGTAATTATTCGGCTAACAGCCAATTCTTGGAATTTTCTTGTCTCACCAAAAAGAATAGTCAAATCATGATTTTCCTTTATTGAAGTGAGCTTTCTTTTTTTATTTCTTTTTTGAACCTTTTCTTTTTTTGGGTTTGGTTTTTCACTTTCCATTCAGTGGTGGGGAATTGAATCTGTATGGTGGTTTGGGTGGGAGGTATTCAATGAGGGGATTTGGATTTTAACTTTTAGTTTAAATGACTTGAATAAAATAAAATTTTATAATTTTTGTTTGTACTGATCAAATTTATGAATAGATTTAAGCTTATTCATATGTGAATTTGAAGTGATTAGGTATAAGATTGTTATTTCAGATCCATAACATCATGAGTTTTTTTGTTTGATTCTATCAAAATCCAAGTCATAATGTGTTGCTAAGTTTATATCAAGTGATTCATAATAATATTAATTCTTCAAAGCCCTTTATGTTAAATTCTTAAATCCAAAGGCAACTATAAATAATTCAAAGTAACAACTAATTTTAACTGGAATCACATTTCATGGTTATTAAATTCCAGAAATTTGCTATAATACTCTTCTTCATTTTTATTTTCTTCCTGTGTGTGTGCGCGTGTGAGGGCAGAAGCAATTTGTCATGCCACTCAATTCTCTTCATTGAATCATATCATTTTGCTGACTTTTTTTTTTTTTTGGCTGACTTTAACATTCCAATGTAGGAAATCATCTCTAACTATATCAAACAAATCTTAATCCCAAATGTAATCTTAATCCCAAACATTTGGGGTCAGTTATACATATTCAACAAACTAGCTAGTCACGATGAGTTATATGCATTTTTTTCTACCATTATATTTCATCTTAAATTATACTGTTTGTTATTATATCTTAATTGACATAACTTTTTTTTACTATTTCTACTAATATTATTTTAAATCTTCATTTACCTTTTTTTTTTTTTTAATCTTTTCAACAACAAGAGTTACCCTTATGTTTAAGCGAATTTTCTCATTTCGAATCTTATCTTCTTGTATTTTCATAAATTAATTTTAATATTTTTACTTTAGTTACACCCATTTTATGAATATGTTATTATTTTTTTAACAATGCAACATTCAACACCTTAGAACATAACAACTTTTATAGCAATCTTATAAAAAATTTCCTTCAACTTAATAGGTATTCTACGATCATATAAATAGTATCTCCATACTATTATCATATAATTCAGTTCTTCTTCAATCTCTCAATCCCATTTAAATCCGCTGCCTATTCTACATCAGATCTCATACCATTTAAATCCTCCAACTTTAACTAGATGTGAGACACATGGAATTTATTTGATTTTGTGTGGTGTACATGGGATTTTAAATAATAAAAATTGGATTTGTCAAATACCATGTGTCTTACATCTAGATTAAAATTAGGGGAAATTGGAGGATTTAAATAAGAATGGATCATTTCTCATTGATTTAAGATATTGAAAACTATCACTCTTTCATATTTCTTGACCATTAATTAAGTCATACAGTCCTTCATTTTTGTTTCAACTTATACTAAACCAACATTCTATATACTATGTTGTAGTCCTACTTTGTTGAAAACTTTTATATTCTAAAACATCTCACCAAAATTCTAACTTTACATTATTTTATGTGTGAGAGACTATGCCTCTCAAGAGACAGTGAAAAGAATCCTATTGTTATTATTCTCCCTCTTGGATTAAGGGTTGTACAATGGAGTAACTACTTATTTTAATAAAGTAAATAAGAAATTAAATTGAAAAATACATAGTACTCATTAATGAATTGAAAATTGTACATCTCTTTGATAATAACCAAAAATTTCATTGCTTTGGTCCTAAATACAATCTAAAATAAAAATACAATACTTTGATTCCTAGTTATAATCTTTAAAAAAAAAATTATAAGGGAAAAACTTAATCTACTAACCCTTGATCTAAGTTCGGATGCTCGGTTAAAAGATTAGGAAGGTATTAGGCATCCAACCTGCTTGGTAAAACCAATCTTTTTTACTGTGACGACCAATGATCATTTCATATCATTCAAGACTTTATATCATCCAAAACATATAAATTACAAAGATAAAACATCTAAGAACATGATGAAACTCTATTCTAGGCATGCATATTAGATATTGAAAGAGTTGGTGAATATTTAGTGATATGTGACAAACCCTAATTCTAAGAGCATGTGAATATGTTATTGAATTGAAAACCCTTAATTCTAAGAGCATGTGAGCATTTTATTAGATTGAAAACTCTAATCATGCAAAGACTAAGAACAATCTAGATCTATCATGCTAATCAAACAAGAACATATGAAGAACCTAGAAACTAAACATGCTTGAATTTAAAAGCATAAAATAAAAAGGAGGTTAATTAAGAAACTAACCTGCATGCACAGCACTCCAAGGCACTTCAAGCTAGGTAGCGCGCAGAGAGAGAGAGAGAGAGAGAGAGAGAGAGAGAGAGAGAGAGAGAGAGAGAGAGAGAGAGAGAGAGAGAGAGAGAGAGAGAGAGAGAGAGAGGAATTTTGAATTTTTTGAAGTTTCAAAGGGATTTGTGTCTTTTTTTCAACTGAAAGTGAATGGGGGTATTTACACTTAAAGTGGGGGAGCTAAGGCTATGTAGGACTCAAAAATTAGGTTTTTTGAGCAAAAATTGTAAGAATCAAGGTCAACTTGTCTGGAGAGCAAGTTGAACCAAAAAGGGAAGAGAATCTAGAGGCTCTAACCTAAGTGTTGATCGGCACTTAGCTCTAGATCCTTCGGATCCATACTTTTTTCGTTTTGTTAATTTCCACTTTCAATATGGACCTAATTTCTTCCAAATTTTGATTTCATTTTTTTTTTTTTGGGGGGTCCTCAAGGTTAGCAAATTAATTCCAAATATATCTAATTAATTAATTAATTATTGATTAATTAATCAATTAATACCTATTTAATCAAAAATTAATAAATGCTTTAACCTGGATTAAATTTGGTGCATGCAATCTTACCATAACTCCTACCATAAGCCAATAATATGATTATGACACATTATCTAATCTAAATTGGACTAAAAATAGACTAATTAAAATTAAGAGATCATAATCACCTATTGTTAGAATCTGATTCATGTAAGAGCATCTATCTTACCATTAAAATATGTTTTTTTGATACCTTTCAATTTGGTAATCCGATTAATACTCATGAACTGTCATTTTGATCATTTTAACCTCAATATTAATTTTATAAAAAGTATTTGGAGATCAAACAACCAAATTACAGTCTTGCCTTGAAGATCTAACTTGACATTAACCATCAGTATAGTTTCATCCCCTTAAAATCTACAGAAAGCATGCACTAATGGACTTTTTCTTAAATAAATTTAGAGAACTCATCCATCACTAAGGCAAAAGGATAGAGATTTAATATTGATTCTTGATGCAAATTTATAATGATAGGAAATTCATTTATGATGTATATATCTACTTTTATATATAGAAAATGATATGTTTACTTGTTTTCATACTATCTTTATTTCCCTAACTTACGTGTCTATTAAATTAACTTAATATATGTAAGTCATTCTCAAAAAAAAACCTTAGTATATTTAAGAGGATATATTAAGAGGAAAGCCTTTCCTTTCTAAAGCAATTCATCTCCCCTAGACAAATAAAGAAGCAATTTTTTTTTTCTTGTTCCATTGTACTGTACTTGTCAGGAGACATATTAAGAGTCACTTTGTTAACATGGTTCTTTAGGAAAGGAAATGTAAAGAACACCTGAAATAGAGACGAAACCTAATGAAATATTGAGAACTCAATAGTCGATATGTTCTTTTTCTTTTTGTAGACCATGCCACGTGTGTCCGTACACTAAATAATAACATATATAATGGAGCACTACATTAATAGGCTCATTCTTTTCAATATTGAGGCCATACTAATTGTTGGCAAATCACCAAAGTATGGGAGACCCTTTTTTTTTTTAAATTTCTTTAAACTAATGGAAGCAAAACATGATTCCCTAGGAGAAATTATTACTTATCCATATGAAAGGATAAGACGAATATCTTTTATTCAAAATCATTCAGCACATTGGAATATATAATATATACCATCAATAATTAAGGACAAATGAGATCCGACGCCAGGTAGTTTATTATTACCCCCTCAGTGGGGAGAAATTATATATAAACTTGTGCTTGCAGTGTCACTTCTCTTCTTTAATCTAGGTGTTGAATCATTATTTGTTCTTTTTCTTCTTTTGTTTTGTTTTCCTTTTTTCAATTCCTTAAATATTCTTCAAAAGTTGTCCTTGCTATACTCAATAATTGACAATTCTGTTGGGAGTGAATGATTGAAAGAGAGGCTATCAAATTTGTTGGGTCCGCAGGAGTCTGGACCCCTTTAACTTTTGTCTTTGCTGTTGAGCTCACATGTGATTGGTTTTGAGGATTAAAAAACACATGAAAAATGAGCTGTAAGGCACACAGCTTTTGTACGGAAATATGAAAAGCATTAAGCTTTAGTCCCATTAATTTACTTACTCATGATGATGATTAATCAATTCGTTCATATGAAGTTAATGAATCACGAGGCCAATTTACATACTAATTAATCTACGTACGTAGACCCACCCAAACTCAAGATTATACGGTTTTTTAACAAAATATTGCCCAAGCCCCAAGGAGTAAGGTGTGTCAAATCTCTAAAATTTTCTCTTTCATTACTGCTGGTTATGTATAATCATAGACCATCTTACACAGAAAACCCTAGTTTTCTCTAGGAAAAAGAAAATCATATATCTATGAACAAAATTATGACCCTATCTTGCTAGGGGGGAACTCATTAATCTAATTCTCTTTGAATTTACAGACACCTTTCGTGACTAAAGGGCAACAAGTTTCATACTGAATTTTGCTTTGAATGGAATTTATATATAAGGTTTCTTGTAGTAGAACATTTCTAGCAGAATGTAAGAAATTAATTAGTAATGTGGACATGACAAACTGTATTCTAGCTAAGGTTCCTCTTTTAAAGCTTTCACTTGAATTAGTCACTATGATATATATATATATATCTCCCCCACCGTTGAATTATTAATTACTCTGACCTACTAAAATTTTAATAAAAAAAATTTTGGAATCATATGTAGAAAATAATATGGTTTTCAAAGGGATCAATGCCTTTGAAAGTACTCGTAGAAGGAATTTAACAAAAAAAATAAAAACACTAAAGTACTACTACTTTGTTTTTATTATAAGAAACTTGTAACTTTTATTAAAACACTAAAGTACTTTTTTATTAGATGAAAAAACTAGTTTTTTTTTTTTTTTAACCAAGGCAACTAACCTTGTACGATACCTTATATTAACTAACATTAATACTCTTTAATGATTCTGTTCAGGCCCACTACTTTAGAATGATAAAAATTAGAAAAGCAATTTTACATTTTAAAGGGAATCTTATTGTAATATTCGTTAAGTGATTAATAATTTCATAATCAACAAGCTTTTGATCTACTTATATTGAAAGTTGTGAGGTCAGAGACTCAGAAATCCCACAATATGAATGTTAATAGTTTTAGAAATTTTATAATGACATTACCCACCCATTACTACTTGATGGCTTATACCACAATTGTCTATCATTACCTAAGCAAAGTATAATGGCACGAGTTTTATAGTTTAATTGGTACATTCTGGTATCTCCAACAGAAACATTTAAAGTTTAATTTTTCTACCCTCAACTATCAATGTATTAAAAAAAAAAGAAATAGCAAAGTATAATTAAAAAATATAGCTTATATGAAGTACAAATACTATAGCATAGCAAAAGAGAGAAAAAAAACATATATATATATATATATATATATATATATAATATGTTTATATAAAAAAGTAGGAACTTCAACCATAGTGGTCTAATTTAGGTTTTGCCAATTAGCGATTCCATAAGATTAAAGAGAATTCTTCTTTTCAAAAAATAAAAAATAAATGAAAATTCTCTTCATTTATATTACTTGCAAGTTGTGAGCTTAGAAAATCTCCCATGATATGAATGTTAACAGTTTTAGCAATTTTATAATGCCTTTACCCACCCATTAGTAATTGATGGCTAATAATGAAATTGCTTCTCACTAACAAAGTAAAATATAATTGTGAGAGCTTTGTAGCTCAATTGGTATTTTTTTGGTATTTCTAATTGAGACATTTAGAATTCAAATTTCTTCACCTCAATTATCGATGTATTAAAAAATTTTAAAAGTATAACAAAAAAAAAAAAATCCTCTTAGGATAGTTTTGTAGCAGCTCTACAATTTTGGTAGTGCTTCTATAGATTGTGCCAATTAGTGCATTCCTTGTCTTTCTCCTTTGAGAGAGAGAGAGAGAGAGAGAGAGAGAGATCTTCATTTAGCCTTACACCTCATTAAAACTTTGCATTTATATCAATATATTAATTACTCGCCAGATGTTAATGTGGTAAATGCATTTATTTGTTTCTAAATATTAATTATATATATACACACCCCCCCCCTATGGCACACTACTAATTATTTATTTATATAAATTACATGGTTATTTATAAAATTTTATGTAATAAAAAATTTATTTGGAATAATTATTATCAAAAACACACAAAAAAAAAAAATGGAATATGACATTATTCTTCATGTTTAGTTGCTTTGACAAAAATTAAAATAAAAACCTTTAAAAAGTAAAATCAAATTTAATTTTATATGCAATGAAGATATCAAAAATAATTATGTGCTTAAATTATTAGATATAATTAAATATTTGTGACTACAATAACGTAATATGTTCATATATTTTTAATTATATTAATTTCATAAATATATATTTCATAACTACTATCAGTGACACTAATATATATAAATATGTATCTGAAGTTATGAACCAATACTAAAGTAATCTAATTTGTGCAATGTAATCAAACAAAGTACTAATAGGATGTTCCTCAAAAAAAAAAGTACTAATAGGATGAATGCATTTATTTTCATGCATATATATTTTGTATTTGATTATTATAAGTGATGCACTATTTATTTATGAAATTAATTTTCATGATATATTTCTAAGGATTTTTTTATACATCAATATTTTGGGTGGGGTGGTTTGAACTTAAGATTTGGATATTTTCGTTGGAAATACTTGGAAGTATCAACTAATTGAGTTATAATGCTCTTGGTGATATTTTTCTAAAATTTATATAAGAAAAAAATAATTTGAAATATGACATTCTTGCTTAAATTAACTTGCTCAGGCAACCATTTAAGTATGCACTCAGGAAAGCTTTCTGGTTGCTAAGAAATTGTTATTCCAATTTAAGTTTTATTTTATTTCCTCGAGAACTAAACAAAAAAAGATATGAAATTTTTGAAAGAGGCATGGCACACACGCAACATCTCTTGAGAGAGAATAGTGACGCTCGTGAGTTTGCACTACGTGATAACAATTCTTTAGAACTCAGTGATTTGATTAAGGAAAAGCTCCCTCTATGAGACCGCGAACCGCTTGAAGGAATCAACGGAGGTCCCAATCCCTAGCTCCAAGAAATCGTCTTTCAATGCTTTTGTTATTGAACAAATCTCATAAGCTATGTGGCATTCACTTTAGCATCCAATCAGCATAAACAGATTATTTTAATCTTCTCATTTGCCACCTCTCTTTTTTTCTATAAATTTAATTAAAATGGCACATTTGAAAAATTACTAGGAACCATTTTGAAACATGCGATAAAGATTGAAGACCAAAATAGTAATTAATCCAAAATAATTAAAGTGATGTAAAAAGAGGGAAGAGAAAATTAACGAAAAACAAGAGAATTAACTTGATTTGGAGCATACCTCTGTTACAAATAAAAAATAAAAAAAAAAAAATTCATGATTTACGTTAATATATTTTACAAGAATTATATTTTTTTTCCAAGTCAAACAAGTATTATATTATATTATATTTTTTCCAAGACTCTAGATGCCGTCAGGGATAAATCTTTTAGAATATATTTTCACAGTATATTGTACTATAGCCATATTTTTTCCCTTGAAAACGTGAGCATGCAAGGAGCTTGACAAATATGACTATCAATTCAATTCACACGTCTTGAAGTAATTTATTGATCATGATCTTTTAGACCCATTCAAATGGATATTATGGTTACATGGATGCACAGTGATTATGTTCTATAACTTGATATTTCTTTTCATTTTATCCAAAAAAAAAAAAAAATCTTTTCAGATCCTTCTCACGAAGAATGTTTCTCTCTCTCTCTCTCTCTCTCTCTACAGCCACATGTAGGCGCAGGCACACCTAACTAGTAAATAGGCGTGTCAGAAGGATTGGAATAAAGTTTGGTAAAGGTGATGTTCTCGATCAAATTCTCAGTGGGAGCAGGATGACCAAAATTATGGGAGGAAGAAACAAAGCGTCAACGGTGGGTTAATGTCCCGTCGGAGATGACACCCACATTACATACACATTACATTTTTGAAGTTGGTGGTCGGTGCCGTCTCCTCTTGACAAGTGTCACCATTGAAGGCAATTGTTATGTTGAACCAAGTTGCGCAAGCCTACGCAAGTTGTGTGCAATTGTTTAATAAGGATCATGAAATTAGGGGTGTTCACGGGTCGGGCCGTGTTAGATTTGTGCCCAACTCAGACTCGACCCGACCTTCTCTGATGGAAAAAATTTAGACCCACAATCAATCTGTGGGAAGTTTCAGATCAACCGGGTCGGGTTGTATCGGGTTTCGGGTAATAATCAGTCGGTTTTGGGTTTTGTGATTTTACCGGATTTTGGCTGAAATCTAGCCGGATCTCGTCAGATCTGGCCGGATCTAACGAGATTTGGCCAATATTCCTTCGTATCTAGGAAATTTGGCCAAGATTTGGCCAAAATCTAACAAGATTTAGCTGAGTTAGAGGCGAGCTTACTGGAGTTTGGCCAAGTTTGAGTAGATCTAGGCTAGATTCGCCGAATTTAAGCATATCTGAGTGAGGATTTGAGCGGATCTGAGTAAAGGAAGGCCAAACGTGGCCGAATCGGAGCTGAGAAGCCCAAAAGTCGCTGAATTTTGGCCTTCTTTTTGAGGTTTTGTCAGGTGGGTCGGGTAGATTGGGTTTTTGAGGACGAAACTGCCACTCGACCCACCAGGGTTAGGTTCTGAAGATTGGGACCCATCATCGACCCGTCGGAGGTGTCGATCTGGCCGTGACGGGTCGGTTCTGGTCGGGCTGATCAATTCAATTTGGTCGGGCTGATCAATTCAAGAAGAAGAAGAAATGGAGCACAGTTTAGACTTTATTATTAATTTTTTTTTCTTTAGTACCTATAAGTTATACATACTATCTAAGCAGTGAAAATATGGCTCTTCAAGCTTCTTGCCCAGCCGACCCAACCGATTCGTTGCAACCCAATCTAACACCTTAGGTGGTTGGCTGCAAGTCTCAACCCTCAGAAACCAAATTTAATGGGTCAAGCGATAGGTTTTCTCATCTAAAACTTGAGCCATCCAACCTAATCTATAAGCACTTAAAATAAGAGCAAATATACCTAGATTTGACAACATTCAAGCCACCCTTCTCTTAGATTCGATCATGTTTGCTTAGATCTCCACTCAAATTCAAAAGATCTACTCTCAAATCCAAACGTCTACTTTTCTTCGCTTAGATTGGCAAAGATCTACTCTCTAATGCCTATTGTTACTCCATCGGTTTTGACCGAACCAACCGATCATCCTTTTGAGCTCAATTTGACTCGACTCATGGTGATTGGCAGTCGGCTGTGGGTCTCATCTTCTTTCCCCCGACTTGAACAGAACAAGTTTGAAATGAGCCCAAAACCAACTCATTAACCCTAATTGAAAATTTTAAATAATGTGATACTGAATATAGTTTTAAATTTATAATATTTAATTTAAATTATTAAGTTAGTTTAATTTGAAATCAAAAATATCCTAATATGAAATTTTAACCTTTCCTAAATTATTAGTGACATATTAAATGCCTAATGTCAAGAAAGGTGGGAAAAAAAACTAAAACTAAAACCCAACGAGATTAATGTCATTTTTTTTATAAACTTGAAGAAATGATGTATTATTGAATGCTTAATTCCTAATTAAGAATCTTCTAGTTTAATTAGCATCTCTAGATATTTTAAACTTTTAAGGTAAACTTTTAGGATGCAAATTCTATCTTCTCTTGTTAAAACTTTTCTTTAAAAAAAAAATAAAGATAAAAAAAAAAATTCAAATTGTGTTATTTTTGGTCAATAACGACAAAAGAAAAGTACTAACAATTACGCCTCGAAAGCTAAAGTCCAAATAATTAAACATCGAAAGTGCAAGGACGTTGTAAGTTTGTAACATAAAAGGGGGCCCCGAGAACATAGCAAAGTGTTCACATGGACATGGTCCAACAATACACGTGATTCCTAAAAATATTATACAAACTACAGAGTAGCTAGGGTTGGAAAAAAATAGTACAATATATATATATATATATATATATATGGTAAACAATAGTACAGTATATATATAATAATATGCTTTACCTTGTGTTGCTACTTGCCAACAATATTCTCGACAACCTTTTTACTACCATTTACAAATACAAGCATGGAACAGCTGTTCACTATCCTCAAGATTGAAGAGTTGCAAAAGCCAATTTCGTGACAATGACCAAAAAAATCTAGCACTACAATTTTTGTACAGTAACTTTGTTACAACTATGATATTGCATATTGTGAACGGTGAAGAAAAAATAATAAATAGTTACTCACATTCTATCACATAAAAAATGTGCCAAAAGTCTTGACCTAAATAAGTTAGACATCATAAGTCATAACAAGGATTAGTAGGTCTCCTCACAAAAATCCTCTCAATCATTTAAGCATGCCCAACAGTTTTTCCTATTAGTTCTTTCAAATTGGAATGTGTCAACATGCTGCATTGCTTTTTTTTTTTTTTTTTAAATTCAATAATTAGAGAAAAGTAAGTTTGAATCTGAATATTTTTATTAAAAACATAAGACACGCAAGTTGAGTTGAGTTTACAAGGCTCTTAACAATGTGCTATTTTAATTTATTTTCCGAAGTGTGCCATGCTACTCTTGGACTCCTAGTCCCTTTAAAGCCAAGGGCCAAGGCCCAAGAGTGATGGTGTAATCATTAGGCAATTGGGTGTCTGATAAAATGCCTGATCTATTATTATGGACTTGGGATGAGGTTTTGGGCTCCTAGGCCTGGTTTTCCTTGGCCCAAATATTATACAGTAAATCCCAGTGTAATTGGCCTATCTAAGGCTAACTTAGTCATTCTGTTCCCATTAAAAATTTGACCTAACCCTAACCTGTCTATATGTATAAATACCATGTTAGGTTCCTCCTCTACTTTTTGATTATTTGCTTTTAATTTCTCTTAAACAAGGAGCATTTTTTTTTTAACCAACGTGAGTGATTTCTTGGCAATTAGGTACTTTTTTTTTTCTCTAATCTTCTTTGTTTTATGTTGCTGTACATTAATTGTTATTGAACTTTTATGATTGCTTTTAATTGATTGTGAGGCAAATAACAAATTGAAATATTAGAACATAGGTTGTTTGGATTAGGATCTCGAGGTTTTTTTTTATATAATTTTTTTTTATTTTTAAAGCAAAATCTCTTAAATTCAAATCATATATACTGTTAAATTTACAGCAACAATTTTAGATTAATGATTTAAAAAAAAAAAAAATTCAAATCCAAACACAATATAAAATTTTTAAATGAATATTTTTCTCTCTTTTTTCCCCCTAGAAATTGGTACCAGCATCTTAACCGTGCTGTTGAATTTTATTTCAACCCAATTTTGCATCAACTTAGAAATTAAATTATTTCTTTTTTATTTAATATTTCGTTTTGTAATTGTAATTTTTCATTAGGACGGATTTAGCCTTTGATTTTTCTGAAAATGGCAATTACTGCCTGCCAACTCTTTGCCACGTTTTGTGAATTCCAACTTTATTTGATTGAATTTTTCCCCCCTCAGGCCTCAACTCGCCTAAATTACTCTATTAAATAAAAAAAACAAGTTGGTTTTTTGAATTTGGGGAAAGAATCAGACTGACATAAGAGCTAATTAATTCAGTGAATCCCAACCCAGTAATTCTCGGATTTTGAAAACCCAGTAAGAGTTTTAAGGTGTACGTGTTTTAGTAACCAAAAAACAATAGAATAAAGAAATTAGTTTTTGTATCAATTTCAAATGGCTGTATAAGTTTTTGTTTGTGTTTTTTTTTTTTTTTAAATACAATAGCACTTGAACCTTTGATGAGTGTAGTAGTATAATGATTGCACTTTATTATCTGATTAAGATATTAATGGATTTCTCTTTTGTGTTATTTGGATTCTATTTCAAATATTTTATTGGAGAATAAAATACTTTACCAATTATATTAAATAAAAATGAACGATACAATGATGGTGACTAATGATAATTCTTTTGTAACAATCATCTTGTTTACTTCTTTGATCAACAGCTGTGCAAAATGAACACTGATGTGAAGCATGCGATTGTGACGAAAGTTGTTGGTAGGACAGGATCAAGAGGGCAAGTTACTCAGGTGAGAGTGAGGTTTACGGACGATGCAAACCGCCAAATTATGAGGAATGTCAAGGGACCTGTTAGAGAAGGTGATATCCTTACTCTTCTTGAGTCAGAAAGGGAAGCAAGAAGGTTGCGTTGATGGGTTTTTTTTTTTTTTTTTTCTTTTCCTATGGTTCAAATTTAGATATATGACTGAGTTTTAGTATCTATGAACATTTTGTGAGAATGGATACTTTGTTTGGGATGCTTTGGCAGATTTTATTTTAGAATAAATGCTATGTAGTTGGTTTAAAGTTTAAACAAGTATGTTTTGATTTTTGCTGTAGTAAACTATTTATATCTGGATTTTGATTATATATTCCTATGCTGCTTTAGTTATGCAATTTCTTATATTTATGATTCTCATGAGTCATGAAGATGAATTAGCTTTGTTCATTTTCTGACCCAAGTGCAAAGTCAATTTTTTGTAGATTTCATTTCTTCGCAACTTTTAAGGCTCATTATAAAGATCAAGGTCCTTATATTATGTAGCAAGTTCTTGAGGTTTATGAGAATGAGTAATAAGGATTTAATCCCAAACTCTTTTATTTTACCACGTCATCTGCAACCACCTTTGTCATGTAAGGAATGCCTCTTCTTCATAGAGCCCTTGATCTTAATAGAGCGTGTCATGGTGTGTGATTCATGCTAAACGCCGAGCTCTGAAATTGAAGTATTTTTTGGCTCTATAAAAAGTTTTATTTTATTTTTTGTTTGTGTTGTGACTAAAAAGTAAAAGAAAAAACATGAACAAAAAGGAATGCTTTTAGATGAATATGTTTTATATATTGACCTACTAGGTTGATCCTACCCATATTTCAAAGAGAATCAGTTTGGTCATTTTATATATTGACCTACTAGGGTGATCCTACCAATATTACAAAGAAAATAAATTTCGTCAACCTTCACTTTGTAGAAAATCCATTACTTTAACTTTGTTGTGAAATGGAGAGGATCTGGATTTTTTTGTGTTCCTGTGAAAATGTGGCACTACCCGTGTGTAATACGTAATCCAATGAATTGGGGAATTACAAATTTGATTATATAAGTTACAAATTAATGTATAACTTTCAATTTGACCAAAGTGAACCGAAATGGACCAAATTAGACCAAAGTGAACTAAATAGATCAAACTTGACCAAAGTTGGGCCAAATTGCATTGAAGTGGACTGAATAGACTGAAGGGACCAAAATAGATCAAATTAGACCGAACTGAACAAATTAGACCAAAATGGTCCGTAATGCTGCTTTTAGATATTATGTTGATATAAATTAAAAAAGATAAAAAGAAGATGTAAGGAATTAATGTGGTCCAGGCTCTAGCCTTAGAGGCCAACATCCACATTGGAAAGCCTTTGATGATAACTATGTGCCGGTTTGGATAACACTGAAAGTTGCATTGCGTTTTCAGAATTCATGTTTCGAAACTTTTTTTTTTTTTTTTTTCAGTGCATGAACAGTAAAATCACTGTGCATGAGACAATTATTACTGTTCACACACTGTAGCGCACTGTTCACGCACTGTAGCAACATTGTTTACGCATTAAAAAATATTAAAAATGGGTCTCACAGTACTATTCATACATTTAAAAATTATTTTGCTACAGTGTTTTCAGTAACAATCAGTTTTCAGCAACAATAAGCAACAATAAGTTGTATCCAAACGGACCCTATGAGGTGTTATGTATTACAATCAACCCATTAAAGTGTATTTATATTAGGCTAAATCCTAGACTAACAATACTTGAACTATAAGTAAGACTAGGATTGCTTTGCTTCAACTACAAGTAAGACTCGGATTACGCTATTACAGAATTTTTTTGATATTTTTCCCTTCTACGGTCATAGGATGCAACTACTCCAAACAATTTTTGATAATTCAATTCATTTTCCAAAGCTCTATTTCTTGGGGTGAGGAGCAAATGATGATATTATAAAAATTTAAGCCCATGCTCAACCCCCCAACATTATTGATACCAGGTGGTAGGTGGATTTTCTTCCAGCTACCTTAACAATTCACATAGAACAAACCATGGAGCTTCTTCTAGGTGCAGTACATCTATTTAGGTTGCTTTCGTAGCAGCTGGATTCTGACCAAATTAACTGGATTATCATTGGCTTGCCTTTGAAGACAAATCCATTGACTATATTTTGCAACCAAAGGTTTGAATGGCGTGATCATTACAACTTAAGCACAAAGGCGAGATTATTACAAGAAAAAGAGAGATTTCCTTTAGTTTTAAGTTTAACTGTACATACCACTCTCAATTAGTGAATGCTTCACAACTAAGCCATTTTTACAAGGTATCAACGACCCTCATGGTAAAATAAATTGTGTAAAAAAAAAAATTCATCTTGGTGTTCCTAGATACATTACTTTAGATTGTGATATGAATTTATTAATCATTTTTTAAGTACAATTTGGACGCTCCTGCCTCCATCCCAAATTGATGGCCAAACAAAATTTTTGAATAAATCTCTTGGAAACTTGTTGAGAAGTTTAGTAAAAGAGCATTTAAGGAAATGAGATTTGTCATTTATCAAATTGAGTTTGCTTATAATAGCTCAATCAATCGATCAATGAAATAAAACCTCCATTTGAAGGTGTCTGGCAGAAATCCACATAATTTCTGGAATCTCTTATCTTTGTCAATTCAAGCAAGAGTGAGTATGGAAATTGGAGAGTTTGGAGTACAAAAATAAAGGCAGTATATGACAAGTTCAATAACAATTGAAGCCATCTTAAAATTTACCGGTCCAAAGTTGAAAGTTGATGCTCATAGAAGAAGCTTGGGGTTCAAAGAAGGTGGTTTGATTATGGTTTATTTGTATAAAGAGTACTTATAACGTGTTCAAACAAAGAAAGTTTGGTCTTTGCCGAGTATTGAATAAGTTGAGACCCAACTACATTTCGCACAGAGCTACCAAAAGATTCTCAATAGTCCAAACTTTAATGTGAGGAATCTCTTTCCTTATATTGTGGAGATGAAGAGAAAATAACATCAAAGCCAGTAAACATTCAATGCCATCTTTCTAGTTCACCACAAGAGTCGATTGATGTACAATCTATCACTTGTAAACGTAATCACTACTAGCCGTAGCACAAATACTTAACATTTGGTGCACTATGTTTTAAAAGGATTTGACTTCAAACTTTTTTTTTGAGAAACCATTTGACTTCAAACTTGAAGTCAAGTTCTTTTCAATAAGGGATAAATGAAGCAGGAACAAAATGTCAACTTATAAAGCAGCCATGTATCATTTAGTTTGTGTCCAAGTTTCTTTTGATGGTCATTATTGTCATATTAATATCTGGTTAAAGTTATTTACAAGGTATTGATGGTAACTGTATAGCCTAGTTATGCGTAGTATTGACTGTCTCAAATTATTTTTGCGTTGAAGTTGAGTGATTCCTCCTATCAATCATTTGCTTGCTTATGGTATTATCGCATTTGCATTTGTTTAGCATTTAATTACTCAAGATAGGATCCTAGGCAGGTGATTATATCCATCGTAATGGCTAGAATGGATTCTGAAGCCAGTTCCATAGCAGCATTCATTTCACAACTGAAGTATAGCAGCTTGAAATTGGGACGCATCAGTAAGTACGTAAGGAACCCAAATAGAATTTATGATGAATCATTCAGATTACTAAATCAACATGATACTGCATTATATGTTTATAGTGACTTCTTCTTGCCTAGAGAGCCTGGGTGAATGGGCTGCCAACATGCCTAAACATGGAAAAAAGGGGAATTGAGGTTGATGCCAAATGCCCTCTCTGTGAGAAAGCTGTAGAAAGTACAAAGCATGCAGTATGCACTGCTCTATTGTGGAAAAATCTGTGATGTATGGTGGAATTGGCAGTCTTGCCCAACAAACCTGTTGGCTGAAACATATGACATAGTGGATGTTGCATTGCAAATTCTGGAATCTGGTACTAGCCATGACTTAGATCTGGTATAACCGAAACCAAGTGGTTCATGAGTCTCAAGGCCTTCCATCAACTCAAATCTGGAATTTTGCACAACAGATCCAAAGTGACTATAAAGAGGTGGTAACTATTAATCTCCTTAGGCAGCAACCTCCTGAGGTTGGTTGGGCTGCCCCACCTCCTGGGGTATATAAAATAAATGTTGATGGGGCCACTTTTGAAGATGGTAGACCCTCGGGTGTGGGGGTGGTGATCAGAGACTGTAGAGGTATGGTGGTGGCAGCAAGTGCCAAGTTGCTGTCTGCTACATATGGAGTGGAGGTCACGGAAGCTTTGGTTGCTGAAGAAGGAATGCTCTTAGCTCGCTAAATGATGCTCACACAGGTTATACTAGAATCTGAATCTCTCTTGGTTGTTCAAGCCATTTCATCTAACTTCCTCCATGGAGATCTAAGGCCAATTTTCCAAGGGATCCTTGATTTGCTCAGTTCTGTTGATAGCTGGAAGGTTAAGCACGCGAAAGGGATTACAACAAAGTGGCACATGAGTTAGCCAAATTGGCTAAAGATTCTGGGACAACTCAGTTCTGGAATAGGATAGAGCCCCTAATGCTGCAACACCTCTTACTAGTTGATAGGTCAAAGTGTTAGGGGGAACTTTGTAATCTGCATTTCCTTTCTCTGTTGTAATTCGATTTCCTCATTATTTAATGAGATCATGGCATATTTCACCCCTAAAAAAAAAATAAAAAAAATCATAGGATATAGCAAACTAAAAATGAGCAAGGACCCCAGTAACGAACTGTGCTATATGCACAAGCTAACATGCTCCACAAAACAGAGGCACGTCAGATTGCATTAGGTAAAATACATACCAATGCTTGATGGGCAAGTTCAGCTGACGGAAATGTCACAAAAGCTTGACCTCTCATTCTTCCTTCTTGAAATCCAATTATAAGCACGTTTAAGCTCAAATGGGCAACCAACTATAATGCTTCTGTATTGAAACTATTAATCAATCCAGAAAGTAATACGAAATGTCATGTTCACAAACTCGTTTCCATCCAATGAAACATCCCTGGTAATAAGGCTTTACTTTATGCTTTCACAATCATATGCATTAGATTTTTTTCAGTTAGTGTTTAAATTTTTGAGCCATGTTGCATGGAGAGATCCATTTGTTTGGGCAGGGGAAAGATCAGCTCGACATTGCAGACTTACACAACAAATAATAGTTCAAATTGATCTACACATTCAATCCCAGCTCAAGGTGTGGCCTTGCGATCTGGTTCAGCACGTTGCAGGGGGAGGGGTGCTTGGCAATTTTTTTTCCCTGATAAGTGATAAGTAGTAACTTTTCTTATTGAGAAGAACTAGCCCCTCTCAAGGGGATAGTCCTTCCAATCGAAACAAAAGAGAGTCAATAAAATCAAATAATAGAATGGATCATATGAGCCCATTCAAACAAAGTTCTTACAAAAGACAATGTTATATTACTATATGAAATGAACAACTGAAAGTCCCACATCTGGAAAGGTTTGTCGGTTCCTCTCTCTCTCTCTCTCTCTCCAAATTGTCCACATTAAGCAAAAGGGAATGAAATTCCAAACATTGGCTGGACCATCACCAACAGAAAAATAATATGCAGGTATTTACTAAAAATTTTAAGATAAAAGTTGTCATCAATTTCGTCACATGAAAATATTATATTCTAAAGAATATGTGAGCTCAAATCAAAACACAATTGGGGAAAAATGCTCAGACACCTCCTGAACTTTAAATTTTGGCCAATTTACTCCTTAAACTTTAGCTAACAGATGGACTCAAATTTGTATCACATGTAGTCTTCAAGGAGGCACTAAAGGAGTGGTGTATTAGAGAAAATCATGATTAGGCAATAAGTGGAGAGTAACAACTAGATGTATAAAAATTCTAATAAAAAAAAAAAAGTGGTTGGAAGATAGATGCATCCCGAACACAAATGGGTGTTATTTTTTGTATAATTATTGATTCATTGGGTGTTATTTTTTTGAAACAATTTACTATTTGTAAACGATCATTGATATTCTAATTCGTGGTAGTTGAGGAGAACATTTTACTATTTGTAAACCTTTTGGTTTGATATTTCATCGCTTAATGTATATCAAAGCAATCAAATAAAGTGATATTGTCAGTGTTAGCTAAGAAGAATGATTTTATGTAACCCATATATTGGCCTTTTCTTGATAGGATAAATTTCACTATTTTTTTTATAATTTTCTTTAGCTTTCTTAGTAATAAGCTCTCAGGAAATTTCTACTATTTTCTTAAAGGAGAAATTTTCTTTAAATTTCCACATTAGCACTTCAAGCTAGAAGCTTTTTCAAAACTCATACATTAATAGAATTCCATTAATTTCATAAGTTGAACATTACATAGTTGTGAACATTTTTATATTATATTACATCTAATCTAAATAGGTAGTGTGAGAGGAACGAATCTTTCCCCAATCAGGTATTATCCGCTTTGGGATGGGCAGGATCGACCCTTGCTTCCACCCGCATAGATTTGCTCAATCCCACATCGGGGAGAGACGCCTCCCACCCTAGCCTTATAAGCACTTGGCCTAAGGAATGGTGTACCATAGTGTGTGTGATGTGAGCAAGTCTCAAAAACTGCGCATGCATGCACTATGCACTCCTTCGCTTAGGCTCAATGCTATAAAAGCAGAAGGGGGAGATGGGGATTTCCCCTTAAACCCCAAAAGGGGTCTTTTTGTGGGAGGAACGAATCTTTCCCCAATCAGGTATTGTCCGCTTTAGGATGGGTTGGGTCGACCCTTGCTCCCACCCGCACAGATTTGCTCAATCTCACATCAGGGAGAAACGCCTCCCACCCTTGCCTTATAAGCACTTGGCATCGGCTCCTTGGCCCATTCCAAAGCGAACAATACCTGATTGGGGAAAGATTCGTTCCTCCCACAGGTAGGTATATTACATCACAAGCCTTGTTTTTAGGGCTCCTACATAGATAGTCACTACAATGTATATATATAGTAAGCTGGTACTAGAGTCCAGATTTTCAAAAGCCACTGAAAGCATCTCCTCCATGTTGATTGATTTTCTCCACATGACAAACGAGTTTGTCATTTTGGTAAAATATATTGATATGTTCTCCAAGCCACTTAGGGATCCTCTATGTGCATTTCAACTTTGTTCTTCTCCGATAGTATACATTATGATCCTACACAACAAAAAAATTAAATAAACAAAAATATATATATTTATTAGACTATGCACAACTTTTTTTTTTTTTAATAGGTAAGAAACATGTATATTCAATAAACTACTAAATGCAAAGAAGCACTAGCATATCAAACGTACAAGAAAAGAAAGAAAAGCACAAACATAAAAGAAGAAAACACTAAGAACAAAGAAGAAGAGAACTAAGGGAAAAATGAAGAGAATCACTAGATTTGAGTCCCCAAGCCCTAACCCAATCAAAAATGGAACTAGAAAAGAGAGTAAGTATTTGGTCATCGGATCTATCCAAATTCTCAAATGTCCGCCGATTACGTTCCCTCCAAACACACCACATTAAACACAATGGAACTAACTTCCAAATGTGAGATGAATGCTTCCCCAACCAATTCCACCAGCCAAAAAGAAGATTTGACACCATACCAGAGGGGACCCATGACATCCCAAAGGTTCTATAGACAAAGCACCACAGCTGATAAGCCTTTTCACAATGTAACAACAAGTGATCCACTATCTCCCCACAACAACGACACATAATACACCAATCAACAAAGTCAAAGCCCTTAAGCCTCAAATTATCTCCTGTGAGAATCCTATCCCATGTCGCTATCCAAACAAAGAAAGAGATACGTCAGGGTGTCTTAACCTTCCAAATGCCTTTCCATGGAAAAACAATGGAAAAAGAACCATGTAACCTGTGATAATATGAGCGGATAGTAAAATCTCCATTCTTTGTCAACTTCCATCTCATACGATCACCAACAGTCATAAGAGGTAAATTGGATGCCAAGAATCGGAAGAAATCATCCACCACATCTACCTCCCAATATTAGGACCTCGAATGAAACGAATATCCCAAGTTCTCCTATTCCCCGCTCCTTGGCACAACAAAGAAGATTCTACGGAAGTTTATTTGTTTCCAGCAAAAGTGTACAAGATTGGAAAAGCCAAATGGAAAAGAAGATCTCCACACCACCTGTCTGTCCAAAATTTCACTCTATCCCCCACCTCAACCTTAAAGTGGACATTTTTGCAAAACACTTCCCATCCCATCCGAATACTTCTCCACAGACCACACCCATGAACACCCCTTCCCAACTTAGAGGTCCATCCCCCCACCCCAGTCTTCCCCAAATTTCAAAACTACCACCCTCCTCCAAAGCCTATTCTCCTCAATTCCAAAACGCTAAAGCCACTTCCCAAGTAAGGCTTTATTGAAAGTGGTCAACTTCCTAATACCCAAACCGCCATTAGCAATAGGCACACACACCTTATCCCAACCCAACAAATGTGTCTTAATGTCACCCTACAAGAAGTCCCTTTGCAGCTTCTCAATTTTGTTTGCCACATGTGTAGGAATGGTGAAAAGAGATAAAAAATAAGTAGGGAGGCTAGATAGCATACTTTTAAGCAATGTCAGTTTGCCACCTTTTGACAAATACAACTTCTTCCACCTTGCTAATTTTCTTTCAATTTTTTCTAATATAGGGTTCCAAATAGAGGGGGATTTATGGGACGCCCCCAACGGCATACCAAGATAAGTCATTGGCAGGGCCCCAACCCTACAACCCAATATCTCTGCCAAAACATGCACAGTATTTACCTCTCCTATAGGAACCATTTCGCTCTTAGCTACGTTAACCTTCAAACTGGTCACAGCCTAAAAACAAAGTAGCAACAATTGAATATGTAGGATTTGCTCCATCGCTGCCTCACAAAACAAAATGGTATCATCCACAAACAGCAAATGCAAAACACATTCCCCTCTACCCCTTCTACCATCTGCCCTTAAGCCACTAAGTATTCTTACCCCCTACATTCTCTTCACTATCCTACTCTACTAAACACCTCCATCAAAATTAAAAATAACATGGGAGACAGCGGATCCCCTTGTCTCAAACCTATAGAGCTGCCAAAAAAATTAGCTAGAGACCTATTGACTAACACAGAAGACTACATTGTAGAGATACAAGTTCGAATCCAGCTGCACCATTTCGCCCTAAAGCCCATTTTCTTCATCAACTTCAGAAGTGCCTCCCAATTCACATTGTCATATGCTTTCTCAATATCTAACTTACAGATCACCCTAGGAATCTTACTCTTCATCCTGCTGTCCACACACTCATTGGCAATGAGAACTGAATCAAGGATTTGTCTACCTCCCACAAAACTATTCTGAAATTCAGATATCAGTTGATCTAACACCATTTTCAATCGATTTGCCAAAACCTTGGCCAAGATCTTATACATGCTCCCCACCAAACTAATAGGTCTGAAATCTCACATGTTAGAGGCATCATTCTTCTTAGGGATTAAAACTAAAAAGATAGCATTTAGAGATTTCTCAAACTTACAGTGCTGATAGAACTCTTCAAAAACTTCTAAAACATCACTTTCTACAACTCTCCAGCAATGATGGAAAAATTCCATAGAAAAGCCATCTGAACCTGGAGCTTTATCCCCTTCCATATCTCTAACCACTGATATTATCTCATCCTTCTCAAACCTCCTCTCCATCCAGCCCCTCTCCATCCAGCCCCTCTCCAACTCCCCAATTTGATCAAACTCTAGACCTTCCACAAAAGGTCTCCACTCTTTGAACTCTTGATACAGAGATTTATAAAATTGAACTACCTGAGCAACCACTTCTACTTCTTCCTCATAAATCACCTCATCCACTTCTAAGAAACTCAGATGATTATGCCTTCTATGGGAATTAGCCATCTTGTGGAAGAACTTGGTATTATTATCACCCTCCTTAATGCACAACATCCTAGATTTCTGTCTCCATGAGATCTCCTCTAGAGAAATAAGATGCTCTATTTGCGATCTCACATCATTTCTCTGATACCTCTCTGTTTCAGTGAGTCCAAGAACCCCATCCTTAGCATCTAGCGATTCTAAAGCCCCCAATAATTCTTTCTTCTTGCGACCAACATTGCCAAATTCTTGGCGATTCCACTAAATAATGTCTTCTTTCAAAGCTTTCAATTTTTTAGCAAACACATAACTAGGTGTACCCGAGAAAGAATGGCGATTCCACCATGAATCAACTCTATCAACAAACTCATCCATTTTCAACCACATATTCTCAAATCGGGAGGGACTTTTCCCCCTCGCCATACCCCCTACCTCCAAAATAATTGGGAAATGGTCTGAAATAGGTTGTGGTAGAATTCGCTGGATCACATCCAGAAAGTGTTGCTCCCAACCATGTGACACCAGAGCTGTATCAATCCTAGACATGGATGGCTGGTTAGTACCACTAGACCATGTATAACTCCCTCCCTACTTAGAAACCAACACAAGTAAATGAAACCTAAAAGAAACAAATGAACACCCCCCAAACTTGGTACTTTCACCACATGATTCAAAAAACTAAAACTTTGTGTCACATGTCATGAAAATTAATGGCTCTATTCTTAGCTTGTCAAATTAAGACGTAATCTGCAGTTGATATTAGTTCATACTACTAAATCTAATAAAACCATAATCATAAATTCATTATGTTTGGGTATTGTCAAATTTTTCCTTTACAAAACTAAGTTGCAATTAACAGGACTCCAATAATGTAAGCAAAGAAGTTCTAAAGAACAAAAATATATAATTGAATCAATGAAAATGATCAGCATATAGAAGAAATATGTAATGAAATAATAGTTTTCTACATTTCATCAACCTCAACTGGATGAGTCATAAGCTCATAACATCAAATATTGGTTACATACTTACACTGCCAACAAACTCAAGGCCAGTTAAACTTATCCTTTTCTTCTTTTTCTCTGGTAATCAAACTAACGAAATCATCAATCACCTCAGTTGAACCATTTAGAAGAAGAAAATTTTAAAAACCAGTGTTACCTTTTGAACCACCAAATGTAATACAGCCACTGCTTTTTCAAATTTTCTTTTGCAAATCATTAAAAGAATGACATGATATTATACTAGAGAACAAAATCACCTCACTTGATATGTATAGTAATTTTAAGTCCCAAATTTAACGTTTGTTTCATTTTTAATTTCCATTAGCTTATATGAAACAATCAAGCTCACTTATTAATCATCTAACTACACTACATATACCACATTCACTATAGAAGAGCCAAGTAAACAGTTAATAATAGTAGCCCAGCCTGTTCTCCCACCAATTAGCTCACAACCATATGGTACCAAAGTAAATTCTCATCAACGGATTCATCATAATAATATACTCAAAAAGATTAAGTTATTAGAAATGCATCAAAATAAACTAGAACTATTATCAAGAAATTTCAAACCCATCTAAAATCCTACCAAACAACCAACCCCTCTAATGGCCATATCCCTCTTAGGAATTTCATCAAACAGCTATGTAGCATTCTCAAAAAGCATTGCATTTTACATACAAAGAGCAGTGAATTGGAAAAACAACCAACTATGGGCATTTTACCACAACCAAGCCTACCGAATCTACCACAACTAGCTATCAAACCAAGAAAAAAAAAACATCGCACAAGGAGAATTGAAAAAATAGAGAGCAGCAAAAAAAAAAAAAAAAAAAAGGAAAGAGAAAAGTATACCAGCGGTGAACAGCTAGTGAGACGACGGCGGAACTCCGGCACCGGAGAGAGGATACCGAGGTGGATATGGACTTCTGGTTGGATCATCTCCCCTCTCTCTCTCTCTCTCTCTCTCTCTAAACTGAGCCCAAACTTTCTCCCTCTGTCTCAACGGTTTAGGTCATTCAGCTTTGGTTTTTATTCTCACTAGTCGCGGACCCGCACGTTGCGCGTGATTATTTTTTCAAGGGAGGTCTCATTGTTATCATTATTTTGTAATTTGAACTAACTTAATGAAGAGAAATGCATTTCATAATCATGTTCATCGCAAAATAATTTTTTATTATTGTAGAATTGTTTCATTTAAATTTTGAAACCTTAATTCTACCATAATTGGTTGACTAATTTGTACATCTCTAAGTCAATTGTACACATTTTGCATGATACATGTAAACCCTATTTTCCATAAGGTTGAAATAATGTGGGAAACATTTGATTCTATGGAAGTTAAAAACTAAAATTCTTATATCTTGTCTTAATGTTGCCTCAATAATAAATGAAATGTCAAAAATGGGATTTTGAAAAATTTCATCTTTATTTTTTATATATTTCTATTATTATTGAAGAATATCTTCTTTTTAGTTTTGATAAGAAATATGGTTTTCCATATTAGAGTTTGATTGGTTTTAAATTTAAATTTTGTATGATTGTATTTAATTATATGATTTAATTAAGTGAATGTAACAATTGATTTTATTGACATTCATAAGATCATCTTTAATTATTTTTTTACTCATTCTATCAAGCTCTTTGTTTTCCAAGTAATGGTTACTAATTGACGTTTGATTTCTTGATGATAATTCTAATGTACTAAATATGCATTGTAACTTTATTTTTATTTTATTTTTTTCATTCCAATTTACTGCCATTAACTTAGTGTATCCACTTTCTCAAAAAAAAAAAAAAAAAAAAAAAAAAAAAAAAAAAAAAAAAAAAAAAAAACTTAGTGTATCCATACTATTAGTTTGTTTATGATATGTTTGGTATGATATTCTATTGTTGTTGTTATTATTATTATTATTATAAATTTATTGTTTCTAAAATAGCATGTGTTTCGTATTCCATTCTTCTATTAATGCATTGTAGCATTTCATGGGAAGACTTTATGAGAATAATTTTTATTTATTTGAATTTAAGTAAAATATTTTATGTTTAATTTTTTAAAATAAAAAAATGATAGAAAATATAAATAATTTAATAATATGAAGGATATGTCTGAATTTAAATTTTGAATAAAATAAAATGAAAAGAAAAATAGTAAAAATGAAATGTATATCAATAAACACCAAATTATTCTGAAGAATACAAAAAAAGATAACAACTTGAAACACAAAAATAAATTGTATCAACCCCTTATAATTCTGAAAAATACAAAAATCCATTAACCTAAAGTAGAGATGCAAGTAAAAAAATCGACAAAAACTCAAAAAAAAAAATATATATATATATATATATATATATGTGTGTGTGTGTGTGTGTGTGTGTGGGGAGAGAGAGAAAGAGAGAGAGAGAGAGAATTATGCATAGAATGGGAGAGGGAATAAAAGAAAGGCAAAATAAATGTAGATAAATGGCAAGATGAATGGTGATATTAAGGTAGAGAGTAGTGGAGAGATGAAAAAGTAAAATGAATGAGAAAGGTTAGAGAAAGTGTAAAAATAAGTTGAGAATTTAATAATAAGAAGAATAGTTTAAAAAAAGAAAAATATGATATTTTGATTGTAATATAATAGATTTTTTAATTCACTTTAAACATTAAAAAAATTATAGGAAAATTTGGAAAGAAAAAGGGTAATAACATGGTCGCGTGACTACAATGGAGCAAAGTAAAAATAAATGCTACAATTGATTTTATTACACTATAAAGTTTTTAATGTCCTCCATAAGGTCATCTCTATTTTTTTTTAACTCCTCCCATCACGTACTCGTCGACCTCTTTATTTTCTAAATAACAGTTACAAATTGACGTTTAATTTTTTTTATTTTTCTTTCTCTCTCTACACTTTATTACCTATAAATCTCTCTCTTTTTGTTTATTCGTTGGCATCCTATTGTTTTCCCAAATTTGATAATAATTCTAATGTACTAAATATGCATTATAATGTTTATTTTTTTTTTTCATTCCATTTTGCTGCCATTAAATTAGTATAGCTATCACTATTAGTTTTTTTAGTTATGTTTAGTTTGATATTCTATTATTATTATTTTTTTTAATTTAGTGTTTCTAAATTGGTATTTGTTTTGCATTTCATTTTTCCGTTGTAAGATTTCATGGGAAGACTTTATAAAAACAATTTTTATTTATTTGAATTTAAGTAAAACATTATATGTTTAATTTTTTTTTAAATGAGACAAAATATAAATAATTTAATGATATAGATTATGGAGGATGTTGCTGAATTTAAATGTTGAATAAAATAAAATGAAAGAAATAATGACTATCTATCTCCACTATCTCTCTCTCCTAATTTGATTGTGGGTTTTAAACTTTCAATTTGGATAATAATTTGTTGCTCATGATTTAATTTATTAGGAACTAATTGCAACTGACAGTTTTAGTGTTTTCCTTCCATAGGGTGAGCTTCCAAATTGGCTTGAGTACAAGAGTAAGGGATCACTTTTATATTTTGTGTGCCCACACTAGTAAAGTAAAAGATTCGAGGATGGTCTTTATGTGCGATATTTGCAAGAAGCTTTCATGATATGAATGGATTCACTATAATCTATGAATTAAAAAATTATACCAAGAAAATCACATGGCAATATTGACAAAAGAATTGTCGTGTAATACCATGTTAGGAATATCTGTGGTTGCACTCTATTGGAAGCCGGAGATGAAATGGAGTATTCAATAATATATAATAAGCATTGGTTTCCAAGTGAAGAAGTTTGGGGTCAACCTGATTTATGACAATGATGAAAAGAATTACCTATCCTGTTTTGAACCAATAATCGAAAATGCATGTCTTCCTTGCAATGATGATTATATACTATTTTTATATTACAATAAGATAATATTGTACAATCAAATAAGAATTAAAAAGATAATAGCAGAAAACAAAAAACTAAATCATATCAATTCAAAGTAGAATTGTAAAGAATACAAAAGTTCAAAATTAAAAAATACACCAAAACTTGAGAGAGAGAGAGAGAGAGAGAGAGAGAGAACTTTTTGTGAGTGGAAAAACAGAAAATTATGCATGGAATGATTGAGAGAACAACAAATTTATAGCAAGAGGTTAAGAATAAGAAGAGTCAAAAATAAAAGAAGATAAAGGGGTAGCGGAATAGTGATATTAAGTTAATATTTTACAATCAAATAAGAATTAAAAAGATGATTATATACTATTTTTATATTACAATAAGATAATATTTTACAATCAAATAAGAATTAAAAAGATAACAGCAGAAAACACAAAACTAAATCATATCAATTCAAAGTAGAATTGTAAAGAATACAAAAGTTCAAAATTAAAAAATACACCAAAAACTGAGAGAGAGAGAGAGAGAGAGAGAGAGAGAGAACTTTTTGTGTGTGGAAAAACAGAAAATTATGCATGGAATGATTGGGAGAACAAAAAATTTATAGCAAGAGGTTAAGAATAAAAAGAGTCAAAAATAAAAGAAGATAAAGGGGTAGCGGAATAGTGATATTAAGTTAGAGAGTAGTGGGGATATGAAAAGTTAAAATGGAATGAGAAAAGTTGAAGAAAGTATAATAATAAATAAGAATAATTAAAAATAAGATTAATATGATATTTTGATTTTAATAAAATGGAGTTATTAATTCACTTTAAATGTTAAACAATTATATGAAAAATTGAAAAGAAAAAAGATGATGACATGGCTGCTGATGTGGCTCAACGGGAGCGTAGCAACATTAATTGCTACGGTTCAGCTTTTAGTAATATATAGATGTGAGTTTTACCGTTAGTTGATTAACAGAAGAATAACAGAGGTATTAATTTGAAGGGTGTGTAAAGTTTAAGGAGTAAATTGGCCAAAATTATTTTAAAAAAAAATTTGAGAAACAAAAAAAAAAAAAAAAAAAATTTAAGGGGGTGTTATGACCACTACTTGAAAGTTCAAGGAGTGTCTGAGCAGTTTTCCCACACAATTTCAGTTATGTTTCGTACTCTATACGCATAATACACAGTACATAAATTTGCAATCAACTTGAATTGACATAGTTAATTATTTGTGTGCAAAGGAGTCAACCCCTTTTTGACACAACCCATTTAACATATATAATTAAATACATGTGTGTTTTAATTAATTCAATTAGTAAAATTTTTTATAGTTAAATAAAATATTTGTGATTTAAATCTTGCCTACACCAAAAATTAATTAGTATATTGGTTTGATGTTAAAAAACAATCAAAATCGAGCAAATACCATAGATTCAAATTCTATCATATTTATCACAACATAATATAATATAGTATAATATATATATATATATATATATATATATATATAAAATAAAAATTTCTCCATTGGCCAAATACCTTTTTCATCCTACTTGCATTTGAACTTTTTTCTTTTTCTTTTTTTAATTAGTAATTCAAAAAAAAATTTGGTGTTATAATTGAAAATTTGACAAACCCTAAAATCCTTAAGCTTCTATCCAAAAATATACCAGTTCATTTCTTACATTCTAGCTATACTGGCACTCTCTCTCTCTCTCTCTCTCTCTCTCTCTAAAATTCATCAGTCTTAATTTCAAAATTATAGATTTTAAATTAAACACCTCAAATGCTTCTTCATTTGTTTCGAAGTTAAATAATGCTATGAACATAAAATTTTTAATCCTTTTTTCACATCTTACATTACTCGTTATAAATAGGATAACATTATTTTAATTTAGGTTTACTATTAACGTCACTTCATCATAACCCAATTAAAATGTCATACCAACATTTGAAAAACCATGTCTATTAACATTGCACTCTTTACGTAAATGACAATCATATTTTTGTATCATCTTCATGAAAGATTTTCCAATAAAAGCACTAAGATACACCGTTCTCCCACCCCGTGCTCAACCCAAAACATGCTTCAGTGTTTGATATGAAATGGCTGGATATTTAAATTGAAATTAGAGGGAAAAAAAAGGGAAGGAAAAGAAAGAAGAATGGGAAAGGGAATGCTACACAACCAGTTCAGCCGTGTAAACTGTCATTACAGCAGGTAGTAATCTCAGCTCTGTAATTCATATCGTTTCACCAAATCCATGTAATTCACATCACTTCACCATATCCATCTCCTTCATGCTACTCTATAATCCAGAGTTGTGTATACTTTCAGCCATTTTCTTTTTCTAATAACACATGCTAAGTCCCTGACTATACTGTCTTCCATGTCAAATATAGACCACCTCATTTGGCGCAAGAGGTGCTTACTAATGTAGTTTTGGATGCTTTATTTGCACTGCCTTGGCCGGAAATTCTCACTCGATAATAGAGAGCCGATCAAACTTTCCAACCTTTTGGCTCCAGAACTGGGCCTGAGGACTGTGGTATTGCCAATAACAGAGCATGGATCAGTCCCATTTTCCCTACTTCCTATGCACCAACCGCCTGGAACAATCATGCCTGGACCCCGAGACAAGAGTTCTGAATCAACTTTGTCAAGCACTGGATCATCTTGGCGAAATTTCCGTGCAAATGGAGCATTACTGTTAATCATCCTTTGCATGTCATCAATGTTGAGGTGGTGGGGATGTTGCTTGGGAGGGTTATCCCATGATATGAAGTGGAGGTCACTGTTCACAGTTGTGTTCCTGAATTCTTGGGCATTACAGATTACAGTGTGGAAGTATCCTTCTGGGGAAGATATAAAGTTTGCATAGTACATGAGGACAACTCGAGGTAGGTTGTCCCATCCCCATATGCAGTAATCAATGAATTGCCTAGAAAGTACCATCCAAGCAGAACCTATAACAAAAATCAAATATTTGGTTAAACCTACTTTACTTTCACAATACTAATTTGCAAATTTTCTGATTCCAATACTATAAGACTCATTTACTTTCATAACCAATTAAATAGGTGCTCAGAACAAGACTTCTAATTGATATTTATCAATTATTTCAATCCATGAAAAAAAAGAAAGAACAAAAGAAAAGAAATGAAAAGGAGTACTCCAGCACCTTATGAGAATTGAAACAAATTTCAAACAATTAACAATAAATGAGTTCACTACAAAACTCAATGGTCAAAAATCACTTGATACAAATCATCAAGTCACCTCTACTTCATGAGTTGGGGCACCCAACCAATTGTGCTACCCCTTGAATTTATTGACAACATGGCTTTAGCACAATTCATTCCATCCACGGGAATTTTATTTAAATTTCCACAATAAATCAGGTATGAGGAACCAGAGAGAGAACCAAAAACTTTCAGAGCTTCAACTAAACCTTCTTGTTGAAGCTCTGATGCCCCTCATACAAACCTAAAGAAACTATTATGTCATAGCATGAACTATGAACATTAAATAGAGAAAGCAAGACTATGAATTAAGCTGTATCATGCCAGGGGATGGATTTTCAAAATCTGAGCTGCTCAGAATTATATAGAATCACAAACCTAGTTTATATGCAGACTTACGATACATGTACGGTGAATATCTTCCATGTTCTTTGAAACTAAGACTCCCATTGCATATTAAGAACAAAAGTATGAGCTGCTCAGAATTGAACAGTTTCAGAACCATTTTTAAAATATAGAGCGTTGGGAATAACATGTATAGTGAGCAATCTTCCATATTTTTGACCTGACACAAGGTTGGTGTTCCTTTACATCCGGAGTCTTGGAAAGAACATAGACCTTACTGCTTGAAGATAGGAGGTAGCCCGCTTCTCCTCCAAGAGCACACCAATTTCCTTCCCTACATCAGCCGCCCTCTGCTAGAACTGAACACTTACCCACAAGCTTGGAATAATTCCAACTTGGGTTAGGTGCCCATGGTGCAGTGCAAAGTACACAGTTTAGCTGTAAGCATACCTTATTAAGCCAAACTCCCTTATTACTTCCCATCTCTTTTGCAGGTGATACTAGTGATTCACTTTGATAATTTGATAATTGAATACCTTCAGAGGTTTCTAAGTGCAGGTAAGCATGAAGCCTGCTAGCACCTAGCAAATTGGCAAAAGATGCAGTGACAGCCAACCAAGGAAACTAGCAATGATGGAAGTCTGAACATATAACTGTCATTTTGGTTTTGTACTTTGTAAAGGCATCTTCAAAAGTGGATTCATTTAAACAGGGAAAAGGGTTGAAGCATAAAATGGGGCAATGAAAGGGAAACAAGATCAACCTATGCAATATCACTATCTAGGTGACAAGGCAGCTTTGAACAAGAGAAACTAACTTGGTTTTGAGGGTTATTGTTACACTATTGATCATTAGCCTTTGTGCACCTTTTAGCCAAATCAGCCTCAAAATCCTTACGCATATTTAGTCATGCCTACTCTCTCTCACACACAACATTCTCACATACAAAGATGAGCGCCAGAAAATAGTAAAAAAATATATATATTTTTTTTTAAATTTTTTGATAAGTAAGCAAATGGTAACCTAATATAATTGCAAATGATAAAATTATGCACGACACAGTCCCTCAGGATATGGGGAGCTTTTTGAATTTTGAATAGTCGTTCATATAAGATTTTGTCTTATCCAGACAAATGTCAGGTGTAAAACCAAAGAAGAAACGTGCTTCCTTGTTTTCCATTATTGTACACCTCTTAACATGCTAAACCATCTTATTCAAAGCAGATAGATAGACGTCTAGATATTTTACCATACTTAATTCAATAAGAAATGAAAAAATCTTGAGGAAATCGTTACTAAATGAAATGAGCTGCAGCTAAGAAAAGAAAAAAAAAATTGAACAGAAAATTCTCAGGCCACCAGGGGAAACAATAAATATAGACAATGAAACAAAAACCAGGTCAAAGGCATAAGAATAAGAATCAAAACAGAAAATATTGCATAAAACTAATCAAGTAAAACAAAAATTATTATCATACTTAACACATACAAGATAAAAGAAAAGTGAATAAGAGATAAGAACAACCACATAATTACAACAATTACCATTTAATAAACCAACACAAGAGCTCTATCATCAAATAATGTATATTAAATCCAGAAGAATATGCTGTCAAGAAGAAGCACATGGTTCTTCAATGAGTGTGTGCAAACTTTATGTACTATGTACTTTAAACCTTGACAAAAATGGTTCTCACATGAAAATAAAATAAATAAATAACTCCCACGTCAACTTATTTTAACGTGACCGTAAGTTAGTTATTCATAGCATTATTGGGACCAAATACACTATATATCCCAGTCAAGGTCAGATATGGAAAGTAAGTACTTCTTGTATATATCATAAGAGTTCTTAGTCCTGGTATAGTTACCAAAGTCAAATGTCCAGGCCCAATTTTTCCAAATCAAAACATTTCACTAATAGATCATAGCTTCTTTGAAAGTCATCCTACTAAAAAATTCAATTTTGACTGCAGAATTAGGCTGGGTTCAGTTTCCACGCTACAAGTTTTGCTACAAATTTGTGCTGAGATTGAATGCAATTCAACAACCAAAAAAAAAATGATTGGATGCAGTGCATATCATGTTTATGCCTATGATCTCCCAGCAGCAACTAAATGGTAAAAGATTGTGCATTGATCTATTTAGTGAGATCGATATTATATGATTCTCTCACCCAAGATCATTCCATTCGAAATCCATAATTTGATGTCTAACCATTCACTCGTTTCTAATGCCATAATTCTCTCTCTCTCTCACTAACAAACTGCGTGATCATAATTTGATTTCTCTAACCCAAGCTCATTCCATTTGAAATCCATAATTTGATTTCTAACCATTCACTCATTTCTAATGCCATAATTCTCTCTCTCTCACTAACAAACTGGGCGATCAGAATTTAACGAACCTAAAACTAATAAAACCAAAAATAGGAAAAAGACACAAAATTTGTACCTGTAAATAGCTTGAATGCAGTTGGCACACTTCTACGTTGTGTAACCCAAAAAACATCTGCTTTCTTCGTCATATACAACCCCGGGTCTACAATTATCGGCTTCGCCCTCTGATACCTAATCATAACACATAATAAAATCATTAATTACATTCCGCTCATTTGAGCGTCGTCAGGCTATGAATTCTCAACAGATTAGTCAGAGTCAAATCAACATACTCTTTCCACCCAATGTTACTTGTATGATCAATGAAATTGAGATCCCTTGGCAAGTACGAAAATGTGTGCAGCAGATCTAATCAATCCAATCAAATCAATCAATCAATCAATAAATACACCAATCCGAATATCATTTCAAAAATATCAAATAAATAAAAACGACGACGTATTGCATTGCATACCGTCTTGGGAGACCAGTGGATAATCAGAGGCGCTGAGATTGATGAACCAGTCCCAATCCGGACCTTCTCGCAGCAAAATCGCGGCGGCGTGGAGCGTGTTCGCGACCATGGTGGGACCCCTATAGGTAACGAGGTTGGCCTTAGCGATCATCTTCACATTCTTGAACCGAGCGAAAACCGGGTGCTCCGAAACGAACCGGTTCAGATCGGATCGCTCTTGGACCGAGGCCTCGAGGTCGAGATGGACCACGTAGCGATTCCGAGGGTGGTAGAGAGCTAGCAGGGTCCGCTTCAGCATGTCGCCGTCGCCGTTGGAGCCGGAGATCAGGTAAGCGAGCCGAGGCGGCTCCGGCGGCGGAGGCAGAGAGATTGCAGGGGTAGGGATGACGTGGAGCTTGGACTCGACGAAGACGGAGCTCGACGCCGTGATCGAGCGGTAGAACGGGAGGAACGGTGAACCGTCGGGTGAGGTTAGCGTGGAGAGGAAGAGAAGGAAAAGCGAAACTATTGAGCCTATTGCCAAAGGGAAGATCCATTTCCTTTCCATCGTGTGCGGTTGTGAGTGTCTCAAATTGACGTAATAGCTCTTCAGCCTCTTCATTTTTTTTTTATAAAAAAAACAATACTTGTTTAGTATGTGATATGAGAGATAGTATTCTTTTCTTTCGTTTTGAGCTGCTGATGATGAAGAATTTGTTATGGAAATGAAAATAGAATAGGATTTAGGGCCTTTTTGTAGTTGTGTGAATTTGAAGAGAAAAGAGGAAGAGAGCTTGAAAGTTTGGAGGGCATACCATAGTCTAGTATGTTAGTCTCGCCGTGACTGAAGGGGTAAATAGGTTGTGGATTTTGGGCAGAAGTCTGAGTTTGGGATCAAACGGCTGAGGATGAGAGAGAATGGGCCTTTCAGAGTTTGGTGGGGACCATGATTGTTGGAAAATTTTCGAATGTTTTCTTGACCATGATTTTGCGGTATCTGTTGACTCTAGTTCTGAATTTAACAATTTATGTTAAGACTTTTGCGTTGGTGTTAAACTAAAAGTTAGGTTAGATTAGTTTAGTTCGAGTTTGAGGTGACTTTTTTTTTAAAGTTTTTTGCCTGACAAAGTAGAAAAACTGCAAAGATTTAAAGCTAATGTTAGAATAGAACTTGGTTTGTGGCCTTTGCCTTGTTTTGTTTTAACCTTCTTTAGACAACAGGCTTTGACTAAAAAAAAAAAACCTCCTATTAGCCTTGAATAAGCTTTTACAACAAAAGTAAGTGAAACAAGAAAATATTAAAGGAGTCTTTTTTATGTTTTTTTTAAGAGAGTTTCAATCTGCTGCTCATGATGATAGCTCTTTTATCATTAGACCAAGACACTAATAAATTTTTGAAGTAAGCGGAGATTGAATCTCAGATTTCTTATACAATCATCAAAAACTTTATCAGTTGAGCTAACTGAAACTTACATTAAAAGAGTTTAAGCAAGGAGAATGATCCATGTATTATGAAAAAAAAAAAAAAAATGAAATCTATGTTTTTGTTGGCATCCTATTTTAAAACCATATTTTTTAACTTACTATTTTTTTAAAAAAAATCTCATTGCCTTTTTAGGTATAGAATTTTAAAATTTTAATAATCAATTAATTTTAAAAAGCTGAATAAAGAAACTGTAACAAACAAAGAAGTAGTAATTTCCTTCTTTTTTTAATTACTGCAAATGATATGAATCCATCCTAACTTCCTTTTTCTTCTTTTTAAGATAATGGTCAAAGTCATGAGATTAGATAAAAATTCCTGAAGTTAGGTTGTTTTCTAGATAAGGGTCAAGAAGAAGATATGAAATTTAAGTTTTAGGCATCTAGAGCTATCAAAATTGAAATAAAAAAAAACTTTGATGAATCATTTTTTTTTTTTTTGGAGAAGAATTTTGATGAATCACTTTGATATATTATTTATTTAAAAGTAATGCTACAGTCATAAACTATTTTACAAAATTTTTATAAACTGCTGATGTGGCAAATTTTTACTAGTTCTAATATGAGTCGATTTGGAAAATGCTAAAACCACATCAGCAGTTTGTAAAAATGTTGTAAAATAATTTATATCTGTAACATTATTCTTTATTTAATGTTTAGTTTATCCGTCATTTATTGGTGATTGACTTTTTTTTTTTTTTTTTTTTGAGGAACTATTGGTGATTGACTTGAGAGTTGAGACTAAGAAAAATTCTTATATACTCTCAAAGAATAGAAAAATGATGACATTTCTCTCACATTCACAATAGACCTCACCATTTATTTAATGAGTGGATCCCACTATGACTGTGAGAGAAAGGGACTCGGTTTAGGTCCAGTGCATCTAGTGTATTGGATCCGATCAGATAGTGACACGTGTCTAAAAGTAAATACATGTAATCATCTTAATGGGTCTAGTACTATTGGATACTGAACCTAAGCCTGACCCGAGAGGAAGAAGCATTATTCTCCGTACTCCATGGGTACCTAAGAAATACTTACCCTGTGATATGGGATTCACTGAAAAAAATAATAATAATAATAATGAAATTATACATAACTCTTTTTTTTTTTTCTTTTTTGAGAAAAAAATTATACATAACTCACAAGGCAACTTTAAAAAATAAAATAAAACTTTATAAATGACCACAAGCAGAGTAGGACTGGACAGAAATTAATTCAAAGGATATCATGGATAACTTTTTATTTTTTCTTTTTTTATGCAAATAAGTTGCCGTGATTAAGGATCTCCATGACCTTATCCAAAGGAAATGGAAGGAAAAGAAAAACAAAACAAAAAAGGTATGAAAATTATGTTATTTTATTATAAAAGCATAATGTAATACAAAAAGACCTTCATATTATATACAACAAGAAATCTTCTCAAAAATAGCGACATGTAATAATGATATTATTATTATTATTATTATTAGGGGCATAATGTAATACAAAAAGACCTTCATATTATATACAACAAGAAATCTTCTCAAAAATAGCGACATGTAATAATGATATTATTATTATTATTATTAATTTAGGGGTGTTCGTGGTACAGTGCGGTTTTAGATCATTTTTAGCACTGCACTTTACGATACAATTTAGCTAAAACAATAATTGCACCATACCTTATTTTTGCGGTCACATGTGCGGTGTGGTGCGATTTAGAGTTTAACGAAAATCATAACTGTACCGCACCTCATTTTTGTGGTCACATGTGCGGTGCTATGTATAAGATATGGTTTGAATGGTATGAAGTCAGTATATTTTTCAAATTTTGGGTTTTTCCTACTTAGCCCAAAACTAATTTTTTCCTTTTGTTTTTGGCCAAGTTTTAAACTATTGAGCTAGTTTTTCTTTATTTTGGGCTGACTTTCCTACTCAACATTTGATAGGATTATCAAACTTTTTTTTTTTTTGTGAAAACTAGGGTTATTAAACTATTAATAATATATTTAATATTAAAAATAAATAATTATATTAATATATAGAGAGGGTGCGGTGCGGTTTGTGCAGTTTTCTTATTATAAAACTGCAAACCGCACTGCACCATGCAGTGCGGTACACTGTTACTTGCGGTGCGGTGCGATTATGCCATTTTGCGGGCAATTTTGGTGCGGTTTGGTGAACACCCCTAATTATTATTATCTTTGAGAATCATAGCGACCTGTAATTCTTATGCATGAATAGATTAGTGACCCGTATTAAAACCTACTTCCTTAAGAAACAAATTTTTTATTTCTTATTCATGAATTAATGTGACTCACTAACCAAATACAGAAGCAGATAGCCCTTTCAACTAATAATTAATAGTTTCTCAAAAAAAAAAAAAAACTAATAATTAATAATTATTGAAGTTAGAAGCGTTTAAAATGCTGATTGTGATATAATAAATTTAAAAATAGACTTTCTTAAAGCAGCAGCGCCAACTGTGGACCCCAAATTTATAACTCTTCACCCTACATGCCTACCTGTTAGGAGAATTGTTCCTTCAAATTTATTTATTTATTTATTTATTTTTTCTATTTCCCTATGGAAAGATCAAAGTCAGAAGTATTTTTTTTTTATAAATCAATCATGTGAAAAGAGCTTTCACACCATGCTGATCCTAGTGAAAAGAGGATTTTTTTTTTTTTTTTTTTTTTGAGTTCCATGTTTTTTAGGAGAAAGTTCTCAATGTTTCGGAAACATGCATCCTCACCCTCACAATGAGGTAGACCCCACATGTGTGGGGTCCACCCCTTGTGAGGGGGAGGATGCATGTTTCCGAAACATGCAATACCTCCTCGTTTTCTAGAGGGATGCTGTAACCTGGTGGCCTAACTCAGTTTTATAGTTTTAAATTCTTATCTACAAAAGAGAACAAAAATTATATAAAGTAAAGTCGTCTAGTTCTTATTTGATGACTAGAATTTGATTATGTAATCCCCATAACAATCAACCAACAGTTTGAAATAGCTTAGCTGCTCGCCTAATTCATATAGGTTCCTTTTGCCTTTTGGAGACTGATTCAGAGTCATCAACTCATAAATTCTATTATTTTTATCACCCTAAGGTTAACTGCCCTAGTTCAACAATTACATTACATTGGGGGTTTCGAAAAGCCAATATTTGAGTTACTGGATGTCAATGAAGCATTCCGAGGTGGTCACCCAATTAGAGCGTTTCAGTCCAATAAGGCACCGGCTGAGATATTAATTGATATAGGAATAAACTTATGGATTAGTTAATAGGTTTCTTTAGGGCAACTGTTAATAAATTATTTTAGAAAAAGTTTTGACATAACTTTCATCAAAAATATAAAAAACTGTCAAAAAAAAATTATCCTATACCAATATCTTTAAAGCATCCGTTAACATTTCTCTAAAATTATTTATTTGAGACTAAACATGTAAAACAATCTATAAGAGCAATCAACCTGTATCGGAAACAATGGTAGAATGGACACAAGCTATTCGTTAATTTGGTCATTGACAAAGTAGGATTAGATGCAAAGGGATAAGGTAGGTTATGGGAATGGCAGTAACCACAAAAGGGGTAGATGGTAACGTGACGGCATTAGTGTGATCTTGAAGGCTCAAAATCTAGGATAAAAGCATCATTTAAGATGTTAGGCACCAAAATGATACAAACCAAGGGGATAGATATGGACTTTGTAACTCTCTGGGCCTAATGAAGAATTAAGGTGCATATTTGACCATGAATAGGGGGAATTCAAAATGATGTAAATAATTAACAATCCAGGTTCAGACTACACACTCTAGTCTAAGAGGCATCATTTAAATGTTAGGCAGCAAAAATGAAGATATGGATTCATAAGTACTCTCTAAGCCTAGCATTGAATTGAGGTGCATGTTTGAACATGAACACTGGGAAGTCAAAATGATATTAAGACTTTGCAAACCTCTGCTAGTTTTTTTTTTTCTTTTTCAACACATTGTATGTGTTTGGCATCAATTTATTTAGTTTTTTGCTAATTGTTTTTATTTTATTTTATTGAAAGCATGTTAAAATATGCTTGTACTTTAAAAAAATAAGAAAAGAAATGTGATTTTAAAAAATTGTACATAAAAGATAAAAGCTAAAAGCTGAACCCAAACAAACCGTTTTCTTACAAAGTTACATGAATTTATATATGCTAGTATTGGTGGCACTTGCTTGCTTTATTTGAGAATTTTATTCTACCATCACTCAGCAGTCAGCACTAAGTATATAAGCAAGTAACACTACAATCAATCACATTTTCCCAACCAAAATGCAAAACATTCATATGATTTTAGCGCATTTTTTTTAAAGCTACAGTTTTAGCACATGTAACACTACATGATCAAACCATTAAGATTCAAAATCTATACATACAGGTAGACAAAGAAGATTTAGATGAATAAGAAAATAAACACATTTTTTGCTTTCAATGCATACTCTAGATTTCATTAAAAATGATAGGGTGTCCACCTCTCATCCCTGATGCACAAAATTAAATTTGTGAATAGTGGTAGAGACCACTAAATCAGGAGAAAATTCAGCATGTTTTGAAAACATGCAATACTCCCTCCTAAATCAGGTCATTCTGCAATTAATGCAACTTTTCACTGAGAACATTTCCAAAGAATGCTTCTTGTGGGGTCCACCCCCTTGAGAGGGGGAGGATGCATGTTTCCGAAACATGCAATACTCCCTCCTAAATCAGGTCATCCTGCAATGAATGCAACTTTTCACCGAGAACATTGCCAAAGACTGCTTCTTGTACAAGTGATGGATCAATATTGCTCTTAAGAGCAACTAAAAGGGACAAAAAAATAGTTCAAGAAAAGGTCAAAAGAAACCTTTCCAATAATAGAGGTTATCCATTCATGAAGCAGAAATAAAGGTTTTGTGATGACCTCTAATAGCTATAGATCCAAGCTTGGTAGTATATAGAGATGAAAGAGAACCTAAAAACCCACCCCATTGGTGAGCTTGCAATACCAACAATGCAATCGTCCTGCACAAAATAAACCAACAAGCATATGCTTTTCAAGATTTTTTATTTTTATTTATTTTTACCCGATAGTTACAACAAGGAGAGAAGGGGGATTCAAACCCTAGCTTTTCTAATTAAAAAAAAAGCAAATTATGCGATTGAGCTACAAGCCTATTAAGTCCAAAAGTTTAATATCCATTTCATGTCTTAATTCTTCCATGTCAACCTCAACTCAAAAAGAAGTTTATATTACATAGAAAAGAAAAGAAAAAAGTAACTAAAATAGTCCGTTTGGATTAAGAGGGAGGGAGGAGGAGTAAAGTAGAGTAGAGTAGATTTAGCTCAAAATTAACCTATTTTTAGCCAACTCTACTCTACTCCCCTCTACTCTCCTCCTTACCCCCTCCATCCAAACGGGCCCTAAAGCACAAAAAACACTAACTGTTTAGTATTAAGTAAGTTTAGCATGATTTTAATAGCTTTACGATGTTGGCGGTCATCAATGATTAATGTTACAAACATGAGCAAAAATCTATAGTTCCTACAACATATGATAGAAAGCAAATACAAGACCTCTAAGCTTAATTGAATCGGAAGATTCTGGTACCACTGCGGGAGCCATATATATATATATATATATATATATACACATCCATGGAGATCCTTTCTATGATCTCAATCTGCTTCTCACCGATGTATGAACAATCCTTCATGCATGCAAACTTTTGTTTGAATTGAGCTTGTGGGACAACAACACCAGTTAGTCCTCCTTTCCCATTTTTCGCATTCAGCAGAGGATCAGATTCCTATTCCACTACCTGGCATGATTCAAAGAATTTTTAAAAATACAGAGAGAGAGAGAGAGAGAGAGAGCTCCCAAAGCATGTTGGCTTTTTTTCTTTTTTCTTTCTTTTTTATTTTTTATTTTTTATTATACCAATAAAGGAAGAGAGTACAAAGGTTACAAAATAGTTGGATGAACCCAGCTGTGGAGGACTGGTATTCTAGTTGCTAAATCAGCTATGCAATAAACTGAGTTCAGAATGGCCCTGGGAACAAAAAGGGCTTTACAAACAAGACCATGCTGCTGTAAATCTAGTACATCAGCAACCACAGTCTTCCTGCCAACTAGGAAAACTTTCCAAGTTAAAGACCTGAACTATTCTTTCGCTACTGCACAGAAACAAAATCCTGAAAAACCCAAGGCTCTTAGCTTTTAGGGCTGCCTCCACAAGAGCTTCCTGAACTGCTTCAAAAACTGTTGCTGCTGCACAACTGACACCACCCGAGAACATGGTCATCCCCTGAAGATTGATGGCTTCATAAGCAAGGGCATTTCTTCTTGTTTTCTTTCTCCTAGCTCCAGAAACTTTGATGATTAGCTCCCAAGGTCCTCCAATTTTCTGGTTTACTGTATGGTGAGTCACAGATTGTCTGCTTAGGTTTCTTGACATGTTGAAAGCTTCCTTGAACTGCAAGATAAGTTTTGAGCAGTTAGGATAACTTCCATGGGATTAGGAGTCTTGCCTTCATGAGTCACAAGATTCCTGTGGTTCCAGATAGTCCAGAGATAGGTGAAAATGGCTTGAAGATAATCCATCATATCTTGATCCATCTGCTTATATCTAATCAAGATGTTACTTATCCAGAGCTGCACAGAAGAGTTCCTTAAATCAGAGGTGCGTATTGCTAATGCAGATCCATGCCAACAGGCTCTAGCAAAGGTGCAATAGAGGAATAAGTGTGAAGTAGATTCATCCTCTACCTTACACAGAGGGAAAGAGCTAGTAGTTGGGATTCCTCTATTTCTTAGTGTGAGATAGGTAGGTAAACTGTCATGCATCAGCTTCCACACAAAGAGGCCAACTTTATGGGGGACATTCACCTTCCAAATGAGATTCCACACCTCTGGTGGGAACTGGGTTGGCTTGTGGTGATGATGGGAGGTTTGAGTAGAGTCCTTAAGCAAAAGATTATATTTATAGGCATTTTTGACATTATACTCCCCTGAGCTCGAGTGTTTCCATAAGAGTTTATCTGAGACACCACCTGTCTTGGATATGGGAATGCTCAAAATTTCAGAACATTGGGGGAACGGATAAACAGCTCTAACTAGGTCAGCTTTCCAAACACCCGTATTATGGTCTATAAGATCAGCAACAGTGCCAGTGCGTAGGTTTGGGTTCTGCAGGTTTTGAGTAGGACACTGGAACCAATCAGGGTGGTTGAGTGGAATGTCCAAACCTTTTCCAACCCACCATCTGCCTTCCCTTAGCTTTGGGTTATCCTGTTTGATGATATTTCTCCAAAACCAAGAGTGATGGGGTTTAGGTGAACAGTCATGTATTGAGCATCTAGGAAAATATTTGGTTTTGAAGGTCTTTGCTAAAAGAGACTCAGGGTTATGGCGTATCCTCCAAAATTGCTTTGCAAGCATAGATTGGTTTATAATGCTGAATTTTTTAAGACCAATACCTCCTTCCCTTCTATTCAGGCAGATTTTATCCCAATGAAGCATATGCATTTTTCTAACCCCTTGGTCATGACCCCACCAAAAGCCTCTGACAATAGAGTCTAATTTCTTACAAATGGTTTCAGGAACTCTGAAACAAGAGGAAGTATAAAGTGGCATAGTTTGAAGTACAGTGGCTTAAAAATTAAAATACAGTGGATTAAATTCTAGGAAGTAAAAGCATGCAATATTAATAGAATAAAAAAAAAAAGAATTAATAAAAGTGGCCAAAACCTGAAATGATTGTGCTGCTGCTTCATGAGCCTTTTGCTGACATGCATGAGTGCAAAAGTAAAAATGTGGAACCCTCCCAATTAGTGCAATTAAAATCCCTAAAATATTCCTCCAGCTAAATGGGTCATGAAGTAAGACATAAACAAATGGCAATACCAAGCAAGTCTTCAGATGTCCAAGCACCTGATAGGTGACTACCTGACCGGAATGTCTTTCAAATTACAAGAAACGTGCTAAAATTTATAGAGACAAATAATATGTAGGATAAGATGATGAATGCTTGTAATAGAGAGAGTTAATAATATTGAGAATAATTTCAAAGATAAGAAGGGAAAGTGATTTTATTTTTTTCTTTTTTAAATCGTATTCAAAGCATTGACTAAGTTTTGTGTTTGTGTCAGAATTTTCTCAAAAAACAAACAGAAAAAGTGCAGGAAATGCAGATTTAGTCCAATTACAAACATGCATAAAAATTTATTGGGTTCTACATCCTTGTTTTCCTAAGTTTGAGGTTTAAATTCAACTTCCAAAAGTAGTCCAAATTTGTTACAATACCAGTACAACACATCATTATATGTAAAAAAAAATATTTTGATTGCTTACGACTCCAGAAAAATAAAAGGGCATGTATCCTGCAAATTCAAAGATCCTTTAGTTTAGTTCGTTCACTTGAGGTAGGTGTATATTCCTAATTCTATATTTGTTCATCTCTGCAAATATTAAATTGCCATAACAGTTGCTCATACGACAGATATCATACCACTTCAGCAATCTCCGTAACCCTAGATTTAATAAACTATATACTACTTCTTTCCATTCCAATACTTCCAAATATTCAATATATAATGCATATTTTATTTCCAGGAAAAACTGTAAGTTCAGCATCGGGAGATGGGAGATGGGAGACGGGGGACCTCACTGTCTCTTACTTGTCTATATCAAATTATCAAGTAGAATAGACACAAAACTTTGATTTGAGAAATAAAGATGAAGAAGAACTACACCTTCACACTGTATTAAACCTTACCTGCTGAAAGGAAATCATCAGGCAGTTGAAGCAATTTAGCAAGCCAATCCAGGACATTTATTTCAAGCTTTGTTTCTGCAGGAGAAGTTATCAAACTCAAACCCACCATTTTAAGACCAGCACTGACCATTTCTCTTACAAATATCATGATGCTGCTATCAGAGGGATAATATGCAAAATAATTGAGGTTCTACTAATGGGTCACTCCAGCCTCCAGGTAATATCTTTGCCTGAACATCTAGAAGCCACAAAAATACATGACACATGTTTTTACCAAAACAGGGTGTGGGGGAGGGGGTGTTAGAAATAGAATTGTAGATCAGACAAAATAGCAAGACTCAATTTCTATGATAGGTTCATTTAGAAAAGCCATAGTCATTCTTACTTTGTTAGTAATTACTAATTAGGTGCTTCATACACCATTTTAGGATGATTTGGAAAAGCCAAAGTAAGGTTAGTTCTTATGCACATTAAAAATGGCAGCAAATATCAAAATAGGCCTGAAATAAAGATTGGAAGAAGTAAGATGCTTAAAGTGTTCTTGTCTACTCAACTATATGTCATCTTCCCTGCCTTGTGCTACAATAATCATTAGTGAGCTGAACAACTCAATGTGATGGACGTGTTGGAGATATGAGAGGTTCAAATACAAGATTTACAAAATTATCAGCAGAAAAGAATACATTTTACAATGGTTTTGCAAAATTTACAAGACACAGACAGATGTGGACTTCTAAAAATGGTCATGTCCAAGTTCTTCTTTCATTTATTCTGTTCATAATTCTGGATGCATCATTAAGCCTATTTGCCCTTTCATAGATGCTCGCAACCACAAGATGCAACTCCTTCTTGTTGATATTGGGATCAGAGTCCAGTTTCTCAAACAGTGACTCTACCATCTTAAAATCCTTCCTAGCACCATAGAGACTGAGCATCTGGAAGTGAACTTCATCTGGGAAAACACACCCCTCTTCCTGCATTTCCATATAAATAGCATCTGCCTTCTCAAATTCCCGCAACTTCCCATAAGCATTCAGAACCAGAGCAATGACATTTGAATCAGGAAAATATCCTGCCATTCTCATCTTCTCAAACACCTCAATGACATTTGTATGCTTCCTGTTCCTTGAGAAAAGATCAATCATGCACCCAAACACAGATATATCCTTCACCTCCCCAGCTTCAAAAGCTTGGCGAAAAACCCACATAGCCTCTTCAATCCGACCTGCTCGAGCAAGAATTGTAATTGCAGTCTCCCTAGGGATATTGTCTGGGCGCTTGAGTTCATGAAGCAAACGCTTAGCATGGGCAACCAAACCTGCCCTTTCATAAGCCACAATCATCGTCTGATAAAGAATCTGATCAATCTCAACCCCCGAACTCCTTAGCTTCTGAAACAACATTGCCGCTCGATCCAATTTCCCTGCCTTATCCCATATCGATATTATTGTTGAGTACGTAATGGCATTTGGTTCAATCCCTCTATTCTGCATCTCTTGCACAAGATTCGTAGCTTTTTCATGCTCAAGAGTCATCCCATAAATCTTGATCATGGTGTTGTAGGTTACAACATTCTGCTCAATATCCTTCCTCTGCATCAACCGGAAAAGATGGATGGCTTCCCCAAAAAGCTCAGTTACACCATAAACCCTCAAAAGGGTATTGTAACTAACGACATTGGGTTCAATTCCCATCTTCCTCATGCTCCAAAACAGCCGGTCAGCCTCCTTTGCCATATCTAGCTGCCCATAAACATCAATCATTATATTGCACGTAGTGAGGTCAAGTGGGCACTTCACCTCAGTCATCTCAGAGTACACAGATAATGCCTCAACAAACTTCTGGTTCTCAACATACATTGTCAGAAGTGTCGAATAGCTCACTGTATCTGGCAAAACACTCACCTCCCTCATCTCTTTTATAAGAAGCCGCGCCTCTCGAAATAGCCTAGCTTTGCCAAATACATTAATCATTGAGTTATAAGCCACCAGGTCAGGCACAATACCGGACCCTTTCAATCTCGAAAAGATCGAAATAGCCTTGGAATAATCACATAACTTCCGTGAAAGCTCAATCAAATTACTATACAACACAAGGTCCCCAGACACACGGTCTTGCTCCATTTGCTGCAGCCACCCCAATGCAGAATCAAACATACCCTCCTTCCCAAAATAAGTAATAAGCGTCGAATAAGTATACCTATCGGGCGCTAGCGCTCTTTGGCGCATTTCATCAAACAGTCCACGCGCAATCTCCCACTGCTTCGCGCGAAGCACATTTCTCATCACCACGTTGTACGCGAACACCGAAGGCGAATACGAAGCCTCGTCGTTGATCCAATCAAGAAGCGCGAGCGACCTTTGCCAGTCGGGCTCGCGCGAGAGCAACGAGACCATGAAACGAATCGAGAGCTGTCTACCTTTGTAAGGTGACATTAGCGCATACAGTTCATGCTCGTTCTGGGTTTGACCCATTGAGGCCAAGAGCTCGTCCATGTCTACACTGTGATCCAAGTGCACTTGCTCTTGTTTCTTTCTAGAGTATCGTTGGTGCTGATGAGAAGGCGAGGACGGCGCCGTTTTGTGAAGTGGAGTTCTTCGCCACACATCTTTGGCTGTTGAAGAAGCTGTAACTTTGAGTAACAGCAATCGGGTTCTGGGTTTTCTTTTGGATTTCTTCTTGAAGGGTATGGTGGCGTAATTATTGGTTCTGATGAGGGGCAATGATGGGACGGAGAAAGAAGAAGAAGAAGAAGAAGATGGAAATGAATCTAATAATTGCATGGAAGTAGCAGGAGAGAACGAGACTGTACTCATTTGTTTTGTTAACACAAATACTAGAGTCAAGAGATTTGAGTTAAGAAGAGTTTAGGACTAGAGAGTAGAGACCAGGGCAGTGATGTTCATGCGCTGTTTACTAGTTAATGTCCGCGCCAAAAATGGAGGTTCAAAGCCAAGAGCCCAAGATGGTCGGTTATAGATTTAAGCAGAGGTAGATCCACATAGAACGAAATTAGCAGGTTATGGGTTGAAATTTAATAGGTTCAAATCATATTCGGATTGACACAATTGACCCGTTTAATAAATAGGTTAGGTTAGTGTTCAACTTATAGAACCTGTTTGACCCGTTTAATTAAATACAATTTTACCAATATAACCTTCAAACCTTAGGTGTAGGGACCAGATTTGAGCACTTCTGCTATTGAGAGAGTGGACTCAAGTCCAGTTAGCCCATTACAATGAATTTGTAGAGTGTGGGTAGAAGAACTAGGCCCTAGTGAGGATTATAGCAACTAAACATGGTTACAAGTGAACTAAAGCGTGAAAATCTGTCCTCATCCCTCCACTTTAGGGGTGGTAGCTCTTCTCTCTCCTGCTCTTTTCTACTAAGGCTTTTTATGGTCATACTAGTTGCTCTGATGTTCTCCGTCCCCCATTCCAGAAAGACTTCTTACATTATATATCCCTTTTTAGTTGATCGTAGCCCTCCATTTGTTGATCAAGCAGGCCATCACTTGAGTGCTTGTCCCATCAGCCGTTTTCCCATTCCTACTGTGGGTTGCAGCAACCAAGACTGTACTGTTCAGGGGTCTTTTCCTCATTAATGCGGCCAGAACGTTAGTTGTGGTCATTTAATGTGGAGGTGACAGTTCCTCCCTGAACTGCTCCTTCAACATGCTTCTGTGGCTGCCACGCTATACCGATTCTTTCTCTTGAGATGCTCTGGAGACTCCCCTTGATGGTGTATTGCTCCTCCCTTTAATAGTCTCGGCTATCTAATGACAGAATCGTCTTCGGCGATACTTCTTGGGCAAGTGGGCTTCTTATTTTCATTCTCGGATCCTCAATACCTCCTTGGCATAGGCCCACGGGAATACCTCCTCGGCGTGGGCCTTAGGCCCAGTACGAAGTGGGCCAGGACTGTCTGGCTGACTGGCTCCACATTAGGTATATAAACTTATTAGTTATTGTGCTTTATTTTTTTGACATATTGTGATTGATTATTTGTGATATTGAGATATGTTTTAGTTTTGAGTGATTATTTGTGATGTAGTTACTCATTAGTTTTGAATTTTACATTAAAAATATTTATTTATTTGTTTGTTTTATCATAATTTTTTTTTTCATTTTGATAAAATCTAATAAATAGGTCGACACGACTGACTTGTTTAATAAATGAGTCATATAGGATGATGAATCTTGACCCGTTTAATAAATATGTCGGGTTAGTATTGACTCATATAGTGGGATACTTATGAGTTGACATAATACGAACCCGACACGTGAACACGAATTGCCACCCTAAGATTTAAGTGTCTATTACACACTTGCACACACACTTACACACATAGTACATACACTTTTGCAAAAAAGAAAAAGAAAAAAGGGAAATAATTGGGAGTGTAGTTCATAAATTGGATCCGATGAAAAACAGTAATTTTAATTCATACTACTAATTGATAACTTTAACAAGATATTATTATTATTATTATTGTTTTTATTTTTTAAAATTTGTTACTTATTATAAAATTGTGTAAACTATACATTTGGTCTCTATCATTTATACCATGTTTTTATTTAGTCCATAGTCTTTCAATTGTGTCAAATTGGTCCATAGTTTTTCAGTGCAATGTCATTTTAATCATTGACTCATTCTCATTATCTTTTGGATAAAAATTGCTAATGTGAAAAATGACCAAAATAAAAAAATAGTTTTTGTTAATATGGCAACAAACTTTTTTTTTGGCCGTTTGTCACGTCAGCAATTTCCATGTAGAAGAATTGCAAGGATTAAATTGACACGACATTGAAAGGTTAGGAACCAAATTAACTTAACTGAAAAATTATGAATTAAATTGAAATATGATGTAAATGATAAGGACCAAATACATAATTTATCCTGTAAAATTTTATTAAAATAATAATTATTAATATTAAGAAGCATTTATTATAATTTTTTTTTTCATATATGGAACTATATATTATATTGCTATTTAGAAAAAATATGATTTGGTAAAATTTTAATTAAAGGTTTAAATATATAATAAAATTTAACACTGATTAAAAAATAGAATAGAATACTGATGTCTAAAATTATGATACCTTAAAAATTTATGTTGCAAAATATTACGAGGTTAACTACAATAGTCAAGCACCTTTGATTTTGACACAAATTTAGTTATAAGAGGTAATAATTACTATATAAGTACCAAATTACAAAGATTAATAATATGTTCACAATATTTTCACAACAAATTTTAAATGGTAAGCTATTATTGGTTATAATGTCAGCCCACCACTGACATCAATTTTTTATCCATCAATAAAAACTTACCATCTAAAATTTATTGTGAAATTATTATAAAAATATTGTATCTATATCTCAACAATGTTACAAGCTACTACAAACATACATAATATCCCAAATAAACAATACAAATCAAATAACAATGTTTCCAACCACCTTCCACAATGATAAGTTTCTTGTTAGCAACTAACAACATAAGTATATTCATTATTTGTTGAATGAAGTATGAAATTGTTTGAGTAGAGTTGTGGTGTGCCTTTGTGTTAGAATCCCTTTTCCTCTCCCCTGTGTGTGTGTGTTTGTTTCTTAAAAAGTATGAAATTGCCCCCAGCCCGCTCCAAAAAAAATCTATTATTTATTACAATTACCTAACACAATCTAAAATAAAATTTTACACTTTTAATTTTTTTTTCTTTGGTGAAATTTTCATGTTAATATAACTAACTGTTATATGTCAAATTCATTAAAATAATATATATATATATATATATATACATATTTCAATTCAAAACCTATAATTAGAAGAAAAACAATATTAGCTAGCAGGAATGATAATAGGATCTCATTCATCTTTTAATAATTTATTCTCTTTGATAAAAAAATTGGTGCATATATAATAAATTACGGAGATAATTACATATTAACTGTAGAGTAATTATATAAGTTGTGGAGTATGATATCATTTTCAAGTTAAACTTGGCAGTTTCATCTAAATTTTCATAGTATAGTTTTAAATTATAACAATTTGAACATTTTGGATTGTATAGTAACCAAAATAACAAAAATTTACATAATTAATTAGTTAATACTTTGTACGTACTTATTTAATTAACTACTATAAAATATTTCCATTGATATTTGGTAAGTAGAATTTTGAATTTGAAAAAAATTGGGTTTATATGATGAATATAATAACTTTATACCTTTTATGGGTTTTCATGCATTATAATTTAACATAGTTTTCAAATGAATAGCTTTTTACTTTTGAAATCTGTCACATACATTCGGATGCAATTGTTAACATGCATGTGTGTTAATAGTGTGTCATACATAAATTTTGCCCCTAAATTGAATTTCTGATAGTCACTTATACATTCTATTTAAGCAATTTGAGGTTCATAGGAATGTCTACGATGGTTGAACAACTGGTAATGTTGTGTTAGTAGGTTCCAATTAGTTCTATTAGTAATGTTTCTAATGGTTGAATAAGAGATCTAGGGTTCAATATCTGTCTACACCAAAAACTGATTGGTATCTTAGTCTGATGATAAAGAACTATCATCGGAAGTGGACGCCATAGGTTGAAACTATCTTAAAAAAAAAAAATATATATATATATATATATATAAGCCTTTCTTTCTTCTTCTCAAAAATTAAAAAAAATAAATAAATAAATAAAAGAAAAGAAAAAAAGCATCTTTTTCTTGCTCAGAATAGACATGTTACGGTTCAAACCCCACCAATATATACCAACAACCAATTAGAGTTTCAATCTAATGATAAAAAACTAATTATCATAAAGTGGACATTATAGATTAAAATACTAATCTATATAAGAAGAAAGACATGCGAAATGTCCGTAGGAAGCAATGCACAGTTGAGGTTGGAGTGGAGATCCCGTCCAAGGAGGTGGTGCCTGTTGCTGTATTTCGAGCACTAGGTACCACCTCTCTTGAAACAGGAAGCTCCACTGTGACCTCATTTCTCTTTCCCAGCTCAATTGAATCATCATCTTTCATTCTTTGTGTCACACTTAGAAGCAATTGAAGGGTTTCATGTCACAGAAGGATGGCTCTAGCTGAGACTATGCGTACATAATGTAACCCAGCCACTGTCATCTCTCCTATGACCGGAATCTCTCAATCCTTATACTTTCTTCCTTACAGCTTTCTCTTTTACTTGCCTCTCATACTTATAGGCCAAAATTAAGCTGAGGCTCTTTCTCTGTATCTTCATGGAATAACACAATGAAATTACTCATACAATACAATGAAGTTGCTAACATTTTTTAGGGGATTTTTCCCTCAAATAGTTCGATAGGGAACGGTCATATAAACATGGTCAATGTTCAAAGTTTTAAAATACCTTCTTCGAATGTGAAAGATGAAACTTACTGGTAATTGAGTTTGCATTGGAGAGTAGTTGATAAGGAAAAGAGAGGACAACTTCGACCCTTTCATCAGTTTTGCCGTAAGCTTCTCTTTAATCAGGACGACTCTCCTAGTCTCCTTAGTCCTCACCAATAACCTTCTCAGTTCTCACAACTAAATAGTCTTTCTATTTTTTTGAAATTTAGTTCTTTCATGATCATTGGGTTGAGACGATTACTTTTTTTCACTCTCTCTTTTTATTTTTTTATTTTTATGAATACTTTTTCTCTTTTAATGATAACAAATATAGGAAAATTTAGCTGATGCTCTAAGTACATTTGTAAGTAAACCATTTTAAGAAAGATTTTATAGAAAAAAAAAAAAAAATTTTGACAGTTTTTTTTTTCTTCTTTTCCTAAGACAATAGTCCATTAACAAATGTGTTAAGAGCAACTATTAACATGACCCAACAAATATTTATTCGTGAAAGCCAATCAAAAAAGAAATATAAGATGTTATAAGATGTTTATTTATTCGTGAAAGCCAACAAATATTTATTGACCAAGTGTTATAAGATATTTATTTTTTTAGAAGACAATTTCTAAGAACTTATTAGTTCATTTTGTAAATAAATAAATAAAAAAACAAAGAAAAGTACATGCTTTCATGGAGTCTTAATTTTTAATATAAATTAATGATTTGATCTGATTAACTCTGAATTCATTTGTTGCAATTAGATTTTTTTTTTTTTTTTTTTTTTTTTTTGGGATGAATTAGATAATTTTTCAATACACTTTATCATCCTTTTAAGCTTTAAGATTAGACAAAGTGAGATTCAAATAATAAACCAATAGTATTTTTTTTTGGTTAAAAGGGGAAAGAAATAACATTAACTAGCCAAAAACGGCGAAGTAGTGGCTGAAAGCCTTAGGGAATACAAACCAGAAGCATCCAAATTTAAATTTACATATAAACTTTCATAAGGAGGAGAATCAAAAACAACAAAATTCTTTAACAGGGAGCATCCTCCTTTAGCAAGTATGTCCGTTACATATTTTGTGATGCTTTGTATTTGTGGTTTGAATATATCCAACCTTCCCTCTTCCACTATCTACTTATCTCAAAAGAGGGGACAAAAGTTAATTTGATCATTTTTTTTTTAATTTTTTGTTTTCATGCATTTTGGATTTTGCTGTCACAGTTTTTAATGGTTTAGTATGTATTAAATTGGAGCAAAAAAAATATTTATCTTATCAACGTATTAGAGAATTAACATGCAGCATACAATATACGTTGGTATATGATATGAATTATATCAAATTGGTATATTAAAATATGTATAGGCCCATACATATACGAGGGAATTTAATTTAGGCCTGCGAAAATTTATTAGATTTAGTCAAAGAGAGCTCAATAACCCCAAAAAATATATACCTTCTTAGTTGTTTTCATGAGAGGATAGTTTTACAATGTCCACTAAAAAAAAAAAGAAAGAAAAAAAAAAAGAACTCTTTATCTTCTTTCTATCCACATGAATCATAAGGCCACAATATGACAACAAAAACATCATTTATTTTTTATATATAGACAGAAACATCACTTTTAAATAATTTATTTTTTATATATAGACAGAAACATCACTTTTAAGGTAGCCAATTTAAATGAAAACTTTATAATTATATTCTTAAGTCTTAACCGAACAATTATTTAGAATTACTTAATTATATTTGTTAAATATTATTACGTAACTGATGATAAAAAAAAAAATTAATTGAATATATTTTAAATTTGTAACAAATATTTTAATATATACATATTTATAATTTTTAATAAATTTTATAGAATATTCATATATCAATACATGATATATATAATCCACGATTCAAAAAAAAAAAAAAAAAAAAAACCAAATTGATGTGACAATGATATGTTTGGAAACCCCTTAAACAAGATAATAAATGAATGTTTAAATTTTTTTTTTTTTACTGGTGATACGATAGTTTGTAAGGTCTATATAGTAAAATATGTAGTATTCCTAACATCACTGTAATGGTACATGCTTTGCATGGAATCCTAATTTTTAATTTAAAATAATAATTTGACTAACTCTCTATTCTTTTATATGTTGTTGCAATTAGATTGTTTTGAATAATTAGATAGTTTTTTAATTCACTTTATAATCATTTATGAGTAGGTAAAGTGAGGTTCAAGTAATATTTAGTGGTAATGACACCTTTTACAATGCCCATATTTGTGATTTGAACCCAACTTGCCCCCTCCCTCACTACCCAATATCTACTTATCTCAAAAAAGTGGACAAAGTTAATTTGATTTTTTGTTTTTGTTTTTATTTATTTATTTAGGATTTAGCTATCACAATAATACTTATAATTGTTCAATGTGCACCACACGAAAAGGAATGTTGTTGTCAGGAGTGATGGTACGTTAAGGCCAAGGTGGTCCTAAGACCATCCTGACTTGAAAAAAAAAATTATATGTAATAATTAAAATTTTATACTTGTCTACCCTTAAAAAAATATTTGTGACCACCCTGAGTTTTTTCTTTATGCTCAATAGAAATAAACTTTGGTCCATAATTTGGTCCACTTAACAATGTATTGGGGCCTTTCAAGCAAAAAGAAAAAGGCCAAAAAAAAAAAAAATTGAACTAAAATATGTAATTTTTTTTTTAAAAATAATAATAGCAAGCCCAAATGCCTAATAAAGACTTTAGGGAAAAAAGCCCAAGATCAATCCTCCCTTACCACTACTCAGACAGATTTTTAAATGAACAAAAATAATAATAATTAAATTTTTATAAACTATATACCCATCAATTCGCACCACCAATTGAATCAAATTTTAAACCAAAATAATTCCTAACCTAAAGGGAAATAAGAACCTCAGTCATTAGCAGTCACTGGCCTCAACGTATTGCTCGCTACCGCCCCTGATCCTAGAGCACATCGGCAATGGTGACAACAAGATTGGTTGGCCCAGAGCAACGCTGAAGGTAACCCAGCTAGCCTATCCAATTCTAAGTTCTCAACATGCAGTAGTGTAGCCTATCAAGGTATTTCAGTTCTCTTTTTTTTTCTTTTCTATGTCATCTCTGCTCTGAGAGCGGCTCTCTCTCTCTCTCTCTCTCTCTCTCTTTGAAACTAAAAAATTTGGTTCTCTAAATCTCTTTGGAATTGATTCAATTGAATAGCTTTGCCTAATTGCCTTTATTTGACTTTATTGGTTTGTGAGTTTGTCGTTTTGTGTATGTTTTATATTTCTTTAATGTTTTGTGTAAGTGTATGACTATATAGCCTATATGTAATGTAATTGTTAAATTGTGTTGATTGGCTGGCAGTGACTCTTGTCTCTTGAATGGGGTGGATGGGGCCAGCCGTGGCATTGGATATTTGAATTGGAGTAGTGGAGGCATTAAAAGTTAGTGAGTAAGACATTATAAAAGACAAAAAAAATTAAATTATGTTAGGCAAAGAAAAATAATGAAACTGCTAAACAACTAATTAATAATTGTAAAACTTTATGTATTTGCTTGTTTTTTGTTGTTGTTGTTGTTGTCTGATGTGGATAATTTTCAATTGAACAAGACCAGGGGGTGCCAAACCTTTCTGTCTACACTAAAGGGGGATGACTAACTGGGGGACGATCTACCCATAGGCCAACGGGTCAGGCAGCCCCTGACCTCGATAACCCATCCACCTAGGGTTGACTTGCGTGGGGCCACTCACACATCCTAACATGGGGGTTACTTGCACATCACGACCAAAGGTCCTACCACACAATCAAATCTTCCATATATTGAAAGGTGATCTCGAGTATCTCGGGACCTTTCTCTTTACAAGGAAATTCCCCCGTATCAAGGGATTTGGAGCGGTTCCCTGCCACTATATAAACTATAAACCTTACCTTTCTTGAGGTACGTGAATTCTCCCTAACTCTGGCACTCTTGAGTTCTTGAAGATTCTTCTATCACTGACTTAACTTTCGGAGGGCCTTTGGCCAATACCCCATTGGTGCCCTTTGATTGGTTCTTCTTTTTTGTTCTTCAGGTACATCCATTGGCACGTGTGTGGACAACTAACTCACTAACAATTTTTGTGCATCATCAGTTGGTGCTGTCTGTGGGAAACAAGTGATAAGCCATATCACTGTTTCAAAGACAAAGAATTGTATGGTCCTGACACAATCAATGGCCACCACTAACCAAGAGACCAGAAACCCGCCTAATTCATTGGAGAGGCAGGTGCAAACCCTCAATGTGGCAGTTGAACGGCTAACTCAGCAAAATCACGAGTTGGAATGACAATTGGAGCAACGGAATGATCGGGAGCCAAATGACCAAAATGACGAATAGGAAAGGGACGAATGTGATATCAATCGTCCCCCAACAAATGATCACCAAAAGAGGGACGACCAAGAGGAAAGCAATGCCGTCAGTAGGCTGGACCAACAGGACACCAATTGTCCCTCTGAGCTAGAGGTCGACGCGTTATGCATGACGTAAGAGATGCAGATGATGAAAGAGAAGATGGATATGATGATGAATGCCTTTGAGGGTCGGATGTCCACTAGCTTGGACGAACTAGTCCATTGTACTGATTCTCCTTTCACCTCACCAGTCACATCTTTCCCTTTACCAGCCAAGTTCAGAATGCCACAAGTAGAAGCATATGATGGGTTGAAGGACCCCCTCGACCACCTAGAGTCGTTCAAAACTCTCATGCACTTGCAAGGGGTGCCGAACGAAATCATGTGCAGAGTCTTCCCCACCATGCTTAAAGGGCCAGCCCGAGTATGGTTTAGTAAGATAGCCCCCAATTCTGTCTCAACTTTCAAGGAATTAAGTGGGCTCTTTGTCACACATTTCATTGGGGATCAGCGACATAAGAGATCCACAGCAAGCATCCTAAACGTCAAACAGCGGGACGACAATAGCCTCAGGTCGTATGTCACTCTGTTCAATAAGGAGGCAAAATTGATTGACGAAGCAAACTACAAAGTCCTGGTCACGGCCTTTACCAATGGGCTTTGCTCAGGAAAGTTCTTGTTCTCTGTTTATAAGAATGATTCGAAGACCATGACTGACATGCTGTACCAAGCCACGAATTATATGAAAGCAGAGGATGCTGTAATTGCCAGAGAGGGCGGACCAAAGAAACGAGAAAAGCATGATGATCCCCGTCCTAACAGGGGAAGGAAGGCAACCTGAATAGGTGATAGAAGGGATGAACGAAGGTCAAGGCCCCTGCCAGGGCGAATGACCAACTTCACTCCTCTTAACGCTCTGCTCGATCAGGTCTCGATGTAGATTAGGGATGACCCTGTCTTAGCGTGGCCCAATAGGCTGAAGGGTGACCTGAACAAAAGACCGAGGAATAAGTACTGTTACTTCCACCATGACCATGGGCACGACACCTCTGATTGCTATGACCTAAAATAATAGATAAAAGCTCTCATTAGGCAAGGAAAATTACAGCGGTTTGTAGGGCAAGAAATGATAGGAAAAAACCCACCACGGGACCAAGAGCCGAACCAACGAGCTGAGGAACGACCCAGGGCCCCACTTAGAGAGATAAGAGTGATCGGTGGGGGTAGCATAATGATCGGATCCTCGAGGAAGGCAAGGAAGACCTACCTACGGACAGTACAAAATGTCCAACTAACCGGTCATCTGCTCAAGCTTACTCGGATGGATGACCCGATGATCATTTTCACTGAGGAGGATGATCGACGAGTCCACCACCCCATGACGATGTCTTGGTAATCAATCTGGCCATTGTAAACTTCAATACCTGACAAGTCCTGGTGGACAACGAAAACTCAGCTGACATCCTCTACTATCTAACCTTCCAACAGATGAGGATAGGTAGGGAACGGCTCAGGCCATCGGACGTCCCTCTAGTAGGCTTCTGCAGAACAAAGGTCATGCCCGTTGGATCTATCACGTTACCAGTCAGCATTGGCACTTATCCTCAAAAAATCACCAAGGATGTCACCTTCTTGGTAGTGGATTACTCATCAGCCTAGAATGCCATCATCGAGCGACCAACGCTTAACGCATGGAGGGTAGTTACATCCACGTACCACCTACTACTAAAGTTCCCTGCAGATTGCAGGATAGGAGAAGCCCGTGGGGATCAGATGATGGCCCAGGAATGCTATGTAGCGATGCTGGAAATGGATGAACAAATGACCACCATGAACATTGAAGAGTGACGAGTGAATGTAGAACCGATGGAAGGATTAGAAACCATATCCCTGGACAACGAATATGTAGAGTGGATCACGCACATCAACATGCAAGCTAGCGCTTCTGTTCGAAGAGGATCGATCCTTTTCCTACGGGACAATCTAGACGTCTTTGCCTGGACCCACGAAAACATGCCCGGGATCGACCAAAATACCATCGTCCATCAACTCAACGTCTCCCCATCCTTTCCACCCGTTCAACAAAGAAAGAGGGTCTTTACACAAGAAAATGACAAGGCCATAGTTGAAGAAGTTCACAAGTTGTTGGGCACAGGCTTCATTAAAGAAGTCTACTACCCTGAATGGTTAGCTAACATAGTAATGGTTAAGAAGGCGAATGGGAAATGAAGGATGTGTATGGACTTCACCGACCTGAACAAAGCTTGTCCAAAAGACAGCTACCTCCTCCCACGAATCGGCTTCCTTGTAGATTCGACAGTTGGGCACCAGTTGTTGAGCTTCATAGACGCCTTCTCTGGTTACAACCAGATCAAGCTTGAGGAGTCTGACCAAGAGAAGACATGGTTTTTCACAAGCCAATGCCTGCTTTTCTACAAGGTCATGCTATTCAGATTGAAGAATCCAGGGTCAACGTATTAGAACCTCGTAAACAAGATGTTTGTTCGATAGATCAGACGGAACATCAAGGTAGACGTAGATGACATGCTAGTGAAGACCAAAGAAGAGGACCATCACCTGGATGATCTTAGAGAGACATTCGAAACTTTTCGCCTCTACAGAATGAAGCTAAATCCCAACAAATGTGTGTTCGCGGTATCATCGGGAAAGTTCCTTGGTTTCATGGTATCCCAACCAGGTGTCAAAGCCAACCCTGATAAGATTCAAGCAATCCTAGAGATGAGCCCTTCGAATAATGTCAAAAAGGTACAAAGCCTAAATGGAAGAGTAGCAGCACTTAACAGATTCGTCTCGCGGGCTATGGATAAATGCTTGCCATTCAGAATTCTGAAGAAAGCTTTTGAATGGACCTACAAATGTCAGAAGGCATTCGATTAGTTGAATGCATACCTGGCATCCCCACCACTCCTAAGTCCATCCAAACCCGATGAAGAGCTCCTCCTATACCTAGCCGTATCTCCCACGGCCATCAGTTCAGCTTTGATACGAGAAGAAGATTGTGTGCAATTACCTATGTACTACATCAGTCGAGCATTAAGGGGGGCAGAAGAGAGATATCCCCCCATGGAGAAGTTAGCCTTCGCTTTGATCACAGCAGCCCGTAAACTCAAGCCGTACTTCCAAGCATATACCATAATAGTTCAAACGGACAAGCCCCTTCGGAAAACAATGGATAATCCGGAGGCCGCCAGATGATTAGTCTTATGGGTAATAGAATTGAGCGAATTTGACATATAGTACAGCCCAAGGACCGTGATCAAGGCCTAGGCCTTGGCTGACTTCATCGTTGAGTTCACAACTGGCGAAACTGACGACTAGGGGCAACCCTATGGAGGGTTCAAACAGATAGATCATCCAACAAGCATACTGGAGGGATCGGAGTAGTCCTTCAATCCCCCAAAGGGGATACCATCGAATGTGCCGCCCGACTCCAATTCTCGACGACAAATAATGAAGCCGAATACAAAGCCATTCTCACAGGTTTTGATTTGTCCAAAGTAGCTGGGGCCTCATCTATTGTCCTTCATAGTGACTCCCAAGTTGTCATCGAACATATCAATGGGGATTACGAAGCCAATAGGGAATAAATGAAAAAGTATCTCAACCTTATTAAGAGACAGTCAAGCCAAGCATTTGTGGTAGAATTCATACAAGTCTCAAGGGAAGAAAATGAGCATGTCGATCGATTGGCCAAAGCTGCATCTGCAAAACATATGATGATCAGTCAACAGGAACTATCCTTCATTCAACCATCCCCCTTCATTGAGGAATTGGAGATACAGATAATTCTGAAGGGCGCTGATTGGACAACTCCAATCGTCCCTTACCATAAAAAGGGGACTTTTCGAAGACTGCGATGAATCCCGATGATTGAAAGTTCGAGCAGCACGCTTCATGCTAGTAGCGGATGTGCTATACAAGAGAGGTTTCTCCCAACCATACCTAAGGTGTTTAACCCCTAACGAAGCGGACTACGCTATGAGGGAAGTCCATGAAAGGGTGTGGGGAAACCACTCAAGGGCACGATCATTGGTCCACAAGCTCATACGAGCGAGGTACTATTGGCCTACAATGCAGAAGGATGCCCAATCCTACATGAAGACATGTGACAAGTGCCAATACTTCAGCAATGTCGTAAGGCAACTGTCCGAACCATTTACCTCGATGAATGCCCCATGGTCTTTCACTCAATGGGGACTCGACATCATGGGACCGTTTCTGATGGCAATGCGACAGCTCAAGTTCCTTGTTGTTGGGATCGACTACTTCACCAAATGGGTAAAGGTAGAGCCATTGGCAACCATCATGGAAAATAATGTCCGTAGCTTCGTCTGAAAGAGCATCATCTACCGGTTTGGGATTCGTAGGGCCTTCATCTTTGACAATGGTAAGCAGTTTAACAACGATGCATGCAGAGACTTTTGCAATCAATTGGGAATCAAGAACCATTACTTTTCACCTGCCCACCCACAAGGCAATGGGCAAGTCGATGTTACAAACTGATCCTTGTTCAAGCTGATCAAGAATCGGCTAGAGGGGGCAAAAGGGATATGGCCGGACAAACTATCGAGCGTCTCATGGGCATATAGGACAACTGCTCGGACACCCACAAGAGAAACACCATTTCATCTAGCATTCGGGAGTGAGGCTGTCATCTCTGCAGAAGTGGGAATAACATGCTACAGGATAGCCCACCATGATGAAAGGAAGAATGAAGAGGGGATCTGTTTGCACCTGGACCTGCTGGACGAGGTAAAGATGACTACTGAGCAATGAATGAATCGATACCAAGACCTCATGGCCAAGCACTATAATGCCAAGGTAAAGCCACGACACTTCAACATCAGGTACCTTGTCTTAAGAAAAGTAACCATAGCTACCAAGGATCCTACCCAAAGGAAGTTAAGACCTAACTAGAAGTAATGGCGACTCCAAGAATTTTGTCCAGGGTGTTCTTATTCCACTTTGAAAATTTTTTGGGTCATTTCGGTCTATTTCGGGTGTTTCGGGATGTTTCGGTAAATACCGATCGAAATTCAAGATTTGGCCTTTAAAAAAAAAATTCTTAAAACCAAAACAAATTTGCATTCTGTACACCGAAAAACTTCAAAAGGAAAAAAAAAAAAAATGAAAAGAAAAGAAATGAACAAAGGTACCTGTACAATAAACTATAAGTTCATTTGAAATATTAATAAAATTATTAATTATTATTATTTAGTTGTTTCATAAATTTGTTTGTCTTTTATAAACTATAATTTGTTGTATTGTTATTTCATTAATTATTAAATTATTAATTATTGTTTAGCCTAACATAATTTAATTTGTTTGTCTTTTATATTGTATTAGTTAATTAAATAATTAATTATTGGTGTTTAGTTGCTTCATTAATTTTTTTTACTAACTACTAGTAGTCTAGCTAGCACACACCCCACAGTGCATTAGCACACACTAGCACATACCTCATGTGTGCACACACCCTTGCCTCTGCATGCCTTTACTTCCCCAATTCAAATATCCCACCCTTGAGCCCATACCACACGGCCCCATGGCCCCATCTACCCCCACTCAACAGATACGATTCACAAAAGAGGAGCCAATCAGATAAATTCAACATTAAAAGACAAACTCACCAACATCAACTGACCAACACAATGACACACCAACGGCTAAAGTAAAAAAAAAAAAAAAAAAAAAAACAGGGGCGAATAAATTGAATAATTATAAAGACTTAAAGAGAGAGAATCAGTTCAAAAAGAAAGAGAGCTCTCTCTCTCTCTCAAAACAGAACAGTCCACACTCTACAGCATATGAGCAAAACCCAAAGATTAAGAGAGAAAAAGAGAGAGAAGTAGTGTAAAATACCTTGAGGGAGGCTTGAGAGGCGGCGCTGAGGGCCGCGGCAGCACGTCGAGGCGTCGGAGGCGAGGAAGGATTCGAGGCCAAGCGTCGGCGTTGCAAGCTCTAATCCGATCGGACCGATCTTCGATCTCCGATGGCCAATCCATCATCCAAGCTCTGTTGCTCGAGTTTCAGGCAGAGGCGCCATCGCCGCGTTGCGCTTATGTGCTTGATAATGAGGTTTTAGGTGGAGGAGTGCATTGTCGTTGATGAGCCTCATCAGATGAGGTTTTTTTTCTTTAGGTTAGGAAAGGATTCTGATTTTAGGTTTTGCTTTTACCATTTGATGATTGAGGCGGACACGTATTTGTATTTTGTATTGGGTTTTATCGTTTTGGTTGGTTGGTTGCTTTTTTTTTTTTGTGTGGAGAATACGTTTGGGTTGGGCCTGTTGGGTATTTGTTTAGGATTGAAGTTGGGCTTTTTTTTGGGCTTGTTCTGTTACAAATTTTTTTATTTTTTATTTTTATTTATTTATTTTTTTATTTTTTCAGATTCTCTGTTACAATTTTTTTTTTTTTTTTAAGATTTTAGTTCAAAATTTGTTTGGCATAAAAATTTTGAGGTGTTCCTGATAGGGCTTGAGGGTGTTCCTATTTTATTTTAAGGGTAAACAAATAAATAAATTTAAATTATTATAAATAATTTTTTTTTCAAGTCAGGGTGTTCTTGGGAACACCCTGGACTTTGAGTGGCGTCACCCCACTGACTGGAAGGGTCCATACAGAATCATTGATTGCAACAGAAAGGGTACCTACCACTTGGAGATGCTCGACAAACAAAGGCTGCACCATCCTTGGAATATCGAGCACCTTAGAAAATACTATCAGTAGCACACCAGCAACAAATAAATAAATTTAAATTATTATAAATATTTTTTTTTTCAAGTTCGGGTGTTCTTGGGAACACCTTGGACTTTGAGTGGCGTCACCCACTGACTGGAAGGGTCCATACAGAATCATTGATTGCAACAGAAAGGGTACCTACCACTTGGAGATGCTCGACAAACAAAGGCTGCACCATCCTTGGAATATCAAGAACCTTAGAAAATACTATCAGTAGCACACCAACAACAACCTATGTTATTGCTTATGTTATCGCTTTTCTTTAGGTTTTTGTTTAAGTAGTTGACAGACCCATTTTTTGGCTGATAAAACAGCAAGTTATCATCATTTTGATTCAATTTATTTTCAAACAAAGTTATTATTATCTACAATAAGAAAAGGCTCATATAAAAAAATGAAGCCTAGTTTAAAAGGCAAATAGACGATCAAGGATGCCCTCGTGCACCTGATCAAATCCTAAGTCCTACCTAAAGGATGGATAGATGATCGAGGATGCCCTTGAGCACCTAATGAAATCCTAAGTCCCACCAAAGGGATGGACAGACGATCAAAGATGCCCTTGTGCACCTGATTCTTATCAAAACTCAAAACCCTACCTGAAGATACCTCGAGCACATGATCAAATCCTAAGTTCCACCAAAGGGATGGACAGACGATCGAAGATGCCCTTTGTGCACCTAATCAAATCTTAAGTCCTACCTAAGAGATGGACAGACGATCAAGGATGCTTTCGTGCACCTGATCCTTAACAAAACTCAAAACCCTACCTGAAGGGTAAAACCGACGACTCAAAGAAAGAAGGAGTGGATTGCAATAATCGACGAGTCATACCCATTAGTGCCTAACACTAAAATAAACCCTCAAAAACTAATGATTAAATAAGACGCTGATAAGGAATAAAGAAATCGACGAGCATGAACACTAAAACAAAATGCAAAGAAATTTAAAAGTGAAAGCTTTGTAAGATTAATGGAAAGTATGAGTGTTAGCCTAAAACAAGGCACCGCCATTGTTTTTGAGTTACAAACCAAAGACTAAAAGACAAGAAGCAATAGAAAAGAAAAAGTACAATTAAAGTTTTTTAAGGATTGGTAGGGGGGTTGTTAGTCTACTTTAGAGGGTCCATAGGGTCGTCGACCACACCACCAGGCTCGTCGGTTACCAACACCTCTTCATCAGTCTCCATATCATCAGGAGTTAGCTCGGTAGTAGAAGTCGTCGGGGCAGTTAGCTTGATCTACATTTGGGAAAAGTCCAGGTCTGGGAACATAAGGGTAGCTTCTTTGCGAAAGTCCTCAAACCTGTCCCCATAATAACCCTCATTTCATCGAAATAGGGTTGAGACACCTAGTACTCCTTAATGGCCTCCTCCTTCACTTTTTCTATATGCTCATGCAGCGCATCCACCTTAGATTTCAAATTGGTGTTCTCCTTCATTAGATCGTCGGTTTGATGGGCCATCCCACTCAACTTGGCCTCTAGATCAATCACCTCCTAGCCAAGAGCCCGAGAAGAATCCTTGAATTTCTTCAAGTTATCTACTTCGAACTCCAAACGATCCTTTAGGCGCTTGATTGACTCTTCGCGAGATAAGCAATGAATTTGCAAAGCTCGCATCCTTACCAAGCCCTGAGTAAGAAGGGATGAGTTAAAGTCAAAGAGGGATGAACAACATAAAGGGACAAGTCTACACAAGGGGACGAATGCAATGGAAACATACCCTCATCATGTCATGAAGATCGGAGTCACCCAAAGGGTCGGTCTAGTGGAGGAGGGACGACGGGGCCTTGGGAGGTCATGAGACCCTTCCCCTTTCCATGACGAGGAGCATCAACAACAACCTCGCATGCCTTCGGACGAATGGATGAACCACTAACACCTTTACTCGATGATTGAACATTGGAGGTGTGCTTCCGCTTCTTAGAGGCATGAATGGGTTGGGTCGACGATCCCCCGCCTTGAGCTCTAAAAGCGGTGGCTTTCTTAATCTCCTCCTACCTATTCTTTGCTGCTTGCTTATTCTTTGCTGACTCCATCTCTGAAACCAATGAGTTGGTTAGAAGAGGCACAAGTATAAGCTAAAGCAAAGCAAAAGCGATGATAAAAAATACTTACGAACTCGTGAGAAACGATCCAACTGTTGGGCTTCTTCAGAGGGGACGAGTCCACTACAGAAGGCGTGGAGTGTGTCTAAATTAACAAGCTTCTTCCAACACCTTTCCTCAAAAGGTATCTCGAAGACCCTCTCCAAAAATGCCTCCTGCTCAGGAAGGAACACTGGACGCATTGTAGCTGAAACAAGTAGAAAAGATACGTTAGTTAAATAAAGAATGTAAACCGACGACCTAGACAACATCTATGACTCACCAAACTTGTTCAACAGCCCCCAAGAGTGGTCATAAAAGGACCCTATGCTATTCCACTTGTTGGGTTGACACACCAATTAACCCTTTGCATAAAAAAGAACCTGGCTTTCTACTGACGATTGGAATCTGGCATATCAGATATCAACTTCAAGGCAGCTCGACGACACACAAAGTTATAAAAACCCTTAGATCGAGGGATCCCCTAGGGTTTATAACAATAGAAGAACTCCTTTAGAGTTAAGGAGCGACGACCTCCAATAAGCTAACCCCACAGCATCTCAACCCTAATGAAGATCCTCCAAGCATTAGGGGTTATCTAGCTGATAGACATGCCCATGAAGGAGGCTAATTGACGATGCAGGGAGGAAAGGGGCAGACGAAGCCCTGCTATGAAGGTAGTCTCGTAGAAGCCTACGTCAGACGACCTCTCGTCATAGCACTTCTCCCCTATGACACCTTTCCTAATGGGCACATTGTTGGGTATTTGGAAATAGGGCCTTAGTTTGCCAAAGACCTTATTGCTCATATCAACTGGGAAATCATGAATGGACCAATCGTAGGGAAGGATAACCTCTCTTGGTCGTCGCCTCAAAGGACTGGCCTCCTCTAAGGAGGGATCAAATGCAGACTCCCTATCGGATATCAACGAGTCGTCTGATGAATACTCAAGCCTAGAGTGACTAGACAAGTCGTCATCTGAATTCATGCGGACTGACGGGGTACGTTTACTCATCGCTTTACTATCTCCAGACATCTCTCACCTATAAGCAACAAATGAAAGCTAATATTCTACTCTACTTCCTAAGTGTGCAACTAACAAACAAAAAAGGAAGAGGGAGAATAAAAGAAACCAATGAAGCATACCTATGGAATAGACGAACGAGTGACCAACGAAGCAAGGGAACCGACGATTGAGCTCTAGGATCAGAATGGAAAATTTTCAGGTAATGAGGACAATAATGACATTGGACTATTTATAGGATGGTCTAGCAAAAGAAACGAAGCGTCGCGACGTTTGGTTCCCCCAATCAGGAAGTGACACGTATCATTAACCCTATCAGAAGGACATAATTTCCCCTATTTATGACGTAACGCATTTATGACAACTTCGTGACCCGTCGGCCATCCCGACGACTTATGAAGTAAGGGGCAGTTGATGAAGATAATTTTCAATTGAACAAGACATGGGGGTGCCGAACCTTTTTTACTACACTAAGGGGGGATGACTCACTAGGGGACGATCAACCCATAGGTCGACGGGTCAGGCAGCCCCTGACCCCGACAACCCATCCCCTTAGGGTTGACTTGCGTAGGGCCACTCACACACCCTAACATGGGGATTACTTGCACATCACGACCAAAGGTCTTACCATGCAATCAGATCTTCCATATATGGAAAGGTGATCCTGAGTATCTTGGGACCTTTCTCTCTACAAGGAAATTCCCCCGTATCAAGGGATTCGGGCTAGTTCCCTGCCACTATATAAACTGTAAACCTTACCTTTCTTGAGGTACGTGAATTCTCCCTAGCTTTGACATTCTTGAGTTCTTAGAGATTCTTCTATTACTGATTTAACTTTTGGAGGGCCTTTGGCCGATATCCCACCGGTGCCCTTTGATTGATTCTTCTCTTTTATTCTTCAGGTACATCCATTGGCACGTGTGTAGACAATCAACTCACTGATGATTTTTGTGAATCATCATTGTCAATATATGAATTTCTCTTATTATTAGATTGTGTAATTTATGCTTTTTAAGGACCATTTTGGAAAAAATTCCTGAAACCGCCACTGGCTGTTGTGAGTTTATATCGAAGTAGGGTGTACGTTACTATGTATTAGAAATTTTCCATGTAGTACGTGTATCATATAAATCGTATATTGAATTGTTTTATCAATATTTATATGCCCATATGTATGAATTTATTTTAGGCCTGTGCAAATTTATTTGATTTGACCAAAGAAATTAACAACTGAAAGAAGGGGAAAAGCTAACGGGTTGGGGAATTGATTTAGGATTTTTTTTTTTAAATTTTTTATAAGAAAATAGAAAAGTAATTAACTTTTTTGATAAATTTTTATATTTTTTATAAAAATAGTATCAAAACTTTGTTAAAATAATTAATTAATAAATACCCTATGAAATATATATATATATATATATATATTTTGAGGCTTACCAAGAATTTTCACCTTCTTCTATTTTTAATGAACTTTTTGGCTTCTTTGCATACATCCTATTATTTAAATTTAAAAGAAGAATAAAATAATTTTTTTATAAAAAAGTTGGCCAAGGGCAATCATGTTTAATTCCGCTTTTCAATAAAAGTTTCTATTTCAATATAATAATAATAATAATAATAATAATAATAATAATAAAGAAAAGTAAAGGGGTGGCCAAGGCAAAGGTAATCCTCTTTATGCGACAACCAGGTTTTGAATCTTTTGAAACAAAGCATTGTAGCCCCTCTATACAAACGCTCTCAACTGCAGATTACAAGAACCAAACAAAGCAGCAAATAGGAAATCAGAGCAACAACTCTATATATATATATATATATATATATTAAAGGATAGCTCAAGTACACCTTACAAGTTGAATTGAAAGGAGAGGGTAGCAGTTGTTGGAACAAATTAACATGGTTGTAACGAGTAAGACAAACAACTCTATGTACCCCATTTCTAAAATATCTAACCCATTGTTGCCTAGGATATGAAGATATCTTCATGTTGTCCTCGATCACCAATAAAGAATATGCACCCCCAGTGGGTAGATACTGTACTCTTGTCTCTTGCTTCAACGCTGCGCATGCAGCTGGATCGATGTGAAAGTTTTGAATACCATCGTCGATCTCTTTGGGCTTTCTGCACCTGTCCTCTGTCCTCGTTGTCGTAGCACTGTACACACCTCATTTCGCAACAATAAAATTAAGGCTGCGTTTGTTTTGGGTGAAAACCACTTCTGAAAATGTTTTTCTGTAATTGTGGGTATTTGATTGCGCATGGAAAATCAATTTTCTGGAAATTCTTTTCTGTTGACCGTGAGTCAAGGGTGAAAATCACTTCCGTTTTTATTTTCACTTCAAATATCCATTTCTGGAAAACAGAGAGAAAGAGAGCACGAAAAGAGAGAGAGAGAGAGAGAGAGCACGAACCGCCGCTCCAAGCCCAGAGCACATCACTGGCCACCTTCGACCCACGAACCCACGAACCCACGAACCCATCACATTCGACCTTCAATCCAGACCCAGCGAGTCGCACCGCGCTGCGCCGATCGAACCCAATCACCTCACCGCAACGATCTGACCGGATTTGATGATTTTTTTTCTTTGGTTTTGTTTCTTTTGTGGCTTTTGATTGCCGGAGTTTGCTGCTGTGGGTTGAATTGAAGTTTCGGTGGTGTGTGGTGTTGGAATTTAGCCGTGATTTTGAATTTTTTTGTAATAAAATTTGTTTGGATGCTGAGAAAATAGCCAAGAAAATGTGAAAAATGTGTAGGAAAATAGCATTTTCAGAATAGAACCAAACACATGAAAATATTTTTTACAACAATTTTCATAATACAACCAAACACTTGAAAATATTTTCCTTTTCAGAAAATAGCATTTTCGAAAAATAAGCTATTTTCCGAAAAATATTTTACGGGAACCAAACACAGCCTTAAGGTCACCTTTTTAGTACTTAAAAGCAAATTGATAATTTCACATAGGTAGAAATTAAAGTTCATAATTGATCCAGCATCAAAATTCACATCACATGATATCATTATTGAATAGGGGAAATTTGTATTTTTCTGAATCCAAATAAAATGAGCAATTTTTATAGATCAAGGAATGGTCTTATCATAGGCATACATGCGTAGGACCATCCTAATTAATTTTAATTGTTTGTCCAAAAGATTAATTGAAATTTAATTAAAAAAAATATTTTTATATTGATCCCAATCATGAATATAATGGTAGACATGCAATCACGAGAAAACCCGAGAAAACCCATGCCAAGAAGATAATGTGAATTTTTTTTTTTTTTTTTAGTTTTATATATAATTTAATAAATTTTAGTGGATAATTTTATTTAAGTCCTTTAGGATAAAAACTGTTTATAATTGAATCTTCATCTTAAAATTTATTATTTAGAGTTTTTTTTTTTTTTTATAGAAAAAATTCTCGTTCTTCTCAAATCGTAGTTCTCCCAAGTACCAACATACAAATTATAAGTGAGACACATATAATGCAATACTAAATTATTTCTCTACTAACGTACTATGTTTAGTAAATTCATTCACGTTGATTAAATATCTTAAATCTAAAGGTTAAGTGATGTTATATCATTTAATATAAAATTTTAAATGAGATGATATTTTGTTTAACGCTATATAACCTAAATTAAACATCATTCTTAAGATGTCAGAACTATGAGAGAGAGAGAGAGAGAGAGAGAGTATTAACAAAATATTACTGATTGTCCTAAAAGTTTAAGTTATTAGAAAATAGTATTTTAACACAGCATGGTATATAGAAATTAGACAAAAGTATCCGGTCGAGGAGAGATGGTACCTAACTGCCTATTTCTGTATTTTAATTTTCAAGCACTAGGTGCCACCTCTCCTTGAAAAATATGTCAAATTCATTAAAATATATATATATATATATATATATATATATATTATCAATGTATCTTATAATTTAAAACCTATAAAAGAAAACTAATATTAACAAAAAAAAAGCAAGTATTTTAATAGAGGATAAAATTAAAAAGAACATTATTCATACATTTCAAAAGTTATATAAAAGATAATAGGATCTCATTCATCTTTTAATAATTTATTCTCTTTGATAAAAAATTGGTGTATATATAATAAATTATGGAGATAATTACGTATTAAATTGTGAGTAAATATATATATTTGTGGAGTATGAAATTATTTTCAAGTTAAACTTGGAAGTTTCATCTAAATTTTCATAGTATAGTATTAAATTATAACAATTTGAATATTTAATATTTTATAATAACGAAAATTTAAATAAATTGCACTTTGTACTCTGTTTTTTTTTTTTTTTTTACACTTTGTACTTATTTAACTACTAAAGCATCTTTCCATTGGTAAGTAGAATTTTGACTTTGAAAAAATTGGGTTTATACGATGAAGATAATACCTTTATGGGATTTCAAGCATTATAATTTAACGTAGTTTTCAAATGAATTACTTTTTATTTTTCACATTGGTCTCATACATTCAGATCCACACACGTGTTATGTTAACATGCATGTGTGTTAATAGTGTGTCAAACATATATAAATTTTACGAAATTCTAACTATCACTTACAGAATCTATCTTCAGCCTCTCTCTCTTCTGCACACAATAGACACGTGTGAATAAAATATCTAGGATTTGCCCATAGCTTGTATCAATAATCAATTATTTTGGTCTGGTAAAAAACAATCATAAAACGGATATTATAGTTTGAAATATTATAAATAAATAAATAAATAAAAAAACAGAGAAAAATGAAAAATGAAAGATATATACTAAATATCCATACGAAGCAATGCACAGTTGAGGTTGGAGTGGAGTTCCGTCGAAGGGAGGTGGAGCCTGTGGCTGTATTTCGAGCACTAGGTGCCACCTCTCTTGCAACAGGAATTCCACTGTGACCTCATTTCTCTTTTCCAGCTCCATTGAATCATCATCTTTCATTCTTTATGACACACTTAGAAGAAATTGAAGGGTTCATGTACCAGAAGGATGGCTCTAGCCTAGACCCAGCCAATGCCATCTCTCCTATGACAGGAATCTCTCAGTTCCTTGCCTCTCATACTTATAGGCCAAAATTAAGCTGAGGCTCTTTCTCTGTATCTTCATGGAATAAAACAATGAAGTTGCTCATGTCTTTTAGGAGCTTTTTTCGTCAATGGATTGAATGGGGAACGGTCATATAAACATGGTCAATGTTCAAAATTTAAATATTCCTTCAAAATTAAGCTGAGGCTCTTTCTCTGTATCTTCATGGAATAACACAATGAATTTACTCATACAATACAATGAAGTTGCTCATGTCTTTTAGGAGCTTTTTCCGTCAATGGATTGAATGGGGAACGGTCATATAAACATGGTCTATGTTCAAAATTTTAATATTCCTTCTTCAAATATGAAACTTACTGGTAAATAAGTTTGCGTTGGAGAGTAGTTGATAAGGAAAAGACAGGACAACTTCGATCCTTTCATCAGTTTAGCCGTAAGCTTCTCTTTAATCAGGACAACTCTCCTGGTCTCCTGAGTCCTTAAAAATAACCTTCTCTCTACCATATTGTCTTTCTATTTATTTATTATTTTTTATATATATGGACAGAATCATCACTTTTGCGGTGGTCAATTTGAATGAAGACGATACAAATACATTCTTAAGTCTTATCCAAATAATTATTTAGAGACTGTTTGGCTTCAAAAATTTCATCACTCAATTTCCGTCACTCAATTTTCATAACTCATTACTCATCACTCATAACTCATCACTTAAAATATAATACTTGTTTGGCACCATCACTCAATTTTCATCACTCAATATTTTTCACACTATTTGTGGGTCCCATACCTATCACTTGGTCAGAGCAAAATTGTTTTGTGGGCCCCACCATTTTCTCTTTTCTCATTTCTCCTCCTTCACCCCTGTTTCTCTCCCAAAACACAAACCCGAACCTAGCTTCAACCACAATAACAAAAACAGCAGCAGCAACAACAACAACAACACCAGCAACAACAACAACAACAACAACAACAACAACAACAACAATAACAACCACACCAGCAACAACAACACCAACAAATTCCACCTCCACCTCCACCTCAGCTGGCGACGACGACGACGAGCCGATACAGAACCAATACGGCGACGGTCTTTGTCCACGGTCCACGGTCTTCATCCATCAATCGATGCGAGATCTTCGTCCACGGTCTCGGCTGGGACGCCACATCAAAACCCCAACCGCCATGTTCAAGGAATGGGTATTTTGAAACCCATTCATGTGGGTATTCTGAAACCCCAAATCCAAATCAAAATCCAAACCCATCCTTACCCGGTCATGGAGTACAGCTTCAGACCAAAAAATTCTGTGATGATGAACAAAAAAAAAAAAAAAAAAAAATCCAGAAACCCGAACTAAAAGAAGAAGGAAAAAAAAAAAAAAGAAAAAAAAAAAGGAAGAACTGAAGACTGAATCCAGTGAAAGAAGAAGAAGAAAAGAAAAAAGAAAAAAGAAAAAAACCCAGAAATCCGAACTGAAAGAAGAAGGAAAAAGAAAAAAAGAAAAAAAAAAGGAAGAACTGAAGACCGAATCCAGTGAAAGAAGAAGAAGAAAAGAAAAGAAAAGGAAAAACAAAAAAGAAACCCAGAAACCCAGAAACCCGGACTGAAAGAAGAAGGAAAAAAAAAAGAAAAGGAAGAACAATGGAGATGAGAGAGCTCTGCCAACCGAAGAGAGAAGTGTGAGATGAAAGAGATGAAGAGAGCCGTTGAGGACAGCACACGTGAATGCCTCTGACTGTGGGAGCGGGTGTGTCATATTATTTACAAGTTTGCCATTGAAAACAAAGAACTGAAAACTAAAAACAGCCAAAAGTTATTTTCAGTTTCCACAACTCATAACTCAAAAAATAGAGAATTGAGTATTGGAAACAGAGTTATAAAAACAAATAAATTGTGCAGGCAAACGAGTATTTTGCTATGGGTCCCACCATTTTTGAGAATTGAGTTATGAAAACAGAGAATTGAGTCATGAAAACTAGTGAACCAAACAGCCTCTTAGAATTACTTGATTAGATTTGTTAAATATTATTACAAAACTAAAGATAAAAAAAAAATTGAATATATTCCAAATTTGTAACAAATATGTTTTTAATATATACATATTTAGAATTTTTAAAATATATATCAATTCACAAGTATAAAAAATTCTAGAGTTATTATAAATTTTACTACCAAAAAACTTACCAGATTGATATGACAATGATATGTTTGGTATAACATAAACAAAATAATAAATGAATGTTTAATTATTATTATTATTATTTTTTGGTGATACGTTAATTTGTAAAGTTTTTGTAGTAAAATATGCAGTATTTCTAACATGACTGTAATGGTACATGCTTTGCATGGAATCCTAATTTTTAATATAAATAATAATTTTACTAACTCTATTATTTATTAAATCATCACAATTAGATTATTTTTTATTAATTAGATAAATTTTCAATTCACTTTATTATCATTTATGAGTAGGTAAAGTGAAGTTCAAATAATATTTAGTGGTAATAACACCTTTTATGATGCTCATATTTGTGATTTGAACCCAATGCCTCCCTCCCTCACTATCCAATATGTATTTATCTCAAAAAAGCAGATAAAATCAATTTGATTTTTTTTTTTTTTTTTCCATTTTGGATTTAGCTGTCTTATTTTTTATAATTGTTCAATGTGCACCACACAAAAAGGATAGTTGTTGCGGTTAAGGTTGTTAGGGATGGTATCTATTAAATTGAAGCATGAAGATGTTCTTCCTATGCGTATGTAATTACGTATTAGAAAATTGTCATGCAACATGCCATATATGTATGTGTATCGTATGAATCATATATCGAATTTGTATATCAATATGTATAGGCCCATACATATGAATTTATTTTAGGCCTATGCAAATTTATTTGATTTGGCAAGAGATATTATCAACTAAAAAAAAGGGAAAATTAACTAATAAGAGAATTGATTTTGGAAATATTTTCAAAAACTTTTAATGAGAAAATAAAAAAGTAACTAATTTTTTTGACAACTTTTTTATATTTCTTATGAAAATAATGTCAAAATTTTCTTAAAATAATTATTAACAATACCTTAAGGGTACCTATTAACTGGAATAAATAAATAAATAAATAAAAGAATATCCTATTAGTTGGTTTCTTGAGAGGATAGGCTTACCAAGCATGTTCACATTCTTCTGTTTTTTTAATAAACTTTATGGCTTTTTTTGTCCCATCCATCCCTATTGTTTAAATTAAAAGAAGGATAAATTTATTTATTTTTTAATGTTGGCTAAGGGCAACCATGTTTCCGCTTTTCAAAAAAAGTTTCTCTTTCAATATTAAATAATGATAATAATAATAATAAAAGAAAAGAAAAGAGGTGGCCAAGGCAAAGGCAATCCTCTTTATGCGACAACCAGGTTTTGAATCTTTTGAATACAAAGTATGGTTGTCCCTCTATACAACCACTTTGAAGTCTGAAGACTCTGAACTATAGATTTCAAGAACCAAACAAAGCAGCGAAGAAGAACTCAAAGAAACAACGATCTATATATATAAAAGGATTGCTCAAGTACACCTTACAAGTTGAATTCAAGGGAGAGGGAAACCAGTTGTTGGAATAAATTAACATGGTTGTAACGAGTAAGACAAACAACTCTATGTACCCTATTGTTGCCTAGAATGAAGATATCTTCATGTTGTCCTCGATCACCAATAAAGAATATGCAACCCCAGTGGGTAGATAGTGTATTCTAATTGTCTCTTGCTTCAACGCTGCACTGGATGAGAAAGTTTTGAATACCATCGTCTCTTTAGGCTTTCTGCACCTGTCCTCGTAGCATTGTACACACCTCATTTCGCAACCATTAAAGGTCACTTTTTTGGTACTCTTAACAGCAAATTGATAATTTCACATGGGGCAGGAAAAATCATAATTGATCTAGCATCAAAATTCACATTACATGAGATCATTATTGAATAGGGGAAAATGGTATTTTTCTTAGTCCAAACTCCAAATCAGTGTCTTGACTCTTGACCAAGTTAAATAAAATGAGCAATTTTTATTGGTCAGGAAATGGTCTTATCATAGGCATCCATGCACAGCCTGTATGAATAATGTAGGCATGCAGTCACGAGAAAGCCCAAGAAGATAATGTGAATTCTTAAATTTTTTTTAATATATAACTTAATAAAATTTAGTGGAGAATTTTATTTAAGCCCATTAGAATAAATTCATGGAGTTTTATTTATTTATTTATTTTTTTAAGAAAGAATCTCGATCTTCACAAATCGTAATTCTCCGAAGTACCAACATACAAATCGCATAGAAGTACCTATATATATATCTGAGACATTGACGTTGACAAAGTATATTGTGAACGGTTTTAGATCCTTTAAAACAACCAGATTAACCTAGTTAATTAGTCAATTTATGCAATTATAGGTTATCACAAGCAAACAATCATATCAGAAATATAAAGCAGTAGAAATATAAATAACACAATGATATGATCACCCAGGAAACTATACGGTAAAAACCTGGGGAGGATTTGACCTAGTTATCCTCAAGGTAAACCTGAATCCACTATACGAAAGAATCGAAGTTCATACAAAAGGACTTACAAGCTCCCCTTTCGACTTCCTAATGCTACCTACCAGTAGAACTTACTGACATGACCACGTGCAAGCTCCAAATCCACGGACTCCTTCTTTCTTGGATTCTCCAATCAGCTACAAGCACCCACGCTTGTTATTCTTTAAGTTCCAATGGCAGCAACCGAGTTGACCATCAAGATATTGAAGTAATCTCTACCTTGAAAACCCTAAGTTTTGTCTAAAGGAAAGTTCCTCTAGATCTCACAAGAGATTTACACAAAACAACAATGTATAAGCAATAATACAACAGGAGCAACTCTAAAAACGTGGCTAGGATTTTGCCTTATATACCTAGGGCAAAAACATAAAACCCTAAACGTTTAATGAGTTAGGGCTGAGTTGGAAATTCTGCAGAAAACGCAATCTGGCCGATTTTCGATCGATCGAGTCTATCTTTCGATTGATCGAGCTAGGCCGAAATGCACCAATACATCTGCAGCCTCTCGATTCCAACTTTACAATAATTAATCAACTTTGAACAAGCCTAAACAAGACTAAACATATTGTTTTGATCATGGTTTGCCAATATTACACATTAGAGTTCTAAATACATAAATTCCTAAATCTTTAGAACCTAACAAACTCTTCCTTTGGCAATCCGTGACAAAACACAAATTAAAAACTCAAAGTTTACAAGTAAAAAGCCCTTTACAAAAGTAATGCTCATAAACTCAAATTCAATCCTAACTACTATTCATCAGTTGCAAGTGTAGATAGTAGCTCAATTGAATCAACCTGTATATTCCTGAAATACTCAACAAACGCATAAACGCATGTGTGACAGAAAAGAGTAAAACAACAAGTATAACATTCTTGTAAGATTCACACAACACAGAATAAAGACATATATCAATGAACAACTCATAAATATAAATCAATAAGCAGTGAATCACAAAGCAACAAGAATAAAGTATATATCATGTATATCAAAAACAATGTTACTCCCCCTAACATGAATATCCCCAAAAATGATATACATAGTGAAGCACCTAGATACAATCTATAAACTCCACTAGCTCCTCAAAAAAAAAAAAATACTCCCCCTAACTACAAAAACCCCTCTACAAGTCAAAACTCTACTCCCCTTTTTTGTGACGGAATGCCAAAGTGCAATCACAAGTCATCATCAAAAGGAGGTGGTGAGGGTGAATGAAGATGCGCGAAGTCGGCTCATAGAGCACGAATCTCATCAAGCAAGTCCACCAAAATCTGACCATGAGCCGCTTGAACGGTCATGACAGTCTCCAAGGTACGACGTACGTCAAAGTTGTCCGAAGGAGGTGGAGGAACAGCAGCAGCAGCAACAGCATCACCAACAGGATCAGGAACATCCTCACCAGCAGGACCTGTAGAAGAAGAACGAGGAGGTGTGCTACTAGAAGGCTCAGACCTAGGGTGTTTAGAGCCAGCTTTAAGATGAGCGGCCCTTTGTCTAAGAAAAGACGCACCTATGGGAGCAATCACATGAACAGGCTTAGAGGAAGGGAAACCACTAAGATCAAGATAAAGTAAAATCCTATGAATGAAAACAGGATGAACAAGGGCATGAGAAAAAGATGAACTCCTATAAACTTCGTTCAAAGAACGAAGAAACAGATGAGGAAAACTGATAGGAGCATCAGTAACAAGAGTGTACAAAATACACACCGCTCGAGAGGAATGGTGTGAACATGAGAAATGGTCCAGATAGAATGACAGGCTATCCTAAAGAAGAGATAGTGCAACCCAGAAAGCTCAGCAGAGGTGATCCTAGGATCAGAACCCCACTGGATAGATGACCCAGTGATGTAAGACAAGACATCACTCAACTCGGGAGACTCATCATAAGGATAGACAAGATTCTGGACCAAAGGTACCTCTAGAGCATCAGCCACTACCTTGAGAGTAATGGAGTACTCTACGCCTCGTATCCAACTCTTTACCAAAGTGTTGGAATCATAGACGCGGATAGAGATGTTCGAAAAGAACTCTCTAATCAAGGCAGAAGGTGGAGGAGGATCAGAAATATCCACCAAGGGTAACCAGTCCCGACGCTCAAAGTTTGCCCTAATGGCAGGATCAAGTTCATCTAGTAGAACAGAACGCTCAGCCCAAATCTTTCTCCTAAGGTTTAGCTTCTCAAAAATCTCTTGGTTTTTCTCACTTGGAAACTTCTCACGGTCAAAAGAAGGAAGGGGTGGAGAATATGAGGAAACAGTCCTACGAGCCCAAGTCTTCCTAGGCATAGTGCTAAGGAAAGGACAAAGACACAAGAGAAAACCAAAAGAGCAAAATAAAAACAAAACCAAGGGCAAACTGCAAGTTAGCACAAGAAAAATATAGAACAAAAATCTATATGATGCATGAACAATAACAATGTTGTGATGCATGAACTAATGCAGTAAACACAGTTCAAATTAAGTTCAATTACACAAAATTGGCTTGAACATAGAGTTTCTAACAAAAGCCCTAAAAAATTTGAAAAACCACTTGATAATTTTGAAACAAATTGATGAATTGATCATCACACAATGTTGAAAACAGATTAGAATAACCAATTTCATCAAAACAACAAGCCAATTTCATCAATTAAACCTAATTGAACAAAATCCCCAATTCGGATCAATACAAGCCCTAAAAATTTTAATTTTCACAAAAACCTCAAATTGATCAAATTAACCAACATAGATCATGATAATATCAAGTCCTCACAAAAACCCATTGATCAATTGCATAAAATAGAGCTTGAATCAACAAAAACCCCAATTTCCTTAGGTTCGAAAATCCCAAAATAGAATGCATGAAAAATGCATGAAAATTGAAAATAAACACAAAAGGAAGGGTAAAACAGTCTTACTAGCTTGAGGAAAGAGAAACCTTGCCAAAAATTCGGAGGAAAACGACAAAAAATTTGACCTTTTGCCTTGCCGAGTCGGAGAGAGAAAGAAAGTTTGAAATTTTTTTTTTGAAAAAGTGTTTTGAATCAGTCAAAGAACAGTGTTTTAAAAACCTGATTCGCGACATTCGATTGATCGAAAATCACATTTGATCGATCGAATCAATCCGAGATTTTTAAATAAATTGAAGCACATTTTCGATCAATCGAAAAACAGAATGGATCCATTGAAACAGGTAGAGGCTTACAAATTTTTTGAGAAAAATCACAGTTTTGAAAATCACAAACCATATTTTGAAAACAACTCCTCAAAGCATTAAAATTATTGAAACAAAATGCATGAGTATGAAATGGAATGCATTTACAAAAACCCAAATTTTAATCCTAGTTTCTCCAAAGAAATTTCAGCCATTCTTCACTTTATATTCTCAAGCAAAAAAAAAAAAGTTTTGCATAATACTCAAGGTATTTTCCAACTTGGTTGGTCAGACCAAAAACACACACAATAACATGTACAATGTTTAATAAAGAGTAACTTATGTAGTGTGTACAACTAGCAAAAGTTTGAGATACATGTGAAGTGATATGTGAATAGCAATAAATCACAAAGTATACAAAATTCATCACATAGAAATCAAAAGAGACTATCACCTAAAGAGTTACATCATATAACTCCCACATCTCCTAGAACATAAGCTTGCAATCATGTAAGTTTCTTGAATTTTGCCCCATTATTAGATGTAATTTGGCATCAAGCCTAATAGTACACACCAATTTTAAGCATTAAGCAATTAACAGAGGCTACACCTTATGTTCTTTTTGTGCATGTGCTACACTTTCTCGAGCACAAAATCTTATGATATGCACTAAGGTGTTCATAATTGGCTAGTGAACAGTGGTGAGATGGTTATTTATGCCTTTCTCAAAAGGATCAAGTCCGACAGTCAAATAACATGTGACATCAAGATTAAGACAAAGTGAAAAACACCATAAACATCTTTCCCACACAACATGCACTATAAAGTTTCAACTAGTCAAGTGCAATAAATAAGCTCATCAAAGCTAAACAAGGTACATAAGACATGTTATGTGTAAATAAATTGACCAACTTTGTTTTCAAAGACCAAGAAAAATAGTGCCAAACACAATTTGCTTTTCTCCTTTTTTTTTTTTTTTTTTTTTTTTTTTTTAAATTTTAAAAGAGAAAACAAATAAATCCTAGAATGAAATGCATGAATGTTATGCAATGCAAATCCTAGAAACAAAACAAAAAAAATACAGAAATCAAAGAACAATGGTTACAAAGGAATGAGTAATGAAGCACAAGGACCATGTCAGAAAGACTCAATTAGGTCGAGTTTTTTGCATCTAAAACCTTTTAGATGCACCACGAGCATTGGAGTTCTTATTCACATTCGAGTGATTTCTAACTCTAGGATTGGAATAAAGGTTCAATGCCTTTACCAATTCACCAATAAGTGCCATAGGATCTTGTGCTTGAGACACAGACACTTTTAGTTTGTTTGCTCTCTTAGCAGCTTGAAGCTTGTAACAGTTAGGACGAATGTGTCCAGACTTTCCACAATAATGACAAACCCAAGCAGGTTTACCATGCATGTTGTACTTGGAAAGGGTAGAATCCTTAGGTTTATTCTCTCTCAGATCAACCCTAATCTTCCTAGGAGGTGAAACTTCTATAGGTTTGACAACCTCACTCACAGGTGGTTTGATAGTTTCACTCACAACCTCACTCACAGTAGGTTCAGAAGAAGATGAAGGAACAAAGTTTGTGCAATTAGGAGCAGACACAGAGATGCTTTTAACATAACCTAACCCAGATTTATCAGAAGGATACTTTTGAACATTCAGCATGTGATCAAGTTTAGAACTAGTAGATCTAGCAATAGATAAATCATGTTCCAACGTTTTAACTTTATCAAGCAAAAGCATGTTCTCAGATTTCACATGGTTCAAAAGATCATTAGCATCAAAAAGTTTAACAAGCAAATTCTTCTTATCAAGCTCAAGAGAATCAATTTTCTTCAGGCCAAGTTCAACATTCATAGCATCCTTTGCAGCAACTTTGCAAAGTTTATTATAGACCTCTTGAAGATCTGCATCCTCAGAGAGTTCCCCATCAGAAGGGTTCTCCTCAACAGACATGCTTTCATTGACTACAGTTGTAGCAGTGAAAGTAATGAAATTTCTATCCTCGTCACATCCAGACTCATCATCAGAAACCTCATCATCATTAAGGGTTACAGCCATAGTTTTACCTTTAGTTCTCAAGAATGTAGGACATTCAGATTTAACATGACCATACCCTTGACAACCAAAACACTGAGCACCCAAAGTATTATTTGAAGATTGACCAACTTTTTCTCTAGGTTTTTCAAAGTTATTAACCTTAGTGGGATCATTCTTCCTAAAGTTTCTAGGTTCAGCAGTGTTTGTATTTCTTGCCCTTTTGTTAGTGTTTCTCAGAAAGTTTCTAAAATTCTTGGCAAGGTAAGCTATCTCTGTAGCAGAGAGCTCATCATCAAATCCACCAACCTCAGCATCATCAACAGACTTAAGAGCCATTGATTTGGATTTGTTTGCTTTGGGTAGGTCAGACTCATAGGACTGAAGAGATCCTACAAGCTCATCAACTGGGATGGAGTCCACATCATTACTTTCAGTAATGACAATCACTTTGGGTCTAAAGTATTCAGTTAAATATCTAAGAATCTTCCTAACAATTTTAGGTTGATCATAGATTTCACCCAAATTAAAAGCAGAATTAACAATGTCATTCAGTTGGCATAAAATTCATCAAAGGATTCATCATCAGACATCCTAATGCTCTCAAACCTAGAAGTTAATTGCTGTAGTTTGTTTATCTTAACTGCCTTTGTGCCTTCATGCACAGTTTGGAGGATTTTCCAAGCAGTATGAGCAATCTCAACATTAGAGATTCTCTTAAATTCCTCCATGGAAACAGCATTAAAAATGGCATTCATAGCTTTGCTATTGAACCCAGCTACTTCTTTTTGAGAAGTTTACCACTCACTCACAAGAGTAATGGGCTTTTCCCATCCGTATTCAACGGAATTCCAAACTCTCTCATCAATGGATTTCAGGAATGCTTTCATCCTTACTTTCCAATAAGCATAGTTATTCCCATCGAAGTGAGGAGGAAAACCAAGAGAGTGACTGTGTTCCATGACAACAGGGGTCAAGGATCAGCTCAAAGATCAAAAAATCTCAGACAAGAAGAGCTACCTGCTTTGATACCACTTGAACGGTTCTAGATCTCTTAAAACAACCAGATTAACCTAGTTAATTAGCCAAGTGATTAACTTAGTCAATTTATGCAATTCTAGGTTATCACAAGCAAACAATCATATCAGAAATACAAAGCAGCGGAAATATAAATAACACAATGATATGATCACCCAGGAAACCACACGGTAAAAACCTGGGGAGGATTTGACCTAGCTATCCTCAAGGTAAACCTGAATCCACTATGCGAAAGAATCGAAGTTCATACAAAAGGACTTACAAGCTCCCTGCTCGACTTCCTAATGCTACCTACCAATAGAACTTACTGACACGACCACGTGCAAGCTCCGAATCCACGGACTCCTTCTTTCTTGGATTCTCCAATCAGCTACAACCACCCACGCTTGTTATTCTTTAAACTCCAATGGCAGCAACGAAGTTGACCATCAAGATATTGAAGTAATCTCTACCTTGAAAACCCCAAGTTTTGTGTAAAGGAAAGCTCTTCTAGATCTCACAAGAGATTTACACAAAACAGCAATGTATAAGCAACAATACAAGAGGAGCAACTCTAAAAACGTGGCTAGGGTTTTGCCTTATATACCTAGGGCAAAAACATAAAATCCTAAACGTTTAATGAGTTAGGGCTGAGTTGAAAATTCTGCAGAAAACGCAATCTGGCCGACTTTCGATCGATCGAGTCTATCCTTCGATCGATCGAGCCAGGCCGAAATGCACCAATACATCTGCAGCCTCTCGATTCCAACTTTACAATAATTAATCAACTTTGAGCAAGTCTAAACAAGACTAAATATATTGTTTTGATCATAGTTTGCCAATATTACACATTAGAGTTCTAAATACATAAATTCCTAAATCTTTAGAACCTAACATATTGGCATAAAAAATATATTGAGCAATTCCAACACTGATAAATCATTAAAAAAAAAAAGAAGATAGTCTTATTTTGTAGGTATAAGTGAGACATATATAAAATGCAAATACTAAATTATTTCTCTACTAGTGTACTATGTTTAATAGATCAATTTACAGTGATTAAATATCATAAATATTCTAAAGGCTATGCGATGTTATATCATATAAAATAAAATTTTAAATGACATGATATTTTGTTTAACGTACTAAAATTGAAATTAAACATTAATTTAAAGATGTTAGAATTATGTATATATCAAAGAGAGAAAGAAAGAGAGTAAGACTATTAACAAAACTTGGAAGTTTCATCTAAATTTTCATAGCATAGTTTTAAATTATAACAATTTAAACATTTAGGATTTTATAATAACCAAAATAACATAAATGTACATAAATTGCACTCTACATATTTAACTACTAAAAGATCTTTCCATTGGTAAGTAGAATTTTGACTTTGAAAATAAAAACAAGGGTTTATATGATGAAGATAATACCTTTATATCTTTATGCATGGGTTTTCATGCATTGTAATTTAACATAGTTTTCAATTGAACAACTTTTTAGCATAAATTTCAAATGAATAGCTTTTTATTTTTCAAATCAGTCACATACATTTGGATACGTGTTAAAATGCATGAATGTTAATAATGGGTTATACATAAACTTTGCACCATTAAAGTGAATTATTGACCGACCTTACACAATCTATTTAAGTAAATCTATTTAAGTATATCATTCTTGTACATAATAAAATAAGACATTTGAGATTTGAATTTAGTTTACATTAACCACTAGTTAGTGTTTTGGCCAAATAAACAAAGAGTAATTATTTTTGAGCGAATGCTATAAGTTAAAATACTGTCTTATTTAATATTTATCAATAAAAAGAAAATGTGAAATGTCCAAACTAAGCAATGCACAGTCACTTCCTCAAAAAAAAAAAAAAAAGAAAAAAAAAGAAAAAAAAACAAGGCACAGTCAAAGGTTGGAATGGAGCTTCCGTCGTAAGGAGGTGGAGCCTGTTGCGGTATTTCGAGCACTAGGCACCACCTCTCTTGCGACAGGAAGTTCCACTGCGACCTCATTTCTCTTTCCTGGATCAATTGAATCATCATCTTTCATTCGTTGTGACACACTTAGAAGAAGTTGAAGGGTTTCATGTCACAGAAGGATGGCTCTAGCTGAGACTTTGCATACATAATATATAACCCAGCCAGTGTCATGTCTTCAATAACAGGAATCTCTTCCTTAGCTTCCTCTTTTTCTTGCCTCTCATACTTATAGGCCAAAATTTAGCTGGGCTCTTTCTCTGTGTCTTCATGGAAGAACACAATGAAATTACTCACACAATACAATGAAGTTGCTCACAATTTTTAGGGTCTTTTTCCGTCAATAAATTGAATGGGGAACGTTCATATAAACATGGTCAATGTTCAAAGCTTTAATATTCTTACTTCAAATATGAAACTTACTGGTAATTAAGTTTGCATTGGAGAGTAGTTGATTAGGAAAAGACTGGTCAATTTCGATTCTTTCAATTTAACCGTTACCTTCGTTATGCAGGCATTTGAAGTCATCCTAATTAAATCTTTCTATTTTTTGAATTTAGTTCTTTCATGATCATTGGGTGCAGATCAGTTTACTTTTTCTTTTCTTTTTTAATGATCAAAAAAAATATTAATCCTCGGTGCCAATCAAGAAAGAAATATAACATAGTTTATTGCGGTAGGACTACTAGGAAAATATATGTTTTCTAACTTTTTGACGAAGTAAAATATCATTAATTTCTAACTTCTAAGAACTTAATACTTTATTAAGAGTAGATTTTCTCAAAAATAAAAGTACATGCCTCGCATGGAGTCTTAATTTTTAATATAAAATAATAATTTGATTAAGTTTGAGTTTGTGGTGGTTATCAACATATTTTGTGATGCATCATGTTTGTGGTTTGAACTTTGAACCCAACTTCTCTTCTTCTGCTATATAAGCACTTATCTCAAAACAGCGGGAAACGTTAATTTGATCTTTTTTATTTTTTGTTTTCATTTTGGATTTAGCTCTCATAATTATAATGGTTTAATACGTATTAAATTGGAGCAAAAAGATATTTATCTTATTAACATATTAGAGAATTATCATTCAGCATATGATGCACGTGTGTTTATCATATGAATCATATCAGCTTGTTATAAGTAGTATGTATGTATATTGTATAGCAGTATAGGCCCATACATATATAGACTTGTGAATTTAATTTAGCTAGGCCTGTGCAAATTTATTAGATTTAGCCAAAGATACCTTAGCTTATTAGTTAGTTTCTTGAGAGTATAAGCTCACAAATTACGATGTCCACTTTTTTTCAATGAACTCTGGGCTTCTTTCTATCCATTCCTTCTATTCGTTTCTCTTATTTCCTTTCGTTTTAACAGTACATATGAATCATATAAAAGACCACAATATGACAACACAAATATCATTTATTTTTTAAAGACAAAAACATCACTTGTGAGCTTCCTCAGTTTGTTGTTAATTCTCGTCCAACTTTGAGTAATATATACGGTGCAGATTGGGAGAACAGACTAGAGGTATTGGTGTGACAGCAATTTATGCCTATAATTAAAAAAATATTGTGTAAATATGTATCTGTTTATTTGGGCTTTTATTCATGGTTTTGTTTTCATTTTTCTCCGATCAGGCAAAAGAGATGCCTATGTTTCTCTTTCTCTCCATCATGTCGCCGTTTCTCTCTCTCTAGCTATCACTCTGCTTCAGTATTGTTTGTAAGGTTGAATTTAATCAACCATATTATTGGTTTTATTCTGTGCCAATTTGCTTGTATTTCAGCACTTAGAAACCCTGTATTTAGGTGGGATTCATGTAAGGGTAGTATGTGAGAGAGTGTGAAGAAATGCTTAAAAGTGTTCAAAGAAGCAGGGATTTGCGGCTGGGACTCACGGGTGACTCGCGACTAGCAAGCCGCCAAAATGCAGCACACGAGTGAAGCGTGCGAAAAGATGAACAGTCACCCCAGCTGGAGCATTACAGGACAAAAAGTCCAGTCTGGCCGTTCTGTTATCTCGCGGCTTGAACTCGCTACTCAGTCAAGTCGCGAGGCCAAGCCGCCAAATAGCCCTGTTTGGGAAAAACTGTCTATTCGCATTCCTTTCTCACCCCACTATATATTTACCCTTATACTCACGAAATGTAGAGAGCTTCTAGAGAGAATTTTGAGAGAGAAACCCTAGAGAAAAACAAGATTGATTCATCTACAATCTTCATCTAAGAGACTCTTCAAATTCCTCTACTCTCTTCTTCTCCATTGATACATCATTGAGAGGTTCTTGACCAAATCCTTTTCTCAACACACCCACGTCTGTGAGAAAGTCTTTTAGTGCTTAGGGAAGCAGTTTGAAAGGGATCAATGGTTATTGGTTGATGCTATGGGTTATAGCGGAATTCGGTAAGCTAGAGAAGAAAAGGGTTCGGTGCAACCTCGTTGGAGTAAGAAGTTTGGAGGGTTTAGGTACCTGGGTAGATTAGGCTTAGATGGTCTATTGCTGTTTATGTATCCCAACTACATTTTCTAGTGGATTATTGACCGCTTGGAGGGCGGCGGAGAGGTTTTACGTCGAGGGTTTCGGTTTGCTCTTCGATAACACATCGCCCGTGTTGTCTTTGTGTTTGCATCTCTCTTCCCTTAATCTTTACCATTTATTATCTGTTGTGAATGTGATTTTAAATTGGTTTAGATTGTTTATCAATTATGTCATTAGCTTATGTCCATGTTCCGCACATTTATTGTTTAATAATAAGCTTGAATTGATATTTTGTAATTGGGGGTCTAAACATTCATAGTGTTTTCAACGCTATTTGAACTTTCACTGTTCTTCGCAGGTACGCTCCTTTGCCATTCTCTCTCTTTTTTTCTTTTTTTTTCTTTTTTGGTGTTTGCTACTTTGGTTGGTGCTTAGTGTTTGGGTGGTGAGATAACGTGGGAAAGCAAAAATCCTAAATTTGTAATCAACTTAAACTCTAGGGCATATGAATAATATTATTTATTCTTGACCAACAACCACAACAATAACATCAAACAATTATAGGCATGTTGCTGTGGGTTCCAGTTAACTCAATTAGTAAAGTCTCTAATGGTTAAATAAGAGATCTGGGATTCAATCTCCGCCTACACTAAAAACCGATTGGTGTCTTAGTCTAATGATAAAGAGCATCATTAGGAGCAAACGCTATAGGTTGAAACTCTCTAAAAAAAAAAAAAATTATAGGCATGTTGCCATGTTGCCACCAACTTAGCCATTTTGGCTGTCTAGTTTAATTTATATTTCCTTTAAACCAAAAAAAAAAAAAAAAAAAAAAAAATCAAACAATTATAATTTTTATTTTTATTTTTGAGAAACTTATATTTTACGACTTGAAAGCCTACAAATAATTGATGGAATCATGGAAAATACAGCCCATGACCCATGAGAATGAACATTTGAAAGAATCCATGAACCTTGGAACAAAGCCCACAATTGCCCAAGCTAGCAGTCCGCTATATAAACTCCCTAGGGTGGTAATTAAAAGGACCAAGTTTCCAGCCCATGACCCACTCAAATTGGTATATCACCCATGTTAATAAAGGCTTAAAATTGGCCTGAGCTGGGCCCACAAGAACCCAAGAATGGCCACAACCTATGCGGCTGAAATGTTTGGGCACCTGAAATTAATTAGGATTGGCCTCATCATGATAACAACACTTGCTACTAAAATAGGGAGTAGCTGAAGTCAAGACTCACAAAATCATAAACCATGGTCCACGTGTTTGGCTGAATCAACAAAGCCTAAATAAACTCTACAATATCAACTCCAAAGCCCATTAGCATGACACCTACTAATGCCATTTCTAAACAAATATTAAATTCCAAAGTGATTAAAGGAATTATGTGTGTGCAGGAGTAGTGTTTCTGGTATTAGATTGTAACATTTTCCCGCCCTTCAAGATTATTAAAAAAGAAAACCAGCCCTTCAAAAAAAGAAAAAAGAAAAAAAAAAGAGTTTGTCTGTATTAACTTTTTCCATTATTCTTTTTATATAAACTTATTCGTTTATATACCACTTTTTAAAATCTCATCATTTTAGGTACAATTATAAGTATTTTTGTCAACTTTCAGCAAATAAACTTCCCAATAACAAAACCTAATCCCAAACACATTTTAGAGACCTGCATGCTTTTCTTATATATAGCTAGGTTCACTATATTATGGTTTCAATTCACTGTAAGGGGTTATTAGTAATTTAGTTGGCGATTTCGTGTCAAACAAAATAATTACAACCTTTATCATTTCATGTCACATGGATGTTAAACTTACTCCCAAAACATTAATTCCCATGTGGTCATGGGTCATGGAAGCAATTGTTTGTACTTAGAAATCAGGTACTTCATGATTGCATTAATGGAATTGCAGTTGGAAGAAATCTGTTATTTATTAAAATAATAAAGAAGTTCTTACCATCTTTGAAAATCTTATTCTGTTGGAGATTTTAGGTTCTAATGAAATTATTTATATGCCGCAGAGTTTAAGTTGATTACAAATTTAGGATTTTTGTTGGTTATTAGAAGCTTTCATGCATATTCTAATGAACGTAGAAAGTACAAAAAAGAAGAAGCAAAAAGGACACACACTCTGAACACCTTCACACAACTCTGCAAGCACTTTCTCCATCCTCCAACTCTGCATGTTGATAGATGAACATGCTGAATTCATGCTGGCCTCTTCAAATTTTATCTCAAATTTTGGCAAATTGACACTTTTTTTTTACTTGTGGTGGATAGGTTTTCTATGTCTGGTTTGATGTGCCTATCGGATATGTTTCTATTACTTCTTGCCACACACCTGAGTGGGAGAAGTGGTGGAAGAATCCTGAAGATATAGAGTTGTATCAGTTTATGGGCAAGGACGATGTGCCCTTCCACACTGTAAGTGTGTTTTTGTTAAAATTTTCTGATAACTCTAAGAAGAGGACAAGATACTAACTCAAAGCATTAAGATTAGTTAGAATGTTAGATTTTGTTTTTTTGTCCGATATATGCTTATCAATGTTTTCCCCCCAGCTGAGAAACTGAAGTTTAATTATTTTTTAAAGAAATCTTCTTACGGCCACACATCTATTTTTTCTTTTTGTCTTTTTGGTTAGATATTTCCAGAAATGTCTGTAGTCTTTGCATCTTGTAAATAACATACAATTTGTTATTGCATCTTAATGTTTTTAAAAGTTTACAGTAACCATTGTATCTTTTAGATGAGGATGTTGGTTGGAAATCACCCTTTGGCTGCCCATGAAACAAATTTTTTCTCTCCTAAGGTGTACTTTGCTCATGATTGCTATGTAGGAAAGCCGATTCTGGAAGCTTTACAATGATGATCGACCTTCTTGCTCTCTTGTCATAAGAACTTCAGCTGGGCTAGTATATCTTCTTGCATGTTTGTTAGAACCTTTTATGCCATCTTTTTCACTTGAGGTAATTTAACCTGCCAGTAGATCTCTTTGCACTTGGGGCAATGCTAGTATTCTTTGTCGTGAGTTAGCTAATATGGTTGCGCATGCTGACAATATTTGTATTGTTGGTTGTGTTGAAGGTACTTAAGCAGCTTAATTTGCCTCCAAATACTCCAATTTTGCTTGAAAAAGGAGATATTAATAAGGTAAGCCGACCTTGGGAGATCCTACTTGCTGGTCACAAAATTGGGACACCAGAGCCATTGTTTAAGGAATTGGTATAACTCTCCTACTTCTATGATTTGTTTTGTGAATTGTGATGGAGATTTTTTGTTTGGAATTGAGGGTTTTTTGTTTCATTAGTAAAATCTGCTCAAGGCTTAAAACAAGATGTTGGGAGATAATTTCCTTTAAAGGAAAGTTAGTTAGTGTCATTTCATTTGTACATATTCATTGTTTCCCTTGGATCATTTTGGAACTGAGAGAAGAGTTGAAGTTGGAGATAGTGTCACGATTACTTTGTTCATTTATGTCACTGGATTAGTAAAATATATTTGCACTAAACCCTCATCATTTGGTTATGTTTTACTTGGAATCTTCCTTTTGTTATAGTTCAAAAAAGTTGTATTACATACATAAATACATATATACCCAACGCATTTGCCATCTAGCAAGGAAAATAAAAAATAATAAAAAAACTATAGCCACGTTTTTAAGATGTGGCTGTAGCTGTCCCCTATAGCTGCATTTATAAAACATGGCCATTGGTCCTGGCCTATAGCTGCATTTGTAAAAACGTGGCTATAGACCCCTCAGAACTATAATTATAGGTTTTAGGCCATAGCTGAAAATGCAGCTTAAAAAATGCAGCTATAGGCCGAATTGACCTATAGCCACACTTTCAAGAGCTATAGCCACAATTTAAAAACGCGGCTATATGACCTTTTTTTGTAGTGAAGGTTGCCCAATTTGAATGAAGACATTATAAATAATTCTTAAATGAATATTTAGTTAGATTTGATAAATATTATTGCATAGTTGATGATAAAAAAAACATTAATTGATGCATGATACAAAAATTACATAATAAATGAATTTTAAATTTGTATTTATATGATTGATGATATGCCATTTTGTAAGGTTTTATGTAGTAAAATATGTAGTAATATTAATGGTACATGCATTGCATGGAATCCTAATTTTTAATATAAAATAATAATTTGACTAACTCTATATTCTTTTATATATCATCAAAATTAGATTTTTTATTTGAATAATTAGATAATATTTCAATTCATTTTATCATTTAAGAGTAGGTAAAGTGAGGTTCAAGCAATATTTAATGGTAATGACACCTTTTATGATGCCATATATTTGTGATTTGAAGTTTTGAACCCAATCTCCCCTTCCCTCGCTATCTAGTATCTACTATTTCGAAAAGGCAGACAAAGTTATAATTTGATTTTTTTTTTTTTTTGGATTTAGCTGTCACAATTATAATGGTTCAATGTGCACCATATAAGAGGGATTGCTGTTGTGGACAAGGTTGTTAGGTATAGTACGTATTAAATCGGAGCAAAAAGATGTGCTTCTTATGTGTACATATTAGAAAATTACCATGCAACACATACGATACATGTACATGCATGTAATATACAAATCATATATCAAATTGGTATATCAATATGTATGGGCCCATACATATATGTATGAATTTATTTTAGGCCTGTGCATATTTATTTGATTTGGCCAAAGAACTTAACAACTAACCATTAGTTGATTTCTTGAGGAGATATGCTTGCCAGGCATCACTACAAGAAAAAGGGGCTATTGTGGCGGGTTGAAAGCACTGCTAAAGCCCAAAAAAGTGCTGCTAAAGGTACATTTGACATTTAGTGGCGGGTGCTATTGTGGCACTTCCTCCCATCACTGTTGCAGTGCCACTGTAGCTCTATTGCGGCGGTAACAAAAAACGCTGCTATATATGCACCTTTTAGCGGTGATTTTGGTTTATTGCGGCGAGTAGAAAACCATCGCCATATGAGGTTAGAATTCGTGTCAGTTGACTTTTAGCAGCGGGTTATGTACATCGCTATTAGTGTCCACTTTTGGCGACAAGCACACGGCGTCACTATAGGGAATCAATTAAAACGGACTAATTGCACTTTTAGCGGCGGGGATAAACACCGCTATATGTTTGAACCTTTAGTGGCGGGAAATAAGCGCCGCTATAGGACTTCATTTAAATCATAACATGTGCACCTTTAGCGGCGCTTTTTGACTGCCACTATAGGTTCTTATTTTTTTTTCTCCCGTGGGTTTTAAAATCACTATTTGCTGATAAATTGTTCACAAATCTATTATAAAGAACTTGTAATAGTTTTAGCTCTACTAACACAATACCACAAATGTAACCAATTAACAACACCACAAATATCTCCAAACTAACGTAATATTAACATAGAAATATATTATCAAATACATAACATTGTCAATAACCATCATCATAAGATTAACAAAAAAAGATGTGGTCCTTTGAATAAAACAACCACTCAAATTAAGCTAATACTATAATCGAAGTTCCAAAGTGTTTAAAAGTATCCTTCAACACTTGCAAAAAATGCGGTTGTTCTTCCGTAGTTCTTTGTACACAAAAAAATTCTTGAACACCAAGATAAAACTTATAAGCTGCTTGGTTGATGGGATGCAGCTGATGATTTTTGGAGAGTTGGGGATCGTTAGACCGAAAGAACATCCTACATACAAATTATTATTACTCAATAAGTGCGTGTAAATGGAATAGAATGACAAGAAAATATTACCAAGGAAAAACATGGGAACAAGTTAAATGAAGACATGTGTCTTATGTTTTAAACCTCTACAATGTAGTTTTATAGTTCTGTGATTCCAATTTTTAAGTCCATTTGTTTGATTACTTTTGATACTATACATGCCACCTAACAGAAAATTAACCAATGTAGGCAAGACGACTGCAATATACATGGATATTTTGTGTGGTCCTTGCTTGACAACTGCGAATGGAACATGGGCTACTCAGTAATTTACTATAATATACATGGATATTTTGGAGGACCTTAGTGATTGCCTAAGCAGTAACTGAAGCCGAAAAAAGGGACACATACTACCTTTCTCTCTCTCTACAAATACATCTAATGTCAATTCTGTTATTTTTTAAGGATGTAATATTCTCTGACATAGATTAATTGTCATCTATAGATATTGTGTTTAGAACTTGTAGAGACAACTAAACTATTTCCAGCAAGTTATAGTAGAATAGGAATCATATACAGGATAGGAATTGACAATCTTTGCTAGATTTTTTTTATCAAAAAAATATTTCTTGACTTTCAAACAAACACCCCACATCTTCCTTCTAGTTCATATGCATATGAGAGGCACACAATAGGCGATCTCCTTCAGTAATAGGAGGGGAAGGATTTAGGATGTCAAGGATCACCTTCATTGTATAACTTACAATTACCATTTAATAAAAAAAGACATAAGACCATTACACTAGCATGAATTTCTACAACCTCAAATGATGGTTTAAATTACTAATCAACTACCCTTGACTTTTATGTGCATAATGTTTATGTGAAAGAATACATTGGTAAACAATAGATCCCATAACTAGTTTAGCAAGACATAAACATACCTAAGGTCCTACCTAGAGTGGCATTTTTCATTTGAATGGCAGCTTTAGGGAGAATCCTTATTATAAAATATCTTAGGAAGCACTGTGTCTTTGTGATTGATTGCCATTTAAACTAGAGCTCATTGACATAATATAGGGATTTTAGCAGCAGCCTACATGGCTCACAAACATTTATCAAGTACTTCCTAAGGTGCTTTATTTGTCCAAGAGAGGGAATTCATAAATCATTTTAAATCCAACCAGGAGCATAGTTAGTTTGATCCAGATCTCATAACACCCAATCTAATAGTTTCTCTTTACATTCAACTGATTCACACTTTTGTTCACAGCAATCAAAGGGACGAAAAAGGATAGAGAAAAGGGATAAAAGAATAAACCACAAGTAAAGAAAAAGTATTGTCTCAAATCAATTAAACTCTGTAAAGCCACTCAAATATATTCAGTATCCAAAGACTCCTACTTAAACCCCAAATGATGCATAAGTTCATCATACAAACCCCAATAACTCTTTTGTGTATAACCAAAACGTTAGACAATTAACAGAACGGTTTATTAATCAAAAAACCAAAACACATACACTACAAAGGGGGGGAAAAAAAATTGTAAGAGGGTTTTGGGAAGTACCTTGAGATGTTGCCATTTCAACATCTTCCATGCTAACTAGACCCTTCTCTATAGCATCCTTCTGCCCCTGATTTTTTCAAAAAAAAAAAAAGAAACAAAATCTTAAAAACCAATAATAGAAAATAAGTGCAACAACCATTCACTCCACCAAATCCAAACCATAATTTCACAAAAATCATAAATAAATAAAATTAAATAAAGAATTTACATGTTACAACAAAAAATCCAAACCCATATTTCACAAAAATCAAAACAGAAAATTAAATAACCTAAATGTTAAATATCCAAATCCAAACCCAAATTTCACAATAATCAAAACAAAAAATCAAATAAATAACTTACCAAACAAAAATCAAAATGGGTATGGGTATGGGTATGATGAGGAAAAAGGAATGGCCATGGGGGTGGTAGAAGGTGGTGACTGTGGCTATGGCAGGAGTTGGTGAGGGGAGAGAGGATCTTGTGGTGAGGGAGAGAGGGCCAATGGGTACAGGTTGACGGTGGAGAGATCGAGGAGGAGAGGAGTCGACAAGCTGGGTTTTGCTTGTCGACTCTAGACTAGGCTCTGCTTGTCGGCGCTAGTGGGGCTGTGTGTGTGTGTGTGTGTGGAGTGTCGTGTGTGTGAGTGTGAATGTGCCAGAAGCTCTGTGTGTGTGTGTGTGTGTGTGTCATACAGAGAAAATGAGAGAGAGTTTTGTGTAGTGGGAAATGAAATATTTGTGTAGTGGGAAAATGAATGTTTTGTGTAGTGAGAAATGAAAGGTTAAGTGGGAAATGAAAATTTTTAAGTAGGAAATGGAATCTGATTTGAAAAGTAGTTTGAATCTGATTTGAGGCCTTGTGGGTAGGTGGTATTGTGTGGTTATAGATTTAAGGGACATAAAAAAAGAAGAAAAAACAAAAAAGAAAACAAGAGTAAACGTGTGTGAGTCAGTGAGTGTGACAATTGCTATGAAAGTATGCTATGAAAGTAAGAGAGGTAATGAATAACTTGTCTAGTCATTTTGACATTTACAACTTTGGTTTTCGGTTTTTTATTTTTTATTTTTTTTATTTTAATAAATAGTTAAAAGTTGAAAGTTAAATATCAAACTATTATTTATATAATTCAGCCAAAAAAAAACTATTATTTATAATATATATATATATATATATGTGGAACTTAAATAGCAAATTATACTTTTTCAACAATTATTAATTAGGAAAAAAAATGAAGAATAAAGAAAATCTTTCATTTTTTAAAAATATTTTCTTAATATAATTTATGAAAAATAAAAATTCACATAAAATTTATTTAAATATTTTAAATTAAATTATTTATGACATCATCAGTTCGATCATCGGTTTGATCTCGGTCGGACCATAAAACTGGTAATCAACCCCTTTACCCGTTCTTTGACCATATCAATTTTTAAAACGATGGCGCCCCCCCCTTCTTTTTTGTTCCATTAAGATTATTATGACATAAAAAAAATAGTGGTTTTAATAATTAATTAAGTATACAATCTTAAAACTCACTTAATTTTTCTTTAAAATGAATGCATAATATATAGACCATTTTGAGGGAAAAAATAAACCTAAAAGAAGGGTGTCACTAAATATTATGTTTTGAAAATAATTTTTGGTTATTGTTTATTTACATTTGGTTATTAGTGTTTTCTACATGTAAGATGTAAAAACTCACATAATTCTTTTTAAAAATATGTTATATATATATATATTTTTTTTTAACATAATATTATAAGTAATAATCTTATTATATATTTTATTAAATATTTTTATAGTTTTAAAATTATTAATTAAATATTTATGACGTCACCGGTTCAACCAATGGTCAGACCCCGGTCGGACCACAAAGCCAGTAATTACTCTCTTTTTTAGTTTTTTGACCATATCGGTTTTTAAAACCATGTAAAAAATACAAAGTGGTAAGTATAAGAAAAAAAAAGAGTGAAAAAGAAAAAAACAAAATAATCAACTTAGGGAAGTTAGGCATGGGTTTAAAAAAAAAAATTGAAATAGATAACCATTTAGGGGAAAAAAATTGCAGCCAATTAAACTTAAAAAAAAAATCGAATGAGAAATGAAAAAGTTGGGTTTTGAGATCAACGACGTGAGATTTTAATTTGAGAGAGAGAGAGAGAGAGTGTGTGTGTGTGTGTGTGTTTTTTTTTTTTTAGAGGGAGACAAACGGATGAGAAATGAAAAGGTTGGAGGCTAAATTGATAGATTTAGGTGAGGGAAGGAAAAAAAAAAAATAGCCGGGGGGGGGGGTCGAATTGGACTTTTTGGAAATTAAAAGGTTGTTAGGGTACAATTTTTTACACCTAACATTATTTAAATACCCTTTATTTATTCATTGAAAAATGAAACATCACCGATAAGTTATTGGGCCTCACTAGTATTTTTATGCTAGCCCACAACTATTTTTGCTTACCACCACAAAATCGGGCTACGAATATAAAGCTCACAAGACCCAATATTTTTTGTAAAGCCTATAATTTGGACTCTTCCCCAAATTATTTATTTAATTGGGCAAGTTGAAATTTCATTCTTTTAAAGAAGCCCAAAATGCCTATACTTAACAATATTTGAAAAAACCCCATGATCCAACTCATGGCAGAGTATTTTATCCAACGTCCAAGGACCAATTCATGTGCCAAGCCAATGAATCCAAAATGGGAAAATTTGAGAACATGTGGTTTGGAAGGCATAAAAAGATCTCCAGCAGAACCTCTGAAGTGGGCTTAGAGCTTGACACCTAGCTGGGGGTGTTAAATTCCACTTTTATGGTTTCAATCTCAGTTGCAGCACTCAAGATCTTCTCTAATACCTACCTTAATCCTATTGGTTAAGCCAACCTCAGAAATCTTGGCATTTAATGCAAGATTATGCTGAGTTTTACCCATGTGTGACATTGCCCAAAGTAGCAAAATAGCCCAAAAAACAAATCTCCCATTTTAGGCCAAATCCTAGGATAATTATATCAACTATTCTGCCCCTGAATTAGTCCTACGTTTTAGACTTTTACTAATGAATGCTCCCTTCAAATTCCCTATAAAAGCCTAAGCATACCAGCCACAAGACACACACCAATCCCCTGAAAATTTTGTTATTCTGCCAGAATCTCAACTTGCCTAAACTCTCCCCAATTCACTAATCACCCTTCCCAACTCACATCCACTCAAACATAGACATTCCCTTTCCTTTTTTGCATATTCTAAGCTCATAAATGCCCCTCTAATCAACCACAAATAAGCCTTTTTCCTTCATCAAAGTTCAGCCAAGCCTCACCTTCACAACCCCAGAATAAGCCTACACACCCACTCACTCAAAACATTCCTCTCACTACCCTACTCATGTACCACCTACATGCTTCATGAGAATCTTGGTCTACATTTGTTGCACTGAGCTGGAGTTTCTTTCTCTCCCTTCACACCATGCCAAATAACCATTTTCTTCTCACTATGGAACCACTAGTTTTTACTTTTTTCTTTACTATTGAAGGATATAATGTATTTGTAACTATGAAATTCTTTCCTCATATTAATGTAATAATGGTTGAAAGTACCATAGACCCAATTGACCAGGACACTCAAGTACTCCCAGAAGTTAATACTTTCTTGAACCTGTTCAATAATTGATTGTTGGACTCTAAGTACAATTTTATCATACCACTGGAAAGTTCTACCTTACTATTGGAGAATTTTTCACCTTACCACTGGAGAATTTATTTTTCTTGTATTGTTGTAACAGGACCACTAATCTACTAATTAACTATTGTGAAGTGTTTTATTAGGCTTTTTTTGTTGTTTTTTGTCAGGGCGCAGCCTTTATTTCTTACTTGGATAGGTTATCACTACACCAAAAGCCTTTGGGCTTTATCTCAAGATCCCATCGTTGAGTTTTGGCTTGGCTTCCTCACATCGTACTTGGGAACATCAAAAATTTTCCCCTCAACAAAGGTCTATTGCGGCGATCACTTAAATTGCTGCTATAACTAAAAAAAGGCCGCAAAAAGACATATTCTGGTGGTCTGATAATACCACCGCTATAACTAAATCAAACTTTGCTAAAACACATATATTGTTGCAATTTTATATACCGCCGCTGTAGTATACCACAAAAGGCTATATCTATTATGGCGGTTTGATGGAGCACCGCTATAGCTATGTCAAATGCTGCTAAATCACATATATTGCGGCGGTTTTATATACCGCCGCTGTAGTACACCAAGTCAAAGGCAATCCTCTTAAGTTATGCGAAAACCAGGTTTTGAATCTTTTGATACAAAGCATTGTGGCCCTCAATACAACCATTCTGAACTATAGATTACAATAACCAAACAAAGCAGCAAAGAAGAACTCAGAGCAACAACTCTATATATTAAAGGATTGCTCAAGTACACCTCACAAAGTTGAATTGAAACAAACATAGTTGCAACGAGTTAAGACAAAATGTACCCCACTGTTGCCTAGAATGAAGATATCTTCATGTTATCCTCACCAATAAATAATATGTACCCTAGTGGGTAGATAGTGTACTCTTGCTTCAATGCTGCACTGGATGGGAAAGTTTTGAATACCATAGTCGATCTCTTGAGCTTTTATGCACCAGTCCTCATAGTACTGTATACACCCCATTTCGCAATTATAAAATGTCACTTTTTTTTTCCCTGTACTAAGGCAAATTGATAATTTCATATGGATAGAAAATTTTATAATTGATCTAGCATCAAAATTCACAACGCCTGAGATCATTATTGAATGAGGGAAAAATGGCATTTTTCTGAGTTCAAATCAGTGTTTTGACTCTTGACCAAAAGTTAAATAAAATGAAAAATTTTTACTAGTCAAGAAACGGTCTTATCATAGGCATACATGCATTGGAGCATCTTAATTACTTTTAATTGGTTGTTCAAAAGATTAATTAAAATTTAATTTAAAAAATATAAATTTTTATTGGTCCATATCTTCAATAATGGTAGACATGCAATCAGAAGAAAGCTCAAGAAGATAATGTGAAATTTCTTTTTTCTTTTTTCTTTTTTAATTTTAAATATAACTTAATAAAATTTAGTGGAGAATTTTATTCAAGTTTCTTTGCCTTTGGATAGATACTATTTATAATTGAATCTTCACCTAAAAAATTCTTCTGAAATTCCAGTCACAACAAAAAATCTGAGTTTAGGCGGCGTTTGTAAAATGTTGCCCAAAAAAAAAAAAAAAAAAAAAAAAGAATTTAAACCTCGCTGTAGAAGTACCTATAAATATATTGAGCAATTAATTTCAATAGTGTTAAATCATAAAAGAAAAAAAAAAAATTGTCTTATTTTGTAGGTATGAGTGAGACAGATATAATACAAATACAAAATTATTTCTCTAAAATTTATCTGACGCGCGTTACATTAATTATAATAAAATTTTGAATGACAACAATATCTTTTAACAATGTGTAACATAAACTTCAATCTTAAGATATCAAAGCATATATATGAGAGAGTTACCAATTGTTGCAAAACTTTAAGTTATTAAGAAATTGTAAATTAATTATTTTACCATATTCTAACATTGCATGGTATATAGAGATTAAATTGGGGCATCAGGTCGAGGAGAGATGGTGCCTATTGCTATATTTCAAGTTCTAGGTGCCACTTCTCCTGTGACAGGAGCTCCTCTGTAACCTCATTTCTCTTACCCAATTCACTTGAATCATCATCTTTGTGATACACATGCCCAGTACTTATCAGAAGTTTAAGGGATTCGCGTCACAGAGAGGATGGCACTAGCTGAGGCTATGCATTGCATATATAAACCCAGCGAGTGCCATCTCTCTGCGACAAGAATCCCTAATCCCCTTTTCCTTTCTTCCTTAGTTTCTCTTTTCCATGACTCTCGTACCTTGTAAAACCAACGTAATTTATAGAGACTAAAATTAAGGTGGGCGTACTCTTTTTCTCTATCTTCATGGAATATTTTCAATGAAATTACTAATACAATGCAATGAAGTTGCTCATATTTTGGAGGGACTTTTACTGTCAATGATTTGAGTAGGAACGGTCATAACTAATAAGCATGGTCAATGTTCATAGTTAGAATATTTCTACGAAACTTACTGGTAATTAAGTTTGCTTTGCGGAGTAGGTTAGCGTTGGAGACTTGTTGATTTGGAAGAGACTGGTAGACAACTTCGATGCTTTCAGTTTGGCCGTAACCTTCTCTTCCAATTTCATTGGTGACTTGTTGAGCTTAGAGCATCTTCAGCATATTAGCCAAATTTTTGTACTGTTTGAACAATGAATAGTGACATTTATCTTAATTTTTTCTACCCACTTTTTCAAATACATCTTCCAATAGATTATCTATCTTTTCTCCATCTCATTTAAATATTATTTCTTTATTCATTATTTATTCTTTTTTAATCTTTATTTTTTCTTCCTCTATTCATTCTCAACAATTATATTTTTCAACAAAAAATGTTACATCCATAATATTTTTTGTAATACTTTCACAAGAATCGTAACAAATCTTATATGGAAAGTTGTTACTAGTTCTAATTTGAACTCACCACTGAAATTATATTTTTACTCATCAATATTAGCTAATTGCTTAAAATTTATTGTGAAAATATTGTAGTAGTATTTCTAAATTGTGATTTCTTATTCTTTTCCTTTCTTTCATCCATACGTTTCCTTTTTTTTTTTTTTTTTTCCTCTTGGTTTTTTCTCCACCACACACGTATACCCATATATCTCCATCCTCTCCTTTTTTTTTTTTTTTTTTTTTTTTTATCTCTACTTTCCCCTTAATTCTAGAACCTCCCTCTCTCTTTCACCTCCTCTATGCTTACCTTTTTGTTTCTATTTTCTTTCCTCTTTGGCTCACTTCACACACACAGCCGACCATGATCTTTTTTTTTTTTTTTTTCTCTCCTTCTTTTCTTGTTCTGATTCACTTTGTTGTTACAATGGAGCTTATATAGGCTTTCATGTTTTTGATCTGTTGTTTTTGTTTTGATTTTAGATTTGTTGTTCTAATTAAATTTGTCTTTTTCCCGGTTCTTGATCTGTTGTTTCTATTCTGATTTTAGATTGTGTTTGTGTTTTGATTGTGTTACCGTTTAATACATTTGAGAGAGAGATAGATGAACAAAGAAGAGAGGAGGAAAAAGAAAGATTTGATATAATAGTAGCTGGTATGATTTTTTAATAATAAAAAAAACCAATTGCTAATGTGTAATAGCCCATCAGAGTATTTGTCTTTTTCCTGGTTCTTGATTTGTTGTTTCTATTCTGATTTTAGATTGTGTTTGTGTTTTGATTGTGTTACCGTTTAATACATTTGAGAGAGAGACAGATGAACAAAGAAGAGAGGAGGAAAAAGAAAGATTTGATATAATAGTAGCTGGTATGATTTTTTAATAAAAAAAAAAACCAATTGCTAATGTGCAGTAGCCCATCAGAGTTGATGAGCTACTATTCATAAGCCAAAAAAAAAAAAAAAAGGGATTTAGAGAATCCATTGGAGACCTTTTTTTGGGTTTCATTCTCTATTATAGAGAGAATTTTGGGTTTAGCTACACTATTGGAGATGCTCTTAAGAACGGTCATATAGAAAGCATGGTCAATATTTCCTTGTTATGCTTGCTTCAATATATATATATATATATTTTAAGGATTATGTTAAAGAGTGTCCTTAGGGCATTGGTTAACAATCTAGTAAAAAAAAAAAAAAAATAATATTTTGACAACTTTTTTCATTTCCTATAAAAGTGATGTCAAAATTTTCTTAAATTTGATTGTTAACCAATATCCTAAGGACACTCGTTAACATTTCTCATATTTTAAATAGAAAACTTTTATATTTACATTTTACTTATAATATAAATTTACATTATAAATACACAAAAAATGATAAATATTGTACACATTTTCAAAACTAGTAAATGTTTTTTGTTTTTTACAAATGTATATAACATTTTCTATTTTTTGTGTGTCTATAATGTAAGTTTACATTGCAAATACAATATAAAGTTATAAACATATAATGATCCTTTTAAATATTTAGTTCTTTCATGTTCATTGGGTGCACAGTTGTACTTTTTCTTTTTCTTCCCCCTTTTCTTTAATGATCATTAAGTATTAATTCCTGCCAAGAAAAATATAGCTCCGCCTGGTCGGACTTCTAGAAAATGTTGTATATATTTTCAAACTTATTGACGAAATGTCAAATCATTTCTAAGAACTTAATAGACTTAGACTAAATGCTTCGGACATGGAGTCTTTCCATGGACCATGACAATTTATTGACTGTATTCTTTTTTTAACATAAAATAGTAATTTGACTAACTCTTGTAAGGACGTAATTTGGGTCCTTAACTTAAGTGATGAATGAAATTAGGGCCAAAAAGTCCAATACAATGAATTTATAGAGAGTAGGTTGAAAACTGGGTTTTAATGAGTTGAACAATAAGAATAGTGGATTCAGGTGACAAGAAAAGGAAAATAAACTGATTTATGCTAAAGAAAATTGTCCTTGGCACAGTCCAAGAAGATCAGTTCTCATATATTTCTCTCAAGTTTGATTACAAAGTCTATTCTTGATGGCTACAGTATTTTTCTCTTAATTTCTCCTTCCCTCTTTCCTCAAGGGTTTCTTACATTATATTTCTCCATTTGAATGATCTTGGCCCTTCATTTGTTGATCATCTAGGCTATTACTTGAATGCTTGTCCCATCGGTCACCCCCTTTAGCCCTCTATGAGTTGGGGTAGCCAAGGCAGCACTGTTTAGGGGTCTTTTTCACATAAATGCGGCCAGAAAGTTAGTTGCAGAGCATTCAATGCGGTGACAACAACTTTTCCTTAGATATTTCCTAGCTCCCATTCTTCCAGTACGTTCACAGTGCATGTCTTTATCAATGAACCTCCTGGTATGTCACCTTGGATGACATGAGGCATATCTTGATTTTCGTTGCGTTTAGCCGAGGGGGTATTCCTCCTCGGACAACCTCTCCCAGCCATTACAGTCACAATTTGCTCGTGAAGTTCGAAGTATCACGTCTCTCTTGCTATTAATCCATTCTTGGACCATTATGCCTCCTCGAACAAGGCCCAAGGCCCAATATATATTTGGGCCTGTGTCCCCACAATAGCCCCTCAAAACTCTGGTTTTTTCTTCCTATCTGAGGAGGAAAATGAGGTTTTGATGTATGAAAAAGAAGTCCCACATGTTCCTTTGATTTTCATGCGTGAAAGTGCCGTTTCGCGTGTCCCATAACTGCTCCTGACATTTCAGAGTCCGCGATGTCTCATTAAATGCTCAAAGCGGCGCTATGTTCCTCGTATCCTATGGTGAGATGTGGATCCTACGGTCGACATTTCTCCTTGAATTTTGAGCGGGACAACTCCCACTCAATTTCGCCTCCTATATAAGACACCAGGGGGAACCATTTTCCCCATTTTTACAAGTCTTCAAGCTCTCAAGAAATTCCTAGCTCTCAAACCTTCAAAGCTTCCTAAACTTCTAAAGTCTCCAAGTCTTTTTCCTTAAGAAATTTAAACTTTTAAGAAGTACCAGGAGCAATACATGGGCTTATTCTCGTAAGTTTCTTCCTTTCTAGGTTCTTTTCTCCTTGGCCAGTCTCCTCGGCCTTCCATTCCTTACTTCCTTTCCTTAAAAACTTCAACCATTTCCCTTTAGTTTAACCAAATGGGTAGGTTTAAGCACCTCGTAAACTCTCCAGCCGGTATGGAGGGTTTTAGGGCTAAATACCACATTCCACAGGGAGTAGCCCTGCAGTATTGTGCTTCAGACCAGATAGTCACAGATAGAAAGGAAGGGGAGGTTGTCATTCCTATGATTGCTTTCATAGAAGGAGGAATGACACTTCCCATGGGTAGGGTGACCCGAGACTATCTAATCAACCATAGGTTGTGTCCCCACTAGTGCACTCCTAACCTGTTTAAGGTCTTAGGTAGTGTAGATGCTCTCAATGAGCAGATGAACTTGGGACTTACATGGCATGACATCGTTCACATGTATGAGTGTCATTCTCTCGCCGACGCGGGATATTACCTCAAGTCTCGGTCCATTGTTGTTAGGCTCGTATCGTGTCTTCCCAAGTCTAATAAGGGCATGAAGGACGACTATGTGATCGCCTCCGGGGAGTGGCACGACGGTCTTCACTGCTCAACTCGAGAGGGAGAGCCAAGAGGGGTACGCTAGGTTTAGGTCCCTTGGCATTGGATTTAGTTCTTTTAGATTTGCAATGTCTTCTTTTAATATCTCATTTTCTTTTGGTAATGGATCTTGTCGGTCTGACCATGATTTGCTTCTCGGCTGTTTTTGTAGATTAACGCATGTTGCTTTCAGACTTAATCTTGTTAACGTCGCGGGTCTCAACAAGGTGCTGCAGTCCAAGATTTTTGTGAGTGAAGACGGGCAACTGCGAGCCGCCGACTTGATACTGGACTTCGAGCCCTTGTCCAATACATTCCAAGACATGGGCCAAGCAATAAGTGTAGGTGACCCTAGACTCTGCTGGATAGATGTCTCATGGCCCAGTTTTTTAGCTCAGGAAGAACTCCCTCCAGTTGAATTTCCTCTCCCCCGTGCTCTCCCCGAAGTAGCAATCTCGAGGGAAGAGACTACCACCTCTCGCCTATCCTTGGAGGCTAAGATACACCAATTTCACCTCGAGAAGGAAGCCCGTTGAAATCTCGGACTCTAAGGGTGGGCCTGACAGAGTCTTTACAGTTCACTCTCCCAAACTAATAGTTGCCCGAGTAGATTCTAGCTCCGAGGGGGACGAGGAGATGGACCTGAACCCAAGGAGAGGACTGAAGGACCTCCTCGCTTCGAGGAACAAGGGCTCCTTATCCAAGGAAGCCCCAAAGACCCAGCTTCCCCCCAATCTTCCCCTTCCCACTCTTCCTTCTCCGCTTGGCTTGCACCCATACCCAAACTTGCAAAAGAAGAAGAGGAAAGAGAAGGACATCGAGGAAGGGGACATTGCTCCACCGAAGAGCCTGAAACAGTAGAAGATAACCAAGGATAGAGCACGAGACACTTTGGTAGAGAGTAGGGAGGTTGAGCACTCGGCCAATGTACGCCATCCAATTTGGAACCCCAAGTTGGAATTGGATGGCACGACATTGCCCTGGAATTCCTCCTTCAGGGAATTACAGAGATGCCATGCCTATCATGTGGCTGAGGCTTTGGAGCGCCCCCTACTGCTTCCTAAAGACATGGATGCCTTGAAGAAAGTAAGGCAGCCCGAGCACTTCCTATCCTTGAAAAGGGATCTGGCCATGGTAAGCCCCTAGGCACGCTTCACTGGTTTCTTTTCCTGCTCTTTTGTTTTGTCTCTAACACATCTCTTTGTTGCTTATGTGTAGGTTATCCAGGAAGTTTTCGTGGCTGAGGAATGGGTCAATGATACCCGAAATGAATCTAAGGTCGAGGCCAACCTTCGCGCCGAGGCCAACCTTCGCGCCGAGGCCAATAAGGCCTTAGGCGCATCTGAACAGAAAAACAAGGAGCTTGCTAGCAAGCTGATTGAAGAGGAAATGGCATGTCTGAGTGCCGAGGCGGGTCTGAATACTGTTGAGAGACAAGCCGAGAACAAGCGCTAGAAACTTCACATTACCGAAATAGAGCTGGCCACCTAGAGGCAGCTGGTCCTGGATCTCAAGGCCAAGCTCTAGAAGGCCAAAGAAGCAGTTAGGGTGGTTAAGGAAGTTTTTGAGGCTGCGGAGATAGTGTCCTACGAGTGCAGAGTGTAAGAAACAGAGCTGCGGTTGGTTGATAAGCTAATGGTGGTGTGTAAAGATTACTGCAATGAGGTGTAGGTGGACGCTGGCTGAGAACATCTACTCTCTAGAGGACATCCGAGAGTTTCCAACAACGCTCCCTCCTCCTGTCGTTCTTGCCCTTCCCCCCTCAGATCAACCCTTTACCACTCAAGTTTCCCTTCCTCCTCCTGAGGTAGCTGAGGGTAAGGAGGCTGGTTAGGGAAGGCCTCAGCCCAAAGATAAGGGCAAGGGCAAGGAGACTAAAGCTTTGTTAGAGGCCAAAGGCAAAGAGGTTGCCCTTCCGGTCAAGGATGCTGATCCCAAAGCCAAGGGCGCTGCTGCCAAGGCTAAGGAAGTTGACTCCAAGGCTAAAGATGCTGTTGTGAAGGCTAAGGAAGCTGACTCCAAGGCCAAAGAAGCTGACTCTAAGGCCAAAGAAGCTGCCAAAGATGACCTACCTCTCACTCAGGCATAGCTCTAGGATTTTCATTTTTCTGTACTTCTTTTTGATGTGGCAGTTAGCTATAGTTTATAATGTACCATTATTTTGATCAATGAAAGGACTCCGCTTTTTATTTCATAAATCACTCTTTTCTCTTAGTAATCTTTACTCTCGGATTGATGTAGTTATCGTTTTGCCCACTGATGAGACTTAGGACTGATAAGGTTGTTATTAGTAGTGGATTGTTGCCACCCAAATTTTAGCAAAAACTAACAATAATGCATTTCTGCTAATTCAAATAAATTAAACACGGATAAATGGTTAAGAGAATGACCATGTGTTTGTACTGAAAACCGTGCAACCAATAGGGACGACTGTGTCTTTATGTGGATGAACAAAACTCTTAGTAAAAATAAATATCTAAACAGGTGTTGACCTATCCAAGGAGTGTGATCTGAGGAACCTAACATAGCCCTTGACTTGCCCTGTACTTAGGCAAATAACTAAGAATATCAACTTACCCAAAGCAAGCTATCCGAGGAGCTGGTTATAATCTAGGATCTGTTTTAACACTTAGAAAAATAAATAAAGGGCGTTAGTTTATACAAATTATGCGGTTCGAGAGACCAGATATGGTTAAGATTCTGTTCAACACTTAGAAAAGTAACTCGACATATCAATTTACCCAAGGTATATGGTCTGAAGAGCCAGGCATGACCAAGATTCTGTTTGATACTCAGAGAAAATGAGCTGAAGTGTTAATTTACCCAAAGTATGTGGTCCGAGAGACCAGGCATGACTATGATTTTGTTTGACACTTAGAAAAGTAACTTGGCGTATCAATTTACCTAAGGTATGTGGTCCGGGGAGCCAAGTATGACAAAGGTACTGTTTGATACTCAGAGAAAATGAGCTGAAGTGTTAATTTACCCAAAGTATGTGGTCCGAGAGACTAAGCATGACTAAGGTTCTATTTAACACTTAGAAAAGTAACTTGACATATCAATTTACCCAAGGTATCTGGTCTGAGGAGTCAGGCATGACCAATGTTCTGTTTGATAATCAGAGAAAATGAGCTGAAGTGTTAATTTACCCAAAGTATATGGTCTGAGAGACCAAGCATGACTAAGGTTCTATTTAACACTTAGAAAAGTAACTTGACATATCAATTTACTAAAGGTTTGTGGTTTGGGAAGCCATGCATGACCAAGGTTCTGTTTGATACTTAAAGAAAATGAGCTGAAGTGTTAATTTACCCAAAGTATGTGGTCTGAGAGAGCAAGCATGACTAAGGTTCTGTTTAACACTTAGAAAAATAGTACGTAGCGCATAATGTCATTAACAAAAGTATGACAAAAAAATAGTTTCATTAATAATAGTACCTTCGCAGGCTATTTACATTCCAAGGGCGCGGGATAACATGTTCGTCTAGGTCTTCAAGATAGTATGCACCTATTCCAGCCACTGAGATGATGCGATACAGCTCTTCCCAGTTGGGTCCTAGCTTTCCCCATGCCGGGTTCTTTGCAGTACCCAAACCTTTCTCAATACCAGGTTGTTATATGCTAATGGTCTAAGCTTTACATTGGCATTATATCCTTACTTGAGCTTATGCTGATAATACGCCAATTGGACCATGGAATTTTCTCTTTGCTCTTCAATTAAGTCTAAGTTCTTCTCTAACAACCCATCATTGTTGCTCAGAGTGAAAGAATTTGTTCTCGGTGTTGGGAATCCAGTTTCTAAAGGAATAATAGCCTCGACTCCATAAGTCATTGAAAATGATGTCTCTCTTGTTAATCTGCGAGGTTTTCTGATATGTCCAAAGGACATAAGGTAGCTCTTCCACCCATTTTCCCTTCGCATCATCCAACCTCTTCTTGACTCCGCCCACTATGACCTTATTGACAACCTTGGCCTGTTCGTTTCCTTGTGGGTAAGCTGGGGTGGAATACCTGTCCATAATCCCCAAGTCACAACAATACCTCCTGAAGGCTTTGCTATTAAATTGAAGTCCATTGTCCGAGATGAGTGTATGAGGGATCCCGAACCACGTGACAATGTTTTTCCAAAAAAATTTCTTGGCATCTACATCCCTGATATTTGCCAATGGTTCAGCCTCAATTCATTTGGTGAAGTAATCTGTACCAACTAACAAATACCTCTTATTTCTTACGGCCTTAGGGAAAGGACCTACAATGTCCAGGCCCTATTAAGCAAATGGCCAAGGATTAGACAGGGGATTAAGGACTCTTCCTGATTGATGAATGTTTGGTGCAAATCTTTGGCATGGATCACATTTCTTCACATATTCATGTGCCTCATTCTGCATGTTCGGCCACCAGTACCCCTGAGTGAGGGCTCTGTGAGACAAAGATCTACCTCTTGTATGGCTACCACAAATCCCTTCATGTAACTCTTCAAGGAGTAGCTCTGATGCTTCGGGGTTGTATGCATAGCAAGTAGTTCCCGAAAAATAAGCGTTTGTACAATTTTTGGTCCTCAGACAGCCAGAACCTAGGAGTCTTTCTTCGAACTTTTTCGGCTTCTAACTTCTCCTTGGGCAAAATGTCCTCTTAAAGGAAGAGCACTATAAGGTCCATCCAACTAGGCCCCACCCTGATTTGATGGACCTGGACCATCTGTTCCTTTATTTCGATAGGCTTGCTTAAGTATTCAACGAGGATGATCTGAGATAATCCTTGTGATGAGGAGGTCACAAGAGTGGCCAGAGAGTCAGCGTGTGTGTTTCCATTCCTAGGGATATGCAGCAAGCTGAAACTCGAATTCGAGAACATCTCCACTGCTTTTCCACCCATTTTTAAACCATGGCCATCATTGCCAATAGAGCCTTATACTTAGCCTCATTGTTCGTGGCCGAGAAGCCCAGTCTCAAGGATTTCTCAATAGTGATCTTCTCAGGAGAAACCAGGACTAGCCCTACTCCAGATCCCCTCTGATTTGCTATACCATCAACATATACCCTCCAGGATAAAGGCTCCTGCGGGGAGACCATGCCAACCAATTTTCCATTCATGCTCCGCTTCTTCGCCTCTTCTTCTTTTAGGGATTTAGCTAACTCAACTACCAAGTCTGTGAGGACCTGACCCTTGATAAAGGTGCGAGGTACATACTTGATGTTAAAAGCCCTCAGGATTGTACCACATTTGGCAATCCTCCCTATGAAGTTAGCACTCCAAAGTAGTGATCGAAGTAGAAGTTAGGTTAAAACAACAACTATGTGGGATTGGAAGTAGTGGGGGAGTTTATGTGTAGCATGTACCACTGCTAAAATGGCATTCTCTAATGGTAGATAACGAAGTTCTGCCTCATGCAATGACTTGCTCACATAGTAAACTAGCCTCTGCACATCATTATCAATTCGGATCAGCACCAAGCTTACAGCATGAGAAGCCATAGCAATGTAAGCAAACAGGACCTCGTCCATCTCAAGCCTGGACATGACAGGTGGTTAAGAAAGGTACTCCTTAAGTTGTTGAAAGGCCGAGGCACACTCCTCGGTCCACTCAAATCCCTTCCACTTATTCAACAATTAGAAGACGGGTCTACATCTGTCTGCTGATCGAGAGATAAACCGATTTAGGGCAGTGGTTATCCCTGTTAGTTTTTGGACTTCTTTGGGATTCTGAGGTGGTTGCAGACTGTTTATTGCCTTGACCTTATTAGGATTGACCTCAATTCCATGGTGGGTGACCATATAGCTCAGAAATTTTCTTGATCCTACTCCAAAAGAGCACTTGGAAGCATTAAGGCACAGATTGTGTTTCCTCAATATTCCAAAAATATCCCTAAGGTCTCCCGCATGCTTAGACACCACCTTGTTTTTTACCACCATGTCGTCTATGTAAACCTCAATGTTCTTACCTAATTGTGGTTCAAACATCCTAGTCATCATCCTCTGATAGGTAGCCCCTACATTCTTTAAACCAAAGGGCATCACTTTGTGATGGTAATTCCCAATAGAAGTAACAAAGGCTGGCCTCTCTTGATCTTCCAAAGCTAAAGGTATCTGATGGTACCCTTGAAAGGCATCCAAGACGCTTATCCAAGGATGGCCTACAGTTACGTCCACTAGCTGATCAATCTGAGGCATGGGAAAGGGGTCTTTTGAACAAACTTTGTTCAAGTCTATGAAATCTGCACATACCCGCTACTTTCCCAGACGGATATTTGACCTTCACATGTAGAGTGGAGGAAACGGCTCCTAGGGCATGAAGCCAGGGTCTTGCCACAATGGCCGTGTAAGGAGAATAGGCGTCCACTACAATGAAGTACACCTCAACCACTTCTGAACCTGCCTGCACGGGCAGTCTAATTTGACCCTTCGGAATGAGAACCTTCCCATTAAAGCTTACCAAAGGCTAATTGTAGGCTGTCAAATCCTCGGGCTTTAGGCCTAGTCCGTTGTACAAGTCAGGGTACATAATCTCTACCCCACTTCCTTGATCCACCATCACCCTCTTAACATTGTACCCTCCTATTTTATTGGGTGACCACCAAAGCATCGTCATATGGTTGGATAGTTCCAATCTTGTCATCGTCTGAAAAACTTTGCGTCGGTCGGATTCCCACTTTAGGCCTCTTCGGCTCAGAATTAGAGTCCTCGACTTGTAGCCGAGCCACGGACATCATCTTAGAAGGATAAGAACCAGTTCTCCCAGGTGTAGTAAAGATGACATTGATTGTGCCTAATAGGGGTCTTGAAGAAGCGTTCCTCTGAGCCCCTGACCTTGATTGGTCTCCTTGCTTGTTGGGTCGATACAAAAATTTTTGTAACCTTCCCTCTCTGACTAGCTACTCCAGATGGTTCCACAGGGTTCTGCAGTCCTTGGTGGTATGCCCCCGTTCCTGGTGGTATTGGTAGTGAAGGCTCTGATTATGCCTCAAGAGGTCTCTACTTGTCTTGTTCGGCCATTTGAAGTACGGCTCGATCTTGATCTTCTCCAAAACTTGATGTACCGGTTCTTGTAATATAGTGTTAATCGATCACGGAGATGTAGGCCCAGATTTCCCAGCAAAATCCCTTCGGTGTCTGTTATTGTTGTAGCGGTCCAACTTGAAATTCCTTCTCTCTTGAGGGATAGCTTTGCCCTTTCCCTTGCCCTACTGTTAGTCCTCCTCAACCCTCTTATACTTATCTATCCGATCCATGAGCTGGCGTACATTGGTAACATGTAAGACTTCCTTAAACAATGCTCAGTAGGTAGGCTAACCTTGAAAGTTCTGATGGCTACGTCATCAAAATCACCATCTATCTCATTGAACATCTCCTAATATCTGTCCGAATATGTTTTCAGGGTCTCCCATTCTTTCATGGATAGGGACAACAAGGAATCTAAGGGCTGAGGAACCCTGCTGCACGTAATAAAGCGGGATCTAAACGCTTGAGTGAGTTCCTTGAAGGAATCAATGGAGCCTGCACTTAGGCCATCGAACCACCTCATGGCCACAGGCCCTAGACTGGAGGGGAACACCTTGCACATTAGCACCTCATTCCTGGAGTGCACAACCATTCTCTGGTTGAAGTGGCTCACGTGCTCTACAGGATCTGTTCGACCAATATACATGGTGAACGTGGGCTGGGTGAACCGCCGAGGAAGTCTCCTTCCCTCGATTCTACGCGTGAAGGGTGACTTGGAAATTTGATTGAGTGTTCTACTTATAGCATCATTTCCTGAGCTTTTGGAGAATGAGTTTCTATTTCTGTGCTCATGATGGTGCTCCTCATCATACGAGAAGGATTCACTAGGAGCAGTCCTTAATCTGCGTCTATAACTACCATCCTCTTTACCGTCAGAAGAGACGACAGAAATGGAGGGAGTTCGCCTTCTCCGTTCATGGCGCAACTTCCTCTTTAAATGATCAATTTGCAGCTGCATGTCCTTAATATTTTTTTCATGAGAGACATGACTCCCACCCCAAGACTGCCTCCTAGTATGGGTAGTGTGCACACTTCCCTCCCGATCTCTTCTCTATTCGAGATCACGAAAGTGATCTTGACATTAAGACCCCATGGATTCTGCTTGGTTCGAACTTGAATCTACCATAGTTGAACGTCAGACTCACTACAACACTAGTATTCCCACAGACAGCGCCAATTGTAAGGACGCAATTTGGGTCCCTATTCCAAGTGATGAATGAACTTAGGCCTAAAAAGCCCTATACAATCAATTTGTAGAGAGTGGGTTGGAAAATTGGGCTTTAATGAGCTGAACAATAAGAATAGTGGATTCAAGTGACAAGAAAAGGAAAATAAACTGATTTATGCTAAAGAAAATTGTCCTCGGCACAGTTCGAGGAGATCAGTTCTCATATATTTCTCTCAAGTTTGATTACAAAGTCTATTCTTGATGGCTATAGTTATTTTCTCTTAATTTCTCCGTCCCCCTTTCCTCAGGGGTTTCTTACATTATATTTCTCCCTTTGAATGATCTTGGCCCTTCGTTTGTTGATCATCCAGGCCACTACTTGAGTGCTTGTCTCATCGGACACCCCCTCTAGCCTTCTATGAGTTGGGGTAGCCAAGGCAGCACTGTTCAGGGGTCTTTTCCACATAAATGCGGCCAGAAAGTTAGCTGCAGAGCATTCAATGCGATGACAGTAGCTTTTCCTTAGATATTTCCTAGCTCCCATTCTTTCAGTATGTTCACAGTGCATTTCTTTATCAATAGAACCTCCTAGTATGTCACCCTGGATGACAGGAGGCACATCTTGATCTTTGTTGCATTTAGCCAAGGGAGTATTCCTTCTCGGACAACCTCTCCTAGCCATTACGGTCACAGTTTGCTTGTGAAGTTCAAAGTATCACGTCTCTCTTGCTATTGATCCATTCTCAGGCCATTGTGCCTCCTTGAACAAGGCCCAAGGCCCAATATATATTTGGGCCTGCGTCCCCACAACTCTAATGTTTTTTTACACATACTAATAATATGTTTTACATTATATATCGCATTTTGATAATTTTGCAGTTCACGATATTCTCATTTAAGAGAAGGAAAAATTAATTTGGTCTTTATATATTTAAAAAAAAATTTCTCAGCAAAGAATTTTTTTTTTTTTTAATTTTTTTTGTGGTAGTTGTCTCAACGATGGTTCAAAATGCATGATACAAGAAGGGTAGTGTTGTGAGTAAGATTGTTAGTATCGATTGGCATAAACTGTGTTTATAAGATGAAGAAGAATGCAAAAGGAGAGATGGAACCAAAAAAAAAAAAAAAAAAAACTGGTGGTCAAAGACTATAACTAGTGGTCATGTATGGACTATGATGAGTTATTTTCCCCAATTGCTAGTTCAGAAACCATACAATCTAGGTTGTCAAAATCGGGATCCTACGTAGGATCGTTGAAGGTAGGTAGAATCGTAGATCGTAGGATCAGATCGTGAATCGTAAGATCTTACATATTTTCAAATTTAAAGCAAAAAACACATTGATAATGGCTTTGTATGTTGAATAATCACGTAAATTATAAATTCATCCATAACAAAACTTAGATTTGCATCATATGATGTAATTTGCATGTCATACATCGCTAAATCTATATTAACGAAACAAATATATTTAAGTTTTGACTCAATGTATCTGAAAAGCTCAATAAATATTTAATTAGCAACCAAATACGAAAATATTTATCAGAACAAATGGAAAATATTTCTAAGTTCTAAGTTCCAAATTTGAAATCCAAAATAAGTTAGCAAATGAAAACTAGCTAACTACAATATGAAATCAAAAAGGAAGATGAATATTAAGGTGAAGTGAATATTTAATTATTCTCATTCTAAGGTTCTTATAACCACCGTCCTAAATTTCCAATCATCATCATCCATTTCATCATTTATGTAGACATTATATATTTGTATACTAGAGTTGTAAAAGACATCAAGATACAATTTCACACTCAACTATTCAAGTTATACCACTCAACAACAATTAAATAGCATGCTCAAAAAAATCAATCAATCAATATACAAATACAAGCATAACTGATAAAATTATATATATAAAAAAAAATATTTTAGTAATATTAGAAAACAAATTAGTATATTGATCAAACACATTAAACAATATTATAGCTTAAAATGCAGCAAAGCCAATGTCAAATTCTTCATTTAGAAATGATGAAACATTCTTTCATTTTGATTACAAGTGAACTAGAAACTAGAAAACATTTGCTTAGGTTGATGTAATTTTATAAAATAAAAAATAAGAAGTCATACCATCACAACATGAAAAAATAAAAACCCTTAAAGTTTCATCAAAACAAAAAATTTATCCCATAAAAAAAAATAAAAAAAATTATGTTTTTGGTAGGACCGATAGGATCCTATACGATCCTACATGATCCTACGTACAATCATTCCATTTTTACGATCCTAGTGCGATTCTAAACGTTTTGGAGAGATGAGATTGTAAAATCGTGCGATTCTACGATCCAAATCGCGATTTTGACAACCATGCATACAATTGCTAATTTCATTCAACTCATAATAAATGAAGAATATTTTAGATGGTTATTAAACCTACCATTTTGAGTAGGCCATAGGCTATGTTGTGAAAAGGCATGAGACAAAGTTCGTATGCTAAAAGAAACTATATAAATCTGGCTTCAAATTGGTACCAAGAGCTGAAGACTTTGAGTCAATAGGATTGACAATTACTTTTAGGAGAAGTGATTCACCATATGACCACATGAACACACACTTTATAGTAAGGTGAATCAAATTGGAGATATTTTGATTTATTTATTTATTTATTTTGTGGATGATTTAACTTTTACAATCAAGAATCCAAATTTGTTCGAAGAAGAAGCATGTGAGTTTAAAATTATATATATTTATTGGCATCAAGGTGAAGCAAATGAAGGATAGGATATTATTTTCTAAGAATGATATGCTAAAGAGATTTATAAGAAATTTGAGATGTAAGATTACAACCCAATAAACACTTCTGTGAAACGATGAGTTAAGTTGTCAAAACATGACAACAAAGTAAATCCAACACTTTTTTAGGAGCTTGGTTGGAAGTTTAAGGTAACCAATATGCACAATAGGTTACGATACCATGTGAAAATATCTAAGAATTCTAGAGAGAATCTAAACTAAATTTCTATTGTTGAAAATTTGAATTTTACAAATCAAGAATCAGATTGAGTTAGCCTCTGTTTTACATTATATACTATTACTAACAGACTTGCTAACAGAAAATAAGAGGGAAATCTAACTAACAAAAATTTTATACGACATAGTTTGGTTAAATTGCAACGGCTCAGTTTTGTTTTTGAAATTAACATCTCCAAAAATGATTGTATTTCTTCGTTCTTCTTGGGCGTTGATACACTGACTTGAGGTCTCCAGCTCTACATGCCTAAATCGATATAGGGATTCTGGTGAAAGTAGCTTCCTGTGATTAATGAAGATCTTACCAGCACCATTAATGTAGGGAATATTGGGTCCTGGAGCTCATAGACGTACCCCAAGGGAAGTTGGGGGGTTTTGAAAGGAAATGCATGGCCCTCATAAGCATGCCATCCGTAGTTACCACCCTTAGTACGTGGCAATATATACTCGTGCATAACCTACACATTATGTAGAAAAATGGTTACTATACACACGCGTGTTCACGGTTCAGTTAAAAAAATAGGTTAGAGTTATTTCCCTACTATTTAAGCCTCAACCTTAAGATATAAGAATTGTGCGTGTGTCAACAGTGTGTGTGTGTGAGAGAGAGAGAGAGACAGAGTAGCCATTAACAAAACATTTACCTATTCCAAGCAACACAATGTGGTATAGAGGTCGGAGTGGGGCATCCGGTCCAGGAGAGATGGTGCCTATTGCTCTATTTCATGCACTAGGTGCCACCTCTCCTGCGACAGGAGCTCCACTATTACCTCATTTCTATTTTCCAACTCACTTGAATCATCATCTTTGTGAATTTTGATACATGCACCTACTAATTAGAAGTAGAAGAGATTTGTGTCGAGGAAGAGATGACCCTAGCCGATCCTTAGCATTGCATAATATATAACCCAGCTTGGGCCATCTCTCCTGCGACATAAATCCCTCAACTCCTTTTCCTTCCTTTGCTTCCTCTTTTCCATGCCTCACATTATGCCTCATAAACTTCATTTTGTAGACCAAAATCTGGGATCTTTCTTTGTCCCTTCATGTAATAATACAACGAAATTACTCAGACAGTGCAATGAAGTTGCTTGCATTTTAGCTTTCTCTTTTCCATGACTCTCCTACCTTAAACCCCACGAAATCTACAGACCAAAATTAAGCCGCGGACTCTTTCTCTCTATCTTCATGGAATATTACTAATGCAATAACTACAATAAAATGAAGTTGCTCACATTTCGGAGGGGCTTTTGCCGTCAATGAATTGAGTGGGAACATTCAAACGCATGGTCAATGTTCAAAGTTACAATATTTCTAATTCAAAGTTCAAATACGAAACTTGCAGGTAATTAAGTTCGCTTGCGGAGTAAGTTGGCATTGGAAAGTAGTTGATTAGGAAGAGAGTGAGCAGAAACCTCTTTTCTCCATTGGTGACTGCGGAGTAATTAGGAAACGGTCATAAGCATGCATGGTCAATTCCTCGTTATATATGCCGGCTTTTAAAGTCATCCTGATATATCTCTCTACCTAAAATTTCTATTTAAAAAAAAAAAAAAAAATTTAGTTCTTTTTTTTTTTTTTTGGAGATAAAATATTTAATTCTTTCAGGTTCATTTGGTGCAAACCGCACACGTCTTTCTTTTTTTTTTGGGGGGGGGGGGGGGGGGGGGGTGTTAAGTTTTAATTCCTGGTGAAAAATAGAGGTTAGATTGGTAGGATTGCAAAGAAATACATATATATTTTATTATTTTTTCTAACTTATTGATGAAGTTTCACATATATAATTTCTAGGAATGTACGTACGTAATAGATTTTCATGCATGTTTCGAACATGCCGTCATTCCATGACAATTTGTTGGCTATATTAATTTTTTATAATAATCTGATTAATACTAATTTTTTTATATTACATATTGTGATTAGATAATATTTCAGTATCTTTGGATACATTAGCATGGTAGATTCAATAGACTTGAAAGACGTACCATATATAAGTTTAGAAGTCCTAAATTTCATCTAGCACACAACTAATTAATTCATTTAGTTTCCTCTTTACCATGACTTCCCTTTCTTGTAAACCCAACAATATTTGTAGAGTAGAATTAATTAGTTGGACTCTTTCTCTCCATCTTCATGGGATTCTACAAAGGCGAAAACCACATTTTCGTCTCTACATTTTCACGCGATTTCCACTTTGGTCCCTAACTTTTATTTCCATCGCTTTTAGTCCCTATCCTGAAAAATGCCTCTCGTTTTGGTCCCTGTCGTTACATCAAAGACGGAAAATGCACACGTGGCAAACGGAATGCACTATTGGCACACTAAAAACTGACGTGACCATTAAAATAATAATAAAAAATATTATTTGGCATTAAAAAATGCCACGTCAGCATCTAAATTTAAAAAATTAATTTATTAATTTTAACTAAAAAAAAAAAAAAATCAAAACAGAAGTAAAAATCAAAATTCACATGAATTAAGATCTAAAAGTATCTTGAACAAGAACACCAAGAACACCAACCCAGAAACACAAACACAAACCCAGCAATAAATTAACCAAACCAAACACAAAAGCAACAAACACAAACCCAAACTTCAAGAAATACTGAACTAAACTGAAAATTATGCAACTGGAGCAGAATTCAAGCCCGCAGCTAATTCCAACATCACAAAATCCATAAACCCCAATGGAGAAAAATAAAATCGACAATCAGACAAAGAAATTCAAGTCATAATCCAATTCACATAGATTGAGTCAACCCACAATTCGTAAGATCTCAAAATTCCCAATCCAATTCGACAGAGTCAAACACAAACAACATCTTATATCAGCAAAGCCGAGAGTCAGAAATTATCAATCAATCATCACACAGATCGCACCAAATCGAAACCCCATATATATATATATATATATATTTGTTAATCTTTCTATAATAGAAGCGTGCGTACGTATAAGTACAAGCCATATTGAAAGAGAAGAAATGAAACCCAATAGAAAGAAACAATGAACAAACCCCTATATGAATAGAGAGAGAGAATTGTGTGCGTGGGAGCTAATTGGAAACGGCAGTGACGATGGGGTTGGGTTTAGGATTGGGGTTGTGGCTGTGTCTGTTGTTGGAGAAGATGAGAGGGAGATCGTGGGACTCGTCGGCGGCGTCAATGTCGTCAAGGTCGGTGGTGCTGAGGTTGATGCAGGAACAGCGTTTCAAGGAGGTGAAGAAGGCAGAGGCGGGCCCAGTGGCGGCAAATGGAAGAAGGAGGTTCGCAACAACGGCGTAAGTAACCATCGCAATCAACACGACGAACATCACATGAACCAGAAACACCAGATCCAGAATAGCCACAGCTTGCAACCTCGAGTCCTCGAGCTCGCAGTTGGCTTGGAGATCGAAGGTCTGGACGGTGGCGGCGGTGGAGGAGACGGAGTATTCCAAGAAGAAAACGGCCGAGCCGAGTGCGAAGAAGAGATCAGGAGGGAGAGGGAGGAGGGACGAAGGGGAGTCGGAGGTTTGTGTTTGTTGCTTTTGTGTTTGGTTTAGTTGATCTGTTGTTGAGTTTGTGTTTGTGTTTCTGGGTTTGTGATTTTTGGTTTTCAATTTTGGGTTTGTGTTTGTGATTCTGGGTTTGTGTTTGTGTTTCTGGGTTGGTGTTCTTGTTCAAGATACTTTTAGACCTTAATTCATGTGAATTTTGATTTTTAATTCTGTTTTGATTTTTTTTTATTTAGTTAAAATTAATAAATTAATTTTTTAAATTTAGATGCTGATGTGGCATTTTTTAATGCCAAATAATATTTTTTATTATTATTTTAATGGCCACGTCAGCTTTTATTGTGCCAACAGTGCACTTCGTTTGCCACGTGTGCATTTTTCGTCTTTGATGTAACGGCAGGGACCAAAACGAGAGGCATTTTTCAGGATAATGACTAAAGGCGGTGAAAATAAAAGTTAGGGACCAAAGTGGGCATCACGTGAAAATGTAGGGATGAAAATATAGTTTTTGCCTTCTACAAATTACAAATTTAAAACGTTCTTCAAGAAACGACTTCAAGGCAGTAACGAATGACTTGTCATTGTTGGCTATCAGGATATCACTTACATAAACAAACAAGGCCACAAATGATGAACTTTGAGTACAAGTAAACAATGGGTAATCACAACGAGACTGAGAAAAGCCATGTTGCAATCACGTTCTAGGAAATTTTGAAAAACACAGGCGTGATGCTTACTTGAGTCCATAAAAGGACCGGTGCAATTTTGCAAACTAGAGGCTAAGATTGAGATTGACACTCCCCATGACCATGGAACCTAGGAGGAAGAGACATGAACACCTCTTAAAACAATTCGCAATGTAAAAAGGCAGTTTTCACATCGAATTGAACAAGATGCCATCTCTGAATCGCAACAATAGCCAAAAAAAGTTAAGCACAATAACAAATTTGGCCATTGGAGAAAAAGTCTTGAAATAATCAAAATATTGGATTATTGAGTGTAGCCCTTTGCCACGACTCATGCATTGTAACGTTCAATGCTACCTTAGGATAGGATATCTTTCTCCGAAGAAGGATATATTAAAGAGATGCTTATGAAATTTGAGATGTCAAATTACAAGCCAACAAACGTCCTCGTAGAATGTTTGAGTTAAATTGTTAAATCATGTCGATGGCCAGAAGGTAAATCTAATATTCTTTAAGAGTTTAGTTGGAAGTTTGAGTTACTTAATATGCACAAGACCAAATACTTTCTTTTGCATTGGACTCGTTAGTCGCTACATGGAAGTACCAATCATGACTCATTTGAAAATTGCTAAGATAGTTCTTTACTGAATTTGTGAAAGGTACACTTGATTTTGAATTCTTTTTCACATTCTTTACACGTTATGTAACAATCATATTTTAATAGAAAGCATTGTCGTCCCTCTTTACACCAACTCTTAGCTATAGATTACAAGAACCAAACAAAGTTGTAAGAAGAACTCCAAGCAATAGCTCTATTAAAGGATTACTCAACAATACCCCGACAATAAATTGAATTGAAACGAGATGGAACAAATGTACGTTGTTGCAGTCACTTTGACAAACAACTTTATATGCCCCATTGTTGCTATGATGATACAATTCTTTCCGGCAATCCTCACCAAAAAAGAGAATATGTACAACCCATAGGGTGAGAGAGCTTCTTGCTTCAACACTGCATTGGAGAGGAAAGTCTTGAGCACTACTAGCAGGAATTTGAGCGCTATTGAAGTTACCAACACATCTCCCGTGGGCTTTTTGTACCTACCCACATAGCACCAGAATACAATCTTCGTAAAGGTACCTGTACGCCCATGTCATTGATAATGGCAAAATACATTGGCATCAAATGTGATTTTGGATTTGCTTTCAGCTGATATTTTGAAAGTGGGTAACACTAGTTGAGTTGTGTTTTTCATGAAGTGAAGCTTTAAAACAAAATGCTTAAACTACTGTCATCTTTACTATAAAATGCTTACAAATTAAGATTTTGTTTAAAGCTAGTAGATTCCTTACATGCACCATTTTTACATCAGTGGTTGCATCCCAGGAGCTAATAGGCTTATCCCAGGAGAAGTTGGGGGGTTTGAAAAGAACTGGACCCTCATAAGAATACCATCCATAGTGGCCACAGACATTTTTCTATCTCTTATTATATGACTCCAACTCGTGCATAACCTAAACATTATTTAAGCCTAAAGGCCCTCCAGGGACGGAGCTAGAGCCTTGAGTTAAAGGGTGGCGGCTTTTCTGTTGGCTGTGTGTAGTGATTTCAACATTTGAATCTATTCTACTTAGTTGCTAAGTTTTTTTTTTTTTTATTATTATTATTATTTTTGTCGGTAAGAACAAAATTATTTTTGTTTAGAATTTTTTAAATGACAGGGTTGTTTATTTTAAATAAAATTGGATAATTGAGCTTAATTTTTTTTTTTTTTTTTAAGTTTTACTATTTGATAGGCTAAGAATGTATTAATCCCTTTGGTAACTTAATCAATTAATTTAGCAAAGTGAAATTAATTAGATTCAATTACATGCAATAAGCGTGGTAGTACAAACAAATCACCAAATAAGTTAAATGCAGCGAAAAATGAATTTCACACAGGTGATTTGTTTACGAATGGGGAAAACCATCGAGGTAAAACTCCACCGGGTAAATTTAAGGTTACTACTCCCGAGAATCCACTATTATCAAAACAAGCAGTTACAAGTAAAAGAATCTCAGTACCTTATACCAACCTACAGTTGAACCCTCACCCCAATACACAATTGGACTTGTAATGTAGTAACAATCTCTCCTTTTAATGCACGACTCCCAGTATGTGACTAACCAATCGATGCACGGATCCAAGTACGTGACTAACACACCAACTTGAGAAAGATGTTGGCTACAAAGTTCTTCAATTTATCCACACGATAAAGATCAAGAAGCTTATTGGTTACAAAACCCTTGGCATACAAACGTAGCAACTTCTTCAAAAGAAAGATGAACTAGGGCAAATTGTCTCCGGTCACAATTTGAGTGAATAATCACTTTGCATCAAGTTGCATCACCTTAGACAGCCCTTAAAATAATCTTTATATATGTCTAGGGTTGTGAGAAAAGAAATCCTACACAAATAGCTTGGATATGTGCGAAAAACAGATCTGAAAATCTGAATTTCGTAATCCTCGATAGATATAGCTATCGAGCTATCTGTCGAGCTTTAAATATTAAATCTCGATAGATACATCTATCGAGATATTTGTCGAGCTTTAATGAGTAGCACTTCTTCACTTGATTCGTGGACAGATTTGCATGGTTTCAATACTTGAACTTGAACTCTTGTTCCTTAAAGTATTAAACACATCCTAGATCTATCCAATTATAAGTAAAGTGTGTTTTGTCAAAGGATTAGCCAATTTTATATGACATATGGTAATTTTTATTGTTGAACTATTTTTTAGGGGCTTGTATATTTTGTTTTAGATTTTAAATCTATACATTTTTTTATAGTCACTAAAATGAGGAAAATACTAGCGCTTCAAACTTTTTTTTTAAATAAATTATTGATGTAATAAGTAGTTAATAGTAAGTAAAAAAATTATGTGAGTGATGGGTCCATGTGCGAACCAATAAGAATTTGCAACCAAAACCGTTTGTAAAAATGTTGTAAAAAAGTTTGTGAGTATAGCATTACTCTTAAAAGAATCAATGATATTGTTTAAGGGAAAAAAAATGTAATTTTATAGAACAAAATTGCTAAAATTATGACACACACATATATAATAATAATACTTAAAAAAAAAAAAAATAGGGGGGGGGTGGAAGTTAGCTATGTCCCTAAGGCCTTCAACCTTAAGATATAAGAACCATGTATCTCTCGCTTTGCATGTTCATATGAGAGAGAGATCAGACATAAACAAAATAATAGTGTTTATTATACACACTCCAGAGCAATTTTTGTGAGTGTCTAAAAGTATGTGCAACAATGTGTATGAAACAGGAATTTCCCAAAACATCCACTCCAATCAGCACGGCATAGTAGAGGTTAAAGTGGGGCATCCTGTCCAGGAGAAATGGTGCCTATTGCTGTAGTAATTCAAGCACTAGGTGCCACCTCTCCTGCGACAGGAGCTCCACTGCAACCTCATATCTCTTTCCTAGCTCACTTGATCATCATCTTATTAATTTGCGTATACATGTACTTACTAGAAGTTGAAGGGATTCATGTCACAGAAGGATGGCCCTAGCTGAGCTTTTGCTTGTATAACCTAGCATGGGCCATCTCTCCTGCGACAGGAATCCCTCAACCTCTTTTCTTTTCTTCCTTTGCTTCCTATTTCCGTGCCTCTCATCATACCTTATAACATTCATTTTATAGACCAAAATCTGGGCTTTTTCTCTGTCCCTTCACGTGATAATATATACAATGAAATTACTCCTATATGGCAATGAAGTTGCTTACATTTTGGTCAAAGTCCAAAGTTTTAGAATTTTTCTACTTCACATTTGAAACTTGCTGATAATTCCTTTAGCTTCCTCTTTACGATAACTCTCCTAATACCTTGTAACCCCACGAACTCTATAGACCAAAACTATCTATTTTCATGGAATATTACAAAGAAATTACTAGTGCAATGCAATGAAGATTACAGGGGCTTTTGCCGTCAATGAATTGGGTGTGAACGGTCATAAAGCATAGTCAATATTCATTGTTATACAATTTCTACTTCAAATACGAGTTTTACAGGTAATTAAGTTTGATTTGCCGAGTAAGTTGGCGTTGGAGACTAGTTGATTTGGAAGAGACCATGGAACTCGATGCTTTCAGTTTGGCCGTAAATTCTCTTCTTCTTCTTCTTTTATTTATTTATTTATTTATTGGTGACTTGTTGAGTAATCAGGAACGGTCATAACTATAAGCGTGTTCAATTCCTCGTTATGCCTGCTTATTTTGAAGTCATTCTAATCATGCTACCTGAAATTTCTATTTCTAAAAAAATATATATTTAGCTCTTTCATGTCCATTGGGTGCATATTATTATACTTCCACTTTTTTTGTTTTTTCTTGTTTATTAACGTTAATGATGTATTAATTCCGGGGATGACTAAGAAAAATATAGCTAATTATAATTAGATTGGTAGGACCATTAGGAAAAATATATATATATATATATATATATGAGATAGGTTCAAGTTACACCTGGTGTAACTTGACTAGAGTTACACCTATTTTAGACCATTGATTCTCATTAAATCTAACGGTCAGCAAAAGACTACCTCTCACATCATTAATATGTAATTATTATTTACCATGTGTAACTCATTTAAATTAAATTCCCCACATTCATCGCCTTACTATTAATAATCATCTTCCTATCCATCAAGCAAATCACCTCGGCAAAGATTGAGGATTGGCAAGCAGTATTGATATTAGATGCAGCAGGTAGTTTCAAGAGGTTCATTGAACAAGTAAATTCAACAAAACACCTTGGCAATGATATTGAAATTGTGTACATTCGAGCAATATAATATGATTCTATCGACGAATAGTTCAATACTCTAATATACTAATGTAAATTGCAGCAATAAATTCACCACCGATGGTCCAATATTACACCAAATAAGGAGGAAGCAGAAAGAACTATTGAATATTGATGAGATGTTTACAAACATCTTCTATTAATTTCAAGGTCGGATTTTATTGACCTAATTGAATAGAATTAGAAGTGGGCGGGGAGAATAAGATTTTTTATTTTTTAAATAAGTGGAAGATGATTATTAAGGAGAGAGAAGTGGCGAATGTGGGGGGATTTAATTAAAACAAGTTGGCCTATCAAATAATAATCAAATATTAATGATGTAAGAAGTAGTCTTTTACTAACCGTTAGATTTAATGAGAATCAACAGTGTAAAATGGGTGTAACTCTAGTCAAGTTACACCAGGTGTAACTTGAACCTAGATAGAGAGAGATGAGTTCAAGTTATACCTATTGTAACTCTAAAGAGTTACACATTTTTTAAACCATTGAATTTAAGTAGATCTAACGGTTAAAAAAAGACCTTCATTAATGCTAATATTCTATTTGATTTCATTTATTATCCCGTATTTAATACATTTCATACTTGTTTTTAAACCCAAAAAAAAAACTATATTGTCATCTCTCTCGCTCTCTCTCTCTCATGTTGTTGAATAACACATTCCGTACAACATAAGTGTTGTATTCTATTTCAACATCTCTGGTCCTTGGTTATCAATTGGTTGTGTGTGTGTTTTAACAAACTTCACTGAAGTCTATATCTACAACTATATGAATATCTAGGAGTTGATATAAGAGTTTATTAATCATAAAAATAAAAAAAGAGTAATCAACTCCTAATGAAGGTCACTGAAGTCTATATCTACAACTATATCTCACTGAAGTCAATAGATTGTAGTTTTTTCAATAGGATTTAGAGTTTTGTTGTTCCTGTCAAGTTCATACCTTACTTCACTTGCTGCACAAACTTCAGATATATATTGTTGCAACAACATAAACAATGTCGCCAATCTACAAGTGATGATTGCCAGCTATTATATTAATAGAAGAGGATTGGAGCAATTCTTTCTTTATGGAGTATATTATTAGGATAATTTGTTTAATCTATTGCCTTATTTCAATGGAAATCAGGTTGTGGAAGAGAGCTAGTCGGTTGCAAAACTAAACTCTCTCCAAGTACTTAGAGCTGTAACCTTTATAGCACATTTTTGTTACATTACTCATCAAATAGAAGAAACTAAAGATTCTCCTATATAATCATTTGATAGGATAAAAAAAAGAGTATAAAATTTCTGGAAAATATGAAAAAAAGGGGTGTCATAAACACACAGTTAATGACATTAAATTAAAGCAAAAACAAATGAGTGATTGTAACCAAAATTGTGGCTGCTACTAATAGCTAAGGATCTTAGTAGAAAAACAAAACAAAAAACCAAAATGTATTGTTTCATCATGATTAACAACATAGGTCCTTAAACAATTATGTTCTAAGTTACTTGGACTCAATATATGTCTCAATTCCACAAAGACGAAGCTCATTTTGTGATTCTCTTCAACCACATGTACCTAAAGTAGAAAAAAATAAGAAGGTACAAGTAAATTTGAAACATGAGATATATATTATTATAACCAAAGTTTTTTTTTTTTTTTTTTTAAATGACTAAAAAATTGTAATGAAAAAACTCACTTCATGCTAAATAATCAATATTATTGTCATAAACTCTGTCATGTTTTCTTCATCTTGGCAATCACTTCCTTCACCATTATATTGTTTACAAGTACAACAATTATGACCATAACCCCCACAAAGTTGACAAGGTCGTCTTTTTGTTGTTGTACGAGCTAAGGATATTTCAAGCCCACCTTTAGTTCCCCCACTGGGACCCTGTTTCTCAGTACTTTTCTTTTGACATTTGGTTTGTGATACATGTGGATCTTTTATATTCAAAGGAACAATGAGAGAGCAATCTTCGAGTTCAACAATGTCAGTTTATTCACTACTCTTGTGATGCATATCCATTTCATTATTTTCCTCATCTTCAAGCAATTGATTTTCCATTCCAAAAGCTTTCTTAAGGGTGTGGTCTAAGTCAAAGATTATCATATTATGTGTGTGTATATATATATATATATATATATCTTCAAATTTTTTAGCAAGGGAAGACAATTGACTTACACAATGATAAATATGGATACTTCGTAAGGCTCTTGACATATGATGCTCATCCTCAGTGCTTGATCTATATTCTACACTTTTGATTTCTTTATTGGCTTCTTTTGTCTAGCATTGTAGGATGTAGTGGCTAGGAATCTCAAAAATATTTTTAATCTGGAAGATTAATAACATGTGCCTACAAACAATTCCCATAAACTCAAAATGTTGGTAGTCACATTCACAAACTTTTGATTCCAAGTTCGACTTCACATTAAATGCATCATCAGGATCAAAGGAACTTGTTACTTTGTACTTATAAAAAGTTCCATTTTTCTCAACCTTTTCCTTTGTAAAATGATTACAACTCACCAATTCTTTTTGGAACTTGCAAAATATGGTTCTCATGTATATTGAAGCAGCTTGATGCTCTATTTTTAAGCCAATTACCGATGAAGGTATTTTATGTCTTGAATCAAAATCTTTCTTTCTTTCTTTCTTTCTTATAATGACTATCCACTGCTTTTGCAAATTCTACCACAAAATCCTGTAATGTAGTTCTTGAGTTAACAAAGGAGTCAAAGAACACATTGATGCTTTCACTTCTCTGGGTAGTGTTCATTCTCGCAAAGAAAGTATTTCTATTGTAAACCGGTATCCATGACTCTCGAATATTATATAATCCTTCAAGCCATTCATTTCTCTCCAAGCCTTCCAAGCCTCCTCAAAATTTTCCACACTAGGCGACTCATGTATGCATCTCTTCAAGTCCCATTTGAATATTGACTTCTTGTGATATATATGGGAAATTTTCTCTGGAAATTTCGTTTTAATATGCCAAAGGCAAAGATGATGATGAGTTCTTGGGAATACCTTTGCAATAGCTGCACCCATGGCTAAATCTTGATCCGTAATAATAGATTTTGGTTCCTTCCACCACATTGCTTGAAGCCAAGTTTCAAAAAACCACACAAAGGTTTGTTCTGTCTCATCCTACAACAATGCACAACTAAATAAAATTGATTGACAATAATGGTTTAACCTCGTAAAAGGAGCAAATGTCATATCATACTTGTTTATTTTGTAAGTCGTGTCAAATGTCACTACATCCCCAAAGTATTGATAAGCCATCCTTGATCGCGCATTGAACTTTGGCCAACATCATCACATTGAATTGCATAAAAGAAATTAGAGTTTTAAGCTTGTTGATTTTGGCAATAATTAAGGACAGCTGAAGCATTCCCAGCATCTAGATTTTTTCCCCTAACATCTCTCAAGTGATTCCAACAATCTCTACTTGTAAATGTCTGGTCGCCTACATTGAACACATGGAAACTTTTCCTGTTGGAAGACCTTATTCACCAAATTTTTCAACAACACTCTTAGCGGCAGTAGACATTTTTTTTTTGTGGCATCAGACGTATGACACACTTTTTGGACTAATTATACAATGATTGTGGTTGTTGTCAAATCCCTTCACAACCCATTTCTACAACTTCTTATTCTTCATTGTAAAGTTGTTATTTACAACTATGTGTTTCGTTGGCTTTTATTCCTTGCCAAATTTGATTGTAATTATTGTTCAATCTTTTGTACTTTGTATTTATTATGGGATTTGATTGTAAGGGTTGTGCGATAGAGAGAGAGAGTGTATGAAGACTCAAGCAATTGAAGACTGAAGAGTTTTAATGGGTAGCTTGCGACTAAGCATCCCGCGAAGTGACTCATGTGCCTTGCACATGTTGGAATGTGAAGAGTCAGGCCAGGATGGAGACAGCTATGTCTCGCGAGTATCTCGCGGGTAAGACCATCTCGCAAGCCAACTGCGATACATTTTGTTCTGCCAGCCCGTCCATTCTGATACACACTTTCTGTGCCTACACTATTTATACCCACATTACTCACAAATGTTGAGGAGTGCTTCTGAGAGAAAACCGTAGTCAAACACCTTGAGAGTTAGAGATTGTTATACCCACAATCCTCTACACATTTGCTTGTGGAATTTCCTTAACTCCTACCTCTCCATTTCCATACCATTGAGAGGTTGATAGCCCAAACGCTTATCACACCCTTTCAGAGTGTCAAGTGGAGTTTTGGTGCTGTTGGGAAGCATTGGAAGAAGCCAAGGATGGCAAATGCAACATGGAGCTTGTTGCGGGATTCGGAGAACTAGACAAGACACAGTTCTAAGAAGCCTTGTTGGAGTAGGAGCTTGGAGGGCTTAGGTACATCGAGTAGATTAGGCTTGGAGGGTCTCTTGCTAACCTATGTATCCCAACTGATTGTCTAGTGGATCGATTATCGCTTGGAGGGCGGCAGAGAGGTTTTTTGCCGAGTTCTTCAGTTTCCTCTTTGATAACACATCGGCGTGTTATCTTGTGTTTGCATCTTTCTTCCTTACTCTTTTACTTTCCATTTTGCTGCTGTGTTGCTTTGATTATGGATTAGAGTAGCTTGTTTGTTTATCTGCTCGCTTTTACACTATTCCGCACTTAGTATTAAGTTAGTATAAAATCAATCAAGCTGTAACTTTAATTTGGGGGTCTAAACAGCTCTTGTGTTTTCGACACATTTTCGAGCTTTCAATTGGTATCAGAGCGGGTACACTCGTTGTGGTTTAACTATCTGAGTGTGTTCCTTGACCCCGTTTGAGATGGACTGGTCTCAATCTTTAAATGTTCTACCATATTTTGATGGTAGTAATTATGCCTTTTGGAAAGTCCGAATGATGGCATTTTTGTGTTCAATTGATGATACTGTTTGGGATGCGGTAGAAGTAGGATGGATTAGGCCGGAGGCCGCTAAATCCACTTGGGATAAAGCAGCTCTTGCGGCAGCGAACGTTAATAGTAAAGCTTTGAATGCAATCTTTTGTGGTGTTTCTCCAGATGAGTTTCACATGATCTCTCACATAACAGTAGCCAAGGAAGCTTGGGAGATATTGAAGACCACTTATGAAGGAACAAAGAAAGTGAAGGATACAAAGCTTCAGATGCTTACCACTAAATTTCAAGAGTTTAAGATGGGAGATGATGAGTCCTTTGATTCCTTCTATGGGAAGCTCAACAAAATTGTAATTGCTAAGCTCAATCTTGGTGAGAAGATTGAAGATGCTAAGGTGGTAAGAAAAATTTTGAGGTCCTTACCGGAGAGCTTCCGAGCAAAAGTCACAGCTATAGCGGAAAGCAAAGATTTGGATGAGATTAAAATCCAAGAGCTCATTGGATCTCTCCAAACGTATGAGCTGGGACTGCCTTCTCATAAGTCGAGCAAATCTCTTGCTTTTAAAACCATCACCGAAAGAATGGATGATTCCTCCGAAGAAGATGGAGTGGAGAAGGAGGTAGCATTTCTTGCAAAAACTTCCGAAAATTTCTGAAGATGAAGAATAGTGGGAAACCATTCAGCAGAGGGAAGTTTTCATCCTCCAAAGTTGATAGGAAAGAGTTTAAGAAGAAAGAAGGGAAGGATACCCAATCTCCTCAAGGCGTTTTGTGTTATGAATGCAATGACCATGTACATCTCAAAAAGGAGTGTCCCAACTATCTAAGAGGGAAGGGCAAGGCATATGCCACAACTCTTAGTGACTCAGATTCATCCAATTCTGATTCAAAAGAGAGCTGTGATGGAGAAGGGAATTACTCCGCCTTTATGACTACTGCTCATGTTGAGTCCTCGGAGGACTTGAGTTTGCAAGTGCAAGAACTTGGGGAGCATAGTGATGAGGAATCCATGGGAATCGTAGAAGAATCGGATGCTGAAGAAGATGAAGATTCAGCTGGTCTTCAAGAAAACTACAATTCCCTACTTGAGAAGTCAAGAGAATATACAAGGGTGGCCAAGGGTGGCCAAGGCAGCTGTTAAAAAGATGAAGAAGGCAGAGGAGGACTATAGAATTCTCCTAGTACAATATAAGGAGGCCAAATGTTAAATAGAGACGCTAAATGGAGAGCTGACGGAAGCCTACTCAAAGATAAAATTCCTTGAGCTTGAGGTGGTTCAAGCCAATGCAAAAGTAGAGCGAGTCTCCTCCAAGATGCTTGATGAAGTCCTTTCTCATCAAAAACCTTTCTCCAACAAAACCGGACTGGGATATACTGGAAAAAGTAGTTCCGCTGTCAAAATCACCAAGGAAGTGAAGTTTGTGCAAGCCAAAGAACCAGTAGTGGCTGCCTTTACCCCTAAGAAAGTGGAGGATGAAAAAAAGAAGAATGTAGCTAACCAACAGGTGTTGAATAAGCCTCGTAACCAATCAGTGGTCAAGCCCAAGGTTCAAGGGCAATCACCTCCAAAGTCATAAAGAGGTCCGAGAATTCAACATTTTTGTCATTACTGTGGACTTCAAGGATACACCGATCAAATTGCCGTAAGCTGAGGGCATTGAAGAATGCAAGTGTTCAGAGGTAAAAAAGCCCTAAAAATGACAAAAGGAATTGGGCTGTTGACCAATCAAGAGGTCGATTTGGGGATTCCAGAATGATGGACGTGATGAAGATGATCGGTGCATTCACCACTTGCTTTGAAAGTTTCACCGGAAGGTTTGAAAGTCCTAACTCTCGTGCCCAATCCTATAGGGTATCACCCCAAATGCACATGCCGTGTGGGTGAAAAGGGGCACTTGTGCATAAGCATTTCAATATGTCCATGCATTAATAGATCTTCAAACTTGTCATGAATGATTGGTCAATAGTCTTGATAGTCTTGATATTTGCATAGACTTGTGCCTATATCTCTTCCCACTTTATTTTTATGTTTTTGCAAAAGAGCTCACCAAATGTAAATCTCCAAATGAAAAGTGATATTAAGTTGCAAAAGCCTGTCGCACATACTAATATTTGACTAGGAAAAAAGGAAAGCGACTTTTGTTTTGAAATATATGGTGCTCAAAAAGCCAAAGACTAATTCTAAATGTTGAAATATCAAAAATTTTAGGCACCGATCTCAAAAAGAGATGTATTATCCAAAATGGATCAAATGTTATGATTTATCCAGAAGCCAAATGAAAAGCTTCTAAGTTTTGTAATCAATTTGTGGAAGGTCATATATTTTCATTTCTATAATTGAGATAGACCACTTGATTTAGTACCAGTTGTGTATGACTTGATTGAATTGATCATTGAAGCTTCACTCTAGTCTAAGGACTATTTCACACTTGATACTCACCCACAACACACAAGACTTTGATTCAATTAATGCTTATCTCATTTGTGTGATTGTACATGTTCAAATGTGATGTGTATGCTCAAGTACTTGCTGATCAAATCCAAAAAGATTTTTGAGTGTTTTATATGTTTTTGAAAGTGATTTTATACTTTCTCGTCTTTAGTTTTTGTTCAAAATGCATTTTTGTGTTTTTCTTCAAAAACTGGTTCAGAGGTTGTTTCGCGAGTAGCTCGCGACTTAGAGCTTCCCGTGAAAAGGATTTAAGGGAAATAAATTTTTGGTCATTTCACACAGAGACTCGCGAGTATTTCGTGACTAAACACTTCTCGCGAAATGTGTTTTAGGCAAAAACTGAAATTTCTTCAAATTCAAACAGAAACTCTCGCAACTGTCTCTCGACTGATTCGCAACTTAAAGCTTCTTGCGAAAGTTTTTATGCTTCAGTGGCCATTCTCGCTACTGTCTAACCTGCGAAAAACACGTGTTTTCAGTTTTATAATACAGATGTGACAGTTTTTCAAAACACTCCCTTTTCCCTCACTAAGCCTCTCTCGAACCCTTTTCAACCCAAAATCACATTTTACTCAAACCCCATCATTCTCAAGTTTATTTTCTACATTTTCAACTTCAAGGTAGGTTTTCTAAAACATTTTCTTCATGTTTTTTCTAAGATTATGCAGTTATTTGAGTTAGGGTTCCAAAATTTGGGGATTTTTCGAAATTCGGTTGGGGTTCTTTATTTTGTGAAATTTTTTCCAAAATCTTTGATTGGGCTGAGTCCCATTTGGTGTTTGTGCATCTGTGTTGGCCCCATGAGGCCTTTTAGCATGTATTGAGGCAAGTTTTCACCATGTTCATGCGTTATTCATAACTGTTGTGCATTTTTGCAAGATAGGTGTTTTAGAATGACATCTCTGTGTTGAATTGGACTCAATTGAGTTCCAATGTTTGATTTTGGTCTTGAATGGTCATATTTACCATGCTTTGGTCAATGGTTGCGTGTTTTACACACTTTGTCCATTTTGTGCTTCAATGCCATGCCATGCACACACTAGGCATACACCTAGGCACCCTCTGGGCACACCTCATGCATCTCATGCTGCATCCTCATGCATCAGCACATGCACACATATGCATACACATGCACAGCTACTTAATTTCATGCATTGTGTCTATGTTTACTTGTTTTAACTGTTTAGCATGTTGTTTTGAGTTATTTATGCTCTGTTTAGGTTATTTTACCTTTGTGTTGGAACTAACTTGAATCTAATCAAGTTTTGTGTTCTGTTTTATGTTTTTGCATGTGTTTCTGGTCTGTTCTGTATTCAATTGTGCAGATGTCTCCTACCAAACATTCTGCGACCAAGAAATCCACAAAACGCTCTCGCACTGATTCAGACAATTTCAAGTTTGCTGATGCTGATATGAAATACTATGATTCCTTCATCCCAGAGGTGTTCAACGAAAGGACTTGGACCAAGTTGTTAAACCTAGTTGGGGTTGTGTACTCAGAGATCATTCAAGAATTTTTCTCAAATGCTACTGTGGAAGAAGACCATATAGTTTGCTGGGTGAGGCATAAGGAATTAATGATTATAAGGGATAGTATTCAAGAATTTTTGGAGATTTGTCCTCCCTCTCAGCCAATCTCAGTTCAATATGAAGATAGATTGGGCTCTACTGAGGAGATGATTAAGATACTTGGTGGTACACCGAAGAAGACATCCATGAATACAATCCAATTTTCACCGGAGATGAGGACATTGGCATATGTGACGATCCATAACTTGTACCCGGTCACCAACCTCACTACACTGTCTGCTCCAAGGACAAGGTTTCTATACGATCTTTTCACCCACAAGGAGATAGATATTTGTGGACATATCTTCCACATTCTGAAGAAGAGCATTGAAAAGAGAAATTCCAAAACAGTTATGCTTTTTCCCTCACTGATTATGGGACTGATTGCAAAGACTAAGCCGAAACCTTCGAGTGGTCTCACTGTGGTTCAAAGGGACTATCCCATTGGTGCACGCACAGTCATTAGGAGCATAGCTCACATCAAGGGCTCCAAAACAGATGTGCATACGATACCACAGGATCGTGTTGAGGGCATGGGTGGAGATACAGAGGAGGAGATTGACAGATTCATTTCTGCTCCAGAGTCTTTAGCTCAGCCATCATCTTCAACACCAACATGAGGATTAGACAGACTCGATCGCTTACTAGCACATCGCAACACAGTTTGCACACCTCCAGGGACAAATCACTGCATTGTCTTCACAGATCGATGACATGTCCATGCCGCAGGGATCAGATTCAAAGTCTGATCAATTCTAGCCATTTGGCCATTCTAGTCAAAAAGGGGGAGCTGAGGTAGAGCCTGCACAGTGTTAGGGGGAGCATAGGTTTAGGCTTAGAAACATTGGTTATTGGTTCACAGGCAGTTTAATTTTATTTATGTTTTGGTTCAAATTGTTTCAGCCTTTATATCTTGTGTTTACAATTTTTACTGCTTTTGTTTAAAACTTAAATACTCTGCTTTTAATTTCAGTTTATTTTCAGTATTTATGTTTATCTCTATGCTTTGTAGCATCTTTTTGTTCTTTCAAGATATTGCAAATATGTCTTAAGTACCTCACTCTTGTGCCCTGGTAGGATCTTATATCCTAGATGCAAATACTTCGTGTATTTTGCATTGGTTGAGTGTTGGTCATGCAATTTATCTTTTGGATTGTTCTTAATTGCATTGTGTGTCCGAATGAGCATTTACTTGCTAAATGTTCATTGTAGTCATTCTTTAATGACTGTTTTTGTTTGATCAAGATATGCTTACGTGTTTTATAGTGTTTACAAACTTGATCGCACTTTACTTACTCATGTACGTACGTTGTGTTCAACTTGTCATAAGCTTAATGAAAGTTTTATTTGTGTGCAAGTGTTTCAAGTTACAAGTATATACGTGCAAGTGCTTCACAGCTTCTAGATTAGGTGTGAGTGAGTTTTGCCACTGTTCCTAAACTCACGTTTAAGTTTAGAGTCTGTTTTAGGGGTTTTGTCACGGAATAGCCAAAGGGGGAGATTATAAAGTTGTTGTTTACAACTATGTGTTTTGTTGGCTTCTATTCTGTGCCAAATTTGATTGTAATTATTGTTCAATCTTTTGTACCCTGTATTTATTGTGGGATTTGATTGTAAGGGTTGTGTGATAGAGAGAGAGAGTGTGAAGACTAAAGCAATTGAAGACTGAAGAGTTTTCGCAGGTAGCTCGTGACTAAGCATCCCGCGAAGTGACTCATGTGTCTTGCACATGCTAGAATGCGAAGAGTCAAGCTAGGATGGAGACAGTTGTGTCTCGCGAGTATCTCGCGGGTAAGGCCTTCTCGCGAGACAACCAGGAGACATTCTGTGCTGCCAGCCTGTCCATTCTAATACACACTTTCTGTGCCTACACTATTTATACCCACATTACCCACAAATGTTGAGGAGTGCTTCTGAGAGAAAACCCTAGCCAAACACCTTGAGAGTTAGAGATTGTTATACCCACAATCCTCTACACATTTGCTTGTGGAATTTCCTCAACTCCTACCTCTCCATTTCCATACCATTGAGAGGTTGATTGCCCAAACACTTATCACACCCTTTTAGAGTGTCAAGTGAAGTTTTGGTGCTACTGGGAAGCATTGGAAGAAGCCAAGGATGGCAGATGCAACATAGAGCTTCCATTTTTACAATCCTAGTGCGATTCTAAACGTTTTGGTGAGATGAGATCGTAAAATTGTGCATTCCTACAATCCAGATCGTGATTTTGACAACCATGGATACAATTGCTAATTTCATTCAACTCATAATAAATGGAGAATATTTGAGATGGTTATTAAACCTACCATTTCAAGTAGGCCATAGGCTATGTTGTGAAAAGGCATGAGACAAAGTTCGTATGCTAAAAGAAACTATATAAATATGGCTTCAAATTGGTACCAAGAGCTGAAGACTTTGAGTCAATAGGATTGACAATTATTTTTAGGAGAAGTGATTCACCATATGACCACATGAACACACTTTATAGTAAGGTGAATCAAACTGGAGATATTTTGATTTATTTATTTTGTGGATGATTTAACTTTTACAATCAAGAATCCAAATTTGTTCGAAGAGTTTGAGATGTAAGATTACAAGCCCATAAACACTTCTGTGAAACGATGAGTTAAGTTGTCAAAACATGACAACAAAGTAAATCCAACACTTTTTTAGGAGCTTGGTTGGAAGTTTAAGGTAACCAATATGCACAACAGGTTACGATACCATGTGAAAATATCTAAGAATTCTAGAGAGAATCTAAACTGAATTCCTATTGTTGAAAATTTGAATTTTACAAATAAAGAATCAGATTGAGTTAGCCTCTGTTTTACATTATATACTATTACTAACAGAGTTGCTAACAGAAAATAAGAGGGAAATCTAACTAACAAACATTTTATACGACATAGTTTTGTTAAATTGCAACGGCACAGTTTTTTTTTTTTTAAATTAACATCTCCAAAAATGATTGTATTTCTTCGTTCTTCTTGGGCGTTGATACACTGACTTGAGGTCTCTAGCTCTACATGCCTGAATCGATATAGGGATTCTGGTGAAAGTAGCTTCCTGTGATTAATGAAGATCTTACCAGCACCATTAATGTAGGGAATATTGGGTCCTGGAGCTCATAGACGTACCCCAAGGGAAGTTGGGGGGTTTTGAAAAGAAATGCATGGCCCTCATAAGCATGCCATCCATAGTTACCACCTAAGTACGTGGCAATATATACTCGTGCATAACCTACACATTATGTAGAAAAATGGTTACTATACACACGCGTGTTCACGGTTCAGTTAAAAAATGGGTTAGAGTTATTTCCCTATTATTTAAGCCGCAACCTTAAGATATTAGAATTGTGCGTGTGTCAACAGAGAGAGAGAGAGAGAGAGAGAGAGAGAGTAGCCATTAACAAAACATTTACCTATTCCAAGGAACGCAATGTGGTATAGAGGTCGGAGTGGGGCATCCGGTCCAGGAGAGATGGTTCCTATTGCTCTGTCTCATGCACTAGGTGCCACCTCTCCTGCGACAGGAGCTCCACTATTACCTCATTTCTATTTTCCAGCTCACTTGAATCATCATCTTTGTAAATTTTGATACACGCACCTACTAATTAGAAGTAGAAGAGATTTGTGTCGAGGAAGAGATGACCCTAGCCGATCCTTAGCATTGCATAATATATAACCCAGCTTGGGCCATCTCTCCTGCGACATAAATCCCTCAACTCCTTTTCCTTCCTTTGCTTCCTCTTTTCGATGCCTCACATTATGCCTCATAAACTTCATTTTATAGACCAAAATCTGGGATCTTTTTTTGTCCCTTCATGTAATAATACAACGAAATTACTCAGACAGTGCAATGAAGTTGCTTACATTTTAGCTTTATCTTTTCCATGACTCTCCTACCTTAAACCCCACGAAGTCTACAGACCAAAATTAAGCCGCGGACGCTTTCTCTCTATCTTCATGGAATATTACTAATGCAATTACTACAATAAAATGAAGTTGCTCACATTTCGGAGGGGCTTTTGCCGTCAATGAATTGAGTGGGAACATTCAAACGCATGGTCAATGTTCAAAGTTACAATATTTCTAATTCAAAGTTCAAATACGAAACTTGCAGGTAATTAAGTTCGCTTGCGGAGTAAGTTGGCATTGGAAAGTAGTTGATTAGGAAGAGAGTGAGCAGAAACCTCTTTTCTCCATTGGTAACTGCTGAGTAATTAGGAAACGGTCATAAGCATGCATGGTCAATTTCTCGTTATATATGCCGGCTTTTAAAGTCATCCTGATATATCTTTCAAACTAAAATTTCTATTTAAAAGAAAAAAATATTTAGTTCTTTTTTTTTTTTTTTTTTTTGAGATAAAATATTTAATTCTTTCAGGTTCATTTGGTGCAAACCGCACACGTCTTTCTTTTGGAGGGGGGGGGGGGGGGGGGGTGGTAAGTATTAATTCCTGGTGAAAAATAGAGCTTAGATTGGTAGGATTGCAAAGAAATGCATATATATTTTATTATTTTTTCTAACTTATTGATGAAGTGTCACATATATAATTTCTACGAATGTACGTAAGTAATAGATTTTCATGCATGTTTCGAACATGTTGTCATTCCATGACAATTTGTTGGCTATATTAATTTTTTTATAATAATCTGATTAATGCTAATTTTTTTATATTACATATTGTGATTAGATAATATTTCAGTATCTTTGGGTACATTAGCATGGTAGATTCAATAGACTTGAAAGACGTACCATATATAAGTTTCGAAGTCCTAAGTTTCATCTAGCACACAACTAATTAATTCATTTAGTTTCCTCTTTTCCATGACTTCCCTTTCTTGTAAACCCAACAATATTTGTAGAGTATAATTAATTAGTTGGACTCTTTCTCTCCATCTTCATTGGATTCTACAAATTACAAATTTAAAATGTTCTTCAAGAAATGACTTCAAGGCAATAACGAATGACTTGTCATTGTTGGCTATCAGGATATCGCTTACATAAACAAACAAGGCCACAAATGATGAACTTTGAGTACAAGTAAACAATGGGTAATCACAACGAGACTGAGAAAAGCCATGTTGCAATCACGTTCTAGGAAATTTTGAAAAACACAGGCGTGATGCTTACTTGAGTCCATAAAAGGACCGGAACAATTTTGCAAACTAGAGGCTAAGATTGAGATTGACACTCCCCATGACCATGGAACCTAGGAGGAAGAGACATGAACACGTCTTAAAACAATTCGCCATGTAAAAAGGCAGTTTTCACATCGAATTGAACAAGATGCCATCTTTGAATCGCAACAATAGCAAAAAGAAGTTAAGCGCAATAACAAATTTGGCCATTGGAGAAAAAGTCTTGAAATAATCAAAATATTGGATTATTGAGTGTAGCCCTTTGCCACGACTCTTGCATTGTAACGTTCAATGCTACCTTAGGATAGGATATCTTTCTCCGAAGAAGGATATATTAAAGAGATGCTTAAGAAATTTGAGATGTCAAATTACAAGTCAACAAACCTCCTTGTAGAATGTTTGAGTTAAATTGTTAAATCTTGTCGATGGCCAGAAGGTAAATCTAATATTCTTTAAGAGTTTAGTTGGAAGTTTGAGGTACTTAATATGCACAAGACCAAATACTTTCTTTTGCATTGGACACGTTAGTCGCTACATGGAAGTACCAATCATGACTCATTTAAAAATTGCTAAGATAGTTCTTTACTTAATTTGTGAAAGGTGCACTTGATTTTGAATTCTTTTTCACATTCTTTACACGTTATGTGACAATCATATTTTAATAGAAAGCATTGTCGTCCCTCTTTACACCAACTCTTAGCTATAGATTACAAGAACCAAACAAAGTTGTAAGAAGAACTCCAAGCAATAGCTCTATTAAAGGATTACTCAACAATACCCCGACAATAAATTGAATTGAAACGAGATGGAACAAATGTACGTTGTTGCAGTAACTTTGACAAACAACTTTATATGCCCCATTGTTGCTATGATGATACAATTCTTTCCGGCAATCCTCACCAAACAAGAGAATATGTACAACCCATAGGGTGAGAGAGCTTCTTGCTTCAACACTGCATTGGAGAGGAAAGTCTTGAGCACTACTAGCAGGAATTTGAGCGCTATTGAAGTTTCCAACACATCTCCCGTGGGCTTTTTGTACCTACCCACATAGCACCAGAATACAATCTTCGTAAAGGTACCTGTACGCCCATGTCATTGATAATGGCAAAATACATTGGCATCAAATGTGATTTTGGATTTGCTTTCAGCTGATATTTTGAAAGTGGGTAACACTAGTTGAGTTGTGTTTTTCATAAAGTGAAGCTTTAAAACAAAATGCTTAAACTACTGTCATCTTTACTATAAAATGCTTACAAATTAAGATTTTGGTAAAAGCTAGTAGATTCCTTACATGCACCATTTTTACATCAGTGGTTGCATCCCAAGAGCTAATAGGCTTATCCCAGGAGAAGTTGGGGGGTTTGAAAAGAACTGGACCCTCGTAAGAATACCATCTGTAAATTCAAAATAGGGTATGAAACACCCTTAAACGTTTAGACCCCAAATAATAAGATTACCAATTCAAGCTTTATATCAAACAACTAATGTGCGGAATATGATAACAAGCTTATAACAGAATTGATAAACAATCTAAGCCAAATATAAACACATCCACGACAGTAAATATAAGGCAAAGACAACGGGAAAGAAGATGCAAACACACGGACAACACACGATATGTTATCGAAGAGGAAACCAAAGTCCTCGGCGTAAAACCTCTCCGCCGCCCTCCAAGCGGTGATAAAATCCACTAAAGAATATAATTGGGATACATGAACAGCAGAAGACCCTCCAAGCCTAATCTACCCAAGTACCTAAGCCCTCCAAGTTTCTTGCTCCAACGAGGTTACGCCGAACCTATTTCTTCTTTAGCTTCCCGGATTCCGCTACTTGACCATAGCATCAACCAATGTATATTGGTTCCTTCCCAAACTACTTCCCTAAGCACCAAATGGACCTTCTCATAGACGTGGGTGTGGTGAGATAAGGATTTGGTAAAAGACCTCTCAAGGGTATGACAATGGAGAGGAAGAGAGTAGAGGAATTTGAAGAGTCTCTAAGGTAAAGATTGGGGATGAGGCAATCTTGTTTTTCTCTAGGGTTTCTCTCACAAAATTCTCTCTGGAAGCTCTCTCAATTTAGAGGGTATAAGGGTGTATATATAGTAGGGTGAGAAGGGAATGCAAAACGTCAGTTTTTGCCAAACAGGGTTAACTCGCGGCTTGACCTCGCGGCTTGTCCAAGTCGCGAGTTCCAGTCGCGACGTAACGGCCTGGCCAGCATGGAACTTTTGTCCTGTAGCGTGACAACTGGCGCGACCCTTTAGCTTCCCAGTGTGCCTCTCACGTGCCTGCCTTTCGTTGCTTGTCAGTAGCGATCCACCCGCGAGCCCTAGCCGCGAGACTCTGTTTTTCTTGCACACTCTTGAGCTTTTCTTCACAACTTCTCACACACTACCCTTACAATTTTCCCACCTAAATACAGGGTTACTAAGTGCTAAATTACAAGCAGATTGGTCACGGAATAAAGCCAATTAGATGGTTGATTAAATTCAACCTTACACCATCCATAGTGGCCACAGACATTTTTCTATCTCTTATTATATGACTCCAACTCGTGCATAACCTAAACATTATTTAAGCCTAAAGGCCCTCTAGGGATGGAGCTAGAGCCTTGAGTTAAGGGGGGCGCGGCTTTTCTATTGGCTGTTTATAGTGATTTCCACATTTGAATCTATTCTACTTAGTTGCTGAGTTTTTTATTATTATTATTATTATTATTATTATTATTATTATTATTATTTTTGTTGGTAAGAACAAAATTATTTTTGTTTAGAATTTTTTAAATGACAGGGTTGTTTATTTTAAATAAAATTGGTTAATTGAGCTTTTTTTTTTTTTTTTTTTTTTTTAAGTTTTACTATTTGATAGGCTAAGAATGTATTAATCCCTTTGGTAACTTAATCAAATAATTTAGCCAAGTGAAATTAATTAGATTCAATTACATGCAATAAGCGTGGTAGCACAAATAAATCACCAAATAAGTTAAATGCAGTGAAAAATGAATTTGACAAAGGTGATTTGTTTACGAATGAGGAAAACCACCGAGGTAAAACCCCACCGGATAAATTTATGGTCACTACTCCCGAGAATCCACTATTATCAAAACAAGCGGTTACAAGTAAAAGAATCCCAGTACCTTATACCAACCTACAGTTGAACCCTCACTCCAATACACAATTGGACTTGTAATGTAGTGAAAATATCTCCTTTTAATGCACAGCTCCCAGTATATGACTAACCAATTGATGCATGGATCCAAGTACGTGACTAACACACCAACTTGAGAAAGATCTTGGCTACAAAGTTATTCAATTCATCCACACGATAAAGATCAAGAAGCTTATTAGTTACAAAACCCTTGGCATACAAACGTAGTAGCTTCTTCAAAAGAAATATGAACTAGGGCAAATTGTCTTCGGTCACAATTTGAGTGAATAATCACTTTGCATCAAGTTGCATCACCCTAGACAGCCCTTAAAATAATCTTTAGATATGTGTAGGGTTGTGAGAAAAGAAACCCTACACAAATAGCTTGGATATGTGCGAAAAACAGATCTGAAAATCTGAATTTCGTAATCCTCGATAGATATAGCTATCGAGCTATCTGTCGAGATATCTATCGGGCTTTAATGAGCAGCACTTCTTCACTTGATTCATGGACAGATTTGCATGGTTTCAATACTTGAACTTGAACTCTTGTTCCTTAAAGTATTAAACACATCCTAGATCTATCTAATTATAAGTAAAGTGCGTTCTATCAAAGGATTAGCCAATTTTATATGACATATGGTAATATTTATTGTTGAACTATTTTTTGGGGGCTTGTATATTTTGTTTTAGATTTTAAATCTATAAATTTTTTTATAGTCACTAAAATGAGGAAAATACTAGCACTACAAACTTTTTTTTTAATTATAAATTATTGATGTAATAAGTAGTTACTAGTAAGTAAAAAAATTATGTGAGTGATGGGTCCATGTGCAAACCAATAAGAATTTGCTACTAAAACCGTTTGTAAAAATGTTGTAAAAAAGTTTGTGAGTATAGCATTACTCTTAAAAGAATCAATGATATTGTTTAAGGGGAAAAAAAATGTAATTTTATAGAACAAAATTGCTAAAATTATTACACACATATATATAATAAGAATAGTTAAAAAAAAAAAAATTAGGGGGAGGAGGGGGTGGGGGGGCAAAGTTATCTATGTCTCTGAGGCCTTCAACCTTAAGAAATAAGAACCATGTATCTCTCGCTTTGCATGTGTATATGAGAGAGAGATCAGACATAAACAAAATAATAGTGTTTATTATACACACTCCAGAGCAATTTTTGTGAGTGTCTAAAAGTATGTGCAACAATGTGTATGAAATAGGAATTTCCCAAAACATCCACTCCAATCAGCACGGCATAGTAGAGGTTAAAGTGGGGCATCCTATCGAGGAGAAATGGTGCCTATTGCTGTAGTAATTCAAGCACTAGGTGCCACCTCTCCTGCGACAGGAGCTCCACTGCAACCTCATATCTCTTTCCTAGCTCACTTGATCATCATCTTATTAATTTACGTATACATGTACTTACTAGAAGTTGAAGGGATTCATGTCACAGAAGGATGGCCCTAGCTGAGCTTTTGCTTGTATAAACTAGCATGGGCCATCTCTCCTGCGACAGGAATCCCTCAACCTCTTTTCTTTGCTTCCTATTTCCATGCCTCTCATCATACCTTATAACATACATTTTATAGACCAAAATCTGGGCTCTTTCTCTGTCCCTTCATGTGATAATATATACAATGAAATTACTCCTATATTGCAATGAAGTTGCTTACATTTTGGTCAAAGTTCAAAGTTCTAGAATTTTTCTACTTCACATTTGAAACTTGCTGATAATTCCTTTAGCTTCCTCTTTACGATAACTCTCCTAATACCTTGTAACCCCACAAAATCTATAGACCAAAACTATCTATTTTCATGGAATATTACAAAGAAATTACTAGTGCAATGCAATGAAGATTACAGGCAGTAGCGGCTCTAGGAATTTTGTTTAGGGGGTTCATTAAAAAAATTTAATAAAAAAAGATCTTAAATATATCGAGTTATCAACAAATAATAATAATAATAACAATAATAATATGTGAAGTTTTATAATTTTAGTCTACAAGTTTTCAAATTTTAAATGTTACATGATAGTTCATTACGAGTATCTATTACCAATGTGGATAGCTATGAGCCTATGACTATTTTATTTTGTTAAGTTTGTCTAACATTTTTTTTATACAGTTGTTATTATCTATTTGACTTTGTTTTTATAAAAATATTTTAGACTAAATGACTAATCTCAACTTATTGGCTCTGTATTAATTATTAATGCACACAATCACACTCATTCATACATAAAATTATATACTACATGTCTACTTAACCAATCCAATACTTGAATAATCACTAACTTTACAATCTTTTTCTTGAATTTTACTTACTTTATAACAAAAAGTTATTATAATACGATAACAATACACATACATGTAAAAAAACCCTCTCTATTATAAAGTTATATTATATTTATATTGTACACACAAACAACCATATACATCATAATTTACACAAATAACATTATAACAAAAAGTGATGTACACAATCAATATTAGACATACTCACACACATATATAAATTTATAAAAAAGAATTATACTTACAATTCACAAACATGTACTTTTTACTCTTAAAGTTGAAAATACTTGTAACAAGAGCGTGCAAGATTTAAGTTAGGTTGTGCAAAAAAATATTTTTAAGAATAAATTAAATATTAAACTAACAAAAAAAAAAAAATTTACATATATAATTTTTTTTTGAAGTCAGGGGGTTCATTTGAACCCCCTGATTAAGCTATAGCGCCGCGCCTGATTACAGGGGCTTCTGCCGTCAATGAATTGGGTGGGAACGGTCATAAAGCATAGTCAATATTCATTGTTATACAATTTCTACTTCAAATACGAATTTTACTGGTAATTAAGTTTAATTTGCCGAGTAAGTTGGCGTTGGAGACTAGTTGATTTGGAAGAGACCGTGGAACTCGATGCTTTCAGTTTGACCGTAAAGTTCTCTTCTTCTTCTTCTTTTATTTATTTTATTTATTTATTTATTTATTTTTTTATTGGTGACTTGTTGAGTAATCAGGAACGGTCATAACTATAAGCGTGTTCAATTCCTCGTTATGCCTGCTTATTTTGAAGTCATTCTAATCATGCTACCTTAAATTTCTATTTCTAAAAAATTATATATTTAGCTCTTTCATGTCCATTGGGTGCATATTATTATACTTCCACTTTTTTCTCGTTTATTAACGTTAATGATGTATTAATTACGGGGATGACTAAGAAAAATATAGCTAATTATAATTAGCTTGGTAGGACCATTAGGATATATATATATATATATATATATATATATATGAGATAGGTTCAAGTTACACTTGGTGTAACTTGACTAGAGTTACACCTATTTTAGACCATTGATTCTCATTAAATTTAACGGTCAGCAAAAGACTACCTCTCACATCATTAATATGTAATTATTATTTACCATGTGTAACTCATTTAAATTAAATTCCCCACATTCATCACCTTACTATTAATAATCATCATCCTATCCATCAAGCAAATCACCTCGGCAAAGATTGAGGATTGGCAAACAGTATTGATATTAGATGCAGCTAGTAGTTTCAAGAGGTTCATTGAACAAGTAAATTCAACAAAACACCTTGGCAATGATATTAAAATTATGTACATTCAAGCAATATAATCTGATTCTATCGACCAATAGTTCAATACTCTAATATACTAATGTGAATTGCAGCAATATATTCACCACCGATGGTCCAATATTACACCAAATAAGGAGGAAGCAGAAAGAACTATTGAATATTGATGAGATGTTTACAAACATCGTCTATTAATTTCAAGGTCGGATTTTAATGACCTAATTGAATAGAATTAGAAGTGGGTGGGGAGAATAAGATTTTTTATTTTTTAAATAAGTGGAAGATGATTATTAAGGAGAGAGAAGTGGCGAATGTGGGGGGATTTAATTAAAACAAGTTGACCTATCAAATAATAATCAAATATTAATGATGTAAGAAGTAGTCTTTTACTGACCGTTAGATTTAATGAGAATCAACGATGTAAAATGGGTGTAACTCTAGTCAAGTTACACTAGGTGTAACTTGAACCTAGATAGAGAGAGGTGGGTTCAAGTTATACCTAGTGTAACTCTAAAGAGTTACACCTTTTTTAAACTATTAAACTTAAGTAGATCCAACGGTAAAAAAAAGACCCCCATTAATGCTAATATTCTATTTGATTTCATTTATTATCCCTTATTTAATACATTTCATACTTGTTTTTAAACCCAAAAAAAAACTATGTTGTTATCTCTCTCTCACTCTCTCTCTCTCTCATGTTGTTGAATAATACATTCCATACAACATAAGTGTTGTATTATATTTCAACGTCTCTGGTCCTTGATTATCAATTGGTTGTGTGTGTGTGTGTGTTTTAATGAACGTCACTGAAGTCTATATCTACAACTATATGAATGTCTAGGAGTTGATATAAGAGTTGATTAATCATAAAAATAAAAAATGAGTAATCAACTCCTAATGAAGGTCGCTAAAGTCTATATCTACAACTATATCTCACTGAAGTCAATAGATTGTAGTTTTTTCAATAGGATTTAGAGTTTTGTTATTCCTGTCAAGTTCATACCTTACTTCACTTGCTGCACATACTTCAGATATATATTGTTGCAACAACATAAACAATGTTGCCAATCTACAAGTGATGATTTCCAGCTATTATATTAATAGAAGAGGATTGGAGCAATTCTTTCTTTATGGAGTACATTATTAGGATAATGTGTTTAATCTACTGCCTTATTTCAATGGAAATCAGGTTGTGGAAGAGAGCTAGTCGGTTGCAAAACTATACTCTCTCCATGTACTTAGAGCTGTAACCTTTATAGCACATTTTTGTTACATTACTCATCAAATAGAAGAAACTAAAGATTCTCCAATATAATCATTTGATAGGATAAAACAAAGAGTATAGAATTTATGGAAAATATGAAAAAAAAAGGTGTCATAAACACACCGTTAATGACATTAAATTAAAGCAAAAACAAATGAGTAATTATAACCAAAATTGTGGCTGCTACTAATAGCTAAGGATCTTAGTAGAAAAACAAAACAAAAAACCAAAATGTACTTTTTCATCATGATTAACAACATAGATCCTTAAACAATTATGTTCTAAGGTTCTTGGACACAATATATGTCTCAATTCCACAAAGACGAATCTCATTTTGTGATTCTCTTCAACCACATGTACCAAAAGTAGAAAAAATAAGAAGGTACAAGTAAATTTGAAACATGAATATATATTAATATAACCAAAGTTTTTTTTTTTTTAAATGACTAAAAAATTGTAATGAAAAAACTCACTTTATGCGAAATAATCAATATTATTGTCATAAACTCTGTCATGTTTTCTTCATCTTGGAAATCACTTCCTTCACCATTATATTGTTTACAATTACAACGATTATGACCATAACCCCCACAAAGTTGACAAGATCGTCTTTTTGTTGTTGTACGAGCTAAGGATATTTCAAGCCCACCTTTAATTCTCCCACTGGGACCCTGTTTCTCGATACTTTTCTTTCGACATTTGGTTTGTGATACATGTGGATCTTTATATTCAAAGGAACAATGAGAGAGCAATCTTCGACTTCAACAATGTCAGTTGATTCACTACTCTTGTGATGCATATCCATTTCATTATTTTCCTTATCTTCAAGCAATTGATTTTCCATTCCAAAAGCTTTCTTAAGGGTTTGGTCTAAGTCAAACATTATCATTTTACATGTATATATATATATATATATATATGTATATATATATCTTCAAATTTATCAGCAAGGGAAGACAATTGACTTACACAATGATAAACATGGATGCTTCGTAAGGCTCTTGACATATGATGCTCATCCTTACTACTTGATCTATATTCTACACTTTTGATTTCTTTATTGGCTTCTTTTGTCTAGCGTTGTAGGATGTAGTGGCTAGGAATCTCAAAAATATTTTTAATCTGGAAGATTAATAACATGTGCCTACAAACAATTCTCATAAACTCAAAATGTTGGTAGTCACATTCACAAACTTTTGATTCCAAGTTCAACTTCACATTAAATGCATCATTAGGATCAAAGGAACTTGTTACTTTGTACTTATAAAAAGTTCCATTTTTGTCAACATTTTCTTTTGTAAAATGATTACAACTCACCAATTCTTTTTGGAACTTGCTAAATATGGTTCTAACGTATATAGAAGCAGCTTGATGCTCTATTTTTAAGCCAATTACCAATGAAGGTATTTTATGTCTTGAATCAAAATCTTCCTTTCTTTATTTCTTTCTTATAACGACTATCCACTGCTTTTGCAAATTCTACCACAAAATCCTGTAATGTAGTTCTTGAGCTAACAAAGGAGTCAAAGAACAAATTGATGCTTTCACTTCTCTAGGTAGTGTTCATTCTTGCAAAGAAAGTATTTCTATTTTAAACCGGTATCCATGACTCTTGAATATTATATAATCCTTCAAGCCATTCATTTCTCTCCAAGCCTTCCAAGCCTCCTCAAAATTTTCCACACTAGGCGACTCATGTATGCATCTCTTCAAGTCACATTTGAATATTGACTTCTTATAATATATATGGGAAAGTCTCTCTGGAAATTTCTTTTTAATATGCCAAAGGCAAAGATGATGATGAGTTTTTGGGAATACCTTTGCAATAGCTGCACCCATGGCTAAATCTTGATCCGTAATAATAGATTTTGGTTCCTTCCACCACATTGCTTGAAGCCAAGTTTCAAACAACCACACAAAAGTTTGTTCTGTCTCATCCTACAACAATGCACAACTAAATAAAATTGATTGACAATAATGGTTTAACCCCGTAAAAGGAGCAAATGTCATATCATACTTGTTTATTTTGTCAGTCGTGTCAAATGTCACTACATCCCCAAAGTATTGATAAGCCATCCTTGATCGCGCATCCACCCAAAAAAAAAAAAAACCATATGGCCAACATCATCACATTGGATTGCATAAAAGAAATTGGAGTTTTGAGCTTGTTGATTTTGGCAATAATTAAGGACAGCTGAGGCATTCCCAGCATCTAGATTTTTACCCCTAACATCTCTCAAGTGATTCCAGCAATCTCTACTTGTAAATGTCTGGTTGCCTACATTGAACACATGGCAACTTTTCCTGTTGGAAGACCTTCTTCACCAAATTTTTCAACAACACTTTTAGCAGCAGTAGACATTTTTTTGTGGCATCAGAGGTATGACACACTTTTTGGACTAATTATACCATGATTGTGGTTGTTGTCAAATCCCTTCACAACCCATTTCTGCAACTTCTTATTCTTCATTGTAAAGTTGTTATTTACAACTATGTTTTGTTGGCTTTTATGCCGTGCCAAATTTGATTGTAATTATTGTTCAATCTTTTGTACCCTGTATTTATTATGGGATTTGATTGTAAAGGTTGTGTGATAGAGAGAGAGAGAGTGTGTGTGTGTGTGTGAAGACTTAAGCAATTGAAGACTGAAGAGTTTTCGCAGGTAGCTCGCGACTAAGCATCCCACGAAGTGACTCATGTGCCTTGCACATGTTGGAATGCGAAGATTCAGGCCAGGATGGAGACAGATATGTCTAGCGAGTATCTCGCGGGTAAGGCTATCCCGCAGGACAACCGCGAGACATTTTGTTCTGCCAGCCTGTCCATTATGATACACACTTTCTGTGCCTACACTATTTATACCCACATTACCCACAAATGTTGAGCAATGCTTCTGAGAGAAAACCCTAGCCAAACACCTTGAGAGTTAGAGATTGTTATACCCACAATCATCTACATATTTGCTTGTGGAATTTCCTCAACTCCTACCTCTCCATTTCCATACCATTGAGAGGTTGATAGCCCAAACACTTATCACACCCTTTCAGAGTGTCAAGTGAAGTTTTGGTGCTGCTGGGAAGCATAGGAAGAAGCCAAGGATGGCAGATGCAACATAGAGCTTGTTACGGGATCCAGAGAACTAGATAAGACACGGTTTCGAGAAGCCTTGTTGGAGTAAGAGCTTGGAGGGCTTAGGTACATCGGGTAGATTTGGCTTAGAGGGTCTCTTGCTAACCCATGTATCCCAACTGATTGTCTAGTAGATCGATTACCGCTTGGAGGGCGGTAGAGAGGTTTTTCGCCAAGTCTTCGGTTTCCTCTTTGGTAACACATCGACGTGTTATCTTGTGTTTGCATCTTTCTTCCTTACTCTTTTACATTCCATTTTACTATTGTGTTACTTTGATTATGGAGTAGAGTAGCTTGTTTGTTTATCTACTCGCTTTTACACTATTCTGCACTTAGTATTAAGTTAGTATAAAATCAATCGAGCCGTAACTTTAATTTGGGGGTCTAAACAGTTCTTGTGTTTTCGACATATTTTTGAGCTTTCAATTGGTATCAGAGCGGGTACACTCGCTGTGGTTTAACTAACTGAGTGTGTTCCTTGACTCTGTTTGAGATGGACCAGTGTTAATCTTTATATGTTCCACCATATTTTGATGGTAGTAATTATGCCTTTTGGAAAGTCTGAATGAAGGCATTTTTATGTTCAATTGATGATACTGTTTGGGATGCGGTAGAAGTAGGATGGACTAGGCTGGAGGCCGCTAAATCCACTTGGGATAAAGTAGCTCTTGCAACAGCTAACATTAACAGTAAAGCTTTGAATGCAATCTTTTGTGGTGTTTCTCCAGATGAGTTTCACATGATCCCTCACATAACAGTAGCCAAGGAAGCTTGGGAGATATTGGAGACCACCTATGAAGGAACAAAGAAAGTGAAGGATACAAAGCTTAAGATGCTTACCACCAAATTTGAAGAGTTTAAGATGGGAGATGATGAGTCCTTTGATTCCTTCTATGGGAAGCTCAACGAAATTGTAATTGCTAAGCTCAATCTTGGTAAGAAGATTGAAGATGCTAAGGTGGTAAGAAAAATTTTGAGGTCTTTACCGGAGAGCTTCCAAGCAAAAGTCACAACTATAGAGGAAAGCAAAGATTTGGATGAGATTAAAATCCAAGAGCTCATTGGATCTCTCCAAATGTATGAGCTGGGACTGCCTTCTCATAAGTTGAGCAAATCTCTTGCTCTTAAAACCATCACCGAAAGAATGGATGATTCCTCCGAAGAAGATGGAGTGGAGAAGGAGGTAGCATTTCTTGCAAAGAACTTCCGAAAATTTCTAAAGATGAAGAACAGTGGGAATCCATTAAGCAGAGGGAAGTTTTCTTCCTCCAAAGATGATAGGAAAGAGTTTAAGAAGAAAGAAGGGAAGGATACCCAATCTCCTCAAGGCATTGTGTATTATGAATGCAATGGTCATGTACATCTCAAAAAGGAGTGTCCCAACTATCTAAGAGGGAAGGGCAAGGCATATGCCACAACTCTTAGTGACTCGGATTCATCCAATTCTGATTCGAAAGAGAGCTGTGATGGAGAAGGGAATTACTCCGCCTTTATGACTATTGCTCATGTTGAGTCCTCGGATGACTTAAGTTTGCTAGTGCAAGAACTTAGGGAGCATAGTGATGAGGAATCCATGGGAATTGTAGAAAAATCGAATGCTGAAGAAGATGAAGATTCAGCTAGTCTTCAAGAAAACTACAATTCCCTACTTGAGAAGTCAGGAGAATATACAAGGGTGGCCAAGGGTGGCCAAGGCAGTTGTTAAAAAGATGAAGAAGGCAGAGGAGGACTATAGAAGTCTCCTAGTACGATATAAGGAGGCCAAATGTGAAATAGAGACGCTAAATGGAGAGCTGACGGAAGTCTACTCAAATATAAAATTCCTTGAGCTTGAGGTGGTTCAAGCCAATGAAAAAGTAAAGCGAGTCTCCTCCAAGAAGCTTGATGAAGTCCTCTCTCATCAAAAACCGTTCTTCGACAAAACCGGACTGGGATATATTAGAAAAAGTAGTTTAGCTGTCAAAATCACCAAGGAAGTGAAGTTTGTGCAAGCCAAAGAACCAGTAGTGGTTGCCTCTACCCCTAAGAAAGTGGAAGATGAAAAGAAGAAGAATGTAGCTGACCAACGGGTGTTGAATAAGCCTCGTAACCAATCAATGGTCAAGCCTAAGGTTCAAGGGAAATCACCTCCAAAGTCACAAAGAGGTCCGAGAATTCAACATTTTTGTCATTACTGTGGACTTCAAGGACACACCAGATCAAATTGCCATAAGCTGAGGGCATTGAAGAATACAAGTGTTCAAAGGTCAAGAGGCCTTAAAAATAACAAAAGGAATTGGGCTATTGAGCAATCAAGAGGTCGAGTGGGGGATTCTAGAATGATGGACGTGATGAAGTTGATCGATGCATTCACCACTTGCTTTGAAAGTTTCATTAGAAGGTTTGAAAGTCCTAACTCTTGTACCCAATCCTATAGGGATATCACCCCAAACGCACGAGTCGTGTGGGTGAAAAGGGGTACTCATGCATAAGCATTTCAATATGTCCATGCATTAATAGATCTTCAAGCTTGTCATGAATGATTGGTCACTAGTCTTGATAGTCTTGATATTTGCATAGACTTGTGCCTATATCTCTTCCCGCTTTATTTTTATGTTTTTGTAAAAGAGCTCACCAAATGTAAATCTCCAAATGAAAAGAGATATTGAGCTGCAAAAGTCTGTCACACATACTAATATTTGACTAGGAAAAAGGGAAAGCGACTTTTGTTTTGAAATGTATGGTGCTCAAAAAGCCAAAGGCTAATTCTAAATGTTGAAATATCAAAAATTCCGAGCACCGATCTCAAAAAGAGATGTATTATCCAAAATGGATCAAATGTTATGCTTTATGCAGAAGCCAAATGAAAAGCTTCTAAGTTTTGTAATCAATTTGTGGGAGGTCATATATGTTTATTTCTATAATTTAGATAGACCACTTGATTTAGTACCAATTGTGTATGACTTGATTGAATTGATCATTGAAGTTTCACTCTAGTCTAAGGACTATTTCACACTTGATACTAACCCACAACACACAAGACTTTGATTCAATTAATGCTTATCTCATTTGTGTGATTGTACATGTTCAAATGTGATGTGTATGCTCAAGTACTTGTTGATCAAATCCAAAAAGATTTTTGAGTGTTTTATATGTTTTTTAAAGTGATTTTAGACTTTCGTGTCTTTAGTTTTTGTTCAAAATGCATTTTTGTACTTTTCTTCAAAAACTAGTTCAGAGGTTGTTTCCCGAGAAGCTCGCGACTTAGAGCTTCCCGCGAAAAGGATTTAAGGGAAATAAATTTTTGGTCATTTCACACAGAGACTCGCGAGTATTTCGCGACTAAACACTTCTCGCGAAATGTGTTTTGGGCAAAAACTGAAATTTCTTCAAATTCAAACAGAAACTCTCGCGACTGTCTCTTGACTGATTCGCAACTTAAAGCTTCTCTCGAAAGTTTTTGTGCTTCAGTGGCCATTCTCGCAACTGTCTCGCTACTGTCTAACTTACGAAAAACGCGTGTTTTCAGTTTTTTAATGCAGATGTGACAGTTTTTCAAGACACTCCCTTTTCCCTCTGTAAGGTTGAAATTCCTAAATCTTTAGAACCTAACAAACTCCCCCTTTGGCAATCCGTGACAAAACACAAACACAAATCTCAAAGTTTACAAGTGAAAGCCCTTTACAAAAACAATGCTCATAAAAACTAAAATTCAATCCTAACTACTATCTATCAGTTGCAAGTGTAGACAACAACTCAATTGAATCAACCTGTATATTCCTGAAACACTCAACAAAAGCATAAACGCATGTGTGATAGAAAATAGTAAATAAACAGGTATAACATTCTTGTATGATTCACACAACACATAATAAAGACATATATCAATGAACAACTCAGAAATATAAATCAATGAATAGTGAATCCAAAGAAAACAAGAATCAAGAATATATCATGTATATCAAAAATAATGTTACTCCCCTTAAAATGAATAGCCCCAAAAAAATGATATACAAAGTGAAGCGCCTAGATACAATCTAACATCTCCACTAGCTCCTCAAAAACAAAAAGTCTCCCCTAACTACAAAACTCCTCTACAAACACTACTCCCCTTTTTTGTGACGGAATGCCAAAGAGCAATCACAAGCCATCATCAAAAGGAGGTGGTGAGGGCGAACGCAAATGCGCCAGATCAACACGTAAAGCACGGATCTCGTCAAATAAGTCCACCAAAAGCTGACCATGAGCCGCCTGAAACGGTCATGACAGTCTCCAAAGTGCGACGTATATCAAAGTCATCCGATGGAGGTGGAGGAATAGCAGCAACAACAGCAGCATCAGGATCAAGAACAGCCTCACCAGCAGGACTTGTAGAAGATGAGGGAGGAGGTGCAGAACCAGAAGGCGTAGACCTAGGGTGTTTAGAGCCAACTCGAAGGTGAGCAGCCCTCTGTCTAAGAAAAGACACACCTATAAGAGCAATCACATGGACGGGCTTAAAGGAAGGAAAGCCACCAAGATCAAGATATAGCAAAATCCTATGAATGAAAATAGGATGAACAAGGGCATGAGATGAAGATGAACTCCTATAAACTTTGTTCAAAGAACGAAGAAACAAATGGGGAAAACTGATAGGAGCATTAGTGATAAGAGCATACAGAAATACACACCGCTCGAGAGGAATGGTGTGAAGATGAGAAATGGGCCAGAAAGAGTGAGATGCTATCCTAAAGAAGAGATAATGTAACTCAGAAAGCTCAACAGTGGTGATCCTAGGATCAGAACCCCACTGGATAGAAGACCCAGTGATGTAAGACATGACATCACTCAATAAAGGAGACTCATCATAAGGGTAAACAGGGTGCTGTACCAAAGGTACCCCTAGAGCATCAGCCACTACCTTAGGAGTAATGGTGTACTCTACGCCTCGTATCCAACTCTTTACCAAAGTGTTGGAATCATAGACGCAGATAGAGATGTTCGAAAAGAAGTCTCTAATCAAGGTAGCAGGTGGAGGAGGATCATAAATATCCACCAAGGGTAACCAGCCCCTACGCTCAAAGTTTGCCCTAATGGCAGGATCAAGCTCATCTAAGATGACAGATCGCTCAGACCATATCTTCCTCTTAAGGTTCAGTTTATCATAAATCTCTTGGTTTTTCTCACTAGGAAACCTCTCTCGGTCAAAGGGAGGAGGGGAAGGAGTAGGTGAGGGAATAGACCTACGAGCCCTAGTCTTCCTAGGCATAGTGCTAAGGAAATGACAAAGACCCAAAGAGAAAACCAAAAAAAAAAAAACAAGGGCAAACTGCAAGTTAGCACAAAAAAATATAGAGCAAAAATCTATATGATGCATGAATAATTACAATGTCATGATGCATGTACTAATACAGTAAACAAAGTTCAAATTAAGTTCAATTGCACAAAATTGGCTTGAGCATAGAGTTTCTAACAAAAACCCCCAAAATTTTGAAAAAGCACTTGAAAATTTTGAAACAAATTGATGAATTGAGCATTTCATAACACAACACACAGATTATAATGCCTAATTACATCAAAACAACAAGCCAATTTCATCAATTTCAACCTAATTGAACAAAATGCCCAATTCGGATTCAATACAAGCCCTAGAAAATTCAATTTTTCACAAAACCCAAAATTGATTGAATTAAACCACCAAGAACAAGTTTATATCATGTCCCAACAAAAACCCATTGATCAATTTCACAAAATAGGGCTTGAATCAACAAAAATCCCAAATTCCTTAGGTTCGAAAATCCCAAAATAAAATGCATGAAAAATGCATGAAATGTGAAAATAAACTCAAAATGAAGGGCAAAACAGTCTTACCGGCTTGAGGGAAGAGAAACCTCGCAAAAAATTCGGAGGAAAACGACAAAAAATTGAACCTTTAGCCTTGTCAAGTCGGAGAGAGAAAGAAAGTTTGAAAAACTTTTGAAAAAGGTGTTTTGAATTAGTCAAAGAACAGTGTTTTAAAAACCTGATTCACGACATTCGATTGATTGAAAATCACATTCGATAGATCAAATCAATCTAAGACTTTTAAATAAATTGAAGCACATTTTCGATCGATCAAAAAACAGAATGGATCGATCGAAACAGGCAGAGTCTTACAAAAGTTTTGAGAAAAATCACAGATTTGAAAATTTCAAACCAGTTTTTGAAAATAACTCCTCAAAGCATTAAAATTGATGAAACAAAATGCATGAGTATGAGATGATATGGAATGATTTTTCAAAAACCCAAATTTTAATCCCAATTTCTCCAAAGAAAGATTTCAGCCAGTCTCCCTTTACATTCTCATGCAAAAAGAATTTTGCATAATACTCAAAGTATTTTCAAACTTGGTTGGTCAAACCAAAAACACACACAATAACATGTACAATGTTTAACAAAGAGTAACTTGTGTAGTGTGTGCAACTAGGAAAAGCTTGAGATACATGTGAGGTGATATGTGAATAGCAATAAATCACAAAGTCTACAAAATCCATCACATAGAGTTCAAAAGAGACTATCACCTAAAGAGTTACATTATATAACTCTCACATCTCCTAGAACATAAGCTTGCAATCATGTAAATTTCTTGAATTTTGCCCCATAATTAGATGAAATTTGGCATCAAGCCTAATAGTACACACCAATTTTAATCAAGTGAATTGGCATCAAGCCTAATAGTACACACCAGTTTTAATCATTAAGCAATTTACCGAGGCTACACATGTGCTACACTTTCTCGAGCACAAAATTTTATGATATGTACTAAGGTGTTCATGATTGGCTAGTGAATAGTGGTGAGATGGTTATTTATGCTTTTCTCAAAAGGATCAAGTCTGACAGTCAAATAACATGTGACTTCAAGATTAAGACAAAGTGATAAACACCAAAAACATCTTTCCCACACAACATGCACTACAAAGCTTCAACTAGTAAAGTGCAATAAATAAGCTCATCAAAACTAAACAAGGTACACAAGACATGTTATGTGTAAATAAAATGACCAACCTTGTTTTCAAAGACCAAGAACAATACTGCCAAACACAATTTGCTTTTCCTTTTTTTCAAAAAAAAAAAAAAAAAAAAAAGAGAAAACAAATAAATCCTAGAATGAAATGCATGAATGTAATGCAATGCAAGTCCTAGAAAAAAAAACACCAGAGAACAATGGTCACAGAGAAATGAGCAATGAAACGCAAGGACCATGTCAAAAGGACTCAATTAGATCGAGTCTTTTGCATCCAAAACCTTTTAGATGCACCACGAGCATTGGAGTTCCTATTCACATTCGAGTGATTTCCAACTCCAGGATTGGAATAAAGGTTCAAAACCTTTACCAATTCACCAATAAGTGCCATAGGATCTTGTGCTTGAGGCACAGACACTTTTGGTTTGTTTGCTCTCTTAGCAGCTTGAAGCTTGTAACAGTTAGGACGAATGTCTCCAGACTTTCCACAATAATGACAAACCCAAGCAGGTTTACCATGCATCTTGTCCTTAGAAATGGTAGTTTCCTTAGGTTTAGACTCTCCTAGATCAACCCTAATCTTCCTAGGTGGTGAAACTTCTATGGGTTTGACAACCTCACTCACAGGTGGTTTGACAGTTTCACTCACAACCTTACTCATGGAAGGTTCAGAAGAAGATGAAGGAACAAAGTTTGTGGAATTAGGAGCAGACACAGAGATGCTTTCAACATATCCTAACCCAGATTTATCAGAAGGATACTTTTGAATATTCAGCATTTGATCAAGTTTAGAACTAGCAGATCTAGCAATAGATAAAACATGTTCCAAAGTTTTAACTTTATCAAGTAAGAGCATGTTCTCAGATTTCACATGGTTCAAAAGATCATTAGCATCAAATAATTTAACAAGCAAAATTTTCTTTTCAAGTTCAAGAGAATCAATTTTCTTCAGGCCAAGTTCAACATTCATAGCATCCTTTGCAGCAACTTTGCAAAGTTTATAATAGGACTCTTGAAGATCTGCATCCTCAGAGAGTTCCCTATCAGAAGGGTTCTCCTCAACAGATACACTTTCATTGACTACAGCAGTAGCAGTGAAAGTAATGAAGTTTCCATCCTCGTCACATCTAGACTCATCACCAGAAACCTTATTATCACTAAGAGTTACAACCATAGCTTTACCCTTAGACTTCAAGAGTGTAGGACATTCAGATTTAACATGACCATACCCTTGACAACCAAAACACTGAGCACCCAAAGAATTATTTGAAGATTGACCAACTTTTTCTCTAGGTTTTTCAAAGTTATTAACCTTAGTGGGATCATTCTTCCTAAAGTTTCTAGGTTCAGCAGTGTTTGTATTTCTTGTCCTTCTGTTAGTATTCCTCAGAAAGTTTCTAAAATTCTTGGCAAGGTAAGCTATCTCTGTAGCAGAGAGCTCATCATCAAATCCACTAACATCAACATCATCAACAGACTTAAGAGCCATTGATTTGGATTTGTTTGCTTTAGGTAGGTCAGACTCAGAGGACTGAAGAGATCCTACAAGCTTATCAACAGGGATGGAGTCCACATCCTTGCTCTCCGTAATGGCAGTCACTTTGGGTCTAAAGTCTTCAGTTAAAGATCTAAGAATCTTCCTAATAATTTTAGGTTGATCATAGATTTCACCCAAATTAAAAGTAGAATTAAAAATGTCATTAAGTTTGGAATAAAATTCATCAAAGGATTCATCATCAGACATCCTAATGCTCTCAAACCTAGAAGTTAATTGCTGCAGTTTGTTTATCTTAACTGCCTTTGTGCCTTCATGCACAGTTTGGAGGATTTTCCGAGCAGTATGAGCAACCTCAACATTAGAGATTCTCTTAAATTCCTCTATGGAAACAGCATTAAAAATGGCATTCATAGCTTTGCTATTAAACCCAGCTGCTTCTTTTTGAGAAGTTTGCCACTCACTCACAGGAGTAGTGGGCTTCTCCCATCCGTACTCAACGGAATTCCAAACTCTCTCATCAATGGATTTCAGGAATGCTTTCATCCTTACTTTCCAATAAGCATAGTCATTCCCATCAAAGTGAGGAGGAATAACAAGAGAGTGACCGTGTTCCATGACAACAAGGGTCAAGGATTAGCTCTTAGATCAAAAGATTTACAACAAGAAGAGCTACTCGTTCTGATACCACTTGAACGGTTTTAGACCCCTTAAACCAACCAGATTAACCTAGTTAATTAGCCAAGTGATTAACTTAGTTAAATTATACAATTCTAGGTTATCACAAACATACAATCATATCAAAATATAAAGCAGTGGAAATATAAATAACACAATGATATGATTACCCAGGAAACCACACGGTAAAAACTTGGGGAGGATTTGACCTAGCTATTCTCAAGGTAAACCTGAATCCACTATGTGAAAGGATCGAAATTCATACAAAAGGACTTACAAGCTCCCCGCTTGACTTCCTAATGCTACTTACCAGTAGAACTTACTAACACGACCACATGCAAGCTCTGAATCCACAGACTCCTTCTTTCTTGGATTCTCCAATCAGCTACAAGCACCCACGCTTGTTATTCTTTAAGCTCCAATGGCAGCAACCGAGTTGATCATCAAGATGTTGATACTATCTCTACCTTGAAAACCCTAAACTTTGTGTAAAGGAAAGCTCATCTAGATCTCACAAAAGATTTACAGAAAACAGAAAAGTATGAGCAACAATACAACAGGAGCAACTCATAAAACTTGGCTAGGGTTTTTCTTTATATAACTAGGGTAAAAACAGAAAACCCAAAACGTTTAATGAGTTAGGGCTTAGTTGGAAAATTCTGCAGAAAAGCATTCTGGCCGAAATTCGATCGATCGAGTCTTTCTTTCGATCGATCGAGCCAGGCCGAAATGCACCAATGCATCTGCAGCCTCTTGATTCCAACTTTACATGAACGACACAACTTTGAGCAAGCCTAAACAAGACTAAACAGCCTGTTTTGATCATGGTTTGTCAACAATACAAATTAGAGTTCTAAATACATAAATTCCTAAATCTATAGAACCTAACAAAGTTGCTTTTGTTAATTTTTTTTTACTGATTTTGTATCAAAAATCCAAAAACACATAAAAAGTAGAAAATCCTAAAAAGTTTGATCACCTTTATTGAGTCTTGTCTCAAAGCAAGTTTTGCCTTGTACCTTTATACTAATGGCTTTGTGCATTTAACGAGCTTAGCTTGTCTCTTATGCACTCATATCATTGTGGAAAAAATTCTAAAATCTTTGTGACTGTTGTAAATAGATTTTCAACCTTGTCATGAATTATTAGTGAATGGTTTTGTTGATCTTGAGACATGCATAGACTTGTGCCTATATATCTTCCCATTTTTATTTTATTTCTTTACTCAAAGAGCTCACCAAATGTAAATCTCCAAATGAAAAGAGATATTGAGCTGCAAAAGCCTGTCGCAAATACTAGTATTTGACTAGGAAAAAGAGAAAGCGACCAAAATAAATTGTATGATGCCCAAAAAGCCAAAGGCTAATCCATCAAATTGAAATATTAAAAATTTCAGGCATCGATCTCACAATGAGATATGTTTATTCAAAAAGATCAAATGATATGTTGAAAATGGAGCCAAATGAAAAGCTTCAAAGAAATGTACTTAAGTGTGTGTGGGAGGTCATATATGCATACTTCTATAATTGAGATGGGTCACATTATCTAGTACTAGTTGTGTATGCCTTGATTGAATTGATCATTGAAGCTTCACGTTAGACTAAGGACTATCTCATTTTTGATACCCACACACAACACACAAGTTTATGTTCAATAAATGCCATATTCATTTGTGTGATTGTACTTGTTTAAATGTGTTTTCACAAGCTCAATCTTTGTTTATCAAACACAAAAAGATTTTTGAGTGTTTTAGTTTGTTTTTGGAAAGTATTTTGTTTTTACAAAAATGTCAAAAAATTTCAAAAACAGTGTTGCCCTGTTTTGGTGACTCAGTCACGGGTAGGTCCAGTCGCATGTTCTAGTCGTGAGCTCACTCCGAGATTTTTCGCGGCTCACTAGCGAGTCAAGGTCTCAGTCGCGAAAAATACTTAGAAATTTTTTCAAAATTTGAGTTTTTATGATTTTCGTGGTTTAGTGTGGCGACTTGTTCGTGGGTGGAAGGCCCAGTCGCGAGGGGTACTCAAAGATTTTCGCGGCTCATCTCGCGACTATCTCACGGGTAGACCTTCCAGTCGCGAAAAACACTTAGAAGATTTTTTGAAAATCTTGGTTTCACAGTGTTTCGCGGCTTACCCTGGCGACTGACTGGCGACTTAATCCAGTCACGAAAAACGCGTGTTTTGCGTTTTAAAGACAGTTTTAAATTTTTTTTTTTTTCATTTTTCCCTCGAATTTCTGTGACTGTTCATTATCTTCCCCATTTCTCTCACTCAAACACTTCGTGTCTCTCTGAAAATCCTCAATTTCTACATCATTTCTACTCCAATCTTCAAGAAAAAGGTATGGGTTTTCTCTATCTCACTTCATACTTACTAATTTGATCTTTATTTTCTTGTTTTGTGAGATGCAACTGTGTTCTGCGAAATGATTTGTTCGAACATGGGTTTGTCTAAAATGTTGGGTACGTTTGTTTGGGGTTGATTTCTCTTGTTGCTGAGTATAGTTTGTGTCATGTTTTTGCATCAGTTTGCTAGTCTTTGTTCTGAGCATTGATATTTGATTGTGTTTTTACTCCTTGGGCTTATGGCTTTGGGGTTTTCTGTGTTTCACTCTGAATTTGGTTTTGGGTTTATTAGAATATATGAGTTTTGGAGTGTGTGGCAAGCATTGTTTTGATTTTATATCACCATATCATGTGTGTGCTGCTGCCTTGGGGTTTTTCTTGCACATTTCATATTCATTATGACATGTTTCATTGAATATGCTCTCATCTGTCTGAATGTGATTTACACTGTCCATTTCTTGTTATTTAATGCTTGCTCTTGTCTGTTCTATACAGAATAAACTTGTTTGATTTGATGATGTTCTGATTTGATCTATCCATCTTTTGGTTATCAACTGTGCTTGGTCTGTGGGCTGACTTGAAACTCTGTTACTATCTATGTAACTAAATTGTTACTAATATGTGTGCACTTCCACATATTGTGTTTTGCTCTTGTTATGGTTTCTTCTGCTTGTTTACAGATGCCTCCTACACCTTTAAAGAAGAAGACTCCCGCTAAGAAGGCTGACAAAAGACTAAAAATGGACCGCAACCTATTTAGGTTTGTTCAGCACTTTGAGAGATACAGAGATTTCTTCATAAAGGGAACAATTATCCAGGAGAGATTTGTGGATCTAAATGAATTGAAAGATACCTTCATTCCAAAATGCTTTGAAGGCAGAGGATGGGAGAAGTTGTTGGGTGACCTACCCCTTGTGTGTGAACCCTTAATACGAGAATTCTATGTAAATGCTGTTATAAAGGAGGATGAGCTGAACTGTTGGATTAGAGGACGTGAGTTCACCATAGATGCTCATGATATTGATGTGGTTCTGGGGCTTGAGGGACTAGAGGATTATGAGTTCACCAACTATAGAGACAGGATGTTATCTTTGGACACTGTCTAGTCTTGAATTGGTGGTGTTAAAGAAAAGAGATGTCTCAACACTACTGACTTTTCTGCTGAATTGAGGTGTCTGACCACTATCATGATGTTTAACTTGTATCCTATAAGAAAGATGACTACTCTTACGAATGCCAGAGCTATCTTCCTCATGGAGCTCAAGGAGAAAACCTTCATTGATATAAGTTCTCACATATATGACACAATTGTGGATGAGACTAGAACCACCTCAAGGCCCAAGCTGATATTTCCTAGTCTTCTTATGAGAATTTTCAAAGCAAAAGGAGTTGCAATCCCTCAAGATATCAGTCCCACAACTCCTCTATCGGCCATAAACAAATTTACTCTCACAAGGATACAAAGTCGTCTTCCAGGTGAAGAAGAGGAGGATGTCCAAGAAGAAGGTAATCCAATGGAGACTGAAGCTGAGGATGCAGGACAGACATTTACACCTAAAAGCAAAAGCAAAAGGGGCAGAGCTTCTACTTCATCAGATGTACCTCCTACTGCATTTCAAATCATCCTGGAGAGGCTTGATGGACTCAGAGAGGTTCAAAATCAGCATACTGAAAGGATGACAACAATGCAGGATCAGCTTGATGTACTTTCAGCTAAGTTTGACAGCATCCACACCAACTAGGAGCACTGACCCTTTGGCCATTCCGATCAAAAAGGGGGAGAATTTTTGGGTTACACTTAAGGGGGAGTGATTGTTTTGAGGGGGAGCTTTCTTTATTATATGATGTTATGTTTATAGCTTTGATACTGTGTTTTGGTTAACTGCGGTTTTTATTGGTTTGATACACTGGTTTTGGTTAATTTTTGGCTAAAACTCATATCTCTTGGATAGTTTTGAATCTTTGGTGGAAGTTATTCAGTATATAATATATTGATATTCAGCATATCTTACTTTATGTTTTGGTTTGTACCTGGTACCTTTGTAGGTTTTTAAGGTTTCTGTTTGTGTTTTGTACCCATATTGCTTTTGTAAGCTTTTAGGGTTTGTTTCTATGCACTTTGTAGGCTTTATGGTTTGTACCTTACTTTATGCAGCCTTTGTGCTTTGTTAAATCAGTACTTCTAACTAAATGTTATGCATTTCCTTTTAAGTACTGTCACTCTTGTGCCCTTGTAGGATTTTATTCCTAGATGCATATACTTCATGTACTGTGCATTTGTTGAGTGTTAGTCATTCAAGTGATTTGCCTTATGTTTGTCAGCTTGAATGTCCAGATGTTCATTCCAAGTGTGAATGAGCATTGTGATCACTTGTTTATAGTGATTGCGTGTTTAGGTCTTGCCATGGTTTATTGCTTTATTCCATTGTGCTTGATCGCATTGTGCTTGCTCCGTATGCATTACAAGTTTTCTGCATACAATGAACTTATTGTGTTGTTGTGTTTCAGGAGATACTTGTTCTTACGGTTCAAAAGCTTCACAGATTCTAGAGTTAGGTGTGAGTGAGTTTTCCAACTGTTCCCAACTCACGTGTTAAGTCTAGAGTTTGTTATAGGGTTTTGTCACAGAATAGCCAAAGGGGGAGATTGTAAGGTTGAAATTTATCAACCATCTTGTTGGCTTTATTCCGTGCCAATTTGCTTGTAATTTAGCACTTAGTAACCCTGTACTTAGGCGGGATTCATGTAAGGGTAGTGTGTGATGAGAGTGTGAAGAATTGCTCAACAATGTGCAAAGAAGCAGCGACTCGCGGCTAGGACTTGTGGCTGACTCGCAAATTGCAAGCAGCCAACTGCTGCACACTTGAGAAGCATACGGGGAGGTGAAGGGTCATGCCAGCTATCGCACTATAGGGCAAAAGTCCCAAGTTGGCTAGGCCATTAGCTCGCGACTTAGACCAGTCCCGAGGCCAAGCTGCCAACTTGCCCTGTTTGGAAAAAATTGTCTCTTCGTATTCCAAACACACACCACTATATATAGACCCTTATACCCATGAAACGTAGAGAGCTTCGAGAGAGAATTTTGTGAGAGAAACCCTAGAGAAAAACAAGATTGCCTCATCCTCAATCTTCACTAAAGAGACTCTTCAAATTCCTCTACTCTCTTCCTCTCCATTGATACATCATTGAGAGGTTATTGACCAAATCCTTTTCTCATCACACCCACATCTGTGAGAAGGTATTCTGGTGCTAAGGGAAGCAGTTTGGAAGGGACCAATGGTTATTGGTTGATGCTATGGGTTATAGCGAAATCCGGTAAATTAGAAAAGAAAAAGGTTCGGCGCAACCTCGTTAGTGCAAGAAGCTTGGAGGGCTTAGGTACCTGTGTAGATTAGGCTTGGAGGGTCTATTACTGTTCATGTATCCCAACTACATTTTCTAGTGGATTATTGACCGCTTGGAGGGCGGCGGAGAGGTTTTACGCCGAGGGCTTCAATTTCCTCTTCGATAACACATCGCGTGTTGTCCTTGTGTTTGCATCTCTCTTCCTTTATCTTTTCTTTTTATTTTCTGCTGTGGATGTGATTATAATTGGCTTAGATTGTTTATCAATTTTGTGTTTGGCTTATGTTCATGTTCCGCACAATAATTGTTTGATGATAAGCTTGAATTGATAATTTGTAATTTGGGGTCTAAACGTTCAAGGGTGTTTTACACACATTTTGAACGTTCACCCTCGCTAAGCCTCTCTCGAACCCTTTTCAACCCAAAATCACATTTTACTCAAACCCCATCATTCTCAAGCTTATTTTCTGCATTTTCAACTTCAACGTATGTTTTCTAAAGCATTTTCTTCATGTTTTTTCTAAGATTATGTAGTTATTTGAGTTAGGGTTCCAAAATTTGGGGATTTTTCGAAATTGGGTTGGGGTTCTTTATTTTGTGAAATTTTTTCCAAAATCTTTGATCGGGCTGAGTCCCATTTGGTGTTTGTGCATCTATGTTAGCCCCATGAGGCCTTTTAGCATGTATTGAGCCAAGTTTTCACCATGTTCGTGCGTTATTCATAACTATTGTGCATTGTTGCATGTTAGGTGTTTGATAGAATGTCTGAATGACATCTCTGTGTTGAATTGGACTCAACTGAGTTCCAATGTTTGATTTTGGTCTTGAATGGTCATGTTTACCATGCTTTGGTCAATGGTTGTGTGTTTTACACACTTTGTCCATTTTGTGCCTCAATGCCATGCCATGCACACACTAGGCATACACCTAGGCACCCTTTAGGCACACCTCATGCATCTCATGTTGCATCCTCATGCATCAGCACATGCACACATATGCATACACATGCATAGCTACTTAATTTCATGCATTGTGTCTATGTTTACTTGTTTTAACTGTTTTAGCATGTTGTTTTGAGTTATTTATGCTCTGTTTAGGTTATTTTACCTTTGCGTTGGAACTAACTTGAATCTAATCAAGTTTTGTGTTCTGTTTTGTGTTTTTGCACGTGTTTCTGGTCTGTTCTGTGTTCAATTGTGCAGATGTCTCCTACCAAACATTCTGCACCAAGAAATCCACAAAACGCTCTCGCACTGATTCAGAAAATTTCAAGTCTGCTAATGCTGATATGAAATATAATGATTGCTACAAAAGAGCAACCATTATTATGGTGAGGGTGGTACAACTAGAAACCCTTGAGGATACCTTCATCCCTGAGGTGTTCAAAGAACGGACTTGGACCAAGTTGTTGAACCCGGTTGAGGTTGTGTACTCAGAGATCATTCAAGAATTTTTCTCAAATGCTACTATGGAAGAAGACCATATAGTTTGCTGGGTGAGGCGCAAGGAATTCATGATTACAAGGGATAGTATTCAAGAATTTTTGGAGATTCGTCCTCCCTCTCAGCCAATCTCAGTTCAATATGAAGATAGATTGGGCTCTACTAAGGAGATGATTAAGATACTTGGTGGTACACGGAAGAAGACATCCATGAATACAATCCAATTTTCATCGGAGATGAGGACATTGGCATATGTGATGATTCATAACTTGTACTCGGTCACCAACCTCACTACACTGTCTGCTCCAAGGACAAGGTTTCTATACGATCTTTTCACCCACAAGGAGATAGATATTTATGGACATATCTTCCACATTTTGAAGAAGATCATTGAAAAGCAAAATTCCAAAACAGTTATGCTTTTTCCTTCATTGATTATGGGACTGATTGTAAAGACTAAGCTGAAACTTCCGAGTGGTCTCACTGTGGTTCAGAAGGACTATCCCATTGGTGCACACACAGTCATTAGGAGCACAGCTCACATCAAGGGCTCCAAAACAAGTGTGCATACGATACCACAGGATCATGTTGAGGACATGGGTGGAGATACAGAGGAGGAGATTGACAGATTCACTTCTGCTCCAGAGTCTTTAGCTCAGCCTTCATCTTCAGCACCAGCATGAGAGTTAGACAGACTCGATCGCTTACTAGAAAAAATGGACCAAATGTCTTTAGTACTTAACTCCCATGTGCAGCACGCCGCAACACAGTTTGCACACCTCCAGGGACAAATCACTGCATTGTCTTCACAAATCGATGACATGTCCATGGCGCAAGGATCAGATTCAAAGTCTGATCAGTTCTAGCCCTTTGGCCATTCTGGTCAAAAAGGGGGAGCTAAGGCAGAGCCTGCACAGTGTTAAGGAGAGCATAGGTTTAGGCTTAGAAACATTGGTTATTGGTTCACAGGTGGTTTAATTTTATTCATGTTTTGGTTCAAACTGTTTCAGCCTTTATATCTTGTGTTTACAGTTTTTGCTGCTTTTGTTTAAAACTTAAATACTCTGCTTTTAATTTCAGTTTATTTTCAGCATTTGTGTTTATCTCTATGCTTTGTAGCATCTTTTTGTACTTTTAAGATATTGCAAATATGTCTTAAGTACCTCACCCTTGTGCCCTAGTAGGATCTTATATCCTAGATGCAAATACTTCGTGTATTTTGTATTGGTCGAGTGTTGGACATGCAATTGATCTTTTGGATTGTTCTTAATTGCATTGCGTGTCCGAATGAGCATTTACTTGCTAAATGTTCATTGTAGTCATTCTTTAATGACTATTTTTGTTTGATCAAGATATGCTTACGTGTTTTATAGTGTTTACAAACTTGATCGCACTTTACTTGCTCATGTACGTACCTTGTGTTCAACTTGTCATAAGCTTAATGAAAGTTTTGTTTGTGTGCAAGTGTTTCAAGTTACAAGTATATATGTGCAAGTGCTTCACAGCTTCTAGATTAGTTGTAAGTCAGTTTTGCCACTATTCCCAAACTCACATTTAAGTCTAGAATCTGTTTTAGGGGTTTCGTCACGGAATAGCCAAAGGGGGAGATTGTAAAGTTGTTATTTACAACTATGTGTTTTGTTGGCTTTTATTCCGTGCCAAATTTGATTGTAATTATTGTTCAATCTTTTGTACCCTGTATTTATTGTGGGATTTGATTGTAAGGGTTGTATGATAGAGAGAGAGAATGTGAAGACTAAAGCAATTAAAGACTGAAGAGTTTTCGCAGGTAACTCGCGACTAAGCATCCAGCGAAGTGACTCATGTCCCTTGCACATGCTGGAATGCGAAGAGTCAAGCCAGGATGGAGACAGCTGTGTCTCGCGAGTATCTCGTGGGTAAGGCCTTCTCGCGAGACAACCGAAGACATTCTGTTCTGCCAGCCTGTCCATTCTAATACACACTTTCTGTGCCTACACTATTTATACCCATATTACCCACAAATGTTGAGGAGTGCTTCTGAGAGAAAACCCTAGTCAAACACCTTAAGAGTTAGAGATTGCTATACCCACAGTCATCTACACATTTGCTTGTGGAATTTCCTCAACTCCTACCTCTCCATTTCCATACCATTGAGAGGTTGATAGCCCAAACACTTATCACACCCTTTCAGAGTGTCAAGTGAAGTTTTGGTGCTGCTGGGAAGCATTGGAAGAAGCCAAAGATGGCAGATGCAATATGGAGCTTGTTGCGGGATTCGAAGAACTAGACAAGACAAGGTTCCGAGAAGCCTTGTTGGAGTAGGAGCTTGGAGAGCTTAGGTACATCGGGTAGATTAGGCTTGGAGGATCTCTTGCTAACCCATGTATCCCAACTGATTGTCTAGTGGATCGATTACTGCTTGGAGGGCGACGGATAGATTTTTTGCCGAGTTCTTCAATTTCCTCTTCAATAACACATCGGCGTGTTATCTTGTGTTTGCATCTTTCTTCCCTACTCTTTTACTTTCTATTTTACTTCTATGTTTATTTGATTATGGATTAGAGTAGCTTGTTTGTTTATCCGCTCGCTTTTACACAATTCCACACTTAGTATTAAGTTATTGTAAAATCAATTGAGCTATAACTTTAATTTGGGAGTCTAAACAGCTCTTGTGTTTTCGACACATTTTTGAGCTTTCATTCATGACCCAAAGCATTGCTGCACCTCTAGTTCTAAGACTTGAGCAACTTCTACGAGCCTTTTTTTCATCATCTCTCCTCTTTCCACTATCAAATGTATTTTTTGTTTTGCGCTGCCAATCACAACAACATACATAAATACGGCTTGTTAGATTATCACTTCTGAACTGGAAACTAGAAAACATTTGCCTAGGTTGACGTAATTTTATAAAATAAAAAATAAAAATTCATACCATCGCAACATGAAAAAATAAAAACCCTTAACGTTTCATCAAAACAAAAAATTTATCCCATTAAAAAAAATAAAAAAAAAATTATGTTTTTGGTAGGATCGATAGGATCCTATACGATCCTACATGATCCTATGTACAATCCTTCCAGTTTTACGATCCTAGTGCGATTCTATACGTTTTGGTGAGGTGGGATTGTAAAATCGTGCGATCCTACGATCCAAATCGCGATTTTGACAACCATGCATACAATTGCTAATTTCATTCAACTCATAATAAATGGAGAATATTTTAGATGGTTATTAAACCTACCATTTCGAGTAGGCCATAGGCTATATTGTGAAAAGGCATGAGACAAAGTTCGTATGCTAAAAGAAACTATATAAATATGGCTTCAAATTGGTACCAAGAGCTGAAGACTTTGAGTCAATAGGATTGACAATTACTTTTAGGAGAAGTGATTCACCATATGACCACATGAACACACACTTTATAGTAAGGTGAATCAAACTGGGGATATTTTGATTTATTTATTTATTTATTTTGTGGATGATTTCACTTTTACAATCAAGAATACAAATTTGTTTGAAGAGTTTAAGAAGCATGTGAGTTTAAAATTATATATATTTATTGGCATCAAGGTGAAGCAAATGAAGGATAGGATATTATTTTCTAAGAATGATATGCTAAAGAGATTTATAAGAAATTTGAGATGTAAGATTACAAGCCAATAAACACTTCTGTGAAACGATGAGTTAAGTTGTCAAAACATGACAACAAAGTAAATCCAACACTTTTTTAGGAGCTTGGTTGGAAGTTTAAGGTAACCAATATGCACAATAGGTTACGATACCATGTGAAAATATCTAAGAATTCTAGAGAGAATCTAAACTGAATTTCTATTGTTGAAAATTTGAATTTTACAAATCAAGAATCAGATTGAGTTAGCCTCAGTTTTACATTATATACTATTACTAACAGAGTTGCTAACCGAAAATAAGAGGGAAATCTAACTAACAAACATTTTATACGACATAGTTTTGTTAAATTGCAACGACACAGTTTTTTTTTTTTTTGAAATTAACATCTCTAAAAATGATTGTATTTCTTCTTTCCTCTTGGGCGTTGATACACTGACTTGAGGTCTCTAGCTCTACGTGCTTGAATTGATATAGGGATCCTGGTGAAAGTAGCTTCCTGTGATTAATGAAGATTGAAAGTTCAATATGTGTCTAAAACACCCTTGAACGTTTAGACCCCAAATTACAAAATTACCAATTCAAACTTTATATCAAACAATTAATGTGCAGAACATGATAACAAGCTTATAACAGAATTGATAAACAATCTAAGCCAAATATAAACACATCCACAGCAGTAAATATAAGGCAAAGATAAATGAAAGGAAGATGCAAACACACAGACAACACACGATGTGTTATCGAAGAGGAAATCGAAGTCCTCGGCGTAAAACCTCTCCGCCGCCCTCCAAGCGGTCAAATAATCCACTAAAGAATGTAGTTGGGATACATGAACAGCAGAAGACCCTCCAAGCCTAATCTACCCAAGTACCTAAGCCCTCCAAACTTCTTGCTCCAACGAGGTTAAGCCGAACCTATTTCTTCTTTAGCTTCCCGGATTCCGCTACTAGACCATAGCATCAACCAATGTATATTGGTTCCTTCCAAACTGCTTCCCTTAGCACCAAATGAGCCTTCTCACAAATGTAGGTATGGTTAGAAAAGGATTTGGTCAATAACCTCTCAAGGGTATAACAATGGAGAGGAAGAGAGTAGAGGAATTTATAGAGTCTCTAAGGTAAAGATTGGGGATGAGGCAATCTTGTTTTTCTCTAGAGTTTCTCTCACAAAATTCTCTCTGGAGGCTCTCTCAATTTAGTGGGTATAAGGGTCTGTATATAGTGGTGTGTGTTTGGAATACGAAGAGACAGTTTTTGCCAAACAGGGCTGGTTGGTGGCTTGACCTCGCGGCTTGTACAAGTCGGGAATTCAAGTTGCGACGTAACGGCCTGGCCAGCCTGGGACTTTTGTCCTGTAGTGTGACAGCTAGCGCGACCCTTCAGCTCCCCTGTGTGCATTTCACGTGCCAGCATTTGGCGGCTTGTAGCCGCAAGCCACTCACGAGTCCTAACCGCGAAACTCTGCCTCTTTGCACATACTTGAGCTTTTCTTCACATCTTCTCACACACTACCCTTACAATAATCCCACCTAAATACAGAGTTACTAAGTGCTTAAATTACAAGCAAATTGGCACGGAATAAAGCCAACAAGATGGTTGATAAATTTCAACCTTACAATCTCCCCCTTTGGCTATTCCATGACAAAACCCTAAAACAAACTCTAGACTTAATGCGTGAGTTGGGAACAGTTGGAAAACTTACTCACACCTAACTCTAGGATCTGTGAAGTTTTAGAACCATAAGAACAAGTAACTCTTGAAACACAACAATACAATAAGTTCATTGTATGCAAAAAACTTGTAATGCAAATGGAGCATGCATAAAGCGATCAAGCACAATGGAGTAAAGCAATAAACCATGGCAAGACCAAAACATGCAATCACAATAACCAAGTGATCACAATGCTCATTCACACTTGGAATGAACATCCGGACATTCAAGTTGACAAACATAGGGCAAATCACTTGAATGACCAACACTCAACCAATGCACAATACATGAAGTATGTGCATCTAGGAAAAATCCTACACGGGCACAAGAGTGACAGTACTTAAAATGGAATGCATAGCATTAGGTTAGAAGTACTGATTAAACAACGCACAAAGGCTGCATAAAGCATAGTACAAACCACAAAGGCCTACAAGAGTGCATAAGAATAAACCCTTAAAGCTTACAAAAGCAACATGAGTACAAACCACAAACAAAAAGTAATATATGATGAAAAACATCATATTATATAAACTGAATAACTTAAAGAAGTACCAGTTAACCACATGATTTCCAAAAGTGTTAGAACCATCTCTACACATGAGTTCATAATAACTAGTGAACAGATTAACAAGTGTGTGAGTGTATGTCAACTATATCAGTTTCCTCCCTTTTTGAACACACAACTCCCCCTTTCAATATGCACACTCCTTTTCATTCTTGTGCTTCTCTCCCCCTTACTGTGTGCTGCTCTCCCCCTTTTTGGCATGAATAGCTAAAGACTGTCTTCTAACTTCTGCTGAATGTTATCTAGTTGTAACTCAATTGTTCTGAGACACATTTGAGTTTGATTGTGAAATGAGTTCAGAAGCCGTTCCAAATCAGAAATCTGATGAAACACATTTTCGATGAAGTAACTTTGCTTCGGCATTTGGAAACCAGGAGGAATAGACGAGGTGCCGATTGATTGTGCAGGAGTAACTATAGTAGGAGCAGATGGGGATGCCTATGTGGATGGCTCAGTCTTAGGTTTCTTGGAGGAGTGACTCTTGCTTGCTTGGAGATAGTACTAGGATATTAGTCGAGAACGAGGCAATAATCTTTCACCTGATGAAACACTAACACCTTTACTAAGAACAATCTTCATGACTAGACTGCAGAATGGAAGAATTGTTCGTGTTGCTGAACGAGCCAATGTTTTCCCAATGATTTGGAATATATGAGCACAGATGTCAATCGGGACACCAGAAATGAGGTCACACAGAAATTTAGCCCTTCCAAGATTGATGAAGGCAGTATTTGATAGTGGGTAAAGATTGGAGAACATGATCAGCTTCAAGGTTGTCAGTTCAGGTGAAAACAATGCAGTGCTTATAGATGATTCTGTGCTTCCCACTTCATGTTCATTCCCAAGATCATGAAGGATGTCTTGTGCCTGAAGTTCCCGGTTATCGTATGGAGTTCGATCCACATCTTTTGGAACCTTAGCAATGGAGTTTGCATTTATCGAAAATTCTGTTCCACATACCCAGCATTTCAACTTGACTCTTGTGTATCTGGCATTTGAGAAGAATTCCTTGACCAACTCTTCAGTTGGATCCTCAAAGTTTCCAGATAAGTCAGCCCAGTCTCTTTCTTCAAAGATCTTAGGGATAAATGTTGTCCCTAGAGTATCAAACTTGACAACTCTTTCCACAATGGGAGTAGACTCTTTGAAGATGTTTGTGTAGGTATTTGAGTCAGTAGGAGTCCTGAATCTCTCAATGGTAGAGTCCTTGGATGACTTAGACAATAATCGTGTCCGTTTAGCAATCGGGCTTGGCGGATCATCAATTACAATGCCTTTGCCTCTAGATGAATAACGAGTTATCTGCAACAAAGTCGACACACAGAAAAGAACCAAAATACAATACCACAAGAAGCAAACATCAAATTGATTAGTTTCAGTTAAATAGTGTGACAGAAGATTTCACAAAATCACAACAAAACATTGACTAAACAAACACCAAGAGGACATAAGCAACATAGACAAAAGACATAGGCACACAAATAAGATAAATAACAGTAACAACTCAGAGACAAATGAGCAAAGTGAATCACAAATTCACAAATGACAAAATGAAGAACATGATATGAATGATGTAACACAATCATGAACCACATCATATAGTACAGTCTCTCAAAAAAATAATCACATGAAAACATACATGAAGAAAGAGAGACAAAGCTCAGGCAAGACAAGAACAACAAAACTCATAACACACATACCCTCAAAAAAAGTTCGAACCCATTAAATCTCAACAAAAACAAAAACACTTCTCACAAAAAAAATACTTGAACTAAGTACAATGAAGTAAGATAGAAATAACCCATACATTTTTCTTGCTGTTTAATGAAGATATGATGTAAAAATGGAATCTTTTTCAGTGAGACTCGGAGTGTGTGAGAGATAGAAATGAAGAAGACAATGAAAAGTCACTGAAGTTCGAGGGAAAAACTGAAAAAAAAAAATTTTAACTGTCTTTAAAATGCAAAACACGCGTTTTTCGCGACTGGATCAAGTCGCCAGTAAGTCACCAGGGTAAGCCGCGAAACACTGTGAAGGTAAGAAACTTGAAAATTTTCTCCAAGTGTTTTTCACGATTGGAAGGTCTACCAGCAAGATAGTTGCGATATGAGCCGCGAAAATCCCTGAGTACCCCTCGCGACTGGACCTTCCACCCGCGAACAAGTTGCCACACTAACCCGCGAAAAATATATAAAACACAAATTTTGGAAAAATTTTCTAAGTCTTTTTCGTGATTAGAGTATTTACTCGCCAGTGAGCCGCGAAAAATCTTTGAGTGAGATCGCGACTAGGCCATGCGACTGGGCCAACCCTCGACTTAATCGCCAAAACAAGGCAACACTGTTTTTGAAATTTTTGACATTTTTGTAAAAACAAAGTACTTTCCAAAAACAAATCAAAACACTAAAAAATCTCTTTGTGTTTGATCAACAAAAATTGAGCTTGTGAAAACACATTTAATCAAGTACAATCACACAAATGGATATGACATTCATTGAACATAGACTTGTGTGTTGTGTGTGGATATCAAAAATGAGATAGTCCTTAGTCCAATGTGAAGCTTCAATGATCAATTCAATCAAGGCATACACAACTAGCACTAGATAATGTCACCTATCTCAATTATAGAAACATGCATATATGACCTCCCACAAGCACTTGATAACAATTCTTTGAAGCTTTTCATTTGGCTCCATATTCAACATATCATTTGCACTTTTTGAGCAAAGAAAATCTCATTGAGAGATAGATGCCTGAAATTTTTGATATTTCAATTGATGAGTTAGCCTTTGGCTTTTTTAGCATCATACATTTTATTTTGGTCGCTTTCCTTTTTTCCTAGTCAAATACTAGTATGTGCGACAGGCTTTTGCAACTCTATATCTCTTTTCATTTGGAGATTTACATTTAGAGAGCTCTTTTAAGCATAAAAATAAAAAGTGGGAAGATATATAGGCATGAGTCTATGCATGTCTCAAGATCAACAAAACCATTCACTAATCATTCATGACAAGGTTGAAGATCTATTTACAACAGTCCCATAGATTTCAAAATTTCTTCCACAATGATATGAGTGCATGAGAGACAAGCTACGCTCGTTAAATGCACAAAGCCATTAGTACAAAGGTACAAGGCAAAACATGCTTTGAGACAAAACTCAACAAAGTGATCAAACTTTTTGGATTTTCTACTTTTTATGTGTTTTTTGATTTTTTTTGACACAAAAGCAGTAAAAGAATGATCAAAAACATAACATAAAGAACAATGTAAAAACATTTGAACCAAAGACAAACACACACAGACAATAACAACCTAATTACTAGCAAGAAGCACACAACCAAGCATATTCACAAATATGGGAAGTATTGATGCATGGACATGTTGTAATGCTTATGCATGAGTAACCTTTGTCACCCACACGTCACGTGCGTTTGGGGTGATATCCTTGACGGATCGGGTACGAGAGTTAGGACTGTCAAACCTTCGTGTGAAGCTTTCCAAGCAATTGGTGAACGCACCGATCATCTTCATCACGTCCATCATTCCTGGATCACAGTTTTGACTTCTTGGTTGCTCACCACCCCAAGGCCTCATATCATTTCTTCTTCCTCGTGACCGAGGTGCACTTGCATTGTTGTCTGCTCTCAGCTTTTGACAGTTGGGTCTAGTATGTCCTTGCAATCCACAGTAGTGACAAACATAATTCGTTCTAGGACCCTGTTGTGATCTTGGAACTGATCTCCCTCTAGCTCCATATCTAGATTCTGATTTATTACGGGACTTATTAGCACCCGTTGATCAGCCACATTCTTGTTCCTTTCAGTCTTAACTTTCTCAAGAATGGGCTTATCCACAGCCTTCTCTTTGGCCTTTACAAACTTCACTTCTTTGGTGACATTTGCTGATGAGCTACTTTCTTCGTTATATCCCAATCCGAACTTGTCTGAGGCATGTTTTTTAGATGAAATAACATCATCTAACTTCCTGGAGGAGACCCTATCTATCTTGGCATGAGCTTCCACTACCTCTTGCTCAAGGAATCTCACTTTTGTGTAAGCTTCTGATAGCTCACCATTAAGTGCTTCAATCTCACACTTTGCCTCCTTGTATCGTGCTAGCAGACTTTTGTAATCTTCCTCAGCCCTCTTCATCTTCTTCATGGCTGCATTAGCCACCTTAGTATATTCACCGGTCTTCTCAAGGAGTGAGTTGTAAGTCTCTTGCAATCCCACTGCTTCTCCAACTTCCTCATCTTCAAACTCCTTAACTATTCCAATAGACTCCAAATCAGAATGTTCCCCAAGCTCCTTCACAAGTGTACCCAAATCATCCGAGGTCTCCACATGTGCAATGGTCATGAAACCGGAGTAATTTCCTTCTCCGTCACAGCTATCTTCAGAGTCAGAATTTTATGAATCAGCATCACTCAAGGTAGTGGCATAAACCTTTCCTTTTGTCTTCCCCATGTCCATTACACTCAAAACACAAAATATCCGAAGAAGATTGAGATTCCTTCCCTTCTTTCCTCGTAAACTCTTTCCTATCACCTCTTGAAGATGAAAATTTCCCTCTGTTAAATGGTTTCCCACTGTTCTTCATCTTCAGAAATTTGCGGAAGTTTTTCACAAGATATGCTACTTCCTTCTCCACTCCATCTTCTTCGAAAGGATCATCCATTCTTTCGGTGATGGTTTTGAGAGCAAGTGATTTATTTGTCTTGTGGGAAGGCAGTCTCAGTTCATATGTTTGGAGAGACCCAATCAGCTCCTGAATTTTGATCTCATCCAGGTCTTTACTCTCTTCTATGGCTGTGACTTTTGCTCTAAAGCTTTCAGGCAAGGACCTCAAGATTTTTCTCACCACCTTAGTATCTTCAATCTTCTCACCAAGATTGAGCTTGGCAATGATAATTTCGTTGAGCTTCCCATAGAATGAGTCAAACGATTCATCTTCACCCATCTTGAGCTCTTCAAATTTGGTGGTAAGCATTTGGAGCTTTGTGTCCTTCACCTTCTTAGTCCCCTCATAAGTTGTCTCCAAAATCTCCCAAGCTTCCTTGGCCACTGTCATGTGAGATATCCTGTGGAATTCATCTGGAGACACACCACAGAATATAGCATTTAAGGCTTTACTGTTAGCATTGGCTGTCACAAGAGCTACCTTATCCCAAGTAGATTTTTCAGCCTCTGGCCTGGTCCAACCTATTTCAACCGCATCCCACACGGTGTCATCAATAGAGCATAGAAATGCCCTCATTCTAACTTTCCAGAAGGCATAATTGTTACCATCAAAAAATGGTGGAACATTTAAGGATTGAGACCTATCCATCTCAACAAGGGGTCAAGGATCACACTCAGGTATTAAAACCACAACAAGTGTACCCACTCTGATACCAATTGAAAGTTCAATATGTGTCTAAAACACCCCTGAACGTTTAGATCCCAAATTACAAAATTACCAATTCAAGCTTTATATCAAATAATTAATGTGCGGAACATGATAACAAGCTTATAACAGAATTGATAAACAATCTAAGCCAAATATAAACACATCCACATCAATAAATATAAGGTAAAGATAAAGGAAAGGAAGATACAAACACACGAACAACACACGATGTGTTATCGAAGAGGAAACCGAAGTCCTCGATGTAAAACCTCTCCACCGCCCTCCAAGCGGTCAAATAACCCACTAAAGAATGTAGTTGGGATACATGAACAGTAGAAGACCCTCCAAGCCTAATCTATCCAAGTACCTAAGCCCTCCAAGCTTCTTGTTTCAACGAGGTTACGCCAAACCTATTTCTTCTTTAGCTTCCCGGATTCCGCTACTAGACCATAGCATCAACCAATGTATATTGGTTCCTTCCAAACTGCTTCCCTTAGCACCAAATAAGTCTTCTCACAAATGTAGGTGTGGTGAGAAAAGGATTTGGTTAATAACATCTCAAGGGTATAACAATGAAGAGAAAGAGAGTAGAGGAATTTGTAAAGTCTCTAAGGTAAAGATTGGGAATGAGGCAATCTTATTTTGCTTTAGGGTTTCTCTCACAAAACTCTCTCTGGAAGCTTTCTCAATTTAGTGGGTATAAGGGTCTATATATAGTGGTGTGTGTTTGGAATACGAAAAGACAGTTTTTGCCAAACAGGGCTGGTTGGCGGCTTGACCTCGCGGCTTGTCCAAGTCGCGAATTCAAGTCACAACGTAACGGCTTGGCCAGCCTGGGACTTTTGTTCTGTAGTGCAATAGCTAGCGCGACCTTTCAGCTCCCCTGTGTGCATCTCACGTGCCAGCATTTGGAGGCTTGTAGTCGCGAGCCACCCGCGAGTCCTAGCCGCGAAACTCTGCCTCTTTGCACATACTTGAGCTTTTCTTCACATCTTCTCACACACTACCCTTACAATAATCCCACCTAAATACAGGGTTACTAAGTGCTTAAATTACAAGCAAATTGGCATGAAATAAAGCCAACAAGATGGTTGATAAATTTCAACCTTACAAAGATCTTACCAGCACCATTAATGTAGGGAATATTGGGTCCTGGAGCTCATAGACGTACCCCAAGGGAAGTTGGGGGTTTTTGAAAAGAAATGCATGGCCCTCATAAGCATGCCATCCATAGTTACCACCCTTAGTACGTGGCAATATATACTCGTGCATAACCTACACATTATGTAGAAAAATGGTTACTATACACACGCGTGTTCACAGTTCAGTTAAAAAAATGGGTTAGAGTTATTTCCCTATTATTTAAGCCTCAACCTTAAGATATTAGAATTGTGCATTTCAACATTGAGAGAGAGAGAGAGAGAGAGAGAGAGAGAGAGAGAGAGAGAGAGAGAGAGAGAGAGAGAGAGAGAGTAGCCATTAATAAAACATTTACCTATTCCAAGCAACGCAATGTGGTATAGGGGTCGGAGTGGGGCATCCGGTCCAGGAGAGATGGTGCCTATTGCTCTATTTCATGCACTAGGTGCCACCTCTCCTGCGACAGGAGCTCCACTATTACCTCATTTCTATTTTCCAGCTCACTTGAATCATCATCTTTGTAAATTTTGATACATGCACCTACTAATTAGAAGTAGAAGAGATTTGTGTCGAGGAAGAGATGACCCTAGCCGATCCTTAGCATTGCATAATATATAACCCAGCTTGGGCCATCTCTCCTGCGACGTAAATCCCTCAACTCCTTTTCCTTCCTTTGCTTCCTCTTTTCGATGCCTCACATTATGCCTCATAAACATCATTTTATAGACCAAAATCTGGGATCTTTTTTTGTCCCTTCATGTAATAATACAACGAAATTACTCAGACAGTGCAATGAAGTTGCTTACATTTTAGCTTTCTCTTTTCCATGACTCTCCTACCTTAAACCCCACGAAATCTACAGACCAAAATTAAGCCGCGGACTCTTTCTCTCTATCTTCATGGAATATTACTAACGCAATTACTACAATAAAATGAAGTTGCTCACATTTCGGAGGGGCTTTTGCCGTCAATGAATTGAGTGGGAACATTCAAACGCATGGTCAATGTTCAAAGTTACAATATTTCTAATTCAAAGTTCAAATACGAAACTTTCAGGTAATTAAGTTCGCTTGCGGAGTAAGTTGGCATTGGAAAGTAGTTGATTAGGTAGAGAGTGAGCAGAAACCTCTTTTCTCCATTGGTGACTGCTGAGTAATTAGGAAACGGTAGATTCAATAGACTTGAAATATTAGATAATATTTCAGTATCTTTGGATACATTAGCATGGTAGATTCAATAGACTTGAAAGACGTACCATATATAAGTTTCAAAGTCCTAAATTTCATCTAGCACACAACTAATTAATTCATTTAGTTTCCTCTTTACCATGACTTCCCTTTCTTGCAAACCCAACAATATTTGTAGAGTAGAATTAATTAGTTGGACTCTTTCTCTCCATCTTCATGGGATTCTACAAATAACAAATTTAAAATGTTCTTCAAGAAATGACTTCAAGGCAGTAACGAATGACTTGTCATTGTTGGCTATCAGGATATCACTCACATAAACAAACAAGGCCACAAATGATGAACTTTGAGTGCAAGTAAACAATGGGTAATCACAACGAGACTGAGAAAAGCCATGTTGCAATCACGTTATAGGAAATTTTGAAAAACACAGGCGTGATGCTTACTTGAGTCCATAAAAGGACCGGTGCAATTTTGCAAACTAGAGGTTAAGATTGAGATTGACACTCCCCATGGCCGTGGAACCTAGGAGGAAGAGACATGAACACCTCTTAAAACAATTCGCCATGTAAAAAGGCAGTTTTCACATCGAATTGAACAAGATGCCATCTCTGAATCGCAACAATAGCAAAAAAAAGTTTAACAAATTTGGCCATTGGAGAAAAAGTCTTGAAATAATCAAAATATTGGATTATTGAGTGTAGCCCTTTGCCACAACTCTTGCATTGTAACGTTCGATGCTACCTTAGGATAGGATATCTTTCTCCGAAGAAGGTTATATTAAAGAGATGCTTAAGAAATTTGAGATGTCAAATTACAAGCCAACAAACCTCCTCGTAGAATGTTTGAGTTAAGTTGTTCAATCATGTCGATGGCCAGAAGGTAAATCTAATATTCTTTAAGAGTTTAGTTGGAAGTTTGAGGTACTTAATATGCACAAGACCAAATACTTTCTTTTGCATTGGACTCGTTAGTCGCTACATGGAAGTACCAATCATGACTCATTTGAAAATTGCTAAGATAGTTCTTTACTTAATTTGTGAAAGGTACACTTGATTTTGAATTCTTTTTCACATTCTTTACACGTTATGTGACAATCATATTTTAATAGAAAGCATTGTCGTCCCTCTTTACACCAACTCTTAGCTATAGATTACAAGAACCAAACAAAGTTGTAAGAAGAACTCCAAGCAATAGCTCTATTAAAGGATTACTCAACAATACCCCAACAATAAATTGAATTGAAATGAGATGGAACAAATGTACGTTGTTGCAGTAACTTTGACAAACAACTTTATATGCCCCATTGTTGCTATGATGATACAATTCTTTCCGGCAATCATCACCAAAAAAGAGAATATGTACACCCCATAGGGTGAGAGAGCTTCTTGCTTCAACACTGCATTGGAGAGGAAAGTCTTGAGCACTACTAGCAGGAATTTGAGCGCTATTGAAGTTACCAACACATCTTCCTTGGGCTTTTTGTACCTACCCACATAGCACCAGAATACAATCTTCGTAAAGGTACCTGTACGCCCATGACATTGATAATGGCAAAATACATTGGCATCAAATGTGATTTTGGATTTGCTTTCAGCTGATATTTTGAAAGTGGGTAATACTAGTTGAGTTGTGTTTTTCATAAAGTGAAGCTTTAAAACAAAATGCTTAAACTACTGTCATCTTTACTATAAAATGCTTACAAAATAAGATTTTGGTAAAAGCTAGTAGATTCCTTACATGCACCATTTTTACATCAGTGGTTGCATCCCAGGAGCTAATAGGCTTATCCCAGGAGAAGTTGGGGGGTTTGAAAAGAACTGGACCCTCATAAGAATACCATCCATAGTGGCCACAGACATTTTTCTATCTCTTATTATATGACTCCAACTCGTGCATAACCTAAACATTATTTAAGCCTAAAGGCCCTCCAGGGACGGAGCTAGCTAGAGCCTTGAGTTAAAGAGAGGGAGGGGGGGGGGGGGGGGGGGGGAGCTTTTCTGTTGGCTGTGCGTAGTGATTTCAACATTTGAATCTATTCTACTTAGTTGCTGAGTTTTTCATTAGTAGTATTATTATTATTATTATTATTATTATTATTTTTGTCGGTAAGAACAAAATTATTTTTCTTTAGAATTTTTTAAATGACAGGGTTGTTCATTTTAAATAAAATTGGTTAATTGAGCTTAATTTTTTTTTTTTTTTTTTTTAGTTTTACTATTTGATAGGCTAAGAATGTATTAATCCATTTGGTAACTTAATCAATTAATTTAGCCAAGTGAAATTAATTAGATTCAATTACATGCAATAAGCGTGGTAGCACAAACAAATCACCAAATAAGTTAAATGCAGCAAAAAATGAATTTGACACAAGTGATTTGTTTACGAATGGGGAAAACCACCGAGGTAAAACCCCACCGGGTGAATTTAAGGTCACTACTCCCGAGAATCCACTATTATCAAAACAAGCGGTTACAAGTAAAACAATCCCAATACCTTATACCAATTTACAGTTGAACCCTCACCCCAATACACAATTGGACTTGTAATGTAGTGACAATCTCTCCTTTTAATGCACGGCTCCCAGTATGTGACTAACCAATCGATGAACAGATCCAAATATGTGACTAACACACCAACTTGAGAAAGATGTTGGCTACAAAGTTCTTCAATTCATCCACACGATAAAGGTCAAAAAGCTCCTTGGTTACAAAACCATTTGCATACAAATGTAGTAGCTTATTCAAAAGAAAGATGAACTAGAGCAAATTGTCTCCGGTCACAATTTGAGTGAATAATCACTTTGCATCAAGTTGCATCACCTTAGACAACCCTTAAAATAATCTTTATATATGGTTAGGGTTGTGAGAAAAAAAACTCTACACAAATAGCTTATGTGTGAAAAACATATCTGAAAATCTGAATTTCGTAATTCTCGGTAGATATAGCTATCGAGCTTTTTGTCGAGCTTTAAATATTAAATCTCGATAGATACATCTATCGAGATATCCGTCGAGCTTTAATGAGCAGCACTTCTTCACTTGATTCTTGGACAGATTTGCATGGTTTCAATACTTGAACTTGAACTCTTGTTCCTTAAAGTATTAAACACATCCTAGATCTATCCAATTATAAGTAAAGTGGGTTTTGTCAAAGGATTAGCCAATTTTATATGACATATGGTAATTTTTATTGTTGAACTATTTTTTGGAGGCTTGTATATTTTGTTTTAGATTTTAAATCTATAAATTTTTTTATAGTCACTAAAATGAGGAAAATACTAGCGCTACAAACTTTTTTTTTATATTATAAATTATTGATGTAATAAGTAGTTACTAGTAAGTAAAAAAATTATGTGTGTGATGGGTCCATGTGCGAACCAATAAGAATTTGCTACCAAAACCGTTTGTAAAAATGTTGTAAAAAAGTTTGTGAGTATAGCATTACTCTTAAAAGAATCAATGATATTGTTTAAGGGAAAAAAATGTAATTTTATAGAACAAAATTGCTAAAATTATTACACACATATATATAATAATAATAGTTAAAAAATAAAATAAATTAGGGGGGGGGGGGGGCAAAGTTAGCTATGTCCCTGAGGCCTTCAACCTTAAGATATAAGAACCATGTATCTCTCGCTCTGCATGTGTATATGAAAGAGAGATCAGACATAAACAAAATAATAGTGTTTATTATACACACTCCAGAGCAATTTTTGTGAGTGTCTAAAAGTATGTGCAACAATGTGTATGAAATAGGAATTTCCCAAAACATCCACTCCAATCAGCACGGCATAGTCGAGGTTAAAGTGGGGCATCCTGTCGAGGAGAAATGGTGCCTATTGTTGTAGTAATTCAAGCACTAGGTGCCACCTCTCCTGCGACAGGAGCTCCACTGCAACCTCATATCTCTTTCCCAGCTCACTTGATCACCATCTTATTAATTTGCGTATACATGTACTTACTAGAAGTTGAAGGGATTCATGTCACAAAAGGATGGCCCTAGCTGAGCTTTTGCTTGTATAACCTAGCATGGGCCATCTCTCCTGCGACAGGAATCCCTCAACCTCTTTTATTTTCTTCCTTTGCTTCCTATTTCCATGCCTCTCATCATACCTTATAACATTCATTTTATAGACCAAAATCTGGGCACTTTCTCTGTCCCTTCATGTGATAATATATACAATGAAATTACTCCTATATTGCAATGAAGTTGCTTACATTTTGGTCAAAGTTCGAAGTTTTAGAATTTTTCTACTTCACATTTCAAACTTGCTGATAATTCTTTTAGCTTCCTCTTCACGATAACTCTCCTAATACCTTGTAACCCCCCGAAATCTATAGACCAAAACTATCTATTTTCATGGAATATTACAAAGAAATTACTAATGCAATGCAATGAAGATTACAGGGGTTTTTGCCATCAATGAATTGGGTGGGAACGGTCATAAAGCATAGTCAATATTCATTGTTATACAATTTCTACTTCAAATACAAATTTTACTGGTAATTAAGTTTGATTTGCCGAGTAAGTTGGCGTTGGAGACTAGTTGATTTGGAAGAGAACATGGAACTCGATGCTTTCAGTTTGACCATAAAGTTCTCTTCTTCTTCTTCTTTTATTTATTTATTTATTTATTTTTTTTTTATTGGTGACTTGTTGAGTAATCAGGAACGGTCATAACTATAAACGTGTTCAATTCCTCGTTATGCCTGCTTATTTTGAAGTCATTCTAATCATGCTACCTGAAATTTCTATTTCTAAAAAAATATATATTTAGCTCTTTCATGTCCATTGGGTGCATATTATTATACTTCCACTTTTTTCTTTTTTCTCGTTTATTAATGTTAATGATGTATTAATTCCGGGGATGACTAAGAAAAATATAGCTAATTATAGTTAGCTTGGTAGGACCATTAGGAAATATATATATATATATATATATATGAGATAGTTTCAAGTTACACCTAGCGTAACTTGACTAGAGTTGCACCTATTTTAGACAATTGATGCTCATTAAATCTAACGGTCAGCAAAAGACTACCTCTTACATCATTAATATGTAATTATTATTTACCATGTCTAACTCATTTAAATTAAATTCCCCACATTCATCGCCTTACTATTAATAATCATCTTCCTATCCATCAAGCAAATCACCTCGGCAAAGATTGAGGATTGGCAAGCAGTATTGATATTAGATGCAGCTGGTAGTTTCAAGAGGTTCATTGAACAAGTAAATTCAACAAAACACCTTGGCAATGATATTAAAATTATGTACATTCAAGCAATATAATCTGATTCTATCAACCAATAGTTCAATACTGTAATATACTAATGTGAATTGCAGCAATATATTCACCACCTATGGTCCAATATTACACCAAATAAGGAGGAAGCCGAAAGAACTATTGAATATTGATGAGATGTTTACAAACATCTTCTATTAATTTCAAGGTCGGATTTTATTGACCTAATTGAACAGAATTAGAAGTGGGCGGGGAGAATAAGATTTTTTATTTTTTAAATAAGTGGAAGATGATTATTAAGGAGAGAGAAGTGGCGAATGTGGGGGGATTTAATTAAAACAAGTTGACCAATCAAATAATAATCAAATATTAATGATGTAAGAAGTAGTCTTTTACTGACTGTTAGATTTAATGAGAATCAACAGTGTAAAATGGGTGTAACTCTAGTCAAGTTACACCAGGTGTAACTCTTGTCAAGTTACACCAGGTGTAACTTGAACCTAGATAGAGAGAGATGGGTTCAAGTTATACCTAGTGTAACTCTAAAGAGTTACACCTTTTTTAAACCATTGAATTTAAGTAGATCCAACGGTAAAAAAAAGACCCCAATTAATGCTAATATTCTATTTGATTTCATTTATTATCCCTTATTTAATACATTCCATACTTGTTTTTAAACCCAAAAAAAAAACTATATTGTTATCTCTCTCTCTCTCTCTCTCTCTCATGTTGTTGAATAACACATTCCATACAACATAAGTGTTGTTTTCTATTTCAACGTCTTTGGTCCTTGGTTATCAATTGGTTGTGTGTGTGTGTGTTTTAATGAACGTCACTGAAGTCTATATGTACAACTATATGAACGTCTAGGAGTTGATATAAAAGTTGATCAATCATAAAAATAAAAAAAGAGTAATCAACTCCTAATGAAGGTCACTGAAGTCTATATCTACAACTATATCTCACTGAAGTCAATAGATTGTAGTTTTTTCAATAGGATTTAGAGTTTTTTTGTTCCTGTCAAGTTCATACCTTACTTCACTTGCTGCACATACTTCAGATATATATTGTTGCAACAACATAAACAATGTCGCCAGTCTACAAGTGATGATTGCCAGCTATTATATTAATAGAAGAGGATTGGAGCAATTCTTTCTTTATGGAGTATATTATTTGGATAATGTGTTTAATCTACTGCCTTATTTCAATGGAAATCTGGTTGTGGAAGAGAGCTAGCAGGTCGCAAAACTATACTCTCTCCATGTACTTAGAGCTGTAACTTTTATAGCACATTTTTGTTACATTACTCATCAAATAGAAGAAACTAAAGATTCTCCAATACAATCATTTGATAGGACAAAACAAAGAGTATAGAATTTCTGGAAAATATGAAAAAAAAAAAATGTGTCATAAACACACCATTAATGACATTAAATTAAAGCAAAAACAAATGAGTAATTGTAACCAAAATTGTGGCTGCTACTAATAGCTAAGGATCTTAGTAGAAAAACAAAACAAAAAACCAAAATGTATTGTTTCATCATGATTAACAACATAGGTCCTTAAACAATTATATTCTAAGTTACTTGTACTCAATATATGTCTCAATTCCACAAAGACGAAGCTCATTTTGTGATTCTCTTCAACCACATGTACCTAAAGTAGAAAAAATAAGAAGGTTCAAGTAAATTTGAAACATGTGATATATATCATTATAACCAAAGTTTTTTTTTTTTTTTTTTAAATGACTAAAAAATTGTAATGAAAAAACTCACTTTATGCTAAATAATCAATATTATTGTCATAAACTCTGTCATGTTTTCTTCATCTTGGGAATCACTTCCTTCACCATTATATTGTTTACAAGTACAACGATTATGACCATAACCCCCACAAAGTTGACAAGATCTTCTTTTTATTGTTGTACGAGCTAAGGATATTTGAAGCCCACCTTTGATTCTCCCACTGGGACCCTGTTTCTCGGTACTTTTCTTTCGACATTTGGTTTGTGATACATGTGGATCTTTTATATTCAAAGGAACAATGAGAGAGCAATCTTCGACTTCAACAATGTCAGTTGATTCACTACTCTTGTGATGCATATCCATTTCATTATTTTCCTTATCTTCAAGCAATTGATTTTCCATTCCAAAGGCTTTCTTAAGGGTGTGGTCTAAGTTAAAGATTATCATTTTATATGTACATATATATATATATCTTCAAATTTTTCAGCAAGGGAAGGCAATTGACTTACACAATGATAAACATGGATGCTTCGTAAGGCTCTTGACATATGATGCTCATCCTCACTGCTTGATCTATATTCTACACTTTTGATTTCTTTATTAGCTTCTTTTGTCTAGCGTTGTAGGATGTAGTGGCTAGGAATCTCAAAAATATTTTTATTCTGGAAGATTAATAACATGTGCCTACAAACAATTCCCATAAACTTAAAATGTTGGTAGTCACATTCACAAACTTTTGATTTCAAGTTCAACTTCACATTAAATGCATCATCAGGATCAAAGGAACTTGTTACTTTGTACTTATAAAAAGTTCCATTTTTCTCAACCTTTTCCTTTGTAAAATGGTTACAACTCACCAATTCTTTTTGGAACTTGCTAAATATGGTTCTCATGTATATAGAAGCAGCTTGATGCTTTATTTTTAAGCCAATTACCAACGAAGGTATTTTATGTCTTGAATCAAAATCTTCCTTTCTTTCTTTCTTTCTTATAACGACTATCCACTGCTTTTGCAAATTCTACCACAAAATCCTGTAATGTAGTTCTTGAGTTAACAAAGGAGTCAAAGAACACATTGATGCTTTCACTTCTTTGGGTAGTGTTCATTCTTGCAAAGAAAGTATTTCTATTGTAAACCGGTATCCATGACTCTCAAATATTATATAATCCTTCAAGCCATTCATTTCTCTCCAAGCCTTCCAAGCCTCCTCAAATTTTTCCACACTAGGCGACTCATGTATGCATCTCTTCAAGTCACATTTGAATATTCACTTCTTATGATATATGTGGGAAAGTTTCTCTGGAAATTTCTTTTTAATATGCCAAAGGCAAAGAGGATGATGAGTTCTTGGGAATACCTTTGCAATAGCTGCACCCATGGCTAAATCTTGATTCGTAATAATAGATTTTGGTTCCTTCCACCACATTGCTTGAAGCCAAGTTTCAAACAACCATACAAAAGTTTGTTCTGTCTCATCCTGCAACAATGCACAACTAAATAAAATTGATTGACAATAATGGTTTAACCCCGTAAAAGGGGCAAATGTCATATCATACTTGTTTATTTTGTAAGTCATGTCAAATGTCACTACATCCCCAAAGTATTGATAAGCCATCCTTGATCGCGCATCCACCCAGAAAAAAAAAATAACCATATGGCCAACATTATCGCATTGAATTGCATAAAAGAAATTGGAGTTTTGAGCTTGTTGATTTTGGCAATAATTAAGGACAGCTGAGGCATTCCCAGCATCTAGATTTTTTCCCCTAACATCTCTCAAGTGATTCCAACAATCTCTACTTGTAAATGTCTGGTCGCCTACATTGAACAATGGCAACTTTTCCTGTTGGAAGACCTTCTTCACCAAATTTTTCAACAACACTCTTAGCAGCAGTAGATATTTTTTTGTGGCATCAGAGGTGTGACACACTTTTTGGACTAATTATACCATGATTGTGGTTGTTGTCAAATCCCTTCACAACCCATTTCTGCAACTTCTTATTCTTCATTGTAAAGTTGTTATTTACAACTATGTGTTTTATTGGCTTTTATTCCGTGCCAATTTTGATTGTAATTGTTGTTCAATCTTTTGTACCCTGTATTTATTATGGGATTGATTGTAAGGGTTGTGTGATAGAGAGAGAGAGTGTGTGAAGACTCAAGCATCCCGCGAAGTGACTCATGTGCCTTGCACAAGTTGGAATCTGAAGAGTCAGGCCAGGATGGAGACAACTATGTCTTGCGAGTATCTCGCAGGTAAGGCCATCCCACAAGACAACCGCTAGGCATTTTGTTCCGCCAGCCTTTCCATTCTGATACACACTTTCTGTGCCTACACTATTTATACCCACATTACCCACAAATGTTGAGCAGTGCTTCTAAGAGAAAACCCTAGTCAAACACCTTGAGAGTTAGAGATTGTTATACCCACAATCCTCTACACATTTGCTTGTGAAATTTCCTCAACTCCTACCTCTCCATTTCCATACCATTGAGAGGTTGATAGCTCAAACACTTATCACACCCTTTCAGCGTATCAAGTGAAGTTTTGGTGCTGCTGGGAAGCATTGGAAGAAGCCAAGGATGGTAGATTCAATATGGAGCTTGTTGCGGGATTCGGAGAACTAGACAAGACACGGTTCCGAGAAGCCTTGTTAGAGTAGGAGCTTGGAGGGCTTAGGTACATCGGGTAGATTAGGCTTGGAGGGTCTCTTGCTAACCCATGTATACCAACTGATTGTCTAGTGGATCGATTATCACTTAGAGGGCGGCGGAGAGGTTTTTCGCCGAGTTCTTTGATTTCCTCTTCAATAACACATCGGTGTGTTATCTTGTGTTTGCATCTTTCTTCCCTACTCTTTTACTTTCTATTTTACTTCTATGTTGCTTTGATTATGGATTAGAGTAGCTTGTTTGTTTATCCGCTCGCTTTTACACTATTCCGCAATTAGTATTAAGTTAGTGTAAAATCAATCGAGCTGTAACTTGAATTTGGGGGTCTAAATAGCTATTGTGTTTTCGACACATTTTTGAGCTTTCATTCATGACCCAAAGCATTGTTGCACATCCAGTTCTAAGACTTAAGCAACTTCTACGAGCCTTTTTTTCATCATCTCTGCTCTTTCCACTATCAAATGTATTTTTTGTTTTGCGCTGCCGTTCACAACAACATACATAAATACGGCTTGTTACATTATCACTTCTAAACTGGAAACTAGAAAAGATTTGCTTAGGTTGATGTAATTTTATAAAATAAAAAATAAAAAGTCATTCCATCACAACATGAAAAAATAAAAACCCTTAATGTATCATCAAAACAAAAAATTTATCCCATTAAAAAAAATAAAATAAAAATTATGTTTTTGGTAGGATCGATAGGATCCTATACGATCCTACATGATCCTACGTACAATCCTTCCATTTTTACGATCCTAGTGCGATTCTAAACATTTTGGTGAGGTGAGATCGTAAAATCGTGCGATCCTACAATCCAGATCGCGATTTTGACAACCATGTATACAATTGCTAATTTCATTCAACTCATAATAAATGGAGAATATTTTAGATGGTTATTAAACCTACCATTTCGAGTAGGCCATAGGCTATGTTGTGAAAAGGCATGAGACAAAATTCGTATGCTAAAAGAAACTATATAAATATGGCTTCAAATTGGTACCAAGAGCTGAAGACTTTGAGTCAATAGGATTGACAATTACTTTTAGGAGAAGTGATTCACCATATGACCACATGAGCACACACTTTATAGTTAGGTGAATCAAACTGGAGATATTTTGATTTATTTATTTATTTATTTTGTGGATGATTTAACTTTTACAATCAAGAATCCAAATTTGTTCGAAGAGTTTAAGAAGCATGTGAGTTTAAAATTATATATATTTATTGGCATCAAGGTGAAGCAAATGAAGGATAGGATATTATTTTCTAAGAATGATATGCTAAAGAAATTTATAAGAAATTTGAGATGGAAGATTATAAGCCAATAAACACTTCTGTGAAACGATGAGTTAAGTTGTCAAAACATGACAACAAAGTAAATCCAACACTTTTTTAGGAGCTTGGTTGGAAGTTTAAGGTAACCAATATGCACAACAGGTTACGATACCATGTGAAAATATCTAAGAATTCTAGAGAGAATCTAAACTGAATTTCTATTGTTGAAAATTTGAATTTTACAAATCAAGAATCAGATTGAGTTAGCCTCTGTTTTACATTATATACTATTACTAACAGAGTTGCTAACAGAAAATAAGAGGGAAATCTAACTAACAAACATTTTATACGACATAGTTTTGTTAAATTGCAACAGCACAGTTTTTTTTTTTTTTGAAATTAACATCTCCAAAAATGATTGTATTTCTTCGTTCTTCTTGGGCGTTGATACACTGACTTGAGGTCTCTAGCTCTACATGCCTGTATCGATATAGGGATTCTGGTGAAAGTAGCTTCCTGTGATTAATGAAGATCTTACCAGCACCATTAATGTAGGGAATATTGGGTCCTGGAGCTCATAGACGTACCCCAAGGGAAGTTGGGGGGTTTTGAAAAGAAATGCGTGGCCCTCATAAGCATGCCATCCATAGTTACCACCCTTAGTACGTGGCAATATATACTCGTGCATAACCTACACATTATGTAGAAAAATGGTTACTATACACACGCGTGTTCACGGTTTAGTTAAACAAATGGGTTAGAGTTATTTCCCTATTATTTAAGCCTCCACCTTAACATATTAGAATTGTGCGTGTGTCAACACAGAGAGAGAGAGAGAGAGAGAGAGAGAGAGTAGCCATTAACAAAACATTTACCTATTCCAAGGAACGCAATGTGGTATAGAGGTCAGAGTGGGGCATCCGGTCCAGGAGAGATGGTGCCTATTGCTCTGTCTCATGCACTAGGTGCCACCTCTCCTGCGACAGGAGCTTCACTATTACCTCATTTCTATTTTCCAGCTCACTTGAATCATCATCTTTGTAAATTTTGATACATGCACCTACTAATTAGAAGTAGAAGAGATTTGTGTCGAGGAAGAGATGACCCTAGCCGATCCTTAGCATTGCATAATATATAACCCAGCTTGGGCCATCTCTCCTGCGACATAAATCCCTCAACTCCTTTTCCTTCCTCTGCTTCCTCTTTTCGATGCCTCACATTATGCCTCATAAACTTCAATTTATAGACCAAAATCTGGGATCCTTTTTTGTCCCTTCATGTAATAATACAACGAAATTACTCAGACAGTGCAATGAAGTTGCTTACATTTTAGCTTTCTCTTTTCCATGACTCTCCTACCTTAAACCCCACGAAATCTATAGACCAAAATTAAGCCGCGGCCTCTTTCTCTCTATCTTCATGGAATATTACTAATGCAATTACTACAATAAAATGAAGTTGCTCACATTTCGGAGGGGCTTTCGCCGTCAATGAATTGAGTGGGAACATTCAAACGCATGGTCAATGTTCAAAGTTACAATATTTCTAATTCAAAGTTCAAATACGAAACTTGCAGGTAATTAAGTTCGCTTGCGGAGTAAGTTGGCATTGGAAAGTAGTTGATTAGGAAGAGAGTGAGCAGAAACCTCTTTTCTCCATTGGTAACTGCTGCGTAATTAGGAAACGGTCATAAGCATGCATGGTCAATTTCTCGTTATATATGCCGGCTTTTAAAGTCATCCTGATATATCTTTCAAACTAAAATTTCTATTTAAAAGAAAAAAATATTTAGTTCTTTTTTTTTTTTTTTTTTTTTTGAGATAAAATATTTAATTCTTTCAGGTTCCTTTGGTGCAAACCGCACACGTCTCCTGCGACAGGAATCCCTCAACCTCTTTTATTTTCTTCCTTTGCTTCCTATTTCCATGCCTCTCATCATACCTTATAACATTCATTTTATAGACCAAAATCTGGGCTCTTTCTCTGTCCCTTCGTGTGATAATATATACAATGAAATTACTCCTATATTGCAATGAAGTTGCTTACATTTTGGTCAAAGTTCAAATTTTTAGAACTTTTCAACTTTACATTTGAAACTTGCTGATAATTCCTTTAGCTTCCTATTTACGATAACTCTCCTAATACCTTGTAAACCCACGAAATCTATAGACCAAAACTATCTATTTTCATGGAATATTACAAAGAAATTACTAGTGCAATGCAATGAAGATTACAGGGCCTTTTGCCGTCAATGAATTGGGTGGGAACGGTCATAAAGCATAGTCAATATTCATTGTTATACAATTTCTACTTCAAATACAAATTTTACTGGTAATTAAGTTTGATTTGCCGAGTAAGTTGGCGTTGGAGACTAGTTGATTTGGAAGAGACCGTGGAACTCGATGCTTTCAGTTTGGCCGTAAAGTTCTCTTCTTCTTCTTCTTTTATTTTTTATTTTTTATTTTTTATTTTTTTTATTGGTGACTTGTTGAGTAATCTGGAACAGTCATAACTATAAGCGTGTTCAATTCCTCGTAATGCCTGCTTATTTTGAAGTCATTCTAATCATGCTACCTAAAATTTCTATTTCTAAAAAATATATATATTTAACTTTTTCATGTCCATTGGGTGCATATTATTATACTTCCACTTTTTTCTTTTTTCTCGTTTATTAATGTTAATGATGTGTTAATTCCGGGGATGACTAAGAAAAATATAGCTAATTATAATTAGCTTGGTAGGACCATTAGGAAATATATATATATATATATATATATATGAGATAAGTTCAAGTTATACCAGGTGTAACTTGACTAGAGTTACACCTATTTTAGACCGTTGATTCTCATTAAATCTAATGGTCAGGAAAAGACTACCTCTCACATCATTAATATGTAATTATTATTTACCATATGTAACTCATTTAAATTAAATTCCCCACATTCTTCGCCTTACTATTAATAATCATCTTCCTATCCATCAAGCAAATCACCTCAGCAAAGATTGAGGATTGGCAAGCAGTATTGATATTAGATGCAGCTGGTAGTTTCATGAGGTTCATTGAACAAGTAAATTCAACAAAACACCTTGGCAATGATATTAAAATTATGTACATTCAAGCAATATAATCTGATTCTATTGACCAATAGTTCAATACTCTAATATACTAATGTGAATTCCAGCAATATATTCACCATCGATGGTCCAATATTACACCAAATAAGGAGGAAGCAAAAAGATCTATTGAATACTGATGAGATGTTTACAAACATCTTCTATTAATTTCAAGGTCGGATTTTATTGACCTAATTGAACAGAATTAGAAGTGGGCGGGGCAGCTGGTAGTTTCAAGAGGTTCATTGAACAAGTAAATTCAACAAAACACCTTGGCAATGATATTAAAATTATGTAAATTCAAGCAATATAATCTGATTCTATTGACCAATAGTTCAGTACTCTAATATACTAATGTGAATTCCAGCAATATATTCACCACCGATGGTCTAATATTACACCAAATAAGGAGGAAGCAGAAAGAACTATTGAATACTGATGAGATGTTTACAAACATCTTCTATTAATTTCAAGGTGGGATTTTATTGACCTAATTGAATAGAATTAGGAGTGGGCGGGGAGTTCTTCTTTCTCTCTGTCTCTAAGAAAGAGATATCTCTCTTCTCTTAGGCAGTAGAAGTTGTTAAGTCCCTTCTTTAGAAGGAGAGTTTTTGTCTTCTCTAGTGGTAACAAGTTTACTTCTAGAGCTTGTTGGGGTTTCTTTTTTCGGGTTAAAGGGAAACATGTATATTTTCTTGAGTATTCCATCACCTTCTATGAGCCATGGAGGATTTGGCAGATAAATGAAGTAACTTCTCCCTATCAGACAGAGAAAACACTGGGTTTGTTCTTCAAAAGGATCATCGATCAGGAGAGTTTATCATCACGGCACAATTTCTGACTCCACGCTTCTTGAATATGGAGATTCTGGCAAGGACTTTCAAGCAACTATGGAGGCCCACAAAGGGTTTCAAGATCCAAAATCAGAAAGATCACAGAGTTCTCTTCGTCTTTGACAACTTGAACGATGTTGATCGAATCCTTCAAAGCCAGCCTTGGAGTTTTGACAAATACTTAGTTATGTTACAGCGATATGATACAGATGTCCTAGTCCGTGACTTGGTGTTTACAAAAGCACTCTTTTGGGTGCATGTCCATAATATCCCGGTACGGTTTATGAAGACAAACGTTGCTGAAGGAATCTGTGACATAGTGGGAGAAGTGCAAAAATCAACCAAGGTAGTTGATGATGATGGTGGATACTTTATTCGGGTCCAAGTTAGTATCGACATTACCCTCCCCCTCTGTCGAGGAAGGGTTATAACCATGGAGAATGGTGAGAAGCATTGGGTTAGTTTTAAGTACGAGCGCTTGCCGAATTTTTGTTTTTGGTGTGGTCGTTTGAATCACAGTGACAAAGATTGTAGTCTTTGGATTGAGAGCAAAGGAACCCTCTCGCTGGACAGTTAACAATTTAATTCTTGTCTGAAGGCAGCCCCATATACGACAAACGGGAAGAATGTTGTCTACGTCCCAGGTTTCTACAAACGACGACAATCTTATGTCAATTCGGAGCCTTCTGAGGTGGTGCCCAACCAAGCTCCGATGATTGAATTATCGGAACAAGGCCCGGCCGAAGTCCAACCAGCAACGGTTACAAAGAACAAGGTTGAAGGAAGTAATGGCGGGGAAGAGGCAGACTTGGTAACGGATGTAACTGAAAGCAATGAAGGGGGCTAGTTGTCAGAAACAAATTTGGAGCCCGAATTATTGCCAATTAATGTCCCTATCTCCAACGGATTATCACCTATTAAAGCTCCACTTATTGAGGGAAAGGAAGTTAATGCGATGTCATTAAACAGAGAAGCCATTGATTCAGCAAAATTATTTGAAATCAAAATCAATGCAATTGATGAGATTTTAAATATTCCAAGTCAGACTTTGGGTTTCAACGGATATTCAATGCTAGGCAATTATGATGGAAATAATTCACATGCAAATCCTAGCCGCCCCATAATGGAAAATATGGTGCACGATCCTGAAGTTAATGCTCCTCCAACGTCCAAAGTAACAAGTTCCCACGCAACCACCAGACTGAGCACTAGGGGCAGAGGCAACAAACACTTCAGGAAAAAGGCAGTAGGTACCAAAGAACACAACAAACTGAGTGGAGGGAAGAGAAGTGAGGAAGCCCATCTGGAGTTACCAAATAAGCGTAGGTTGGTTTCAAAGGATGATGAAAATTACTCAAATTCAATGGTGGAGGCGGAGGCTCAGCCCCGCCAATTGCAATGAGTTGCTTAGTCGGGAACTGTTATGGGCTTGGGAACCCATGTATAGTGAATAAGCTTGCTAGTCTGGTGCGGGCTAAAGATCCTTCTGTCGTGTTTATTGCCGAGATATGGACAGATGAAGCTAGGCTAAAGGATGTGAAAAGGAAAATTCAGTTCGATAACATGTTTGTAGTACCAAGAGTAAATCGAGGTGGTGGTCTAGTGCTATTCTGGAAGGAATCAGTTGAGGTCTCAGTTGAAGGGTCTGAAGCTATTGATGTAACTATGGAGGTTTCAGGCACAAATTACATCGATGAATTGTTTCAAGGAGATGATAGGGCTGGGATGGGATTGATTATTCCAGATTGCCAAGGGCGGGCTTGGCACAGGGTTGAAATCATCCCTCTCCCCTTAACTGTCATAGATTTTGAAACTTTGCCTATATCGAGTGCTCTACAGTTAGTTGCTGATCTGAGTTTAATAGTTGCCATCCCAGAAGGAGATTTTGACTCATTCTCTTTGATTTCTTTTAGTTTATTTAGTCATAAGGTTAAATGTTTTGCAAATTTATCTCATTCTTTTAGGTGTCCACATGTTCGTAGAGAAAGGAAAAGTGTAGCTCACAACCTAGTTCGACATGCACGACATGTCACTGGTTTTCAAGTGTGGATGGAAGATGTCCCATCGCACACCATTAATATTTATCTGACTATTTTGCTTACTATTTAATAAATTTCAAAGTATTGATTCTCAAAAAAAAAAAAGAAAAAAAAAAAGAAAAAGAGAAGTGGGCAGGGAGAATAAGATTTTTTATTTTTTAAATAAGTGGAAGATGATTATTAAGGAGAGAGAAGTGGTGAATGTGGGGGGATTTAATTAAAACAAGTTGACCTATCAAATAATAATTAAATATTAATGATGTAAGAAGTAGTCTTTTACTGACCGCTAGATTTAATGAGAATCAACGGCGTAAAATAGGTGTAACTCTAGTCAAGTTATACCAGGTGTAACTTGAACCTAGATAGAGAGAGATGTGTTCAAGTTATACCTGGTGTAACTCTAAAGAGTTACACCTTTTTTAAACCATTGAATTTAAGTAGATCCAAAGGTAAAAAAAAGACCCCCATTAATGCTAATATTCTATTTGATTTCATTTATTATCTCTTATTTAATACATACCATACTTGTTTTTAAACCCAAAAAAAACTATATTGTTCTCTCTCTCTCTCTCTCTCTCTCATGTTGTTGAATAACACATTCCATACAACATAAGTGTTGTATTCTATTTTAACATCTCTGGTCCTTGGTTATCAATAGGTTGTGTGTGTGTGTTTTAATGAACATCACTAAAGTCTATATCTACAACTATATGAACGTCTAGGAGTTTATATAAGAGTTGATTAATCATAAAAATAAAAAAAAGGGTAATCAACTTCTATATGAACGTCACTGAAGTCTATATCTACAACTATATCTCACTGAAGTCAATAGATTGTAGATTTTTCAATAGGATTTAGGGTTTTGCTGTTCCTGTCAAGTTCATACCTTACTTCACTTGCTGCACATACTTCGAAAATATATTGTTGCGACAACATAAACAATGTCGCCAATCTACAAGTGATGATTGCCAGCTATTATATTAATAGAAGAGGATTGGAGCAATTCTTTCTTTATCGAGTATATTATTAGGATAATGTGTTTAATCTACTGCCTTATTTCAATGGAAATCAGGTTGTGGAAGAGAGCTAGTCGGTTGCAAAACTATACTCTCTCCATGTACTTAGAGCTGTAACCTTTATAGCACATTTTTGTTACATTACTCATCAAATAGAAGAAACCAAAGATTCTCCAATATAATCATTTGATAGGATAAAACAAAGAGTATAGAATTTCTGGAAAATATGAAAAAAAAAAAAAAAAAGGTGTCATAAACACACTGTTAGTGACATTAAATTAAAGCAAAAACAAATGAGTAATTGTAACCAAAATTGTGGCTGCTACTAATAGCTAAGGATCTTAGTAGAAAAACAAAACAAAAAACAAAAATGTATTGTTTCATCATGATTAACAACATAGGTCCTTAAACAATTATGTTCTAAGTTACTTGGACTCAATATATGTCTCAATTCCACAAAGACGAAGCTCATTTTGTGATTCTCTTCAACCACATGCACCTAAAGTAGAAAAAATAAGAAGGTACAAGTAAATTTGAAACATGAGATATTTATTATTATAACCAAAGTTTTTTTTTTTTTTAAATGACTAAAAAATTGTAATGAAAAATCTCACTTTATGCTAAATAATCAATATTATTGTCATATACTCTGTCATGTTTTTTTCATCTTGGCAATCACTTCCTTCACCATTATATTATTTACAAGTACAACGATTATGACCATAACCCCCACAAAGTTGACAAGATTGTCTTTTTGTTGTTGTACGAGCTAAGGATATTTCAAGCCCACCTTTAATTCTCCCACTGGGACCCTGTTTCTCGGTACTTTTCTTTCGACATTTGGTTATTGATACATGTGGATCTTTTATATTCAAAGGAACAATGAGAGAGCAATCTTCAACTTCAATAATGTTAGTTGATTCACCACTCTTGTGATGCATATCCATTTCATTATTTTCCTTATCTTCAAGCAGTTGATTTTCCATTCCAAAAGCTTTCTTAAGGGTGTGGTCTAAGTCGAAGATTACCATTTTATATATATATATATATATATATATCTTCAAATTTTTTAGCAAGGGAAGACAATTGACTTACACAATGATAAACATGGATGCTTCGTAAGGCTCTTGACATATGATGCTCATCCTCACTGCTTGATCTATATTCTACACTTTTGATTTCTTTATTTGCTTCTTTTGTCCAGCGTTATAGGATGTAGTGGCTAGGAATCTCAAAAATATTTTTAATCTGGAAGATTAATAACATGTGCCTACAAACAATTCCCATAAACTCAAAATGTTGGCAGTCACATTAACAAACTTTTGATTCCAAGTTCAACTTCACATTAAATGCATCATCAGGATCAAAGGAACTTGTTACTTTGTACTTATAAAAAGTTCCATTTTTCTCAACCTTTTCCTTTGTAAAATGATTACAACTCACCAATTCTTTTTGGAACTTGCTAAATATGGTTCTCATGTATATGGAAGCAACTTGATGCTCTATTTTTAAGCCAATTACCAATGAAGGTATTTTATGTCTTGAATCAAAATCTACCTTTCTTTCTTATAACGACTATCCACTGCTTTGCAAATTCTACCCCAAAATCCTGTAATGTAGTTCTTGTGTTAACAAAGGAGTCAAAGAACACATTGATGCGTTCACTTTTCTGGGTAGTGTTCATTCTTGCAAAGAAAGTATTTCTATTGTAAACCGGTATCCATGACTCTCGAATATTATATAATCCTTCAAGCCATTCATTTCTCTCCAAGCCTTCCAAGCCTCCTCAAATTTTTCCACACTAGGTGACTCATGTATGCATCTCTTCAAGTCACATTTGAATATTGACTTCTTATGATATATATGGGAAAGTTTCTTTGGAAATTTCTTTTTAATATGCCAGAGGCAAAGACGATGATGAGTTCTTGGGAATACCTTTGCAATAGCTGCACCCATGGCTAAATCTAGATCTGTAATAATAGATTTTGGTTCCTTCCACCACATTGCTTGAAGCCAAGTTTCAAACAACCACACAAAAGTTCGTTATGTCTCATCCTGCAACAATGCACAACTAAATAAAATTGATTGACAATAATGGTTTTGTTAGGTTCTAAATGTTTTGAACAATTGGCAAATCGTGAACACAAACTTTTCTAGATATAGATCTTAGAGTCTATAGGTTTTATTAGACAATGCTTAAGGTGATTCAAGTCAAGATTCAAGAACATACAAGCTGCAGGAAGAAGACTTCATATTCTGCCTGGTTCGATCGATCGAAAAACAGGCTCGATCAATCAAAAATCGTATCTGCAGAATTTTAAGTCGACCCAAACAGTAGCTTAAGCCCATTAAGTATTAGGGTTTCAGATCTACTTCTCCCATTATATAAAGGAAACCCTAAGCCACGTTTTTTAGAGCTTTTAGAGAGAGAAGAGTGTGCCTCTTTTGTATCTAGGGTTTTGTACCCAAACCTCTCTAAGTCTTTGTTGCTCATACTTTGCAATTTGTGTGAATCTCTTACGAGATCCTTGAGGAGCTTTCTTCACATAAACTTAGGGTTTTCAAGGTAGAGATTATATCAACATCTTGATGATCAACTTAATTACTGCCATTAGAGATTAAAGAAACACAAGCGGGGGTGCTTGTATCTTGATTGGAGAATCCAAGAAAGAAGGAGTCCGTGGATTCGAAGCTTACACATGGTCGTGTCAGTAAGTTCTACTGGTGAGTAGCATTAGGAAGTCAAGCGGGGAGCTTGTAAGTCCTTTTGTATGAACTTCGATTCTTTCATATAATGGATTCAAGTTTACCTTGAGGATAGCTAGGTCAAATGCTCCCCAGGTTTTTATCGTGTGGTTTCTTGGGTCATCATATCATTGTGTCATTTATTTTTCCGCTGCTTTATATTCTTGATATGATTGTTTGATTGTGATAACCTAGATTTGCATAATTTGACTAAGTTAATTACTTGGTTAATTAACTAGGCTAATCCAATTGTGTTTTAAGGGGTCTAAAACTATTCAAGTGGTATCAGAGCGGGTAGCTCTTCTGTTTTAGATCTTTTGATCTAAGAGCTGATCCTTGACCCCTGTTGTCATGGATAATTTGAAGTGTCTTTCTGCTCATGTTTGTGATGTTTTGAATAAAAAAGACACTATTGTTTCTATTGATTTTTTTGATGCTTTTGAAACTCTTCGTAAGGAATTATCTAAATCTTTGAAATTTTCTAAGAAATTCAAGGAAGAGTTAAAATTGGCTAATCTTGAAAAATATGAATTGCTTGTTAGATTAGATGAGTCTAATAAAAAAATGAATTTTTGATAAATCAAATTTTCTTTCAAGATGAAAAGAGGAAAAGCTTGGAACAAGAGTTAGTTAAATCTAAAACTAAAATTGAAAATTTGACTAGTACCAAGCCTGCTATTGATAACAAAAGTATTTCTGTTTCTTTTAAACCTAAAACTGAAAAAAGTTTATATCCCTCCTTTCAAGAGAAATAATAAAGAAAATACTTATTTTGCTAGGTTAGACAAAGGTAAAGGTTCTGATGTAGACGCTGAAGTTTCTAAACCTAAGTCTAAACCTACTGTTGGAGAGCATAATAAATCTGTTTTTGTGCCTACCTGTTGCCTTTGTGGTGTTGTTGGTCATATTAGACCAAATTGTTCTTTGTTGAGGTAAAAACCAAAATCTGAAACTAGATTTGTTGTTAGGAATACTGATGTTCCTAAATTTGTTCCTGTTTGCCACTTTTGTGGTGTCCATGGTCACATTCGTCCTAATTGTCATAAGTTGAAATTTAAGCATTCTGTATGTCAATCTAAGATATGTGATGATATTTCTCCTACCATAAGTCTAAATAAATTGTTTCATATGGTTTTGAAAAATTTGAGCTTGTTGGCTTGTGAAAGGAATTTGCAGGATTTCAGTCTTTCTCAGAAGATTGGTGTAATCCCTCAAATACACTCTGCTTCTCATGGATTTTCACCTACAAAGCAGAAGAATCGTACTATATGGGTGAGAAAAGATTCTTCAAGGTGAGTGTTGCTAACTTGTTATTGATTTAATTCTTTCAATTATTTGTGGACATGTTTTGTTTCTGTTTTTGGTTGTTTTGTTTTTTGTAGGTTGTTTTTTTAATTAAAAAAAATCCAAAAATATTGAAAATTTTCAAAAAGACAAAAATATTTTATTTTGTGTCTTGTTTTATTTTTTTGAGGATTATATGAATTATGATATCTCTCTCTTGATTTAGAACATGCTTGACATTGTGGAGAAACTTGAATAGCATGTGTTATATAAGTGCTAAGTTTTTTCTAATTTTGTGTGAGTATGTATTAATTTGTACATATACTCAAGGGTTAATTAAGAAATTGATATTTGTTGTTTGTGTACCCTCTATAGCTTAGTTAAGCACTGTCATGCATTGCATTTGCATTTTTAATCATTTAGCACAATGTGTGTTTTTTGTTCTTGGTCATAAATGTGTTTTAAACCAAAAAGATTTTTGTGTTTTGCATTATTTTTCTTGGATTTATAATAAAGGTTGGCCATATTATCTTTACATAACATGTTTATGTACTTTGTTTAGTTTTGATGAGCTTATTTATTGCACTTTACTAGTTGAAACTTTGTAGTGCATGTTGTGTGGGAGATGTTTATAGTTTTTGATCACTTTGTCTTGATCTTGATGTCACATGTCTTTGACTGTCGGACTTGAACCTTTTGAGAAAGGCATAAATAATCATCTCACCACTATTCACTAGCCAATCATGAACACCTTAGTGCATATCATAAGATTTTGTGCTCGAGAAAGTGTAGCACATGCACAAAAAGAACATAAGGTGTAGCATCGGTTTAATTGCTTAATGCTTAAAATTGGTGTACCATTAGGCTTGATGCCAAATCACATAATTAAAATTGGTGTGTATATTATGAAGCAAATTCAAGAAACTTACATGATTGCAAGCTTATGTTCTAGGAGATGTGAGAGTTATATGATGTAACTCTTTAGGTGATAGTCTCTTTCAAATTCTATGTGATGAATTTTGTAGACTTTGTGTTTGATTTCTATTCACATATCACCTCACATGTATCTCAAGGTTTTGCTAATTGCACACACTACACAAGTTACTCTTTGCTAAACTTGGTACATTTTATTGTGTGTAATTTTGTTGTGGCCATTCAAGGTTAAAAGTTCCTTGATCTTAACGCAAAATGTGTTTAAAGTTTGAGAAATTGGAAATTCTAGAGCTTGAATGTACCCAAATTGGGAATTTTGTCAAATTAGGTTTAATTGATGAAATTGGCTTGTTGTTTTGATGTAATTGATCATTCTTATCTGTTCTCTCTCATGTGTAATGATCAATTCGTCAATTTATTTCAAAACATTCAAGTGGTTTTTCAAATTTTAGGGTTGTTGTTAGAAACTCTATGCTCAAGCTAATTTTGTGAATTTGAACTTAAATTGAACCTAGTTTCACTGCATTAGAGCATGCATCATGGCATATTTTTTCATGCATCATTTGTGTTTAGGATTCACATGCATTGCATTGATTTCTGTATCCATCTTACAGTTTTGCTGTCATATCTCTCATTTGTTTCAAACATAACATGCATACACTTTGCTACATTGGGTACTCAACTTGATCAAAAAAAATTGATTGATTAATTTTTGAGCTATGTACTTTCTAGTATATGTCTTTTTTTATGTGTGAACCGTAGAAAATATTTTTCTTAAGAGATATGATGGATAATCAATGTGCAAATATTTTCTCTACTCGTGCAACTATTTATGGGTCACATAGTGTCAAGTTTGCATTTATTGAAAGAGAGAATATTTTTCTTCATGTATATCCTCACCTTAGTTTTTAACTTTGATTTATGTCTTTTCATTTTTCCCCACCTCCTATTTTTCCCCAAAACTGTTTTTCCCAAAAGTTGTTGTGTTTTTCCTATTTTTATAGGGGGAGATTTTTTTTAACCTTTGTGGTTCTTAGGGGGAGTTGTTGCTTTTCATAGGAGGAGTTGTCTCTATTTTCTCTTACTCTGTTGCATATGTTTTCTGTCTACCTTCTGATTAGGTAGTCTCTATCAATACGTGACAAAAAGGGGGAGACATAGATGACCTGTTTGTTTTGTTTAGGGAGAGAATATAAAAACTTTTTGATGTATCTAACTTAGGGGGAGAGTTAGAATTTATTTTGATATATTTGTTTCTTGTTTCACTTCTTATTTATTTATATTTATGAGTCCTTCATTGGTATATGTCTTTATTTTGTGTTATGTGAAATCAAGAATTTATTTTTTTTTACTTGTATTTTCCACACATGCGTTTATGCATTTTGTTTAATGTTTCAGGAAATATACAGGTTGATTCAATTGAACTGTTGTCTACACTTGCAACTAATGGATAGTAGTTAGGTTGAATTTGTTGTAATGGGCATTTTATTGCATTGGGTTGTTCTTGTATTTGAGCATTTTATTTTGTATGAAAGTTTTGTCACGAATTGCCAAATGGGGAGTTTGTTAGGTTCTAAATGTTTAGAACAATTGGCAAATCGTGAGATTATATCAACATCTTGATGATCAACTCAATTGCTGCCATTGGAGCTTAAAGAAACACAAGCGAGGGTGCTTGTATCTTGATTGGAGAATCCAAGAAAGAAGGAGTCTGTAGATTCGAAGTTTGCACGTGGTCGTGTCAGTAAGTTCTACTGGTGGGTAGCATTAGAAAGTCAAGCGGGGAGCTTGTAAGTCCTTTTGTATGAACTTCGATTCTTTCATATAGTAGATTCAAGTTTACCTTGAGAATAATTAGGTCAAATCCCCCTCAGGTTTTTACCGTGTGGTTTCCTGGGTCATCATATCATTGTGTCATTTATTTTTCCGCTGCTTTATATTCTTGATATGATTGTTTGATTGTGATAACCTAGATTTGCATAAATTGACTAAGTTAATTAATTAGCTAATTAACTAGGCTAATCCAATTGTGTTTTAAGGGGTCTAAAACTGTTCAAGTTTAACCCCGTAAAAGGAGCAAATGTCATATCATACTTGTTTATTTTGTAAGTCGTGTCAAATGTCACTACATCCCCAAAGTATTGATAAGCCATCCTTGATCGCGCATCCACCCAGAAAAAAAAATAATCATATGGCCAACATCATCACATTGAATTGCATAAAAGAAATTGGAGTTTTGAGCTTGTTGATTGTGGTTGTTGTCAAAACCCTTCACAACCCATTTCTGCAACTTCTTATTCTTCATGACCCAAAGCATTGCTGCACATCTAGTTCTAAGACTTGAGCAACTTCTACGGGCCTTTTTTTCATCATCTCTGCTCTTTCCACTATCAAATGTATTTTTTGTTTTGCGCTGCCGTTCACAACTACATAAATACGGCTTGTTACATTATCACTTCTGGGTGCCTTTTTACTTGTAGGAATACATATTCCAAACCTTTCTTTTTTGGCAAATTCTTTGTAAAAAGTTTCGACACCAGCAAGGGAGTCAAATTGCATTCCGACATATGGCTTGCATTTCAACTCACAATCACCATAACCTTCAAGTGGTAACTCTTGCTTTGATAGTCTTGAATTGTTCAGGGCATCATATAACTCTTCACATTCCATTTGCTATTTATTAACCGTAAGAACCAATATAAATAATGAATGGAAATAAAAAATATGCAAACTTCTATCACTCAGACTCCTTTAAGTAATTGAACTTTTTTTCTTTATTCTTTTTCAACTTCTATTACTCAAACAAATAAGTAACCACAGTCAAGATTTTAGGATTAGTTGCAAATCAAATTCCATCAAGGTTTAAACATAGTTTTCAAACCCGGACCGGACCGGGAGTTCCGACCGGGTTAATCGGGAACCAGATAGGAATCCAGTTTTTTAAGCTTCAAGAACCGGGCATCATAGGTAATTCCGTGAACCCCTTGAACTGAGGTTGGACCACCCGGTTCATGCAGAACCGGTGGCATGAACCATACGGTCCAACCCCGGTTCAAGCATGCCTCTTAAATAAGAAAAAATTCAAAAATGCGCTTACCAGGATTAGAATCCATGCACGGTCAGATATACAACTGGAGCCTAACCACTCAGCCAAGCTTGCAAGTTGGTGCTCAACAATAACAAAAAAAATACTTAAAGTAAACTTAATGCATTTTTTTTCTTTTTTTATAAAAACAACTCAACACAATTCTATTCTAATTAATTAAATTATCCATCTCTTTCAATGAATATAAAAAAATTATAATTAAAATCCTTCAAAGATATTCAACTTTACTTCAAAAATTAATCATAAATTTTAATGTTTTCATAGTTATTATTTTATTTTATTAACTTTCTTATTTAATTATTAAATATATTCTTGAAAATCATTAAATTTCCCTCACATATATAGATATGGTAGTCAATTTTACTAGTTTTATAAATTTAATATTTATATTTAGGCTTTAATTAATTATTAAATTAATTATGACATCATCACGGTTCGACCTCGGTTCAACCTCGGTTGGACCTCAAAAATCTTGAACCTCTCTCTTTTACGGTTCAATGAACGGTCCGGATTTGAAAACCTTGGGTTTAAATATAGATGCAATGAATAAAATATCAATGATAGAGAATGATAAAAACAAAGTCTAATATAATTTTTTGATTTTTTTAAAAGATTTCTTATTAGTGATTCATGTGAGAAAAAAGATGTCTATATCTAGAACTACAATTACATGCCTATATCTACAACAGTGACAAAAAAGAGTAAATAGGATGAACGTTGTCATCCTCTCAATGATTATAGTAATAGAATAGTAATCAACCCCAAGTCCTACAAGCCCATCCGTTCCGAAATCCTAGCCAAAGTACAGAAACTGGAGATAGAGACATGGAGATACAGAACAAAATAGTCTAGAGACCAATTACAGTCACATGCAATAGAATAAAATAGTTCATCGACTCAAAAAAAAAAAAATTCATACCCCGAATCAAGGACCAAAGACGTTGAGATAGAGTACAGCACGTCAACTCTTGATTTGTGTTATTCAACAACCTATAAGATTCAGGACAATTGAGTTCAAAAACCTCAAAAAAATGTTCATAAAAATTTAAAATAAAATAATAATAAAAGCAGCACACAACCTATTGATAACCAAGGACCAGAGACATAGAGATAGAATACAACACTTCAACTCTTAATTTGTGTTATTGCACAACACGGCAGCCTGTGCTCTTTTTTTTCTTTTTCTTTTTCCTATTGCTACCAACGCCCTAGCCATTGAGGAGACAGAGGAAGAGCCGTGCAAATAGAGAGAGAGAGAGAGAGAGTATAGTTTTTTTTTTTTGGGTTTAAAAACAAGTATGGAATTTATTAAATAAGGGATAATAAATGAAATCTGTTAGGACATATGTGGAACTTGTTAGAACATATATTATTGTAAATTGGAGGACATATGTGGAACTTGTTAGAACATATATTATTGTAAATTGGCTAATCCTTGGAGAAAACACATTTTACTTGTATTTGGGTAGATCTAGGATGTGTTTAGTATTTCAAGGAACAAGAGTTCAAGTCTAGTACTGAAGCCATGTAAATCTGTCCAAGAAACAAATGAAAAAGTTTTGTTCATTAAAACTCGACAGATAGCTCAATAGATAATCTATAGAGGTTTAATATTTAATTCTTGATAGCTCTCGACAGAAGCTGTATCTTTCAAGAATTACAAAATTCAGATTTCCAGATCTATTTTTCAAGCGTATCCAAGCTATTTGTATATGGTTTATTTTCTCATAACTCTAGACATATATAAGGATTATTTAAAGAGACGTCTAAGGTAATGCAACTTGATGCAAAGTGATTATTCATTCAAATTGTGACCGGAGACAATTTTCCCTAATTCATCTTCTTTGTAGAAGCTACTACGTTTATGCGTCAAGGGCTTTGTAACCAAGGAGCTTCCTGATCTTCATCATCTGGATGAACTGAAAAATTTTGCAGCCAACATTTTTCTCAAGTTGGTGTGTTAGTCACGTACTTGGATCCGTGCATCGATTGGTTAGTCACGTACAAGGAGCCATGCATTGAAAAGAGAGATTGTCATTACATTGCAAGTCCAATTGTATATTAGGGTAAGGGTTCAATTGTAGGTTGGTATTAGGTACTGGGATTCCTTTTACTTGTAACCGCTTGTTTTGATAATAGTGGATTCTCGGGAGTAGTAACCTTAAATTCACCTGGTAGGGTTTTGCCTTGATGGTTTTCCCCATTCGTAAACAAATCACCTGTGTCAAATTTAATTTCTGTTGCATTTAGTTATTTGATGATTTGTTTGTGCTACCACGCTTATTGCATGCAATTGAATCTAATTAATTCACTTGACTAATTAATTGATTGATTTACCAAAAGGGGTCAATACATTCTTAGACTATTAAAAATCAATTAGAATATTAGCATTAATGGGGGTCTTTTTTTGACCGTTGGATCAACTTAAATCCAATGGTTTTAAAAATGTGTAACTTTAGAGTTACACTAGGTGTAACTTGAACTCATCTCTCTCTCTCTCTCTCTCTCTCTATATATATATATATATATATATATTATAACGAGTTGGGTTCAAGTTACACCTGGTGTAACTCTAAGTAATGTTACACCACACATTAACTTGTTATATAATTCATATTTTGAAAATCCCACCGTTGAATTACATGCTTTATATGTTTTTAACATTTTTGCCAATTTTCATGTCAATTGGATGTTATTTACTATTCGATCTATAAACTCATCTTTTCTGCATTATTTTAAACTACAAAATTTGAATTTAAACAATTGATTGATGACATGGTTATTAATCTTTGATCACCATGAAAATTTGCAAGAATAGAGAATATATAAAGATAATGTAATCTAACGGTAGATTTTTCAAAATTCGCATCCAATTAAAAAATATTGAATAGTGTAATATTACTTAAAGTTACACTTAGTATAACTTAAACCCAAGCCTATTATAACATATGCTGGAATCCTAACTACCATACATCCTAAGCCATTTTCCCTTGAAGAAACCATCTCAAACTCTTAATACACTTGCTTCTCTAGCCTCGGAACCATCACTTTCATCTAAATCTCTCATTCTAGTCGTCACGTCAACTACTACTTACATCCACAGTGCTGCATTCAAATATAATCCCACTTTAATAGCATAGAAATCCTAATCCCTTAATGTTTCTATTCAAGATTCTATTTGACTTCTATTAAGAACACTCATGCCATTATTGTGTTCCTAGCAAGGGTTTGGCTTAGAAGCTTGTCATTTGCTACAAGCATAAGCTACAAAGAAATTTGTGGATAGTAAATGAGTACTAACTCTTACAAAGAATCCAGTTTTTCATAATTAAAGAAAGCACATCAACACAAGGTATCATTTTATCTGAGTGTGCGTCATTAAGAGAGAAATTCAACTATAGTGCATCTCATGTTCAAGTTGTAGATATTTTCATTAAACATCTTTAAGAGTGAGACTGTCTATAAGTTATAAGTCTTACTTGGAGTCACTAAGAAATAAAGGCAAGGTGTCATTGAGCATTAATCTATATTATGAAACTCCATTTAATTTATGAAATAAGTTAGAAAAAAGAGGATTTTTTTTATTAAAATTAAAATTTTATATAATTTAGTATGGTGGAAATTAAGGTTACATGATGTGTGTAGCATATATAATTATATTTATCGTGCTTTCCTCCATTCCAAACACATATATATAGAGAGAGAGAGAGAGAGAGAGAGAGAGAGAGAGAGGTTAGGTTCAAGTTACTTCTAATGTAATTTTAAGCAATGTTACACCATCCAATATTTTATTTAATTAGATGTGAATTTTGACAAATCTACCATTAGATTACATTATTTTCATATATTCTACATGCTTGCAAAATTTCAAGGTAATAAAAAATTAATAGTCATGTCATCAATCAATTGTTTAAATTCAAGTTTTTATAAATTAAAATAATGCATAAAAGATAAGTTTATGAATTGAATGGTAAATAACATGCAATTGACATGAAAATTGGCATGAATGTTAAAAACATATAGAATATATAATTCAATAGTGGGATTTTCAAAATATGACTTATATAATAAGTTATTGGGTGGTGTAACATTGCTTAGAGTTACATAAAGTTATATAAGGTTGGGTTCAAGTTACATAACTTTAAACAATGTTACACCACCTAATAACTTGTTATAGAATTCATATTTTGAAAATTATACCATTGAATTACATGTTCTATATATTCTTAACATTCATGCAAAATTCTTACCCAAAAAAAAAACATTCGTGCAAATTACCATGTCAATTTGATGTTATTTAACATTCAATCCATAAACTCATCTATTATACATTATTTTAAACTATAAAAACTTGTTGATTTGGAAGAGACTGATAGACAACTTCAATGCTTTCAGTTTGGTTGTAACCTTCTCTTCTAATTTCATTGGTGACTTGTTGAGTTTAGGAACGGTCATACATAAAGCATGGTCAATATTTCCTTGTTATGCTCGCTTCACTTTATATAAGAATTTTAAGGATCATGCTAACGAGTGCTCTTAGGGGATTGGTTAACAATCCAGTTAAAAAAAAAAAATTTATAGAAAAAAAATAATTAATATTTTAACAGCTTTTTTCATTTTCTATAAAAGTGATGTCAAAACTTTCTTAAATTGATTGTTAACCAATGCCCTAAGGACACCCGTTAACATTTCTCATATTTTAAATAGAAAACTTTTATATTGTCATTTTACTTATAATATAAATTTACATTATAAATACACAAAAAATGATAAATATTGTACACATTTTCAAAACTAGTAAATATTTTTTGTTTTTTACAAATGTATATAACATTTTCTATTTTTTGTGTGTCTATAATGTAAGTTTACATTACAAATACAATATAAAGTTATAAACATATAATGATCCTTTTAAATATTTAGTTCTTTCATGTTCATTGGGTGCACAGTTGTACTTTTTCTTTTTCTTCCCCCTTTTTTATAATGATCATTAAGTATTAATTCCTGCCAAGAAAAATATAGCTCCGCCTGGTCGGACTTCTAGAAAATATTGTATATATTTTCAAACTTATTGACGAAATGTCAAATCATTTCTAAGAACTTAATAGACTTAGACTATATGCTTCGTACATGGAGTCTTTCCATGGACCATGACAATTTATTGGCTGTATTCTTTTTTTAACATAAAATAGTAATCTGATTAACTCTGATGTTTTTTTACACATACTAATAATATGTTTTACATTATATATCGCCAGGGACGGAACCAGGATTTGAACCTAGGGGGGGCGAAAGCATGAACCAAAAAAATTTCAAGTGACATGGTTTATTAAAAAAAAAAAATCATGGTAGACAAAACAATTGCACTTTATTACTATAAATATTTAAGTCAAGAATGAAATAATATGAACCAAAAAAGTTGAAAGTTACAATATGATATTCAAACTTTTTCGAAAAGGAATAAAAAAGAAGAGAACTTTGGATCTCCAAATTTTGGATAATTGGAATTAATATGTTGATTTTATCACATTAACCAACTCACCAGTATGATAAACCCATACTTCTGGATGCAACTAAAAATCACACTAATGAAGCTTTCAAAACTTTGTTTGAGGATTTTAAAAAAATTGGGATATTAATAATAAGAGTTGGCAATGCTACATCATCAATATTGGCTTCTAAAAGAATTTTGCATTTTATCTTTTGAAAAAAAATTAAATATTGTAATTGACTTTCCCATAATTTATAAATCAATTAAAAAGTTATATAAATTATTGTCACCCCCCTAAGGGAATTTTTTTTTTCTATGAGATTTTTTTGGTTATGAGTTATTGAATTATGATATTGGTGATTTGTGGATTTTTTGTTGTGTTGTATTTGGACTATGGAGGGGCCATGGGTCCAAAGAAAGGGTTAAATGATTAGTTTCTTTTGGGTTATTTGGACCAATCCAAAAATTTGAAGGGGCCAACTATAAACTCTAAAATATGGACATGCAAAAAAAAAAAAAAAATAGATAATTTGAAAAAGAGGGGGGGGGGGGGGGGGGGCAATGGCCCCCCCCTGCCCCTTGGTGGATCCGTCCCTGTATATCGCAATTTGATAATTTTGCAGTTCACGTTATTCTCATTTAAGAGAAGGAAAAATTAATTTGGTAAAACATTTCTCAGCAAAGAAATTTTTTTTTTTTTTTTTTTTTTTTGTTTTGTTTTGTTTTGTGGTAGTTGTCTCAATGATGGTTCAAAATGCACAATACAAGAAGGGTAGTGTTGTGAGTAAGATTGTTAGTATCGATTGGCATAAATTGTGTTTATAAGATGAAGAAGAATGCAAAAGGAGAGACGGACAAAAAAAAAAATTTGGTGGCCAAAGTCTATAACTAGCGGTCATGTATCGACTATGATGAGTTATTTTCCCCAGTTGTTAGTTCAGAAACCATACAATCAAAGTTATCAAAATCAGGATCCTGCGTAGAATCATTGAAGGTATGTGGAATCGCAATCATAGAATTGGATCGTGAATCGTAAGATCCTACATATTTTTAGATTTAAAGCAAAAAAACACATTGATAATGACTTTGTATGTTAAATAATTGCGTAAATTATAAATTCATCCAGAAAAAAACTTAGATTTGCATCATATGATGTAATTTGCATGTCATACATCGCTAAATCTCTATTAACGAAACAAATATATTTAAGTTTTGATCCAATGTACCTAAAAAGTTCAATAAATATTTAATTAGCAACCAAATACCAAAATTTTTATCAAAACATATGGAAAATATTTCTAAGTTCCAAGTTCCAAATTTGAAATCCAAAATAAGTTAACAAATGAAAACTAGCTAACTACAATATGAAATCAAAAAGCAAGATGAATATGAAGGTGAAGTGAACATTTAATTATTCTTTTTCTAAAGTTCTTATAACCACCGTCCTAAATTTCTAATCATCATCATCCATTTTATCATCTATGTAGACATTATATATTTGTATACTAGAGTTGTAAAAGACATCAAGATACAATTTCATACTCAACTATTCAAGTTATATCACTCAGCAACAATTAAAGAGCATGCTCAAAAAAATCAATCAATCAATATACAAATACAAGCATAACTAATAAAATTATATTAAAAAAAAAATAGGCGAAAATGCATTTTTGGTCCCTACATTTTGGACCTATTCTCAATTTGGTCCCTAAATTGATTTAGCTCCTAGGTCAGTCCCTGATTTCAGAAAATTGTTTTTATTTTGGTCCCTGCCGTCACCCCAGTAACAGAAAATATATACGTGGCAAACGGAATGCACTGTTTGCTGACTAGATGCTGATGTGGCTAATAAAATAATAATAATAAACCACCTCAGCATGCCACGTCATCGTCTAATTTAAAAAAAATAATTTATCAATTTAAAAAAAAATTAAAAACATAAAAATACATAGTTTCAGATTTGAACGGGAATACACAAGAACTCAAGAACATGAACCCAGATCACAAGAACTCAAGAACACAAAATTCCTGGGCATTTAACATCTTTCCCAGAAAATTTCACCAAACACTGAAAAAATTCACATCTAAAAAGCCGATGCCTAAGATTTTTATCACAACATTTTCTTTCCACCTAAAACCAGAAATTTTATTATGAAACAATCACACACAAACCCAGCCAATTCGGCTCACAATAACAACAAACCCAACCAACCTCATAAATTTTCTTTGAACAATCATCAACATTTTCCCCAGAAAATCAAGATTTTCTTTCAAAACAAACACTAAAATAACTCACATTTAATAAACCAATGCTTAAAATACATACAAAATCCCTATCCTCCACCGAAACCTCTAACAAATCAAACCCATAAACCCAGAAAAATCATCAAATCCACATGAAAAAAGACAAACCCAGCAACAAGTGAACAGATCAGAAACCCACCGATCAAGCCACTTCAAGCCACCGATCCTGCAATCCGAAACCCACATGAACAGATCAGACCACCAATCAAAAACAATGGCGGTGACACCCTCGGCTAGCGAAGAGAACGTGTAGATGGCGAAGCTTTTCGAGCAAGCCCAGTGGTACGAGGAGATGGCGGAGTTCATGGAGAAGGTCTCGGCGGCAGTGGAGATCGAGGAGCTCATCGTCGAGGAGCGAAACCTTCTCTCCGTGGCGTACAAGAACAAGATCGGCGTAAGGCGAGCATCGTGGCGCATCATCTCCTCGATGGGGCAGAAGGAGGAGAGCCGCGGCAACGAGGACCACGTGTCCATGACGGAATCCTCAAGCTCCTTGACACCAGACTCATCCCCTCCGCCGCCACCGGCGACTCCAAGGTCTTCTACCTCAAGATGAAGGGCGAGTGAGCTCCGGCCATGGACAGTGGAGAGTGAGAGATTCATCCATTGACCGTGAAGAGAGTGAGAGAATTTGAGATTAGAGTCTTTCAGTGTAGGGAATTTTTTTTTAAGTTGATGAAGTTAAAGAAAAATAAAAACAAAATTAAAAAAAAATTAAAAAGATAAAATGATTTCTGATTTTTTAAGAATTAATTTTTAAATTGATAAATTAATTTTTTTTTAAATTAGACGATGACATGGCATGCTGAGGTGGTTTTTTTATTATTATTTTATTAGCCACATCAGCATCTAGTCAGCAAATAGTGCATTCCGTTTGCCACGTATACATTTTCTGTTACTGGGGTGACGGCAGGGACCAAAATAAAAACGATTTTCTGAAATCAGGGATTGACTTAGGAGCTAAATCAATTTAGGGACCAAATTGAGAATAGGTCCAAAATGTAGGGACCAAAAGTGCATTTTCGCCAAAAAAATATTTTTGTAATATTAGAACACAAATTAGTATATTGATCAAACAAATTAAACAATATTATAGCTTAAAATGCAATAAAGCCAACGTCAAATTCTTCATTTAGAAATGATGAAACATTCTTTCATTTTGATTACAAGTGAAATAGAAACTAGAAAACATTTGCTTAGGTTGATATAATTTTATAAAATAAAAAATAAAGAGTCATACCATCACAACATGAAAAAATAAAAACCCTTAAAGCTTCATCAAAACAAAAAATTTATCCCAAAAAAAAAAAACAAAAAATTTATGTTTTTGGTAAGATCAGTAGGATCCCATGCAATTCGTCGATCCTACACGATCCTCCGTACAATCCTTCCATTTTTACGATCCAAATGCGATTCTAAACGTTTTGGTGAGGTGAGATCGTAAAATCATGCGATCCTACAATCCAGATTGCGATTTTGACAACTATGCATATAATTACTAATTTTATTCAGCTCATAATAAATGGAGAATATTTTAGATGGTTATTAAACCTACCATTTTGAGTAGGCCATAGGCTATGTTGTGAAAAGGCATGAGACAAAGTTCGTATGCTAAAAGAAACTATATAAATATGGCTTCAAATTGGTACCAAGAGCTGAAGACTTTGAGTCAATAGGATTGACAATTACTTTTAGGAGAAGTGATTCACCATATGACCACATGAACACACTTTATAGTAAGGTGAATCAAAATGGAGATTTTTTTTTTTTTTTTTTTTTTGGTGGATGATTTAACTTTTACAATCAAGAATCCAAATTTGTTTGAAGAGTTTATGAAGCATGTGAGTTTAAAATTATATATATTTATTGGCATCAAGGTGAAGCAAATGAAGGATAGGATATTATTTTCTAAGAATGATATGCTAAAGAGATTTATAAGAAATTTGAGATGTAAGATTGTGAAACGATGAGTTAAGTTGTCAAAACATGACAACAAAGTAAATCCAACATTTTTTTAGGAGCTTGGTTGGAAGTTTAAGGTAACCAATATGCACAATAGGTTACGATACCATGTGAAAATATCTAAGAATTCTAGAGAGAATCTAAACTGAAATATACTAACAGAGTTACTAACAGAAAATAAGAGGGAAATCTAACTAACAAACATTTTATGCGACATAGTTTGGTTAAATTGCAACGGCACAGTTTTGTTTTTGAAATTAACATCTCCAAAAACGATTGTATTTCTTCGTTCTTCTTGAGCGTTGATACACTGACTTGAGGTCTCTAGCTCTACATGCCTGAATCGATATAGGGATTCTGGTGAAAGTAGTTTCCTGTGATTAATGAAGATCTTACCAGCACCATTAATGTAGGGAATATTGGGTCGTGCAGCTCATAGATGTACCCCAAGGGAAGTTGGGGGGGTTTTGAAAAGAAATGCATGGCCCTCATAAGCATGCCATTCATAGTTACCACCCTTAGTACGTGGCAATATATACTTTTGCATAACCTACAAATTATGTAGAAAAATGGTTACTATACACGCGTGTTCACGATTCAGTTAAAAAAATGCGTAAGAGTTATTTCCTCAATATTTAAGCCTCAACCTTTAAGATATAAGAACTGTGCGTGTGTCAATAGTGTGTGTGAGAGAGAGAGAGAGAGAGACAGAGTAGCCATCAAGAAAACATTTACCTATTCCAAGCAACGCAATGTGGTATAGAGGTCGGAGTGGGGCGTCCGGTCCAGGAGAGATGGTGCCTATTGTTGTATTTCATGCACTAGGTGCCACCTCTCCTGCGACAGGAGCTCCACTATAACCTCATTTCTATTTTCCAGCTCACTTGAATCATCATCTTTGTGAATTTTGATACGTATGCACATACTAATTAGAAGTTGAAGAGATTTGTGTCGAGGAAGAGATGACCCTAGCCGATCTTTGCATTGCATATATAACCCAGCTTGGGCCATCTCTCCTGCGACATAAATCCCTCAACTCCTTTTCCTTACTTCGCTTCCTCTTTTCCATGCCTCACATTATGCCTCATAAACTTCATTTTATAGACCAAAATCTGGGATCTTTCTTTGTCCCTTCATGTAATAATTCATCGAAATTACTCAAACAGTGCAATGAAGTTGCTTACATTTTAGCTTTCTCTTTTCCATGACTCTCCTACCTTAAACCCCACGAAATCTACAGACCAAAATTAAGCCGCGGACTCTTTCTCTCTATCTTCATGGAATATTACTAATGCAATAAAATGAAGTTGCTCACATTTCGGAGGGGCTTTTGCCGTCAATGAACTGAGTGGGAACATTCAAACGCATGGTCCATGTTCAAAGTTACAATATTTCTACTTCAAAGTTCAAATACGAAACTTGCAGGGAATTAAGTTCGCTTGCGGAGTAAGTTGGCATTGGAAAGTAGTAGATTAGGAAGAGACTGAGCAGAAACCTCTTTTCTCCATTGGTGACTGCTGAGTAATTAGGAACGGTCATAAGCATGGTCAATTTCTCGTTATATATGCCGGCTTTTAAAGTCATCCTGATATATCTCTCTACCTAAAATTTCTATTTAAAAAAAATTAAATAAATAAAATTAGTTTCTTTTTTTTTAGATAAAATATTTAATTCTTTCAAGTTCATTTGGTGCAAACCGCACACGTCTTTCTTTTTTCTCTCGTTTTTTTTTTTTTCTTTTTTTTTTTTGTTTTGGGGGGGGGGGGGGGGGGGGGGGGGGGGGGGTTAATGATAATGAAGTATTAATTCCTGGTGAAAAATAGAGCTTAGCTTGGTAGGATTACAAAGAATTACATATATATTTTATTATTTTTTCTAACTTATTGATGAAGTGTCACATATATAATTTCTAGGAATTTACGTACATAATAGATTTTCATGCATGTTTCAAACATGTCATCATTCCATGACAATTTGTTGGCTATATTAATTTTTTATAATAATCTGATTAATACTAATTTTTTTATATTATATATTGTGATTAGATAATTTTTCAGTATCCTTGGATACATTTTCATGGTAGATTCAATAAACTTAAAAGCCGTACCATATATAAGTTTTGAAATCCAAAATTTCATCTAGCACACAACTAATTAATTCATTTAGTTTCCTCGATACCATGACTTCCCTTTCTTGTAAACCCAACAATATTTGTAGAGTAGAATTAATTAGTTGGACTCATTCTTTCCATCTTCATGGGATTCTACAAATTACAAATTTAAAATGTTCTTCAAGAAATGACTTCAAGGCAGTAACGAATGACTTGTCATTGTTGGCTCTCAGGATATCGCTTACATAAACAAACAAGGCCACAAATGATGAACCTTGAGTACAAGTAAACAATGGATAATCACAACGATCGCGAGACTGAGAAAAAGCCAAGTTGCAATCACGTTGTAGGAAATTTTGAAAAACACAGGCGTGATGCTTACTTGAGTCCATAAAAGGACTGGTGCACTTTTGCAAACTAGAGGCTAAGATTGAGATTGACACTCCCCATGACCATGGAACCTAGGAGGAAGAGACATGTACACCTCTTAAAACAATTCGCCATGTAAAGAGGCAGTTTTCACATCGAATTGAACAAGATGCCATCTCTAAATCAAATAATAGCAAAAAAAAGTTAAGCACAATAACAAATTTGTCATTGGAGAAAAAGTCTTGAAATAATCAAAATATTGGATTATTGAGTGTAGCCCTTTGCCACGACTCTTGCATTGTAACGTTCAATGCTACCTTAGGATAGGATATCTTTCTCCGAAGAAGGATATATTAAAGAGATGCTTAAGAAATTTGAGATGTCAAATTACAAGCCAACAAACCTCCTCGTAGAATGTTTGAGTTAAATTGTTAAATCATGACAATGGCAAGAAGGTAAATCTAATATTCTTTAAGAGTTTAGTTGGAAGTCTGAGGTACTTAATATGCACAAGACCAAATACTTTCTTTTGCATTGGACTCGTTAGTCACAGCATGGAAGTACCAATCATGACCCATTTGAAAATTGCTAAGATAATTCTTTACTTAATTTGTGAAAGGTACACTTGATTTTGAATTCTTTTTCACATTCTTTACACGTTATGTGACAATCATATTTTAATAGAAAGCATTTTTGTCCCTCTTTACGCCAACTCTTAGCCATAGATTACAAGAACCAAACAAAGTTGTAAGAAGAACTCAAAGCAATAGCTCTATTAAATGATTACTCAACAATACCCCTACAATAAATTGAATTGAAACGAGATGGAACGAATGTACGTTGTTGCAGTAACTTTGACAAACAACTTTATATGCCCCATTGTTGCTAACTTGCTATGATGAATTGATGATACAATTCTTTCCGGCAATCCTGACCAAAAAAGTGAATATGTACACCCCATAGGGGGAGAGAGCTTCTTGCTTCAACACTGCATTGGATAGGAAAGTCTTGAGCACTACTAGCAGGAATTTGGGCGCTATTGAAGTTACCAACACATCTCTCTTGGGCTTTTTGTACCTACCCACATAGAACCAGAATACAATCTTCGTAAAGGTACCTGTACGCCTATGACATTGATAATGGCAAAATACATTGGCATCAAATGTGATTTTGGATTTGCTTTCAGCTGATATTTTGAAAGTGGGTAACACTAGTTGAGTTGTATTTTTCATAAAGTGAAGCTTTAAAACAAAATGCTTAAACTATTGTCATCTTTACTATAAAATTAAAATGCTTACAAATTAAGATTTTGGTAAAATCTAGTAGATTCCTTGCATGCACCATTTTTACATCAGTGGTTGCATCCCAGGAGCTAATAGGCTTATCCCAGGAGAAGTTGGGGGGTTTGAAAAGAACTGGACCCTCATAAGAATACCATCCATAGTGGCCACAGTCATATTTCTATCTCTTATTATATGTCTCCAACTCGTGCATAACCTAAACATTATTTAAGCCTCAAGGCCCTCCTGGGTCGAAGCCAGAGCCTTGAGTTAAGGGGGGCGGCTTTACTGTTGGCTGTATGCAGTGATTTCAACCTTTGATCCTACTACTACTTAGCTACTAAGTTTTGTTTTGTTCTTTTTTTTTTTCTTTTTCTTTTTTTTGTGTGTGTCGGTAAGAACAAAATTATTTTTGTTTAGAATTTTCTAAATGACAGGGTTGATTATTTTAAATAAAACTAGTTAATTTTTTTTTTTTTTAAGTTTTACTATTAGTAATTTTTGTTGTTGAGCTATTTTTTTGGGGCTTGTATATTTTGTTTTAGATTTTAGATCTATAAATTTTTTTATAGTCACTAAAATTAGGAAAATACTAGCACTACAAACTTTTTTTATAAATTATTGATGTAATAAGTGGTTACTAGTAAGTAAAAAAGTGATGTGAGTAGTGGGTCCATGTGCGAACCAATAAGAATTTGCTATCAAAACAGTTTGTAAAAATATTGTAAAATAGTTTGTGAGTATAGCATTACTTTTAAAAGAATCAATGATATTGTTTAAGAAAAAAAAATGTAATTTTATAGAACAAAATTGCTAAAATTAGTACACACATATATATAATATTTTTTTTTTTTTTTTAAATTTAGGAGGGGCAAAGCTAGCTACATCCCTAAGACCCTCAACCTTAAGATCGATATAAGATCATGTATCTTTCGCTCATGTGTATATGAGAGAGAGAAAGAAAGATCAGACATAAACAAAAGAATAGTATTTATTATACACACTTCACAGTAATTTTTGTGAGTGTCTAAAAGTGTGTGCAACAATGTGTCTGAAACAGGAATTTCCCAAAACATCCACTCCAATCAGCACGGCATAGTAGAGGTTAAAGTGGGGCATCCGGTCGAGGAGAAATGGTGCCTATTGCTGTAGTAATTCAAGCACTAGGTGCCACCTCTCCTGCGACAGGAGCTCCACTGCAACCTCATATCTCTTTCCCAGCTCACTTGATCATCATCTCAATTTGCGTATACATCTACTTACTAGAAGTTGAAGGGATTCATGTCACAGAAGGATGGCCTTAGCTGAGCTTTTGCTTAATTGTATAACCTAGCATGGGCCATCTCTCCCGCGACAGGAATCCCTCAACCTCTTTTCTTTTCTTCCTTTGCTTCCTATTTTCATGCCTCTCATTATACCTTATAACATTCATTTTATAGACCAAAATCTGGGCTCTTTCTCTGTCCCTTCATGTAATAATATATACAATGAAATTACTCCTATATTGCAATGAAGTTGCTTACATTTTGGTCAAAGTTCAAAGTCTTAGAATTTTTCTACTTCACATTTGAAACTTGTTGATAATTCCTTTAGCTTCCTCTTTACGATAACTCTCCTAATACCTTGTAAACCCCACGAAATCTATAGACCAAAACTATCTATTTTCATGGAATATTACAATGAAATTACTAGTGCAATGCAATGAAGATTACAGGGGCTTTTGCCGTCAATGAATTGGGTGGGAACGGTCATAAAGCATGGTCAATATTCATTGTTATACAATTTCTACTTCAAATACGAATTTTACTGGTAATTAAGTTTGATTTGCCGAGTAAGTTGGCGTTGGAGACTAGTTGATTTGGAAGAGACCATGGAACTCGGTGCTTTCAGTTTGGCCGTAACGTTCTCTTCTTCTTCTTCTTTCTCTTTTTCTTTTTTTCTCTTTTTTTTATTGGTGACTTGTTGAGTAATCAAGAACGGTCATAACTATAAGCATGTTCAATTCCTCGTTATGCCTACTTATTTTGAAGTCATTCTAATCTTGCGACCTGAAATTTCTATTTCTTAAAAAAAAAAATATTTAGCTCTTTCATGTCCATTGGGTGCATATTATTATACTTCGACTTTTTCTTTTTTCTCGTTTATTAATGTTAATGATGTATTACTTCCTGGGATGACTAAAAAAAATATAGCTAATTATAATTAGCTTGGTAGGACCATTAGGATATATATATAGATATATATATATATATATATATATATATGGGGATTTTAACTTATTGATGAAGTGTCTTCGTAGGTATATGGAGTATTTTCATGACATTAATATGTTCGCAATATTAATTTTTTAACATAAATTATAATTTGATTAACTCTGATTTTTTATATTATTTTATATATGCTAATTTTTTTTAAAAATTATATATATATCGCAATTAGATAATTATTATGTTGTATATGATTTTTTTTTTATAGGACACGTCGTATACGATATTATGTGTGTATCATAGAAATTATATCAAATTGTGGTATCAATATGTATCAACCAACAATTCATAGACGTACCAATTCATAAACGTGTGAATTCATTTTAGGCCTATGAAAATTTATAAGATTTTTCCAGATCTTGTTGAGCTTAACAATTTAAAGGTATAACCTTTTAGTTGATATCTTGAGAGAATAGGCTTACAAAGCAGGTCCACTTTTTTTTTTTATTAGAAAAAAATGGTCTTTTTGGCTCCTTTCTCTCCATTCCTTTTTTTTTTTTTTTAATATATATTATGACAACAAAAACATCACTTTTAACTGTGATCATTTTTTTTAATGCATATGTTATAATATATATATATATATATATATATTCTTTAATCGACTTATTTTGTCATATTATTAAATATTAATATATAAATAAAATTACCCGCTTTATAGGTATACCACAAGACTCGCGACATACTTGCCTTGTGGACAACGCTCTTTAAAAGTAGGGGTAATAATTGGTACACAAGCTAATTTGAGGGATAAGGTGGGAACTTGAAGAAAACGATTTATAGTCAACTGTAATCACACTTCCAATTCATCTGGTGAAATTTCCAAATTTTGTTTCTTAAACTTAATTGTCTTGCATTAGAGGAAGAGACTCCCTTAAACCTTACAATCCTGGAATCCTAACTACCATACATCCTAAGCCTTTTTCCCTTGAAGAAACCATCTCAAACTCTTAATACACTTGCTTCTCTAGCCTCGGAACCATCACTTTCATCTAAATCTCTCATTCTAGTCCTCACGTCAACCACTACTTACATCCACACTGCTGCATTCAAGTATAATCCCGCTTAAATAGCGTAGAAATCCTAATCCCTTAATGTTTCTATTCAAGATTCTATTGGACTTCTATTAAGAACACTCATGCCATTATTGTGTTCCTAGGAAGGGTTTGGCTTAGAAGGTTGTCATTTGCTACAAGCATAAGCTACAATTAAAGACATTTGTGGATAGTAAATTAGTACAACCTCTTACAAAGAATCCAGTTTTTCATAATCAAAGAAAGCACATCAACACAAGGTATCATTTTATCTGAGTGTGCGTCATTAAGAGAGAAATTCAACTACAGTGCATAAGATCTCATGTTCAAGTTGTAGATATTTTCAATAAGCATCTTTAAGAGTGAGACTGTCTATAAGTTATGAGTCTTACTTGGAGTCACTAAGAAATTAAGTTTAAGGCAAGGTGTCTGTAGAGAGGGAAAATTCCCGACCTATCACAAGCTGACACGTCACACTACCAAGACCACAAAATACAGCCAATTACAAAACGCCACATACTGCTACTAGGTTTTACTGTTGCCATTCAGAAGCCAACAGAAATTTGCCAAGTGTCATGCAAGAACCAATCATGCATTGGCTCGTGCAAGCGATGACACAAGCAGCCTCGCACGTGTAAGCAATGACCTAAGCAACCTCGCACGTGTAAGCGATGACCCAAGCAACTTCGCACGTGTAAGCGATGACCTAAGCAACCTCGCACGTGTAAGCGATGACATAAGCGGACCAATCAGACTGTGACATGTGTCACCAATCAGACTCTGCCACGTGTCGTCCATCCACACCAAAACTCCTATAAATAGAAGCCTTCCTAAGACATTTAGGAGGACATCAAGCCATCTGAAGCACAAGCAGCATCAGAGAAGATTCAGAAGTCCAGAAGCTCTGCCGGAACCAAGCTCTAAAGCCTCCAAGAACTTCAAGAACTTCAACTTCGAATACAAAGAACATTCGAAGAGAAATCATCCAAATCATCCGCTTAGATCCAAAAGTTTGCGGGAATCAAGCCTAAAGTGTCCGAAAATATCAACAAATCACAAATCAGTGAAGCTCTACTGATTCAAGCCCCTAAGGCCCCAAAGAACTTCTACCACAAACCAAGAACACGAAGAACATACGAAGAACACGAAGAACAAAGAATTTCTAACAAGCTCATAGCCAAAGATTCATTGTAATTCTGTTTCAAAAGTCTTCGATCCATTCTTCAGCCAAATTGAAGTATATTTGGGGTTTAAATCAAAATCACATTACCACAATTCCAATCAACAAATCTTTCAAGGAGATCGAATCAGAGGATCACTCTTTTGTAATTTCAGAGAATTGTACCACATCTTCATCAATACAAATTCGCATTTGTGAAACTATTTTACTTGTTTGATTTATTTCAAACTAGAAATTTAGTCCTCTACATATTCTGGCACGCCCAGTGGGACCTCTCTGCCTCTCATCTCTTTCTCCTTCAAAAGAAAAGAAATTCGACATCATTTTGCTACCAGCTTCAATGGCCTCTAGCAAGAATGCCCGAAAATCAGTAATTGATGCTTCTAGTGCTGAGGATTACGTTGGCCCAATCACTCGCAGTCGATCCAAAGCTCTTGATCAACTTCAACCCTAACCAACCAAAGAAAGCCAACCTCCTACTGTCATCTCTCTGGACTTTCTTGCAAATAGGAAAGCTACCACTAAGGATTCATATGTCTCGAAAGAGTTGGAGAGCAGTAATGAATCATCCCCAACAAAAACCTTTTCTATCAACTCTTCACCTGTGATGAGAAACTTAAGGAATAAAGTACCTTTGACTCATCCTATTTCATCATTTTCTCCATCATATCTAGAAGTCATGCCAGTAATGATGACTAACACCTCTACCATGGAAGAAAAGATGGCTGAAATGGAACAAAGGATCATCCTCCTCACAAAATCACTTGAAGAAAAGGACGTCAAAATTGCAACCCTAATGAACAAGCTGGAGGTAGAAGATTCGGGTGAATCAAGTCATGGCCCTGAGCGCCCACCGGGCTTTACCTTGAAAGGAGAAAATGCTAAAGGTGATAAGGGAAAAGGAGGTGAAGGCACTTCTCAACACGGACATTCCACCTCAATGGCTTCAATATTTGTCCAACAATTGCAGGACATGATAACGAACACCATTCGAGCACAATATGGAGGTTCTTCTACAAGTTCTCTCATATATTCGAAGCCCTATACAAAGCGCATCGATAATATGAGGATGCCAAATGGGTATCAACCCCCCAAGTTCTTACAATTTGATGGCAAAGGAAACCCTAAGCAACACGTGGCTCACTTTGTAGAAACGTGTGAGAATGCAGGGACTCAAGGAGGCCTCTTTGTAAAGCAGTTTGTTCATTCACTGAAAGGAAATGCCTTTGATTGGTATACAGACTTAGAACCCGAGTCAATCGATAGCTAGGAACAACTTGAAAGAGAGTTTCTCAACCGATTCTATAGCACACGGTGCACGGTAAGCATGATGGAGCTTACCAATACCAAACAGTGGAAAGATGAGCCCGTCGTTGATTATATCAATCGGTGGCGTTCTTTGAGTCTAGATTGCAAGGATAGACTTTTCGAAATATCTGTTGTAGAGATGTGCATCCAAGGCATGCATTGGGGATTTCTTTACATCCTTCAAGGGATAAAGCCCCGAACATTTGAGGAGTTAGCAACTCGTGCGCATGACATGGAATTAAGTATCTCTAGCCATGGAAATACAAAACCTCCCGTACCTGAGGAAAGGAAAGAAAGACGAGAAATAAGGAAAAATGACAGGAATCCGAAAAGTAATGTCAAAGACTCAATGAATGTCAACCCTGCCCCAATCAAAATTTCAACAAGAAATGTAAAGGCCAATGAGAAGAGGCCCGAGGTAGGCCAACAGCGTGAGACGCGACGCTCATCACTTAAGGAATGGAAACAAAAGGTGTATCCTTTCCTAGATGCCGATATGCCAGAAATGCTAGAACAACTGCTCAAGTTGAAATTAATTGAATTGCCAGAATGCAAACGACCGGAAGAGATGGGAAAGGTTGATAACCCAAACTATTGTAAGTATCATCGCATCATAAGCCATCCAATCCAAAAATGCTTTGTTCTTAAAGAACTCATCTCACCAAGGAAAGGAAAATCGACTTGGATTTTAATGATGTTGCTCAGTCAAACCTTGCAACCTTTGCTTGTGGGTTACCTAGTTACATGTCTCCAACTACTAAACAGGGGGCAAATACCACTCTCGTTCAGTTTGGTTCTCTAGAACCTGTTCAAGTTCAGCTCTCACAAAAAGCACCTGATTATAATTCAAATGATGATAAAAGGTCAATAATGGATGAGGAAGAAGGATGGACGGTGGTTACTCGCAGGAGATGGAAAAAGAGATGCACATTCCTGCTTCATTTGATCACCCAAGAGTCCAAAAGAGCACAAAACCAGATTCAGCCTTGGTCAAGAAGAAGGAGTGATAAAAGGCAAGAAAGACTGGGAACAAAAATGTCTGACGATTCAGCACAAACCCAAAAACTTCGAAATCTTATCACATTGGAAGAATTCTTCCCCAGAAAATTCTTTCAAAATGACTCAGTCGAGGCCGTTCACACGGTCACTCGTTGCGAAATTCAGGATGAAAAGGAGGATGTTGACCATGGTGGTCCAAACGAAACTTTGTCATCTTTGGAAGAACTCCAATCTCGAGTTGATGAAGTTGAACCCTTGCAATCCTCCATCTCACCAAAAGAAGCACTCACTCAAGCTCTTGAAAAGCCAGAGATGTACACTCCTACCAACACGCTTCAACAAACCCAGGAATGTTACGCGTGCTCTCCAGACTTAACTTTCACTGATGAGGATCTATTGTTAGGCTCTAAGCCCCATAATCGTTCACTTTATGTCTCTAGTTATGCTCGTGAACAAAAGATCGATCGTATTCTCATTGACGGAGGTTCAGCTGTTAATATACTACCAAAAATGACGATAAGACGACTTGGTCTTACTATGGAGGAATTATCGCATAGTCGTTTGGTCATTCAAGGTTTTAACCAAGGAGGACAACGCGCAATCGGCATGATACACTTGGAATTAATCATTGGAGAATTGATAAGTAACGTTTTATTCCATGTCATCGATGCCAAGACAACCTACAACATGTTGTTAGGACGTCCATGGATCCATGGAAATGGAATAGTGCCGTCAACTTTGCATCAATGTTTCAAGTATCTTCAAGGTGGAATAAAGAAGGTCAATGTCGACTTAAAGCCTTTTGCTGAGATTGAAGCTCACTTTGCTGACGCAAAATTTTATGTAGAGGATAACATTGCTAGTGAAGTTCTCCCAGTTGAGATCCCGGCTATGGAAAGTAAGCAGAATGAAAAGAAACATGTTAGATTCATCACTGAAAAGGGTAATCCTTCCTCAAAGAAAGGTCCAGAATGCGGGAATGATCATCCTATTGAATCTACCAGTAATTCAATAAGAGCTGAGATTTCAATACCTTTCAATAACCCTCCCTTCCTCCGTTATGTACCATTATCACGCCGTAAGAATGGACATCACCATTTGTGGAATGCCTTCAATCTACAGAAGACATGGAAAGGCCTCTTGCAAAGCTCATAATGGAGGATGTAGCCATATTGAAAGAAAATCATGTAATGCCTTTAACTTCATCCACAAATCCTTTGCCCTCGAAACCACTAAATGGATTCGTGAGGTCTTCACAAAGTCTGAAGGAGCATGGTATTCTACCAAGTGAGCAGACAAAAGAATGGTTCGATCCAAAAGCATACAGGCTGTTAGCTAGAGCAGGCTACGATTTCTCAAAACAATGAGACTTAGGGAAACTAATTCCAGAAGCCATCGGAGAAAAGATGCATGGCCTTAGCAAAACCTAAAGAAAAATGCGGCTTGAAGGACATAAAATTCCTATCCCAAAGACCGGATTAGGTTATACTCCAGAACAACCAGCTCAAATATGGATCAAGAGGAGAAGCGATGCTTCAAGTTCCCAATACATAACAGTAAAGGTTGGCGAAAGTTCGAACCAAAGAAAAGATCACTCTTCATCTCATGTCTCGGTGTTTGATCGCATCGAGGCCTCATCGTCACGAGTCACAGTGTTCAACAGGTTAAATACAATTTGCTTAACACAAAATCATGACGCTTATAAATCAGTCTTTGATCGATTGGGGGCAACAAAAAGGCCTGCTGATAGTCATTCTCAAAATTCAATAAACTTTGAGTTTCAAAGGGAGAAGAAAGCTAATGATGAGATCCGCAGTAGCATTCCTTCACGCATGAAATGAAACTTTACCTTAGATATCAGCACTGAAGGATCGCTCAAAGTCAAAAGACGAACGATTGTACACATAAGTCAGTCAATCGCCCACAATGAGCAAATTGAAGAGGTATCATCCTCGTTTCATATTACAATAGAAGAGGATACACTTTCAAATGCTAAAGCTGAAGAGGTTGATAAAGCTCCTCCAGCCTTGGAAGATGGAGGGCAAGCTACAGTTGATGAACTTAAAGAGGTCAATTTAGGAACTACTAAAGAACCCCGGCCAACTTTCATCAGTGCGCTTCTCACCCCTGAAGAAGAAAAAGGGTACCTCAAGCTCCTAGTAGAATACAAAGATGTGTTTGCTTGGACTTACAAGGAAATGCCCGGGCTTAATCCAAGTATTGCTCTACACCATTTGGCAGTAAAGAAAGGTGTGCGCCCAGTTAAACAAGCCCAAAGATGCTTTCGGCCGGAGCTAATCCCTCAAATAGAAACCGAGGTCAATAACCTAATTGAGGCGGGTTTCATTCGTGAAGTATAATACCCGGAATGGATTGCTAACATCGTCCCTGTCAAAAAGAAGAATGGACAAATCCGGGTGTGCGTTGACTTCCGTGATTTAAACAATGCATGTCCCAAGGATGATTTTCCATTACCCATCACTGAGGTCATGGTTGACGCCACTACTGGTCATGAAGCTTTATCTTTCATGGATGGTTCTTCAGGCTACAACCAAATTCGAATGAATCCTAAGGATAAAGAGCTCACAGCTTTTCGTACCCCTAAGGGCATTTACTGTTACAAAGTGATGCCTTTTGGACTAAAGAACGCTGATGCTACTTATCAACAGGCCATGCAAAAGATCTTTGATAATGTACTTCACAAATACGTGGAGTGTTATGTCGATGATCTGGTGGTTAAAACAAAAAGGAGGGAAGACCATCTGGTAGATTTGCGATCTGTGTTCAACCGCCTAAGAAAGTATCAGCTTAAGATGAACCCCCGCAAATGTGCTTTTGGCGTAACATCTGGGAGATTTCTTGGCTTCATTGTGAGACACCGCAGTATTGAAATTGACCAGTCCAAAATTGAAGCCATCCAGAAAATGCCAGAGCCCAAGAATCTGCGAGAACTTAGAGGCTTGCAAGGAAAACTAGCCTACATACGACGATTTATCTCGAACTTGGCTGGTCGATGTCGACCTTTCAATGGATTGATGAAGAAGGATATGCACTTTGAATGGGATGAGGCTTGTAGCAATGCTTTTGCGCGCATCAAAAGATACTTACTTAATCCTCCAGTTTTGGGTGCTCCTATTCCAGGAAAGTCTCTAGTGTTGTACATTGCGGCACAAGAAAAGTCTCTGGGTGCTCTTATGGCGCAAGAAAATGAAGAGGGGAAAGAAAGAGCCCTTTATTATCTAAGTCGAACTCTCAATGGGGCTGAATTAAATTATTCTCCTATTGAAAAGATGTGTCTCGCTCTTTTTTTTGCTATAGATAAACTAGAGCACTACATGCAAGCATACACAGTTCGTTTGATAGCAAAAGTAGACCCGATTAAGTATGTCCTCTCTAGGCCAGTGGTTTCGGGTCGTATAGCTCGATGGGCGGTCTTGCTACAACAATATAACCTTTCATATATTCCACAAAAAGCTATCAAAGGACAAGCATTGGCAGATTTCTTAGCTGACCACCCAGTTCCATCTGATTGGGAATTTTTCGATGATTTTCCAGATGAAGACGTGTTTTACATTGAGGTAATGCCACCATGGATGATGTTTTTCGATGGGGCTGCACGTCGAGAAGGAGCGGGGGCAGGTGTAGTGTTTGTTTCTCCACAACGGTAAATACTTCTGTACTCGTTCTCATTAAGCGAACTTTGCTCTAACAACGTAGCCGAATATCAAGCATTGATTATTAGTCTACAAATGGCCATTGAGATGAGCATATCGCAAATTGAGATCTTTGGGGATTCCAAATTAATTATCAACCAAATCTTGAAGCAGTATGACGTCAAGAAGAAGGACCTCATCCCCTATTGCAAATATGCGAAGAAGTTGCTAACAAATTTTGAGGCCATCACATTGGAGCATATACCAAGGAAGGAGAATAGACAAGCCAATGCTTTAGCTAATTTCGCTACTGCCTTGGCATTATCCCAAGAAGAGACCACCAAAGTTGCTATTTCTCAGAGGTGGGTGGTACCTCTCGTGATTGAAAAAGAAGATGAAGAGCAAGCCAACATCATTTCGATATACCTTGTTGAAAAAGAAGATTGGCGACAAACGATCATTGAATACCTTCAACATGGAAGACTCCCGGATGATAAACGCCACAAGACTGAAGTTCGGTGGAGGGCTGCTCGATTCATTTACTAGAAAGACACTCTCTTCCGCCGTTCATTTGATGGATTGTTTCTCCGTTGCTTAAGAGAGGAGGAGGCTAAACAAGCCTTAGAGGAGGCACATTCTGGAATATGCAGCGCACATCAGTCTGGTCCTAAGTTACACTACAGGATCAAACGAATGGGTTACTATTGGCCTACAATGGTGCAAGATTCCATGGAGTGCGCTAAGAAATGCGAAGCTTGTCAATATCACGCAAACTTCATCCACTAGCCGCCAGAACCTCTACACCCAACTGTAGCTTCTTGGCCTTTTAATGCATGGGGGCTTGATGCGATAGGACCATTATCAAAGTCGTCCGGTGGCCATTTATACATCTTGGCTGCAACTGATTACTTTTCAAAATGGGCAGAAGCTGTGCCCCTTAGGGAAGTGAAAAAAGAGACGGCGGTCAATTTCATTCGAACTCATTTGATCTATCGGTATGGTGTCCCTCAGTATATCATAACTGATAATGGAAAGCCATTCTACAATAGGTTGATGACGGAATTGTGCGAGAAGTTTGAGTTTAAACAATACAACTCCTCCATGTACAATGCCCCGGCAAATGGACTAGCTGAAGCATTTAACAAAACGCTTGGCAGTTTGTTAAAGAAGGTGGTATCCAAAACAAAGAGGGACTGGCATGAAAGAATCGGAGAAGCATTATGGGCATATCGAACAACATTTCGAACGCCTACTCAAGCGACACCATATTATCTTGTCTATGGAGTGGAAGCCGTCCTTCCTTTGGAACGTCAAATCCCGTCATTACGGATTGCCATTCAAGAAGGATTGACTGGAGAAGAAAATGCCAAGCTCAGATTGCAAGAATTAGAGGCACTTGATGAGAAAAGGCTCGAGGCCCAACAACGCCTTGAGTGCTATCAAGCTCGTCTTTCAAGCGCCTTTAATAAAAGAGTTAAACCACGATCATTCCAAGTTGGTGACTTAGTCCTTGCCGTTCGGAGACCTATCATCACAACTCATCGTACAGGCAATAAGTTCACTTCAAAATGGGATGGACCTTATGTTGTGCAAGAAGTCTACACCAATGGAGCTTACAAGTTGATTGATAATGATGGTGTAAGGATCGGCCCCATCAATGGGAAGTTCCTCAAACGCTTCTATGCTTGAAAATCGAGGATTGCTCCTCGGCAAGAGCTTAAACTACCCACTGTAACGTTGCAAGAGTACATGATGTCTTCCCATTACCTCTGAAAGCATACAAATAAGGAGAAATTAATCCCACTCTATGTCACCAATTGCTAGTGTGGCGTAGTGGTTGGATGCCCAAGTCGCCCTTGAGAGGTCTCGGGTTCGATTAGTGGTGATACCCATTATTACACACTGAGCCCCCCTTTTTGCAAAAAAAAAAAAAAAAAAAAAAAAAAAATCATCCAAAAAAGAAAATATCAAAAAAAAAATCATCAAAAAAATATATATATATATCAAAAAAAAATTATGTTGAACTACGTGATGACTTGATCCCTCTCCAGGGTACGTAGGCAGCTTAGTACTTGTCACTAAGTTCAGTCACATGAAAAGAAGAAGGATTTCTAGTCTGGCTTGAAGAGTTTTGCAATGGTTGTCAATATGCTTTTAAGGTCCCTTTGGTTGGCAAGGCATTGCTTAAAGGTAGTCAACTGCTCAATAGGATGATCGAAGATCGTTGTAGTCGAAGATGAAGACTGTAAAGAGTTAACGTTGCTTAGCTTTCCTTGAAATGATGATAAGCATAAGTTGATTCTTGGTTATGGAACAAAATAAAATCTTCAACCTCTTTTGCAAGAAACAAAGTCTGCATGGCATTGCTCATTTTCTATGGACATTCTCCTACGTTTCTGAAGTATGCTTTGCATCACTTATCTCCTGGGGACATCTTCTTCTACCTTGCAAGTCTAAGCTACATCATCTCCCTTCTGAGTGGTGTCATTTTACATCATGTCTTTGAAATTTAGATGACGTCAACTTCCTCCAGAATGATGATAGATTATATATCCGAAGTCGGTGTTGCATCATCTCTCCTCTATAGGCATGTTCATGCAGTGTCGGATTCTTGTGGCATGTTCTGACATCTTCAAAGTATTGGCATCATTCTTTCCCTCATCTTCAAGGTTTTGTTGGCCTTTCCTTGCATCTTCAACGTCTTGTTGGGATCTTTGAAATCCTGATGTCTAGCTACAGTGCTATGCACCTCGATGTCTAAGCTATGTTGCCTCTGAAAATTGATGCTGTTGTAGCTTTATTATAAAGGCAAATATGGGTGCAACTTCAAATGCGAGTGCAAGTGCTAGTGTGGAGTGTTGTCATGGCTTCATGACAAAGATGAACATTGGCACGACTTCAATGCGAATAAAGTGTTGACGTGGCTTCATGACAAAGATGAACGTTGGCACGACTTTGGTGCGAATGAATTGTTGACATGGCTTCATGGCTGAGATAAGTGTTGTCATGGCTTCATGACAAAGATGAGCGTTGGCACGACTTCGATGCGAATAAAGTGTTGACGTGGCTTCATGACAAAGATGAATGTTGGCACGGCTTTGGTGCGAATGAATTGTTGGCATGGCTTTATGGCTGAGATAAGTGTTGACATGGCAAAGATAAAGGTTGGCACAGCTTCGGTGCGAATGAAGTGTTGTCGTGGCTTCATGGCAAAAATAGATGTCAGCACGGCTTTGGTGCGAATGAATTGTTGACATGGCTTCATGGCTGAGATAAGTGTTGACATGGCAAAGATGAAGGTTGGCACAGCTTCGGTGCGAATGAAGTGTTGTCGTGGCTGCATGGCAAAGATGAATGTTGACACGGCTTCAGTGCAAATGGTGGTGTGACTTCATGACATATGTAAATGCAAATATTTCTTCATGGCAAAGATGAATGTTGGCATGGCTTCAGTACAAGGACAAATGTTGGCATATCTTCATGGTAAAGACTCTTGATGTGGCTACATTGCAAAGACTCTTGAGATAGCTGCGTTGAAAAGACAAGTGTTGGTGCGGCTTAATTGCCAAAGAAAGCATGCTGCATGACAAAAATAAGCAACAACAAAGAACTTGTCAGTAGAAAATCTCATGGCATGTCTCAACACAAAAAAAAAATCGATAAAGAGAGAGCTTCAATTTTAATCTCTAGTCTGTCAAAAAAAAAATGGTTAGTACAAACCAAGCATGTGAAAAAAAAAAAAAAAAAAAAAAAGATAAAAAATAATAATAATAATTAAATTAAATATTTAAAATAAAAAAAATAAAAAATAAAAAAAACACATAATTTCTCTGCATAATTTCTCTACACTTAAAGATATTACCCACTGAAAATTCCTTGTACTGATTAATGCATGCCCCGGAGGGCTTTATATAGGGATCCCTGGAAAGCTAATAGACAAAAGGAAAGAAGTGTGAAAATGGTTAAAAGGATTGTCAAAGAATACTGCACTAGATCTCAGAAAAATACCTATAGGCCTGCAAAAAGAAGTACACATGTCAAGAAAATACTGCACTATATCTGGGATGAAGTTCTAGGCCGCATGATTGTTCAAAGCTCCTTGTGCAGCCGACCTTGAAAGTAGAAACAATGGCAGATTAACCAATGTCAAGCACTGTCAGGGTCGCCCAAGACCATAAATCCATGAAACCGACATCATAGGAGACTTCTACGGCCTTCGATTCACCAAACCTAAAAATGACAGACCCAGATACCCGGCCATGCGCCACCACAATTTCTCAACAAACCGCGGCCTAGCCCTTCAAATCTGTGCAAACCTGATCATAATTTCACAAAACTGACCCTACAGGAGTAATCTACAGCCTTAGATCGACAAAACCCAAAAATTTTGGGATCAAAAGAGCTGCCACGCGCCGCCACACGCCACCAGAAGATTCGGCGTCAAATTCCTTCAGTCACACGCGCTGCCACGCGCCTCGCCTTACGTCTACGCGCTCACACGCGCCGGTCATCCTCACGCGCCACACGCACCACACGTGCCACACGCCGAGCTCTGTGACGTCACGGATGATGTCACCACCCACTGACTTGACCCGTTTGTTCAGATGACCCGGTTTGACCCGAAAATCTGACCCGATCTGAACCGCTAAAAAAAGAAAAAGGGAGAAATAAAATGCTTTGACCAAGTTGAACTTTGACTTTGACCAAAAAGCCAAAATTTTCAAAAGGGGTTTGTCCCACTCGATTTTTCGCATACATTCCGATTTTGAGATCCGTTTCTCCATTCGAAACTCGGAAATTGCGCAAACGTCCAATTTTCAGAAAGTTGACTTTTGCAAAAATTTTGACCAAAAATCAAAATTTTTAAGATGGACCTATCTTGCTCAATTTTTCGCATACATTCCAAATTTGGAGTCCGTTCCATCATTTGAGACTCAGAAATTGCACAAAATGACTCAATTCCAAGATAGTTGACTTTTATGTTGAAATCAACTCAAAGTCAAGATTTTCAAGCCAGACTTGTCTTGCATAGTTTTTTTTTTACGACTTAGAAATCATCAATCTAACCCACATCGGTGGAGTACTGAAAGTATCCGAAACTAAAGTTCTCAATATCAAAATTTGAGATTCATCCATTTAGTTTGGATCCCCTCAGGGTTATTGCCCAGACTTCATCAAGGCTTTACTTCTAAAGTACAAATGAACTCTCACAAGTGTGTCTTGAGCTTGAAATTACATCGGGTCACCCGTCCAACCCACCATTCCCCTTTCAGTGCCAAACATTCCCACCTTCCATTCTTCATCTCTCTCACCTACCATTCTCGTTCCCTACCGGTCTCTCACCTACCATTCTCATCCACCGGTCTCACCAAAAATTCACATCCGCCATTCTCAACTACCCATCTACCATTCTTCATCTCCCCACTATAAATAGAAGGGCCGGATTCATCAAGAACTCATCAAGAAAAATACACTGAGTCATGAAATGAAGATTTGCTTCTTTCAAATTTTCAAGTCCTCCTTCTCACAGTCATTTCTCACTATGACTTCATCATTCTCAACACTTAGCAACTAATATTGCTTCATAGTCAGTTTGAAATCAACCCTCTCATGGTTCGATAGAAACCCTCTTCACAACATCATTGTAGTTTTGAGATCCAAACAAATTTTATTTCTCCACTTAACGACCACCTTTGTTCATAAAATTACTCATAACAAGGTCTGTATCGGCCTTCCATGCTTCCGTGGATTTGGTTGGCCAGGAAGTCTAAGTCCAGCAGAGACACCTGTTCCTAACCTCAGGTCTCTTGTAGTCTCTCTCCAATTGCTTGGCTGTCCAATAGAAGCGGTGGTTCTGAACAAACAGCAACTTGGCTGGTTTCTAAGACCAGAATCACAAGTTAGCTCCATCTTTCATTTTTTTGTGCTTTTCCAACAAGAAGCAGTAAGTGAAGATGGTAAAAAGTGTTGGGGTATCCTACAAATTGTCTTTCATCCAACATTTAAGACAACCTTCAAGGCACCAGCTCATCAGAGTTCAGCCTTTGGGGTTGGTAAATGGTTACCAGAGCCTTATTCCATGTCCCCACCACTATGGGACTCAAAGGTCATCGTTACTGGTACCTCAAAACACATTTTCTAAAATTACTCCAACTTAAATCTAGCTTGAAGTATTTCAGAAGGTACTCTTCTGAAATTATTTCAACTTAATGTCCGTCAGCATGGTCCCATTACACACGCACATTCGATGACTCACTGTCAGAACCCATGCAACGTACAGGGCCAGCACCATGGTGGCGTGTGTTTCACCCATTTACTTTGCTTCATCCCCGTCTTCTTCACCACCAACACCATCATCCCCAGAATCCATAAGCTTCTAAAATTACCTCAACTTAACCTGAGTGAAACAATGACACATGCGCACTCAACCACTTTCCCACATGGCCTCGCCTTAATCCGAAGTATACTCTTCCGATATAACTTCACCAGAAGTTCTCAAAAACACGAGGCTAGCCCCATAACTCTACAGGCGGTATCCAGCCACCATCCTCGCGTCTTCCCCATCTTCTACACCCTGTGATCGCCGCCAACGATCCAAAAATACTCTTCTGAAGTTACTTCAACTTAACCTCTCCTGAGAAGGCTCGGTCACGCAAGTACATTCAAATACTCGTAGACCTCTTTTCAGTCTCATTAAAACCTTTCATATGGGTGGGTCTACTCCTCGAAAATTATTTCATCCTGCTGAAAGCTCTACCACCTTCAATTACTTCATTTGAAGAACCAAGTGTAAAAATCTGTTTTCGAAACTCATTCTCACACCACACTCTGAAACCGTGTGCGTGAACGAGTCTCGAGGGGGCATTTGTAGAGAGGGAAAATTCCTGACCTATCACAAGCTGACACGTCACACTACCAAGACCACAAAATACAGCCAATTACAAAGCGCCACATACTGCTGGTAGGTTTTACTGTTGCCATTCAGAAGCCAACAGAAATTTGCCAAGTGTCATGCAAGAACCAATCATGCATCGGCTCGTGCAAGCGATGACACAAGTAGCCTCGCACGTGTAAGCGATAACCTAAGCAACCTCGCACGTGTAAGTGATGACCCAAGCAACTTTGCATGTGTAAGCGATGACCTAAGCAACCTCGCACGTGTAAGCGATGACATAAGTGGACCAATCAGACTGTGACATGTATCACCAATCAGACTCCGCCACATGTCGCTCATCCACACCAAAACTCCTATAAATAGAAGCCTTCCTAAGACATTTAGGAGGACATCAAGCCATCTGAAGCACAAGCAGCATCAGAGAAGATTCAGAAGTCCAAAAGCTCTACCGGAACCAAGCTCTAAAGCCTCCAAGAACTTCAAGAACTTCAACTTCGAATACAAAGAACATTCGAAGAGAAATCATCCAAATCATCCGCCTAGATCCAAAAGTTTGCGGGAATCAAGCCTAAAGTGTCCGAAAACATCAACAAATCACAAATCAGTGAAGCTCTATGGATTCAAGCCCCTAAGGCCCCGAAGAACTTCTACCACAAACCAAGAACACGAAGAACATACGAAGAACATGAAGAACATGAAGAACAAAGAATTTCTAACAAGCTCATAGCCAGAGATTCATTGTAATTCTGTTTCAAAAGTCTTCGATCCATTCTTCAGCCAAATTGAAGTATATTTGGTGTTTAAATCAAAATCACATTACCACAATTCCAATCAACAAATCTTTCAAGGAGATCGAATCAGAGGATCACCCTTTTGTAATTTCAGAGAATCGTACCACATCTTCATCAATACAAATTCGCATTTGTGAAACTATTTTACTTGTTTGATTTATTTCAAACTAGAAATTTAGTCCTCTACAGTGTCATTGAGCATTAATCTATATTATGAAACTCCATTTAATTTATGAAATAAGTTAGAAAAAAGAGGATTTGTTTTATTAAAATTTAAAAGTTATATAATTTAGTGTGGTGGAAATTAAGGTTACATGGTGTGTGTAGCATGTATAATTATATTTACTCGTGCTTTCCTCCATTCCAAACATATATATATATATATATATATATGGGTTAGATTCAAGTTATTTCTAATGTAACTTTAAGCAATGTTACATCATCCAATATTTTATTTAATTAAATGTAAATTCTGACAAATCTACCGTTAGATTACATTATTTTTGTATATTCTTCATGCTTGCAATATTTCAAGATAATCAAAAATTAATAGTTATGTCATCAATCAATTATTTAAATTCAAGTTTTTGTAATTTAAAATAATGCATAAAAGATGAGTTTATGGATCGAATGGTAAATAACATGCAATTGACATGAAAATTGGCATGAATATTAAGAACATATAGAATATGTAATTCAAAAGTGGGATTTACAAAATATGACTTTTATAACAAGTTATTAGGTGGTGTAACATTACTTAGAGTTACATAAAGTTATATAAGGTTGGGTTCAAGTTACATAACTTTAAGTAATGTTACATCATCCAATAATTTGTTATATAATTCATATTTTGAAAATCGTACTATTGAATTACATGTTCTATATATTCTTAATATTCATGCAAAATTCTTACCCAAAAAAAAAAAATTCATGCAAATTTTCATGTCAATTATTGGATGTTATTTACCATTCAATCTATAAACTCGTCTATTATGCATTATTTTAAACTATAAAAACTTGGATTTAAACAATTGATTGATGACATTGCTATTAATCATTGATTACATTGAAATTTTACAAGCATAGAGAATATATGAAGATAATGTAATTTAATGGTGAATTTGTCAAAATTCACATCCAATTAAAAAATATCGAGTGGTATAACATTACTTAAAATTACATCAGATATAACTTGAAACCAACCCTATACATGTGTGTGCGCTCTCTTTCCTCCATTTCTTCATCTCTATTCTATCTTCTTTGTGAGTCTCTTACATTTGCGAGTAGCATGTGAAGGCTCGCCAACACTTTAGAGAGAGCTAAGGGAGGCAAAGCATTGTCGTCACTTTATACTGTTAATTATTAGATTACAAAAGCAACTCTTTAACTTTACAAAGAACCAAAAAAAAAAAAGTAGGAAATAAGAACTTAGAACAATAGTGATCTATTAAAGGATCGTAGTAACAAGGATTGAACAAATATAGTCGTAGTGACCAGGAGGAACAAATCTATATACCCCATTGTTGCCTAGGATGAAACTATCCTTCCGATTATCCTCACAAAAAAGTGTACTCAATTGGGGCAGAGAGCTTCTCACTTAACACTGCACTTAGACATGGCAAAACGGGTCAGAATTTTTTGACCCGACCCGAAAAATACTCGACCCGAACCCGATTTTTTTGACCTGAAGCAAAAATGAGTTGACCCGCGACCCGACCCAAACCCGAACCATTTTTTAAAACTTTTTTTTTTTTGGTAAAAAAATAGTAAAACTAAGACAATATTGGTTTAATTGTTTATTGTGAACTTTAAGGAAACAATTGATACATTTACATAACTATATGCAAATTAATTGAAAAATAAATGGTTGAACATTCTGTAATGAGTAAATATTTTTAGATATCAAATAGCAAAGTACATGTCAAGATAATCTGGTTACAGTAGAGTTAAAAACATAGATTTAAAATTGTAGACATATGAGAAATATTCACAAGTGTGAAAATAGTAAAGCTAAAGTATCAAATTAGCATAAATTATGAATACTTAGACCTATTTTTTAATAATTTATGTCCAAAATAAACGGCTTTTCAAAATAAATTATGATATTTCCTAGAGTGTGTGTTGCTTAACAATAATATGATATTCATAAAAGAGACCATGTATAAATAAGTAAGCAATCAAATTTTAAAGTATATCTCAAATTGAAATAGAGTGTCAACCACAACTGATAATAGATTATAAAATTAATTTTCAAGATTGTAAATTTCTTATATATTTTTATTCTTTATCAAATGAGTTATCCAATAAGTCATTTGTAATTTTGTTTTATATTTGGAATGTTGATATTGTGTAGAAATAAAACTTGTGTATTTGTTTTACTTATCTTTGTGTTATTTTGTTTTAGATAGTAATGTTAGGATTTGTATAATTTTAAAATTGTTGAATAAATATTAATAAGTTTAACTGAGTTCATTCTTGATATAAGTGGTGAATTCAAAATAATGCATTTTATATCAAGTAATTTGTTGCATAACTTTTCAAATGATAGATACATGTTGTTTTCTTTATAAAAAAAAAAATTCATGTGAAAAATACGGGTCAACCCGACCCGACCCGCAACCCTATTGACCCGAACCCGATTTTGACCAATTTAAAATGACCCGTTTTTGACCCGTGACCCGTTTGACCCATAACCCAGTTGACCCAACCCAATCCGCCCGTTTTGCCATGTCTAACTGCACTGGATAGGAAAGTCTTGAGCACAACTAGCAGGAATCTAAATGCTAATGAAATTCTCAAATTCACTTGAGCTTTTGTTCTTGCCCACATAGCACCGCCACCATATAATACAAATCTTCATAAAGGTGCATGTACTTATCACATTGATAATGACAAAATACATTTGCATAAAATTTACGCTTAAATTAGTTTTTTGATAATCGATTTGTTGTTTTTTTTTTTTTTTTTTTTTAAGAAAAGTTTAGAAAGCGAATAAAAGTACAGTTTTTTTTTCTTTTTTTTAAATAGAGGTTTTAAAGAAAATATTAAAGTTACTACAAAATTTACTATAAAAAACTTACAAATTGAAGTGATAATAAATATAATTGGTGATATTTCAACAATATACTAAATAAATACATTATTTGATTTTTTTTTTTTTTTTTTGTGATTTTGGTGACACATGTAAAATTTATAGCATCATTAATATCACTCAATTTTAATTGCGGAGCTCTTCTAACCATGTTACATATGGCAAAGAAGAAGAAGTAGGTACTTGTATAAATGACATTGACAATAGTAGAATAAATTAGTTTCAAATGTACGTTTCAGTTAGGTTTTTTATCCTAATTTGCTAAAAATGAGTATATTAGGTTTATCAATTAAATACAATCCATAATTTCATTGAATATAATTATTCTTGTAAAAAAAAAAATTAAGTATATATTTTATTATTCAATTCAACCATGTGTTTAAATATAATTGAAAACCCTAATATATAACACATAATGAACTATGCCTAAGTTTTTCCAATGTTTCGCATCGTTTAAGTTAATCCAAACAAATATAAATTACTTAGAAAACATACATTTAAAATATATATATATATATATATATATATATATATATATTAAAAAAAAAAGGGGGTGAGGAGGATGGGGAGAAAAGTTATGGTAAGATAGTCATTATCGCAATTACTATTAGGTTCTAAAGATTTAGGATTTTATGTATTTAGAACTCTAATTTGTATTGTTGGCAAACCATGATCAAAACAGGTTATTTAGTCTTGTTTAGACTTGCTCAAAGTTGGGTCTTTCATGTAAAGTTGGAATCGAGTGGCTGCAGATGCATTGGTGCATTTCGGCCTGGCTCGATCGATCGAAGGAAAGGCTCGATCGATCGAATCTCGGGCAAAATGTTTTTCTGCAGAATATTCCAGCTCAACCCTAACTCATTAAACGTTTTGGGTTTTCTGTTTTTACTCTAGGTATATAAAGAAAAACCCTAGCCACGTTTTTAGAATTGCTCCAGTTGTATTATTGCTCATACATTGCTGTTTTATGTAAATCTCTTGTGAGATCTTTGAGAAATTTTCCTTTACACAAAACTTAGGGTTTTCAAGATAAAGATTACTTCAACATCTTGATTATCAATTCGGTTGCTACCATTGAAGCTTAACGAATATCAAGCGCGGGTGCTTGTAGCTGATTGAAGAATTCAAGAAAGAAAGAGTCCGTGGATTCGGAGCTTACACGTGGTCGTGTCAGTAAGTTCTACTGGTGGGTAGCATTAGGAAATCAAGCGGGAAGCTTGTAAGTCCTTTTGTATGAACTTCGATTCTTTCGCATAGTGGATTCAAGTTTACCTTGAGGATAGCTAGGTCAAATCCTCCCCAGGTTTTTACCGTGTGGTTTCTTGGGTGATCATATCTTGTGTTATTTATTATTCCGCTGCTTTATATTCTTGATATGATTGTGTGATTGTGATAACCTAAATTTGCATAAATTGACTAAGTTAATCACTTTGCTAATTAACTAGGCTAATCCAATTGTGTTTTAAGGGGTCTAAAACCGTTCAAGTGGTATCAGAGCAGGTTACTCTTCTGTTTTAGATCTTTTGATCTAAGAGCTGATCCTTGACCCCTGTTATCATGGATAATTTGAAGTGTCTTTCTAATCATGTTTCTGCTCATGCTTCTGCTGATTTTATTGATGCCTGTGATATTTTAAATAAAAAGGACACTATTGTTTCTATTGATTTTTTTGATGCTTTTGAAACTCTTCGTAAGGAATTATCTAAATCTTTGAAAATTGCTAAGAAATTTAAAGAAGAGTTAAAATTGGCTAATCTTGAAAAAGAGGATTTGATTATGAGATTAGATGAGTCTAATAATAAGAATGAATTTTTGAGAAATCAAATTTCCTCTCAAGATGAGAAGATGAAAAGTTTGAAACAAGAGTTAGTTGAATCTAAAGCTAAAATTGAAAATTTAACTAGTACTAAGTCTGCTGTTGATAACAGAAGTATTTCTGTTTCTCTTAAGCCTAAAACTGAGAAAGGTTATACCCCTCCTTTCAAGAGGAATAATAAAGAAAATGCTTATTTTGCTAGGTTAGACAAAGGTAAAGGTTCTGATGGAGACGCTGAAGTTTCTAAACTTAAGTCTAAACCTACTGTTAGAAAGCATAATAAATCTGTTTTTGTGCCTACCTGTCACCTTTGTGGTGTTGTTGGTCATATTATACCAAATTGTTCTTTGTTGAGGCAAAAACCAAAATCTGAGAATAGATTTGCTGTTAGGAATACTGATGTTCCTAATTTTGTTCCTGTTTGCCACTTTTGTGGTGTCCGTGGTCACATTCGTCCTAATTGTCATAAGTTGAAATTTAAGCATTTTCTATGTCAATCTAGGATATGTGATGATATTTCTTCTGCCATAAGTCCAAATAAATTGTTTCATATTCTTTTGAAAAATTTGAGCTTGTTGGCTTGTGAAAGGAATTTGCAGGATTTTAGTCTTTCTTAGAAGATTGGTGTCATTCCTCAAATACACTCTGCTTCTCATGGATTTTCACCTACAAAGCCGAATACTCGTGCTAAATGGGTGAGAAAAGATTCTCCAAGGTGAGTGTTGCTAACTTGTCCTTAATTTAATTCTTTCAATTAATTGTGGACATGTTTTGTTTTAGTTTTTGGTTGTTTTATTTTCTTTGATTGTTTTGTTTTAAAGAAAAATCCAAAAACATTGAAAATTTTCAAAAAGACAAAAATATTTTATTTTGTGTCTTATTTTATTTTTCTTGAGGATTACATGAGTTATAATATCTCTCTCTTGATTTAGAACATGCTTGATATTGTGGAGAAACTTGAATAGTTTGTGCTAAGCTATTTCTGATTTTATGTGAGTATGTACTAGTTTGTACATGTACTCAAGGGTTAATTAAGAAATTGATATTTCTCGTTTGTGTACCCCCTATAGCTTAGTTTAACACTATCATGCATTGATTTTGCATTGTTCATTTAGCATAATATATGCTTTTTGTTTTTGGTCATAGATTTTTTAAAACCAAAAAGATTTTTGTGTTTTGTATTTCACATCTTGGATTTATAATCAAGGATTGGCCATATTATCTTTACATAACAAGTTTATGTACCTTGTTTAGCTTTGATGAGCTTATTTATTGCACTTGACTAGTTGAAACTTTGTAGTGCATGTTGTGTGGGAAAGATGTTTATGGTGTTTATCACTTTGTCTTAATCTTGAAGTCACATGTTATTTGACTGTCGGACTTGATCCTTTTGAGAAAGGCAAAATAACCATCTCACCACTGTTCACTAGCCAATCATGAACACCTTAGTACATATCGTAAGATTCTGTGCTCGAGAAAGTGTAGCACATGCACAAAAAGAACATAAGGTGTAGCCTCGGTTAATTGCTTAATGCTTAAAATTGGTGTGTACTATTAGGCTTGATGCCAATTCACATAACTAAAATCTGTGTGTACATTTTGAGGCAAAAATTTCAAGAAACTTACATGATTGCAAATTTATGTTTTAGGAGATGTGGGAATTATATAATGTAACTTTTTAGGTGATAGTCTCTTTTGACTTTTATGTGATGAATTTTATAGACTTTGTGATTGATTGCTATTCACATATCACCTCACATGTATCTCAAGCTTTTGCTAGTTGCACACACTACACAAGTTACTCTTTGCTAAACTTGGTACATTATATTGTGTGTGATTTTGTTGTAGCTATCCAAGATTAAAAGTTCCTTGATTTTAATGCAAAATGTGTTTAATGTTTGCGCTTTGAGGACAAATTGATTGAAAATTTTGATTTTAGAAGATCTGGGTTAAATTCAAGTGTTTTTGAAAAACTTTTCGTCTCATACTCATAAATTTTTTATAAAATAATGTGCTTTAAGGAGTTTCTGCATTAAAATGCTCTATTTTTCAAAAATCTGATTTTTACAGACTTTCGATCGATCGAACTTATTTTTCGATCAATCGAAATTGCGATTAAAATTTTTGGTTTGAGTCTGCCTGACTCGATTGATGTTCGATCGATTCTCGATTGATGTTCGATCGATTCTCGATCGATCGAAACTGAAAAATTTTCAGTTTCTATGTTTTTGACCAAAAAATTTTTCATGCATCATTTGTGTTTAGGATTCATATGCATTGCATTGTTTTTGTATCCATCTTGCAGTTTTGCAGTCATATCTCTCATTGTTTTTCACACATAACATGCATACACTTTGCTACATTGGGTACTCAACTTGATTTAAAAATTGATTAATTAATTTTTGAGTTTTGTACATTCTTATGTGTGAATTATAGAAAATATTTTTCTTAAGAGATATGATGGATAATCAATGTGCAAATATTTTCTCTACTCATGCAACTGTTTATGGGTCACATAGTGCCATGTTTGCATTTTATTGAAAGAGAAAATATTTTTTCTGCATGTGTATCCTCATCTTAGTTTTTTACTTTGGTTTGTGTGTCCCCACCTCCTCTCTTTATTTTTTCATAAAACTTGTTTTGTTTTTCCTATTTTTATAGAGTTAGAAATTTTTTTTTTACCTTTGTGGTTCTTAGGGGGAGTTGTTGCTCTTCTTAGGGGGAGTTGTCTCTATTTTCTCTTACTCTGTTGCGTATATTTTCTGTCTACCTTCTGATTAGGTGGTCTTTGTCAATACGTGACAAAAAGGGGGAGACATAGATGACCTGTTTGTTTTGTTTAAGGGGAGAATATAAAAAACTTTTTGATGTATCTAACTTAGGGGGAGAGTTATAATTTATTTTGATTTATATGTTTCTTGTTTCACTTCTTATTGATTTATACTTATGAGTTCTTCATTGGTATATGTCTTTATTTTGTGCTATGTGAAATCAAGAATTTATTTTTGTCTACTTGTATTTTCCACACGTGCGTTTATGCATTTTGTTTAAGTGTTTCAGGAAATATACAGGTTGATTCAATTGAGCTGCTGTCTACACTTGCAACTGATAGATAGTAGTTAAGATTGGATTTGTTGTTATGAGCATTATTTTTGTAATGGGCTTTTACTTTGTAAACTTTGAGCTTTTAATTTGTGTTTTGTCACGGATTGCCAAAGGGGGAGTTTGTTAGGTTCTAAAGGTTTAAGATTTTATGTATTTAGAACTCTAATTTGTATTGTTGGCGAACCATGATCAAAACAGGTTATTTAGTCTTGTTTAGACTTGCTCAAAGTTAGGTCTTTCATGTAAAGTTGGAATCAAGTGGCTGCAGATGCATTGGTGCATTTCGGCCTGGCTCGATCGATGAAATCTTGGGTAGAATATTTTTCTGCAGAATATTCCAGTTCAGCCCTAACTCATTAAACGTTTTGGGTTTTCTGTTTTTACTCTAGGTATATAAAGAAAAACTCTAGCCACGTTTTTAGAGTTGCTCCAGTTGTATTGTTGCTCATACATTGCTGTTTTGTGTAAATCTCTTGTGAGATCTTTGAGAAGCTTTCCTTTACACAAAGTTTAGGGTTTTCAAGATAGAGATTACTTCAACATCTTGATGATCAACTCGGTTGCTACCATTGAAGCTTAACAAATATCAAGCGTGGGTGCTTGTAGCTGATTGAAGAATTCAAGAAAGAAGAAGTCCGTGGATTCGGAGCTTGCACGTGGTCGTGTCAGTAAGTTCTACTGGTGGGTAGCATTAGGAAGTCAAGCGGGGAGCTTGTAAGTCCTTTTGTATGAACTTCAATTCTTTCGCATAGTGGATTCAAGGTTACCTTGAGGATAGTTAGGTCAAATCATCCCCAGGTTTTTACCGTGTGGTTTACTGGGTGATCATATCTTGTGTTATTTATTATTCTGCTGCTTTATATTCTTGATATGATTGTGTGATTGTGATAACCTAGATTTACATAAATTGATTAAGTTAATCACTTAGCTAATTAACTATGCTAATCCAATTGTGTTTTAAGGAGTCTAAAACCGTTCAATTACATTTAATGTTATTTGACAAATAATGGACAAAAACATCAAAATTAAATAACATCATCACTACTTGAAACTCCAATGATCAATTAACAAAAGAATCTTCTAATTAGATTCAATTAACAAAAGACTCATTGATCATAAGATCAGACAAAAGTTAATTGCCTTGCACGTATGCATGAATCAATAATTGGATATTGGTAAAAGTGACTTCATGTGATTGATGGAGATCTTATACGCAACTTTGTTTCATTGCTAGTCATAATATATTAGAACCATGCATAAGAGAGAGATATCATTTATCAACAAAACATTCACGTATGCTAAACTAGCGAAGCATTTCTATTGTTTTTTGAGATATGATTAAAAACGTATAAAATAGTTTGTAAGCAACAAGTATTTCCTTACAGTGATTAAAGTGAGAGCTCCTATCCAGGAGAGACAGTAACTATTGCTGTATTTCAAGCACTAAATACTATCCCTCCTGTGACAAGAGCTCCACTGTAACCTCATTTCACTTGAATTATCATCATCTCTGTGCTTTGTGGTACTCGTACTTATAAGAAGTTGAAGGGATTCCTGTCACAGAAGGATGGCTCTAGCTGAGCCTTTGCATTGAATATATTCAGCTTGGGCCATCTCTCCTGCGACAGGAATCCCTCAACTTCTCTTTCCTTAATTCTTCCTTTACTTATTCCTATTTCCACGCTTCTCATATTGTAAACCTCTCGTAATTTATAGAACAAAATTAAGCTGGACACTTTCTGTGTCTCTTCATGGAATGATACAATGAAATTACTCTTACAATAAAATGAAGTTGCTTACATTTCTTTACTTTGAATGAATTATGGTCAATGTTCAATGACTCAATATTCTACTTTCACAAACGAAACTTACTTCTAATTCACATTGGTCAATCAATCCTTCCTTCCAAACCAAGGAAATTGGACTAAGAAGAAACCAAGGAAATTGGACTAAGAACTTTTTAGTTGAAGGACCATGTGATACGATATACGTGATGACTAATCAGTCATACTAATTTTTTTTTATTAATTGGTTTAGTGAAGAACCCGGCATCATATTCACCATAAAAGTGAAGTTGTCATTAGGCCAAAAGACTGTTGGCTATTTACTATAGGACAACTTAAATAACATTTAGACTGTTAATCATTTATAATTAAACAATTTTATTTATTATAACAATGTGTTTTCTTGTAAATGCTGATTTATTGACTTGGAAGATCCTCACAGCTAGTTGAACCCGTCCATGTGTGATTTATTAAGTAAACCGCAAGCTAAGTTAAATTTCAAGGTATTATGCTTGGGAAGAACTTTGAAGTTGGCTAATTGAATTGATACTTCGTTTACTTGGCAGAATATAAAGTATAGACACATTTTTTTTTTTTTTAATGCCTCTTCAATTTCCATCAATCAATAAGTTGACGCAAAAGGATTGGGTCAGTGGGTTATCAACCCATTTTTCTTTTTGGGCCAAAAGATAGGCCCACCCAATCACCCTCTTATTTAATTGTTAACAAAAATTTATTATTAATATGTTTGCTTCTTTATTATTTTTACCTTTTTTTTTTCTTTTTCTTTTTTTAACTTCTGCTTTCTCCCTCCCACTCTCTTTTTTTCCCTTCACTATCTCAAATTAAGAAACTGATTTGAGATACAATTGAAGATGAGTGTTTAAATAGAAATGTGTCATTCAAGAAAATGGCAGATGGCATAAAATCAAAATTTATTAAAAAAAATAATAAAATAAAAAAAGTGGGAGAATCTTAACAATATGAATTTATTGTTGCATGTTGCAGTTGTTTTTTACCCTCGATACAAATGATATGTTGTAAGGGAATCTATAATATTTTGGAGGTGGATGAGAAGACAAGTGAATTGTGCTTTGGTTGGAATGTATGACGCATATGTTAAAAATGAGAAGGGAAGGGGAGCACAAAATAATATGTCTACTAAGTTATCAGAAAGGTTGAGTAGAAGTAGTAGTGGACCTATGGGTGTAAGACCATCTTTGAGGATGGCTCAATTTGTGAGAGAAATTGAGGAGGATTCTTTGGAAAAGACTGAGGTGGAAAGGTACTTAATTAGCTAAGGGTATTATAAAACTTCATGGGCAATTTGATATATATATATATATATGTGTGTGTGTGTGTATATTGTATTGATTAAAGGTTAATTTCTATAGATTTCTTGTGCTTTCCTTGGTTGCTCATCATATGCATGTTTTTAAAATCCCCGTATCAACTGTAGCCTCTAAATCTGTATTTAGCATGATAGATCATGTGCTTAATTTTTTTCATAACTCATTGTCTTCTAAGATGGTTGAGAGCCTCATTTGTGTACAAGAATAGTTTCATTCTTCTTCTACTCCAATAAGCATTGAAAATGCAATGGAAGATGTTGAGGAATTTGAAAAGCTTGAAGTAGGTATACATTGAATTTTTTTTCTTTTATTTTGTATAAGTGATTTCTCTTTTTTAGAGCTTATTTGAATTATTATGCTAAACAATTTTGTTCATGTATTCATTGGAATGTACGACTATGGAAGATGATGATGTTTGATTTGAGTTGCCTTGGCTAGTTAGATTACACATCTATTGACATGAATGAATTTTGATTTTGGACGTTAATTGATTTTGGACTTTATGGTATTTTGCATGCATGGAAATTGATTTTGGACTTTGATTATATTATGACATTCACCTGAATTTTGTAAATGTGGACAACCACATGATTATGAGTTTAAGACAAGACTTCTGTAAAAGGTATGAAGAGCATTTGTAATGACTATGACAAGACTATGTTGTATCATTATTATTATTATTATTATTATTATTATTATTATTATTGAGAAAAGACTATGTTGTATCATTAGTAGATGATTTATGACAGGATCTATGCAATAGTTTCCCACAAGTTTGTGTTATATTCAGCACACACACGGAAAAAAAAAAAGGGTTCGGTTGTTATATAATGCACAGTGCATGACTAAATGGAAAAAAGTCTAAAAATTGAACTTGGGCCTTTTGAATTAGAAAAAGTTAACATAATATTTGTTGAAAGCCCTGTAGTGTAGCCCCAACATTGAAATTCGGACCAGATTGACAAGGATCAGTTGAGACCGGTGGCCTCTTCGTTTAGGTTGGGTCCAACGTTTTAACAGGCCGGATCGAATTGTTTCACCCCTAGATAATACATGTGTTTTTTTTTTAATCTTTATTTAGAAATCTGTAAATAAATAAATAATCTAATAAGTTAAAAGAAAAAGGAAAATCAAAACACACATGCAACCACTTGTAACAGTGTTAAATAATTAAGGGGGGGTAAAAAGCTTTATTTTATTTGTATTGTCAAGAGTGAAATAAATAGTACTAATAGATAATATTTGTGTGTAAAACTGTGTAACAGTTTATGCGTAATAAACATAACTCTAAATTGTTGTGTTAATCCACTATTGTGCTACTTAAAATGTAGTTATAGTTCATTAAGTGCAGTACATCAAGTTTTTCAATTAAATTCAAACAAATAACATTATTGAATTTATAAATTATCCTTAGAAAAGATAACTAAGTCTATGTTTTATTAGTTGTTGCAATTATGTGTTTGAATTTATCTGAAAAACTTAATATATAACACCTAAACAATTATATCTATGTTTTCCCATATTTAAATATGATCAGTCACTTTATTGTATTATTTTTTTTAAATCCAAACCGATAGCTATTTATTTATGATAAATCTGAGTTTACAATGGGAAGAAGAATTTCTGGCATTCCCCAATCCATGTGGTCCTATATATACTTTGCAATGGCTGCTAGAGCTTGCACAGCTTTATTACATATTCTAGTTATATATAGAATGGAAATAAATACAATGAAAGACATTACATATGTTTCTGATGAAGTCCATAATATCCTCAATTTCTAGCAAACTTCACTCCTTTGCATTTAACAGAGCCATCAGTCGTGAATTCAAGCTTTCGACCATCACATAATGAATGCCCATTTCTTTTGTATAGACCAATGCTACTCCTAACCCCAATGCATTGTGTTATTTAAAGACCAGGGCCAAGTTCATTTTTATCATCCGTGGGGGAGGTGTCTGCCATTTGTTGCGCAGTATGGTACGTGGTGGTTCATCTTTCCTAATATTCTCCAAAAAAAATTGGGCTTAAAACTGCTACAAATTACTTAAAAAACATATGTTAAGTATTAAAAAAATAAAAATAAAAATAAAAAAGATGAAATAACATTATGGTAAGATGGTAATCAGCGCAATTGCAATGATATTAGTTAAATGATGGACAAAAACATGACGAAGATGAAACAACATTATTTAACACTATTTGAAACTCCATTATTGATCCATTAACAAAAGAATCTCCAGAATTGGAAGGACTTGCTAGTCATAAGATCAGACAAAAATTAATTACCTTTCCATGCATGCATGAATCAATAATGAGATTTCCGTAAAAGTAACTTCCTGTGATTGATGGAGATCTTACATGCACCTTTGTTTCATCTCTGGTCATAATATGTCTGAACCATGCATAAGAGAGAGAGAAAAGAGATATCAGCCATTAACAAAACATTCACGTATGCAAAGTTGGCCGGCATGGCATGGCATATAGAGATCAGAGTTGGAGATCCTATCGCAGAGAGAAGGTGCCTATTACTATATTTCAAGCACTATAGGTGCCATCTCTACTGCGACAGGAACTCCACTTTTAACCTCAGTTCACATGAATCATCATGATCTTTGTGGTATTAATGCTTACAAGAAGTTGAAGGGATGGTTCTAGCTAAGCTTTTGCTTGTATAACTCAGCCTGGGCCATCTCTCCTGCGACAGGAATCCCTCAACTTCTTTTCCTTTATCTCTTCCTTTACTTTCTATCTTCCATGCTTTTCTCATATTGTAAACTCCACGTAATTTATAGAACAAAAATTAAGCTGGACTCTTTCTAGGTCTCTTTCATGGAATGATACAATGAAATTACTCCCACAATATAATTAAGTTACTTACTTTTTGGCGGGTTAGTCTTTGCTTTGAATGAATTTTGGTCTGTGTTCAATATGTCAATGTTCAATAGTCACTAATTCTCATTGGGAAGTAGTTGATTAAGAAAATACAGGACAATTTCCTTTCAATGTACCCGTGACCTTCACTGTAAATCCATATATATATTAATTTGTGACTAATCAATCCTTCATTCCAAACTAAGGAATTGAATAAAGAACTTTTTAGTTGAATAAGGACCATGTGATACGTGAAGAATAATCAGTCATAGTAATTTATGTGTATTCTTCTTCTTCTTCTTCTTCTTTTTGGTTCAAATAGTAGGAGTTTGTTTGTTTGTTTTTTATTTATTTGACTTAGTGATGAAGAAGCCGGCATCATGAGGTGGATATATATTCACCATAAAAGTGACAAGTTGTCGTTAGTCAAAAAGGCTGTTGGCTATTTACGAATTACTAACTCAACCTAAATAATAATTTAGCATGCTACTAATAATTTATGATTAAGCAATGCTATTTATTGTAACTTGTGTGTGTTTTCTTGTAAAAGCTGATTATTGACTTCAAAGATCAGTTGAACCCGTCAATATGTGATTTATAAAGTATGCCGTAAGAAAAGAACTTTGAAATACACGGCATTTAATTCACTATGATGTACCTTTAATGTAATGCATATTACAATAATATAACATTAAGATTTTTAGTTTATTTTATTTTTTCTAACATTACTATAATTTAAAATTACAAAATATATCACATCACATCAATCTCATCACTTTCCTTTTTCTTTTTCTTTTTTATACAATATAGAATTTCTATTCTAACTTAATCTAAGTGTATATATATGTGAAGTTCCCTCCTGAAGACTTGAACTCCGGCCCTTGCCCCCCATACGTCACAAGCATTTATACTTGTGAAGTAACCACCGCACCAATGATGCACAGTGGTCTCATCACTTTCCTAAATAATATAATATTGTATTCTTGTATTGGGATTACATTGATATAATATTATGGTGTGATTTAATATCACAGCGAGCCAAATTACCTCTAATTGCAATGATACTTCATTTACTTGGCACATATAGATCATAGACCAAAATTTGTTTGAAATTTACCTCCAAAAATAAAAGCATGCACTACATGCAAGAAGATGCCTCTTTCACATCAACTTATGACTCATGAGCATCAATTTCCACAGTGGCGGCACCACGTTTAGTCCAAGGTGTTTCTAGGAACACCCTAACCTGAAAAAAAAAATTATATATATATATAATAATTAAAAAATTTTATTTGTTTCCCCTTTAAAAAAAACCTAGGAACACCCTCAATCAAAATTAGGAACACCCTTAAATAAAAAAATAAAAAAAATTATTTATTCTACTTTCAAGCAAAAAAAAAATTGTAACAGAGCAAGCCCACCAGGGAAAAAAAGCCCAAAACAAATCAGTAAAGCAAACCCAATCTAAAGAAAAAAAAAAAAAAAAAAAAAGGTAAAGCAAACCCAACAGATTACAGATGGTAGTAAACCCACAGATTCTTAAAAAAATAAAAATAAATAATAAATAAATAAATAAAAACCCAATATACTGAAATCAAAAACCAACGAATGGCGCAACCAAACACTAATAGATGTTGAAAGAAAGAAAGAAAGAAACCTAACCTAAAGAAAAAGAAAAAAAAAAAAAAAAAAAAAAAAAACCTAACCTAGTATACTGAAAGCTCCAGAACGGCAGTCTGCAGAACCAACGGATCGGAGAAGGAGATTGTCAGATCGAGCCTCAAACTGAAGCTCCAGAACGGCAGAACACATCGGATCGGAGATCGGTCTTCCTCGCCTCGAGGTGCTACCCAGTGCCCAACGGTGCCACCCCTCAGCCTCAGGCCTCCCTGCTCCGGTGCTCCTTCAACCTCAAGGTATTTTGTCTTTGTCTTTGTCTCTCTCTGTCTCAGTCTCTCTCTCTTTATCTGAAGAATGAAAGTGAAATGAAATTATGAAATGAGACTCTTTTTCTTTCTCTCTCTAAGACTTTATCTGATTCTTTATTTCTCATTATGATTGTCTGTTGCTTTTGCTTAGCTTTATTTATAACTTTATTAGTATTTGCCCCTATTTTTGGCTTTATCCATTGGTGTTGGTGAGATACAATTAATTGTCTTTTAGTGTTGGTGTTGGTGTCTTTTGGTGACAATCGTGACATACAATTAATTGGCTTTATCTAATTGGATCTAGTCTTGTGATTAGGGGCCATGGGGCATTGGGGCTTGTCTGTTGAATTGGGGGTGGATGGGGGCATAGGGCCGAGGTAAATGCACATAGGGTGTGTGGCTGTGTGCTAGTGTAGTAGTGCAACTAATAAACAATCATTTAATTAACCAATAATTAATTGGGGGAAACAACTACTCCCTCTGTCTTAATTTATTTGTCCTATTTGAAAAGTCAAATTTTTTAAGGAAACATCATTTATTGTTTTGTCTGCCTTATAAAAATGTATAAGTTTACAAAACTACCTTTAAATAAATTTATCAGTTTTTTAAAAAAGAGTTATTCTTAATGAGACAACTAAAAAGGTGCCCCAATTAAATTGATTTTTTTAAATATTAGATAGTTTTCTTTTCAAATAGTTTTGAAATAAAGTAAGGGTATAATAGGAACATTAGTAAACTAATAATTTTTATTTTTAGAAACAGGACAATATTTTAAGACATCTCAAAATGGAATATAGGACAAACAAACTAGGACAGAGGTAGTAATAAACAATAATTAATAATTTAATTAACAAGTACATTATAAAAGAAAAACAAATTAAATTATGTTACTATGTTAGGCTAAACAACAATTAATAATTTTATAATTAATGAAACAATAATATAACAAATTATAGTTTATGAAAGACAAACAAATTAATGAAACAACTAAACAACTAAACAACAGTAATTAATAAGTTTATTAATATTTCAAATGAACTTATAGTTTATTGTTTATTCTTTTGCTAGAATTATGGACAAATATTTGATAAGAAAACCACGTACCCAAGATTCATCTACTGTGCAAGATTTATCTTCATCTTCTAAGTGAATTCATGTTGACTTTAACTTAGAAAATCTTCCTTCAGATCCTGGGCTACGAGAAAAGATATCATCTTATATATCATCCTAATAATCATGATGAAATAAGAAGATATTATTTACAAAAAGGCCCTTGTCAACATGTTTTCCAAAACCCTAATGATTACCCTCTATCATATTTTTCTGGAAAGCCTCGTCGATTTAGATCCGAATGGTATGTAAATAGAAAGTGGTTGGAATATCGTATAGACAAGGATGCAGTATTTTGATTATAATACTACCTATTTGGGCAAGATGTTGGTAAGTAAGGAGGAGGTGAAATTTTTGTAACGAATGAATTCAAACTTTGGAATTAGAAAGAGAAGTTAAATTCTCATGTTGGAGGAGTTAATAATGCTCATAATCAAGCTATCAAGAAGAGTGAAGATCCAATGAAAGAAAAGCAACACATTCAAAGTGTTTTGGTTAAGCAATCAAATCAAGATAAAATTGAATATCGGGTTCAATTAAATGCAATAGTTGATTGCATAAGATTCTTTTTATGCTCGGGATTAGCTTTTCGTGGTCACAATGAATCTCAAAATTCAAGTGATAAAGGAAATTTTCTTGAGCTTCTACAATTTTGGGGGGGGGGGGGGGGGTCACAATGAATCTATCAATAAAGTGTTGCAAAAAACTCCAAAAAATTGCAAGCTTACCTACCATGATATTCAAAAAGACATTGTGAATGCAATTGCACGTGAAACATCCAAAGCCATCATCAAGGATCTTGACAATGGGTTCTTTTCAATATTAGTTGATGAGTCACGTGATATCTCAGTGAAAGAGCAAATGGCTCTCGTTCTTCATTATGTGAACAAAAAAGAAATTATTATAGAGCGGTTCCTTGGTATGTACATGTAGCAAGTACCACTGCTTTGTCATTCAAATATGCTACTGAATGTTTACTCTGTGAACATAATTTGAGTTTATCGAAACTACGTGGGTAAGGTTATGACAGGGCTAGTAATATGCAAGATGATATCAATGGTCTCAAAACTTTAATTTTGAAAGAGAATAAGTCATCATTTTATGTTCATTGTTTTGCTCATCAACTTCAATTAACACTTGTTGCCATTGTTAAAAATCACATTAACATTGCTGAATTTTTTTGATGTGGTTAGTAATTTAATAATTGTTGTTGGAGGCTCTTGTAAGAGACGAGATGCACTTCGAGATGCACAATTTGCCAAAATTAAAGAAGATTTAGAGAATGGTGTATGTAGAAGTGGGCAAGGTTTGAATCAAGAGACAAATCTTAAACGTCTTGGTAATACACATTGGGGATCATATTATGAGACTATTCTCAACTTGATTTTGATGCTCTCTGCTGTTGTTGATGTACTTGAGATTATTGAAGAAGATGTCCTCTCCGACCAAAAAGTTGAAACTCGATTTATTAAGAGGTCAATTCTATCTTTTGAATTTGTCTTTACTCTATACTTGATGAAAAACATTTTAGGAATCACAAATGAGTTGTCAATAGCATTGCCAAAAAAAAAAAAAATCAAGATATAGTAAATGCTATAGATCTTGTTAAAGTATCTAAGCAATGATTGCAAGTTATGAAAGATGATGAATGGATATCTTTATTGACTAAAGTGTCTTCATTTTGTGCCACACATAGTATTCCTATCTTGAACATGGATGAAATATTTATACTTAGTAGGAAGCCATGACGCAACACCCAACAAAATATAAAGTTACATCATTATCGTGTTGAGCTATTCTACACAGTCATAGATATGCAACTTCAAGAGCTTAACAACCGTTTTTCAGAGGCAAATACCGATTTGCTACTTTGTATAGCTTGCTTGAATCCAAGTGATTCATTTGTGACTTTTGATAAGGAAAAGTTGATACGTCTAGCAAAGTTCTATCCATCTGATTTTCTTGAGACAGATATCTTGGCACTTAACTCTCAACTTCAAAATTACATTTTTGATATGCACAACAATGACTTGTTTTTAGAGGTTCAAGGAGTTAGTGAACTTGCTAAAAAATTAGTGAACACAGGAAAGTATAAGACTTATCCATTAGTCTATTTGCTTATGAAGTTAGTTTTGACCCTTCCTGTTGCTACTGTAATAGTAGAAAGAAGTTTTTCAACAATGAAATATATAAAGAATGAATTGTGCAATCGAATGGGAGATTAGTAGATGAATGATTGCTTGATTGTGCATATTGAAAGAGATGTAGCTTGTAGCATTGATAATAAGATTATCATGCAACGATTTCAAAATATAAAAACTCGTAAAAGACAATTGTAAACTTTATGTATTTGCATGTTTTTTTATTGCTATTGTTGTCAATATATGAATTTCTCTTTTTATTAAATTGTGTAATTTATACTTATTAAGGAACACCCCAAGAAAAATTCCTAAAACCGCAATTGAATTTCCGTGAATTAATAAGTTGATGCAAAAGAATTGGGTCAATGGGGCATCAGCCCATTAAAGAGATATGGGAATTTTTTCTTTTTGGGCCAAAAGAAATTTTTTATTTTAACCTCTGCTTTTTCCCTCCCATTCTCTTGTTTTTCCCTTCACTTCTCTTCCTCTCTAAAGGCCAAGCGACCTAGAAAAAGAGAGAACCAAAGTACAATGCTTTTATCAATAACTCACTCATCATTCTTGAAGCAAAAATTCAAAATTGAATTCACGAAAGAGATCTTGCTTTTTGCTCAATACAATACATGTAAATTCTTTTTTTTTTTTTTTTTTTATTTCAAGTTATCTCTCCTTGTGGATTCAAGGAAGCATAAACCTTCATGGATTCGAGACTATCTCTCAGAAGTAAAGGTAAATTGCTTTTTGCAGCTTTCCACCTACTTCATTAAGGGCCTCATTTCTACCCAAAAAAAAAAAAAAATTTGGCTTCATTCTTCTTCTACTCCAATAAGCATTTAAAATGCAATAAAAGATGTTGAGGATTTTTAAAAGCTTGAAGCAGGTATGCATTGATTTTTTATTTTATTTTGTATAATTGATTTCTTTAGAGCTTATTTGAGTTATTATGTTAAACAATTTGGTTTGTGTTTTTTGTTTTAGAACTTGGTGAACTTACAATTGCAAAGTAATAAATTGCATCGGAAACCACAACTATGGAAGCTGATGATGTTTGATTTGTGTTGCCTTGGCTAGTTAGATTAGACATCTATCGACAGAAATGAATTTTTATTTTGGATGTTAGGTTGATTTTGGACTTTGATTATGACATACATAGATGTGGACTACCATTTGATTATGAGTTTAATTATGATAGGACTTTTATAATGGTTTCAGCTGGACTATTTGGTATTGATACATGATTTATGACAAGATCTATGAGCTATTTTTCAGTTGATATATGACTTTTATTTTTCCACAGGATTGTGTTATATTCAGCACCAAAAATAAATAAATAAAGAGAGAGAGTTGTTATGTAATGCACAGTGAAAGGCTAAATGCATCGGGCTGTTTATAACAAAAAAAATATTGCGCCACCATATACTCAATGAGTCGCATTATCTAGTAATAGAAGCTTTTCCTTGAGCAAGCAAGACAAAGTCGCTCTCCTGCGTATACATAATTATTTGGCAAAAGCCCAAAAATTGGAAGCCCAAGATTGAAATCCAAACTAGACTGACCAGGACGGACTAAGATTGGTGACCAGTCCGATTAGGTTTGGTCCAGGGTTTTAAGTGACCGGTCTAATCTAAAAAATGCAAAAGACCAACTGGATTGGACCATTTTCACCCATAGTAAACTTACATAAGTGTTCTTTTTTTTTCTTTTTTTTCACTCTAAAAATCCGTATGTAGTTAAATAATCTAATAAGTTAAAAGGAAAAATGAAAACCTAATCAAATAACCACTTGCAAAAGTGTATAATTTAAGGGAGAGAGGGGGGGGGGGGGGGGGGGGGGGGGGGGGGGCCTTTACTTTATATGTAACGTCAAAGAGTGAAATAGATAAAGCCAATACTAAATTATTTTTATACTTATTACTACATAATTCTAACATGTTCCAGTATATCAATATCACATTATTATAATTAATTAGCTTGTAACATCATGCATATGCATGACTACATTTAAAAATATATAATTAGATAGACATTTTTTTTAATTTAATAATTTAGTTCCTACATAAGTTAAATACTATTGAGGGTCAATACTATTATATTTTCTTAACTCTTAAAAAAATACCTTGTAAGAATACTTTTAATATAAAATTAAAAAGTTCCTAGATTATTGCAATGAGTAGTAAATATTATTCCCAATATTAAGAAATTGCTATAGAATTCTTATATTTAAAAAAGAAATAATTCTCCTTAAATGTGGTATTCCATTTAATATAACAAATTAAGTTCTAGATTTTTATAATTAGTATTAAATATCTTCACCAAAATTAAGAAATTGAATCGACACATGTCACAAAATTAGAGCTCAATTGAAATCCAATTTAGAAGTCTAATTGGATTTTCTCTCAACTTTGGCTATATATATATATACACACACACACACACTAACTTGTAACCTATGCATACACATTAATACATTTAAAAATAAATATATGTTTTTAATCATAAAAATATACATAATTGATTAAATTAATAGAAAAAATAAACATAATTAGATTGATATTAAAATGCACATTAGTGACAATCCATTTAATATAACAAATTAAGTTCTAGATTTTTTTAATTAGTATTAAATATCTTCACCAAAATTAAGAAATTGAATCGACACATGTCACAAAATTAGAGCTCAATTGAAATCCAATTTAGAAGTCTAATTGGATTTTCTCTCAACTTTGGCTATATATATATATACACACACACACACACACACACTAACTTGTAACCTATGCATACACATTAATACATTTAAAAATAAATATATGTTTTTAATCATAAAAATATACATAATTGATTAAATTAATAGAAAAAATAAACATAATTAGATTGATATTAAAATTCCTGCATAAGTTTAATACTACTTATAATCATTTTTATTCTAATTTTTAATAAGATAGAAAGTGTGGTGATTTTTTTTAATACATATTTGATTGGTTTTTTTATTTTTTATTTTAATATTTCATTAGTATTAGACTCTTACTATTTTTAACTCATTAAGCCACTTGACACAGATATTAAAAAACTTTAGTGGATACATGGCACAAAATTAATCCATAATTAAAATCTAATTTGGGATCAACCTAATTGAATTTTCTCTCAATTTTGGTTTTTAATATATATAAAGATAATATGATTAAAACAACTATAATTTACTTAGAAAGCATATGTTAAGTGGAGAGAGAGAGAGATGAAATAACAATATGGTAAGATGGTCATTAGCGCAATCACAATGTTATTTGCTTAAATAATGGACAAAAACAAGAAGAATATGAAATAACATTTAACGTTATTTGAAACTCCATTGATCAATTAACAAAAGTCTTCCAATTTGATTAACAAAAGACCCACAAGTAAGATCCAACAAAAGTCGATGAGTAGTTTTTATTACCACAAAGTCTTTTACACAGTTTTATACACACCTTAAAAAATAACTGAAATTGTGACTTGAATAAATTGCCTTGCATAGGAGAACCCAAAGTCAAAATTACCTTGCATAGTTGCATGCATGCAATAATGGGATTTTGATAAAAGTAGTAACTTCCTGCCATTGATGGAGATCTTACATGCGCGCATGGTGTAACTTTGTTTCATCACGGGTCATAATATATCAGAACCATGCATGAGAGAGAGAGAGAATCAGATCAGGCATTGATGTATGCTAATTAAGCTGGCATAGCATGGTATATAGAGATTGGAGTGGGACGTACTGTCAAGGAGAGACAGTGCCTATTGCTGTATTTGAAGCACTAGGTGCTATCTCTCCTACGACAGTGCTCCACTATAACCTCAGTTCATTTGGATTATGAATTATCATCGTCTTTGTGGTACTTATATATAAGAAGTTGAAGGGAATCCTGGCACAGAAGGACGGTTCTAGCTGAGCCTTTGCATTGAATATATTCAGCTTGGGCCATCTCTCCTGCGACAGGAAACCCTCTGCCTCTTTTCCTTTCTTCCTTTGCTTCCTATTTTCCATGCCTCTCATACTTTGTAAATTAGCCTCTCGTAATTTATAGAACAAAATTAAGCTGGACTCTTTCTGTGTCTCTTCATGGAATGATACAATGAAATTACTCTTACAATGAAATGAAATTGCATACATTTTGGTGGGGTCTTTGCTTTGAATGAATTATGGTCAAATTCTGTCTTAATGTTCTCCTTCACACACGAAACTTAAAGATAATTTACATTCTAGAGTAGTTGATTAAGAAGATACAGGACAGCTTCCTTTCAATTTACTCGTAACCTTCACTTCAGTTCCATAGATGACTAATCAATCCTTCATTTTTAACCAAGGAAATTGAACTAAGAACTTTTTAGTTGAAGGACCATGTGATATGATACGTGATGACCAATCAATCATAGTAATTTATTTTTATTAATTGGTTTATGGTAAATTAAGAACCCGGCATTAAACCTGGATGTATATTCACCATAATAGTGAAGTTGTCATTGGGCCAAAAGACTATTGGCTATTTATTTTAAGACAACTTAAATAATTTTTAGACTGTTAATAATTTATAGTTAAACAATGATATTTATTATGACAATGTATTTTCTTGCAAATGCAGATTTATTGACTTGAAAGATCCTCATAGCTAGTTGAACCCGTCAACGTGTGATTTATTAAGTAAACCGTAAGCTAAGTTAAATTTCAAGTATCATGTCAGGAAAGAACTAAATTTGAAGCACGCTAATTGAATTGATACTTCATTTACTTGGCAGAATATAGAGTATAGACCACGTACAATTTGTTTCAAATTTATCCCCAAAAATAAAAACACCACCTTTTAATCAATTACGTGAGAAATTACTTCAAAAAGTTGGAGCTTACTCATGAATTTTCCCTTGAGGCCTTCTTATATTTGAGATTCTTGAAGGGTATGGTGTACGTTGTAATTATTATTTTGATAAGGAACAATAATCTACTTGCATAGAAGTAAAAGGAGAGAATGAGATGTACACATTTTTGTAGCACAATTACTACAAATTTGAATTAAAACGGGTCAACCCGAACCCAACCTGTAAGAAATAGAGAATAGCAGCGGATATATAAACAATCGGTTTTTCGGCATACCTCTCTTGGCCTAAGCTGATGATCGCACATGAGCTTTGAGATTGTTCTACGTTATCTAGAGCCAGCCTCCACACAGACCAGCTATCCAAACACGTTTTGAATTCCAGTTTGAGCAATCCACGAACCAAAAACGTTCCTCCGATGGTGTTGCACACTACTAGAGTGATGCAAACATAACCCACAACCTAAGAGCCTCACAACACTCAATAAACACTATGAGAAATGCAGAATTCGTCCACCCACTAATGGGTACCATTCTTGGTGTTTATATACACACCACTCCATTAATATTGAGTGGGATAGTGGACTTAGTGGGGTAGAGTAACAGTCCAATAATTACTTCTTAACTCTTGGGTGTTACAATCTAATTGAGGCAAATAGAGGGACATGCTCACATTGGGTGACTGTCCATATTCTTTCAGTTTCTAACATCTCCCACTCATCCACTGTGGGCATGACCCTATTATCCATCTCTCAATGTGTTTCTCAGTGTGTTCATACTGGCAAATAGGTTGTGCGACCGCCGAGCACACTTGAAAAACATATTTGGAAGCACTATACTAAATCTTATACCAAGACCAGCATCACAACATCCCTAAAGTGTCTCGTTATGCCCTAGACATATATTAACACATCGAATCAAGCATCTCTAACTCCTCTTGAGTTTAATACTCAGACTTATGCTTGATCCATCATAACTATCTGGATGTACTCACGATTATTTCGCTACCATAAGCGCTATAACATGTCGACAGTGAGCACAAATATAAGGATGTGTTACAAAAATAGTCTTCCCTTTGCACTCATGTCCTTTAACTTTGGTCCAATCGCTTTCCCAACAATGTCCCTTTAGACCGAATCCAACATGGCCATAGGTAACATGCCAAAGTAGCAGACATCAAAACCTCAGCTTCAAGACATAGTCAAAAGTAACAAGGGCATATGTAGGATCTTAATGAAAGATCCATGGGACTCACACGGTGAAGAAGCAGGGATTTATTCTCTCACCTCCGCTTTTGGTCGAGCAAGCACATGTAGTATGAAATACATGCTACGGTGGAGTTCTCTTAAGTAAGAGCGTATGTCTTAACTCAATACACCGTACAAATCTTAGTCTAGTCACTACTCAAGTGCCTAACTCAAGTCCTTTATTCGCTTGCCACCTCAGGCATCAAATAAGGTCTCGCATCTGGCTAACCACAAGCTACATGGATCATGGGCTATCCATGTACAGTCTAATCAAGATAAATATATTATAGACCTCATCTTAGTCCCAACTAAGGCGACATCTGTTTGTGTCAACTATCTATATGTGCTACATAAGCATTGAATGACACAATGTCTCATCTCTACTCACTACTCAAGTGCCAGAGGTGATCGCTCGTGTGAGTGAGACGACCTAAACCTGTCGACATACCTTTCATACCACAGAACTCATCATATGGTATATGTGTGTGTAGACATACATATTATTATTAACTGAATAACATCATATGTATTTAAAACAAAATATCCCAAAAAAGTACAATAAATGGTAACTAAAAAACAACATATCATCATATTCTACGTAGCCCTAAACTCCTAACATGAGCCTGAAAGATATCCCTTCCTATAGGCTTTGTAAGAGGATCAGCAATCATGAGACTTGTAGAAATGTGTTTTAGAACCACTTCATTGTGAGCAACCATGTCTCGAATGTAGTGATATCGTATATCAATGTGTTTGGTTCTACCATGATACTTAGAATCTTTAGCATAGGCAAGTGCTGCCATGCTATCACAATGTACCGTAACGGGGTCCGAGGCATCCTTAACAACCTCAAGATTCTGAAAGAACCTCCTCAACCAAACTGCTTCCTGAACAGCTGCTGAACATGCTACATACTCTACTTCCATAGTTGATAATGCTACATAGGGTTGTTTCTTGCTACTCCAAGTGATGGCGCCATTATTTAGCAAGAAAGCATATCCAGATGTAGATTTGCGTTCATCTAGGTCACTACTCCAATCAGCATCACTATAGCCAATCATACACAAATCTGAACCCTGATAACAAAGGACGTAGTCTGCTGTCCCTTTTAGATACCTTAATATCCTCTTAACAGCTTTCCAATGAGCAAGTCCTGGATTAGATTGAAATCTGCTGACTAATCCAACAGCATAACATATATCAGGCCGAGTACACATCATTGCATACATCAAGCTTCCAACTGCATTAGCATAAGGAACACAAGCCATCTTTTCTTTTTCATCTTGAGTCTTAGGACACATATCAAGGCTTAAGCTCTCATTTTTTGCAACTGGAGTATCTATGGGTTTGCAATTATGCATTTGGAAACGCTCAAGAACTTTCTTAATGTAGGTTTGTTGTGATAAACCTAAAAGTTTCTTTGAGCGATCCCTAAGGATTTTAACCCCTAGAATATAATCTGCCTCACCCATGTCCTTCATCTCAAAGTTAGAGGACAACCACCCTTTTGTGGCAATAATCATCTCCATGTCATTACCAGCCAATAATATGTCATCGACATACAATGACAAAATGATGAAACTTCCCTTGGATCGTTTTACGTAGACACAGTGATCTTCTTCGATCATCGTAAACTCATTCGATAGAATGGCTCGATGAAATCTCAGATACCACTGTCTAGATGATTGCTTTAAACCATATATGGATCGCTTAAGTTTGCAAACTTTATGCTCTTGACCTTTGGTCACAAAGCCAATAGGTTGATCTATATATATTTCTTCATCTAGTTCTCCATTGAGAAAAGCTGTCTTAACGTCCATTTGGTATAATTCCAAATTTAAGTTTGCAACAATGGCCAGAATGAGTCGAACATAGGCAAACCTCACAACCGAAGAAAAGGTTTCCTCATAGTGAACACCCTCCTTTTAAGTGTATCCTTTTGCCACTAATCGAGCTTTATACCTTTCTATTGACCTATCCGCCTTGCGTTTGATTTTGAGAACCCATTTGTTCCCAATTGCTTTTCGCCCTGACGGTAAGTCTACTAGATCCTAGACCTGATTAGTCCTCATAGACTCCATTTCATCATTCATTGCTTTCATCCACTCATAACTAACAGAAGATGAGAGAGCCTCTTGCACAGTTCTTGGCTCATCATCATCCTGCGAAGCAATCATGAAAGCTTCCCCCTCAATCTCAAAACGACGACGAGGAACATTACCACGATTGCTTCTATGAGGCTAAGGTTGTTGTGGATCAACTTCTAGTGGTGTGCTCTCACTAGGTTGTGAGTTGCTCCCACTGTTTCTAGGAGTTTCGGGAATTTCTTCCTTGTCCTCTACTAGTCTATTTGGGGTGCCTATCTCTTGATCCATCATTTCATAAAGAGTCAAGTTCTTTTCAACCTCACCTATGTTAGGGAATTCACTTTCAATGAAATCAACATCACGTGACTCCAATTCAGTCACACTTCCATCTGTTTGTTCACCTATCAGCACATAGCCTTTGGAATGTTCAGAATATCTTATAAAGATACACTTCTTTCCTCTAGGCCCTAACTTCCCATATCTATGAGAAGTATTGTGAACATAACCTGTTGAACCCCATGGCCGCAAGTTATTCAAGTCAGGTTTCTTGCCGGTCCATAGTTCATAAGGTGTGGAAGATACTGATTTGGAGGGCACTAGCTTAAGTACATAGGCTACAGTCAAAAGTGCATCCCCCAATACGAAATCGGTAGGTTAGCTTGCGCCATCATTGACCTAACCATCTCTAGCAATGTTCGATTTCTCCTTTCCGCCACACCATTTTGTTGCGGTGTATAAGGCATCGTTGACTGCCTTGTAATTCCCTTTTCATCACAGAGCTCCTTAAATTGCTCAGATAGATACTCACGCCCACGATAAGTTCTGAGAGCCTTAATGCTCTTGTCTAATTGATTCTCAACCAATATCATGTATCGTCTAAAGCAATCTAAAGCCTCAGACTTATGAGAAATCAAATAGACATGACCGTAACGTGTAAAGTCATCTATAAATGTGATGAAGTAGAAACCTCCATGCCTTGCCCTTACATTCATTGGACCACATATGTCAGAGTGGATTAGTTGCAATGGAAAAGATGCCCTAGTGGCTTTTCCAAATGGTTTTCTTTTTGACTTTCCCACAAGACAATGTTCACATGTGGACAAAGTGACCTTAGCGAGATTGCCCATAAGGCCTTCTCTAGCTAACCTAGTCATCCTCTCTTGCCCTATATGGCCAAGCCTAGCATGCCATATACTTGAATTATCAGAAGCATTATCAGATGAAGTCAAAAAAACTAAACTATTATTATTATAATATTCAATATCCAAAATTAAAAAACCATTTGAAATAAAACCACAGCCATAATAAACTGTTCCCAAATGCAATAAAACATAATTATTCTAAAAAATAAACCGGAAACCAAGTCTTAACAAAGTAACTACGGAAAGTAAGTTCCTCCGGATCTCTGGAGCATACAGTACGTCATGGAGTAATAGAGTGCGACCACCTCGCAATTCTAGCTTGTAGGTACCAATACCAAGTACCTCCACGCTAGCTCCATTTCCCACCTTGATGTCTCTACTGCCAACAGGAATCCGGTGGTACTCCACAAATCCCGCTCTATCTCTCGCTACATGTTCTGTTGCCGCTGAGTCTACAGTCCACATAGGAGCAGAATTAACAACAAGGACATGACTAGTTACAAAAACATGGTGAGATGTAGGATTAGGTGTTACCTTTTTTGGCTCAGTGCAATCACGAGCAACATGTCCTTTCTTTCCGCAATTATAACAAGTCAACTTAGACTTGTCCTTCTTTGCGCGCTTTCCTCTAGTATTGCGCTTGACAAACTTAGCCTTTTTAGGCGGTGGCCCAGTTGGTCTCTCTTGTCCAGGAGCGTAATCAGGTTGCTTGCGTTTAGGCCTAGATGCCTTACGCGAGCTAGTCTCAGCCATGTGCACAGAACTAATCGGCTTGGTTGCTTCAAGGCACTCAGCTTCAAGTTTCAGGTGACGAGCCACATCATCAAATGTTTTGATGTTCTCATTGTGTGTCAAATTTTGACACATCGTCTCCCATGAACTTGGTAGTGAACGAATCACTGCCTGGACTTGTTGTTCATCAGTAAGATTGTTTCCAGCTGATTTGAGCTCTCGAATCATGGAGGACATTGCCCTAAGATGCTGCTTCATCGTATGTTCAGAGCGCATCTTATATGAATCAAATTTCATTGTTAAGCCACGCAGTCTGGTGGCCGATGTCCCTCCATATCTTAGTTTTAGAGCTTCCCACATTGCTTGTGCAGTTGTATACTGCTCAAATTCACCAATCAAGTCATTATGCATGCTGCTCAACATTGTAAAGCGCGCACATAAATCCTTCTTGCGCCAACTTTCATAGGCAGCAAGATCACGTTGGTGTTGCTTAGTGCTTCCCTCATCGGGTTTACTCAACGAATGAGTTAGAGTCTCTAGGACTTCTTGCTCATTCAGCACATACTGGATTTTGCGGTGCCAAATATTATAATTTTCACCATCCAATTTCTCTCCTTTATTGAGATCAGCAACTATACCTTTGGAAGCCATTTCACTACAAAATTTCATAAATGGGACATTACACACACATTTCAAAAAATTTGACGTTCGATCTAAAATAAACTTAGATAATCAACACACGTCGCAAGATCGAAAATTTGCTAAGCTTCCTAATCATCTCTTGCGCCACTAGTGTTTATTACTAAGTTTAATTTTAATCAATTCGTGCAAAATTATGTATGGGAGATAACGCAACTCAACCATACTCCCACTATTCCATATTTCAATTCTAAACATATTCACAAAATATATGTATTAAAATTAATTCACCAATATTATCAATTAACTATTAAGCCAAACAAGCTATCACAATTTAAACTCATGAGAACAATTCATATAGGCATCTCATTATTTCACTAAGAAATAATTATTTCTTTGTCATGTTAAATATGATATTTAACGTTGTGTAAATATTTTTGATACCATATTTCACTAAAAAATAATAACGGAATTAAATAATTTAAATCAATCAATTCCATATCATTCAATATTTCTTAAAAATATATACACCACCAATAAAGAGCCGCATCATCATTAACAAATGGTAACAGCCCTTTAAATCTAAGAATAATGAATAGTCATGATATTTAAACTAAAAAATACTATTCACGTGTACAGGCTTCAGAACAAACAAAAAAAAAAAAAAAACTTTTAAGCCACAACAAAATTTATGGCCCCACCATCTTCTTCTTCTTTCATATATATATATATATATATATATATATATAGGATTTTACTAACGTGTGCCCTAAGGGCACACATTAATTTTCATTTTTGGAAAATTTTTTCTCGGAAATTGAAAAAGTATTGACAGCTTTTTCAATTTCCGAAAAAAAGTTTCCAAAAGTGGAAGGCTTAATGTGTGCCCTAAGGGCACACATTAACCGAACTCATATATATATATATATATATATATATATTATTTATAATAACGGTGAAACAGGCTTTAGAGGCATCAACATGGCCCACTGTACAGTTTATGCTTAAAAGTATCTAAGCAAATACAAATTAATTTAGGTAGTAAAATATTGTGGGACCTCTTTTTTTTTTTTAATTAATTTGCTATATCTCTAGCCCACGTGATGTGCAGACTGCCCCCTTTTTCTTTTTTTCTTTTTTTTTCTTTTTATTTTTTATTTTTTTATTTTACTATCACTCTTAGCCCACGTGACCTGCAAGTTGTCTTCAACCTTGTTCTTTCAATTTCATTCAGCCAAAAACTGAGCTTCAGACATGAAACTCAAAATTTTATATCGTTTTCATTTCAAATCCATTTTTAACGTACCATATACCAATTTAAAGCTTATGACATATAGATTTATAATATCAAAACATATTTTGTAAACAGAAATCATATAAGAGCAGTTTTGTTCTTAAAGTTTCGGTGTTCTAAGTTTTGTTAAACTATATCTCATGGCACACTTAGAGATTTGCTACAAAACTTAAGGTAGATATTAATACATGTAATATGAACAACATATATTAATTTCAAGGCACGAAATGCTCAGAATCGAAACTTGTCATTGAAGGCCATGTGAGGTGCAAAGAAATTCATAGCATACCATAGAAGCATAAAACGCATTAAGAACAAATCATGTATGCCTATGACATCGAGAACAACCTATAAACGCTCTGATACCAATGTAAGAAATAGAGAATAGCAGCGGATATATAAACAATTGGTTTTTGGGCATACCTCTCTTGGCCTAAGCTGATGATCGCACAGGAGCTTTGAGATTGTTCTACGTTGTCTAGAGCCAGCCTCCACACAGATCAGCTATCCAAACACGTTTTGAATTCCAGTTTGAGCAATCCACGAACCAAAAACATTCCTCTGACGGTGTTGCACACTACTAGAGTGATGCAAACATAACCCACAACCTAAGAGCCTCACAACACTCAATAAACACTATGAGAAATGCAGAATTCGTCCACCCACTAATGGGTACCATTCTTGGTGTTTATATACACACCACTCCATTAATATTGAGTGGGATAGTGGACTTAGTGGGGTAGAGTAACAGTCCAATAATTACTTCTTAACTCTTTGGTGTTACAATCTGATTGAGGCAAATAGAGGGACATGCTCACATTGGGTGACTGTCCATATTCTTTCAGTTTCTAACACAACCCACTAAAACAGAGGTTTGGATCAGGATCAGGTTGGCTTGCAGACTCGGATACCCCTAGTTGAATCAAGCTAAGAGCTTGTGCATCTTAATTTCTTCCTATGCTACTTTAATTGTTGTTTTTTAGCATTGGACGAAATTGCCACATTCTCCAGTTCTTCATACCCATCTTATACATACTCCCAAATCCCAAGTAAAATTCTCATCTTCACAAACCAGAAATCATGGTTTTCCCATACAAAATTGGAGATGAATGTAGTGGGGTTCCCATTTGTTGGTTGATTAAACTCGCTAGGACTGAGTAAGGACCCGGCCCACCCGAAAACCCGGCCCGACCCGACCCGGCCCAACAGGTTTTGGGCAGGTCTGAGAATATTCAGGTCGGGTTTTGGGTCAAAATTTTGGGTTAATTTCGGGTTCGGGTCGGTGTCGGGTCGGCATTGGGTCAATTAAATACACTACTTCAACCCGATTGTTTTTTTTGGAAAAAAACCCTACTCTGTCCTAGTTCTCTCTCCGCCTCCCTCAGCTCTCCGCCTCTGTTCTCTGTGTAAGTCTTCAAGTTTGTGGCTTTGTGGCTAAAGCCTTCAAGTTTCAAAATTTTGTTTTTTTTATTTGCTTTGTGGGTTTACTCTCTCTTCACTCATTTTTTTTTTTCATATATTCTATCCATTTTATCGTGTTTGTTGTGTTGTGCTGTGGGTCTGAATTTGATTTGAAATTGTTGATTTACAAAGGGTGGAGGATCTGAGACAGAGGTGACTTGGGAGGACCAGCAGAACATTAACAGGTTTGGAAGATTAAACAACCGCTTTCACGAGCTTGAGGTTGAAATCAAAGTTGCCAAGGTATTGTTATGATATGGGTTTTGCTCCATTTTCTTATTTATTTATGATTTTAGCATACGAGGTTGTTAAAATAGGTTTGGATTAAACTTGATGTGCTTTCATTTTGTGTTTTTTTTAAATGGTTTGGACTGTCTTTATTTTTACTATTTTGGGAATAGAACATTGTCACTTTCTATTTGGAAATGTTAGTCACCGACTTTGTTGCATAATTTGAGGTGGGTTTCGAGAAATATTTAAAACCCAACTCTAAATTTTGGTTTAATCTTGATGGGTACTGATTTGACTTTTTATTGTGATTTGGGATTTTAGTTATTGAGATTTTTGTGTCATTTTAGCTGGGTTTTGGATTGATTGTGTTTGAAACTTAAAATTTTGTTATTTTAAAATTGTTGCTTTGATTTGATATCAAACTGAAAGTTAAGAGGATTTGAGATCAGATTGTGATTGATGGCTTTGTGGAAATCACCCTGCTTTTTATAGTAGAAATTGGAATAATTTATGGTGCCTAATATCATGCCAATATTGAAAATTTATCCTTTCTTCTTTTGTCACAAATAATGTGCTGCATTCTGTTATTTTCGAACCCTGTAGATGGACATGCAAAGTTGTTCATGTATTTTCTTAAGTTCATAATAATTTAAGTTTTAATTTCCCTTTCAGTTTCAATTGTGCAGGATCACTTTTATTAAGTTTTCCAAAAAAAAAAGAAATCCTAATAATGTAATTTCTTCTATTAAATTTGACTTCTATTAAATGACTTGTTTATTATTGATTTTTCCCCCTTGGTACTGTAGGTGGAAAATATTGGAGCAACTTTCAGTCTAGAGTTTGGAAATGGAAGCTCTTTTGTAATTACTTTAGTTGTACATAGAGTTTTTCAATGCTTATTGGGAAAGAAGTATGCTTATTGGGAAAGAAAAAACTTTAGCCCAAGTGGCGTGGTGTAATGATCTATAGGGGTCTTCTTTTGCTATTAGAAAGACTCCAGCCACTTCACTTTCATGTTATTCCCCCAGTTATCACTAGGATGAAAATGGTAGTGGCTTTAGAAGGCTCCAAAAACTACTTGTTTTCTACGTGGCTTCTAAGGCACAATGAGTGTAACTAATCTGATAATTGGGAAACATTCACTCATTCATACTCGGCGAAAAGGTTGGAAAATATTAAAGAACTTAATCCAATTGAACTCAAACTCCTATTCCTCAAAACAATTCATTACATAGAGTTTCTATTAATGGAGTCAAGTTCTTTTCTATGCCACTACCATATTTGACAATGTTTTTTGTAATTTAGCACGCACAGCCAAAAACCATGAAGCTAAATGATGAACAGAACACGGATTAAAAAAAAAAACAAACAAACAAACCGGGACCCGACCCGAGACCCGAAAAACCGACCCAATTACCAACCCGATTTTCGGGTCGGGTCGGTTTTCAGACAGTGAGACCCGATTTCTATCGGGTCGGGTTTCGGGTCACAGTAAACCCGACCCGACCCGACCCAGTATCAGTCCTAAAACTCGCTATTAGCAATGCTTTTGTTGGGGCTTGTTTTCTCGCCATAAATCCTCACCTCGAGCTTGTTTTTCACTCTAACCAAACCCTATTACAGCTATATTGGCTTTGGAATCAAGGACTAGTACAACAATTCTGACGAGTATTTATCAAATTTTGCTTTCAAAGATTTTTTTTTTAAAAATGAGATAACTATTTTTCTAAATAAGGGAAAGAAAAACGGGCTATAATATATTTGATTTTTACTTGTCATTCAATTGATTCTAGACTTCTTTAAGTATGTGTTTGGATTCAAGTTTATGATTCTGCGTTTACAAGTTTTGCGTTGTTTGCCTTTTTTTTTTTCTTTTTTTTTTTTTTTTAGCGCATGAACAGAAACATCACATGGATATCCATATGCAGAAGACAAAATTCATTGTTCACGCACTGTTCACGAGTCCCACGACACTATTCACACCTTTAAAAATTGTTTTAGTACAGTGTTTTCAGTTTTTAATTTCAGCAAAAATAAGTTATATTCAAAACCCTAAGTACATGAATATACTTTCCAGACATAAATAACAAACCTTACACTTTTCCATTGTACATATTACTAGATGCATGCAAGTAAATTACTAAAAATGACATAAGTTTAAAATTCCTAGCAAATGGGAAATATACCACATGCATAGAAAACTACAAAAACAACTTTTAACAAACCTAACCTCCTCAAAAAAAAAAAAAAACAAAACAAAACAAACCTAACCTACACTATATGTATGGTATTGTAGTGCCATTGGCATTAATTTTGCTGAACCTGCCTTCGGTAAAGTGGTCCGGTTCAGGCGGTTCATACGGGTCCTTTGTTTCAAGCCTTAAACGGCACCGTTTTGGACTCTCTTCCCTGTTTTTTTTTCCTATACGGCGTCGTTTGGACTTTGGAATTGGATCATTCTCTCAAACAAGAAACACTCGCCTCACTCTTTCAATCAAGAAACCCTCGGTAAATACCGGCCGAAATTCAAGATTCGGCCGGCATGGAGTTTGGACTGTAAAACTAAAATCTCAACCAAAAAAAAAAAAAAAAAAAATAGAAGAAGAAAGAAATGAAATAAACAAACGTACCTTACAAAAAAAAATAAAGCAAAACAAAAAAGCCACGGTGAGAAACTTGAGGGAGAAGTGGAGAAAAGTCAGATGAGATGAGCACTGGTAAGTTGAAGAAGACGCACACAAAGAAAAAAAGTAGGAGAAAGAGGAAGACAACATAAAATGACAAAGATGAGAGGAAATTTACCGATGGCTCTTTCTGCATTTTTCTCTCTCTCTCTCTCTCTCTCTCTCTCTGCGTTTTGCTTTTGCCTTTGCACTCTAGAGTCTTCTAGTCTACTGACTCTTCTCTGCGTGATGGACAAAAGGACAACTTGCTTTCCTGTCACCCACTAAATACTTGCTGCTGTCAACTACTCTCTTTTGAAAAAGTTATTGGGTTTTGTTCTTTATTTAATCAAATATTTTAATGGTTTGGCCGGCTAGTCTTCTAGTTTTTTTTGTTTTTAAGTTTTCATAAATGATCCTAGTCAAATGGGCTTGGGCATGACAAATTATTGGGCTGTCAAATGGGCGTGGTAATGACTTAAGATAATTTAGACAAGCTCCTATAAAAAGAGTATAATATTAAACCTTAACAAAAACTATTTATGTTTGCTTAGAATTTAATATTTCTTATTTTCTTTATGAAAGTTATGATATATATATATATAAAACATTTAAAAGATAAATCTCTATATTTTTTTTGAACTATTATAGTCAATTTTTCTATTTATACTAATTTAATATATTTATTTATATTTAAATAATTATTAAATTAATTATGACGTCATCACGGTTCAACCCCGGTTCAATCTTGGTTCGACCTTAAAAACCTTGAACCTCTCTCTTTTACGGTTCAATAAACGGTCCGGGTCTGAAAACCTTGAAAGTGGGTAATCATATACTAAACCAGTATGTGAAATCTCAAGATTTGGATTATGCAAACAAAGGTGTTTGATAAATTTTCTATAGAGATGACCGTAACGTACGTAAACCATTATTATTTCATGCTATGCTCAATGCTGCTAGAATTGGGACACCTTGAGTGTTGTTAGACCTTTACAAAGATGCAAATTGAGGGGTTTTTGCCATTAATTTACATTTTCAAGTTTTTTAAAGTGTTTTTTTCACTATATATAAGAGATCTTCAAACAAGTAAAAGAATTCATTTGTGGATATTAAGAAATGAGATTAATTTGGATGTTGTATTGGATCTAAGAATGCCACGATCTCTGTCAGTCTTGTTGGTGGTGGGCCTTGGGCAAGAATAAGTGATTTACTCAGTTGGTCTTTTCATTGCTGAGAAGGCTTTTTTTAGTACTCAATGTTTTTTTTTAATTAATGTGGCCTGCGATTATTGACTCATTGCAATTGGTTCATACTTCATAGTTCATACATATAACGGGATATACTCTCGGCCCAAGTTTAGTAGTGAAGGCCCATATGCCATGGCAAGCCCAAACATATTCTACTTATGAAAACTTTTCTTTTTACTTTTTTCTTTTGGGAGGGGGGTGGAGAGTGGAGAGTGGGGGGTTGTCATTAACAGATGAAGTATAAGACTCACACACACTGCAAACACTTTGTTTTCTTCCTATCTTTGTACATGTAGTAAAAAAAGTTGACAATTCTGATAAGTGTTTAAGAATTATTGTACTTGAGGACACTTATATATGTTCCAGGTGGTCCCTTTAAGTCTGTTTTCTTATACTCTATTCTCTTTTATATATATAAAGTAGCATTCTTCCGAAAAAACAACGAATAATAGAAGTTCTTTCACATTTCTCTGTAGTCTTCTTGTTATATTTGTTCACATTCTCTTTTCCAAGATTCTTTTAGAATTTTTTTCAAAACGTTTTTTGCCATAACTAATGTTACTAATTTGATTTTTTTACTTGTATTTTGGCTTTAACAAGTAAACATTGTTAAGTAATTAGCTTTAAAACATAATTTATCCTAAATCCAAAATTTATCTAACTTATCTAATTTCTTTAGAAATTTTGGATAACCTTTTCTACTGATTTAAGTCCACATTCTTATTTTGTTTTCTTCCTATCTTTGTATGTAGCAAACAAAGTAGATAAGTCTGGTAATTTAAGAATTATTGTACCTCAAGACACCTAGGCATGTTGCCGCATATTTCTCTATAGTCTTTTCTTTGTGTCTATAACTGGTAGCAACATACCAACTTCTAATCAAGTCTTGTTAAATATATTATAACTTAAAAGAAATCAATATTTTACAAGCAACAAAAAAAAAAAAAAAAAATTCCACCATTACAAGCCAAGTTGGGAGGGAAATTTCAACCCAAGTTATCCTCCATGGAACTGGGTAATGTTACTATGCCACGGGACTACTGGCTCAAGGATCTTAAAAATGTCTAAAATATTTTCTGTTGGAAATTAATGAGGAAACCAATGCTTTACTAGTAAGGTATATACAATTCTGGGTGAACTACGGAGATAAACTCAACTACAGCATAAGAAGGAATCAAAAAGTATAGGAGGGATCAAGAAAAGAGGTGGCCAAGAGGACATTTCTCTCATTTTATATGACAATCATGATTTGACACAGTATTGTCTTCCCTCTATAGATTAAACATGCCAAAAAGAAGGAGCAATGAAAAAACTAAGAGCAGCAGCTCTATCAATGGATTGCTCAACCGACTACTAGTTGAGTCGAAAGGAGAATAAACAGATGCTGGACGCATAAGATCTGTAACATTTTCCTTGGAACAAGTGTAGTTGCAGCGACTAGGACGAGCAACTCTATATACCCCACTACTGCTTAGGATGAAGATATCCTTCCTGTTATCCTCACCAGAAGAAAATATGTACCCCAGTGAGGGAAGAGAACTTCCTGCTGCAACACTGCATTGGATAGGAGAGTCTTGAGCACAGCGGAAAAGAATCTGAGTACTAGTGAAGTTCCCACTATCTGTTGGGCTCTCTGTACCTACCCACATACCATTAGCAAACAAATCTGCATAAAGGTACCTGTTTGCATGATATGGACAATGGAAAAATATACTACCATCAACATTATGCACTTCCAACAGTGTAAAGTACTAAAGAAAAATAAAAGTGCCTTATTTTACAGGTATTGTCAAGAGTGAGACAAATATGATGCCAATACTATTATTTTTTCTCTATTGCAGTATATTTAATTTTATTGGCATTATATATATATATATATATATATATATATATATAATACTTAAAGATTATATGTTGACCAAAAAAACTGTTAAAAGTTATGGTGAGATGGTCTTCATTGCATGCAATTACAATGTTTATTGCTAAATGATGGAACAAAATCTTCAGAAGATGAAATAACATTGTTTGACATTACTTAGGACCCATTGATTAGTAAACAAAAGACTAATGAATTGGAACGAATCGTTGGTCATAAGATCAGTAAAGCCAATTTTTACCTTCCATTCACGCATGGATCAGTCATAGAACGGTAAAAGTAGCCACCTGTGATACATGCAGATCCTGCACCTTTGTTTACCTCAGAGTGGTTGTATCCCATTACAGGGAATATTGGATCAATAGAGCTAGCAGATGTGTATTGCCCCCAGCAGAAGTTGAAAGATTGTAAATAGAGGGGCCCTCATAAACATGCCAACCATAGTTGCCACCCTTAGTGACTAAATCCACCTCTTCATATTGGTCCTATAAGATCAATGACTTAAAGCATTAATGGTATTAGTTAAAGATTAAAAATAAAATAAAAAATCACATAAAAAGAAGCAAATGCACGTCTGAACAACATTAAGAAACACAAAAAGCTTCTAATGTTCACTATGTGTGTATGTTTTTGTGCCCATGTAAAAGCAACAAATCTTGACAAGGAATTAATCTTGGAAACTGCCAACCTGGCCAACGTCTGCACAGAGGAAGTATGAAGGCCTTTCTGAATCAAAACTACATCGCCAAGGATTTCTGAATCCTAGGGCCCAAATTTCAGGCTGCAATTCCTTGTCTTCAGCAAATGGATTATCTCCCGGGACAGAATAATTTACCCATAGATCAAGGTCAGCAATTTCCGTTGCACCTGTAATTTATTTATTGCAAAAAAATAAAGCATAGATGGAGGGTTGCCTAAGTGAGATACAGCAGCATAGAGAAGACCAAAAATTTCAAGAGATATTCTATCTACTCAGTTTAAATACAATAGTAAAAAATCCGATGAGTAGGTTTAATTGCATTACATTTATTTGATATTAGTCACATGCACCTATTGTACATTGTTAGTAGATTAAACAAGGGACGTAGAGAGCTGCAAAACACTACAAGAAAAATGCCTATTAGCGATCAAGAATTTTTGACGGACCCAAAAAGCCCTCTCAAAAAATCTTATTTGTGATGGCAAAATAAAGCCCTCGCAAATACTTAATAAAATGTGAAATATTTGTGACTAACAAGAAAAGCTGTCACAATTATGTGTTATAGCCGTCACAAATACTAATATTTTGGAGGGAAATTTTCCCTCCATATTATTTGCGAGGGCAATTAAAAATCTCTCGCAAAAAGTGTATTATTTGTGACGGTTAAAAAAAAACCGTCACTAATACTAAATTATTTGCGAGGGCTAGGATCGAACTTCACAAATAATCATTAAAATGTTAAAATTTTTGGAGGGAAATGTTCCCAACAAATTATTTTCGAGGGACAATAAAAATCCCTTGCAAAAAGTTTATTTTTTGTGTGGGTTAAAAATATGTCCTTACTAATACAAAATTATTTGCGAGGGCCACGATTGACTTTCGCAAAAAATCATTAAAATAAATTTTTTTTTTGGAGATAAAAGTAATTCTAAAATTCAAAGAAAAATAAAAAGAAACATATAAACATATAGAACTTTGTATTCTTTAGATGAACCTTTTATTTAAAGTCTAAAAAAAAACATTTTATATATATCCTATATAAGAAAGGTTTGTCCTTATTTTCTAAACAATTGTACCAAAAAAAAAAATGATAGCACTTTCAACTTCAAAATGGTAGCCTAAAATTCAAGAATTTCAGCCTTTTGTACTCTCTCTCTCTCTCTCAAAAGTGAATAAAATTTTCTTCCCATTAAAATAATGCATAAAAAAAGAGTTTATAGATCAAATAGTAAATTACATCCGATTGACATGAAAATTGGAATGCATGTTAATAACATATAGAACATGTAATCCAATGGTCAGATTTTCAAAATATGAATTCAATAATAAGTTATTGGGTGATTTAACATTTTTTAGAGTTACATCATGTGTAACTTGAACTCAACTCTATACTTCTTAATTCGATATGAATTTCAACAAATTTACCGTTAGATTACATTATATTCATATATTTTTCATGCTTATAAAATTTCAAGGTGATCAAATATTAATTTTCATGTCATCAATCAATTGTTTAAATTCAAGTTTTTGTAGTTTAAAATAATGCATAAAAAATGAGTTTATAGATCAAATGGTAAATTACATCCGATTGGCATGAAAATTGGCAATCATGATCAGAACATATAGAGCATGTAATCGAACGGTTGGATTTTCAAAATATGAATTTAATAATAAGTTATTGGGTGGTGTAACATTTTTTAGAATTACGTCAGGTGTAACTTGAACCTAGCCCTATATTTCTTAATTCGATGTGAATTTTGAAAAATCTACTATTAGATTACATTATTTTCATATATTTTTCATGCTTACAAAATTTCAAGTTGATCAAAGATTAATAGCCATGTCATTAATTAATTGTTTAGATTCAAATTTTAGTAGTTTAAAATAATGCATAAAATATGAGTTTATAGATCAAATGGTAAATTACATCCAATTGGCATGAAAATTGGCATGCATGTTAAGAACATATAGAAAATGTAATCCAACGGTTGGATTTTCATAATATGAATTCAATAATAAGTTATTGGGTGATGTAACATTTTTTAGAGTTATGTCAAGTGTAACTCGAACCCAATCATATATTTCTTAATTCGATGTGAATTTTGAAAAATCTACCGTTAGATTACATTATTTTCATATATTATTCATGCTTACAAAATTTCAAGGTGATTAAAGATTAATAGTCATGTCATCAATCAATTGTCTATATTCAAATTTTAGAAATTTAAAATAATGCATAAAATATGAGTTTATAAATCAAATGATAAATTACACTCGATTGGCATGACAATTGACATGCATCTTAAGAACATATAGAAAATGTAATCCAACGGTTAGATTTTCAAAATATGAATTCAATAATAAGTTATTGGGTGGTGTAACATTTTTTAAAGTTACATCAGATGTAACATGAACCTAGCTATATATTTCTTACTTCGATGTGAATTTTGATAAATCTACTATTAGATTATATTATCTTCATATATTTTTCATGTTTACATAATTTTAAGGTGATCAAAGATTAATAGGCATATTATCAATCAATTGTCTAAATTCAAGTTTTTGTAGTTTAAAATAATGCATAAAAGATGAGTTTAAAGATCAAATAGTAAATTACACCCATTTGGCATGAAAATTGGTATGCATGTTATGAACATATAGAACATGTAATCCAACGGTTGGATTTTCAAAATATGAATTCAATAATAAATTATTGGTTGGTGTAACATTTTTTAGAGTTATATCATGTGTAACTTGAATCCAATCCTATATTTCTTAATTCGATGTGAATTTTGACAAATCTACCGTTAGATTATATTATCTTGATATATTTGTCATGATTACAAAATTTCAAGGGGATCAAAAATTAATAGTCATGTCATCAATTAATTGTTTAAATTCAAATTTTTGCAGTTTAAAATAACGCATAAAATATGAGTTTAAAGATTAAATGGTAAATAACACCCGATTTACATGAAAATTGGCATGCATGTTAAGAACATATATAACATGTAACCCAACAGTTAGATTTTCAAAATATGAATTCAATAATAAGTTATTGGTTTGTGTAACATTTTTTAGAATTATATCAGGTGTAACTTAAATCCAACCCTATATTTCTTAATTCACTATGAATTTTGACAAATCTACTGTTAGATTACATTATCTTTATATATTTTTCATGCTTACAAAATTTCAAGGTGATCAAATATTAATAGCCATGTAATTAGTTTAAAATAACGTATAAAAGATGAGTTTAAAAATCAAATGGTAAATTACACCCGATTGGCATGAAAATTGGCATGCATGTTAAGAACATATATAACATATAACCCAACGGTTGGATTTTCAAAATATGAATTTAATAAAAGTTATTGGTTGGTGTAACAGTTTTTAGAGTTATATCTGGTGTAACTTGAATCCAACCCTATATTTCTTAATTCACTGTGAATTTTGACAAATCTACCGTTAGATTACATTATCTTCATATATTTTTCAGGCTTACAAAATTTCAGGGTGATCAAATATTAATAGTCATTTCATCAATCAATTGTTTAAATTCAAGTTTTTGTAATTTAAAATAACACATAAAAGATGAGTTTAAAGATCAAATAGTAAATTACACCCGATTGGCATGAAAATTGGCATGCATGTTAAGAACATGTATAACATGTAACCAAACGGTTGGATTTTCAAAATATGAATTCAATAATAAGTTATTGATTGGTGTAACATTTTTTAGAGTTATATCAGATGTAACTTGAACCCAATCCTATATTTCTTAATTTAATGTAAATTTTAACAAATCTACGGTTAGATTACATTATCTTCATATATTTTCATGCTTACAAAATTTCAAGGTTATCAAATATTAATAGCCATGTTATCAATCAATTGTTTAAATTCAAGTTTTTGTAGTTTAAAATAACGCATAAAAGATGAGTTTAAAGATCAAATGGTAAATTACACCCGATTGGCATGAAAATTGGCATGCATGTTAAGAACATATATAACATACAATCCAACGGTTAGATTTTCAAAATATGAATTCAATAATAAGTTATTGGTTGGGGCTGAAGTTTTTTTTAAGTTTTTTAATATTAATTTAATAAAATTGGTAAATCAGATGTCAATAGTGAAATATGTTTTTTCTCTTCAAATTTGGGGTGAAGTGTAGTTTTTCCAACTCTCAAAATTTCAAAGTAACAACGACTAAAGAGTGAGGTAGTTTTGCCAAAAAATATATACAAATTTTATGTTTTATGTTTTAAATATTGAGATTAAATTTCTGTAAAATAAATTCACTTACACAATATATTTATTTTATTTTAAATAAATCCCCACAATAAGTAGTTTTTGGTTATAGAGGGATTTATTATTATTTTAAATAAATCCCCCCCCCTCCTCCCACCAATATCGTTTTTACCTTAAAAATAAAAAAGAAAAACCCTATCTCCCTAACCCTCCCTCTCCCTCTCCCTTTCCCTCTCATTATAAAAAAAAAGGCGGCCAATTTTTTGCAATCCCCCGCCAGGTCTCTCCGTCTCACTAAAAAAAAAAAAAAAAAAAACTCTACTTTTTTTAGAAAAAAAAAAAAGAAAAAAAAGAAATCTACCTCAAATGCCTCTCCTTCTCTAACCTAACCCCAAATCCCAAATCTCCAAACACAAATGCCTCTCCCTCTAACCAAACCCAAAATGCCCATTCAAACCCAACTTAACCACCTTTCCTGCATAAACCACAAACCCCAACTCTCCAAATACAAACTCCCAACTAGCTACCATTACTGTACGGATCTGTCAGAATTCCCAACTATTGCTGCAAAGAGTCCAACCATGCCACCTTGAGAGTTTTGCTGTTGTCTATGTTGCTATCAAACACGGTGTAGGTACATTTGCTAACCCTCTCAATTCTTTAAATGATACCCATGTATTGGTTGACTTAGTCGTAGTTCTTAAAATGCAATGCTATGTGGTTTGTTTCAATTCATATTTAGATATATAAGTTCCCTTGGGTGTTGTCTATTTGAGATGCCATCTGTATGTGGGGTGGGCTATGTGTCTTCAAGTGGTGAATCTTGAAGTTGTCAAATATCTAAACCCTCACAATTCCTTCTGAACTAAAAGTTTTATATTAATTATTATGTGAATTAGTTTAATGGCCTTATCATTGCAATACTTCTCAATTTAGACAAAAATGAACTAGTAACTAGGTATTAGATTCATATTATTTCAATATCTTCTTTTAAAAAAATTATAGATTGATAAATATTAGTTCAAATCTCATACAAATATATGAATAATTTTCTATAGATTGGTTTTTTTACTGTTTTTACCCTGCCAATCCTGTTTTGAATGTACCTATTATATGATTTATATCATTATCATATAAAATACGAGTGGGGTGGGGGGTTAAATTGTGCTTATTTTTCTTTGATGATTGCTTACTATAAGTTTATACCACATGTATGTTTGAGTCTAAACAAATCCTTATCCTTTGTTCTGTGTTTTAGGACTATGCATGCTTTGTTGTCCTGTTTGAATTTTTTATTAGTTTTTTTTTTTTCTTTTTTTGGAGGGAAGAGACGAATTTTTTATTAGTTATGTATATAATGCAAGTTAATTTAATTTCTTTAATTGACTTGATTTCATGTGTTATAATTCAGATCCTCATACCCGCCTTATTAACCAATATTATTGGCAAAGTTATATTATAATGAAAGTTGTTTGTTATGTTCTATAATTTCACAGCTCTAACACAAGAGTTCCTTTTCTCCCTCTACTTGGATCAAGCCGCATTGGTTTTTGTGGACTTAAGAAGAATTTTGCAAGGGCTGGTCATTTAAATTAAGCATATAATACAAAGTTCAATTTATTATCTATGTTTTCTTTTAGAATAAACCCATAAAATAATTAGTCATGTATATCTATATTGATATTGATTGAAGCTATTTATTTATATATGTTTTTATAATTAGTTTTTTTTTACATCAAAATACAAACTTTTGTATCTTATTGAAAAAATATATATTGTGGTAATCTTTGGAACGCTATAAGGAATGTTAAATGCGGAAATTTTGTAGAGTTATCTGATGTGAGTTTTAAATGTGTAAGGCTTGTAGTGAGCTGAAAATCTATAGATTACTTGAAAAAGTTAATTAGGATGACGATGTTGACAACATATTTGTCCAATCTCAATTGTTTGGCTTGAGATTTGCTTTAGGTTGTGTTGATATTTCTATTTTGTGGCCAAATATGCGAATCCTTTATATTTCTATTTTATAAGACCTAATGTTAACTGTGCTAGTTACTTTTAAGAGTGCATAATTATACATGTGTTAGCAACCATTATTGTTGTTAGTTATATAATATGATGCTTTATAGGGAGTAGATAAAATGTCAGTTGATAAATTTTGGATGCATCATTCTACTAGATATATTAATGGGGTTGAAAATTTTCTTGAGTATGCATTTAAACATTCAATAAATAAAGATATGCAAAACAATTATCTGTGTGTTGATTGTAGCAATAAGTATTGTTGGATTGAGGATAAGGTCTAGTATCATCTTATACTAGAGTATCATCTTTTACTAGTGGGTTATGTCTTTAACACAATCATATTGGAAATACATATTTATATTATATACTTTTATCATATTAATACTAACTAATAGTAGGTAGACGTGGCAAGGGCTTATTAAAAAAAAAGGCATACATGGCAAGGAAAGGTAAAAGTAAAGGCAAAATCATCACACCAAAAGCTACTCGAGAGATTACTATTCTTTTTCACCAAAAACTAAATGGAGCTTGGACGACTTTTAGTGAATACCCAAGATCTGAACCCGAAACTCTATATGCTTGCTATAGAGCTCAACATTTTAAGCATAAGCAACTAGATGAGGAAGTGAAGAAAGAATTTGTAGAATTGGTGAAACGCTGTTATTCTGATTGGATGTTTCACTTTAAAAATCCTATTTTTAAGAAGTACATAGAGAAAGAAGATCATTATAAGAATAATCCTTCCTTCATTTCTACATCTTTTGGAAAAAGATGGTGGATAAATGGATGGATGAAGATTAGGAGGTGAGTATAAATGAAATACATGCCATGAATTCTCTCTATCTCTCTTGCACTCTCTTTAACCATTATTTGTTATTATTTTTATAAAAGCTAATATTCTAGTGTATGAATTATGTTTAATGTTTTGTTTTTTTTTTTTTTTTTTTTTTTTAAGGATGACACGAGGGAGGTTGAAAACAGCTTGGAGGGTAACTCGGAGGAAGACTAGTATAGATCTTGTCATAATTCTAGTTGTTTAAGTTTAAAACAATGTTTAATTTCAGGATTTCTTTGTATATTCTATATTTTAAAGTTTGAACTTATATGAATTTTTATCTTTCAATTGATCAATTTTTAGTTATTATTGTACCATCGTAACATGATAGTTAAAAAAAAAAAATTATATAAAATAATTAAAAATAAATAAATAATAAAATATTTCAAAAATTATATAAAATATTATCACCGATGACATAAAAATTTGGTCATAAATAATTTTATAGTGACGATAAAGTCCCTCACAATTTATAGAATAGTGATGCCACTTAACCCCTTGCAAAAACATTTTATGCAATAGCTTAATGTAGTCACTGTTATTCCTAACTAATTGCGAGAGGTTAAAAGCCCTTACAAATAAATTTTAGCAACGTCATTATTTGTCTCTAAAAAGTATTTCGTCAATTTGGAATTCGCAAATAATTAATTGCGAGGAACGTCCTCACAAATAGTTGTTAACGACGACTGTTTTTCCTTACTAAAAATAAGTCGTCGACTTTTCTTGTCGTTTGATAATATATTTGTGAGGGCAGATTTGTTCAGTAACGACGATAGATTGCCCTCGTAAATTATTTATTTGCGAATGTATGGTTGCAAAATCTCTTTTAACAACAAAAGCAAATACGACGGCCTTTGAAGGCCATATGCCCTTGCTAATAACCTTTTGCGATGATATTTGAATTTTTGCGAGGGTATTTGAGTCTCGCTAGTAGACTCTTTTTTTGTAGTGAAACTTGATCTGTTCGGTGAATTATGACAGGAGATAAAGGGTGGTCTTGTGCTAGTGTCAATAGTTGGGGATAGTTTTGTGTTTATGAAGATAAAAATGATTTCGTGGAATGTTAGAGGTTTAAATGATCCTCGGAAATGACTTGTGGTAAAGAATTTGCTACGAGAGTGGAAGTGTGATGTTATTTGTTTACAGGAGACGAAAATTGCTAGCATGAATAGACAGCTGGTTTGTAGTTTGTGGAGCTGTCCATATGTGGATTGGGTTGTTTTGGAGGCTAATCGGACTGCTGGTGGTATTTTGCTTATGTGGGATAAAAGAGTTTTGGAGAAAATGGAGGTTATGGTTGGTACTTTCTCAGTTTCGGTAAAGTGGCAAGGGGCGGGGGATGGTTTTATATTGGCATGCTTAGGGATGTATGGCCCAAATGAGAATATTGAGAGGGGTCACATGTGGGATGAGTTGGTGGGTATTCAGCAGTATTGGAGGATACCATGGTGTTGCTTTGGGGATTTTAATATTGTTCGCTTTCCTAGTGAGCGTAGGGGTGAGAAATGTTTGACCTTGGCTATGGAAAAATTCTCTAAATTTATTGAGGATCTTAACTTGGTTGACTTGCCTTTGGAAGGAGGTAACTATACTTGGTCAAGTGGTACTGACCATCCAGCGATGTCTAGGATTGATAGAGCTTTGGTCACTCCAGATTGGGAGGACCATTTCCCGGATGTTATTCAAAAGATTTTACCCCGTCTTATCTCAGATCACAGTCCAATTCTTTTGGAGGCAGGGGGAATGGCAAGGGGGAAATGTCCGTTCAGATTTGAAAATATGTGGTTGAAGACGGAGGGATTTGTGGATAGCGTTCATTCCTGGTGGAATCGGCATTCTTTTGTAGGTACACCGAGTTTCGTGCTTGCAAAAAAATTGAGGGCTCTAAAAGAGGACATTGTGCAATGGAATCGCCGAGAGTTTGGTAATGTAGAGCACCAAAAGAATCAATTATTGGAGGAGCTGAAAAAATTAGATGCCAAGAAAGGGGACTTTGGTCTCACTGTTGGGGAGAAAGGTCATAGGGCAGCTTTGAGGTCCCAGGTGGAGCATCTTCTTTCCTTGGAAGAAATTTCCTAGAGACAAAAATCTAGGATGTTATGTATCAAGGAAGGGGATAATAACACCAAGTTTTTTCACAAAATGGCTAATTCCTATAGAAGGTTTAATCATCTAAGGACCTTGGAGGTGGATGGGGTGGTTTTTGAGGAGGAATCCGAGGTACCTAATCAGGTAGTACAATTTTATAAAAATTTGTACGAGATTGAGGGGTGGAGGCCTTTTGTGGAGGGTTTGGAATTTGATCGTATTGGGGATATGGAGAGGATTTGGCTTGAGAGGAAGTTTGAGAGAGAGGAGATACTTCAAGTTATAAGTAATTTGGAAGGGGACAAAACTCCAGGTCCGGATGGGTTTACTATGGCGTTTTATCATCATTGTTGGAGAGTAGTGGAGAAAGACGTCTTAGCGGTCTTTGAAGAGTTTTTTCAACATTGTATGTTTGAAAAATCCCTCAATGCTACCTTCATTGCATTAATTCCTAAAAAGAATGGTGCTTCTAATATTAAAGATTTCCGACCTATTAGCTTAGTGGGGAGTGTGTACAAAATCTTGTCTAAGGTTTTGGCAAACCGATTGAAAGTGGTTTTAGATCAGTTAATTTCTAAGAATCAGAATAGCTTTGTGGGTGGGAGACAAATTCTTGACTCGATTCTCATTGCGAATGAGTTTGTGGATAGCCGAGGGAAGAGTAAGGTTCCTGGAGTCATTTGTAAACTTGATATTGTGAAAGCCTATGATCATGTGAATTGGGAGGCTTTGTTGAATTTTTTGAATAGAATGGGTTTTGGAGTGAAGTGGTGTAAGTGGATTCGTACTTGTATCTCCACAATTCAGTTCTCTGTTCTGATTAATGGTTCTCCAACTGATTTTTTTGATAGTTCGAGGGGTTTAAGAAAAGGGGATCCATTATCTCATATGCTATTTTTGATTATGATGGAAGTGTTTAGTAGGATGTTGAGAAAAGTGGAGGGAGCTGGCTTGATCCGTGGTTTTAAAGTTGAGGGTAGGAGAGGTGAGGTGGTGGAGAATGTGTTACACATCTATTATTTGCAGACGATACTATCCTATTTTGCGATGTGGATGTGGAGCAAATTCTTCATGTTTGGTTGTTGTTACTTAGTTTTCAAGCGGTAACAGGTTTGAAGGTTAATGTGCATAAGAGTGAAATTGTTCCAATTGGGGAGGTTGTTGATATGCATGCCCTGGCTGAAATTTTGGGTTGCAGAGTTGGAGAGTTGCCTATGTCTTATCTTGGTATGCCGTTGGGGGCTTCTCATAACTCCCCTTCAATTTGGAATCCTATTTTGGAAAAATTTGAGCGAAAATTAGCCGGGTGGAAGAAGTTGTATTTGTCTAAGGGGGGTCGATTAATGTTACTCAAGAGTACGCTATCTAGTCTTCCTATCTATTTTCTATCGTTAATCACAATTCCTACTCATGTGGCTAATAAAATTGAAAAGTTGCAAAGGGTCTTTCTATTGGGTGATAACAAGACTCATCTAGTAGGATGGGATAAAGTTTTTGCGCCTATAGCCAATGGTGGCTTAGGGATAAGGAAACTTACTACTTTCAATAAGGCCTTATTAGGGAAATGGTTGTGGCGGTTTGGGAAGGAAGAGGATCAGTTATGAAGGAGGGTGGTAGCTTCAAAATATGGGGAAGAATGGGGGGGATGAATCTCAAAGCTAGGTAGGGGAGTTCATGGGTGTGGTTTGTGGAGAGGTATTCGCATGGGATGGGAGGATTTTAGCAAAAATTATCAGTTTGTTGTTGGGTTGGGGAATAGAGTGAGGTTTTAGCAAGATGGGTCGTGTAGGGTTCAACCTTTTCAATTGGCTTTCCCAAGGCTGTATGGTATTGCCATTGATAAGGAGGTATCTGTAGAAGCTTCTTTATCTAGGCAGGGGGTGGAGGATAGAAGAATTTGGAATATTCGTTTTATTCGAGAATTTAATGATTGGGAGATGGATGAAGGGCTGCGTTTTCTTCATATATTAGGAACTAATACTCCTCCAATAGATGTGGGAGACCGGATGAGATAGAAGTTGAAGCCTAATGGGGATTTTGACACCCGGTCATATTATAACAAATTTAGGGACTCTCCCTCAATTGCCTTTCCTTGGAAAGCTATATGGAAAGTAAAGGCCCCTAGGCGAGTTTCCTTTTTTGTTTGGTGTGTAGCTTGGAATAAGAACCTAACGGGTGATAACCTAAGATTGAGGAGATTGGTTTTTGTGGACTGGGGTATTATGTGCCGAAATTATGGAGAGACGGTAGACCACTTACTTCTTCATTGTGAGATGGCTTATCGGTTATGGAGCTTTGTCTTTATAACTTTTGGCTTGTCTTGGGTTATACTTAGATCGATCCCAGATTTGCTTTTTGGCTGGTGGAATTGGTTGGGGAAGCACTCGTCTCAGATTTGGAATTTAGTTCCGTTGTGCATCCTTTGATGTATTTGGAAGAAACGGAATCGGCGGACTTTTAAGGATTTGGATAGTTCTGGTGATCAGATGCTTGCTTCTTTTAGTGGAACGCTTTTTTATTGGTCTCGAGCATGGGGATTCATGACTAGTGATTCTCTCCCTTCTTTCCTTAGCTCTCTTTCTCTTTGTAATTAATATGTTGATTGGTTTTCTTTTTTGTTTTTTCTCTGTTTTCTTCTTCTTGTATTTTCTGGGTTTGGTCTATGTTCTTCTTGCACAGAGCAGCCTTTCGTACATATATCATTCTTACTTATCCAAAAAAAAAAAGTTTAATATGATGAAACTGGAATTCTTTTGGAAATGTAAAGTTAATTAAAAGTAACATAAATTCGGTCAAACATATTTCAAATATAAAACAACCAAGACCTCCCTTGTCCTCCACTAAAACAAGACTCTAAAAAGTTGTTTTGTTCCTCAAAAAGCAAAACCTGCCCCTAAAGCCATAACAATGAAAACTGATATCCATTAAGTCATCGGATTATTCATCATATTAGATTTTACTTTATATTGAATTGAGAAGAAAGTGGATGTAGAGATTGTGTCTTCAATCATATTGAAAAATTATAATCTGCTTTTGTCCTAAAGTTCTGTATTGTTAAATATAGAAGGAGATGACTCCAAGCAACTTTAAAAGAAGTGTTACTTGCCCTTCCTGTCAAAAAGATTTTATTTTTCAAAGTCCTTTTTGTTGGGGCCTAAAAAACATGTTTTCAAAAACCGCATCATAAATTGAATGCCTTATGCAAGTAGAACCATAGAAAACAATATGCATTTGAACAGAAAAGCAAAGGGCCGAAACCTGATGTGTAAAAGGCCCAAACAGAGATATAGACAACACATTTTTCCAGTACTTACTTGATATGTTATCTATGTCATGATGGGGAGGTAAACATCTTGGGGAGCTTCCTTGAGTAATTAATATAACATATAGAGACACACTTTTACCCAAAAGGCCTAAGCCCAATGGGTATGTGCTCAATTATGTTATATTAACTACTCATTCTTCTCATCTTTATTCAAAGTGGGACTTCACTCACACGTGTAACCCAACAATCTCCCCCTCACGTGTGAGTCTCTGCCACTCTGTGGGCTTCAAGACTTCTCTGTGGGCCATGAATAAGTCCTACTCGTTCCCCCTTGTCTAATGGGCTTTTCACTTCCTCAGCGCGTCATCCATGGGTCTCTCGTACGCCATCCATGGGAACCACGTGTCAACCCTGCACGCACATCCATGGGAACTCCGCATGTCCATGTCCATGGAAACCTCGCTTCTGCCATTCTGTGGGCTTCAAGACTTCTCTGTGGGCCATGAATAAGTCTTACTTGCTCCCCCTTGCCTAATGGGCTTTTCACTTCATCAGCGCGTCATCCATGGGTCTCTCGTACGCCATCCATGGGAACCACGTGTCAACCCATCACGCACATCCATGGGAACTCCGCACGTCCATGTCCATGGGAACCTCGCACCTCATCATTGTTTAGCACCATTTGCAAGCCATTTGTTGGGCTTTTCTTTTCTCCAGGATTTTTGTGTGTGGGCCATTAAGGCTTTCTTTGTCCCCGCTGGGTAGGGACCATGAACACCTCACCACCTTCGCCGCACACCACCATGAGCTCTGATACCACTTGATGGGGAGATAAACACCTTGAGGAGCTTCCTTGAGTAATTAATATAACATATAGAGACACACTTTTACCCAAAAGGCCTAAGCCCAATGGGTATGTGCTCAATTATGTTATATTAACTACTCATTCTTCTCATCTTTATTCAAAGTGGGACTTCACTCACACGTGTAACCCAACATGTCAAGCCTCATTATCTTTCCAAGCAAGGATTTCTTGTTTTGTGCAAAATTGTTAGGGTCTCCTAAACTTCCACCATCTCCCATCATGAAGTACAGGTAACCATCTTCAGGTCCAAAAAGAATCTGACCACCATGATGAGTAGTAAATGGAAGGCCCATAGTGAATATTCTTTTGACTTCCTGGGGTTTGACGCTTGTTACCTGTAATTGAGGCAAAGCTGATGCAATTAAGACCACCAAGGGATATAATTAAAAGAAATGGCTCTAGAAAACCATGCAGAATTTTACTGAGGAAGGTTGCGATGCGGTGCCATTAGCAGTAAACTCTGCTATGACGCTGGAATATTGACATGGCTGTGCCCCATATTCAGTGTATAGCTTTGAAGGATTACAACTGATATCTGAGTTACATGAACACCTTCCTGAACATCCTGGCCACTTAGCCTTATCACAGTTGAATGACACAAAAAAGCGTCCATTCTGTTGAAAGTTTGGATGAAATGCAATTCCCAACATTCCAAACTCAGCATCAGAATATACTTTTATCAGTTAAATCAAGAAAAGGATTTGATTTGTCAATTGCCAATAGTGCTCCTGATCCTTGCTCCGGAACAGTTGCCAACCATGTCTTACCTGGTTGGTCGGATAAGAAGACACGATTTGACCCATCAGGATGAGCTACCATGTTAAGGTAGGATCCATTCCCAATTTTCTCAAGGCAAATACCACTTGGTGGACTTAAATTTTCAGTTTGATTTAGTACAACTGGTCCACCATCAAAACATACCTCTCCAGCTTCAGAAGCTCCACCAAATTCATTGCAGAAAGCACTTTTTGATTGCCATATGTCAGTCAGCTTGGAAGTAGAATTAAATGGCATACCACCTCTGTCTTGCAATGCATAAGGAGAATTTAATATTGATACATTTTTGCATTCATCCCAAACCTTTGAACAAAAATCAACTTCAGCAAGTTGGGATTGGGTTGAGTTTGCTGAAACTGTGGAATTGCAGAGAACAGGAACCTTCCAAGGTGTTGAATCAATTCGATAGAGCTCTGCTGAGAACTGATCACATCTCTGCCATGCATATACATAACTGATATATGTAAGTGGTGAAAAATGCTTCCATGACACTTCAGTTAGTTTATGGTTCTAAGTGTCTTAGTAGCTCATGTCAGCATTAAATTAAATGGCAACAATACTTAAGTTGCTATAAACTTCAAACTAAGAGCTGCCTTCATGCAGCTATTTGTTGGAATTTTCAAAGGCACTCAGTGAATGCTGATTTATCACATAACAACATTTGAGGAATATATTAAAGGGTAATCATTATCATTATGCACACTCATCTTTAATCAATATGAGCCAAGTCGATAGGCCACATTCCAAATTTTAAATCATAAGCCATGTATGAGTCATCAAGTAAAGTATTACTAGTACAACTAACATTTAAGCATTCTGAATTTTATCTTGCATTTGACAATTCCTTTCTCTTTTTATCAAATCACAAGAAGTAAAGAACGATGTAGATATTGTCACAATCAAGGATCATGCAACAAATAGCAGTAGCCACTATTTAGTCATTGAAAATTAAAATTAAAATTTAAAAAAAAAAAAAAAAAAGACCCAACTTTTTCATAAGCAATATAGAGGCACAGTAACATCAACAAGGAGTGAAATCAATAATCAGCTGAAACTTATCATTATAAAAATCTGGCAGAGCATCTTACTGAGCAGAGTATTGATTTCAGAAGAGAACTGCAGCCAAGATCAGAGACATTCATTGCCCTAAATTGATTGAGCAATTGGATATCATCAGTGGAGCTACAACAAACACTACCTTCGTATTGACAGAAAACAAGCGGCGTCTTTGGCCTAAAAGGTGCTCCTATTCAAATAAAACAGCCATGAAATTAGTCAACATACAAACAGAACCGAAAAAAAAAAGACAAATTGAACTGAAATCTAAACCATATTCGTGCTCCATTTGCTTGCCAACCTACTACTGGCTTCCAAGTTTTCATATCCATGTATGCCATTTTTATGGCAATCAAACAAAGCATAAAGAAAAGAACCTGAAGGGAACTAAATTTGGAGAAAAGTAAGAAAGACACTCACTCATATTAGTACACAAGGGAAGTGAAAAGCAATAATCAGTGAGCAGCAGCAGGTGAGAAAACAAGAAGGTTACAGTAACAACACTCCTCATCTCTTTGAAATGACAAGCAATCACAAACAACAATGAACAAAACCAGCCCTCCCTTTCTCCTCCTTGGAAACCCAGTCACTATATTTTTATCCAAAGTCCAAAGACCCAACTGAACAATTAGACACTAAAATACAATCGAACATATAATTATATATCACTCCTTAACAAGTTAGTGCTCTTCCAACTCCTTCTCTATCACACTCTCCTCTACCCAATGCTAACAGCCAAGTAATATTGAACATTTCTACCCAAAAAATAATAATAATAACAATAAAGAAAGTTGCTGCCTTCTCTAGTCATCAAAGGTGATATTCTATGAAGCACGGGTGCGTTTCGGGACTCGGGTGCGGGTGCGAGTGCGATAATTTTGAAAAAAGGTGGGTGCGGGTGCAGCAGGACTCGGCGATTAAAAAATTATTAAAAATATTTTTATTTACATTTTTAATATATTGCTAAGCATACTTTTTCACATTATATAAACATATATCAAATTTAAGAGCAATAGTAGATAATAATTAAAACATGTTCATAAATTAAATACAATCCACAAAATTGAAACTAAAACATTCCACAAAATTAAAAGCTAATTTCAGCTAATTTATCAATTTCAAATCTAAATATCTATCCAATAATTAAAATAATACTATTAAAACAATTTTACTATTAAAATATTCTTTAAAAAAATTACTATTAAAAACGCAATATAAAGCCTTAAGTTAAAACTGTTAAATATTAAAATAGTTTTATTATTCATATATTTACGTGTGGGCCATAGAAATAAAGTTTTTGTCAAATCTCTTTACCATTTTCAACAACCAGTCACGTGGTAGGTTCACAAAACAAAAAGAAAACATAAAACAAGGTAAGGAAAATTTAAAATAAAATTGAAAAGTACGAGCAGACAAAACGAAGAAAGGAGGAGGAGAAGAAGAAGAAGAAGAAGCAGCAGCAGCCACCTCTGCCATGGACGAAGAAAGGAGAAGATGAAAAAGAAGCAGCAGCCGCCGTCTCTGCCATGGACAAAGAAAGAAGAAGAAGAAGAAGAAGAAGCAGCAGCAGCCGCCTCTGCCATGGCCTGAGTTCATTCTAGCAACCGTCGACGTGTTGGAAAACTGCTCTGTAAAGGGATGAGTTCGCCGGTTTCGCCGGATACGGTCCGATTCGACCCGATTCAGCGCGAATCGGCCTGAGTTTGAGCGGCGTTGGCTAAAAAAAAAAAAAAACACGTGGCCCGACGCGGCCGGACACGCGGTCAGCGGCGTCCCTCGCGCGTCGCTGCGTCGGACGCGGGTGCGGCTCCTCTGGCGCCGCGTCCGTGCTTCCCAAGTGATATTATAAACGAAAAGTGTGACAATTCGATTCTATTTACTAAAAAGAGCAAATGGGAGAGAAGTACAACAAAACTCAAATTCCAACTGGTTCTTCATACAATAAAGAGAGTCGACAACATTACCAGACACGTTGAAACTTGAAACTCCATGCTTTTTGGGTCTTGTTTCATTACAAGAAATGAACCCTATAAATATAAAATCAAAAAATTCAAAATCTTCTGGCGATGGAACGCTCATGCTCTCGCTCTCTTGAAGAAGAAAATGAGTTAGTCCGAAGTACCAAAAAAGTTAAGGATTCACACCATGCAATCGATACAAGCACGCCTGTTCGTGATGGGGAACCTAACTATCCAACCAAGCTTTCCTTCAGGGATAAGCTAGTGGGGGAAATACTGGGAGCTTACTCCCAAGCTTTTGCTTTCTCGGATCACATGGAAGCGGATTCTGTTAGAAAAACACTAATTTTCTTGTCTCTATAAATTTCTAGAGTCCTCTAGAAACTTCTAAAACTTCTCGCACAATCTCTCTCTCTAGAAACTTCTAGAGTTCCACTCAATTTACTTCTCTCCAGAATTCTCTAGAAAGTTCTCTTGCATTTCAGAAATTTCTATATGATGCTCTTTCCGGATTTCTCTATGAGATATCCCTAGAGACTTCTATGAAGAAGTAAATCTTAGCCACATGTTTATAGAATAGTCTAAAAGCTTGGTAAATAAAGTGTTCAAAAAGAAGATGCTAGAAGCTTCAAGCTGGTTTCCTAACCAACATACACCTATTATAAATAGATGTGGTGGTATGTGAAGAAGTGTGTGAGATTAGTGAGACTAGTGTGAGAGACTAGTGAGACTAGTGTGAGACTAGTGAAGTGTGAAGTGGAGAAATAAGTAAGAGCTATTGTGTATTGTCAGTACATAGGTGTCTAGAGAGTTGGTGTGTGTCTTGTAAAAGCTAAGTGTTGTAATTCAAAGAGTTAAGTTTTTAATAAGAGCTCTCTTGTTTAATCATTTGTTTAATAATCTGGTGTCAGAGTTTCTGCTAACTCAACAGATTTAGGCTCGGATGAGGAGATTGAGGAGGTTAGGGAAGGGCTTGCTACGGTCAGCTTATCAAAAGAAACCAAGCAATGAATCTGAGCTCTATGGGCAAAAGCGCTCATCGTTAAAGTTTTTGGCAAGTCAGTGGGATACAACTATCTACACTCAAAGTTGCTGGGACTTTGGAAGCCGTCTGGGAGAGTTGACATGGTAGATCTTGGTAGGGATTTCTTCCTGTTAAGATTCTCAGCAGTAGAATATTTAGAAATGGTGCTTAAGAAAGGCCCTAGGTTTATCGGGGAACACTTCCTGTCCATCCGACGATAGGAAGCGAACTTCAAACCATCTGAAGTGTTAGTTTCTTCGATGGCGGTGTGGGTCAGGCTTAATAAACTGCCCATCGAGTAATATAATGCAACGGTGCTCCGCCAGATCGATCAGGTGCTAGGAACGGTTCTAAGGGTAGACACGCATACCGCCATGGAAGCCAGGGGCAGATACGCCCGTATTTGCGTCCAGGTGGATATGAGTAAGTCGTTGATTACTACAATAAGAATTGGTTAGCGTTGCCAACCTGTTGCTTACGAAAGGGTGAATAGGCTTTGCTTTGCCTGCGGCCGTCTAGGCCATCGGTGAGAAGCCTGCCAATTTACCATCAAGCCCTTTTCCCCGGTTTCAAAAGATTCCCTTGAGTCCAACAACGCTGACAAAGGGGACCAGGTGCCACCCTCACCTGAGGCACAACCTGAGGCTTCAACTGGGAATCAAGACATCTCGGAGGAGGAGTCCAGCAATGCTACTTTTGGCCCTTGGATGGTCGTTTCACTGAAACGAAAAGAGACTAGATTGCATAAGAAAAGTTATAACAACCCCTTAGCAAATTTTAGACATGCATCCTTGCACGTAGACGATAAAGAGCCGTTGGGAAATAAGGTGTTTGAAAAAGAGCTTAGTGGGCCAGGGGTCACGAGCAAGAGTGAGGGTAAAAGGAAAGCCCAAGATGAGTCAGGCTCGAAACCACCGATTGATGAGAAGGAGTTTAACACGAAATCAAATGGTTTAGTGCATATGGGCTCAGGGCATGGTAGTATCGAGAACGTGGGCCGATTCAGTAATGGATCGTCAAAAGCTAAGCCTAACTCCAATTCAGTCAAGGGCAAGAAGGACTTTGCATGGAATAAGGCGACTTCCACTAACTCGTCCCATGCTGTCTTCTCTAAAGACAGTCTAAACACTAAAACCGAGTGGTCCCTCAGCATCTCTAAGATTCAGTCCGACCTTGATGGAGAGTTCAAATTCGGCAGCAACTCAAGGCATAAAATGGGCGATCAATGTGGACGGCATGATAGTGGAGATACTGAGAGTGATCATAGAGGAGATCAGAGCTCATCCCACTCACACCATGGGATGGTTCAACCCCAAGCTTCAAAAGGCATGGAAGTTGTTGTTTTCGTTAACTCCGATGAGCTCAACGTTGGGTTATCTCCACCTAGTAAACCCAGCTTGGGAAAGGATGACCGACCCATGGTGGAAGTTCCTTTCAGACACACTAGGTCCCGAAGAAGCGAGAACTTTGGTTTGGAATCTCATCCCTCAAATATCGGCAACTCCAGTATTATGCAAAACAATACCGGAGGAGAGCTTGTCTGCGAGAAGAATGCTAGAGAACTAAGCCATTGCAATGGTATTCATGGGAAATCGGCATGCCACAAAGCTTCTGCAGGTCTTCCAACCCATCACAGAGTTCAGTATTCACTCGATAGCCACAGAGAAAATGATGGGTGTGCTAGAACATTGTGTGACACTGATGCCTGGCAAAGATCAGACGACAGAGATGGTGAGGATGACCGGATGGAATTTGATGGAGGAAGCGAAACTACTTCCTCCGTTTAATGAGTGTCCAACCCCCAACCATTGTTTAGTCATGAATATTTTAGCCTGTGTTAGGACATATGTGATTCAATTTTAGGAACATATGTCATTATTTTATGTAATTGGCTAATCCTTTGACAAAACGCACTTTACTTGTAATTTGGTAGATCTAGGATGTGTTTAATGCTTTAAGAAACAATGTTTCAAGTTCAAGTGTTAAAGCCATGCAAGTCTGTCCAAGAATCAAGTAATGAAATGTTGGATTTTAAAACTCAACAGCTAGCATCTATCGAGGTTTAAAAAGCTATGAAGCCCGAAACTCGACAGCTAGCTCGATAAATACCTTATCTATCGAGGTTTATGAAACTCAGTTTTTTAGAGCTGATTTTCATCTAATCTGTGAGTATGTATTTAGGCTTTCTTTTCTTACAACCCTAAATATATATAAGGATTGTTTTAAGGGCCGTCACAGTTGATGCAACTTAATGCAAAAGTTTTTCATAAGCATATTGTAAACCAGAGACATATGCCCTAGTTCATCTTTCTCTTGAAGAAGCTGCTGTGTTTGTACACCATAGGGTTTTGTGACCAAGGAGCTTCTTGATCTTCATCGTCTAGATGAACTGAAGAATTTTGCAGTCAACATCTTTCTCAAGTTGGTGATTAAGTCGCGTACTAAGAACCGCGCAATTGGCTAGTCACGTACTCGGAGTCGTGCATTGAAAATGAGAAATTGTCACTACAGAACAAATCTAATTGGGTATCAGGGTAAAGGTTCAACTGTAAGTTGGTATAAGGTACTAGGATTACTTTACTTGTAACTGCTTGTTTTGATAATAATGGATTCTCGGGAGGGGTGTCTTTAAAATCACCCGGTGGGGTTTTTACCGTGTATGTTTTCCCTATTCGTAAACAAATCACTGTGTTAATTTATTTTCCGCTACTTATTTAGTTTAATTGGTGATTTGTTTATGTTGCCATGCATATTGTATGTTAATCTAATTAATTAATCAACTTGGCTAATTAATCAATTAATTCATCACAAGGGGTCAATACATTCTTGGCCTATCAAGTGGTATCAGAGCAGGTAAACTCTGATTAGGGTTAATCTTTGTTGTGTGATCTATTAACCCCTGTTTTCCATGGATAGAGGACAGTCTCTTATTATACCTCCTTTATTTGATGTCATTAACTATGCATATTGGAAAGTATGCATGAGAGCTTTCTTACAGTCTTTAGATAAGAAAGTGTAGCAAGCTGTGAAGATAGGCTGGACTAAGCCTATGGAAGCGCCGGCCGACTGGGATAATGGTAAGATCAAGGCAGCAAACTTTAATAGCAGGGAACTGAATGCTCTATTCAGTTCAGTCACTAATGAGGAATTCAAGAAGATATCCTCCACTAAAATTGCTAAAGAAGCATGGACCATCCTCTAAACAACCTATGAGGGAATTAAGGCTGTTAAGGATTCAAAGTTTCAGAGGCTCACTACAAGCTTTGAAGAGATCAAGATGGAGGAGGATGAGTCGTTCGATGAGTTCTATGCCAAGCTCAAAAACATAGTGAACTCAGCCTTTAATCTTGGGGAAACTATTCCTGAACCCAAGATTGTGAGAAAGGTGCTCAAATCTCTACCCGAGAGATTCCATGCCAAGATCACTGCCATTGAGGAATCAAAGGACATCGACAAAATTCCTTTGACTGAGCTGGTTGGGAATCTGCAGACCTATTAGTTGGGTTTGACGAGGATAGGAAAATCAAGCAAGAGCAAGAGCATGGCTTTGAAAGCCAAGAGCAGTGACACTAATGAGTCTTCAAACGATGAAGATTCTAAGATGAAATCCTATATCACAAGGCAGTTCAAGAAGTTTATGAAGAATGCCAATCCGAAAGGATTTGACAAGGACCGAAAGCAATCCAATTCTTCGCAATTCAAGAGTTAAGACAAAGGGAAGAAGGATGCTAAGGATGGCAGTCAGTACACTGTACCCTTAGGACCAAAGTGCTTTAGGTGTCAAGGTTTCGGTCATATGAAACAAGAGTGCCCTACTTATCTTAAGATCATCGAGAAGAGCAAGGCATTTGCTGCTGCGTTGAGTGACACTGAGCCTGAGGATGATTCTAATAATAAGGATGATGGAATCCTAAATGCCTTCACTACCATCGTAAATCCTACTGAATGGATTGTTGAAGATGTGGATAAAGAAGAGGAATTGGTGGAGTCTAAGTTTGAAAAGATAGATGAACAAGATGACATCCACACAGCTTATGTAAAGTTGTACAAGGTCTCAGAAAAGCATGAAAAGTTGTATAGGTTGGCCACCAAGAAGCTTAGTGATGTGGAGCTTGAGCTAGAAGAAATCTTTACAAAGTTTGATGAAGCCGATCAGACTATTGGAGAACTGAGATTTGAGAATAATTTATTGGTTGTGAAGATTAAGAAGCTTGAGGCAAAACTATTCCAAGTCAAAGCTCAGTTGGAAAAGACTTCAAGTGCTAAGCTCAATGAGATGCTCAGTCTTTAGAAATTTGCTTCCGATCGAACCGGTTTAGGGTATGATTTCTCTTCTCCTAGTATTGCTTTTACTAGTACTACTGTTTTTGTTCCTCCTGCTAATAATGTTGAAACTGAGAACAATGATGTTAAGAATGAATTAGCCAGTAAGAACATAGATAAGAGTAAATCTATCTTAAGAGCACCCTTTAAACTTGATAGGAAAGAGATTAAGAACTCTAGGGCTAAGAAGGGAAATATTCAAAAGCCCAAACAGAAAAAGCAGCATTTCTGCCATCACTATGGTGCAGCTGGACATACTCGACCTAATTGCTACAAGTGGTTAGCCACTCAAAAGAGCAACAACATGATTGCGTCCGGAAACCAGAATCAGTTTCCATCCTCTTTTGCTCCTTTTGGGGATCTTCTCAAAGCCCTCATGTTCCTTTCGAACTTAAACAGTTTTAACTCTTCCCCCTCACCACCGAATCAAGGGTTTGCTAAACGGAAAGGTTCTTCCAAGGTGTGGAAGGAAAAAGACTCCAAGTGATTCTGTCACTTTTTCTCTCTCTCCCCCTTTTTGTTTTTGGTTTTGTATTACTTGTGTGTTTTGCTTTCTAGTTTTGAGTCAGTCTAGTTTATGCATTGCTTTGTTTTTGTTCAACATATTTTTGGTTGTTTTCTTTTCAGTTTTGCTTTATTTTGTTCAACATGTTCAACAGTGTGTGTTTGTGTACATTGGTACTTGTGTACCTTGGATGGCCATTGAAACAAAATTTTCTAAACTTCGTAGCTTAGATAAGCATCTCTATGCACAAGTAAGCAAGTGAGCTTTGTGGCTCATGTTTGTGATGAGTAAGGTTAAGTGATCTCTTATACTTAACACTCGTATCACTCTTTTTGATGAGAATGACTAGAAAATCCTAAAAGAAAGGCATAAATAACCATCTTACCATTGTTGTTCGCTAATCATGAAATGACATTTGTATGCTTCGGCATAGCAAAAGTGCAATGTCAAAAGCTTAACATAATTGGATATTTTTTTTTTCTCTTTTATATGCCCGTGCATAGTTTGCTTAAAAGAAAAATATGCAAAGAAAAATAAAAGCAAAAAGATCAAAATGCTTCATATATGATTGCAAGCGTGTATTCTAGGAGATGTAAGAGTTATAAGATGTACCTCAAAAGTGATAGTCCCTATCAAACAGTTATGATTGTGTGTGAGTTAAAGTGATTTTCTCATATCTCAAATTGTCATAATATATAGACACTTATGAAATCTTGCGAAATTTTTCACACACAACACGCAATATTCTTTTCTACTCTTAATACATGTGCAGGTACAATGTGATTTGGCCATCACAAGAAATACTTGTGTAAATTTATACTCACTAAACTGTCTTAACTTTTTTTTGAAATATAAAATTAGTTAAACTTGTTTTGTGTGTGTGTGTGTGTGTGTGTGTGTGTGTGTGTGTGTGTGTGTGTGTGTGTTTTGGATCTAAATGCTTATCATTTTTATTGTTAAGAGATGATTTTGAGAGTTTAAAATGTTGTTTGGATCATATCTGTGTTTTTCTCTTCTTGAAAAACTGATTTTAAGCAATCTTGACAGCTGCTGGACACCTCTTGACAGCTATGCTATCTATTGAGACTCTTCAGTTGCTTTTTATTGCATTCTTGATACCTCTTGATAGCTACTTCGATCCATCGAGAAACTGTCTGGTTGCTCGATAGATTCTCGACAGCTTCCTCGATCCATCGAGATTCCTATGTTGTGGACACCTCTCGATAGATACTGGATAGCTCTTCAACAACTAAAAAGTGCCTTTTTAATGCTCGACACATCTCGATCTGTCAAGATTTATGCTGTTTCTATATGTACAATCCTCGTGAATTCTGTTCACGTCTCCTCGATCTCTCTCGACAATATCAGACTTCTCAACGTCCCAATATTCTCTCTTTCACTCAAATTCACTTTCCCACTCAATTTTCGGTCTTTAGATCTACTTCTCTCTCTGGTATGACTCTTTTTCATTCGTTAATCATGCATTCTCATATCTTTTGACCTAAAATTTGGGGTTTTTGGAAAATGTTTGGGATTTTTCAAATTGTTGAGGTTGTTGAAAAATTTTTGGGTTGGGTTTATGTTCAAATGATGTCAAATCATCATACATTGCATTTCATGCACATTTTAACTATATTGTCATGCATTTTAGATGTGTGCTATATATGTTGTACTGTTGAGTGCTGGTAGGTTTTGATTAGGCTGAGCTCATGATGCATTTAAATTTGCACGTCCTATGCTCATGCATATGTACCTTCATTTTCTTATATTCTTATATACTACTATGTTGGTACTTCTCTCTCTCTCTCTCTCTCTCTCTCTCTCTCTCTCTTGCGTTAGTCTACTTCTATGGCACCTAAACGCAAATCTACTCCGTCCTAAAACCCTTTGCGTTCTGGGGCATCTTCTTCCTCTGACCCTACACCATCTTTTGTTCGATTCCGTGATGAGAACGCCCGAAAGGACTTCTCGGAGAACTTTTGTAGACGAGGCATTCATTTGGAACGCCACGTCGTTCTGTCAGACTTTTCTGACACTAACCTACCCACTGTCATTCACAGTAAGGGTTGGGAGTCACTTTGTGACATCCCGGTCACTTGTCCCTCCGTGATCATACAAGAGTTTTACTCTAATATGCACGGAATTGATACTTCAGTACCTCATTTCTTCTCTCGCATTCGAGGTACGCGCATTATAGTTACTCTGGATATTGTATCCGAGGTACTACACGTCTCTAGGGTAGCGCATCCTAACTACCCTTGCTGTGAGTGTTTGAGGACAGTGTCCAAAGACAAACTCTCGTCTCGCTTTTGTGAGACACCTTCATCTTGGGGTGACCGTCAAAACGCCCCTTGCTCGGGCTTTGCAAAAGTTCTAAGGTTCTTTAACATGGTGATGACATTCGTTCTTTATCCTTTGTCTCACTATAACTCTATTACAAAGCCTCATGCTCGATTTTTATTATCCCTCTTAAAGGATATCTCTATTGACTTTCCTTCTCATTTCATCCTATCCCTCATAGATGTTTATAGGGATACAGCGACCCGTGATAAGCTCATTTTTCCTTCGGCTATCAAGCTGATTTTTCGCCATTTTTCCGTTCCCTTTCCCGTTTCTCCTCATTTTTCCGTGATGGGTGCCATAGACACTGCTACTGTTCGATGGAGCGAGGCACAGCCCAGACCGCGGCAGCTCCAAACACAAACGGCAGCTCCTCCCACTTCTTTTGTTCCTTCCACATTCGCACCTTCTTCCTCAGCAAGTGGTATGACCCTCAAGGTGGTCATGGCGCAGCTACAGCACATGGATGCTCACCTTGACACACTCAGTGATGAGTTGTGTCAGGTGAACACCCGTGTCAGCTGTATTGCCAGATGACAGGCTCGCCTTGGTGGCTTCATGGCATCTCCCTCTCCTTCTCCCGAGGCATCCGAGGACGATGACGATGGCGACAACGACGATGATGATGATAAGGATAGGGATGCTAGCTCACCCAGTAATGATGAGATGTCTACTTGATATACTTACCATTTGTCACTTGTGACAAAAAGAAGAAGTAGTTTTGAGATAAGAGTAGTCATACTCATAAGGGGAGGGTTAGTATAGGAGATTTTTGTTAGGGGGAGTGTTCATATTCTTTAAGGGATGTAGTGAGGATTCTTGTATCTTTTCTTTTCTTTCTATTTTAGATACATATTTTAGATACATTATTTCTTTGTATATTGGTCTTGTGACCACTTGACATACATTGTACTTATAATTGATTTATATATTGATGTATGTTATTGACCTATCTCTCTATGTGTTGTTTCTTTTCTTTCTTTATACACATTTTTCTTATATCTTGTATGCAATCTTATATTTCTGTTTCACACTAAGATGCCTTAATAAGTTTTGTTTAAAGTGTTTCAGAAATACAGGTTGTCAAAGTCTTCTTGCCATAAACTCTCTTCTTGCAAAGTTTTTCAAGAGTTTGTGTTAGGATAGAATTTATTGTATTCAACAAGTGAATATGAGTTGAGTGATTTGTGACTTCTCCCATATGTTCATTTGTTTGTTGTGGTTTTGTCACGGATTGCCAAATGGGGAGATTGTTAGGACATATGTGATTCAATGTTAGGAACAGATGTCACTGTTTTATGTAATTGGCTAATCCTTTGACAAAACGCACTTTACTTGTAATTAGATAGATCTAGGATGTGTTTAATGCTTCAAGAAACAATGTTTCAAATTCAAGTGTTAAAGTCATACAAATCTATCCAAGAATCAAGTAATGAAGTTCTGGATTTTAAAGCTCAATAGCTAGCTTGACAGCTAGCATCCATCGAGGTTTAAAAAGCTGTGAAGTCCGAAGCTCGACAGTTAGCTCGATAGATACCCTATCTGTTGAGGTTTATGAAACTCAATTTTTCAAAACTGATTTTCATCCAATTCGTGAGTATGTGTTTAGACTTTCTTTTCTCACAACTCTAAACATATATAATGATTGTTTTAAGGGCCGTCATAGCTGATGCAACTTAATGCAAAAGTTTTTCACAAGCATATTGTAAACCGGAGACATGCCCTAGTTCATCTTTCTCTTAAAGAAGCTGCTGTATTTGTACACTATAGGGTTTTGTGACCAAGGAGTTTCTTGATCTTCATCGTCTAGATGAACTAAAGAACTTTGTAACCAAAATCTTTCTCAAGTTGGTGATTAAGTCACATGCTGAGATCTGCGCAATTGGTTAGTCACGTACTAGGAGTTGTGCATTGAAAATGAGAGATTGTCACTACAGAACAAGTCCAATTGGGTATTGGGGTAAGGGTTCAACTATAGGTTGGTATAAGGTACTGGAATTCCTTTGCTTGTAACCGCTTGTTTTGGTTATAGTGGATTCTCGAGAGTGGTGACCTTAAAATCACCCGATGGGGTTTTACCATGTAGGTTTTCCCCATTCGTAAACAAATCACCATGTCAATTTATTTTCCGCTTCATATTTATTTTAATTGGTGATTTGTTTGTGCTGCCACGCATATTATATGTTAATCTGATTAATTAATCAACTTGGCTAATTAATCAATTAATTCATCACAAGAGGTCAATACATTCTTGGCCTATCAGCCTAGAATTGTAGGGGAGCTTTAAAGCCCTCCTTTCAAAATCATGTGAGGAAGCTGGTTCATAATCACGACTCTACCATTATGATTGTCATGGAGACCTGTATTGGCGGTGACAGAGCTAGGGACATCACTAATAGGCTTCCTTTTAATGGAGCCATTCACACAAACACGATTGGTTTCGCTGGTGGTCTTTGGCTATTATGGAATTCAGATAAAGTCCAAATCACCCAACTAGCCATGTCAGAGCAGGAAGTTCATGTCCTTGTGAAGGTAACCTCTTCTACCTTTGAATTTATTTTCTCTGCTGTTTATGCTAGCCTTAGATTTCATGAAAGATGCATTCTGTGGAATAACTTAAAAAATGCTGCTAACCTACATGAGAAACCTTGGATAATTGCTAGAGATTTTAATGAGGTTATTACAGATGGGGACAAATTTGGGGGTAGAGCTATTAATTCTAACAGATCACTTATTTTCAAAAAGTGTCTTAATTACTGTAACATGGTAGATTTGGGGTTCACCGGGCCTTGATTCACTTGGACCAATAGGCGAAATATTAATGCTCTCATTCAAGAAAGAATTGATCGTTTTTTCGCCAATCCAAGCTGGTGTACTACTTAGGGTGACTCATCTTACAAGATGTGTGTCTGACCATTGTCCTGTGCTCTTTGAATCCAACTCGAGCAATGGTATCCATCTTCCTAGGCCATTTAAATTCCAAAGTTTTTGGCTTTCAGGTTTATCTTTTCCTAGGACTGTCTCGAAAGCTCGGGGTCAGTCCCGTCCTCTTCAAAATGCTATTGAATGCTTCTCCAGGAAAACTTCGGATTGGAATAAGCATCATTTTGGGAACATTTTTGGTAAAAAGAAGAGAGTCCTGACCCGGCTGAATGGAAATCAGAAAGCCTTGGCCTCACATCCATCACATTCTTTGATTGAAATGGCGAAAATGCTGCACAAAGAATTAAATGTGCTCTAAAATTAGGAAGAGGAGTTATGGGTGCAGAAATCCAGCATTAACCGACTGATTGAGGGTGATAGAGACAAGACTTTTCATCATATGTCTACTATTGTGAGGAGACGACGCAATTGAATTTCCTACATTAAAAATGATATGGGAGAATGGATCCATAGTGAGTTGGGGGCCATGAATTACATTAGAGAGGGCTTTAGCAAATTGTTCACAACCACCCTCGATCACACTCCCTTTTACCCTCCTCACCCTTCTAGGTGGCAAGTTGTTCTATCTGAGAAGGATAAGCTCAAACTTAGTATGTCGCTTTCAAAGGTCGAAATCAAAGAGGGCTTGTGGGCTCTAAAGCCTTACAAAGCCCCAAGTCCGAATGGGCTCCATGCGGGGTTTTTCCAAAGGTTTTGGCTCATTGTGGGGGATTCGATAAGGAATGAAGTTAAGAAGATTTTCGATGAGAGAAAAATTCCTGAGTACCTCAATAGAACCAATATTGTTTTAATCCTAAAAATTGCGAGACCAGAAAGCTGGGAAATTATCGTCCCATTAGCCTTTGCAATACTGTGTACAAGATCATCACCAAGATCATCTTAGCCAGGCTTAGACCGCATCTTGGTAAGTTGGTTTGCCCCCTTCAGTCTACATTTGTTCCGAGAAGGAGAAGTGTTGATAATGCTATTGTGGTCCAATAGTTGATTCACACTATTAACAACAAAAAGGGGTGGGGAGGTTACATGGCAATTAAAATGGACCTTGAAAAAGCTTATGATAAAATTGAATGGAGTTTCATTAGAGAAGTTCTTATTAATGCCAATCTTCCCCACAGTCTGGTGAATCTCATTATGAGTTGCGTGTCATCAGTTTCCACATCTATTCTCTTTAATGGTGGAAGTGTGGAGCCTATTTTCCCTTCACGAGGAATCAGACAAGGTGACCTTCTATCACCCTCTTTTTTCATTCTTTGTATGGAAGTCCTCGGACATATTATTGAAGAAAAGTGCAGTGAGAAGAGTTGGGTCCTTGTAAAAAGCTCTCATGGTGGGGTGGCTTTCTCTCACCTATTTTTGGGAATGATTTGGTCCTTTTTACGAAGGCAGACCATGTGAATTACTCAACAATAAGGGATGTGCTTGATAGTTTTCATGCCCGGTTGGGGCAATCCATCAGTGAGAGCAAATCTAGAGTGGTTTTTTCCCCCCAAATGTTGATGTGGACACAAGAGAATCTTTGTGTGACATTTTGGGGTTTCATTCCACTCCAAACCTTGGGAAGTATCTTGGCTTCCCTATAAAACATCGTGGAGCCAGTAATCAAGAGCTAAACTTCATTTTGGAAAGGGTCAAGCAAAATTTGGCAAGGTGGAAAGCCAGTTTATTATCTCTTGCGGGAAGAACGGTCCTCATTCAAGCCTCCACATCCACTATTCCGGCTTATATTATACACTGCATGGCATTACTCTAGATAATATTGATAGAGTCAATTGCAATTTTCTTTAGGGCTCTTCAGAATCTTCAAAAAGAACACATTGGGTGGGCTGGCACAAAGTGACCAAACCTAAAGAGAAAGAGGGTCTTGGAATTCAATCGGCAAGGGGAAGTAATCAAGCTTTACTTGCAAAGCTTAATTGGAGATTCTGTATGGAAAAGGATGCTTTGTGGGCTAAGGTTCTCAAGAGCAAGTATTGTGCTAGCCAAAGGTTGAATGATAAAAACAAGGAAAAACTTCCATGCTCCAAAGTTTGGCAAGCTATGAAAAAGGGAAGCGAGGTGTTTAACAAAGGCGTCAGATGGATTCCGGGGAGGAATAGTAACCTAAGCCTTTCGTATGACAGTTGGGCAGCAAATGGTCCATTGAGAGCTCTTATCCAAGGTCCCCTTTGGACCAGATGGGTGAGATTGGTCTAAGCTTTTGATCCAACTTCCTAACACTGTCCTCATGGAAATTAAGGCCATGCCCTATTTTATAAGATCAACACATGAGGAAGATAGGCTGATTTGGAATGGAGCTAACCAGGGAGACTTTGAGCTTAAATCAGCTTATACAATAGCCACAAGATGCAGTGAAGAGGAAGAGGATTTCATGGGTACTTGGGTTTGGAAGGTGGATACTCTACCCCAGATCAAGACTTTCATGTGGCAATGCCTGCATAACGACATTGGAGTGGGTGAATGCCTTGTTAAAAGACACCTTAGTGATTCAGGCCGATGCCCTCTCTATCAAAGGGAAGCCAAGACAATCCTACACAGACTTAAAGATTGTGAGACGGCCAAAACCACCTGGAGCAGATTGGGAGTACCCTCAAACAGCAGCTTTTATGAGGGTAATCTCCACTGTTGGCTCGAAAAGAATTGCAAAGACAACAATTGTAGATTGAACAATCAACCCCCATGGAGAATAGTTTTTCCTTTTGTCATTTGGTTATTGTGGAAACACAAAAATAATGTTGTGTTTAGGGATCGGTTCATTCAGCCCAATGTTTACAGTGAAGCCCTCTTCAATGCTTTAGAATTCTTGCACTATGTCATAAATCCCAAGCTCTCGGGTAGTAGGAAAATGGTGCAGGTCAGGTGGGAAAGGCCTCAACATGGCTGGGTTCGTCTAAACACAGACGGATCAGCCTTAGGAAATCCAGGACGAGCTGGCTGTTGTGGTATTGTTTAGAACGAGCATGGAGATTGGCTAGGAGGTTTTTCAAGGAGCATTGGCATCACCAACAGTTTTATACCGGAGCTTTGGGCTCTTCAAGATGGCCTTACTCTCTGTCATAATCTTCATTTGCATGTTGTTGACATTCAGATTGATGCGAAAGCTATTGTTGATGCTGTTAGTAATTCTTCATATTCTAATCAAATTGTTATGCCAATTGTTGATGACTGCAGGCAGCTGATTTCCCAACTTGCCCAAGTCCGGATCGGGCATTGTTATCATGTAGCAAATGCTTGTGCTGATTTCTTAGCTAGGAAAGGAGCCCTTCAGGCTAGTAGCTTTATTTTGTATCAAGATCCGCCTGTGGATCTTTTAGAGCTTATAAGCTCGAACAAGTCTGGATTGTATTGTAACAAGGTCATCCCCGAACTCTCTGTTCCTCCTTAGTTTTTCTGTTAATGCACTTTCCTCTTCACCAAAAAAAGAAAGAAAAATATTTCAAAATCTCAGAAAAAAGTCCAAAGGGAGAGATTTTGTTAACTGGCCTCTAGGCCCATGAATAAAAGTGTGAAAAATAGAAAAAGACAAAGCCCATCCATTTCTTATATTAAGAATTTAAGAGCAGCAAACTTTGACCATATCTTTCAAACGACTGCCGCATGGCCAAGGTACTTCCTAAGCGGCATGTCGTTTTCTGAAGAACAACAGACAACCAGACGGGATGGTTTGAGTTTGGTAAACATGGTTTTATAGACCAATGTAAAAGTTGGATCTCAAAACTCATCAATAAATGTAAGGAGTTATGCATCACCAAAATCCTTTCTTCTTCCATCAAATAATCTAAATAATAATTCGCAAATCCAATGTTATATTAACTCCTCTCATTCGATTTTCTTAATAACAAAAAAAAAAAGAACCCTTGTCTTTGATATCCAATGTGGGACTTCTTTTTCTTGATAATCCAAATGTCATGCATCACTTAAGTTATATTAAACACTCTCTCTTCTCATTAGTATCGAATGTAGGACTTCTTTATTTAACCAACCAATCTACTCACATGTGAATATTTCAACACTACAATATTTTAATGCAATCATCTCTATCTATAATTGTACTATATCCTTACTCACACTCAAATTGATCGATGAATTATTGAAATGCCTGAGTCATGAGATGAAGTGAGGTAATATCCTGACAAAATCTAAGTTTTTGGGCTGGTAAGCTTTAATTATTTTTTTTTTTTTCTCTTTGCTTAACATTTTAGATAATATTATTAGGATTTATATTTTTAATTTAATGGGTTTGCAGGAATTATTGCAATAGTTGTCTTTCTTTCTTTTTTTTTGGTAGAATTTTATAAACAATGATTAAAAACTCAAAAGATAAAGAGGCAAGGATGCGAAATAAATTCAAAATTAAGCAACAAATTGCTGCACACATTCTCCAATATATTCAAGTCCACCAACAATGTCAATTTAAGCAAATAAGAAAGCAGAGAAGACACAACAGGTACTTTTTTCCTTTCATTATGAATACATATAAAATTGTATTGTCCCTTAGTATCTAGCTAAAACTAACTTATTGCTTCATTCATTTTAAACTGAAAAGCTACTACAATTTAAAAGAGAAGATCTCAACAATATTAGAAATACAACATATAGTAGCTAAAGTTACATAATCATGTTTATGCAGATAATATACCAAACAATTCAGCTATAATTTGCTATAACGAAGAAGGTTCAAGCAACCAACAAAAGCAAAGTATTCATCTTAGTAATAAACATATTTTTACTATATATTATATTTTTTTTGTCAATTATTTAAACGTCGGATCTCAATCTAAAACTCTATATTAATTGTAATATAGGAAAATATTATGAACCATGGAACTTTAGCTAGCCATCATGCATGCAAAATTGCAAATGCCCATATTATGGTATGAAGAACGTGTATGAAAAGCAATGCATCATTGAAATCCAAGATCCTCAATTTGCTGCCTTGGAGAGAAATTAATAAATAAATAAAAATTTAAAAAATGTTAATTGCAAACTACATTTTTAAAGTTTAGGGTATTTGAATTTTATATCCTAAAATTTCAAATTTTGAATTTTGCTCCTATAAATTTATATATATTTTTGGCTAGTTACTCTTTTCGTCCATTTTTGCTAATGTATCCGTTAAGTGTCTGTGCTACATTAGCTTGCCACATGTGTTTCGTCACTTTCGTTGATCCAATTAAATTGTGATATGTGGATTTTATTATTACATATAATTAAATAAACTTAAAAAGTCTTTAAAATACTAAAAATAAATTTCCTAAAAATAAAATATTTTTTCTTATAAATATTTCTGGGCATTTAACATTTTACCCAAAAAATCAAGATTTTTTTCCTAAATCAACATAGAGGAACACTACAAATCTGATAACACCACAAAATACCCAGCCATACTGACGACATGAATTCTAAAGGTGGCGCACAGAACTCTTCTTTAAAAAAAAATAATAATAATTAATTAATTAAAAAAAAGTAGCGCACAAAACCCACATCCCACAATTAATATATGGTACCCTCCTTTAAGAATTTGGATGGCTGACCATTGTCTATATTTTGTTCAGTGCTCATGTGCCAGTGGAGTAAGCCGCGGAGCCAGACAATTTTCTCAAAGAAGGAATTTTCTCAAGAGGATCAAGCCAATGTATTATTGTATTCCAGTAATTTTAACTTTCTATATAAATTAGTATGTAGCCCTGTGCATAGGGGTGTTCGCGGTGCGGTGCGGTGTGGTTTTGGGCCATTTTCAGCACCGCATTTTGTGGTGCAGTTTAGCTAAAATCATAACTGCACCGCACCTTATTTTTGCTGTCACATGTGCGGTGCGGTGTGATACGGTGCGGTTTAAAGTTTAGCCAAAACCATAACCACGCCGCATCTCAAGTTTGTATATTTTTCAAATTTTGAGCTTTTTCTACCCAACCCAAAACTAATTTTTCCCTTTATTTTAGTCCAAGTTTTAAATTATTAAACTAATTTTTCTTTATTTTGGGTTGGCTTTCCTAATCAACACTTGCTAGGATTATCAAACTTTTTTTTTTGAAAACTAGGGTTATTAAACTATTAATAATATATTTAATATTAAAAATAATTAAATATATTAATATATAGAGAGGGTGCGGTGCGGTGCGGTTTGTGCGGTTTTCTTATTATAAAACCGCAAACCGCACTGCACCATGCGGTGCGGTGCAATATTACTTGCGGTGCGGTGCGATTATGCCATTTTGCGGGCGGTTTTGGTGCGGTTTTTGCGGTTTGTGCGGTTTATGAGGTTTGGTGAACACCCCTACCTGTGCATATATATGTATAGGTACAATTAAAAAAAATTACAATTATATAATTCAAATTAAACTTTTTTTGAGATATTCAAATTATACATGATATTAGGTTACACTTTTTTAAAAACATACATTTTTAAAATATATATGTAATGATTTCTCATTTGTGTGTGTGTATATATAATTTAGAATTTAATTGGTTGTAGACTCTTTGCTTTTTGCACCCAATGATTCACTTGCTACAAAAATTAAAAACTTAGATAAACACGTGGCAAAAAATTGGATTTCAATCTAAATTCAATTTAGAATTTAATTGGATTTGGATTTTTCGATTTTTACACTTAATAATTCACTTTGTACTAAATTAAAAATTAAATGGGACAAGTGGTGCAAATATGAGAATCTAATTAAAATCTAATTAGATTTTCTTTAAGATTTAGCTATTAATAAATGCTAGTGTATAATCCATGCATATGCACGGTACAATTAAAAACAGCACAATTACACATATATAGATTCAAATTATACCTTGTTTAAGTCATAGATATATACATGAATTTTACTCTTTCTTTCTTCTTTTATTTTATTTTATTTTATTTTTTGGATATACACATGAGTTTACTCTTTTTTATTGGGTTTTTTTTATGATTTATTTATATTAGAATTTTCATATTTTTCACAATATTAACTCACCTAGAAATTAATAAATAAAAAAATAAAATATATATAGGACACGTGGCGCAAAATTAGACAACAATTAGAATCCAATTTGAAATCTAATTAGATTTTCTCTCAGCTTTACCTTTTAATATATATATGCGTATGAATTTATTTTTAGAAAATAACAAAAATCTTTTACTAGATAAATTTATATATTTTTATTAACTTATACTTTAAATGCTCCTAAAATTAATGACTTATATATGATAAAAAAGTCAATATTAAAAGGAAAGTAAAGAAGATAACAATAAATTAAAGAGCATTTATACTTTTTTTTTTTAGATGAAAGGGGGCTATCACCTAAAATTTACTCAATATTTAAAATATTTAACATTAAATAGAGAGAGAGGGTGCATTTTTTGAAAATCCAGGGGGGCCAGGGCCCCCAACCCCCCTCCCTCCGCCTATGAGAGGAGTATTTTCCATGCAAAGAACATGGTTCCTGGATCCACTGTGTCACCTTCCAAATATGACAACACCTCGTGACATCTAGCAGTTGGGTAACGGGTTATGGATCTCTTGTGGTCCGATCTGCATACATCCAAATTCAAAAATTTCACCTGTATTGCCTTATTTAGAATCCTCCACCAAGGTTAATCTCTCTATATTCTTTTCCAAAAAAAAAAAAAAAAAATGGGCTTCATTGATGCTTGTGGGTTTGTTTGGTTGCAGTGAAAATCAAGGAAAATGAATTAAAATTCTTGGTTTCATTGATTGTTGTTGCTTGAAGTTAATCTAAAACGAATGGTTGTCAGTTTGGTGGTTTGTGGCGAGGAGTTTGACGGATTGTGGGTGGGAGAGTTCTTTGATGAATTGATTGGGATTTAGTGCAAATTACTAAGGGATGTATCACAATTTGATTGGATTAAAAAAACCACATGTTGCAAGCTGAGGTAGCACTTAACGGACACGTCAGCAAAAATGTACGAAGGGTAAAATTATCCAAGCAACATATAACTTTAAGGGGATAAAATCTAGATTTTGAAACTTTCGATGTCATATACCTCAAAACTTTAAAGGTGTAGTTTGCAATATATAAAAAAATGTATTCAATAAGATAGTATGCTATTTAAACTAAATGTAATCTATATATTTTTCTTAATAAAGAAAACATGATTTTTTAAGTTTATAGTGGTTGTAAAATGTATATTTTTTTTGTTTTTGCTTTTATTTATTTATTTAGATTCAATTGTGAAATATATATGGTTTAGGTTGCATGAGGCTGAAGTTAATAAACTAAGTAATTTTTTGTTACATTATATTTTAGTAATCAATTTTATCTTATATATTTTAGGGTAAACTATGTATTTGGTCTCTGTTTTTTACATCATATTTTAATTTGGTCTCTAACTTTTCAATTTTGTCAATTTGGTCCCTAACCTTTCTGTATCGTATCAATTTAATCTCTATCATTATCTCTTGAATGTAAATTGTTGACATGGCAAACAGCCAAAATAACGTAAATTGTTGAATGTAAATTTTAGTTTATTGCCACATTAGCATAAACTAATTATTTATTTTGGTCGTTAACCATGTCAGAAATTTACATCCAAAAGATAACGGCAAAAATTAAATTAACACGACCTTAAAAGTTTAGAGACTAAATTGATACAATTGAAAAGTTAATGACCAAATTAAAATATGATATAAAAGATAGGACTGTTAGGTTCTAAAGATTTAGGAATTTATGTATTTAGAACTCTAATGTGTAATGTTGGCAAACCATGATCAAAACAGGTTGTTTAGTCTTGTTTAGACTCTCTCAAAGTTGTGTATTTTATGTAAAGTTGGAATCGAGCTGATGCAAAATTCACTATGCATTTCTGCTTGACTCGATTGATCGAAGTTTAGGCTCGATCAATCGAAAATCGGGCAAAATGCATTTTTGCTGCATAATTCCAACTCAGCCCTAACTCCTAAAACGTTTAGGGTTTTATGTTTTTGCCCTAGGTATATAAGGCAAAACCTAGCCACATTTTAGAGGTTGCTCATATTGCTGTTTGTGTGAATCTCTTGTGAGATCTGTGAGGAGCTTTCCTTCACACAAGCTTAGAATTATCAAGAGGAGATTTCTTCAAGAACTTGATGATCATTCAGTTGCTGCCATGAGAACTTAAAGATACACAAGCAGGTGTGCTTGTACTTGCTGGAGAATCTAAGAAAGAAGGAGTTCATGGTCTCGAAGCTTGCATGTAGTCGTGTCAGTAAGTTTCTACTGGTGGGTAGCAATAGAATGTTAGTGGTCTAAATTCTATTGTAAAACTTCAATTATTTCTATAGTAGATTCAAGTTTACCTTGAGGATAGCTAGGTTAAATCCTCCCCAGATTTTTTACCGGTTTGGTTTTCCTGGGTGATCAAAGTTTTGTGTTATTTATTTTTCCGCTACTATACATGATATGATTATATGATTGTGTTAATCTAGATCTGAAATTTGGACTAAGTAATAACTTGGCTAATTAACTAGGTTAATCCGGTTGTGTTTTAAGGGGTCTAAAAACGTACAAGTGGTATCAGAGCAGGTAGCTCTCTTATTGTAGATCTTTTGATCTCTGAGCTGATCCTTGACCCCTGTTGTCACAGAACATGGACACTCTCTAGTTATTTCTCCTCACTTTGATGGAAATAATTATGCCTATTGGAAAGTAAGGATGAAAGTATTCCTGAAATTTATTAATGAGAAAGTCTGGAACTCCGTTGAGTACGGATAGGAGAAGCCCACTACTCTTGTGAGTGAGTGGCAAACTTCTCAAAAAGAAGCAGCAGCTTTCAATAGCAAAGCTATGAATGCTATTTTCAATGTAGTTTCTATGGAGGAATTTAAGAGAATCTCTAATGTTGAGGTTGCTCACACTGGTTGGAAAATCCTCCAGACTGTGCACGAAGGCACAACGGCTGTCAATATTAATAAATTGCAGCAATTAACTTCTAAATTTGAAAGCATTAGAATGTCTGATGATGAATCTTTTGATGAATTCTATGCTAAGCTTAATGACATTGTCAATTCTGCATATAATCTGGGTGAAATCTATGATCAACCTAAAATTGTTAGGAAGATTCTTAGATCTTTAACTGAATATTTTAGACCCAAAGTGACTGCCATAACTGAAAGCAAGGATGTGGACTCCATCCCTGCTAATGAACTTGTAGGATCTCTTTAGTCCTATGAGTTAGACGTACCCAAAACTAGCAAATCCAAGTCAATGGCTCTTAAGTCAGTTGATGATGTTGAGGCTGGTGGATTTGATGATGAGCTCTCTGCTACAGAGATTGCTTACCTTGCCAAGAACTTTAGAAACTTTCTTAGGAATAGTAACAGAAGGGCAAGAGGTACGAACACTGCTGAACCTAGAAACTTTAGGAAGAATGTTCCCACTAAGGTTAACAACAATGAAAAACCTAAAGAAAAAGTAGGTCAATCTTCTAATAATTCTATAGGTCCTCAGTGTTTTGGATGTCAAGGGTATGGTCACATGAAATCTGAATGTCCTACATATTTGAGGTCTAAGGGTAAGGCTATGGCTGTAACCCTTAGTGATAATAAAGTTTCTAATGATGAGTCTGGATGTGACGAAGATGAAAACTTCATTACTTTCACTGCTACTGCTGTAGTCAATGAAAGTGTGTCTGTTGAAGAGAACTCTTCTGATGGGGAACTCTCTAAGGATGCAGATCTTCAAGAAGCCTATAATAAACTTTGCAAAGTTGCTGCAAATGATGCTATGAATGTTGAACTTGGCTTGAAGAAAATTGCATCACTTGAGCTTGATAAGAAAATTTGCTTGTTAAACTGTTTGATGCTAATGAACTTTTGAACAATGTGAAAACTGAGAATATGCTTTTGCTTGATAAAGTTAAATCTTTGGAACTTGATTTATCTGTTGCTAGATCTGCTAGTTCTAAACTTGATCAAATGCTGAGTGTTCAAAAGTCTCATTTTGACAAATCTGGATTAGGTTTTGTTGAAAGCATCTCTGTGTCTGCACCCTATTCCACAAACTTTGTTCCTTTTTCTTCCTTTGAATCCCCTGTGAGTGAGGTTGTGAGTGAGTCTGTTAAATCTGTGGAGGTTACACCTCCTAGGAAGATTAGGGTTGATCTGAAAGAATCCAAACCTAAGGAGTCTACCCTCTCTAAGGACAAGATGCATGATAAGCCTGCTTGGGTTTGCCATTTTTGTGGAAAGTCTGGGTACATTCGTCCAAACTGTTACAAGCTACAAACTGCTAAGAGAGCAAACAAACCAAAAGTACCTATGCCTCAAGCACAAGATCCTATGGTACTCATTAGTGAATTGGTAAAGGTTCTAAACCTTTATTCCAATCCTGGAGTTGGAAATCACTCTAATGTGAATAAGAACTCTAATGCTTGAAGTGCATCTAAAAAGTTTTGGATGCAAAAGGCTCGATCTAATTGAGTCTTTCTGACATGGTCCTTGTGCTTCTTTGCTCTACCTTTTGTAACATTTGTTCAGTGGTTTCTGTTTTCTTTTTGTTTCTAGGATTTGCATTGCATAACATTCATGCATTCATTCTAGGACTGTTTTTGTTTCTTCTTTTCAAAATAAATAATAATAAAAAAAAAAGGAAAAGGAAGCAAATTATGTCTTGTATTTATTCTCTTGGTTTTTGAAAAACAAGGTTGGTCAATTTATTTTCACATAACATGTCTTTGTACCTTGTTTAGCTTGGATGAACTTATTTATTGCACTTTACTAGTTAAAGTTTTGTAGTGCATGTTATGTGAGAAAGATGTTTATGGTTTTTGATTACTTTGTCTTGATCTTGAAGTCACATGTCTTTGACTGTCGGACTTGAACCTTTTGAAAAATGCATAAATAACCATCTCACCACTATTCACTAGCCAATCATGAACACCTTAGTGCATATCGTAAGATTTTGTGCTCGAGAAAGTGTAACACATGCACAAAAAGAACATAAGATGTAGCCTCGGTTTAAATGCTTAAAATTGGTGTGTACATTATTAGACTTAAAGTTAAATCAAATAATTAAAATTGGTGTGTACATTATCCCGGCTATTTTAATAAGTTTCTGAACTACTAAAATTGGTGTGTACAATATGAGGCAAATTCAAGAAACTTACATGATTGCAAACTTATGATCAAGGAGATGTAGAAGTTATATGATGTAACTTTTTAGGTGATAGTCTCTTTTAAATTTTATGTGATGAATTTTGTAGACTTTGTTTTTTATTTCTATTCACATATCACCTCACATGTATCTCAAGTTTTTGCTAGTTGCACACACTACACAAGTTACTCTTTGCTAAACTTTGTACATGTTATTGTGTATGTTTTTGGTTTGACCAACCAAGTTTGAAAATACTTCGAGTTTTATGCAAAACAGATTTGTTGCTTGAGAATTCAAAGGGAGATTGTTTGAAAATCTTAATTTTGGGAAAACTGGGTTTAAATCTTGTGTTTTTGAAAAGGATTATATCTTATACTCACGCATTTTATTCATAAAATTCAATGTTTTGAGGAGAGTCTGCATCAAAATTAATTTTTTTTTTCAAAAAATTATTTTTTCTACAATTTCGATCGATCAAACCTGTTCTTCAATCAATCAAAATTGCGATTGAAAATTTAAGTGAGCCTCTGTCTGTTTCGATCAATCAAAACTGATTTTCGATCAATCGAAAATCGTGAATCAGGTTTTTAAAAATCAAATCTTGACTTTTTCAACTTACCTTTTTCAAAAGTTTTCAAGCTTTTCTCTCTCTCTCTTCGATTCGAACTAGGCTCCACATCAAATTTTTGTCGTTTTCCTCCAAATTTTTTGCAAGGTTTTCCTCTCCCAAGACCGGTAAGTCCATTTTACCCTTCCTTTTGCATTTTATTTCATATTTTCATGCATAAATTCATGCATTTGTTTGGGATTTTCGAACCTATTAAAAATTGGGGTTTTTGATAATTCAAGCCATATTTTCTGAAATTGATCAATGGGTTTTTGTGCTAGGATGTTATAAACTTGATCTTGATGGGTTAATTTGATCAATTTTGTGATTTGTGAAAAATTGGATTTTCTAGGGCTTGAATGTACCCGAATTGGGGATTTTGTTCAAATTGAGTTAAATTGGTAAAATTAGCTTGTTGAATTGATGCAATTGATCATTATAATCTGTATTCTAGCTTGTGTGATGATAAATTGGTCAAATTTTTTTATAAAACAAACAAGTGGTTTTCATATTTTTGGGGTTTTTTTGTTAGAAACTCTATGCTCAAGCCAATTTTGTGAATTTAAACTTAAATTGAACTTAGTTTCACTGCATTAGAGCATGCATCATGACATTTAACTGTTCATGCATTATATAGATTTTTGCTCTATTATTTTTTTTGTTTTTTTTATGCTAACTTGCAGTCTCCCCTTGGTTTTTCTTTTTGTTCTTTCTGGTTCTGCTTTGTGTCTTTGTCCTTATCTTTAGCACCATGCCTAGGAAGACTAGAGCCCATAGGACTCCCTTCACTTCTTCTAAGTCTCCCTCTAGGAGTGAGCGGTTTAAGAATGACAAAAGCAGAGAGGCCTAAGATAAGTTGAACAGTAAGAGGAAATTTTGGGCTGAGCGTTCTGTTGTGCTAGATGAGTTAGATCTTGCCATTAGGGCAAATTTTTTAGAGTAGGGGCTGGTTGTCTTTGTTAGAGATAGATCATCCACCCCCGACCGCCCTGATTAGAGAGTTCTATTCAAACCTCTCTTGCCACATCTATGATTCCAACACCCTTGTTAGGAGTTGGATACGAGGTGTTGAGTTCACCATTACCCTTAAGGTAGTGGCTGATGCTCTTGGGGTTCCGGTCGTTAGGCAACCCCTCTATCCTTATGAGGAGTCTCCACCCTTAGATGATGTCATGTCATACATCACTGGGTCTTCTATCCAGTGGGGTTCTGATCCTCGGATCACATCCGCTGAGCTTACTGAGACTACCTATCTTTTCCTTAGGATAGCATGTCATTCTTTGTGGCCTATTTCTCATCTCCACACCATCCCAATTGAGCGATGTTTGTTTTTATATGCCCTTGTTTCTGGTGCTTCTATTTCTTTGCCTCATCTATTTCTTCGTTCTTTGAACGAGATTCATCGGAGTAGTGTTGTTGGTCATGCTCTTGTTTATCCTATTTTCATTCATAAGATTTTGTTATTTTTAGGTTTAGATGGTTTCCCCGTGCATTCATAGGATTTTGTTATTTTTAGGTTTAGATGGTTTCCCCGCGTCTGAGCTCGTACACATTACTGGTCTCATAGGTGCCACTTTCCTTCGGCAGAGGGCTGCTCACTTAAGAGCTAGAGTTCAGTCTTCTGGTGCTGTACCCCCTCCTCCCTCTTCTACAGGTGATGCACAGGCTGAGGCGTCTGGTGCTGCTATTGCTGCTGATGTTCCTTCACCGACTACTTTGGATGATTCCGATATTCAACGTACGTTGGATCATGTCTTGACCATTCAGGCGGCTCAAGGACAGGTTTTGGTGGACTTGCTCAATGAGGTTCGTGCTTTGCGTGCAGAGTTAGCGCATTTTCGACGATCTCCTACGCCACCTCCTTTTGATGATGGATTCTGATTGCCCTTTGGCATTCCGTCACAAAAAGGGGGAGTAGCTTTTGGAGTAGCTTGTAGAGTTTTTGTTGATAGGGGGAGTTTTGATTGTTTGGAGCCTATGGTGATTAGATTGTATCTAGGAGTTTCACTTTGTATTTACATTTTTTTTGGCTCTTGGTGTATTTTTGTTGGGCTATTCATCTTAGGGGGAGATACATTTATTTTGTTTCTTGTTTCACTGCTTATTGACTTATATTTTTTGAGTTATTCATTGATATATGTCTTTATTTTGTGTTTTTGTTAAATCAAGAATTTATTTTGTTTACTTGTATTATCCACACATGCGTTTATGTGTTTGTTAAGTATTTCAGGAAATACAGGTTGATTCAGTCGTGCTGCTGTCTACACTTGCAACTAATGGATAGTAGTTAGGATTGAATTTGTTGTACTGAGCATTTTTTTTTGTAAAGGGCTTTTATTTGTAAACTTTGAGCTTTTAGTTTGTGTTTTGTCACAGATTGTCAAAGGGGAAGTTTGTTAGGTTCTAAAGATTTAAGAATTTATGTATTTAGAACTCTAATGTGTAATGTTGGCAAACCATGATCAAAACAGGTTGTTTAGTCTTGTTTAGGCTTGCTCAAAGTTGTGTCTTTTATATAAAGTTGGAATCGAGCTGATGCAGAATTCACTATGCATTTTGGCCTGGCTGGATTGATCGAAACTTAGGCTCGATCAATCGAAAATCGGGCAGAATGCATTTTTGCTGCATAATTCCAACTCAGCCCTAACTCCTAAAACATTTAGGGTTTTATGTTTTTGCCCTAGGTATATAAGGCAAAACCTAGCCACGTTTTAGAGGTTGCTCATATTGCTGTTTGTGTGAATCTTTTGTGAGATCTGTGAGGAGCTTTCCTTCACACAAGCTTAGGATTATCAAGAGGAGATTTCTTCAAGAACTTGATGATCATTCAGTTGCTGTCATGAGAACTTAAAGATACACAAGCGGGTGTATTTGTACTTGCTGGAGAATCCAAGAAAGAAGGAGTCTGTGGTCTCGGAGCTTGCACGTGGTCGTGTTAGTAAGTTTCTACTGGTGGGTAGCAATAGAATATTAGTGGTCTAAATTCTATTGTAAAACTTCAATTCTTTCTATAGTGGATTCAAGTTTACCTTGAGGATAGCTAAGTTAAATCATCCCCAGGTTTTTTACCGATTTGGTTTTCCTGGGTGATCATATCTTTGTGTTATTTATTTTTCCGCTGCTATACATGATATGATTATATGATTGTGTTAACCTACATCTGAAATTTGGACTAAGTAATAACTTGGCTAATTAACTAGGTTAATCCGGTTGTGTTTTAAGGGGTCTAAAAACGTACAAGGACCAAATACACAGTTTACCCTATATTTTATCTTAAACTTGCCCCTGCGAACCAAAATCATGACTTCCTGAAAAGTGCTATTGTTCTGAAAAACTATGGTATGCAAACATATTTTTTTTAAATGACTTCTTTGAAAAAGCAACTCAGGAGCTGCCATTCAAAAATGCATTTCTTTTCTGATTCTTAAAACTTAATTTTCTCAAAATGGCAACAATTTTTTAGTATTTTCATTTAAAATCATTGATTTTTCTCATGATATTGTCTTTGTAATTATAAAATTAAATTAAATTAACCTTTTTATTATAAGCAGGAAGCATAATAACCACTAAAATTTTAAAGGATATGATATGCATAAAAGACATGATAAAAATTAAAATCTATATTTTGCCCTTTGAGTTATTTGATTTTAGCCAAAAGTTAGGTCAACTAAATGTCTAAATCACTTAGTAACTCAACGATAAATATAACAATTTTAATGTATCTTATTCCTGTGATTATTTCATCTTTCAGGGTGAGCACTATCTGCTTTCTTATGGCTAAAGGTAGAGTTGCTTTATATTTTTGTATTCTATTTGATTCGTCTTTGCGAGTCACAACTTCGATGGGAAAATCTCCTCAATCATTTTCAGGCGTGTTGTTTGTTGCTCCAATAGAATGGTCTTGTTGTCTCTCGTCTATATATGGACAATTGAGTAGTCCAAATAATGTTTAGTCAGGCTCACATGATATGATATCTTTTTAAAGCTTGGTTTTAAATTTTAATCTTTTATTGTTGTTGTTGTTTATTATTATTTTAGTTGACGTGTTCCTTAGATAATTACTTGGCTCGAAGTTTTATTATCTAGTAGTTGCCTATTGATAATTGAAATTGGACATCTGGTACTTAAAAATTGCTCAAATCAATTGCTTCACACTGCACAAGATCACAGTTCCTTTTGTCAAAATTTTTATAAGTTTTCTTGAACCAATATAAAGCCCCTATTCCCATGCACTAAAAAGTGTCAAGTATTGTTACAAGTTGCAAAGCCGTTTAAGATCTTGAATTTGAAATAAAATCATATGCTCTAGAGAAGCTGCTAAAGAAAAAAAAAATTGTGGTTTTGAAAATAATAGTCCTTTTGGGAATGGGAAGATAGATTTGAATGTTAAAAATTTGGGTAAATTCCATCAACCTCCCCTAAGGTTTGGACAAATACCACTTAGGTCCAAGATATTTTAAAATTAACCAATTAGGTCCCTAAAGGACAACTTAATCCCTAACACCCCTAACATCGTAACCCCCTTCGATACTATTTTTCTTTCCCTCATTCAAACCTGTCTCTTCTCTCTCATTCCACTCATTCTCTCTCAAATCTCTCTTCTCTCTCTTGCCCCATCTGTTTCTCTCTCTCCAACCCGACCCACTATCTCTTAGGGTTGTTCATCAATCAAATCATGAAGAATCTTGGGCACTTTAGCTACTGAATCATTGTGGGCTATTTCCCTTTGACCAGCGTCGACCAAGACCGCCTGAGGTTGGTCTTTTAGCATATGCGGTAGCGGTTTTTGTCTAAATGTTTCTCAGTGCCGAGATCTTCGATAGGAAAAAGAGAATACCAACCACACAAACATGTAAAAATGAAGAAGATCTCAATATTATGAACCAAATTAGAGCCAACACGAACCAAATATGGGTTCAAAATCGTTAGATCTGAGTTCAAATTGTTTGAATTAAAGCCAGCTTGAGCAAATCTTGGTTCGAAAGTTTTTATATTTAGGTTCGGATCAATCGAATTGGAGCCACTTCCGATGTGGGTGGATTTGGAGTGAGGGTGGTGTGGCTTCTGATGTGGTGGTTGGTTTGTTATGAGTTTTTTTGGATTTTAGTTTTGTTGTAAGATTTGGGTTTTGTTATGGGTTTGGTTGGGATTTTTTTGAATTGTTTGGATTTGAGTTTTGTTGTAAGATTTGGGTTTTGTTGTTGTGGGTTTGGCTGGGATTGGAAATGGGTAAAATTGGAGCAAATTTAAGGTTAGAGACAGAGATAAGTGAAGAGTGGTCTGAGGGAGAGGAACGAGAGAGAAGAGACCGAGTAAGAAAAATGAGTAACAGAGGGGGTTATGGAGTTAGGGGTGTTAGGGATTAAATTGTCTTTTAGGGACCTAATTGGTTCATTTTAAAATATCTTGGACCTAAGTGGTATTTGTCCAAACCTTGGGGGAGTTAATGAAATTTACCCTAGAAATTTTATTACATAAAACTTGTAAAATTCATGTGTCACCCATCACACAAAAAAAAAAAAAAAAAAAAAAAAAATCATTTATTTGGTGGTTTAAGTTCACCAATAGCATTCACTGTGATATCAATTTATAGGTTTTAGTAAAATTTATAGTAACTTCTGTAAGATATATATGCATATTTTGTAACACAATATAGAAATGCAATTAATGGTTTACCTCATCAAATTAATTAAATATGTCCAAACTGGGTTGGGGAATGGTGCATGTTGACAGTATTCTTCATAGCTCAAAGAACGATTCCAATTGCTCTCAAATCTAAACAAGAATATAAGATAATTTTTCTAGAGAACAACTCTTATCAAAAGTTCAGCTTGAAGCTACATTTGATATTATTTTTTAGTTATATATATGCACACAATATCTTTTTATCTTTTTATTGGTTAAGTATTTCATCGAATAGGTTATTGCATTATATGTTTTCTCGGTATGCCCATAATGCTTATCGAACATCATAATGATCAAATACTAAGAACCACATCTTTCTTATAATATATATGTGTGTGTGTGTGTGTGCGCGCTAGGGGGGGGGGGGGGGGCTCGAGCCCAAATAGTCAGTACTGACCCACATAACCAAGGCCCAAGATCAGCCAGAGTAGCCAAATCCAGCCCATAAGATAGAAGTACACCCAAACCCCGTTGAAGTGAGCCCAGCCCAACAACACATATGTTGAGACTAAGAAATCATCGTTCGGGAGAAGCCCATAGTGTTCGGTCCACTACTGACTGATGAGGTGGTGGGAAAGGGATGATGAACTGATTAGATCCAAGTTGGTTACTGAGAGTTATCAGTGCCTTTGGGGAGTTCACTGCCGAACGCTATTTGACGTCTGGAACAAGTTTTGAGAGAATCCTTAGAAGGCATGACTGTTTCTTGGGATTTTGGGTAATAGTGGGATTGCATGGAAACTGGTGAAAAAGTAATGATTTGAACCCCACTAAGGAGAACTATATAAAGGGAGTGAGGGTAGACGATGAAGGGTGGTTGACAAAATGCTAAGGAAAAGAAGGGAAAAGAAAAAGAGAGAAAGGGTGAGGAAGGGAGAATAACAATCAGAGGGGAAGGGGGTGTTGTTCAAAAGAGAAAAACTCACAGAGATAATTGAAAAATGACTATCCAGCTTGTGTTTGAGGCCATTTTCCTGTAGGATTGTTAGGAAACCTACCTATAAATAAATTAGGGGCCCAAATCCTTTGTCCAGGACTTCAGCTCTCACAAGTTTGGGGACCACAATTTCTCACAGACAGCGCCAATTGTGTAGTTAGTAGTCCACGTAATAGTGCATAAAATAAGGATAGATGGGTTTGAAGTAGTTGTAGAAATTACAAGCAACACCTAACATTGTGTCACGTGTAGAAGTTACACCTGGTGTAACTCTAAGTAATGTTACACCATCTAATAACTTGTTATTAAATTCATATTTTGAAAATCCAACTGTTGAATTATATGTTCTATATGTTCTTAATATGTATGCCAATTTTCATGCCAATCAGATGTAATTTACCATTCGATTCATAAGCTCATTTTTTATGCATTATTTTAAACTACAAAAACTTGATTCTAAACAATTGATTGATGACATGGCTATTAATCTTTGATCATCTTTAAATTTTGTAAGTATAAAGAATATACGAAGATAATGTAATCCAACAGTAAATTTATCAAAATTCACATTTAATTATAAAATATTGGGTGGTGTAACATTACTTAAAGTTACATATGGTGTAACTTGAACTTAACTCATATATATATATATATATATATATATAACACACTAGACTTATCACACGCGTTTTGCGGGTGCAATAATACTCTCTTTTTTTTCTTTTTTCTTTTTTAAGAATAAGGTATGGTAACATGGAATAATGTTTAAAAATGAGATAGAGAACCGTAAGAAGTTGAAACCCAATAGGACATTTGAATTTATTGATTGGGATAAAAATTGTGATAAGTAAAAAAAAATTAAGATTTGAACAAAAAAAAGATGATATACGTTAGTGTGGATGAATAGAGATTTGTGATATCTGTATAGAATTTGGATAACAAAAATTTTGGAATTTTTTAAAGAATTTATTTTTTTTTTTTTTTAAACTATAGAAATTTTGGGATAAGAATGAGTAGTTTTTATTTGAGGTAACGGGTTTTTTGTTTTGGAAGAAGTAATTTTGTATTTTTTTATAAAAATAATTGAAGTATTTGAATTCAAATAGATAACAAATACAGATAGAAATCAAACATTTGAATATAAATGGGTGGTGAGAATAACGTTTTTTTTTTTCCCTTTTATACGTGAGATGGTATTACTGTTTTAACATTTTTTGCTTTTTTGTAGGGAAAAAAAATTAAACAAAATGGAATGTTATTTCAGAATTTGTATGAGGATATTTTGGAAACATAGGAATCATCTTATTAATAGTTTATATATATATATATATATATATGCATGTATGTATGTATGTATAGCGCACATGCGATGAAGGTATGGACTTATTGGCTAAATTATTTTTTCCAACTTATTTAAGCACAATTTTTTAAAATCTTATTTTAAATATAAGATATTGTAATATGCCAAAAGCTCAACCACATTGAACTCAATAAGAGCAAGAATGTTTATAAAACATCAAATATATATTATATACATGTCAAAGAATCAAGGTATTACTTGATACCACCATTAACATCTTTTCACGTACGCTATCACTTTGATAACACAAAAAATCACCGTGGTTGAGCTTTTAATGATTTACCTTTTCAATATTTATGCTGATATAGGTACATGTTAATGGAAACTTGTATAACTCCACAATTGGAGCCATGCTACACAATGGATGTTGTCATCTATATTATTAATAAGAGAATTCTTCTATTTCATTTTCAATTTTTAACGTACCAAAATATTTTTATATAAATTTTAAAATAACATACCCTTTAGTTTAATTTTTTTCTTACAAAAAAGAAAATCCATTATTCTCACCACCCATTTGTATTCAAATGTCTAATTATTATCTGTATTTGTTATCTATTTGAATTCAAATACTTCAATCATCTTTATTAAAATAAAAAAAATACAAAATTACTTCTTCCAAAGAATGTTAAAAGAGTAATATTATCTCACGTACAAAAGAAAAAAAAAACCATTATTCTCACCACTCATTTGTATTCAAATGTCCGATTCCTAATTCTCAAAAAAAAAAGAAAAAAGAAAAAGAAAAAGAAAGTATGATTCCTATGATTCCTATCTCTATTTATTATCTATTTGTATTCAAATACTTCAATTATCTTTACCAAAATATATATATATATATATATACACACACACACACACTACAAAATTACTTCTTCAAAAAAAAAAACTCACTATCTCATGTAAAAACTACTCATTCTTATCTCGAAATTTTCATTTTTTTTTTTTAATTATTTAAAACATTCCAAAAATTTTGTTATCCAAATTCTATATATTCAGTTATCACAAATCATCATCCATCCACACTAACATATATCATCTTTCTTTTGTTTAAATCTCAAATTTTTTTACTTATCATAATTCTTATCACAATCAATAAATTCAATTGTCCTATTGGGTTTCAACTTCTTACGGTTCTCTATCTCATTTTTAAATATTATTCATGTTACTTTACCTCTTTCTTGAAAAAAAAAATACACGATTATTTATATATTACTTTTAAACATTATAAAACTAAACCAAAAAAACAAACAAATAAATAAATAAGTATTATTGCACGCATAAAGCGCATGTGATTAGTCTAGCTTTATATTAATTGATGTGATTCAAAATATCTAGTTGTTACTACTTTACATGCTTAGAGATCGAAAATCCTAAAAATAAATATGTATAAACCCACCATCCAAAAATGACACAACTTATAGCACATAGCAAATGCTTTACTTTTGAATCATATTCAAATTTCTTGAATGGTAAAACTTTTTTTGTTTAGTTTAACCCTTTTTTTCTAAATAATTACAATAATACGAGATGGATGATTCAAAATCTCATAACTGTCACATTCAAAAAAAAAAAACTTAAATGAACTAAAAAGAACAAAGAAAATTAATTAATCTAAACATTAATAATTCTTTTCTTTTTTTGTAAAATAAAAAAAAAATACATTAATAATTCATCATTTTATGTGCCTACACTCTTCAGAAAATAGAATAGATAAAATAATTGATAAAAAAATGAACAATTCATCATTCATGTGGCAGGACTCTTCATGTATTGTGTCATTGTATAATGATTCGGTGCTGCAGATGATATTCATCAAACTATTTCATGTGGCTGTACTCTTCAGCTCATTCTGAGGAACATGGTTGACGGAATGTATCGTGTCGTTGGATGTTGATTCGGTGCTGCAGATAATATTCATCAAACTTCGTTTATGCAATGAACAAAATATCTAAAATAAATTCATTCAAATGCACAAGATCATAGAAAATATTATATAACTAAAAGCTAAAGGTTTTGCTATGCAGCAATTGCTTGGGTTAGGTGGCAGTAAAAAAAAGCAACATGTGTCCAAGAATGCCTCCAAGTATGCAGCAATTGCTGCTTACAAGTATGCAGCAAAACCTTTTTCCTAATAAAAATAAATTTATTCAAATGCATATGCACATGTATTTTATCTAATTTAAATAAAAGGAGAAGGTCCTTAGACACTTGTCACTTTCTCTTTGCTACCACATATTCCTATACGCAGCAATTATACAATTGTTGTATACAAGTATGCAGTAAAACATTTCCCCTAAATAAATTGATAAATAAAAATATAAAATAAATAAACTCATATCCAACCACAAATTCTATACATAATTACAATATAAAAGATTCTATATATAATCACAATTTGAAATACATACCTTGAATCACAAGCTTCTTTGAATTTATCAACCATGTTCTCATAGTCCGAATGGTGAAAAGGAAATCCCTCCGATGGAGGTTGAACATTTAATTTCCTGCCAATATATAAACGTTTTTCATTGATAGGAATGTTCAAATGCTGTTGATAAGTCGAAACGGTGTTACTGCTTGTAATTATGTCTGATTGTAATTGTGAAGGAGGTAAATAGTCAGACTTTTGTTGGTATTGGCACTGACCCTTGAGATTAGCTATATATTGTGAAGTACTTAAATAGTCTGCTGCAGCCTTTTGTTGGTGTTGGCACTGGCTCTTGAGATAAGTTACATCTAATGGCAATTGCGAAGGAGGTGAATGCGAATAGTGCTTTTTGATCCTATCCTTGTAAATCCTTACAAGATCTGGAAGCAGACTTTGAAGCTCTCCTGTGGCTTCTTGTAACCGTAACTGAAGTTGCTGCACAATACCGTAACAACCCGTATTTGGAAATTTTGCCCACATCTCGGACTCATATTTGACGGATCTCATTGCCTTTTCACGGTCTGCAGGGTGTACTTGTTTTAGTATCTTCATTATGTTGGATACACCAAACAAACGGTGTGCATGTTGAAATGACTTGAACTCCTCAGCAGGAAAAAATGGTGCCAATGGGCAATCTTTTCCACACTTTCTCCGTTGATATTTGCATGCGGCACAAGCACTCTTCGTAGTCAAAGTCATTTGAGATATAAAAACAAACACTAGAAGTGACGCGAATACCATTAATATCATCAAGATCTTGTTGGAAGATGCCATCATTGACAATTGATAATAAACCGATGTAGTTTCTATGTGATTGTTAACCAAGAACGTAGTCTCCATGTAATTGTTAACCATGAACTGGGAACAGAAAGACCCGGAAAAGATTCGCAAATTTCAGATTCAGAAAATAGGATCTTGTTTTGAACTTTGAACCTTATAGTATTTGATAGATATTAATTGTTTTATACCCACACGGTATTAATTCAGTTAATCTAAAATTACAGATGAAAAGCCTTAATAGCATTTCATTTTCCATTTTCAAAACGAGCGCAGGAAATGACATGTCATTTTTAAACACAAAACATTTTTTATTATTGCTTATGTGTCACCATTTGCATTTATTGTTACTTTAATTTGTATTAAACATGTCATTTTTTACACTCATTAAGTTGACTCTTTTTTTTTTTGTGCAAAAAAAATAATAAGTTGACTTTTTTATTTTAGTCAAATATATAGGTGTATGGTCAATTTTTTTAGCCCAAGCCCAAGAGGTTTGGATTATGAGTCCAATGAACCCAAAACAATGAATTTGTAGAGAGTGGGTGAAAGAGCTAGGCTGGTTCTGAATTAAACAGTGATTAACTATGGCATTTAAGGATGAATTAACATAAAATCATGCTTGAAAAGCTGAATCAATGAACGTCCGAAGAAATGTTTTATTAAATGAAAGTTGATGACAACTCTTAGAGTTACAGTAAAGTTAATTTCTCATTCCCTTTCTTTTTTGTTCCAATCTACATTATCAGAGGCCTCTTCCCTTTATATAGCACCCTCTCCCCTCATTTTCATCGTCCACTTGTTCTTCATCTAAGCATCCACTTGAGTGCATGTCCCATCAGGTATCTTCTTTAACCCTCTGGGAGTAGTGGTAGCTGAGATTATACTGTTCAAGGGTCTTCTCTACATTAATGCGGCCAGAAAAGCAGCTGCAGTGCATTTAATGTGGTGGTTGAAGTTTATCTTCTAGATATTTCTCCGTTCTTATCACCTCCATGCGTGCCTGAAGTCCATCCTTATCATTAGAATTGTTAGGAAGATCACTTGAACCTCCCAGGTATCTACTTGACCAAAACTCTTTATATTCGAGGAGAATGTCCTCTTCGGACCATTGATGCTCTCTTCGGAATACACCCCTCGTTCGTTTCCAGGTATGTTTCTTCCACATGGACTCCTTCTCAAACATTTTTCTCTCTTCGAACACGCAGTAGTTTTCAAATAGGGCCCTAGGCCTAATACATAGGTTGGGCTTTCACCCCCCACAATAGCCCCTCAAAATTTTAATTTTTCCCTCGCATCTAAGGAGAAAAAATAGGATTTTGACTTGTCACGAAATGGAAGTTTGAAATAGCAAAAATATCTGAACTTACACGTGTGTGGGCATGGATGCAGGCGCTTCATTAATGCTGTTGTCGTTTCAGTATTCCCAAAGCACTATCAATTACTCCAGGCGGCATTTTGTCTTTAGTATCCAACGGTGAGCTATTGATCTAACAATCGTGATTCTTCCTTAGAATTTGGGCGGGATGACTCTTGTTCCTTCGCTTGTCCCCACATAAAGCCTCAAAACAAGTCATTTCTTCTTCACTTCGCAAATTCTCAGAGCACCCAGTGAACTCAAGCACTCGAATCCTCCAAGTTCTTCCAATCACCGATCTTAGCCCCTCTCAGAGTCTGTAAGAATCTTTCTGCGAGTTCGAGGATCATTCTCCGATTTAGTTTGCGTAAGTTTCGACCTCTCTAAACCTCTCATCACCTTTTCGACCAACCTCCTCGGCTTTCGAATAATCACTCCCTAGTCATTTTGCTTAGTATTTCCATCTTTTTGTTTAATTGCGATGGGTAGATTCCAGTATATGGTGGATAGCCCCGCCCAGATAGAGGAGTTTAGGGCGACATACCGCATACCTCAAAATGTGGGTTTGAGGTATTGTCCTCCAGAAAAAATACAAACAGATCGGAAAATGGGCGAAGTGGTAATCCCCATCATCGCCTTTCTAGAAGGGGGGATGACTATCCCTATAGGTCCCATTACCAGTAATTACCTCTAAAACCATAGGCTTAGTCCTGAACAATGTGCGCCTAACGTCTTTAGGATCTTAGGGGCAGTTGATGATTTGAACTGTCATCTAGGGTTAGGACTCACCTGGCTCGACGTGGTACATATGTATGAGTGCCACAGCCAGAAAGGGGCAGGATATTATCTTAAATCCTGGTCCAACGTTGTTAGGCTCGTCTCCTGCCTTCCCAAATCTAACAAAGGGATGAAAGACGACTATGTGATGTCTTGGGCGCGTGGCATGACGACCTTCATTACCCAACCAAGCCAGGAGAACCAGGTAGGATATCCTAGATTTAGGTTTACTAACAGTAGATTTAGGATCTCCACTTTTCAACAATTCTGTATTTTATTATTGTTATTTATTTTTTTTATCATTCATTTCAAGTTTCTGACTAAGTTTTGCTGTGATATTAACAGATAAAGACCACGTTTCTCCTCGACTCAGCCTTACAAACGTTGCCGCCCTCAATTATCTGCTACGCTCAGAAATTTTTGTAAGTGAAGACGGGCAACTCCGGTCGGTTCCGCTTATTCTTGGGTACACAGTGAAATCGAAGGATTTTCAGCCGGTCGGCAACGCAATAAGACAGGGAGACTATCGCATCAACCGCATAGACGTTGCTCGGAAGGATTTTTTAGCTCCGCTCGACCTTGCGCCCGTGCCACATCCAAATCCCCAGGGTGTGCCATTGCTCCTCCAGCCAATTCAACAGGTTCCTTTTGAACCAGTTGTAGCAGAGGAAAGAGTCACCTCCTCGGCCTCTTCGCTTGAGGAACAAATTGATAAATTTAGATTTGAAGGGGAGGTTTCAGGAGAGGTTCAAGTGATACAAGTTTCTGACGCCGAGGAGGAAACTGACAGGCAGTCTAGCGTTCACCCTCCTGTTTTAACAACTACCCTTCCAGAAGACTCTTCGGAGGCTGAAGATATGGCGGATTTATGGAACTTAATGAAGAATAGAGGCAAAAAAGCTGAACCCAAAGGGACCGGTCCATCTCAACCGACTGTGAGTCTTCCTCCACCACCCCCTCAGGCCCCTGATCTCGGCTTGAAGCCATTGCCGGATCTGAAAAAGAAAAGGCCCCTCGTTGCTACAGACGAAGGGGAGGTGGTTCCTCCAAAAGGGACCAAGCAACAAAAAGTGGTGAAAGACCACCGAAGCAAGAGGGCTTCATCTACTGAGAGCCGAGATGAGGCCCTTGTGGCTGATATGCGCCGAGGACCTCACACTTGGTCCCCAAGGCTAGAATTGGATGACGTTCCAATCCCTTGGGAGACTTCCCTCAGGAACTACGATGGGGGAAGGGCAGGTCATGTTGACGAGGCTTTGGAGCAGTCCCTTCTCCTTCCCAAGGACATGGACTCTTATCGGCGTTTCAACCAATATGAGCTCTTCCTATCCTTTAAGAGGGATATAGCCATGGTAAGTGAACTGGTTCGCTTAATTAAGGTGCTAATTTTTACTTAACCCTTTTCTTTACTCTATGTTGAAAATCCTTGTTATGTAGATTACTCAGCAAGTATATGTGGCCGAGGAGTGGAACAAGAAGTCCTATCTTGAAGCCCAAGCAGCAGCCTAATCTTAATCTGAGGTAGAAAAATCTCTGGGCAGCCTGAGGGAGGATTATTATCTGCTGTCCGAGCAGTTGAAGAACATGACCAACCAGAAGAATAGCCTTGATGTCGGCCTCAAAAATACTAAGAAGCAGGCCGAAGAGCAGCATAAACTACTGAACATGGCGGAGATCAACTTGGCGATAGAGAGGGAGTTAGTGAAGGGACTTAAAGCCGAGCTTCAAAAAGCCAAGGCGAATGCCCGATTGGCCGAGCAGAATGCTCAGCTGGCCAAGGAGGCAATCGAGGCTCAAAAGCAGGCTACATACACGCTTGGGGTGGAGGAGACCCAAGTTAACTTGACCGAGCAATTCGCCGCAGCAAGCCGAGAGTACTGCGATGTGACTTGGGGAAAGGCACAGGATGCAGCCGGGGTCTCTACCGAATCCCACTTGAGACTACCTGGGAGTGTATACTATGATCCTGATATCCGAAAGCTCCCAGGGTCTGATCCCTCTCCTTCCACACAAATCCAAGAGGCTTTGGAGCAACCTCTGATCGGCCGAGTCCCACATACAAACCTTGAGGCCTCCAAGGTGCCTGATCAGCCTGGTGATTAGAGTAAGCGAGCTGAGGCTCCCAAAGATAAGGGCGAGGACTTAGGAAAAAAGAAAACTCTTTTAGAGTCAAAGGACCAAGCCCCAGGAGCTATTGCAGCTCAGTCCAGTCAAACTGCTGACCCTTTGGTCCCTCAAAAGAAGGCTTAGACATTTAGGGGTTTCTATTTTGTACTTGTAATAATTTCTTCTTTTATGTAAGGAATTGTAAACACTTTTCTTTTAATCAATGAAACTATTTCCCTTTTATTTCTGGTGTCTTTGTTGTATATCTTATGACTTATTATTGCTGCAAGTAACTGTACTTTGTAATTACGGTAATAATGTAGGTAAACTTAACCCCTACCTTGTGCTGGTGATGCAAACAGCCGAAATTAATATTGCAAAGAACAGTTTATATAAGAACTACTAATAAGCAATGAATGCAACGAGTGATATGGAAATTCCACAAGTCTTTTCAAACATGCACAAAGAACGTTATTACTCCTTGGTTTTGAACAAAACTTTACTAAAGAGGCCTATCATAGGTTAAAGTTAATTTAAATACATCCAAGAATTTTAGGCATAACTCATTTCAAAGTTACACTTCAATAGAAATAGCTGTATGAAGGTGTGGACTAACCAATATCATCTAGTCCGAAGACTACAAGCATGCGAAGGAGTGCCAATCCAAATCATCTGGTCCGAGGACTACAGGAATGATTGGATTTAAGTTTAAACGCTTATGGAACTGTGAAGGAGTGTTAACTAACCCAAATCATCTAGTCCGAGGACTACAGGCATGATTGCATTTAAGTTTAAACACTTAAGAGAACCTGTGGAGGAGTGTTAACTAACCCAAATCATCTGGTCCGAGTACTACAGGCATGATTGGATTTAAGTTTAAACACTTAAGAGAACCTGTGGAGGAGTGTTAACTAACCCAAATCATCTGGTCCGAGGACTACAGGCATGATTGGATTTAAATTTAAACACTTAAGAGAACCTGTGGAGGAGTGTTAACTAACCCAAATCATCTGGTCCGAGGACTACAGGCATGATTGGATTTAAGTTTAAACACTTATGGAACTGTGAAGGAGTGCTAACTAACCCAAATCATCTGGTCCGAGAACTACAGGCATGATTGGATTTAAGTTTAAACACTTAAGAGAACCTGTGGAGGAGTGTTAACTAACCCAAATCATCTGGTCTAAGTACTACAGGCATGATTGGATTTAAGTTTAAATACTTAGAGAACATTTCATATAACAAATTGGCGTATTAATTGAAAAAAAGATTCGATTAATAATAGTACCTTTTGAGGTTATTTACATTCCATGGGCGTGGTACTACATGACTATCCAGGTCTTCTAAGAAATACGCTCCAATGCCAGCTCCTGAAGTAATACGATATGGTCCTTCCCAATTGGGTCCTAACTTTCCCCAGGCTGGGTTCTTTACAGTGCCTACAACTTTTCTCAGCACCAAATCACCAGGTTCTAGAGGCCTTAACTTTACGTTGGCATCATAGCCCTGCTTGAGCTTTTGTTGGTAATGTGTCAGTCGAACCATTACGCTTTCCCTCCTTTCCTCAATCAAGTCCAAACTCTTTTCTAGTTGCTCATTGTTGCCGGTTGGACTGAACGAACTAGTTCTCAGTGTTGGAAACCCAGTCTCCAAATGTATGACAGCTTCAGCCCCATAGGTCATTGAGAAGGAGGTCTCTCCAGTAGATCTCCAAGGCATAGTTCTGTAGGCCCAGAGTACATGTGGCAATTCTTCCACCTATTTCCCCTTTGCATCATCTAATCTCTTCTTTAGGCCACTTACTATGACCTTATTGACAGCTTCTGCTTGCCCATTACCCTGGGGATAAGCAGGGGTGGAGTATCTATTTATGATTCCCAGTTCACTACAATAACTCCTGAATACTTTACTATCGAACTATAGGCCATTGTCCGAGATGAGAGTATGAGGAACCCCAAACCGAGTGACGATATTCTTCCACACAAACCTTTGCACATCTACGTCTCTGATGTTGGCCAGAGGTTTAGCTTCGACCCACTTGGTGAAGTAGTCTGTGCTGACCAGAAGGTATTTCCTATTTCCTGCAGCTTTAGGGAGCCTAAATAGCGGATTAAGAGTTCCCCCTGGTTGATGAATGTTTGGGGCAAATCGCTGACACTGATCACACTTTTTAACATACTCGTGGACTTCTTTTTGCATGTTCGGCCACCAATAGCCCTGAGTGATGGCTCAGTGAGCCAAGGACCTACCTCCAGTGTGGCTCCCGCAGATTCCTTCATGTAATTCTTCTAGTAATAGCTCAGCCGCTTCAAGGTGCATGCACAACAAATATGGCCCTGAATAGGAGCGTTTGTATAGTTTCTGGTCCTCGGATAGCCAGAATATGGTCGCCTTCCTCCGAATTTTGTCAGCTTCCCCTCTTTCTTCAAGCAAAATATTTTCTTTCAAGAATTTAATTATAGGGTCCATCCAGCAGAGTCCGGCCCTGACTTGGTGAACTTGGACTACCTCTCTTCTTGCCTCTGTAGGCCCATGCAAGTCCTCGACGAGGATGACTCTCGGCAAATTTTACGCCGAGGAGGTAGCGAGTGTGGCCAAAGAATCAGCATGAGCGTTACCACTTCTGGGGATGTGCAGCAAACTGAAAGTTTCAAACTCCGATTGTAGACATTTAACTCGGCTCAAGTATCCCTACATTCTTTCATCCTTCGCCTCAAACTCACCTTGTACTTGACCGACGACTAATCTCGAGTCCGAGAACAACTCCACTAACTTTCCTCCCATTCTTCGAACCATAGCCATTCCCATCAGTAGAGCTTCATACTCCGCCTCATTATTGGTTGCCGAGAAGTCCAGCCTTAACGACTTTTCAATGATGATTTTTTCAGGGGATATTAGCACTAGCCCCACTCCAAAACCTTTCTGGTTCGCTGCGCCATCCACGTACACTTCCCAGTGGGAGGGACTTTGTTGAGAAATCATGCCAACTGATTTTTCATCCATGTCCGATGTTGGCGTTACTTCTTCTAATTGGGGCTCTGTGAACTCATCCACTAAATCCGTAAGGACCTGGCCCTTGACCGACGTGCGAGGCATGTATTTGATATCGAAAGCCCCTAAGATCGTACCCCATTTAGCAATCCTTCCAGTGTAGTCAGCACTTCGGAGTATGGCCCTGAGTGGGAGCTGGGTAAGAACAATGACTGTATGGGTTTGGAAATAGTGAGGCAGCTTCCGTGTACTAAGCACCACTGCTAGGATAGCTTTCTCCAGTGGCAGATAAGGATCTCGGCTTCATGCAGCGACTTACTTACATAATAAACTGGCCTTTGCACACCACAATCCGCTCGTATTAACACCAAGCTCACAGCATAAGGGGCTACCGCAATGTAGGCAAACAAGACTTCATCTGGTTCAGGACTGGACATGATTGGTGGCCGAGCTAGATAGTCCTTAAGTTGTTGAAAAGCTACAGTTCATTCCTCAGTCCACTCGATTCCCTTCCATTTATTAATCAACGAGAAGAAAAGTCTACACCTATCTGCTGATCGGGAGATGAATCGGTTCAGGGCAATAGTCATCCCAGTCAATTTCTGAACTTTCTTGGGATTCCGAGGAGCTTGTAAATTGTTGATAGCCTTTATTTGGTCGGAGTTAACCTCAATTCCCCTGTGAGTCACCAGGTACCCTAAAAACTTACCTGACCACACTGAATGAGCACTTGGAATCATTCAGGCGCAACTTGTACTCTCTTAGGACTTCAAAAGTACTTTCAAGGTCCTTCACATGCTTGGCAATGATCTTGCTTTTCACCACCATGTCATCTATGTAAACCTCGATATTTTTACCCAGCTGGGGCTCAAACATCCTCATCATCATTCTTTGATAGGTAGATCATGCGTTTTTCAAGTCAAATGACATCACTTTATAGTGATAGTTACCAATAGGGGTGACAAAAGCAGTCTTCTCTTGATCCTCCAGGGCTAGGGGTATCTGATGGTAACCATGGAAAGCATCCAAGAAACTCATCCGAGGATGGCCAACAGCGGCATCCATAAACTGATCAATTTTTGGCATGAGGAATGGATCCTTAGGACAAACCTTATTTAAGTCAGTGAAGTCTACACAGACTCGCCATTTCCCATTTTTCTTCTTCACTACCATAGTATTCGCTAACCACTCCGGGTAAAAAACTTCTTTAATAGTTCCAGCTTGTTTGAGCTTTGTTACCTCTTCTCTCACTGCATCTGCATGTTCCTTAGATAGGCGCCGAGGAGGCTGCTTCTTGGGAATAATCAATGGGTTGACTTTGAGATGGTGGCAAATGAATTGGGGATCCACTCCTGGGGCTTCGTAAGCATTCCAGGCAAATACGTCAAGATTCCTCTTGAGGAACTCTACTAGCTCTTCCTTCTCCTGAAGAGGCAGATGAGATCCGACTTGAAAGAACTTTTCAGGATCGTCTCCGATAACAACTTTCACTAAATCTTCGCATCGAGCGCCCTCGTCTGAATCTTCGACGGGCAATACTCGAGACTTTAACTGCTATAAACCCCTTTCGGCCTTAGGCGAGGACTCAACTCCGGGTTCATGTTGGATGACAGCCACTAAGCATTGCCTGGCTGCAGATTGATCTCCCTGAATTTCACAAACTCGTCCTTCAGATGGATACTTAACTTTCTGATGCAGGGTAGAGGAAACAGGCCCTAGTGTATCAAGCCAGGGTTTGGCTACGATTGCCGTATAAAGGGAATACACATCCACAACTATGAAATTCACCTCTACCACCTCTGAGCCGGTGTGCACGAGTAATCGTATCTGGCCCTTCGGGGTGACAACCCTTCCTTCGAAACTTACGAGTGGGGAATCATATGGTGTTAAGTCTTGAGGCTTTAGGTTTAGCCCCTTGTAAAGATCGGGATACATTATCTCTACAGCACTACCTTGGTCAACCATTACCCTCTTCACATCATACCCTCCAATTCTGAGGGTGATTACTAAAGCGTCATCATGGGGTTGGATGGTCCCAATCTTGTCCTCGTCTGAGAACCCTATAACCAGTGGAACACCAGACTTAGCTCTCTTCGGACCATGGCTGAAATCCGCTGCGGGAGATCGGACTACCGACATAACCTTTGATGGCAAAGATCCTGTCCTTCCCGGTGCGGCGAAGACGACGTTAATAGTTCCCAATGGCGGCTTCGAAGAGTCATCTCTTTGGGGCCCTGAGCTCATCTACCCTCCTCGGCCACTGGAGTGGTGCAAGAGGTGTCTCAGTTTACCTTCGTCGACCAGTTGGTCTAAATGATCCCACAAGCTCCTACAATCCTCCGTGGTATGCCCATGGTCTTGATGGTACTGGCAATAGAGATTATGATTACGCCTCTCAGGGTTTCCCACCATCTTATTCGGCCACCTGAAGAATGGCTCGTTCTTGATCTTTTCCAAAACCTGGTGTACTAGCTCTTTAAATACAGTGTTGACTGCTTGAGGATTTGTTGATCCTGATTGCCCAGCAAAATCTCTCCGCGATTTGTTGCTATTGTAACGGTCTGACCTAAAATCCCTCCTCTCTTGGGGGATAACCTTGTCCTTTCCCTTCCCTTGCTGCTGATCTTCTTCGACTCTTTTATATTTTTTAATACGGTCCATGAGCTGATGCATGTTAGTAACTGGTTTACCAGATAAGGACGTCCTTAAACCGTGGTTAGTAGGGAGGCCAAGCTTGAACGTGCTGAGGGCCATCCCATCAAAGTTGCCCTCCATATCATTAAACATTTCCCAATACCTATTTGAATATGTCTTTAAGGTCTCACCCTCCTGCATGCTCAAGGATAACAGTGAAGATAAGGGCCTGGCCACTCTTCAGTATGTGACAAAACGGGAACCAAAACTTGAGTGAGCTCCTTGAAGGAATTGATGGAGTTTTCTTCCAGGCTGTCAAACCACCTCATTGCAACCGATCCAAGGCTGGAGGGAAAGACCTTGCACATTAGAGTTTCGTCTCTAGAGTAGACAGCCATCCTTTGATTAAAGTGGCTCACATGTTCCATAGGGTCCGTCTTACCATTATAGATGGTGAACGTCGGCTAGTTGAAACGCCGAGGAAGTCTCGCTTCTTCGATCCTACGTATAAAAGGTGACTTAGAGATTTGATTCAAAGCCCTGCTCATATCATCATTCCCTACTCCTCCACGTGATGGGCTTCGAAGTCGCCTCTTATGACGATGCTCTTCCTCGTAAGAAAAGGATTCACTAGCTGGTGTTCGAGATTTCTGCTTGTAAGCGACGTCCTGTTCGTTATCGGAATCTTCATCAAAGTGTGAAGAAATTCGTTTCCTCTTTGTATGGTGCAACTCCCTTTTTAGCTTTTCAATCTCTAGTTGCAAATTTTGGTTCTCCTCTGCATGAGACACGTGACTTCCATCATGCGGCTGGCTTCGACCAGTATGCGCAGTATGCACGCTTCCTTCACAATCTTGTCTCCGCTCTAAATTAAGGAAAGGGTCTACGTGTTGGGATGTCCTAAATTCTGCTAGTTGTTGTCCTGGTTCGGCCATTATCAACTGTTGTTTTCACTCCTGCATAAGCTTTTCCCATAGACGGCGCCAATTGTAGGGTGGGTTTTGTAGCCCAAGCCCAAGAGGTTTGGATTATGAAGCCAATGAACTTAAAACAATAGATTTGTAGAGAGTGGGTGAAAGAGTTAGGCTGGTTCTGAATTAAACAGTGATTAACTATGGCATTTAAGGATGAATTAACATGAAATCATGCTTGAAAAGCTGAATCAATGAACGTCCGAAGAGATGTTTTATTGAATGAAAGTTGATGACAACTCTTAGAGCTACAGTAAAGTTAATTTCTCCTTCCCTTTCTTTTTTTGTTCTGATCTACATTATCAGAGGCCTCTTCCCTTTATATAGCACCCTCTCCCCTCATCTTCATCGTCCACTTGTTCTTTATCTAAGCATCCACTTGAGTGCATGTCCCATCAGGTATCTTCTTTAACCCTCTGGGAGTGGTGGTAGCTGAGATTATACTGTTCAGGCATCTTTTCCACATTAATGCGGCTAGAAAAGCAGTTGCAGTGCATTTAATGTGGTGGTTGAAGTTTGTCTTCTAGATATTTCTCCGTTCCTATCACCTCCATGTGTACCTGAAGTCCATCCTTATCATTAGAATTGTTAGGAAGATCACTTGAACCTCCTAGGTATCTGCTTGACCAAAGCTCTTTATATCCGAGGAGAATGTCCTCTTCGAACCATTGATGCTCTCTTCGGAATACACCCTTCGTTCGTCTCCAGATATGTTTCTTCCACATGGACTCCTTCTCAAACATTTTCCTCTCTTCGAACACACAGTAGTCTTCAAATAGGGCCCTAAGCCCAATATATTAGGTTGGGCTTTCACCCCCCACAATAGGTATTATTCATAAATATTTTTTCAATCATTTACAACACATTCACATGCATAGATAGTCCTAAAAAATTTAGCTTTTAACAATTTAAAAAATATTTTATTTATTTTAACATATTATTTTATAATATGCTTGCAATTAAAAAATTTTTTTTTTTACCTCTTCATTTAAATATTCTTTATATATTCTTTTTTTTTTTTTTATCACTTTATGCTACGGTAATGAGAAGAGATGATCCCATAAAATAAATTAATATTTTTTCAAGCACTTTGTGCTGCAGTAAACAGTTTGTATAAATTTTTAACTTTACCATTATCAATGTAATCAATGTAATAAGTTCTTTTGTGTTTTTAACTTTGTGTTTTTAACTTTTGTGATAGATAAGTGACAACAACTATGCTGGTGGTAGATTAGTTTTCTTTACTTTTCCAACACTTCTAGAGACATCCAGAATGACCAGGTCATTGTCTCGTTGATAAATTTTTTTTTTTTTTTTTCACAAAAATTTTTAGAATTTGTTGCTCACTATACATGCATTATTGATTAGGTTTCTTTCCCTTTTTTTTTTTTCATTTTTATCCTTCTAAACTATATAGTTGATCTTTATCCTTTACACTATATGTTAATTTAATCCCTAATTTTTTAATTGTGTCAATTCGGTCTCTAATCTTTCAGTATTGTATTAATTTGATCTCTTCTATTATCCTCTTGGATGGAAAAATTAGACATGTCAAACAAAATAATAAAAAATACTAATTTTTCATGCCACAATAATTGCCAATTGTACGGCTAAGTCAGATTAAAAATAATTTTTTTTTAAAATCCAAAATTTATGTTCAAACCCTCAAGTAATCGCTGTGTTTTCACGCTTACCAATCCGATTAAATCGATAGTTTTTCTCCTTTGTTTCCGATTTTTTCTGTGTTTTGGATTGGTTTGAAAATGGCTTTGGTTTAGGTTTTATTGGAAATTTTGCAGTGACCCACAATAGTTGATGTGTTAAGCGGAGTTGATGATGTTCATTGCGCCTCTTTGGATAGTGTTCTTGTCGGAGTTTGGTTGGGTGGGCATGGAAGCCCAGATGGGCCAATGTTTTGACCAAAGATACTTTTCCTACTTCACCAATTACCACAACACAATCCACGTGTTTCACATTTGTTCCAATTCCAAGCTTGAATTCTTCGAGGTTTCAGTTCCCCAATTGCTTCTATCCAATCTGATTCTAGGTTTTTTAGGGGTTTTCAATGTCTATGAGTGAATTGACAACTTTGCATATTATTTGTTTTTGATAGTTTTGCTTTGGATTGGAATGTGGAATTTCGATTAATAGTTGAATTAAAGAGTTGGGTTGTTTCTAAAATTTCAATTTCTTTACTTCTGTTGGTTTGAAATTTCTAATCTCAGGCGTAAAAAATATTTGGGTTTATTTATTTATTTATTTATAATCTATCATGGCAGTAGAGTTGACAATTAATGTGGCATGAAAAATCATCTTTTATTACTTTATTTGACACATCAGATTTTTCCATCAAATGGGATAACCGCAGAGACCAAATTGATACGATACTAAAAAGTTAGGAGCCAAATTGACACAATTAAAATGTTAAAGACTAAATTGATATATGGTGTAAAGGATAAAGAGCAACTATATAATTTACCCTATATTTTATTGTCAATTAGGTTTCCTTTATCTAGATATTGCTTTATCTTATTATTGCTTGTAGTTTTTTATACATATAAAACAATTTTTCATAACATCAAGGATGAAAATAAATTAATTTAGCTTGAGATACAAAATACATTTTTTTTTTAGAGAGTTTCAACCTATGGCGTCCGCTCCTAATGATAGCTCTTTATTATCAAACCAAGACACCAATCAGTTTTTGGTATAGGCGGTGATTGAACTCCAGATCTCTTATGCAACCATCAGAGACTTTACCAGTTGAGCCAACTGGAACCCACACATTATTTTTTTTAGAAGAAGATACAAAATACATTATAAATTGTTGGGTTATAGATTGACTTCGGTTAATTATTTCAATTACTCAAGTTGATTAATTATGTCAAATTACATGCAAATCATGAAGGCACCAACAAATCACCAAATAAACTAAGTGCAGCGGAAATTAAATAGACACAGTAATTTGTTGACAAATGGGGAAAACCTCTCGCAAGGCAAAAATCCCTCCGAGCGAATTTCAAGTCACCATTCCCAATAATCCACGAATCAAGAACAAGCGGTTACAAGTATAAGGAATTTTACCACTATCCTGAACTATCCCAAAATACCAACTTACAATTGAACCTTTACTCCAATCCCTAATTGGAATTGATCTTGTAAAAGACTTCTTCATTTGCACTGATCCTAGTATGTGACTAACTCCTAGCTACTAATTGATTTTTTTTTTTTTTTGGCAAAGTTCTTCACTTTTAAAGCACGTTAAATATTTGGAAGCACTTGGTTACAAAACCTAAAGCGCACAAAATGCAGTAACTCCTCACAGAGTGTATATGAGTTCTCTAATTGAATCTCTAGGTTTTTGAGAATGAAACCCTAGCAATCCAAGTCATCATGAGCCAAGATTCAAATCTGAAAATTCTAAAATCGTAGAGCTCGATAGATCGGGCTTGTGTCAAGAATTATTCATTAAGTCTCGATAGATGCTAATGTCGAGCTAGTGTCAAGACTAGTGTCGAGCTTCATTAAATTAACTTTTCTTCACTTGTTTCTTGGTTCAATCTTCATTATTTTAAAGATACTATTTGTTATGTTTGTGTAACATACTTCTTAATACATTAAACATATCTTAGATCTACCTAATTACAAGTGTATTTTGTCAAAAGATATACCAATACATAGAAAATATGACCATAACATAAATTACCATAAGAAAAGGATTTGCTGCAAACTAAGTTGTAGCAACTCTTATAAAACTGCATACATGTAAATGCCTTAAATAGACACCTGTTCAAACTTATATTTAAATGAAAATTTTGTTATCAAGATTGAATTTTTCAGCAAATGGGCACTTGATATATGTGCATTTTGTAGAAGTTGCTGCAACTTAATTTGCAGCAAATCGTTGCTCATTACCTTATATCTTAAATTGTTAATTTATCAGCTAGAGCGGTCCAACTAGTATATAAAGAAGTTATAGCTAGTGCTTGACAAACAAACAAACCAAGCTCTCGTACCCATAATTAGTAGAGTTCCAATGTAGGATCACTTACTCTTATATACACCATATATTAGCGGAACTTAACACGTCATTTTTTTATAAATGAAATATAGAGTAGAGATAATTAAGATTACTTACTTTCTTGCTAAGATAATTATCATTTATTCCATAAAAAAATTATCATTTATCCTATAATAATCAAATTTTTTATTCCAAAACTGAATACATTAAGAGTTCATCCACATCACAAATACACTAGGATATAATTCTCCAAAGGTAATCCCTACTATGATATAATTTTCCAAGATAATCCTTAGACCATTCATATCCGAATGAGGATTAGATCCAGTATTCCTGGACTTGTTGAAATGTGGACACTTAACAAGTAGGGGCCGCTCCACATTAAGGCCGTGGTGGTCCCGTGACCACTCTGGTTGTAGATTAAGACTACAATTTCACTTAATATACATATATATATATATATATATATATATTTGGATGTGAATTTTAACAAATTCATCATTGGCTTACATTTTCTTCTTATATCCTCCATACTTTCAAAAATTCAATAAGATCAAAAATCAATAATTATGTCATCAATTAAATGTTTACATTTTGAATTTTTGTAGTCTAAAATTATAGATAAAAAATAAGTTTATGAATCAAATAAAAAATAACATTACATTGGCATGAAATTTGACATGTGTTTTAAAAATATAAAAAACATACAATTCAATGGTTATATTTTCAAAATATATAGTCATATTAATTTGTTTAGTAAGCTACAATTAAGTTTGTAGCCAAACTTTGGTCCCCTTAACAACATATTAGGCCCTTACAAACAAAAAGGAAAAGTTGAAGAAAAATTTTATTGAAATAAAATTTTGAAAGAGATTTAACTTATCGTATTGATAATAAGAAATTATCATGCGACAATTTCAAAATAAGAAAACTTATAAAATGAATTTGCATTTTTTTTTGTCAATATATAAACTTCTCTTTTTATTTGTTTTTGTATAATTTAAGTTTCAAAACGATCACCCTGGAAAAATTCCTAGAGCCACCACTATTAACAAGTGTTTGATTCATGTCTGCATCTTAACAGGTCTACCGGTCTAGTACTGTAATGCATAGAATCCTTAGACCCAAGTCAGTTCCCCTCAGTTCTTTCAAATTGGCTTTTTACTTTTTTGCCAATTTAGTCAAAACTATAGCAAAAAATCAAAAACAAAAAACAAAAGACCACCAGACTGTTTCTTATTTTTGTGTCTGTTATTTTCCTTGTTCTTTCTCTTTTTCTTTATTGTTGCATAGGCTGGAAGCTAGAATTTAACGATCAAACACACAATAGAAGTAACGGGTAAAGTGAATTTCTTGTTTTATTTGGATGACCTTCACAAGATGTTTTCTTTTTGTTCCTTTGTTTAATCCGCTTGTAGACTTTTTAAAACTGATAGGTTTCCTCCATTTTTTAACATATCTGTTTCATAAGTAATCTTATTATAATTCTTTTTCACCGTAAATACAATTGTAAAAGAAATATTCAAATATCTCCAATTTTATTTTATTTTATATATAACTAAATTTTTTTATAAATTTCATAACCTAAAACAGATGAAAGTTGAAACAGCCAATAATTGTGTATTTAATGTCTATACTGAATAATACTAGTACCATAAAATAACAAAATTTGTGTCACAACTCATCCACGTGGTGAGTTGTGGGTATATGACAGATACCACACAAGCTTAGGAGACTTTTAACCGTGCACAAATGAAATCCTATAGCTTGTGCTCATTTCACATTGGTCAAGAAGGAAAAAAAAATAATAATAAACTGATTCAAGCGTCGCGAGCTAATCTCAGACTTGACAACCAAGTAAACTGCTTTCTTCTTTTTTTTTCTTTTTTTTTACATTTCCTCAACCTTTGAAAATTGCAATCAGATTTTACATTCACTTCCTCTGTTCCTCGTACCATTTGTCTTTCAACTTCCAAGAAAGTACAAAGCACCATGGAGTTCTTTAAGGACGCCACAGCTGTAAGACTCAGGAGTCACTTCTGCAAGTACCTAGTAGCTGAAGACGACGAAGAAAAAGTACGGCAGAGGAGCAACGGGGCCTCAAACAGAGCGTTTTGGACCATCGAGTTTGTGGAAGAAAACATCAACCTTATCCGCTTGAAAAGCTGCCATGGCAAGTACCTCAAAGCCTCAGACGAACCATTTTTACTAGGAATGACAGGGAACAAAGTGTTACAAGCTATGCCAGTATCAGAAAATGATACTTCTATCGAGTGGGAGCCTAGAAAAGATGGCGTTTTCTTGAAATTGAGGACGAAAAGTGGGAATTATCTGCGAGGCAATGGTGGCACGCCCCCTTGGAGGAACACGGTCACACATGATTTGCCCTCTAGGACTGCAACGCAGGATTGGATTCTTTGGGAGGTGGATATGGACATAACAAGAGATCGTTCGTTTTTATCGTCATTTTCAATAAACTCTTCGGTTGTGGAGGATTCTGAGGGGTCTGAGTGTTCGGAAACAAGCATGCCATCAGCTATCTCTATAGATGTTGAGATTGCAAGTGAAAGAAAGGTACGAGCTTTCAAAAAAATTTTATAATTCACTCGTTGGGGTGGGAGTTTGAATCCTAGACGTTTTTATTAAAAACATTAGAAAGTGTTAGTAATGGTCACTTCATGGATTGCAGACAATCCATTAAGGAGGTTTTTTCTTAGGTGCTTAAACTACTGTGTAAGTAATTTTTTTTTGGTCTATAATTCACTTAAAAATCTGGGTAATTAAATATGATCACCATCGAAATTATTTGTTGGAGTTAATTTTAGTTTTGAAATTATGCACCATGGAGAAACGAATATGATAGCCTTAGATGCATATATGATCCCTCAACATTAAATTTCTACGGAAGTGTGAAGTCTATTAATACCAATTTCATTATATCATTATATTGATCTAACAAATTGATAAGTTTGACTTTTAGGATTGAGTTAAATAAATTTCATTGTTTTATTCTCATGTCAATTGGATAGCTCATAGTCGTGCTTTTGTTTGTCTTTGTACAGAATGAAGAAGGATCTGGTAATTCCAAGAAATCTGATGAGGATGAAATCATAAAACTTGGTGCTCAGGTTGCTGAGTACCAGAGAAGAGAAAAAAAGTTTTGGCTTTGGTTGGTGTTGTGCTGGGTCATATGTGGGTTGCTCATATTTTTATTTTTATGTACAGTAATGTCTGGTTCAACAACGGAACAATATTTGTTTTATCTTAAGCTAAAGGGGTTTGGCTTTGGTAACGTTGATGCTAGGTTCAATTGGTCAAAAACTGCCAGGGGTGTTGTGGTGTGATGATTCATGCTTGTTCGGTATGGGTGTTGCTAAGTCTTGTAATGCATAGCAAGTTGCATTAAAGAATATAGTCAATGGAAGTTGCTTATGTGAGTTTTATAATGCAAGCTGTTACATCTTTTTTTTATTTTTTATTTTGTTAATTGTTCAGGTTGTCCTCTAACTTTGTGAATTTTGTTAATAGCACTGTATTGAATTTTAATTGCTCTTTTTTCAAACTTATTCATAAGTATATATGGACAAAACATAATACACAAGTATAATTTATACTTTAAAACATGTCTTTAACATAATTTAATATAAGGTAAATTACAAAGTTGATCCCTATTTTTTACACCATATCTCAATTTGATCCGTGATCTTTCAATTGTGTCAATTTGATCCATAATCTTTCAATGTTGTGTTAATTTAATCTCTGCTGTTATCTTTTGAATAAAAATTGTTGACATAGCAAACGGTCCAAATAAAAATAAAAAACATTCGCCACATCAATGGACACTTGTACTGCCACATCATTTGACAACCAAAATCCCTAACTCAACTCCATCTATTCTCCCCCTCTCTCGTTAGTCACCACCAACCAAACCCATCTCCATCTCTTCTCCCTCATCCTCTAAGAAGTTGCAGACACCAGCGAGAGCAACTTAAGAATAATTGATTGAAATATTTATCTTATGTTACCTAGCAAAGATACAGAAGTCATGTCAGTCCGTGAGAAAGTATGGAACTTTAGAAGTCTAGGACCACATAAGACTTTCACCATATCTTAATATTCGCACCAGATTCTAAAATCAACCATATAAAAATGAAATAAAACCCAAAACACATAACCTAGTGGGTTCAGAAAGAACAAAGGAAGAGTTCCTAAGTCTATAACTATGTATACCGCCACAGCCAAATTTGCTTTAGTTTCGTCTATCATTTTGTTTTAATAACAGCAATCTACTGACTGCTCTGAAGTTAGCTTGTAAGGTTTTTTGATAACCAAGTTAGCTTGTAAGGTAGATTGCCATTCAGTTGCTCCCTTCTTTGGTTGGAAGAGACTAACGAGAGAGAGGGGGGAAAGGAGATGAAGATGAGTTAGGAATTTTATTAGAGTTTAGGAATTTTGATTGTCATGTTTCAAATTTAATTTGTTTTTTTTTTAATTAAAAAAAAACTGACATGATGGTACAGGTGTTTATTGACGTGGCAAATAAATAATTTTTTATTTGGACCGTTTGCCATGTCAATAATTTCCATTTAAGAGATAACAGCAGAAACTAAATTGACACGACACTGAAAGGTTAGGGACCAAATTGACATAATTGAAATGTTAGAGACCAAATTGAGATATGGTATAAAGAATAGGGACCAATTTTGTAATTTACCCTTTATTTTATATATATATATATATATATATATATATTTCTTTTAAATTAAAATTTTCAATAAGTCAACTTTTATATAATCCAAGAAAAATATATATTTCTTTCATAATGTCATGTGTAATTATCTGTTAAATTATATTAATTAAAATTAATATTCTTTGACAATTTTAAATTAAGTTCTATTTGTTCAATAAATTCAAATTTACACAATAGATTATAATTTTTTTTTTTTTTTTTTTTGCTTCAGTCACATTACATTATAATAATAGTATTAAATAACATCTATAAAAAAAAAAAGTATTAAATAACACAAAATTCACACAAATCAACTCCTTCCATATACATTAAATAATAAATGTTACTTTTATATGTCTTAATATATACAATGCAGTAAAAGAGAAATATAATAATAACAAAACTGAATGAAAAATTTTTATTTTGTTTATGTATGGATGAGAAAGTAGAACATGTTAGAAACTTTTAACCAACATAGCATCTTTTTCTTGTTTATCTAAAGTCTATATATATAACATATAATATTATATATACTTTTTTTTTTTTTTGAGAAACATATATACTTAAATTGAGCCTTATACGGTCATACTTATGAGCTACGATTATATATCATCTTATGCTATATAATAAAAGTTGGTTCTAGAAACCACAATTAAACCAAGTTGATAACCTACCTAATTGTCACAAGTAATGCTTCTTAATTATAGTTTTACTTAGGGGTGGCAATTCGTGTTCATGTGTCAAGTTCGTATCATGTCAACTAATGAGTATTCGACTATATGAGTCAACACTAACCTGACACATTTATTAAATGGGTCAAAATTTCTCAACCCTAACATGACCTATTTATTAAACGGGTCAGTGTGTCGACCCATTTATCAGATTTTATAAAAGTGAAAAATAATACAAATTTTAGTATTAACCAAGTTGATCTAAAAAAATCAAAAAATTAATTTTTTTTAATATAAAATTTAGAATTAACGAGTAAATGCGCCACAAATAATTATTTAAAATTAAAATATATTTCAATATCACAAATAATCAATCATAATATGTTAAAGAAAATAAACCACAACAACTAATAACAGAGACGGACGCAAGATTTTAAGTTGGGGAGGGTCGGAGATAAGCGAAAAAAAAATTTCAAATACACATCCATATAGTATTAATAAACTAACAACCAAGACAAATACCCAAAAATCATTGTTTCTTAATATATTAAGATACAATCATCTACTAACAAAAACAAAATACACGAAACACTATTGTTTCTTTATACAATCATCTATGAAAAGGGAACTCAACGCTCTTTGAAATCTTCAAAATCATCTACGATTGAATCCAAATTAAATGTCGAAGTTATATCCTTTTCAATGTATAACATCAAAGAGTCCGTCAAAAAATCATTTTCCATTTTGTTTCGAAAGTTAGTTTTGACAACTTTCATAGCTGAAAATGCTCGCTCTGTAGTAGCAGTAGAAACTGGAAGAGTAAGCACAAGTCTCACCATTCTATAAACAAGTTTGTAATATTCTGAATTTCCAGTTCTCACTAACCATTGAGACAACTCAGATAAACTTTTCAATTTTTTGAACTCCGGATCCTGGACTACATTATGCTCAAAATGATAAAGCTCCTTCTCCAACACTTGTTTGTCATAATCTGTGAAATCTTGTGGATAGAAATTTTTTACCAACAAATAAAGATCACTACTTCTGAAAGATTTTAATGCCTCTCGAGGTTCTAAAGCTGAGCTAAGCCTAAGTAACTCCATTGCATCTTCATTAAACCAATAATTTAGTTCCTGTAGTTGAGAATCTATTGTAGCATCAAAAATATTTACTCGATTATAATGCTCATTTGTAACGTTATCTTGTTGATTACGAGCTCGACCTTGCCTCGCAACATAACGAGCATTCATATCCAGGACATCAATGCAATGCTTCTCACAAAATGATATCACAGTGGTGAGTAAGCCATCCCATCCATCATCTCTAAATTTTTGGATAAGTGCTTTAGTAGATGAAACTAAATGCATGGCATTTAAAATGTCTTGAGATTGGCTTTGCAAAGCTTGACAAAGTTTATCAGTGATCTCCATAGTTTCCTTCTCAAGATGCAAGATGAAGACAAATTCAAATGAAGTTAAACCATCATAAGCTGACTCTGCTTCTACCCAATGTTCTCCATCAATTGCATCATCAATTATATTTTGCAAAACTTCAACAGTTGAAGTAAACATCCTTAATAAGCTAGAAACTGATCTAAAATGTGAACTCCAACGTGTTTCTACAGGTCGTTGTAAAGTGCCAATTTGATTAAGTCCACTTCCAGTCTCAAGCTCTTCAAGATCAATCAAACGTGCTATTTCATTAACATTGGCAACTTTCAATTGCTCATTGCGCTTGCATGAAGCATTAACAATTCTGATCAGAAAAAGCAATGTAAGAAAAAAATGACTAATGGGAACAACTTGTTTTGATACTTTTACTAATGCCAATTGTAAGCGATGTGCAAAACAATGGATGTAGTAAGTATATGGGCAATCATTCAAAATCAAAGCTTGTAATCCACTCCACATACCTCGCATGTTGCTTGCTCCATCATATCCTTGCCCTCGAATATTTTGTATATCTAAGCAATGTTGAGATAACAATGAATATATCCCCTTCTTTAGAGTCAAAGCCGCAGTGTCAACAACATGAATGAGCCCAAAAAAATGTTCTTTCACAAAGCCTTCTACATCAACATATCTAAAGACCACAACCATTTGCTCTTTCATGGACTCATCACGAGCTTCATCAACCATTATTCAAAACTTTGCATCACCAATTTCTTCCCAAATGGCTTTCTTCACTTTGGCTAAGAAAACATGTAAAATTTCCTTTTGAATCCTAGGTGATGTGTAGGTTGCATTTTTGGGAGCTTTTTCTATTATTTCGGCAATCTTCTCATTAAAAAATGTCACAATACCCAATGATTCAAAAAAGTTTCCACGGTTTAATGAACTAAAACTTTCATCATTACCTCTAAAAGCTATAGCTTGAAAGGCAAGATACCAGACAATAAAAATTGAGGCCTTCAGTTGCAACCAATTATTTGCAATTTGTTCAGTAGTGAAATGATCAACTACCCTTTGCAAATGCTGCGATTGGTTCATCAAATCCTTACACATTTGCTCGGCAACTCTATGAGCTGAGTTAGGATCTTTTCCTACATGACCTTGAAAATAACAATCTTTGCCCCCAACCTTTTTCCAAGATCTAAATCCACCAACAATGAATGCATTTTGTTGTCCCACAACCCCATTTGGATTATGAAAGACAAAGCAAGGTAGACAATAAGCTGTATCTATTGTAGGAGAATATTCAAGCCATTTTAAATTATTTTTAAACCAAGAAGCTTGAAAGCTACGATTGCGCTTTCCACTTTTTTTGAATGTCCCTAGAGGAGGTTGGTGCGGACCTTTTTTAATGTAAGCCCATCGAATTTCATCACGTTGATTAGCATGATATTCCCTTATTTGTTTGCGTGTTCCGGGATCATAATCCAAAGAATCAAGGTCAATTCTTTGAAATTGTGTTTGAGAGATTGGAACATCGACATTTTCCAAAATTGGAAAATCCACATTTTCCGAAATTGGAACATCCACATTTTCCGGAATTGGAATAGCAACATTAGTTGTTGGCAATTCCACGTTGACTTCGGAAGAATTTGAAGTTGAACCTTTTCTTTTGAAAACATCAAGCATTGTAGTTGATTTTTTCATTATCTACAAATAAAATAAGAATCACCATTATTTTCTTAAATTTGTGTGACAATTTTCTATAATATATGATTTGTTTTTTTCTTTTTGTCTTTGATCTGTCTTTATTTATGTCTTTGTGTTTGTCTGCCTTTATTTATGTCTTTGTGTTGTCTGATTGTCTCCCTCTTTCTAACACTGACCTACTAACCCAATGAATCCCACTGGCCACTGCCGACACTAATTAACCTTACAGAAAAAAAAAAAAAAAAAAAAAAAAAAAAAAAAAGGTAAAGTTGTCTTTAACTTTACCTTTTGTTTTGTCCGTTGCCCAACCCCCAACTCCACTTGTCTGGTTGTCCCTATTATGCCCAACTACCAGTCAACAAAGGAAAAATTAATCCCTACAACTACAAACTCTACTCTCTCTCTCTCTCTCTCTCTCTCTCTCTCTCTTATCTATATAGAGAGTCACAAACACAATTACACAAAGTCACAGAGTCACAGCCAAAAAGCCAAAAAAAAAAAAAAAAAAAAAAAAACACCCCAGGTAGTAGCCGCAGCACAGATTCAATTCACAATCAGTCAATCACCAACATTACATCAGTTCAGTTCATCAGTAAAAACACAAACAAGCACAATTTCTGTGAATCTCAGATTCTCAGATCATATCACAAACATTTTATATTTATTAAGTTTTGAAGGCAACTCTAAGAGTAAATACCTGTGAGCGGCGGCGGCAAGTGGGTCTTGAGCAACCGGCGACGGCGTCACGGCGGCAAGTGGGTTTGAACTGGACGGCGGCAAGTGGGTCTTGCCGGCGTGACTGGTAGCAAGATCAACAGCGTCTCGCTCTCGCTCTTGACAAGATGGGTCTTGACGTCTCGCTCTCGCAATCGTCACAGTGACACAGCGTGGGCGTCGGCGGCGGCGATGGCGTCACGGGATCGGGGTGGGTCTCTCTGTCACTCTCGCCTCTCTATTTCTAATCTCTCTATGTCGCCTCTGGCTCTCAGTCTCAGCTCTCAAGTTCACTTTCCTTTCTTTTCTTTTTTGTTCTTTTTTTTCATTCGTTTTTCTGCTTCTCCGTTTTGGTTGGTTTTGGACTGCTAAGTTTGTTTTGTTTTTTTTTTTTTTTTTTTTTTTTTTTTACATGGGTCATAGGCTGGCCGGAATCTGATGGGCTCTCAAGTTCACTTTCCTTTCTTTTCTTTTTTGTTCTTTTTTTTCCTTCGTTTTTTTGCTTTATCCGTTTGGGTTGGTTTTGGACTGCTGAGTTTGTTTGTTTGTATTTTTTTTTTTTTTTTTTTTTTACATGGGTCATAGGCTGGCCGGAATCTGATGGGCAGCCAGGCAGGGGTTCATATTTTTAGGAGGGGGGCCTGAGCTAAAACTAAGGGGGGGCCCAAGCTCTTTTTCCTTTTTTCTTTTTTTAAATTTAGCTGCTAAAATTTTTTTTTTTGGGCCCAGGGGGGGCCTGGGCCCCCTTTGCCCCCCTTCTGGGTCCGTCCCTAACTAATAAGTTTATATACCTAAGGTTTGAATGATATATTGGTAAAATATCATTTAATTAATCGGGTCAGACAAGTTAAATGGATTCTATAGGTTGAACACTAACCCAACCCATTTATTAAACGCGTTAGTCATGTCAACCTGAATATGGCACAAACCCGTTAAGTCTCAACACATAACCTGTTAATTTCGAATCAAGTTATGCCATGTTCACGGGTCGTGTCATATTTTGTCACCCCTAGTTTTACTATTAACTTATTTATTCTTATCAAGTTTTACTTATTATTATCAACTTTAAATAAATAAATAAAATTATCCACTTTTTATTAACAATTTTTTATTTTATTTGTTTCTATAATACATGACTTATTTTTTTTCCCTATAGAAATAGCAGAAGATTTTAATTAGCAAAACTAACAGTAAAACTATATACTAGGAATAGAATTTGGGTTCAAGAAGTCGTGATTATGTCAAGTAAATATCTTATTTAATTATCATGTGTGTGCATTTAATTATGATTTTACAATTAACTTATTTGTTTTTATCAAATTTTAATTTTTATAGAAATAGACAAATATTTTATTAACAACAGTAACAACATGACATCATGGCAGGAATAGTAGGTTTAAAGACTACACTAATAGTATTTTATTAAATACCTCTAGGTTTTTCTAAGCAAAACAACAATACAGCGGATATAAGATTACACTAAGGGCATGTTTGGTAGACTCACCACAAAAAACTGGACCTATAGTGGCGTTTTTGAAACTGGACCTATAGTGGCGTTTACATTGCTATAGTGGCGTTTGTAAACGCCACTATAGGTATACCCTAAAACTCCACTATAGCCAAATTACAAAAAAATTAATTTACCTACAGCAACGTTTGTAAACGCCACTATAGGTATATTATTTTTTTTTTTTTTTTTAATGGGGTATAGCAGCATTTGTAAACACCACTATAGGAACAGACCTATAACAACGTTTGAAACCGCCACTATAGGTCAAGAATGGATTCCTGACCAATTGTCTATATTGGCATTTTACAAACGCCACTATAGGTCCAAAAATGCCACTATATTAAAATTTTTTTTTTTTATAATACAAAAATATCTAGCTGGGTCTACAAACGCAACTATATATATATATATATGGACACATATTTCACTTGTCCTGAGCAAATCACAAGCATATATCAATAGACACAAACGCCACTATATATATACATGCGCACATATTTCACTTGTCCTGGGCAAATCACAAGCATAGGGTACACAAAACATATCACACCCTTTCTAAGGGTACACAAAATAGGCCTTAATATATGGAGCATTCAATTTAACTTCATATGGAGCATATGGAGCAGCGGGACAATAATCATAACTCCATCAAAAAAAATCTGTCATCACCATCATCAAAAGCATCCTCATCATCAAGTGTATCCCCAAATGCATCCCCATCATCAACATCATCATGAGCATCATCTTCTCCCTGAATAAGATGGAGACAACATTATAACAAAGGAACAAGCAAAGCCAAAATTGTATCAACTAAACTTGATACATACATACATACTCAATTAAACTACATAATCAATATAAATACTTGAAGCAAAAGGATAATACTCATAACTCCATCAAAAAAATTTGTCATCATCATCATCAAGTGCATCCTCATCATCAAGTTCATCCCCATCATCAACATCAGCATGAGCATCTTCTTCGTTCTGAATAAGATGGAGACAACATTATAACAAATGAACAAACAAAGCCAAATATTAGAAGCACATCACAAAGCAATCGAGTATAAAAGTAACGTTTGGTAAAATGACAAAAATAAGCCTGCAATATATTTTTCCCTATTTCACTTCTAAAACATGACACAAGGGTATAAACAAAATCTACATACCCAAATCTACCTTTGAATAACTCCCACTCATCAGCCTCTAACTGCTCACAACCTTCCCACTAACACATACATAATACAATGACCTATCTTTAAGCCATTTTTCAACATAAAAGCCCAAGTCAAGTGCTGAAATGACCTATCTTGTCTTTGTATGCATTTGTATCAAAGAGTACCAATGACTAATTCATGAAACGACATTAATAAATTATAAAGCTATACATGACTCTGCAATTCATGCATATGCTGGCCAAATGAATCCATCATTTTTTGGAATTGGGCGTCTCGTTCTATCCTTTGAGTTCTCTCTAGTGTTACTAATCGAGCCAGTGCCTCTATTTTATTTGCATCCTCCACTCGAGCTTGGGTCAGTGTCGCTATTTGATCCTCCAACTCCACAACCCTCTAGTCACTGGCATAAGATTGTCGAGGAGTCATACTGTCCGGCATAACATCTTTCGCCTTTCTACCGGGTGGGGTCGGTCCAAACCCTACTCCACGTACGCGTCCATGACGCTCTTGCCCCATCACTTAAGCAAAGGCATCATCTGGTGCCCAAAGAACGTCTCCACCATGACTACTCTCTCCAATTAATTGGGTTCCAACATTCAGCAGTTCTTGCATCTTCCTCTATTTTCATAATTTTACCAAATGACTTATTAGATTCTACATATAGTGCAAAAAAATAAGTGTATTTATAAACATCAATTTCCTTGTCAGTTTAAAAAAGGCGAAAAGCACTTTTTAGTCCCTACATTTTCAGACGATTCCCATTTTAGTCCCTACATTTTATTTTTACTGCTTTTAGTCCCTATCCTAAAAAACGCTTCCTATTTTAGTCCCTGCCGTTACATCATAAACAGAAAAAGCTGACATGACAAACGGTAGGAATAAATAATACTAAATTATTATACACGTAGCCTAAATTAATAATAAAAAATGCCACGTCAACATCTAAATTTAAAAAAAATTAATTTATTAATTTTAACTAATTAAAAAAAATTAAAAACAGAATTAAAAACTAAAAATCATATGAATTGAGATCTAAGTGTCTTGAACAAGAACACAAACTTAAATCCAAGAACACAAACCCAGAATTATAAAAAAAGAAAAAAAAAAAGAAAAAAGAACGAACTAGACATCAAGAGATTGAACTAAGAAGATGAAAGATCTAGGTTTTAATCACAGATCTGGGTTTCTCCATGGCGTCCATGCGCTTGAAATGGACCTAGGAGGAGATAAACTGTGAAACAGGCATGGATCTCGCTCTCTACAGCTCCGTGCAGTACCGCTTCCTTAGCTTCTACATCTTGTGATGGCACTGCACGGCGGTCTTGGGAGGAGACGCAGCGGAGCAATGACAAGTGACCGAATCCGCCACCTCCTGCCAGTGGATCGCCTTCAGATTCCCGCGCCGAAGCAAGTACCATTTCTCACGATACGAGTCGATCAACGCGACGATCTCGTCGTGGAGGGCTGGGGTTAGGCCTGGGGCTGGGCCTGGATCGGAGTCTGGGTCGGGGTTTGGGGCTGGGCTTGGATCTGGGCCGTGGGCAGAGCAGGCAGAGGGAGAGGCACAGCTGTGGGTGGGCTGGAGGGGATCGATGGTGGTCTCGACGAGGTTGAGGGTGAAGGATAAGAGAGGAGGCGTAAGGTAGCAAGAGAGGGAATGAGAAGTTGTGGTCATGGGAGTGGACATAATGGGGTTGAGGGAGGGGTGTAAAACTTTGTTCAAATCCGGTGATTTTTTTTTTTTTTTAATTTCTGGGTTTGTGTTCTTGGATCTGAGTTTGTGTTCTTGTTGTTCTTGTTCAATATACACTTAGATCTCAATTCATATGATTTTTAGTTTTTAATTCTGTTTTTAATTTTTTTTAATTAGTTAAAATTAATAAATTTTTTTTTTATTTAGATGCTGACGTAGCATTTTTTATTATTAATTTAGGCCACGTGTATAATAATTTAGTATTATTTATTCCTGCCGTTTGCCACGTCAGCTTTTTCCGTTTCTGATGTAACGGCAGGGACTAAAACAGGAAGCATTTTTAAGGATAGGGACTAAAAGCGGTAAAAATAAAATGTAGGGACTAAAATGAGAATCGTCTGAAAATGTAGGGACTAAAAAGTGTTTTTCGCCTTTAAAAAATAAGCAAGTCACAAATGATTAATAGAGAAAATACTTACAATGTTTTCAGTAGCTCTATTTGTTACAAGTGTACCATCTTTACGTCTATAAGCTTTGTCATATACTACAACACGCTCCACTAGCCTGCGTGTTTCGTTTTCCTAAAACATGTTCATTATATCCATTAATTATTGTGCTAAGTAAAACTCTTAACAAGTAAGACAAAAAAAAAAAAAAAACAAACAAACACAAAACAAGACAAGCTACCTTATTTCTATATGCCACAAATCTGAAATTTTTGGGAAACAAATACGTGATGCAAATTTGCAATGCTTATATATTGGTTCTAAGCTCATGCATGGTTGAATAATTGCATGGTGTCAAGGTTACCATGCAATTATGCAACATGGTAGAATAATAACTTAATGACATTGGCTTGGCATTGCAAAAAACATTAAAATATACTACTTGCCATACTTGGGAGAAAATTTGAAAGAGAGCAAAAAGTTATTATATCAATACTTTTAGAACCTTCATTAGGATCCCTTGATACAAATATTCCCTCCTAGCACTCATTTAGCACTTCAAATGAAATCTAAGCCCTTGTAGGGGGTAGATAATAATTAGAAACATGTATTGATAAGTTATTTTTTAGTAAACATAGTTTATAAAAATCAACAACCAATGTAATATTAACTTCAATGATAAATTCTAAACAATCTCCCCAAAAGAATTGCTGACAATTTCTCAATTTGATCCCAAAAGTGTGACTATATGTCATGTACAGACTAATTCCCAAATTTTTTCCAAGGGAATAAGTAAAAATTCTTTTCTTTAAAAGAAAAATATTTGCTAAGTAATTACAGAGGAGTCGAGTAGATCAAGGCCTTTTGATCTAGAGCTTATATTGTCTATAATTTCCTAATGTAGTAAGTCATCCAAGATTAATAAATCAAATTTACAACCATGGTTGCTAAGAACTTTTCTTTTTCGAAATTAAATTTAGAATTTCACAAACCACTCTCTAATAGATGAACTTGTATCAACTAATGCTACACAAACTATAGTAGCTCCATTCATAATATGCTTAGCCCAAGATAAGGCTTATGAGAGATGAACCATGATATAGCTTTAGAGCAAGGCCACAAATAATGAAGCACATGACTTTTTCAATAAAAGTAACATCTTTAACAATGATAAGTCTTTTTGATATGCTTATTATGGTAGACAACTGAATTGTGAGAATAGCATAAGAAAGATCATTTGTAGCACTAAATCTCATATTTAAATCAATAGCCTATTTAGCATATTAGGTTTTTGTTTTTTTATAGAAGCAATGTAAGAGGTAGACATCATACAATAATAGCAACTAGTTGTGCCAAACTTCTTGGTCCAGTTGTAGGTATTTCTTCTTGGAATCCACGACTGGCCTTGTTCTGCAGAGCCTTTGTCTACAAATCCAGTCACACAAATCACCACCAAACAATATCATCAATCTAATATAGTACGTAAAGTCCAATAATATCAACCCATTGTTACCGCAAATAATTTCAATAAACAAAAAATGTTAGCACCTTTACATCTTTTGTAAACCAGTATTCCACCAACTTCTTCCACTGTTCTTCATCACAATAGTTTGGTATATTTTCCACAACTTGTTGTTTACTCATACCTTCCAAACATTGTTCCTTCTTTAGGGTGGTCCTATGCACCCTTCTCAGGAGCCCCAATAGTTGCATTACCCAATCCTCTTGTTTCGCTAGCGAAACTTTGTCTGCAAGGATGGCCCATCATCTTTGGAAAGAACACACTTAGTCAACATACATGTCAAAATTGATCCTTGTCGAAATTATAATTACATAGCTACTCATAATGATACTCTAGTCTATATTACATCATCTAGCATAACTACGCATAACCATACTTATAATTTGATAATATTAAAGCAACATGCCAAAGTTGTTGTCACTATTACCTCAATCTCCCCCCAGCACTCTTGTTTATACTGGATAGACACTTCCCGCCAATCAATAAGCACCACTGGGCACATATAGTACTTTCTCGTAATAGTGTCTATCCACCTCTTAAATGTCGCCCCACTACTCCCAATTGGTTGGCCTTCGCCATTCAAATGTAGTATATGTTTTGTTCCTGGCGGCAGATTCCAAATGTCTCGCATTAGTGTACTACCACGTTTTGCACGTGGTCCAACATTAGCAGGGGTTGCCACCATGTCATCTATACATAGTGAACCACAATGAGAAACTACTTTCCAATATTCACATCACAACTAGCACACACATGGAAGCAAGAATTTGAAAAGTAGAGTTCATGCCTGGAGGTTCTGTGGCATCATCGTCATGTGTAGCGCCATGTGAAATGTCTTCCTCCAATGCAGCATTACGTGTCTCTTCTTGTTGGCTCCCTATTGCATAAGAAGAGCACTGCCCACTTTCCACTAACTCTAGCCGCCGTTTTCTACCCATTCCTCCCTCCAAAACCTGAAAAACACAAACATAATAATAGTTATACAGCAATAATTGCATTGAAAGGAAGTGCGAAGGCTACAATGTTTATAGTAACAATCAATACCATGTACTTATTTAGGATATACTTCAAGATAGCAATCATCTACCATATTAAATAACTATCATTATAAAATACCATGCGCTAGATTTAAAGGGTTGAGCATAAAGGGACATGCTATCAATAACTTAGGAACACGTGGGTTAGTAAACTATACATACAAGTAATAAATAATATCTACAAATCACTAGTGTCCTCATAATCTTCTTCGTCGTCAATAGCATCATTCTCATCTATGTCGTCCCATCCAGAAACGGCTAAGTCCCCACTAACTGGGGCGTCAATTGTCATGCCCTCTATATCATCTCGAGCCCATCCTTGGTTGTCATTCGCTCCATCGAAATAATCCTTTGTACTTATATTGTAAGGAACGTGCTCACAATATGTATATGCATCATCATCATCATCATCATCACAATAGGTATTCCTATGATTTAATTATTCTTTAGTTTAGTTATATTTTTATTACTATGAATAATCATTCCTTATGAATAGCTATTCTTCAAAATGAGGAATAGCTATTCATCTTTAAAATTGTTGTATTAGCTATTCCTTAGTAAGTACAATAGTTTATTTCCAAATAAACAAACTTTTCATATAAATCTAACAATTATAAAAATAAAAAATAATATATATTTCTCTTAAATTTAAAAAATAACAATTTTTAAGAAAATATAATTGTATGAGTAAGATATTTCCTAAAATAAATTTTAAGTTTTATTCTAATGTTATAACTCACAACCAAACTTATGAATATGTTTAGTTATTACATTACAACACATTTTATTCCTAATAATAAATATTACAATTCATGTTGTAATTCTCATTCAACGTACCAAACGTACCCTAATAGTATTTTATATGTTGTAGGTGTTTCATCACAATTAGTTTTAATTTCCATTTCGTTCTACATCCTCTAAATTAGTTTTATACCGAATTATAGATATAAACCCTATCAAACAAATTAACATAACAAATGCTATTAGAACCACTCACTAATCTATACTTTAATTAGCTAAGACCCAACAGTAGGAATTGCGTGCTTAAGTTTTATTTTGAGAAACACACGGTACAGCTAATATATTTAGTATTTCATAGTGTAATATTACATACATGGCAATTTTTATAACAATTTTTACGATAGTTGAATCTGCAACTAATCAATTGATTCTTATATAACCTCACAACTAACATTATTTTATCATCTACTATTACTAATTTATCATCTCAAAAGTTGTAAAATATTTTGTGAAAACTGTTCTCAGCACTTCTCGCTCTAGAATTATTTTACTTCATAAATCAAACGCTTCATTTAGTAATGAGACCTCAAAGGCATTTGTTTCTTCATTAATTCTCTGCCCCAAATCGATGATGCTCTAACCTAGCGCAATACAACATTATAACTTTGTCTAATAACAAGTTTTTTTTTTTTTTTTTTTTTTTGGGTTTTCAAATTCACAGCAAGTTGGTTTTCAAGTCTTTGTTATCTTAACTGTTCTTATATATTGTAGCTTTTGTAACCCCCCATAACAACATTTCCTCTAGCTAACTTGACTCTTTTTCTTTCTACCAAGCACGTCTACCACATTTCCCAATCTCTCTAACACACATTGGTTATCATTGGCTTCTTTAAAACAAATTAGTTACATATTTTACAATCTCTTTGATTTAATTTACGTACGTAGAATATTTGATCCTATTCAGTCAGAGTGCTATGGAACTTTTTCAAAATGCCCAAGTAGTACGTCTCCGAGGCCACCACGACAAGTTCCTATTTGCCGATGATGATGAAAAATCTGTAAGCCAAGATCCCAATGGTTCGGTCAAGAATGCTAGATGGACCTTGGAGATGGTTAAAAATGCCAATGTTTTACGTTTCAAAAGCTGTTATGGAAAGTACTTAACAGCCTCCAACATGCCATTTCTATTAGGAATGACAGGCAAGAAAGTGCTACAAACATTTCCAAAAAGATTGGATTCCTCGGTTGAATGGGAACCCATCAGAGAAGGATTCCAAGTCAAGCTCAAGACACGTTATGGCCAATACTTGCGTGGAAATGGGGGTGTGCCGCCGTGGCGGAACTCGATCACACATGATATTCGACATAGTACTGCAACATCGAATTGGGTTCTGTGGGATGTGGATATCGTAGAGATTCAAAGACATTCTCCACTACCTCGACCAATGTCACAAGGCGTTAGTCGAACCGGTTCCTTAGCTTTAGAAGCAAGCTCCAAAATTAAACTCCTTTACCCCAAATCAAGAGAAGAAGTTTGATTTAGATTGACATAGGACAAGGAAAAATTTGTTACATGTATAATGTATTTATCGTGGATTTTTTTTTAGTTACAACAATGAGAAAAGGGGATTCAAACACTGATTTTCCTAATAGAGAAGAACAAGTTATGTTACACTATTAAAAGGCTCTTGGCACCTATATGGTCTGTTGAACTAGAGTTTCAATTTTTTTTTCATGCATTTAGAATTGTTGAAGAAAGGAAAATGAGATTGTGTTAGAAATTACAAGGTGATTTAATAAGTTATTTGAATGACTATTTAGGTAGAAGTAAATATATGTATGGTTTTAGGGTCTTAATAGATAAAAGAAAAGACTTAATTTGGGATTGTGAGGAAGAAGGAAAATAAAGAAATTTATGATGTTTAAGGACGGTATGAATTGTATCACAAGAAGAAAAAATGCTAGAAAAAGGAAAGGGAGAATAGAAAGGGAGAACAAAACGATAAGAACAACAATTAATCAATTTTATTACTTCTTTGAGTACATTCACAAATATGCATAAGAATCTTTATTGTACTAGCATTTTAACTCTTAGTTTGACAAAAAAAAAAAAACTGAAAATCTAATAAAAGACTAACTTAAACTCAAAGAAAATAAAACCTAGGAACTAAAAGTACCACCTTCTCAAAAAACTAAAGTACCAAAACAACATTAAATAGCAAGAATTGAAAGAATTATAGATCTTCCCCCCTTAATTCAGAATTGTCATGACTTGTTAAATGAAAACATAACTTTTTTTTTAGAAGAAAATAGAAGCACAACTTAAAAAGTGTTTTAAGCCTAGGACATATTTAATTAGACCTTTAAAATCACAACTTTTATATCAATTAGCTGCAGACACACGCCATGCTTGGTATATATAATTATTTTGAGATGTGGTTTAATGTATAATTTATTCTCTAAATTTTATTATAAATAATTTGTTCTCCTTAAATATTAAACAATTTCTAAAAGTAATTTTCATCTCCCTATTTTCACAAATCTATAATTTTATAATTTTGGTGTTTTGGTGATATTATTCTTTTTTATTTAAAGTGGTCCATATTCTTCTAACTATTGTTATTATGCATTATATTTTCCTAATTTCTTTTGGAATAACTAAAATTAAGTTTCAAATTTCTTATTCTTTTATAAGGAGAATATGATGATAATCAAAACTTATCACATAATTACAATTGATATTATTCAAATAATTGATAAGCGGATTCAAATATATAGTCATATAAAATAAATATAATATTTCATTTATATAAAATTTAGGTATAGGTACAAGTGTGCTATACTTTAAATCTTTCAATTAACTTCAATCAAGTAGTTGTATTGATCAATCAATGATGAATTTATTTTTCTTACTAGAAAATAACATTATCTGTATTATGAATAATCAAATCATTTTTTTATGGGAATAATATAATTATTTGGTTCAATTTAATTGAAGAATCTATGATATAACACCTATGGAATTAGGTCACAAAAAAAAAAAAAAAAAAAAAAAAAAAACTATGGATTGTACCAAAATTTTGTTCATTTTATTAAATTATTAGGTTCAAGTAATTATTTGCATTGACTTTAAGCATATCCAACCAACTAATTACCTAAATGAGCTCGAGAAGTTACAATTTACCTTATTTGATATGACATTATCACAATTTAGTCCACTAACTTTTGATTTTTAACATAATTTTCTAAGGTTTGTACTAAATAAATCTATTAAGGATAAGTCCAAACCTTAGGAAATCCAAATATTAGATTCCCTTAAATAGTTTGATTAAATTTTTTTTTTTTTTAAATGTGTTTCACTGTCGCTACAACGGTGCAGCCTTTCTATAAAAGGCAAGACTTAGGTACAATATTTAGGTGTTGTTCTTTAAATTCTCCTCTTAAGATTTTTTCATATAGATTTTTTCTCATGGAATAAAAGTGTATTTTTTAGTTAAATAGCCACATGACTGAGTTTTAAGAAAAGAATCTAAGAAACAGCACCCAAGCTAGGTACTGAACCTAAATTTTATCTTTCTATAAATATTTCCCTTTAAATAGGGGTTGCATAATAATCAAATCAGAACTAGTTTTTTATGATTGATGGTAAATTTTTGTAATGGCAAATTGTCAATATATTTATGGTGAGGTGAACAAACGTGCAGATGTAGCAAAAAGAGGATGTGCTCAATAGGAAGACTTTGGGTCCGTTTGGATAGAACTTATTTTGCTGAAATTGAAAACTGAAAACTAAAAACACTATAGCAAAATAATTTTTAAATGTGTGAATAGTACTGTAAAACCCATTTTTAATTTAAAAATTGCTGAAAAGTGAAGTTTGTGGGTCCTGTGAACAGCACACGGGACCCACTGATGTGATAAAAATGACAAAAAAGTAGGAAAAGTGTGGCTACTGTTCATGAACAGTAGCCGTTGTCCCCTATTGCAGCTGACAAAAAAAAAAAAGAGAGAAAACGCAACACAAAACGTAGACGTGAGATTCATTGCTATCCAAATGTTCATTTTATAATTTTTGAAGAACCTTCCTTTGTTGATCTTTTTTAATTTTTGAAACTTTGATTCTTCTAGTTTGTTCTTTCATAGGTTTTTTTTCTTTTTCTTTTTCTTTTTTTAAATGCTAATAGATGTCCTTGGGCAATGGTTAACAATCCATTTAAAAAAAGTTTTATGGGAAAAGAAAAAAAAAAACAATTTATGTTTTAACAGTTTTTTCAATTTCTCATAAAAGTGATGTCAAAACTTTCCTAAAATAGATTGTTAATCATTGCTCTAAAAGCACCTGTTAGCATGACCCTTTTTTTTTAATAGAATCGAGGCTTTCTTTAGCTATGCCCTCTATTTTGGCTAGTTAGCTTTGATATACAACTTCCCTTTAACCAAAAAATATAATTGTCAACTTGACAAAACAAATCCAGTTATGCAACGCCCATCACATAACTTACATCTGTTGGTCCCAATGTTTTTCTTATTCATCTCTCTGCTAATGGGAATAAAATCTTCTAATCCATTTTTTTTTAATTATATTTTATGCCCAATCAACTACAATACGTGTCATATGTCTTCTTTTTTTTTATGATTTTAAACTTTGATTATTTTATAAATAAATAAAAAAGAACATGTGACAACTTATGATGATATAGTGTAAAATAGAAGGGCAGAAATTGAGTTTAGTGTTCTAGTACATTTGACTAGTCACGATGATGACACATCGCTAAACATGCACAAAGGTCACCATCATGACAAATTCAATGCCGAGCACCAGACCCTGACCAAATCCAAAATTGAATACTCAGAATTAGCACCTTTTCTTTGAGATAGTTTTGTTCTGAATTAGAGATACCCAATCAAACAAATTAACAGAAAATTGCTTAGAACCACTCATTAATGTATGCTCTAATTAGTTAAGGACAACAGTGCTTTGGTTTTACGCGATAGACACACGGTACAGCTAGTATTTCATTAAAAAGACACTTCCTTTAGCAATGACAAATCAAATGGACTTGCTTCAACATTAGCTATCCCAATCTAAACTAGCTCAGTACAACATAATCTTTCCCGAACAGCCAGTTAGTTTTCACGTCTTTGTTATCCTCAGTAAATTTTCCTATATAAAAGGGAAAATCCTATTACACATACACGAATATATTAACTTTTGTAACACCCCCATAGCAACATTTCCTCTCTTATCAAATTGAGTGTTTTCTCTCTACCAAACACGTCCACCACATTTCCCATTCTCTCTAACACCATCACACATTGTCTCAGATCATTAGCTTCTTCAAAATCAGGGATAAACCAAATCGAACACAAATCTGCTTCGACACCATTTTTGTCAATATTTGATCTTATTTTATTAAGAGTGCTATGGAACTTTTCCATAAGGCCCAAGTGGTGCGTTTCCGAAGCCACCATGACAAGTACCTATTAGCCGATGAGGATGAAGAAGCTGTAATCCAAGATCGCAATGGTTCGGTCAAGAATGCTAGATGGACTGTGGAGTTCATTGACAATGCCAATGTTTTACGTTTCAAAAGCTGTTATGGAAAGTACTTAACAGCCTCAAACATGCCATTTCTATTAGGAATGACAGGCAAGAAAGTGCTACAAACATTGCCAAAAAGATTGGATTCCTCGTTGGAATGGGAGCCCATTAGAGAAGGATTCCAGGTCAGGCTCAGGACACGTTACGGCCAATACTTACGTGCAAATGGAGGCTTGCCGCCTTGGCGGAACTCGATCACGCATGATATTCCACATAGAACTGCAACGCAGGATTGGGTTCTGTGGGAGGTGGATATGGTAGAGATTCGAATGCAATCTCCACCACCTCCACTGGTGTTGCAACCGGTTAAACGAACGGGTTCTTTTTCTTCAGAAGCAGGCTCCAAGATTGAACTTATGTCCCCTGATTTGGGAGAAGAGGTTTGATTTGATTCATTTATGTCCCTATTTGATTGTTCCATGAAATATGAATATGATTCATATAGGAATGAGTTAAAGGTTACATTTAGATTTAGTATAAATTATTTAATTATAACTTAAATATTTGATGGATTTGAGCTTTGAGGGTTTCCATCTCATACTTTGTTCATGTAATTTAAACTAAAAATTCTAATTCCAATTATTTTCTTCAAATAATTCCATCCAAATAAACTATAAAGAAAGTATCATAAATATCAAGGGCATCTAATGAATGTAAATAATAGACTATTCTGCATGTGATGAGAAAGTTTCTTGTGAGATAAGTTTATACAACGCCCTTTTTATATTTGATGGGCTCTACATACTTGTAGAATCCACATGTTGTGAGGGGCTGTTGAATAAATCCTTCCGATAAAATATCCTTTCATTTGTGATAGCAATGTTTCTAACCCTTTTTGAACGATTCCACTAAGAGTGTTGGATTTTGCATTAGAAACAAAACATGTCATTATGAAAAGTAATATTTGGCAATGAATTTATGTTTTGTTGAATGAAATTTATATTGGGCTTATGTTGTCTTTTGTTATTTAAATGTAGTTGAGTGTCGAGTTATATGGTTCACCCATGAAAGCCGAAGGCAGGATTATCTATTATAACGTGGCTAATGAAAAAGGAGATGTTGAGGATGAATCCAAAGGACTTTCTTTCACATTCAAGGGGAGTGGTGTGGAGGAATTAAAGGAAAAGTTGATGGAAGAGACGGCACTTAGTGATATCCTTGTGTGCTCTCGCAATCCCTTGAATGGGGAACTTTACCCCATTCGCTTACATCTTCCTCCAAACAAGACTAATATGCATGTCGTTGTTGTTCCATCATCATGGAAAGGTAAGTTTTTTTTACTAGTCTTTTTGCTTTTTAATGTGTCCACTAGACTAATTGTTAAACATTAAATTTATCGTTTTTTATCCACTTAATATTTTGGGACAAGTGATAATTTATCATAATATCATAATAGGTAGTTGTGACTCATCTGGTCATGACTGCCAAAGAGAATTATATATATATATATCATGTTCTTTTCCTTTTTGTTATGGTGGCCTAACATGGTTCATTTTGTTCACTTACCAGGGAATCCTACTGAACTATAATCCGAGTTTGCATTTGCAGCACCATAACGTATGCGCATATTCCGTACATAAGTTGTACTGCCTAATTCAAACCACTGGGGCAAGGAAGCACCACATGATGCAGAAAAGCTACTATCTTGTATTTGCTGCATGGTTTTTGAAATTTGGATAGAGGAAGAGGACTCTTGAATTTTATCATGTTATAGACAGAGGAAGAGAACTCATGAATTTTGTCGTGTGCTATAGAACTTTTCTATATATATGATAACTTGTTCCTCAACATTTGTTCACATTTAAAGATATATCGTTTCAATTCAATATCTTTCTAAGTAATTAATATCCTTCTGTATCTTTTCTGTGAGGATAAATCAAATCAGGATGGCAATGACTACAATTAGCAGTCTAAAATTCCCACTGGGATTCACAAGGTCAGTATACAGCATTATACTAACATGTCTGTTCAGAGATGTCTATCTAATGGGAGCTGCTTCTATGCATTTTGTAAGTGAGCTGACTTTAAATCCATTCACTGTAACAAAAGCTATAATGACCATGCTACATACCAACAAAAATGAAGGACTGATGAAAAGGTAACACACGTGCCACTAGTTTTAATCAAACTACATCAGAAGGTGGAGCTTTTTTTCTTTTCTTTTTTTTCACTATCATCATTAACATAACCACTTCTTGTTGTTATTGTCATCATTAATATCAACATCATCATCCAATTCTACTTAACAGTATTCTTCTAAAAAAAGTATACTTTTAGCATTGAACCCATGGTTTGTGACCACTTAACTTTTATGCACAGTAGAGGCAAAGTCAAATAATGTTCTAACAAATGGGTCAGGAATCTTGTCACCCTTGAGAAGTATGTACGCCTCGTACTTTTGTTAGTATTTATTGTACCAAGGCCGATGGGAAGACAGCATGGCGAGCTCAAGTGATCAACTAATCTGGTTGTTGTTCTGCCTACAGCTGTCGCAGGGGGAAAATTTTTGGGTGTGGGAACAGGAAAATTAAGTAATTGGGCCTTTTTCTGAAGGTATCAGGATCCTCTAGTTCCTATCCTGTTACTGAACAAAAAAACAAATGTTCCTAGCTTATAGGAAACAGAACCTCTGTTCCTGTTCCTGTTCCTGTTCCTTTGACAATGTGTTGCTCCAACAAGCTTGCTCCCCAAAATTTTGTTTGAATGAATAAATGATTCTGTGATAATGGTGGAAGTTTCGGGTAACAAATTTACAATACAGCTTCGAAGAAGAGAACCTGTGGTTGTAAGTGCCCTCTTCCACGCATGTTATGGACATCAATCCAAGGTATTTACCAACCACCTGCACAATTAAAATCTGGATAAGAACAAAGAGGATGTTTCGAAATCATTTTTGAAGTTAATATCGTGGTCATTGAACTACATACCATCACTCAGTTACAGACCAGGGCATTAATGTAGTAGTAAGCATTCCCCAATCTGTCACAAGCACCTGCAATGGTTGTTCAGTTTTTGGGGACGTTTTCAATACCATAATCACTTTCAAATTTCCTTTTTAACTAATTTTAGTGTTGATACTTTTAAGTAATGCCAAGTAAACCATTCTTCACTGATTAGTGGAATTTTTATGTCATTGAGTTTGCAAGACCCATTTTGACCTATGGAAAAACATCACGATACTATCTCTGAAAATATGGAAATCCCATTAAAATAGAAAGCCATGATAAAGTAACATTATTAAAATAGATTTCAGTGGTTGTTCTAGTTTTCTCCCCAAATGCTTGCCAATAGTAGGTCAAGATGCCAATTATATTGCATAACATGTGAATGGTTGTGTGGAAACCATTCCATCTCTCAGGATCCTGTGCATATACAAATGGTTGCCATCCATCTCTTGATGATCAATTTGCCACTGTGGCTTTAACAGAAACCAGGTTATTGAAGCTCATTGGAGTATCATTAATTTAAGGATTTCCAACATAAAACTATACACATCATGTGCCTGCAGATCGTTCAGCATGTTCTAACAAGGATCTTAAACTAACTCAAGGGACAGTAGCTCCAGAATTGCACATATCTGAGCTCTGTGCAAATGTGATACATCCCCTGAAACAAACTCATTCACCTTGCCATCCACCTCTATCATACTACACCCTGGTGTTTTCTTAAGTCCCCTATCACCAATGATCCTCCTTATCCTACACGCATCTTCACCTCTCCGTGCACCCAAATAAATATTTGACAACTGAACATAAGCTCCATCTTCTTCTACTCCATCATTTTCTAGCATTAAAAGCTCTTCAACAGCAAGCTCTGCAAGATCAACATTATTATGAACTCGACAACCATTCAGTAAGGCACCCCAGACAGAAGCAAGTGGCTTCATTGGCATTCTTCTTATGAGCTGCAGTGCTTCATCCAATTGACCAGCTCTACATAGCAAGTCCACAACGCAACTATAATGCTCATGCTTTGGTCTAATACCATATCGATTTTCCATGTCATCCAACAACAAATGGCCTTCCTCTTGGAGTCCTGCATGTGTACATGCCACTAGAACCCCAAGAAGGACAACCCCATCAGGCCTTATCCCATCATCTACCTGCATCCTATCCAAGCAATAAATTGCCTTCCTTGCGTACCCATGTACTGCCAATCCTCCAATCATGGCTGCCCATGAAAACACATTCCTTTTAGGCATCCTCTCAAAGACTTCCTCAGCCATGTCTATACACCCACACTTAGTATACATATCAACAAGTGCTGTCGCCATAAACACATCTGATTCCATCCCATTCCTCTTCTTAACATACTCATGAATCCATTTCCCTTGCAAAACCGCCCCCGTTTGAGCACAAGCTGTAAGCACAGTAGTTACACAAAATTCATCAGGCTCAACTCCACTCACCAACATATCCCGAAAAACCCTCAAAGCCTCAGAACCCATATTACACTTAACATAACCATTCATAAGAACATTCCACTGAATAGCATCTAAACAAGGAATTTCATCAAACACTTTGCGTGCATCATCCAAAACCTTACACTCAACATAAAATCTAATAAGCGCAGTCTGAACATGACCATCAAGCAAAACCAACCCATTTTTGAGTACCCAATTGTGAGTTTGCTTGCCTGCAAGTACCCATTTGGCATTCGCGCAAGCCGAAAGAACAAAATGAAAGGTGTGGTTGTCGGGAGCTAGTAAGTTACTACCATAATTTTTCAACATCAGGTGAAAGTAATGAAGAGCAAGTTGAGGCTGTGAGCTACGGGAATAGGCTCTGATAAGAGTGTTGTAGATAAAGGAATTGGGTGTTTGGATATGGGTGAAGATGAGCGAAGCGTAGGAGAGGCTACCGGAATCGGAGAGAGCACAAAAGGCGAGGAGTTTGCTGAGGGCGTAGTTGTTGTGGTGGAGACCGTGGGTGAGGAAAATGGCGTGGATGGGCTTGAGCTGGCGCATGGTGGTGCAGCGTTGAGCCAGTGACATGCAACGCTTCCATGCTCGGAGATGGGCGGCCATGTGGTGTGTGCATTGTTTAAGGGGCTGCGAGGCAACGATGGTATTGGTGAAAGGAGTTTCCAAAGTGAAAATTGAGTTCGAATGCCATGCAAGTAAGGAATAGAAATCCTCGGTTTTATTGTGTCCGAGTGTGTTTCCAATTTTTGTTTTTAAGTGTTTTTTTTAACCCTCCAATAACTATATATATGAGGTTCCTTTCTTTTATTTTCTATATTTTATACTTTAGTTACTTTATTAGGGAAAAAAAAAAACAAGAACATTTAATAAGTTTTTTTTTTTTTTTTTTTGGAGCCAAAAACATTTAATAAATTGTGATAAGTGAAATCATTTATAAAAAAAAAAAAAGGTCAAATTAAGGGCATTCATTAATATTGGGAAACAAATGCAATGGAGCTACGTTTTATAAAACATAAAACTACTTTCACTATAAAATAATAATAAAAAAAAGTCGATATTTTAACTAAATTTTGTTCTTTTTGCTATTTCTTAATGCAAATGGGACTTAATAGATGCTTCATTAACGCATGAAACACTAGATAACAAAAATAAATGATTTTTTAATGGTTAGAAATATCCTAAATCTACCTTTACCCTCGGTTCTTGAACCTAATAATAAATGCATACTCTCCTCCTCATTCATATAAACAAAATATTAGTGAGATACTTAAATTCACTATTATCACTTAATAGAGAATATTAAATTTGTGACCAAAAGAAAAAAAAAAATTGTGTCCTTGTATTTTTTGTCGCTAATTCTATTAAGAGGTGTTGTCTATAATCTGCTTATCTCTTAGAATAAAATTTATCATACATATTGTGGGGGGTGAAAGTCTAACCTTATGTATTGGGCCTAAGGCCCTATTTGAAGATTATTGTGTGTCCGAAGAGAGCAAAATGTTTGAGAAGGAGCCTATGTGGGAGAAACATACCTGGAAGTGAATGAGGAATGCATTCCGAAGAGGTCATCAGTGGTCCGAAGAGGTCTTTCCCCTCGGATACGAATAGTCTTGATCCATCAAATGTTTGGAAGGTCCGAATGATCTTCCTAACAGTTCCAACGACAAGGATAAACTCTGAGCATGTCTGGAGATGATAAGAATGAAGAAATATCTAAAAGGAAAAACTGCTACCACCGTGTTTAATGCACTGCAATTACTTTTCTAGCTGCATTTATGTGGAGAAGACTCCTGAACAGTGTAAACTCAGCTACCACCACTCACAGAGGGCAAAAAAAGGTACTTGACGTGACATATACTCAAGTAGGTATATAGATGAAGAACAAGTGGACGATAGAGATGAGGGGAGAGAATGATATATAAAGGGTAGAGGCCTCTAATAATGGGATAATAAAAAAAAAAAATCAGAATAAGGGCAAGAGAAAGACTTTACTGTAGCTCTAAGAACTATAATCACTGTTCAATCAATAATATATATCTTCGGACACCAATTCATTTCGTTTTTTTACGTGTATGTTTATGCTGGTTCACACTTGGGGGTTGTAGTTGACTGTTGTCAATCTCATAATCAATCTAGCTTTTTCACCCACTCTCTACAAATTCATTGTTTTGGGCAGGGGCTACAAATCCTAACCCTACACATATGATACATGCATCCACCCTTTCGCGTAAAAGTGAACTTCACAAGTATGAGACCTACTCTATGTAAGAGGGTAGGTCTTGTCCCTTCAAGATAGCATCCACCCTCTCACGTAAGAGTGAACTTTACATGTATGAGACCTACTCTATATAAGAAGGTAGATCTCGTCCCTTCGAGGAAGTATACCTTGTTTCAGATGCCTTTTACCTCACAGTCGGTAAAACTCATTAATTGTGAGACTCACCAACTATGAGAGGGATAAATATACACCCGAAACACGGTATACTTTCTCTATCCCTTGAGGACATCCGAGTAAATTGTTACCACGGGTTAAACACTAGACAGCAATTAAGTTATGACTTATGATTTCTGGCCAAATTGGCCAAATACCACCTATTTTTGAAATTTTTAGCAAAAAACACTGTTTCGGAAATAAATGGCGATCTACCACTTTTATTGGTACTCGAGTTTATGAAACTCGAGTTCCTCATCAGTTCTGCCACCGTGGAATTTTTGCGATTAAAAAAAATAATGTGGTACTCGAGGTTGGTAAACTCGAGTACCATGCAACACAATACTCGAGTATACCAGGCTCGAGTACCTTTTATAAATAAAATGCAGATTATTTTATTTCTACGGTACTCGAGTTTACCAAGCTCGAGTACCGTGTAATTTTTTTTTTTTTTTGTTATTTAGGGATAATCGACAAAAAACATAAACATAAAAATAAGTAGATTTTTTATGTTTTTATTTATTTAAATTGAAGTATTGTAAAATATAGAGATTTTAATTTCAAAATACTTTTTTTTTTTTGGGATAATCGACAAATAAAATATAAACATAAAAATAAGCAGCTTTTTTATGTTTTTTTATTTATTTAAATAGAAGCATTGTAAAATATAGAGATTTTAAATCTAGACCAAAGAACTGCCAAAATAAAAAATTGAGCGGCATTACTGCTGCACTTAAATAAGTTGTGATAAGCAACATAAATTGAACGGCATTGTTGCTGCATATTCGAATTTGCTTACTGCATTCATAAAATCTGTTTTCTACATTAAATAAAATTTTTCATTGTTTTCTCATAAATATTGTTCACTGTTTTCTACATAAACTATTTATAGTATTCTGCATAAAATTATTTTCTATTCAGCATTATTTAAAAAATTGTTCACTCTCTTTTCTGCATAAATTATTTTCTATTCACTATTTAAAAAATTGTTCACTACTTTCTCATAAAACACCTAGTGAAATCGTGTTTTCTAAATTTAAAAGCCAAATCTGAATGCTTTTTCATGTTTGAATTTCACAATAATTGAATCTATTTTTCTGCATTGATAAAATCTGTTTCTACATTAATAAAAATTGCTTTCTACACATCATGTTTACTGTATATTCGAATCTGCTTACTGCATTCATAAAATCTGTTTTTTACATTAATTAAAACTATTCATTGTTTTCTCATAAAAATTGTTCACTGTTTTCTGCATAAACTGTTTCTAGCATTCTGCATAAAATTAGTTCTGTTTAGCATTATTTAAAAAAAAAATTGTTCTCTCTCTTTTCTGCATAAATTATTTTCTGTTCACTATTTAAAAAATTGTTCACTGTTTTCTCATAAAACACCTCTTGAAATCGTGTTCTCTAAATTTAAAAGCCAAATCTGTATGCTTTTTCATGTTTAAATTTCACAATAATCGAATCTGTTTTTCTGCATTGATAAATCTGTTTCTACATTAATAAAATTTGCTCTCTGCACATCATGTTTACTGTATATTCGAATTTGCTTACTTCATTCATAAAATCTGTTTTCTACATTAATTAAAATTGTTCATTATTTTCTCATAAAAATTGTTCACCGTTTTCTGCATAAACTATTTCTAGCATTCTGCATAAAATTATTTTATGTTCAGCATTGTTTGAAAAATTGTTCACTCTCTTTTCTGCATAAATTGTTCACTGTTTTCTCATAAAATCTGTTTTCTGCATTAATTAAAACTGTTCATTGTTTTCTCATAAAAATTGTTCACCGTTTTCTGCATAAATTATTTCTAACATTCTGCATAAAATTATTTTATGTTCAGCATTATTTAAAAAATTGTTCACTCTCTTTTCTGCATAAATTATTCTCTGCTTACTGCATAAATTGTTCACTGTTTTCTTATAAAATCTGTTTTCTGCATTAATTAAAACTGTTCATCATTTTCTCATAAAAATTGTTCACCATTTTCTGCATAAATTATTTCTAGTATTCTGCATAAAATTATTTTATGTTCAGCATTATTTAAAAAATTGTTCACTCTCTTTTCTACATAAATTATTCTCTGCTTACTACATAAATTGTTCACTGTTTTCTCATAAAATCTGTTTTCTACATTAATTAAAACTGTTCATTGTTTTCTCATAAAAATTGTTCACCATTTTCTGCATAAACTATTTTTAGCATTCTGCATAAAATTATTTTATGTTCAGCATTATTTAAAAAATTGTTCAGCCTCTTTTCTGCATAAATTATTCTCTGTTCACTACATAAATTGTTCACTGTTTTCTCATAAAATCTGTTTTCTGCATAAGTACAATAATGATTGATTTACAATTTAAAAAATTAGTAGTCAATAAAAAAATTCTTTTAGTAGTCAATTAGTAGTCAATAAAAAATTCTCTTCCAATCCTAGATTGGTACCAAAAAAAAAAAAAAAAAATTACAAATGCATAAGAATTCTTTTATAGCTTAGTTGACCATAACTTTTATGATAAAAAAAAAAAAAATCAACAACCAAGGATAGCCAAGTTCAGAGGGGATAATGCATAAATACTATTTGTTGAATGTATAAAATCTTGAAAGTACAAAATCGAAATCGTTGAATGAACTAAATTCGAAATTGTGTACTAATGTTTTGATCATTCGAATTTGTTGAAAAATTCGAAATCGTTGAATGAACAAAATCGTGTAAACTCAATGGAAAATCAAAGAACATACCAAATCGTTGAGCAGCACATGCAGCACTATGAACATCAGTGTAGCAATGGTGGACAGCTCACCCCCAAAATTGATGCATAAACTTTCCAGAGATGCTCTACATCCTTGAAAACGGTGCATTACAAAGGGTTGCATATCTGTGTATTCACGTGAGTGTGGATGGGTACTTCTAGTCAGGGCTCAACAGTGCTGAGCTGTTGAGCAGCACATGTAGAATTGTTTATTATCTTTGGTCATTTTCAAGGACGCTAGTCAAAACGCTCTTCCCATAATCTGTGACTACTAGTTAGAAGTAATAGCACATGGTAAAGCCATCTTGAACCCTAAAACTGAGCTGTCAAACAATCACATCTCATAAATATGTACATTAAAAGCATCGCTTTGCTCTCAGAACCATCACTCTTACAAATTAAGCAGCCCCACAGCCTGAAACACTAAAATATCTCTTGTAATCATAGCCAATTACTGTTACGCTGCAGATTTTGAATACATATTTACTCGACTGTTCGATCAAACATCGTGGTCATTTACCTTTGATTATGGGAGCTAATGGTGGACAGACTACTACTCATCAGTACTAATTTCCATACCACCAATAGATTAACTTGAGTTAAATTTACCTACCCAGGTTACTTTACCATGGTTCATTTCACCTATAAAAGAGACGGACTATAAAGACAGAAGACAAGTTTCTAAATTTCTAAGTTTCTAAGATTCTAAGCTTTTAAGTTCCAAGTTTTAGAAAGCCTTTTGTAATAGCCTTCCCTCTCCCTCAGGAAGATTTTTGTACTCTCTCCCTCTCTTGTAATCTTGTAACCTTTCTCTTCAGAGAGTTTTATTTTCAAGCTTATATCAAAGACAGCAGTTTGTTTTCAAGTTTATCAAAGACTGAAGTTTTTATCCAAGTAAGATTTACTAGTTTCTGTTTTCATATTCCATACTCCATTTTAACCTTATTTTGTATATATCTAATTTGCTATTTACTTCTTTATTATCTATTTTATCATTGTTTATACTTTCATATTACTGTTGTGCTCTCTCCTGGGTAGTCATTGGTATTAGAGCATCTAGATCATAAAACACCTAATGAACAGTGAATAATTTATGCAGAAAAAACAATGACCAATTTTTCAAATAATGCTGAACAGAAAATAATTTTATGTAGAATGCTAAAATAGTTTATGCAGAAAACAGTGAACAATTTTTATGAGAAAATAGTGAACATGATGTAGTGTTTTCAAGAACACTGCAACTACCACCCACATCTTCAAATCTCACTGTGACATTGGGAACGTTTAGAATCCTATTCATGTAGTGTTTTTCCAGCCTGTATTGACATGACAAGCCCTATTAACTGAAATTATAATGCTTGGAACATGAAATGAGGTTATAAATGCACCACAATAATGATCTTATTTCTACCCCACTAACTTCGTAGATTGACTAAGCTATGAGTCGCAACGCCTCAACATCAAACCGTACAATGCGAAACAAGTTTGGATCTACTTCAACAAATGGATTATCACAAGTTCCAGCAGATCAACAACTACAAACATACACAAACCACTATGGAGGGAAATGGGTTGGAAAGAAGAGAGATTTCCTTAATATGCCAATATACATGTACGAGAGTCTTGGAAGCGTTGGGCACATCATAGTTGGCAAACCTACAAAACTAAGTACAGATACCACCGCAATAGAATTCACCATAGCAGAACCACCATGGTCAACCCTATACAAGAAGATGTGTGAGTTGGAGGTGTATTGTCGATGGCACGGCTTACGAGTTCCTAAGGCACGCTCAGCCGAGTTACCTAGAGATGAACCTGCCGACATACTTGCTCGTCTTGAATAAGAGAACAATCAAATGCAAAGACGATTAGACCGTTTTCATGCAATCCAAAAAGCTAGGAAGCATCTAAAGGGGAAGGCGCAAGAGTGAGCCATCAAATCTATTAATAAAGTTACTGCGTTAGATGATGAAAGAGATATTTCAGACTTCTCAGATTCAAGCAATGATGATTTCCAAAAATTTCTACCTACAAACATTAGACGTTGTTGTTAATGTCTACACGTTCTGTGCAAACAGTGAACAAAGTATATAACAAATAGTGGCTTATTGTTTTATCCCAATTTTCCACATTACATGCTTCGAAGTTGGTCAAGAGGCAAAGTATATAACAAATCTGATATTGCAAGACTTTAAAGAAACAAAATATTTGGTCAAGAACCTGCTTCGAAGTTGTATGTGAAAACTTAAAACCCAAGCTACCACCTTTATTTGATTAGGTGAATGTAGTTTCTGTTTTTTTTTTTTTTTTTTTTTGGTTGGTTGATAATTTATGTTGCTTGTGACAACTTATTTAAGTACAGCAACAATGCCGCTCAATTTTTTATTTTGGCGGTTCTTTGGTTTAGATTTCCTGCCATGCATTTCATGGCATAGATTTTTGGATAAACCCAAAAATGTTTAACTTTTTAGATAAATTAGATAATGAGTAATAATAATAATAAAATGTAATAAAAGGAGATTTTCAATACATTACAATTCATTGTATTCAAATCATCTCTAATTTCTACTCATTTTGTCACACTTGTTCTATACTTCTACATGGTAGACTGTAGGTGAAGTAGAAAAAATAATGAGTTTATTAGAAAGTGATAAACAACCAATCACAGTCTATCATTGTTGGATAATTTTGACAAAGTGTGTATCAAAATAGATTTTATCAATACAGAAAAATATATTCGATTATTGTGAAATTTAAACATGAAAAAGCATTCAAATTTGGCTTTTAAATTTAGAAAACACGATTTCACTAGGTGTTTTATGAGAAAACAGTGAACAATTTATGCAGTGAACAGAGAATAATTTATGTAGAAAAGAAAGAGAACAATTTTTTTAAATAATGCTAAACAAAAATAATTTTATGCCAATGCTAAAAACAGTTTATGCAGAAAGCAGCGAACAATTTTTATGAGAAAACAGTGAACAGTTTTACTTATTGCAGAAAATAGATTTTATGAATGCAGTAAGCAGATTTGAATATACAGTAAGCATGATGTGCAGAGAGCAAATTTTATTAATGTAGAAACAGATTTTATCAATGTAGAAAAATAGATTCGATTATTGTGAAATTCAAACATGAAAAAGCATTCAGATTTGGCGTTTAAATTTAGAAAACACAATTTCACTAGGTGTTTTATGAGAAAATAGTGAACAATTTTTTAAATAGTGAACAAAAAATAATTTACGCAGAAAAGAGAGTTAACAAATTTTTAAATAATGCTGAACAGAAAATAATTTTACGCAAAATGCTAAAATAGTTTATGCAGAAAACAGTGAACAATTTTTATGAGAAAACAGTGAACAATTTTACTTAATGTAGAACTTAAATTCATATTTTGAAATTAAAATCTCTATATTTTACAATGCTTCTATTTAAATAAATAAGAACATAAAAAGGCTACTTATTTTTGTGTTTATGTTTATTTGTCGATAATTCCAACAACAAAAAAAAGTTACAAGGTACTCGAGCTCAAATTAAAATCTCTATATTTTACAATACTTCTATTTAAATAAATAAGAACATAAAAAAACTACTTATTTTTGTGTTTATGTTTATTTGTTGATGATTCCAAAAAAAAAAAAAAAAAAAAAATTTACAAGGTACTCGAGCTCAAATTAAAATCTCTATATTTTACAATGCTTCTATTTAAATAAATAAAAATATAAAAAAGTTACTTATTTTTATGTTTACATTTATTTGTCGATAATCTCAAAAAAAAAAAAAAGGTTACAAGGTACTCGAGTTTACCAAGCTCGAGTACATTGTAAATTTTTTTTTTTTACGTTTATCTACAAATAAAAGGTATTCGAGCCTGGTATACTCAAATATTCTGTTGCATGATACTCGAGTATACCAAGCTCGAATACCACATTATTTTCTTTTTATTGCCCAATTTCCACATTAGCCGTGCCACGGTGGAATAGAAAATAGGATACTCGAGTGTCATGGATTTGAGTACTAAAGAAAGTGGTAAATCGCCATTTATTTTCGAAACAATATTTTTTTGCTAAAAATTTCAAAAAAAATGTGGTATTTGGCCATTTTGGCCGATGATTTCGAATAGTTGGAGAGTAAACAGCAAAAAGTTATGATTTTCGTATCAGGTCGCCAAAAAACACTCTTTATCCCTGGTGCGCCCAAATTTTCATAGTATCACTAGTTACCATGAGCTTCACTTTGGCGCGCTTCATCCTCACCAGTGGGATTTCCACACAAGCTGGAAGTACCGCCAGAAACCATGGCTCTCTCCTTTTAACCCCCAGGGCAAGAAAATTTACTACAACTGCCATACCCTTAGCTCAAAAGGTAACATTTTTACACATTACCCTCTTCTTTTTCTCAGCAACCAAACAGAGAAAAAAAAAAGTTGGGTTTTTTTAATTGTTTGGTTTTCTTTAATGGGCAGTCAAGTGAAGAACTGTTGGTGGTAGTTGGGGGTGGAGCTGCTGGGGTTTTTGGAGCAATTAGAGCAAAGACTCTTGCGCCTAATCTTAAAGTGGTGGTTATTGAGAAAGGGAAACCTTTGTCAAAGGTTTGTGTTTTATTACATATTCTTGGAAAATCTTACAATAAAAAAAAAATGTTATTTGGTTTATTATTCATATATATATATATATATATATTTAATGTTATTGTTTGTAGGTGAAAATATCTGGAGGTGGTAGGTGCAATGTGACAAATGGGCATTGTACTGACAATTTGGTGAGCATTATAATTTATTATCATAAGTAAGAAATTTGATAAATTGAAGTTATGGGTGTAAGTTTTATAATGAAATAGCTCACACACTTTATGGCAATACATAGTGCCATAAGTTAAGTTATGGATGAATTGTTGTATGGTGTTGGTGTGTAATAATATTGTTAAGCAAATGATGTTATCTTTGAATATATTTATTTTAATACTTTTTTTTTCAACAAACCACATTTCTCTTGTCTAAATATTATGAAGAACTAGAAGATGGTGATTTAACCGTGTTTTTTGTCTGTTCAGTTAGAGTTGGCCTCTTCAATGTAAATCATATTTGTTAGAGAAATGCTATCTCAATAACATTTTCACAACAAATTTTAAGTGGCAGGTTGTTATTGGCTATTATGAGTGGGCGAAAAAGTAATTTAAGTTGTAAATTCAAATTAGAACCAATAATAACTTATCACCTATGATTTGTTGTGAAAGTGTTGTAAAAATATTATAGACGTAGCACTTCTCTATTTGTTAAGTGAAAGTGTCAGCTACTTGTTATTCACTTATTTGCGTTTATGGGAACAAGAAATTTTCACCATAATTGACTCGAAGAAGTTGTTACAGGAATTTTGAACTTGTTTTTGTTATGACAATGTATTTACCTACAGTTATGTTCTACATTTTAAATGCCGCATTGTAATCATAATAATGAATTCCCACATGCCAAAAACTGCGGAAGATCATTTGCTCTACAGTTCTACACTCTAAAAATTCTAGAATAACTTATTCATCATCTGTTTTGGGAGTGGAACATGAAAATTTTTAGTAGCTTGGATTTTTAGGTGACATAAAATTTCAAGGTTATTAAATTAATTTTGGCTCATGTCTGGGAAGGGAAATGATTGAAATCATTCTTGTTATGATGTTCTCAGTTGTTAACTCTATTAAAATGGAAAGAGTTTGCAGTTTTAATTGGCTTTATAACAATTTCTTCCTTTTTCCCAATTGGTTCGTTGCACTAAACTTAGTATATTGATGTTCCCTAAAAATTAAGAATTTGTTCTTAGATTCTTGCAGAACATTATCCTAGGGGTCATAAAGAACTGAGAGGATCTTTTTTCTACAAGCACGGCCCAGTGGATACCATGTCCTGGTTTTCTGATCACGGGGTGAAGCTTAAGGTTTTCTTCGAAACTGCCTGTCACTTGTTCGTTTATTTTTTGTGCATGCATAATCTATGTTTATCTGCACATAGATTGAGGATGATGGAAGGGTATTTCCTGTCAGTAACAGTTCTTCTTCGATAATTGATTGTCTAATGTCTGAAGCAACGAGGTTAGGAGGTATGATTATTTACGAATTGACTAATGTTTACTCTTATTTATCTTGCATTCAATTATATTGTAATGGTATGCCTTGGATATTAACTGTTTGTTTTCCCTGCATGACATCACATGCATTGCAATTTGTGGGCTACGCAGGGGTCTTGGGTTTCAGGGGCTGAGATGACTTCCATCTATCCAATTCATAAATTATTTTGTGTTTCTTTTGCAAGTGTTCTATGTTTTAGCTTGATTTCACTTTGCACTGATCCCTAATATTTAGAGCTTCAAAAACAAATAGAAATAATCTCTCATGTTGTGAATGCCTTAGAAATAATTTCACTAAATGGCCTAGGTCATTGGTTTACTGACTATAATAACTAGTAAGTATGTTCAATGCAAATGATCCAGTGTTGTCTTTGGTGTCCAGATGCCTTGATGCTCTGATTACATTATTTATCAATTATTACAGTTGTAACCTCCATGCTTAGGTAATATTATTCATCTCTGATAGCATTATATCTCAAAAAGTAGATAATTTAATCAGTAAACATTTTTCAAGAGGAAGGACTTCTTTATTGAATGTGGGGTACAGGTTAAAAAATAAAAATCCTGGCATCTGAATATTTACTGTTTGCAAGATGCTGGAACCCTGCTTCCTGTCAAAATTAAAGGCTATTGCTATTGTAACTGAAGGAATATTTGAGGAATAGTCTGCTTCTTTTAATATCCTCAAGCCTAAAAAGTTGTTGTTTGTAGCATTTTATGAGAGGGATATATTACTGCCGCATGATTCTTTTAACAACTTCATATCGTATGGGAATATCACAGATGTTCATAAACCACTAAAAATGTCTTCAGTTCATTAATGAGAAACCTTGTCTTTTTCTGCCATAGTTCTATGTTTTCTGTTCAATATATTTTACAGAACCTGAGTGGTAGCCTTCTCAATATAATCCAACATTTTTGTGAGCTGCCTATGCTAAAAGTTCCTCAATCAGTTTCTTTGCAGACTGGAAAAGCTGTGACAACCGCTTCTGCTAGTAGTGGTGGAAAATTCCTCATTAAGATTGAGAAGAGAACAATAAATTATGTTGAACATGTTGAAGCTGATTATCTATTGATTGCTAGTGGTAGTAGTCAGCAGGTTGTGATGAATAAGTGGTTCAATTGGATTGTCATGTATGTGGATTATATTCCGTGATAAGTTGTTCTTGTTCTTCTTACAGGGTTATAGTCTTGCAGCTCAACTTGGTCATGCAATTGTTGATCCAGTCCCAAGTTTGTTTACTTTCAAGATTGAGGATTCACAATTGGCAGAGTTGTCAGGAGTAATGTTTATTTCAATCGAAATCTTTACTACTTTACAATAGCTTGCAATATCCTGTTCTTTGTTTTTTAAAACTCATGTACTTGAGTGCGAGGGGAAAAAATTGTATGAGTGGTTCTTTACCCAAATAGCAGTTATTATTATCCATTTCTTGAGACAAAAGTAGAAGAACTAATAGAGAGAATATGTAAATAATTACTTTTCAGAAATGGTAGTATGGAAAAAGATAACTATACCAAGTAATGGTTGTATGAATGATAAAATATTCTTATTCTAATTATTGATAAAAGAGAGTGTGCATCATGAGTTGCAATCCAGTATCATAGTAATGTGATATTGCGAATCATACAAATTAATGATGAGTATAACTGGAAAATTGTTTACAGGTTTCCAGAAGTAGCTGATTCTGTACAGATCACATAAACTGTAACCTGATAATAACCTCTGCAATTAATTCACCATTACACAATGTGGATTTTTGGGAGCTATGGATTGTAGCTATTCTGATTTTGATATTCTTTTTTTATAGTCATTATTTAGATGATTACTAGTTGTAGCTACTTGATATTGAAAGTATAATAGTCAATGTTCTATTATAAGTGCGTAGCTCAGTCAATTATTTGTTAACATTTTTATGCCAGGTTACTTTCCCTAAAGTTAAAGCTAAGCTGAAATTAGATAATGTCCAAAGTAACATACCACAGCTCACACAGGCATGCTTCTCTGACTGCGACCATCTAAATACTTGATAATGTATACCATGTGACGACAACTTTGGAATTGTAGGTTGGGCCCATGTTAGTCACACACTGGGGATTCAGTGGGCCTGTTGTTCTTCGGCTATCTGCCTGGCGTTCAGGTTACAAAGGTAATGAAAGTTCCTTCTTCTTTTAATTTTATTTTTCCTATACGGCAACCTGATAGCATTTTATGCAGGGATGCTTGTTGTGGATTTTACACCTGATTTGCATATAGAAGATGTGAAGTTCATACTTAATAAGCACAAGCATCGGTTTGTGGTAATCCTGGATCTTATGTTTTGCTTGCAGAGATTCTAGCACTTTCCATTAAGTTATTATTATTATATGTATGGCTGGAACTAGGAACTTTTTTTTAAAAAAATATGGAAATATTTGTTGCTAGGATGGATTTATGATAATTCATGGTGAACCCAACTTCCTATCTGACTATCATGCATAGAGTTGGATCAGTATTTTAAGTAGGTCTAGCAATTTAAACATGGAATGTATGATTAGATACAACTCATTGCAAACACCTGAGATTAGCTTAAGATTGTGCAGTCTTTTTGATCTTGTGTTAACATGCTCTTTAACAGGTATTACTTAAGGTTGGGCAACAAAGCTTATTTCAAATATGGTCTGAAACTAGATGCTGTGCTAAGCTTTCATGTTGACCTGTGGTGTTTACTTTTTACATATGACTGTGACACTAAAAATATTTTGATGTTTTGTTGTACTTGAATTGATTTTTGCTTGATTGTTTGTCCACATTTTCTGCAGAAGCAGAAAGCAGTCAATTCATGTCCTTCAGAATTTGGCCTTGTAAAGAGATTTTGGAAATATATATTGGATCGTGAGGTATAATTGGTGTTACAAGTTGAGAGTTCATATGCTGTCTTCTGGTGAAATTTTCCAGAAGGATGATTTTCTTTTTTCTGTTATCTATATGCAGGGTTTATCTGAAGATATGTTGTGGGCTTCTGTTTCTAATAACTCATTAATTTCTGTCGCTTCTTTGTTAAAACATTGTACGTTCAAAGTAACAGGGAAGGTAGGTTTCAACGCTTGAACTTTCCAGTTCTTTATGTTGTTCATGACTTCACGCTTTCTTGAGATGATACACCTTCTTTCCTTTTGAAGGGTCAATTTAAGGATGAATTTGTCACTGCAGGAGGTGTCCCACTTTCTGAGGTTACTCTCTCTCACTCTCGCCTCTCTCTTTCTCTCTCTCTCTCTCATTGTAAATATAACTCTGGTTTTCTTTCCTTTATGAAGATCGTGCTGAATACAATGGAAAGCAAAATACATTCACATCTATACTTTGCCGGAGAGGTAATGTTACTTGGGTACTTCCTTGCTTTCTATTCACACCCACTGCAACCAATAAAGGCCCATTTATGGCCCTCAAAAGTTTGAATTTTCTGCAGGTACTGAACGTTGATGGGGTAACTGGTGGTTTTAATTTCCAGGTAAAACATCCATTTAATAACTAACATTAGCTGTTACATATAAATAAAATATATATCTTGTAGCTCTTCTTGCAAATCCAAAATCAAATAATATTTCAATTAGCTTCTATGGGAAGCACTTCCTTGTTAGTTGCTCTAGTAGGTTCAGCTTTTGATATAGCCACCATATATATAGTTTTTCAATATAATTTCTGATTGTCTATTGTCAAAGTGGATCTGGCATTTCCTTCCCAGAAACTAGTACATAAGATGTTTCATGCATTTTGCTTTGCAACGAGGATCATCTTTTTTCCTTTTCTTTTGGCCAAATGATAGAATTTGAGCCACTCTTTCCAGTGGTTGTAGTGGCCTAGGTAAGACAACCTATTTTTTGAAGAAAGATAATCCATGACTAACATGAAAGGTAGCACGTCAACCCTTTTCACTGTAGTGCAACAGGTGAAAGAGTTTTATATCTAGTTCTCATAGCCATCCAAGAGACTTCAATTTTTACTTTTGAGGCATAGCTGTTTGATCAATATTCAGTTTTCTCTAAGCCCTCCTGAAAGAAACAAGATATTATTTATTCCTCATTGAGCCATTAGTTTTTTCTTTTCAGAATGCTTGGTCTGGTGGATACATTGCAGGAACAAGTATTGGTAAATTAGCAATCAATGCTTATCTTCAGGAGGGAGTTTTATGACATAGACATTTGGACATGACTGGTGACCCATTAATGGTTTGCTTTCACACAGAGAGGATGATTTTTTGGGAAATAGTTCTTTGTGATTCATTGTGCACGAAGGTTCTGGTCAAATTATAAATGAACACAGTTCTCTTTAAGTTTTATTTACATTATCAACCCCCTTATTGTCTCTCTTAAGTGAAATTTGCCCATTGTTCTTTAAGCGTATGCATATTTATGAAACTCGCGGTGTTTGGCTGGATTCTGGCTCTATATGATTCCATAAGCAAGGTATCGATCGCTTGCCTATGTGTTGGATAGGTAGATACAAATTTACTTATCTGTCATACCTCTAATTAAGTTGACTATTACCTGTTGTACTAATAGCTGGGAAATGCTCATGAAAGACACAAAATAGTAAACAAAGGGGAGATGATGTTGCAGTGAGATTGATGGTTAGATATTAAATGAAAGAGTTAATTTAAAAGCTCTGCTGTTTGTTGATTATCAAATTTTGACTCAGGATTAGTTGTTTGTTAGTCCGAGTTTTATGTGGTTTCACCATCAAATGTCAAGGTCGTTTACCCTTTGCCTCGAAGAAAAGAAAAACTACTGGTTTGCCATCGGGATTGGACAGTGAGAAAGACAATGAAATTCACATTATTTAAAGAAAATCCTATCCAAGCCAAACAAGCAAACATAGGAAGTTATAAAGAAATCACCACGAAAATGACCAAAATATCAAATGTACAAACAAACAAACATAGGAAGTTCTAAAGAAATAACAATGAAAATGACCAAAATATTAAATGTTATGGGTCAGGATTTATAGTCTTTGTTAATATTATACCATAAAATAACATTATATTAGATTAATATTTTTTTTTTTCTGAGAAGATTTTGAGAAAAATATTAGATTAATATTTTAACCCCATTAGATTAGGTATACCATTAAATAAATTTATATTAAATTAAGGAAAATGTTTGGCTCCAAACATGTTTGGAGCCTTAGACTCCAACAACTAATAAGAAGATGACATATGTCTTGTCATGTGAAATGCAAATAACTCACTTGATTGGTTAAGTTAAGTAAGTTATGTGCAATGCACATGACAAAAACTAATGTCATCTTTTTATGGCAGTTGGAGCCCAAGGCTCCAAACATGCTTGGAGTCAAATTTTATCCTTAGATTAATGTTTTTACACCATTTGATTAGGCTTTCTCATTTTTTGTAAAACGCATACCAAATTTCATATTAAGAGTCTATTTGGAATCTGCTTATTTTGCTGAAACTGAAAACTTTTTGCTGAAAGTATTGTAGATAAGGGTAAAAGTTAGCTGAAATAGTATAGTAAGACTCATAAATAGTACTAAAAAGTGCAGTGGGACCCATAAATAGTAACAAAAATAAGCTGAATAATAAAATAAGTTGGCAAAATTAATCATGTCAAACAGACACTAAGTGTGCATTTGTGTAGAAATGAAGTTGCGTTTTTGGCTAGGTCCTACGGCACTATTCATGACCCAGCTAAACTTGTGAAAATGCAGATTTTTAGGTAAATCTTAGGTCTCATGACACTATTCATAACTTGAAAATTATTTTACTACAGTGTTTTTAGTAATAAGTTTTCAGTTTTCAACAAAATAAACGGTATCCAAACAGACCCTGAGCGTGCGTTTGGGAAGGAATTATAAATTAAAATTATTTCACTATTCAGCTTATTTTGCTACTATTCATCGGCCACATTACACTTTTTGGCACTATTCATGAGTCCTATACTATTTTAACTAACTTTTACTTTTATCTACAGTACTTTTAGCAATAATTTTTCAATTTTAGCAAAATAAACGGTATCCAAACACATCCTAAGTATTATTCAATTAATAAACTCATATACACCACTGTCAGTTTTTTTAAAATCTTCTCCCCTCTCCCCGTGTGTATGTGTTAAAATACTTAGTATTCTAAATATATATATATATATATTTATTATATTTGAAATCATACCTTTTGTTACTTAATTTATGTTGTGGGGGATAAAAGCCCAGATTTACTAACTGGGTCTGGGGCCTTGTTTTTGAGACCACTACATGTTCGAAGAGTGCTAATGGGCTGGGATAAAGTTCATTTATGGGCAGCGAGCCCAAAGATGGTGGGTGAGTACGATCCGAAGAGACCGCCATCTTTCCGATGAGGTTCTACTCCTCGGACACGCATAACATTTATTAAATAAATGTACAGGAAACCTGAGTGCCCTTCCTAGCAGTCTTGGTGACAAAGATAAGCTCTGGGCATTCCTGGGATGATAAGGATGAAGAAATATCTCAAGGAAAAGCTGCCACCACCGCATTTAATGCCCTGCAGCAACTTCTCTGGCCGCATTTATGTGGAGAAGATCCTTGAACAGTGCAACTTCACCTACCGCCACTCCCAAGAAGCTAAAGGAGGTGCTTGATGTGACCCATACTCAAGTAGGTCAGCAGATGGAGGACAAGTGGAGGGTCAGGATGGTTAGGAAAGAGGCTATATAAAGAAGGAGAGCCCCTGATAGTGGAGGATCGAAAAAAAAAAAAAAAAAAGAGGAAGAAGAACAGAAAATCACTTTACTGTAGCTCTGAAACCTGTAATCTAATAACATTCAATAAAATCCCTCTTCGGACCTTTAGTCCTTCATGGTTTTTACGTGACTGCATGTCAGATTATTTGCCCATGCTACCATCAACTCTTGTTTAATTCATACCCGGCCCAGTTCTTTCACCCACGCTCTACAAATTTATTGCTTTGGGTCTGCTGGGCTCCTATTCCACACTTAGTGGGCTTGGGCCACAAAAACGAACCCTACAATTGGCGCCGTCTGTGGGAAGAGCTTATGCAGGAGTGAAAACAACCGTTGGTGATGGCGAAACGAAGTCAACGACAAGCAGAGTCTAGAGCATCCCAGCATGCGGACCCATTTCTTAACTTGGAAAGAAGGCAGGATCGTGAGGGTAGTGTGCACACTGTGCATACTGGTCAAAGCCAATCGCACGGTGGAAGTCACGTGTCCCATGCAGAGGAGAATCGTGACTTGCAACTAGAAGTTGAGAAACTGAAGAAAGAGCTGCGCCATGCAAAGAGGAAACGGATTTCCTCATATTCAGATAATGACTCGGACGACGAGCAGGACGTCACTTATCAGCAGAAATCTCGAATGCCGGTCAGTAAATCCTTTTCCTATGAAGAAGAGCCTCATTGCAAAAAGCGATCTAGAAGCCCATCACGCGGAGGCGTAGAGAATGATGCTATGAATGATGCCTTGAATCAGATCTCTCGGTCACCTTTCACTCGCAGAATTGAGGAGGCAAGACTCCCTCGGCGTTTTAACCAGCCAACGTTTACCATCTACAATGGTAAAACGGACCCCGTGAAGCACGTGAGTCATTTTAATCAAAGGATGGCTGTCTACTCCAGAGATGAAGCTCTGATGTGTAAGGTTTTCCCTTCCATTCTGGGACCAGTAGCAATGAGGTGGTTCGACGGCCTGAAGGCAGACACTATTAATTCCTTCAAAGAGCTCACTCAGGCATTTGGTTCACGATTTGTCACCTGCCGAAGAGTAGCCAGGCCCCTCTCTTCACTATTGTCCCTAAGCATGCACGAGGGCGAGACTCTGAAAGCGTACTCAGACAAATACTGGGAGATGTTTAATGATATGGAGGGCAACTCTGATGCAATGGCCCTCAGCACATTCAAGCTTGGCCTCCCTACTGATCACGGTTTAATGACCTCCTTATCTGGCAAACCAGTCACTAATATGCGCCAACTTATGGACTGTATAAAAAAGTACAAGAGAGTTGAAGAGGATCAGCAACAAGGGAAGGGAAAAGATAAAGCCATCCCCCAGGAGAGGAGGGATTTCCGGTCGGATCGCTACAACAGCAGCAAACCGCGTAGAGGTTTCGCTGGGCAATCAGGGTCGACCAATCCTCAAATGGTCAACACTGTGTTTAAAGAGCCAGTGCCCCAAGTTTTGGAGAAGATTAAGAACGAGCCGTTTTTCAGGTGGCCGAATAAAATGGTAGGAAATCCTGAAAGACGTAATCATAATCTCTACTGCCAGTACCATCAAGACCATGGGCAAACCACGGAGGATTGCAGGAGCCTATGGGACCACTTGGACCAATTGGTTCGTGATGGTAAGCTAAGACATCTCTTGCACCCCTCTAGCGGCTGAGGAGGGCAGGTGGGCTCAGGGCCACGAAGAGATGACCCTTCAAAGCCGCCACTAGGAACTATTAACGTCATCTTCGCCGCGCCGGGAAGAACAAGGTCCTGGCCATTGAAAGTTATGTTGGTTGGCCAATCATCAGCAGGGGATATAGGCAAAGTTTCGAAGAGAGCTAAGTCGAGCGCTCCGCTTGTCATAGGGTTCTCGGACGAAGACATGGCTGGCACCATCCAACCCCATAACGATGCTTTAGTTATCACCCTCAGAATTGGAGGGTACGATGTGAAGAGGGTGATGGTGGACCAGGGAAGCACTGTGGAGATAATGTACCCTGATCTCTATAAGGGGCTAGGCCTGAAACCCTAGGACTTCATACCATACAACTCCCCCCTCGTCAGTTTCGAAAGGAGGGCAGTCACCCCAAAAGGACAAATACGCCTACCGGTGTAGGCCGGAGCCGAGGTGGTAGAGGTGGATTTCATTGTTGTGGACGTATACTCGCCTTATACGGCAATTGTGGCCAGACCCTGGCTTCATGCACTAGGGGCTGTTTCCTCTACTTTGCATCAGAAGGTCAAATACCTGTCTGAAGGGCAGGTTTGCGAGATCCGAGGAGACCAATCCGCGGCCCGACAGTGCCTAGTGGCTGCCATCCAACACGAGCCCGAAGCTGAGTCTTCGTCCAGAGCCGAAAGGGGTTTATAGCAGTTAAAGTCTCGGGAATTGCCCGTTGAAGGTCCCAATGAAAGCACTCGGTGTGAGGATCTAATGAAAGTGGTTATTGGAGATGATCTTGATAAGTTCTTCCAAGGCGGATCACAGCTACCTCTTCAAGAGAGGGAAGAGTTAATAGAATTCCTCAAGAGGAATCTTGATGTATTCGCCTGGAGCGCTTACGAAGCCCCAGGGGTGGACCCGGAGTTCATATGCCACCACCTAAAGGTAAACCCGCTGATTACCCCCAAGAAACAGCCTCCTCGGCGCCCATCCAAGGAGCATGCTAATACAGTAAGAGAGGAAGTAGCGAAGCTCAAACAAGCCGGAGCTATTAAGGAGGTTTTCTATCCTGAGTGGCTGGCAAATACCGTGGTGGTAAAAAAGAAGAGTGGGAAGTGGCGAGTATGCGTGGACTTTACTGACTTGAATAAGGCTTGCCCCAAAGATCCTTTCCCTATGCCGAAAATAGACCAACTGGTGGATGCCACCGTCGGCCATCCTAGGATGAGCTTCTTGGACGCCTTCCAAGGTTACCACCAGATACCACTAGCCCTGAAGGATCAGGAGAAAATTGCCTTCGTCACCCCTATCGGTAACTACCACTATAAGGTGATGCCATTTGACTTGAAGAACGCGGGTTCCACCTATCAGAGAATGATGACAAGGATGTTTGAGGCACAGCTGGGTAGAAATATCGAGGTCTATATAGATGACATGGTAGTAAAGAGTAAGGTTGTTGCTGAGCATGTGAAGGACCTAGAAAGTACCTTTGAAGTACTAAGGAAGTACAAACTGCGCCTGAATGCATCCAAATGTTCATTCGGGGTGGGGTCCAGCAAGTTCCTGGGGTACATGGTGACTCACAGAGGAATTGAGGTTAACCCCGACCAGATAAAGGCCATCAACGATTTACGAGCTCCTCGGAATCCCAAAGAGGTCCAGAAACTGACCGGGATGACGGCTGCCCTGAATCGATTCATCTCCAGATCAGCGGACAGATGTCGCCCCTTTTTCTTACTGCTCGGCAAGTGGAAGGGATTCGAATGGACTGAAGAGTGTGCTTTGGCCTTCCAGCAGCTCAAAGATTATTTGGCCTGGCCACCAATCATGTCCAGACCTGAGCCAGATGAGGTATTGTTTGCATACATCGCCGTAGCTCCCCGTGCGGTGAGCTTGGTGTTGATACGATCAGACTGCGGCGTGCAAAGACCAATTTATTACGTAAGCAAGTCACTGCATGAGGCCGAGGTCCGTTACTTACCTTTGGAGAAGGCAATCCTAGCAGTGGTACTCGGCACGCGGAAGCTGCCACATTACTTCCAGGCTCACACAGTCATTGTCCTTACTCAACTCCCACTCAGGGCCGTACTCCGAAGTGCCGATTACACTGGGCGGATTGCCAAGTGGGGTACGATCTTAGGGGCTTTTGATATCAAATATATGCCCCGCACATCGGTCAAGAGCCAGGTCCTTGCGGACTTAGTGGCTGAGTTCACGGAACCTCAACTAGAAGAGGTAATGCCCATGTCGGACATGGATGAAAAATCAGTTGGCATGATTTCTCAGCAAGACGCCCCTCGTTGGGAAGTTTACATAGACGGTGCTGCTAATCAAAAAGGTTCGGGAGTGGGGCTAGTGTTGATATCCCCTGAAAGAATAATCATTGAAAAGTCGTTGAGGTTGGACTTCTCGGCAACGAACAATGAGGCAGAGTACGAAGCCCTGCTGACGGGAATGGCTATGGTCCGAAAGATGGGAGGTAAGTCAGTGGAATTGTTCTCAGACTCAAGGTTAGTCGTGGGTCAAGTACAAGGCGAGTTCGAGGCGAAAGACGAAAGGATGCAGGGGTACCTGAGTCGAGTTAAATGCCTGCAATCGAAGTTTGACTCTTTTAGTTTGCTGCACATCCCCAGAAGTGGTAACGCACATGCCGACTCTTTGGCCACGCTTGCCACCTCCTCGGCGCAAAGCTTGCCCAGAGTTATTCTCGTTGAGGACTTGCATGGACCAACAGAGATAAAGAAGAATGTAATCCAGGTTCATCAAGTTAGGACTGGCCCCTGCTGGATAGACCCCATAGTTAAATTCTTAAAAGAAGACATCTTGCCCGAAGAAAGAGGAGAAGCAGATAAAATTCGAAGGAAGACGACTAGATTCTGGCTATCCGAAGACCAGAGACTGTATAAGCGCTCCTACTCAGGACCATACTTACTATGCATGCATCCTGAATCGGCCGAGTTATTGCTAGAAGAATTACATGAAGGAATATGTGGAAGCCATATAGGAGGAAGGTCTTTGGCTCATCGGGCTATCACTCAAGGTTATTGGTGGCCGAACATGCAGAAAGATGCCCGGAAGTATGTTAGAAAGTGTGATCAATGTCAGCGCTTCGCCCCAAACATTCATCAACCTGGGGGAACTCTCAACCCGTTATCTAGCCCATGGCCTTTCGCCCAATGGGGCTTGGACATCGTGGGACCGTTCCCTAAAGCTACAGGGAGCAAAAAGTACCTTCTGGTCGATACAGACTATTTCACCAAGTGGGTCGAAGCAGAGCCGTTAGCCAATATCAGGGACATTGACGTTCAAAAGTTTGTGTGGAAGAACATTGTCACTCGGTTTGGAGTTCCTCACACTCTTATCTCGGACAATGGCCTGCAGTTCGATAGCAAAGCATTCAGGAGTTATTGTAGCGAGCTGGGGATCATAAATAGATACTCCACACCTGCCTACCCCCAGGGTAATGGGCAAGCAGAAGCGGTCAATAAGGTCATAGTGAATGGCCTGAAAAAGATGCTAGATGACGCGAAGGGTAAATGGGTAGAAGAACTACCACATGTGCTTTGGACTTACAGAACCACGCCTCGCAGGTCTACTGGAGGGACCCCCTTCTCAATGACCTACGGAGCTGAAGCTGTCATACCTTTGGAAACTGGATTCCCAACCTTGAGGACCAGTTCCTTCAGTCCGACTAGCAATAACGAGCAGTTAGAGAGGGATCTGGATCTGATTGATGAAAGGAAGGAAAATGCAATGGTTCGACTGGCACATTACCAGCAAAAGCTCAGGCAGGGTTACGACGCTAACGTAAGATTAAGGCCACTAGAGCCTGGTGATCTGGTACTCAGGAAAGTTGTTGGTATGGCGAAGAATCCAGCTTGGGGAAAGCTAGTACCCAATTGGGAAGGGCCATATCGTATCACTTCAGGAGCTGGCATTGGGGCGTACTTCCTAGAAGACCTGGATGGTCATGTAATACCACGTCCTTGGAATGTAAACAACCTCAAAAGGTACTATTATTAGACGATCGTTCTCTTCAACTAACATGCTAACTCCGTTCCTGTTCTTTAAGTGTTTAAACTTAAATCTTATCATGCCTGTAGTCCTCGGACCAGATGATTTGGGTTAGTTAACACTCCGTTACTGTTCTTTAAGTGTTTAAACTTAAATCCTATCATGCCTGTAGTCCTCAGACCAGATGATTTGGGTTAGTTAACACTCTGTTCCTGTTCTTTAAGTGTTTAAACTTAAATCCTATCATGCCTGTAGTCCTCGGACCAGATGATTTGGGTTAGTTAACACTCCGTTACTGTTCTTTAAGTGTTTAAACTTAAATGTTATCATGCCTGTAGTCCTCGGACCAGATGATTTGGGTTAGTTAGCACTCTGTTCCTGTTCTTTAAGTGTTTAAACTTAAATCCTATCATGCCTGTAGTCCTCGGACCAGATGATTTGGGTTAGTTAGCATTCCGTTCCTATTCTTTAAGTGTTTAAACTTAAATCCTATCATGCCTGTAGTCCTCGGACCAGATGATTTGGGTTAGTTAACACTTCGTTACTGTTCTTTAAGTGTTTAAACTTAAATCCTATCATGCCTGTAGTCCTCGGACCAGATGATTTGGGTTAGTTAACACTTCGTTACTGTTCCTTAAGTGTTTAAACTTAAATCCTATCATGCCTGTAGTCCTCGGACCAGATGATTTGAGTTAGTTAACACTCGTTCCAAGGTCTCTCAATATTTAAACATACATTGGACATTAACGGTAATCATCGGATTGGATTGTTAAATCATAAATAGCATCTTTACACAGTTATCTCCAGAGTTTAAGCTTATCGTGCTCAAAATCCTTGAATGTGTCTAAGTTACAACTAAACTTCTCAACTAAAGCCCTGCCCTGTACGCTCACACGAAAGCCTGTGAAGTGTTCATCACTCTTCTCCCTTTGTTTTCAACTGTTAAGTAACCTACTCTTTTCGGTACTAATCTAATTTATTGGTCTTATTGTCCTAACAGTATGTTTGAGTTTGCCTTTACCACTATTAACATATGATTCAAGTTATTTACTGCAATAGAGAGATTCACAATTTAAAGAACAAGCGTGTTGAAAGCAAAAGACAGAATTTCATTAATTTAGATAATAAGGTTTACAAGCTCTTAAAAAAAAAAAACAATAACAAAAACGTCTACAATTACTAAGTAAAGCTGGCCACAGCAGCAAATCTATGTCCGAGTAGCGGAGGGATCAGTCACTTGGCCTGATGGGGCAGCAGCAAGGTCTGGGACTTGTTCTCCATTTTCTGTTTTCTCACCCGCAGACTCCTTGCTTGCTTCCACTGGGGCAGGGGGGACCTGACTGGCTGGAGGATGCTCCTCAGCTTCTGAGAGTATGCGGATCTCCGGATCATAGTACGTACTCCCAGGCAGCCTCAACGGAGAATCTGTAGGAACTCCAGCAGCATCTAGAGCCTTCACCCATGTGATGTCGCAGTAGTTTCGGCCAACTGCGGCGAACTGCTCGGTGAGGCTGATTTGGGTCTTCTCCACCCCCAGCGTGTAAGCTGCCTTCCTCTCGACCTCCACTGCTTCCTTGGCTAATTGCGCGTTCTTCTCAGCCAGCACGGCAGCTTCCCTGGCCTTCTTAAGCTCCTCTCTCAGCCCTTTTACCAGCTCTTTTTCGGTGGCCAAGTTGATCTCGGTCATGCGTAGCTGTTTGCGCTGCTCCTCGGCCTGCGTTTCAGCATTCTTGAGGCCAGCGTCGAGGCTGTTCCGTTGGTTGGTCATGTCCTTGAGTTGCTCGGATAAATGAGCATACTCTTCCCTTAGACCGCCCAGGGACTTTTCAACCTCGAACCGAGTTTGGGCCTCTGCTTGGGCTTCGAGGTGGGCCTTCTTATTCCACTCTTCGGCCACATAGATCTGCTAGGTGACCTGCACAAGGGAAACTGAGTGTAAGGCACAAAAAATAATAACAAAATAATAAATATATATACATGTCTAACTTAGCGGACTAAGCCCACTTACCATGGCTATATCCCTCTTGAGGGATAAGAAGAGCTCCTGCTGGTTAAAACGCCGGTAGGACTCCATATCATGGGGAAGGAGGAGCGGCTGCTCAAGGGCCTCAACAACAAAGCCTGCCCTCCCCCCGTCATAGTTCCGGAGAGAGGTGTCCCAGGGAATTGAAACGCCCTCCAGCTCCAGCCTCGGACACCATGTACGAGGCCCTGCTCGGCGGACCTCTACCACCACAGGCTCCTCTCGGCTCTCAACAGATGAGCCCCTTCTACTCCGGTGGTCTCTCACCACCTTCTGCTACTTGCTTGTCTTTGGTGGCACCACCACCACTTCCCTCTCCTCGGTTTTGAGGGGCCTCTTCTTCCTCAAGTCCGGTATGGGCCTTAGGCTGGGGTTAGGGACCTGAGGTGGTGGTGGAGGCAGGTTCGCCACCGGTTGAGAAGTCCCAGCACCCTTCGGCTCGAGCTTCTTCCCCCTGCTTTTCATTAGTGCCCTCAAATCTGCCATGTCTTCCTCTTGCGAAAAGACTTCGGGAAGGGCAGTCACCAGAAGAGGTGGATAGGCGCTGGAATGCTTGTCAATCTCCTCTTCAGAGCCTGAGGAGGGAATAATTTGTACCCCGCCTGAACCTTCTCCTCTAAATTAAAACTTGTCTATTTGTTCTTCTAACGAGGAGGTCGAGGAGCCAACCCTTTCGCCCGCGGCTTCTGGGTCAAGGGGGACTTGGGCGATCGGTTGGGCAAGCAGTGGCACACCCGCTGGGTTAGGATGGGGCACTGGTGGAAGATCGTACGGTGCCAAAAACCCCTTCCGAGCAACGTCTATTCTTTGGAGATGATAATCCCCTTGTGTTATGGCGTTGCCGATGGGTTGACAATCCTTCTTCTTCGTCTCGTACCCAAGAATGAGTGGGGCCGACCGCAGCTGTCCGTCCTCACTCATGAAAATCTCTGACCTTAACAAGTAGTTGAGGGCGGCAGTATTAGTAAGGCTGAGCCGAGGAGAAACGCGGTTCCTATCTGTAAAAAATCACAGTAAAAATTCCATTAGAAACTCATAGACGATAACACAGAATTAAAAACTGTTGGAAGGGCGGGAATCCTAAGCCTACTGCTGGTGGACCTAAATCTAGCATGTCCCACCTGGCTCTCCTGGCTTGGTCGGACAGTGATGGCCGTCATACCATGCGCCTGAGACGATTACGTAATCGTCTTTCATCCCTTTGTTGGATTTGGGGAGGCAGGAGATCAGCCTAACCTCGTTGGACCGAGATTTCAGGTAGTATCCCGCACCTTGTTGGCTGTGGCACTCATACATGTGCACCACATCAAGCCAGGTGAGGCCCAAGTTCAAATGACGGTTCAAGTCCTCAACCGCTCCTAGAATTCTAAACATATTGGGTGCACACTGATCCGGGCTAATCCTATGGTTCCTAAGATAGTTGGTGGTGATGGGACCCACAGGGATGGTCATCCCTCCTTTTAGGAAGGCGATGAGAGGGATGACCACTTCGCCCGTCTTCCGGTCCATTAGTATTTTTTCTGGAGGACAATACCTCACACCCACGTTTGGGGGTATGCGGTACGCGGCCCTAAACGCCTCCATTTGCTCAGGGCTATCTACCCAGTATTGGAGTTTTCCCATGGCGCCTAAGCAAAAAATAATTGGCTGAAGAGAAAACTGAAGGATTTGGTGGGCGACGACTTACAAGAACTTGATCGGAGGAAGATTTGCAGACTTGTAAGGAAGTTCGTGAAAACTCTGAGAAGGCCGGAATCGATGACTGAGAGATCGGAACGGAGACGCTTGCTTGTTCTCGCTGGAGTGCTTGAAAATTCGCAAAGTGAGGAAGAAATGATTTCTTCTGAGGATTTATACTGGGTCACATGAAGGGGCGGAAGTTATTTCGCCCAAACCCCGGGGAGGAACCACGTCCGTCAGATCAATCACCCGCCGTTGGATACAAGAGACAAAGCGCCACCTGGTGCAATTAATGCGACGCCTCGGGAATATGGAAACCACAGCGGCAATGATGGGGCGCTTGTAACTGTGCTTACACACGTGCCAATCAAACACGTGGCCGTTCTCAAACTTTTTCCTCCGTGACAAGTCAAAATCACACTTTTTCTCTTCGGATGCGAGGGAAAAATTGAGATTTTGAGGGGCTATTGTGGGGGATAAAAGCCCAGATTTACTAACTGGGCCTGGGGCCTTATTTTTGAGACCACTACATGTCCGAAGAGTGCTAATGGGCTGGGATAAAGTTCATTTATGGGCAGCGAGCCCAAAGATGGTGGGTGAGTACGATCCGAAGAGGCCGCCATCTTTTCGAGGAGGTTCTACTCCTCGGACACGCATAACATTTATTAAATAAATGTACAGGAAGCCCGAGTGCCCTTCCTAGCAGTCTTGGTGACAAAAATAAGCTCTGGGCATTCTTGGGATGATAAGGATGAAGAAATATCTCATGGAAAAGCTGCCACCACCGCATTTAATGCCCTGCAGCAACTTCTTTGGCCGCATTTATGTGGAGAAGACCCCTGAACAGTGCAACTTCACCTACCGCCACTCCCAAGAAGTTAAAGGAGGTGCTTGATGTGACCCATACTCAAGTAGGTCAGCAGATGGAGGACAAGTGGAGGGTCAGAATGGTTAGGAAAGAGGCTATATAAAGAAGGAGAGCCCCTGATAGTGGAGGATCGGAAAAAAAAAAAAAAAAGAGGAAGAAGAATAGAAAATCACTTTACTGTAGCTCTGAAACCTGTAATCTAAGAACATTCAATAAAATCCATCTTCGGACCTTTAGTCCTTCATGGTTTTTACATGACTGCATGTCAGATTATTTGCCCATGCTACCATCAACTCTTGTTTAATTCATACCCGACCCAGTTCTTTCACCCACACTCTACAAATTTATTGCTTTGGGTCTGCTGGGCTCCTATTCCACACTTAATGGGCTTGGGCCACAAAAACGAACCCTACATATGTCATTTTGAATTACTTCTACTAGTGTTATTTTTGTTCTTCCTCTACTTTCTTTTGTTTCCTCAACTTGGATCAACTCACTTTTTTTTACCATTATATTAATAACTTTTTTCTGAACATAACCAAACCATCTCAAGTTATTTTCTCTTATCTTTTCATCAATAGGAATTACCCCTATCTTTAAGTGGATTTTCTCATTTTAAATCTATCTTTTTGTGTGCTTCCATTAATTTATACATCTTAACATTCTTATTTAAATTACACTTATTTTATGAATATGTCACTTTTTAATAACCCAACATCTAGTACCATAGAGTATAACTAGTAGTATAACAGTCTTATAAAAATTTCCTTTTAATTTAATAAGTATTCTAGAATCACACAAAAATTCTAATGCGCTTCTCCACTTCATCCACTCTACTCTTATCCTATGAGCCACATCCTCTTCAATCTCATAAGTTTATCAAAATAACTTTCGGATCCAAACTCATGGTTTTTATATACTTTTAAAATACGAAAAACTTGAAATTCATAAATTTTGTAGTTAAGATAGTTATTGACCTCTAATTGTCTTGATTTTGAAATTGTTATAGGAGAATATATTATAGGTTTGGATTCAAATTACCTATGGTGTAATTTTAGGTAATATTAAATTATTCAAAAATTTTTATTAGATGTGTATTTTAACAACTCTACCGATGGTTACATTACATGTTTTTCTTTTATATTCCATACTTGCAAAATTTTAAGACAATTAGAGATCGATACTTATTTCATATATAAAATGTTAAAATTTCAAATTTTTTATTTTAAAATTACACACAAAAAATGAGTTTATTAATTGAAAATTAAATAACATATTATTGAGATATAATTTGGTGTGCGTGTTTAGAAGAAAGAGAGTGTATAATTCAATGGTAATGCTATTATTAGACTTTTTCTTCTATCCAGCACCGATAAGAAACTAATTAGATTTTTTTATTAAAAAAAATCTTAATCTAAAAAAAAAAATTTGGTTACAAACTTGGTTGTAGCCATTGACTACAACTCTTACTAAAAATTTAACATGGCTATTTTGAAAATCTAATTGTTAGATTGTATGTTTGTCATATACTTAACACGCATAAATTTCATGTATAATTTTAGACTACAAAACTTGAAATTTAAATATTTTATCTTTAATCTTTTAGAAATTTTGCAAGCATAAAAAATATAAGAAGAAAATGAAATCTAATGGTGGATTTGTCAAAATCTACATCTAATAAAAAGATATTGAGTAAAGTTGTAGCCATTGGCTACAGCCAAAGTTATAACCAAACTTTGTTCTTAATCTAATTAGTTACTTCAAGAAAAAAAAATGTTTAGTTGCTAATCCATGCGAGATGGAAGATAAAGTCTAACAATAGCATTACCATCAACGAACCTCATACCACTTTAATTTAATTCAGCGTGCGGGTTAAGAAGAAGGAGAATGTATATAATTCAATGGTAATGCTATTGAAATTGTTTATGCTTTGTCTTCTATCCCACACTGGTTAGCAACTAATTAGAATTTTAAAAAATATATTAATCTAATTAGTCACTTCAAGGAAAAAGAACTAAAAAATAAAATTCTAATTCGAAGCTAACCCCATGCGGACCCAGGATAAAGTCTAACAATAGCATTACCATAATCTTCAAACTTATACTACTTTAATTAGAGTTTTCACCCATTGTTTTAGTCAAAATAAGATATTCAAATAAATCCCACACTTCATTAAACCAAAACCTAAGCATAATCATTTGCCTTTTAATACTTATTTCTCCTTGTCAGAGAGTGTTTACCTTAGTTACATGCTGACAATGCTTCATCATATTGAAAGATGGGGAAAAAAAGCTCCATATACAGATATACTCATAGATAATTAATAATAATGTATAGTTATACTTTATAAACTTTTGAGACAGTTAGAAATACTTACATCCTAAATATGTTGTCCTTGATACCCCGAAGCTTGAATCCACACCCTCTTTTTTCTTCCCGAAACATTAAGGACTTGTTTGGATTGAGAGGGGGGGGGGGGTGGGGAGGGAGTAGAATAAAGTTGGCTGAAAATAAGCTAATTTTTGACAAATTTTACTCTATTATATTAATTACTCAAGAAATCTCCCTAAGATGTTTAGTTTCCCAACATAAACTATAGTTTTTAAACCTAGAATAAAATAATATTGGGCTAATTATAACTTACCCACTTGTGATTTAACTGAAATTTAAGTTGTCTACCTGTTATTTGAAATTTGGCATTTTAATCACTTGAGGTTAATTCAATTAGGGTTCCATAACCAACCTCGGTTAAAAATGGAGCTAAATATGTATTTTGCTCTCTTTTATGTTTCTCTCTTTTCAAAACATACAAAACACAAAAGAATAAGAGAAAATAAGATAAAAAAGTGAAGGTTTTGTAAAAATTAAGAACAAACATTACCACAACCATAGAACCTTCCATTGCAAAACCCTCAACTTTTGATCCTATATTTTCTCGCTTTGTTTGTTTTAGCGAAGATGTTTTCTAGAAAATTAGTTATTTTTCAAGAAGCATTTTCTATAAAACTATTTCATTTTTTAATTTTTGGTAGCAACTTTAAATGAGTTAAAAAACAATCTCTTAACTTTCTTTATTTAGCTTGCTGTGAGATAGAGTTATTTTCTAAAAAAATTAGTGGAAAACAGACTTTAAAAATAAGCCATACTTTTTATGTTGATCGAAGATAGTTTTCCTTTTACTTATCTATTTTTATGCTACCAAACACTAGAAAATATAAAAAAACTATCTTTACACAAAGTTTTCTACGGAAACAAACGAAGCGTTACTCTTTTATGTTTGGTATGTTTTGAGAGACGAGAGAAATAAAAGAGAGCAAAAATACATGTTTAATCTATTTTTTAACAGAGGTGGGTTACAAAACCCTAATTAAGCTAACCTCAGGTATGTAAAGTGTCAAATTTTAAACTATGGATAGACAACTTAAATTTCGGCCAAATCACAAGTAGTTAATTAATTAACCGAATAATATTTTAAATCTAGCAAAGATATTTAAAAGCTTTTAAGAAACTCACCAAAACCAAAAAGCAACTTCTCTTTATTCACAAATTCAACTTCTGCTTTGTTAGATTACGCTTAACTTGACATGCATTAACAGACAAATACAAACGTAAGAAACTTTACCAATACCCGCTAAATGCTAAAGGAAGCACGTAATGAGAAATTATTTGTTTTTGTCACATCTAAGCATAATGTAAATTTTCTCGTGTTCACACTTCACACACACACATATTGTGTATATATTTGTGTCTAAAGTAAACTATATGCTCATTTAAATAAGTCGAGAGGCATAAACTAATAGCCAAAAGATGCAACCATATAGTTCAAACTTTAAACGTTAAGACCACCTTAAACAACCTTACAATTTTGGCAGAGATGATAGAAATACCTTTTAAAATAATGAACCATGTGATCAGTAGGGTGCAAAGGCAAATAAATAATGTCTTACTTATGATTAATTACAGTCGTTTTCTCCTATTAAATAATAATACATAGTGTTTCCCAAAATTTTATTAAGATAACTTTTTGAAAGCTCATCGTTCATGTATGATGTAACCCCATGACAATGAGATGCGCAATGCTCCAAGAGTTTTGCCAAATTTATTATAAAGCTTTTATTATTATTATTATTATTTTTTTGGAGAAAATTTCAATTTATGGCATCTGCTCCTAATAATAGCTTTTTATCATCAGATCAAGATGCTAATCAGTTTTTGGTGTAAGCAGAGATTGAACCCCAAATTTCTTATTCAACCATTAGAGACTTTATAAGTTGAGCTAACTAAAACCCACATGTATTTATAGATATGAAGTTATTTACTGGTGTAATATAATTGACAAATAATTATACCAATTATAAGTTGATATTCATGAAATCCTCGGTTCAAAATCTCTTGCCAACATTTTGGGGCCACCCTTAAGGGATTAATTTTTGTAATAACTTAGTGTGTATGGGACAAGGGATTGCATATACTCAAGGGAATTGTTAGAGACTCGAAGAAGTCTCGATACTTTAGTTTGTCAAAAAAAAGAGAGAGTTGATCTTGTCTCATATATATACATATGCTACTTATCACGAATATTTTTATTGTCACTCTCTCCTCCTCCCTTCCAAATCAGTAGGTGAGGTTTAGGACTCGTTTGGTAATGTTGTTCTAATAACGTTGTTTGTATTTTTTGAAAAGACATGTGGGTGAAAAAGTGTGTAAAAATACATGTAATGTTGTTTAAAGTTTAAACACTGAAAACTGTTGTTTAAATAACGATAACAAACGGGCCCTTAATTTTCTTGAGTTATAAAAAAACTGGTTGTTTGGTAATGTTGTTCTAGTAACGTTGTTTGTATTTTTTAGAAATACATGTGTGTAAAAAAGTGTGTGGAATACGTGTAATGTTGTTTAAATACTGAAAATTATTGCTCAAAACACCTTAACAAACAGCTCCTAATAATTAAATTTTTCTTTGAGAAAAAATAATTTAATATTTAATGACAATAATATATGTGATTTGGAAACAAGTAAGACACCATAAAAAATTAATAATTTATGTCCGACGCAATGGCTTGCATCATAATTTTGTGCCTCACGGTACTGCCGTTGACGCGTAAAGTTGACATGCACTAGTGTGACTATCTTCTTTCTGCGAAATTAACAGAAAAATTGATGTTACTCAATTGTCACCAAGATGTGAAATGCAGGCCATCCTAACCAATCAATAAGGAGAATTGTAAAACAAAAACAAAAACAAAAACATATGAAACTCATGAAGGAAAATAGGAAAGAACTTAGAAAACGACCAAAATGTATTTTCTTCAGAGAATATAATGATACCCAATGTTTGATCCATCTCGAAGGGCATAAAGTTGTGTATTCTAAGACCAAGACTTGTTGGATATCATATCACACTTGAGTAAGGAATGTTTAGTCATTGGATTACAACAACCATTTAAAACGGTGAAAATGATTGATTTTTTTTCCTTTCTTTTTTTATGAAAAGATTGCAACTTTATTAGGACGAAGATAATAAAGATTGCAACTTTATCAACCAACAAGAACACCAAGAAATTACGTGAAAAACTCTTCAGTGTAGAGGAAAAAACTACGAGGCAAATCCGATCAATCTACAATAATAAAATAGAGATTACAACACTCAAGTTATACCAAAAACCTGAATTCACAATAAATTGGGAAAATACAATAATATCTCTAGGAACAAATACAATCCCACCACAAAATCGAAAACCCGGTAGCAAGATCTTCCACTCTGAATACTTCAAATCTCTGTGATTGTAATCGTCCTAGAGAAAACCTCTAATTTATCTTCCTTGTATGTCTTGAACAAAAGAAAAATCACATTTTTTTTTCTCAACTATTTGTAGTTGTAGCATCCAAATAATCGTCTTAGAGAAAATCCCCAATTTATCTTTCTTGTGTATCTTGAGAAAAAAAAATCACATTTTCTTTTTCTCATCAATGCTGCACAAAACACTAATTTTTTTCCTTCAGTGGGCTCCAAAAGTTTCATTCTTTAGTCTCTCTCTTAATCTCTCTCTCACTACATTCATGAAACCCACACGCACAAGCTTTATGCCGCCTGACACTCCTAATTCAATTAGGAATTGAAGTCTTTGACTTCTTGTGCAATTGGTACACCTATTTCTGTATGAAATAGGATTCCATGTGGGCTGGACTTCTAGGTGCCGTGCACCTCAACAGAACATGGGTGGTAGCTGTGATGGTAGTTATGAGAGAGAGGGATAAAGAGAACGTTGAACTGTTGAAGGAAGTGATAATATATATATAATATTGAAATAAATTTGTAAAATGGATAAGTGATGTGAGTGTTTTTAGAAAGTGGGTAAAATAGAAAAAGATTTTGTTAATGTGTGCCCTAAAGGCACACAATAATTTTTATTTATGAAAAATATTTTCTTGGAAATTAAAAAAGTATTGACAGCTTTTTTAATTTCCGAGAAAATATTTTCAAAAGTGCATGGTTTAAGGTGTGCCCTTAAAGCACACGTTAACCGGACCCAATAGAAAAAATAAGTTGTTATGCTAAAATAAACAATAATTTATACACGAGTGCTCTAATACCAACTTTCCATGCAAAATGATTGATATTTCACTGTCTTCCATGTGTCCAAGTAAAATTAAATAGTTAAAAAAATTTAAAAAAAAAAAAATGTAATAGTTAAAAGTTAAACCAGAGGTCAGAAATACTATTAGCTGTGTGTTTGATTGGGTAGCTAGCCAACCATCCAAGGTAAGCAGCCAATCAATCTTTTAACCACTTTGATTGGGTAGGTAGCTAGCTGTGTGTTTTTTAAGACTTTGATTCTGTTTAATTATGAAACTGTGGTCCCTAAAGGAGGGAATTAAGGGCCTCAATTTGTGTTATTGTATCACATGGATATTCTAAATTATGCTCAAACCACTCAAAAAAATTTGATGCCTATGAATATTCATCACTAACACAATCATATAAAAGAAATTCTGATTTCAGGGACTTCTCATTGATTTGCAGGAGTGAAAAGTAAAGATTATAGAACTTGTCCATGACGCTAACCAACACCTATTTAGTGGTAAAATAAATTAATCAAAGTTTCCTAAGTCAACAGTTTGCAATTTGAAAAGCAGATTTAGTGTGCTTTAAAAGTCATGCAAATTATTTTCATTCCAATATTCAGAGTCGGATTTGGCTTACCTCTAATATTTTTTTAACTGGAATTTATTTTTGTTTTAATGAGAGACTGTCACGTCACCTACTAACTAAATAAAAGGTAGAGATTAAAATCCACTACCATTTGGCTTTGTATATTTAAAACAAAATGATATGTCTAATTAAAAAAGTACCGAAAATAAGCCAAATCCTTATGCTTTGAGTAAATTTTGATTTTTAAATAGACAAAGAGGAATGATATACTCCATCTTTTGTCATTAACCAAAGAAGAATCATTATGTTCACACACATCCCAAAATTTTTGGGACATTCGCTTCCCAATATAAGTAAAAAACACCAATAGACTACAAAAACTAATCCTATAAAGTGACCAAAGGACACAAAGAATAGAGCATGCAATAACAATGTGTTTTAGTGGAGCTTTGAGTCAATGATTATGTGAGTATTGATGGCCGAGTTTTGGTTCAAAAAGCCATGACACAATTAAGTGTATAAAATCATTAGAAGCCACTAGGTTCTGCTCAAAGGATCTCAAAGCGTGGGACCTCCTCAACCAAAATGAATTAAGTACTTTTAACTATTTACCTCCCTAAAAAACCAATCACAAATTCATACTCCACTTGTGCAATGACCTATTCTTAACCACACCCTTTAATGCTTAAACAAAGAAAACCATATCCTAGTATCAAAATCTACGACAATGACAAAGACTAGCAACAAATCCCAGCTACATTAACACACACGTATCCATCTTTCCTCCATATCCATGTCATGGTTTTAAAAGCAGGATCGAATTAATAGGTCAAATAAATTGATTGGTCCTGATCATGAGCATAAATTGTTTAACTTATCAAGAATATATATCTATATATTATTTTACAATTGCTTCTAACAAGTACGGTCAGTTACTTGTAAGTTTCTCTGACTAAGCAAACTTAATTTTTTAAAATATAAACCAATCAAATTTACATTAAAAAAGCTAAAAATAATTGAAATAAGTTAGATTAGTTAAACCGCCAAGAGTATATATCATTATATTATCTTATAATCGGTTTTAGCAGGTGTGGTCACTTACCTGTTGGCTTTTTTTTTGACTAGACAAATTTAATTATTTTTAAACATAAATCAATCAACATTAAAAAATTTGCTAAAATGATTAAAATAAGTAAAAATCAACCAAATAAATTTTTTTCTTTTTTTGTTGGAGAAACAACCAAAGGTTTTAGCCAGGGGCGGAGCTACATGTTAGGCATGGCCCCCCCAAAATTTTTGATTTTTTTTTTACTATATAGAAATATTTAATATTTTAATAATTAGCCCTTAAAAATGGGACTTGGCCCTCCCTTAACTATTTGAGTTGGTCCAATAATGTTCTTAAAAAAAATTATCCAATTTGTTTAGTAGTTATAGAGAACATATTGTTTCTCAAATTCATTTTTTATAGTAAAATGTGTTCTCGTATTTTTTAAAGTTTTGGATTATTTATTTATTTGAACACTTCATTAATTTAATTGAAATTTTTTTACTCACAACGGTAGACAATTTGGTAACTTATATTGAAATGAAAATTGTAAAGATTTCACTATGGAAGATGGTGAAAGATTAATTTAATTCTATGAAACATTTAAGGATTCATTATGAAAGATACTATTTTTTTTTGTGTATGTGTATAAATAAATGTGTTTGTGTATGTATATAAAAGTTTGTATAGGCTAATAAATTAGCAACACAAATCGGCCTCCCAAACAAAAATTTCTGGCTCCGCCCCTGGTTTTAGCAGGTGCAGCTAGTTACTTGTTGGGTTTTTTGACTAGACAAATTTAATTTTTTTAATATAAATGAATGGACATTAAAAAAAAAGAAGCTAAAAATGAGTAAAATCAGCCAAATTGGCATTTAAATTATTATGTCGGGCCGATTTTTAAAACCATAATATTTTATTAGTATTATTATTTTAGATTAGATATATTTATTCTGAATCAGAAAAGCGTAGACACGCGGCCTAACCTTTTTATTGCATATTCCAGAATCCAAAAGAGCTTCATATCCAAACACTCTCACGTCCCACCTGTCCCGTGTATGTATATGTATATATATATATATATATATATAAACACACAACACCTTTTCCATTTCATAATTCAGATATATATTTCTCACGCTCTCATTTTTCACAAGTTGCCCACTTCTCTCCAAAAAAAAAAAAAAAAAGAAAAAAGAAGAAGCAAGCGCTTCTCTCTCAACTATTCTCACTTCCGTTAGAGTCGGCGCTTCTTCTCTGGTTAGTACCTTTTCTCTTTCTCATTCTCATTGCCTTTTTCCACTTTTTCCTCTATGCTACGTATGTGAGTGAGCGAGTGATTTTCTTCGAGCTTCTTTGTTAATGGCGGTGATTCTCTTTGTCTTATCTTTTTGTGTTTGTGTTGGATTTGAGCAGTGAAGCTGGAACAAGAAGTTTGAGTTGGAATCGGTTCGGATTCGGATTCTGCGTTCTTGAAAAAGGTAGAGAGAGAGAGAGAGAGAGAGAGAGAGAGAGAGAGAGAGAGAGAGAGAGTTGTAGAAAGTTCCAGAGAGTTCTCGAGACAAAGAGAGATGAAGGACGAAGGAGGTGATTTTGGAACGAAGATAAAGATTGGAGTCTGTGTGATGCAAAAGAAGGTGAAATGCGGCTCCGAGGTTCCTTTCTTTTTGCTCAGTATTGTTTTTGTTTTTGTTTTTCCTATTCCATAGTAAATATGAAACAGAGTTTGTAATGAATCGCAGAATGTAGGTTATATATGGCTCTGTTTTTTCAATCTTGAGCGATTAATCTGAAATCTGATGTTTTCATTAGGCGAATTCTGGGCCGATGCGGCAGATTCTTGATAGGTTACAAAAATTTGGTGAATTTGAGGTACTTCTTGTTTGTTTCTGTTGTGGATTTGGCCTGTATTTCTTTTTGTTAAAGAAAACGAATGCAGATTGAAAGGTTTTACGCTAATGATTGCTTTATCTGCAAAGAATTTTCGGTGTTTATGTTTTGCTTTTTTCGTTGTGTGGTTGTAGATCATAGAGTTCATGGACAAGACCATTATTGATGATCCAATTGAGAGGTATAATTTATTTATTTATTTATTTAAAATTTTTTAAAAGTGATTACATGAAACTTTAGTGTGATTTGGTGCATTATATCTTAAAGATATTGTTTTTTATATTTGTTGATTCTATTTTGTTACGGCCAAAAGCTTCGAACTTGATATGCATATTTTGTAAAGAATATGCATATCACATCAGTAAACAACCCTAGCAAAAAAGATGATTATACCAATTTAAAACAATTAGTTTAGGTGCCTAGGTGGTGTTTTTTTTTTTTTTTTAAGTAATACTGTTCAAAGAGGAAGAATTCGAATTTCTAAAAAGTGGAGATTCCTTTTTTTGACATTTCATTGCTATTATAAATAGAGGATCAAGCCAAATCAGGTCTGCTTGAGGATGAAGGACACCCTCCTTTGAGATATAATTTGTTTCCTTTCCGAATTATAGTTTGATTAAAACAAATTGTTTGACATAGTAAACTTTTTTTTTCCTGATATAAAGTGAAAAGTTCTTATCCAAAAAAAAAAAAAAAAATCCAATCCAAAATTATTAAAATATTTTTTTCCTTGTTTCTCGTTTTTTTGTTTCTTTTCTTTTCTTGTTGATATATGATGACTAATTTGTTGTAGTATTCTTATTTCAGCTGGCCAATATGTGATTGTTTAATTGCTTTCCATTCTTCTGGCTATCCTCTTGAAAAGGCTAAGGCATATGCTGCTTTAAGGAAGTAAGCTTTACATCTTCTTTTGCATTGACTATATTGCAGTCATCAATCTCAGCGTTCTCTTTTAACAGTCCAAAATAGTTATTATAATAACTATAAGTTTCGTACATGCTCTTTGTGATCCAGGCCTTTTCTAGTAAATGAATTGGAGCCACAACACCTTCTTCATGACAGAAGGAAGGTATATGAGGTATGCTCTCAAATCTTTTGTCGGGGTTTAGCATTTCATGGTAGGTTTTTGCATGAGGTTCATTTTTTCTTTAAATCATTTGTGTTAGTATGATCATTTTTTTTTTCTTAAACACTTCCATTCTTAATTTCCATGTTTAAGGGATAAATTATTTACAAGGCAAGAGCCTGTAGAAGATTTACAAGAATTATTAAGAAGAATTTGTATCAAACAGAAAAACGGAGAAGCGTGATTTATCAAGAAGAAGAAAGTGTAAATGTAATGCATCAGCATTTATAGCGGTAGATAGAGCACCTGATGAAGTTGAGCTCTAGCTGCTCCTAACTTATAAACCTCCTTGACTTCCTAACAGACCTCTACAACTACTTAACAGCCTTCACAACAAATTCTGTAACTAATCAACAGCCTAACATACTAACTGTTTACTTCCATAATTTCAAGTTTTAGTTGCTTTATGAAGTACTTATTTGAGTTCTTCACTTCTTCTGGTAACGGCTGCCCATGGTACTGTTAGGCCATCCCCTAAAAAGTACTCATTTTTAATTGAGTCACAATGGGATCACAGGCAAGTGCTTGGGATTAGTTACTGGGGCGTTTGGTTCACTTAATGTCACATCACAATGTAATGTTAGCTTTATGTAATCACATTATAGCAATATGACATGACCTTGTTTGGTTCACTAGTTACATTCCCATGATATTCCAAAAATGTAACATTGCAATCATTAAAATTTTAGAATGAATTTCCACAAATTTCCATTTGAAATTGCCAAGTAAAATTATATTTTTAATAAAAAATCACAAAATAACTAAACAATATTTCACTTTCTTGTACTTTCTCACCAACCAAACAACTTAGATCCAACAAAATTTCCTATCCAATTTCGCAAATGTCTCTTACAATCAGATTTCAAATTCTGTTCATCACAAGCAACGCACAAAAGATACAACCATGTATCTCTCGAATCTAAAGCTACAAAGTTGGAGAACTGAAATATTCAAATAAGAAGGAATTTCTACGCGGATGTATATGCTTTAGTTGTTTGGGATTGATTGGGTCATGCTAGGTTCAGTTGCAGACTTATGATTTTGTTGGTATAATTGGCTTGGGAAACATAATTCGGATAATTGGAATTTGGTTCTAGGCTGTTTGATGTGGACTATTTGGATTGAACGTAATCGGCCTTTTTTTGAGGATACTAAGAAATCTCTAGCTCAGTTGTTAGATTTGTGCCAATGGACTCTATTTGATTGGTCTCAGTGTTGGGGTCTCTTGGATTGTTCTGCTCTTTTGGATTTTCTTTTGTCTGTTAGAATGGTTTAATGACTGTTTGTTCCTATTTGTTTTTGTTTGCTCTTTGTTCACTATCGTGAACTCTGTGTATCTTTACTTTTGTTCTTTTTTCAATAATATTTCCTTTCTTACCTGTCAAAAAAAAGGAAAAATAAGAAAAGAAAAGAAAAGTGAGCCAAAGACCCATACACACCCCAAACTCTACACAAACCAAATCAATTCCAAACACTACAAAACAGAATGGAAATCTCGAGTTCCGTAGCCTCCAATGTTGTGGCTGAGCTTAAGCCCAGCCTTGCCGAGCTTCTCTGCCACTAGTACCATTGGCTTTGTGGCTAAAGAACCAGAAGACGACGCCACCAAAACCACCACCACCAATGGCTTTGAGGTTCGCCGAAGAAAACCCTAGGATTTGATGACGCCATTGTAGCTCTGAGATTTGAGCTAGGCTAGGGTTTGATTTGAGAGAGAGAGAGAGAGAGAGAGAGAGGGCTATGTTTAATTTTCAGTTTGTGAAAATAATATATGTAAGGGACAATTTTGTAATTAAAATATATTAGTATGAGCAATTTTGTCAATTTGATAAATTATAACACTCCAATAAATAAGTAATGTAAGATTACCCCATTTAATAAGGTAATGAGATTAAGGTAATGTGAAATATTTTGTAATCATAGATTACTGCAATCCTATGCACAACAAAATGAACCAAACACCGTAATGTTCACATTACGGTAATGTGACCTTAATGTGATGCATATCACAGTGAATCAAGCACCTCCTAAGGGTATTTAAGTATCACCCAGTCCTGGAGTATGTATATTAAGTACTTCATGCATGAACTTGATTATAACTGAACTATCTCATGCCAACTAATTTTAATTTTATTTTTTTAAATGTTTTGATTGTCAACAATATTGAATGATATAAAATTAATATGTTATTTTTCTGGATTCAAGCAACTACAAAGGTATGGAGTCTATGTTCCAAGATATGCCCTTGTAAATAGAGAAGTACCATATCAAGAGCTGGACTATTTTGTTGAGCAAGAAGATTTTGTTGAGGTTCATGGTAATCGTTTTTGGAAGCCATTTGTGGAAAAGCCTGTTGATGGTGAGTTTGATTCGTATATTTATTAAAGAAGTTGTTTTATCTATGCTGCTTCTTGTTGTTGACATTTATACCATTTAATCTGATATGATTCTTTTTGGTTATTTCTTCTTGTTGCTTGATACTTTTAGCTTGTTACAAAAGAATGTCTACTAATTTGTGGCTTGAAATTGCTATTTGCACACTACATTTGATCTGATGGCTTCATTATATATTATTTAAAAGTATACTGTGGCATTGTTGAACCAAAATTGTTGGCAGCATAATTGCATCATAAAAGTTTTAATTATTGTTTATCTGTTTGTTCATTTTCTTTCAGTAGATTATTTTTTGGAGATTGGTTACTATCATAAAATGTTAATACCATGCCTTCCATAATTTGTAAAAGCAAACGTTAGTAAGAACAAAACTTTTGAGGGAGCAATGATAGCCACAATAAATTGAAAATAAAAAAAATGGAATATGGAATGCACTTTTGTTGTTGGGCTCTTGGCAAACAGCAGATTGTCATCATACAAAACATGTAAAATCTCACATAATATTAGTTTTGATTTTAGTATTTTAATTTAAATTGACTCTATTGTTTGTAGATTGTAATTTGCCTAGTTTTTCATTTATTTTTTTATTTTTTTATTTTTTTTTATTTTTGAAAATTACAACAATGAAGCCCAAAATATGATGTTGTCAAAATAAGGGTTTATAAATTCAAGTAGTGGGGATAAGTGGTCTGATGGGCTTGTGGACCAAGTGGGCTATTTTGGATAATTTTGTTCTCTTTAGATGCAAGTTCTCATATTGACTGCTTTTAAGATGTGCATTAATTTAAATCTTTTCTTTCTCAATGAGCATATATGGTACTGACTCTAATTTTGTGTTTCTGTGAAGGGGATGATCATAGGATTATGATATATTACCCCAGTTCCGCAGGTGGAGGCATGAAGGAATTATTTAGGAAGGTGAGCGATTTTTTGACAGCACTTTTTCTACTTTATATGGATTCAAAACATTCTAAGTCATTATTATTATTATTTTTGGTGTTGTATATATAACGATATAGGTGGTTCATAAGTGTAAATGATACTTCTATCAAACGGATGATAAATTTGCAAAAAGTAAATATAAACAAATTGTGTTTATGTAGAATGTAGGTTGGTTGGCTCTTGCTGCCTAAGCAAAAACTAACCAGTTTGTACTCAGTAGGATTTACGATTTAGTCTCTTTTTTATAGGTAAAGAAATAATTTTTTTGCAAAGAGACTACTTCATGTACCAGGAACTCAAAGAAGTCTAAAGAACTACAAAGAACATAATTAGGTACAAAAAGACAAGACTCTTAAGAACTTTGGAATGGAGGTTGTATTGGTGAGCCCCTATACACGAGGCCAAATAAGTAAAGTACCTATAACCATAACTGACAATTGAGTTCCTGTACTTTCCAAAACCTCAAACGTACTTCAGATATGTTCTCTCCAGATTGTCCACATCAAACATAACAACACTTAATTCCAAATGTTGGAAAAATGCTTATCAACCCAATTCCTCTGACCAAACTAGAGGTCAATTACCTTTCCTTTATAACACCTACTGAAATCCCAAAAGGCTAAAAATTTGAAAGGAAAAACTCCACAACTTGAATGCAACATTGTACTGTAGTAATAGATGACCCACTGTGACACCGTCTTTCCACTACACCGACACATATAACACCACCCTAATATCATTTAACCTCAATTAAGGAGATTGTCATATGTGAGGATCTTTCCACTGCAATCCAAGAAAAAAAAAAGATTTGTTGTGGGGCCTTAACTCTCTATAGATACTCCTCCAGGGGAAGGCTGGGTCATATCGGCCCTTTAGAGTACTACAAAATGAATGAAAATTGAAATATTTATTTTCAATCGCCAGCTCAATATGTCACAGCATTCTTTGATTGGTTGATTGGAGTCAAGAAGATTGATTAAGGAGGCTACCAATTCTACCTCCCAGTCATCAAAATCTAGAAGAAATCTCACATGTCAACTCCTTGTCTCCTCCTTATTTTGTCTAACCAACATGGATTCTTCCCACTCTTCTCTTGCTACAGAACAATAGTGCAAAAATATAAAAGCCGCCTTCAAATGTTGATCACCACACCATCTGTCATGTCAGAATTGAAACTGACTATTAATACCAACATCAAACCGAGTTTACTGTAAGAACCTATCCAACCTCATTCTATTGCTCTTCGATAAACCACAACCATGCTTTCTTGTTCTGTACTCCATCTATCCCATTCCTCACCATGCTTCATATTACCTTCCTTTATTAATGTGTCTCCCCCATCCCAAAACACAGTAACCATTTTCCTAAAAGAGCTTGGTTGTAAAAGGCAACCTTCCTAACACCAAAGCCCATTAGCATTAGGGGCATAGACTGCATCTCATCCCACCAAATGATGTTTAAACTCATCACCCATGCCATCCCATAAAATATTACTCTGTAACCTCTCAATCCTGTCGGCCACACTAGATGGGAATGAATAAACAAAGGTGATTGGAGGGTAAATTCGACAAAGTACTCTTCAATAGTGTTAGTCGCCCCCCTTTTGATAAGTGTAACATTTTCTATCCAGCTAACTGATGTTCCATCTTCTCTAGAATGGGTTCAGTAGGATCTAGTTTTCTCAAGTTCTTCTGGCATGTGAGTAGTTTGGTAGGTCCAATAAGATATTCCCATCATCATTTATGACATAATTGTGAATAATATTATGTACTCATGCATACTAACAGTTGTTCTCACATATGAATGTGTCTAGTGGATCATCCATTGTTTATGTGATGGTTTATAATTTTTTTCTGGCTTCTATATTTATTATTCATATATAGTCACATATGTGATCATTATTTGATTTTAGGTTGGTAATCGGTCCAGTGAGTTCCATCCAGACCTTAGAAGAGTGAGGCGTGAAGGCTCGTATATTTATGAGGAATTTATGCCTACTGGAGGAACAGATGTCAAGGTTGTGGATCTTAATCTATTCTAATGCAGCATGAAACTTGTTTAATACATGTAAGAGAAGACCTAAAAAACCCAAATACAATGACTAAATAAAACTTTCACATTTGCAAAATTTTTTACTCTTAATGGTAATTTATCCCCCCCCCCCCCCCCCCCCAACCAAAAAAAAAAAAAAAAAGTTTTACTCTTAATGGTAGCTTCCTTTTTTTAAATGTTTATACACGTGTGTGCTTGTGTGACTATCTATTTAAATATATGCATTGTGGTCCAAATTATCTGGAGGAAGATTGGAATAGCCTACCAGGTGCTCTTTCACGCTTTGAATGCTTGTATATACTCTCTTTACATCTAGTTTGATGCTCTGATAAGTTTGTTGCAAAGGTAGGCAGTTACAACCAGTAGGCCTTAAAATTTATCCACATCCAGCATATGATTCCAAATATTAATAAATTAGGAAATGGTTTTTTCCCTTGCCACATGGCTTTCTGTTGACCCTTGCTGGCCTCAATTTGCCATTGCTTGAATCTTTGTTTTTGTTTGTTTGTACGATGTTTCTCAAAAAAAAAAAAAAAAGATCCAATTAGTTGGTCTTAAATGATTTTTTTTTTTCTTCACAAAATGAATCTGTTATGTCCTGTTTAATTCTGGCATTTATTTTTTCCAATGCTAGTCTATTCTCTACCATTTAATTGTTGTGTTATTATTATTTTTTAATTTTTCTTTTTACAAATGGTTGCTCGAGTAATGCCAGTGATTGTAGGTGTATACTGTTGGCACTGAATATGCACATGCAGAGGCAAGGAAGTCTCCTGTTGTCGATGGTGTTGTCATGAGAAATCCTGATGGGAAGGAAGTAAGTTGTACATATAACACATTTTTGATTACCTGTACATCTTGCATGTAATTTGTACCCTTCTTTGTTTTCTGTTGCAACTATTACTGTCATTTGCATGTTAACCTAATCTTTGTCTATCAAGTTCTTTCTATCTTTTTAATTCTTCTGACAGTCAAATTTCTTGCATCTAGGAGGCATTCATGTCTGATGCCACTTAATATTTCAGTTGAATCTGTAAAAGCATGAATGCTGGTAATTTTTTAGCTTAAAACCGGACCAGCAGATAATATTTTTGCAGGCAGCCCCGCCTTAATATTTGCAGTCAAATTTCTTGCATCTAGGAGGCATTCATGTCTGGAGCCACTTAATATTATCTGCTGAATGCTGGTAGTTTTTTAGCTTAGAACCGGACCAGCAGATAATATTTTTGCAGGCAGCCCCACCTTAATAGAAGAATGGTTCAGTTGAGGTTGTTCATATTAGAGAAATCATATTTAGGTTAACATTATCAATAAACTTTTGATTTCATAAGTCAAATGATTTAGGCAGTGGAGGGTGAGCTCATGTTTCAAGATCCATTGGGCACTTAACTTATCTATAAAAAAATAAAAGAAGAGCTTGAGATGTTTTGGCCAATTGCAACTAATTCAAGTGGTTTTCCAAATGAGCAATGATATGGTTCTAGTTAAGGTCACAAGAAAGACTATATTTGGGGGGAGAAAAAGGCTAGCTAGAAGACAAAACTTGATGTTTAAGAATTAATTAAGTTAAGCTGAAAAAATGTCAAGAGCCTTGTAAATCAGTGGTATTGCCTGTTTCCTTTATGAGGAGAATCAAGGTTCGAATCCTCCCCCACTTGTAACAATTAAATTATCAAAAAGTTGAGGAGAAAAACATTTATAATTTTGTGAAGTTCTTGCCTTCCTTTTTTGTTTTTTTGTTTTTTTTGATATTGACGAAAATACTATTTTGGTAGCAGTTAATTTGGTCCTTGTTATTTTCCACTTGCAGTCAATTTGGTTTCTATTATCAAATCATAACTTTTCTTGCATTTTCTTGCACTTTTTGGCAACCAAACACATCAAATTTACCAATCTCCAAGTCCGGTAGACACACATATCAATTCAGCAACTAAAACGAACCTGGATTTGGACCTAGAATGATTGCAAACTGAAATAACATAGATCAAATTGATTGTAAGTTGAAAATAATAGGGACCAATTTAAGTGCTACCAAAATGTAGGGGCCAAATTAACTTTAAGTTGTAAATAATAGGGACCAATTTAAGTGCCACCAAAATGTAAGGACCAAATTGACTGTAAGTTGTAAATAATAAGGACCAAGTTAACTATTACCAAAATGTAAGGACCAAATTGACTGTGATCCAACCAAATGATATTTTCATCTTTTGATAATTTGATAGTTTGATAGTTACCATGGGGAAATACTAAAATATAAGTAAATAATTTAATAAAGTAAAAAAGAGAATACTCCACTATGTATGAAGTATAGTAGAGCACCTGCAAATTACAATATTAAATTTAAAAGAACAAATTATACAAAAAACAAAAGTCGAATGAATACTTCCTGACACAAACATCCAATCAAACAAAACTATAAAGAATAGAAATCTTATTTGATAAGTAAATTTTCAAGCCAATGAGCTCTAGCTCAACTGGCACTTCCTCCCCTTGCAAGTGCTAGGTGGAGGGTGAGGTCGATTTTGCTACTCTCATAGTTCTCATATATTTGTGCCAACAAGAAGCAAACAAATCAATAATCATCCTTAGCATCTAAAAAGAGAAAAAGACTAATGAAAAAATCTCTCTTGCTACTAAACAATGAAGTAAAAGGTGATCTACCACTTATCCACTTTCCTTACATGTGTAACACAAGTTCTCAGTGGTTATGCCCATTTTTTAAAGATTGTCCACTCAATATCCCATACAACTGTCCAAGTCCAACAAAAAATGCAACCTTTTGTGGAATCTTTGTCCTTCAAACATTCTATCGTGGGAACCCAATATTCCCTTTTACTTTTAATGCTTCCTAGTAAGAAAAAACACCAAATTTACAAGATCCTGGATGGAAGCTGTTCAAAAGATAAAAAAATGTTGAAACAGATTCTAACTCCCCTTCTTGGAAAGCTTGAAAAGGTGAAAATAAAAAGTCTGGAGGGGGTTGGGTTGGGGGGGGAGGGGGAGGGGGAGGGGGAGGGGGGGTTTTGGGGATTCCAATACTGCGTTTCCTGCTCCTCCAGCTTACGCAAATATGATGCAATAGAAGCTTTACAGCTATGGAGAACCAATTGGGAAATTGGTTTCACAAAGGAGAATCTTCACATTGTAAATCCAAAATTGAACTCGAGCACAATTTGATAAATCCCAACCACATCTATTACCTTTATAATGAGCATGATTACTTGTCTCCATGACTGATCTTGTTCAACCCCATCTCTTTAAAGCCATTTCCCTAATAAGGTTTGGACATAACTTCCTTACATCCAAACCAACAGCCTTTATAGGAGAATAAACCTTGTCCCGACCATTATATTAAATTTAAATTTCTTGCCATCTCACTTAATTGATTTTGGTGTCCTTTATGCGTTTGCATGGTGTTATTCATATAATGAACATAGAATGCACATGTATTCACTATTAATGTTTGCCTAAATTAGAAAACATCTACTGTTTCATTTAACTTTAGTTGTTCAATTGAATTTAAATCTTTAATTGTTGACCGTAATGTATAATCTCCATGTACAAAATACTGTACTATGTACATATATAGATTGGCCGAATCTAACTGCAATTTGGTGTTACCCTTACAATCTTCATATCATGTTGTACAATCCAAAAGGTACATTTTTTTCCTTATTATATATTGCGGTTAAGAGCCTTTGTAGCTCAACTAGTTGCCACCTCCTGGTGTTTCCAATGGAGACATCTAGGGTTCAAATCCCCCTTCCTTAGTTGCAACTATAGAATAATAAAAAAAAGAATGCTATATTTTGTAGCCACAAAAAAATTTAGATTTATCATACTGCATTCTGGGGCAAGCGGCCTTTCATATGATCCTCATTGTGTTCTCATGAAATGTTCAATCTTTCACTTTTTCTAGGTGTTGTCACTAGATTAAGTGTTTCTGATTCCAAAGTTGACTCTTTCTTTGTACTCTATTGACACCTACATATCATTTTAAACTAGCTATTTTGTTTTAGTGCACATCTTTTTCTTAAGGGAACCTGTTCTTTCTGTCATCATATATATATAGCCTTGTCTCAATTTTATATTTTATTCTGTTCACAAACTCTATCTAGAGTTATATCTTCAAATGGATTATGCAAACTTGAAAGAAATTTGTGTTGTGAATGATTGGCATTCCAAATTTCAGAATTGAAATATCTGAAGTGCATGCCCAGTTACTGAAACCTACTAAGAACCTGCTACTTTTTGTGGTTTATTTTAATACTAGTAAAAGAGTGATTTTTGAAACATATGTTTATTATTTTGTTTGACAGGTGAGGTATCCCGTGTTATTGACACCTACTGAGAAGCAAATGGCAAGAGATGTTTGCATTGCATTTAGGCAAGCGGTATGATGTGTGGATGTGGTAACAAGTAATTAGTACCTTGTTCCAAGGCATTATTGTTATTTTTTATTTATGATCATTTTTATTTCTGAGACATTCACTAAAGGCTGGTTTCCTTTTTTCTTTTTAATTGTTTGTGATTGCTAGTATATATATTTATCTGGTCATGCCATGATGATCCCAAGAAATAGTAGTTGCTGTTAAATTGTTATTTGGATAATTAGTCATTCAACTTTGCTAATGATTTTTTCCAAATTGACAGGCTCAATTTACTAGCCAGATCTAGGATTTATTAATTTTTATTTGGGATGTTAAATTGCCAACTATTTATCATATCTGGATTTTGGAATATAACATTGATAGGAGTTTTGAAGCTTATTTGTTGAACTTGGTTTGGCTTTTGACTCCTTTTTCATGTGTGGCACCTCTTTTAAACCCTAGTTGACTTTCTTTGTTCACCCATGTATATGCTTCACTTGCTTAGTTGTTTTGTGTGGGCATCCTGCCATGTTATTTTTGTAAAAAAAAAAAAAGAGATAATTTCTCTAGTATTTGTGAGAGATAGTTTGGGTGTATTTGGGTTTTGGTTTCTTGAGAGAGCATTTGTGCTACCATTGTAATCTCCTTATTTTCTTAGTGAAAACATTCTCCTCGGCACAGCCCGTGGATGTAAACAATTTTCTGAATCATGTAAATTTAGTATGTTCTTTACGAGTGTGCTTGTTAATCTGTTTTTGTTTCTGTTCTAGGTTTGAATCTTGGGAGTGCCATTTCACAACACTATCCTATTTTAAAGTCTTGTCATTTGAACTCTCTAGATTTGTTGGGCTCTTTTGAGCCCTAAAAGTTGGGATGATAAGATGTCTTTGGTTTCAACTGGCTGTATGTGAGTGGGTTCTATGAATATAACTGAACTTTACATGATTATTCTAGCGTACCATGGTACTATGAATTTACAGAAAACCAATTTACATCCAGTTCAAATCATGTATAAGAATCATTAATCCTTAAAATTTCATGGTTCAATATGAAATGCACAAATGCGAACACACATACACACTGCATTGAGAAATCACTTTCTTGTTAAATGATTTATACCTTGGGTGAATTTATAAGTCGTTCTTGTTACTTGCAGGTTTGTGGGTTTGATCTCTTGCGTTGCGAGGGACGTTCATACGTTTGTGATGTGAATGGGTGGAGCTTTGTTAAAAACTCTCACAAGTAATCCTTCTTTTCCTCCTCCCCCTCTCAAATATCATAATGATTTAAGGGGGCACTCAGTTCTTTATTGCCAGCATGATTCCAACATGAATTATTTATTTATTTTTTTAATGGTAAATATCTGTATGAAACATTCTCCTAATCTAATAACAATTCTTACATCAAGTATAGTTGACTTCTATCTCACTTGTAGTATACCATTGTAAGATAATTTTTAATAAGTAAGAAAACATTTTATTGAGAGAAGACTACTTCATTGAAAGGATGTAGCCGCTAAAAAAGTATGTACAAACAACAAAGGAAAAAAGAAATTGTGTACAAGAAGAAAGAGAATCTATAAACATCTGAATGGAATCCCTAGAAGTGAATCCCCATACACAAGACTAATCAAATAGAGCCCCTGCAAATATAGCTATAAGCTGATCCCTAGTGTGCTCCATATCTTTGAATTTACAAGCATTACAGTCTCTCCAAATAATCCACATGACACATTGTGGTACCAAATTCCAGATATTTGATAAGTGCTTCCCAAGCAGTTCCTCCATCTTGCCAATAGATCAATAACCTTCTTGGGTAGAACCCAAGCAATGCCAAACGATCTAAGAGCAAAACTCCATAACTGGGAAACCCCCCCATAATGAAGCAAGAGATGATAACATTCTCCCCACTACACCGGAAAAAGCAGCGCCAATCCACAATTATGACACCCATTCTCCTCAAATCATCACCTGTGAGAATTGTTCCCCATGCGGCTGTCCAAACACAGAAAGACAGTTGATGTGGAGCCTTCACACCCCAAATGCTTTTCCATGGAAAAGTAGTAGAGCTAGATCCCCTCAGCACACCATAAAAAGAGCATATGTCAAAATTTCCATTCTTCTTCAATCTCCACCATAGCTTATCCCCAACCTCATTTGGAGGAATCTGTGACTCCAAAAAGTGAAGAAAGGCCCCCACTAACTCCATCTCCCAATCATTAAAATCACGTCAAAACCTTACATCCCAACTCCACCTTTCCTCCTCAATCTGACTCACCAAAAAATTTGCCACGAACACCTCCCTATTCGTAGCATTCTCAAATAAAATCAGGAAAGTTACTTTCAGCGGCTGATCCCCACACTAGCTATCATGCCGAAATTGGGCCCTACTCCCCAACCCAATCTCAAAATGTATAAACTTACTAAAACTCTCCCTCTCATCTGAATACTCTACCATTAACCACAACCATATGAACCCCTACAGCCCCCCCATTCCTCCCAAATTTCAACACTATCACACGCCTCCACAAATGTGTCTCCTCAACCCCATACTGCCACAACCACTTTCCCAGTAGAGCTTTATTAAAGGTAGTGATTTTCCTAATCCCCAGCCCACCACATGCAATAGGAGAACATCCCTTGTCCCACCCATTGTAAGATATGTTTTCAAAATAATTTGAAAGAATTCATCTGCATTTGCTATTATTCACAAGCACATGCTGAATAGTTCAACTAAGTCATTTTTGTTTTTACTGAGTTATCTTCTTAACTGCGGAAATTGCTTTCGTTTCTTTGTTGTGAAAAGTACACTTGGTTTCACCTTCCACATACAGGTATTATGATGATACTGCTTGTGTGTTGAGGAAGATGTTTTTAGATGCCAAAGCTCCTCATCTTTCTACAACGATTCCACCAACTTTACCATGGAAAGTCACTGAACAAGTCCAGCCTTCTGAGGGATTAACTCGTCAGGGAAGTGGGATTATTGGCACATTTGGGCAATCTGAGGAGCTACGTTGTGTAATTGCCATTATTCGTCAGTATGTTGCATTTTCCTCAGTATCATTACTTGGATTAGTTGATTCTTTGTTTTCCCTTCTGATCTCTGTTTAAATTTTGTAGTGGTGATAGAACTCCCAAACAGAAGGTGAAGTTGAAGGTTACTGAGGAAAAGCTGTTAAACTTGATGCTGAAATACAATGGGGGACGGCCTAGGGCTGAGGTAATTATTTTTACATCCTCTTTTTGTTTTACTTTATATTGGATAACTTAAATACTTATGGATTACTTATTCTGCAGACAAAACTTAAAAGTGCTGTCCAGTTGCAAGATTTGTTGGATGCCACACGAATGCTTGTACCTCGCAATAGGTATCATTCTTCCTTTAGAAGTTTCTCTAGTTGAATTTTTTGTAATTGATGGATGAAACTCACCCGTGCCTGTGCTCCTGCCAAAAGAAATGTTCACTGATACAACTTTTTAAAATGTATGGTGTAGTTGCTTTCAAAAATGAAATGATTCAGTAGCTTCAGAATATGTGTTCTGCTCTTGGCAAAAGTTCTTTATTATGTATGTATTTTTTAAAGTGATTATTAGCATAGTAATCTCTAGTCAATAGGAAACTGTACTGCTTATGCTTGCAATTTTTAAGAATTTTTTTTTGATAATTCAATAATTACAACAAGGGAGAGGGATTTGAACCTTGGATGTCATGGACATACCAAGAGGTGCCAACCAATTGAGCTACAAAACTCATGGCACAATTTTTAATAAATGCAATGCTTCATATTGTTATATATTCAAATAGGTTACAGGAAACATAAGAGTAGACATATTGGTGTTTTACTCCTGTCATTTATAAGGTTGGGAGAGATCCTTGAGATTTTCTCCATCATACAAAGGACATAAATTGATGTAAATGAAGATATGATATACCATTCCTCAAAGGGAACTGTTCCTATTGGAACTGTCAGAGGCTTGGAAGTATGAAGGGTCTTACTTTTGGGTCAGCCAATAGCTTACAACTGATGCAGTGAATTCTTGTAAAATTGAGAAAGTCATTCATAACCTCAGATATGGCTTGAGTTTGTAGTTAAGAATAAGTAAATGTGATTTCTATTTAAAACTTGTAACCAATTTTGCACCTCATTGGATTCTGAGATGTGAAGGTTTTATATTAATGAACCAACACATATTCTTAAGAGGGGTTGATGCCCTGCCCCAATTTAATTGTATTTTTTGGTTAGGAAAGCTGCCTTTCTGGAACTAAGATGCCAGAGCACAGTGACAGATAGGAACAGGATCAACAGTGGGTGTTAAAGCTTAGAGATTTTAACCCGTGAGCACACAAATCACAAAAACATATAGTTTCTCCCCCAATCTTTTTGAAGAAATTATTAAGGTCCAGAGTGTCTTGAGAGTGCCTAAATAATTATATCATATTTATGATTTAAACAACCATATTATATATTGTTTAAAATGGAACAGTAAGTAGATGCTTTATTTTGTTACCCTGTATACCAAACAAAGGATGCAGCCTAGTGGTTAGCGGCCAAGCACTCCTGGCAGGTGGCAGCGTTTTTTTCTATCTTTTTAAGCGTAAAGATGTGTCATTAATAAGAATGTGGTCAAATCCTTGCTGCATTAGTAAGACTTTTGTGAATCCCACAGATTCCACTCTCCCCCAATTTAAAAGGGTCGCATCAATTCAACCTTTTGTGAAAGGAATTGTGTATCCTAGTTTTGGATAAATATTTGGTATAAGTGTGTCAAACATATGCAATACTAGAGAAGTGATAAGAGCAGAAACTAGAAAAGGATTCCATTCCCGGGTTAACTTCCCCAAAAGTACCAAAATGGCTATTTGGTTTTTTGTTTTTTGTTTTTTTTTTGTTTTTTTTTTTTTGTTTTTTTTTTTTTTATAAAATTCTTGAGATAGGAAATATCCTATTTGCTAGTTTATTCCTATTTTGAAAAAATAGCAATGGTTCTGAATTAATGATGACTATTTTCACTATCTAGGCCAGGTCGCGAAAGTGATAGTGAAGCCGAAGACTTTGCTCATGCTGAAAAGCTTCTTCAAGTCAAAGCCGTGCTTGAGGAGGTTATCTTCTTTCACTTCAAGTTATTCACATATAGTCATTTTTCTTATGTTAGTCATAAGTGCAATGCATCTACAGTGGATTTAGTTGTCATGCACTAACTAAAAGTTAGGAAAAAAAAAAAACCTTTTTATTTATTTAAATTTTCGCCAAAATAACAGCAGTTTGACTTCAAGTTAACTTTCAACATTTTTCTCAAAGTAAAAAAATCATTTTGATTTTAGAGATTAACTAGTTATATAATTGAAGTTGGATTATAATTCCTCAACTTGAGCTGAGGTGACAACACTGCACATGATATAATGACTGGATAGTCACTACATGCCTAAATATTTGGATCATCTTCCGTCCGAGATTCATATCATCCTTATATTCTGCTTTCAGTATTGTAATTTTTTTTTTGTGTCCAGAAAGGACATTTTAGCGGTATTTATAGGAAGGTTCAACTAAAGCCACTAAAGTGGGTTAAAGTCACAACAAGTAATGATGAAGGGGGGGAAGAACGACCTGTTGAAGCTCTGATGGTACTCAAATATGGGGGTGTTCTTACGCATGCTGGCAGAAAGCAGGTGATTATAATCAATACATCATGCATATGTTTCTGTATTTTGATTAGTCTTAGCATATATAAGGAATACTCCAGCGATATTGTTGCTAAGATGTACACTTACATAAAATTGTTCCTGTTACACATGTATAAACAATTTGTTCAATCTCTTAGATTTAATTTTGCATCTCACTTCTTTGCAGGCTGAAGAACTGGGTAGATATTTCCGAAATAATATGTATCCAGGTTATAGTCATGGATCTTTCTCATTTTAATTTAAACTGTTCTTATTCTTCTCAACTTTGCGTTAGCTAATTCAAACTGCATTGATGTATGAAGAGGCAGTTGACTCATTTCAACTGTTTTTTTAATACCTTTTTGCATACCAATTCTGTTCCTTCAAGGGTGGTGCAGAAGCCCTTATAACCTATAAGTTAAAACTAGACCATGGATTTTGGAGAACTTTTAGATGATTTGGATTCATGAGATCTCCAATTGTTTGAGTTTGTTATTCATCCCTGCAGCCAGTCATGTTAGTTCCCAATGAGTATGACTTAATTATGATGATGTAGCTCATTGTAACTTCTCATGGGTGCGTATCACCTTTGATTTGTTGTCCATGGTTGGTGACCATGACACAATCCACTCCAATCAATCCTGTCACTACATATTTTCTAGTGCCATTTTCATAAACTTTGGGTATTATTCTGTCTCAATGAATACATGTCTTTGTTTAGTTGAGAAACTTTGTACTATTGTCCTTGTGAGCGTATCTTGATGAAGTTTTATACTAGTGCAGGTGAAGGGACTGGCCTACTTCGCCTCCATAGTACATATCGTCATGATCTTAAAATTTACAGCTCTGATGAGGGTCGTGTGCAGGTATAGTCATTTTGGTGCTCATTTGGCTATATAATTGTTAGAACTATGATTAAATAATTAAATTCACCATTTCTTAACAGTTTAAACTTTTGGGAGAATTGGTAATTTATCAGTAGTAAATCTATGCTTATATTATTGTCTTCTTACTTTAGTGTTTTCCTGTCCTCCCATGTTTCTCAGACTAATTTTCCAGTGTTTATGATCACTACTTTTGACTTTGGCATCATTTATAATTTACATTATTTACTTGGAAGTTGGATTTCATTGGCAGATGTCTGCAGCTGCATTTGCCAAAGGCCTTCTTGACCTAGAAGGGGAGTTGACACCAATCCTGGTCTGTAGCCTTTTCCTAGAGAGAGTTTGACTGCTTGTGGGGGTTTAGGTTTAATGACTGACTTTGTCACCCATTCAGGTTTCACTTGTCAGCAAGGACTCCTCTATGTTGGACGGACTAGATAATGCCAGTATTGAGATGGAAGAAGCGAAGGTTTATTTTGCTTCTATACCTAAGTTACACATGACTTTTTGCATATCATATTATTGTCATTATTATTTCTGTGGGAAAGGATGGTCTCTTCTGCATCTACTGGTTTCATTTAGTATTTAAAGATAATTAGATTAATAAGAGAGCTCTAAATGGGCTTCTATAATCTTTATTACCTGGATAGCTGGTCTCTACAAGGTTAAATAGGCTCGTTATGATCATACACATCTCTTTCCTCAGACTGTTCTTCCAGCATAGAGTTCCTTATTTCTCTTAGAATAGCCTCTTGATCTCTTCGCCTTTTGCCCTTTTTTGTTCCTTTGTGTTCATCATCGTGAACTCATTGTTTTTTTTTAATACTCCCTCCGTCTCAAATTGTTTGGCCTAGTTAGAAAATTTTCAATTATTTAGGGAGACATCATTAACTACCTTATCTCTTAAAAAAAAGTTAGAAATTTCCTAAATTATCCTTAAATAAATTTATCAAAAAATTATTTAATTTGAATAAAGATGGCATGAATAGTGGATTTCAAAATTTAGGTTTTTAATTTTTTTTAATTAAAAAAAATGCTCCTACAAATAAATTAAGGGCATAAAGGGAATGTTAATAAATTAATGGTGTTTGACTTTTCAAACAGAACATAATTTTGGGACATCCCAAAATGGAATAAAGGCCAAACAATTTGGGACGGAGGGAGTACTATTTTTGTCAATAAAACTACTCTTATTACCTATCCAAAAAAAAAAAAGTATTTACCACAAGTTGTAGATTATGAAATTTGCCATGCATTTGAGAAGCAGCATTGGTTCAGTGATTACTATTTATATAAACACTTATTTTACTCCATTTTGAAGGGTTAGAGAATTCCGTTAATGAGCTTAAGGCTACCTTCTTTGGTTCACTAATGAAAGAAGGTAACCTCAAGCTCACTTCATTAAGCCACTGATCCTAACAGTGATTATTTTCTATTGTTGGGGTCAGGCTGAACAAACTTGATTTTACAAAGCCATGCTTCTGGATTTTGGCATCTTCAAAGCTTTAACCATTGTTTTACTATGTTCTGAACCTATAAGTGATTTCTTCCCCCATTTTTCACATTTAATTCTTTGCAGGGTATGTTGCATGATATAATAACTTCTGTTGCGAAGACAGTCCAAAACAATGGATCATCCAAACTTCCCTGGATGGTTGATGGAGCCGGACTTCCTTCTAATGCATCTGAACTTCTTCCAAAATTGGTAATCACACGATCTAAGTGAATTAATGGCGAAGTCCCCCTTTTTATTTTTCTCTTTTTTCAGGCTATAAGTATATTCCAAGATGAATGAAATAAAAAGATTTCATTGCAAGCACCTTTATCTGACCATGTTGAAATTATTTAGTACTCTGTAAGGGCTTGTTTGGATTGAGGGAGAACCAGGGGGAGTGGAGGGGAGTAAGGTAGAGTTAGCTAAAAATAGGCTAATTTTGAGCTAAATCTATACTACTCTCCCTCCCTCCCCTCAATCCAAACGGACCATAACAGTTCACACTCTAACATGATTAATGGGTCCTCTATGGACTCCACATGTGGGGCCCACTTATGTCAGGGATGAGTGTATATGGAATAATTTCTACTGACAATAAGGCTCTAATGGTGAATTATATTTTATTTTTTTAATTTTAATTTTTTTGCTTTTACCTTTCTTTTATTTTCATTATTTATTTTGTTTTATTAAGCTTGTTTTTCCATTATTGCATTATTTCAAGTTGCACCATCAGTTTGCTTGTTTGTTGCGTATTTTTAATCCATGTTTCATTTGATATTGCATTGTTAGAAATGATGAAATATCTGTATCCTCCTTGTAATAACGAAATCAAAGTTGTCAATTCCATTCTAGCAACCATTTGGACTTGTCTATTTTAATTGTTTATTTAGGTATCGGTGTATTTTGGCATATTGTTTCGTAGTTGCTGCTAATTATATATATATATATATATCAATGTTGTTAAAGCCCACTTATAGATCAAAGCTCAAAGCCCTAAGCTTTAAGCGCTTTGGCATGCTTTTTGGCACTTTTTGAAGAAGCACAAATTATGCCTAGGCACATTTGTTTGTTTGTTTTTTATTTTTTGGGGCTAAAAAATATATGAATTGTTAAAATTAATAGCTTAATCTTGAATAAAATGATTTGGACTATTGATTTATCATACAAACTTTTTTTTTAATAAGTAATGAAAATTTTATGGAGAGAATTATCATAAAAACATTATTCTTAAGGTTTTAGATGTATGTTGATTGAACCATATACTTTATTTGATCATAACTATCAAAGTGATGTATTTTTATAAATTATGAGAGTATAAAATGTTATGTTTAAACATTCTATGACTAGATTATTATCTTGTTTTTCATTAATTGTTTTTAAATTCACTTAATAAAAACCTTATGAAATTGAAATAACTTAAAATTTGAGCTTACAAATTTCATACAATAGTGTAAAATGTATAACTATTTTGAATTTTTATTTTTTAGCATTATATGTTATAATATTTCTATTAGAGGTTATTATATATTGTCATTGCTGGTAAATAAATACACCTAATTCTTCATCATATATAGTTAGATCATATCAAAGTATCAATTCAAAACAACATAATACAGATTCTTAACATCAACATTAAATACAAGGAGGTCATTACATAACAAGGAGCCCATTAATTTAGTACGAATCAATACCTTAGCATAATTGGACCAAAATTCAAATTTCAAATTAAATATTCAAATTCAATTTTCATATTCTAAGAAGGTTTTGTTGTGTGTATATATATATATATATATATATATAGAAGAACATTTTGTTCACATATCGGCTGGAATCACCATAGCAGCCGAAATTAGCAAAATGGACTGAAATAGGTGGAATGGACCAGAATTTAGGCCAAGGTGGAGTACAGGTGATTTGTACCTACCGGTTAATTAATCAGAACAGAATTGTTTGACCGTTCTAGCCAGAACAAAATGGAATTGGTGACTTAGGATGGAATACTTTTTCTAGGATGCTGGAAGATTTACGGGTTGATTCCTCTTTGAGAAACAATGTGTCTTCTGCTTGTATTTTAGAAGTCATGCAGTTACATTATGCAAAATGTGCTAATCTTATCTATTTCTGATGGGAATCAAGATCAATTGATTGAGAACTTGAACTAGAATTGCATTAAAATTAAGAATTAAAGCTGGAATTACAGAGAAACTGGAGAAACAAGTTTCTGTCCAGGTCTGAAACTAAATTATATTCACATCAAAAACTGATTGTACTCTTACATAGCAAGCTTATTTATAATCTTTAACTATTAGGAAATAAAGTAGCTAATAGTTACATAAGTCAAAGCTGTAATTAAAGAGTATACATGGAAGATATGAGAAGTCAAAATAAGGGGGCTGTTGGCTGCCCTAAGAGGTCAGAAAGGGTGGCTGGTTGTTTGACTTGTAGAGGGTGGCTGGTTGTCAGTCCTAATGGTAGAGGGGGAGAGGAGGGGGGGGGGGGGTGGTTGGCTGGCTGTTTGGCTTGTTGTCAGTCCTAATGGTAGAGTTGGGGGGGGAGGGGGTGTTGGTTGGCTGGCCTAAGGATAGAGGGTGGCTGCATCAATTTCCCCTTACGCTTATGGTGCAGTTTATTAACTCCTGTCAACTTGCAACAAGTGATAATTTTGCATTTGCAAGGAAAATGATTTTACAGCCTTTATTCGTTATGTACTTATATTTTGATTATATATCTTGCAAATAGGTGCAATTGACTAAGAAGGTTACCGAACAAGTAAGACTACTTGCCAGTGACGAAAAACGTACGGAGGAATATGAAGTGATTCCACCTTATGACCAAGCAAGGGCACTTGGTAAAACCAACATTGATGTTGATCGCATTGCTGCTGGGTTACCCTGTGGTAGCGAGGGATTCCTCTTGATGCACGCCCGTTGGAGAAAGCTTGAAACAGACTTGTATAATGAACGTAAAGAGTAAGTAACCGATGACCAGTTGCTAGCTTTCTTTAGTGGCTCTCTATTTGATTGGTCTAGGGCTTGGAGACTCACCTCTAGTGACTCTCTCCCTTTGTTCCTCAGTTCTCTTCTTTGTTCTTAGTTTTTGTTGGTTGTTGTTTGTTTTGTTGTTTCTCTGTTTGTTTCCTCCCCTGTATCCTTTGCCTGCCTTATGTTGTTTTCATGAGGTAGTTTCTTGAATATACTTCTTTCTTACTTATCAAAAAAAAAAAATTACTAAGTTATTGTAATTGTATTTGGAGTGTAAATTCTACAAGTGATTGCTTGCACTATTTTCTTTTTGCTATGTGGTATGAATTCTGTGAATATTTTAAAATTTTTTAATTTCTTGGAAGAGCTGTGTTTAAATTTTTGACGATTCAAAATCTAAAAAATATGACTAAGAGCATTTGCATCAGTCAATGTAAAATTGAAAGGGGTCAATTTTGCACATCCAACCCCCAAAACAAACCCTCATTAGTTAAACGAAAATTGTGTAAATTCTCATTTTTACTACAATAACCATGGAATATATATGGTCATTGTTTACATGAAAATATATATTTTTTATTCTTTTCTTCTCTCTCTTCGTACCAGACCTGCTTCTCCTTTGTCTTCCCCTTTGTAGCAGACAGCCACCCCAACCCAACCGCAAAACCACCACCTGACCTGGCCTCAGCCAACACCTGACCCAGCCAAAAAATACCAACTCGGAAATTGGAAATCAAACCCAAAATCATTACCAGCAAAATCAAACCCAAACCAAAATCAACCCAAACCCAAACTTGGAAATCATTACCAGAAATATCAAAACCAAAATTAACCTAAATTCAACGAATTGGAAAACCCAAAATAAAACCATCAACAGAAAACCCATAACCCAAACCCAAACCTGGTTGGCATCATGGCAGCCCAACAGTGGCAGAATGTCTGAACTCGGTGCCGTTGATGAGCTCCAACACAGAGAGAGAGAGAGAGAGAGATTTCTTCTGGTCTTTGCTGCTCTTGCTGGTGATTGCAGCAGTGGAGGGAATTTGTGAGAGAGAAAGAGTGAGAGATGTGGAGTGGTTTGCTTTGAGTGATGGGGTTTGGGATGAGAGAGAGCTGAGAGGAGAGAGAGACGTTTGAGAGAAAGAAACTAGGAAAGAGAGAAATAACGGGAAAAGGGATGAAATTAATAATAAAAAAAGATTGAAAAATGATTATTTAAATAAAATACAGCGTATAATAGATAATCTGATGTGGGTGTTTTTGAAAAGTGGTTGTGTAAAATAGAAAAAGTAGGTTCTTATGCTAAAATAGATAAAAATTTCTACACAAGCTGATTCGAATGCTCTAACACTTTAATGAGATATTTTGGACTATTTTATATTTGGTTGAAAGAGAAATGATTGCTGAGATCAGTGTTCTAATTGTTCATTATTATGGACTGATATTGTGGATTCCCTTGCAGGCGTTACGATATAACACAAATTCCTGATGTTTATGACTCATGCAAGTAAGTCATATTTGCTTTCCTTCATTATGCCTCCCTTTGAATGTGTTCAAATGAAAAGTGCATGGCACCAATAGTACAAGAGTGATTTTTGTAAAGAGACAAACTGGATTTGTTAGGCATTAAATGCTTCTCACTATTTTGTTAAAAGATGACTTTCATTATGGATGAAGGGAGAATGTTTTAAGTTGAACTGTTATTTTCTATATGATATATTTGTTTCTTGGTTTAGCATCTTGTTTCTTGACCTTCCAGTGATAACTTACTGGTAATTGGTGGTTTGATGAGTTCACTCCTTATCTTGGGTTTTTCCAAGGGAAAATTTTCAGTTACTAGAAGTACTTGTATAAATGGGTGAAGGGTTGTATAAAACATGGAATGTAAAAGATTACTTACGTTCAGTGAGGAGATTACAGAGAAAGTGGCATCAAAAGGTAAAGAATTAATGGTAGGGGATATTTCAGCTCTACGTAGTGGGTTGGATGAGTGGGAAGGGGATGATGGTTTGGGTGACTCGGAAATAGAATCGTGGTCTGAGGGGGATTTAATGTGATGTGATGTGGAGTTGCTTTGTTGGCAGGATGGTGAGGACCCTTTGTTGGTGGAACCTCTGGCTCTGTCCATTCCTGTGGAGGAAGATGAGCTTAGTGGGGGAAGCCAAGGGATGTGATACAGGGGAGACCACTCATGCATTGGACTAGGTAACAAAGAAACTAAAGGTTTTAGGAAATTTTTGGGCACCTGGAGGCCTTTGCAGCAGAGTTTACAGGTTTATTAAAACCAAGGCTACAGATGTAAAGAGGAGGCAGAGGGTGATCAGTGATGGTGCTGAAAAAAATTGTCTATGATTGAGATGAAGGGTAGCAGGGAGCTGAATTTTTTTGGTTAGTTCTCTGAATTATGAATTTAGCTCAGCTAAGCCAAGAAGTGCTAGTAGGGTGAGGTCAATGATTTTGCATTAATAAATCTTAAAATCAGTTCATGGAATGTTAGAGAGTTGAGTGATAGAGATATGGACTATAGTATTTGGTCTGTTTGGAGTTCAATGGGTTATGCTGCATGGAGTTCTGGATATGTTAGCTTCATGGCAAGGTTGGTTTGGTGACTTTGGTTGTCATCAAAACATTTTAATTAATAAAGTTTAGTTACTTATCAAAAATAAAAAAAGATTACATACCCCTAAGGTTTAGATACACGAGCTAGTCATCAGAACATTTTAATTAATGAAGTTTAGTTACTTATCAAAAATAAAAAAGACTACTTACCTAAGGTTAAGGTACATGAGCTACTTATTCTAAAATATTGTTTCAAGGAATCTTGTTTTGCATGTTTCTTCAAGGAAAGAGCACTATAATTGTATGATTTAATAGTGAATTAAAATTTTAGATTAGGGGAATGACATATGAGTGACAGTAAGGAGTCTACAGATTTCGCACACAATCTATGGTTGTTCGTGTTTTGCTTGTTCAGACTCTATTGCGTTATGCCTAAGAGGGTGTTGAATATGCTGGCTTGTTGGAAAGGGAGGTTTTGGCAGACATTGTAATGCTAGCTTTGGGGGTTGGGGGGTGAGATTTCATTATGCATCAGGTGGACTATTTGGAGAAAAATGCAACCTTTATACTTTTGAAGGGATTGAACATTTGCCTTTGGAGTTAAAACTGTTTGTAGTATGCTCCATGTATGATTGGATGGCTGCTTTGAGTGGTCACTCCATGTAAGATTGATCTTTTTTATTTTCAGTAACATTCTTTAATCACCTATCTATATATATATATATATATATATAGGGTTGGGTTTAAGTTGCACTTAATGCGATAAACAATATTACACCACCTAATAACTTGCTATTGAATTCATATTTTGAAAATTTCACCGTTGAATTACATGGTTTATATGTTCTTAACACGTATGCCAATTTTTATGACAATCAGATATTATTTACCATTTGATCCATAATCTCATCTTTTTTGCATTATTTTAAACTACAAAAATTTGAATTTAAACAATTGATTGATGACATGGTTATTGATTTCTGATCACCTTGAAATTTTGCAAGTATAGAGAATATACGAAGATAATGTAATCCAACAGTGAATTTGTCAAAATTTGCATCTAATTAAAAAATATTGAATGGTGTAACATTGCTTAAAGTTACACTAGGTGTAACTTGCACTCAACTATATATATATATATATATATAGGTGACACTGGCCTGGGTTGGTCAGGTGTTTGGGGACACATCATGACATGATGAGAGATATATGCATGTTACACACTTACCTGCATCCATACCATATGTACAGAGTACAAAGAACTTATAATTTTCAGTGAGCATGCAAGGGCCAAATGTTAATTGGTAGAATCTGGAGAGAGTTTTCTGTGATTTTTTTTTTTCATTCTCAACAAAGGTCTTTTGTTCCCATTAAGTTCATCTATCTTATATTGCATCACAATCTTTAATAAATGTAATTGAAATTCAAGTTGATCATTTAATCTTAATTCAAAGTTTGGCATTTCACTAACAGAGAAGTTTATGTTCTTATGTCAGTTGTATACTTGTGTTCTAGCTATGATAATATATGTTATGCTTGACTTACTGCCTGACAGGTATGATCTCTTGCACAATGCACATCTTAATCTAGAAGGGTTGGATGAACTCTTCAAAGTAGCTCAGGTAATTGACAAATCAATTTTTACATGCATACATCTTTTGAAGGGAAATGATTTTCATTTAATATTGATATAATAGCAAATGTTCATAACATCACTGCAGTTTGTATGTTATTTTGATATACGACTAAAGTCACCACATAAGAACTGTATACTTTATTGATATGTGATTCAGTGTGTCCAGCAAGATGTCCGTCTTTGTGTTCTAAAATTTACTCTATTATGATTTAGAAATTTAATTTCTTCTCATGTAGCAGAATTCTTTAGTCAGTCTTATATCCGGATGAACAGTTGGAGGGGGAGGAAAATGGGGTGGTTGATTTTCCACCTGGGCTCACAAATCTCATTTCCTCCAAATTGGGAGGAAAATGAAGCCAAATTAGGCCTATAGATAAAATTACAAATTCTACTCTGTATTGACTCTGTACCAGTCCAAGTCAATATCGATTAACTGCTGAATCAGACTGATTTCTTCTTCCATTTGTGCCACTGTAGAGAAAGCAAAAAACTAGTTTTTGGAACACATAACAGTACCAAAAGCCATCAATCCTTCTTCAAAGCAGCATCAAATAACACCAAAATTAAATGCAAAGTGCTTAAATTGATGAAAAATAAATAAATAAATAAAATACATTCTAAATTCTGAAGAGAGAGAGAGAGAGAGAGAGAGAGAGAGAGAGAGAGTAAATAAAAAAAAATCACATAATTTGCTTGGTGATAGTCTTGGCTGAGGTTTCAACATAAGCAGGTGTTGACAACTAAAATAATGGAGGTTTCCATGAGCATCTGACATTAGAAAGCTGAGCTTTTAGTTGACATGCAATCAATTAGTTTGTTCCATGGGTGTGAAAGTGAGCTGTGAAGAGAGAAAAGGAAAGGGAGGGAAGAAATAAAAGAAGAGAAGAAGAGATTAGAATTAGAATTTGTGAAAGAGAATTTCATGAGAGAGAAAGGGGAAAAGAATGAAAAGTCAAGAATGGGTAAGTTGAACTGAATAAAGGCCCAAATGTTTTCTTTTTTAAAAGTGAAACTTAAAAAAAAAAAAAATTTATTTTCTATATATATAATAGAAAATTTGGCCAACTACTTGTTCCATCCTCTCATTTTTCTTCTCAATCAAGCAAAGAAAATTTATGTTTATTGCATCTTTCTACTTTTCCATCCTCCATACCAAACACAAATCTTTTTTATCCTCCCAACCACAAACAGTTTGGCCCCCTATAAAAAAAAAAAAAAAAAAGGAATCGGCCCCATTAAAAAAAAACAAAAATAAAATCTTGCAAGTTAATATCTTAAAAAATATACTAAGTTCAATAATATATTGGAAAAAATTTATAAACGTTCCCACTCAAATTCATTATTTTGAGTTAATTAAGTCATACAGCCTTTTCTTTTCAATCCTAGAATTTCTGCTTCGTAGGACTCTGCATTACGGCTTTCAAAAGAAATTGCTCCCTTATTTCCAACAAAAAACTAGCAGTCCCAAAGTATAAATTTTGAACTTCAGTAGTTGAAAGAATAGATGGCAGAGAGAATTCATGAACTTGCATCTATCCACTTGTTTTTTTTTGATAAGTGCATCTATCAACTTTTTCTAGTATGTGTATCGAATATTGGGCAAGATCAACTGAAAGTGCTCTGTATATTTTCATTGCAGCTCCTTGCAGATGGTGTGATCCCAAATGAGTATGGAATTAATCCAGAGCAGAAGCTGAAGATTGGCTCAAAGGTAACATCATTTTTGTTTGATGCGGGATTAGTTTGGTTGTGAGAAAGACCTGTTGGAAGTCCCACGTTGAAAAATATAGTGCTGTGCTTCCTGCTTTGTAAATACAGTTGTTGGGAGTACCACATTGGAAAAATAAAGAAGGATGTTATATTTTTTCCTCTATAAATACCATGCTTAAACAAATAGCATTGAATGTGTACTAACACTTGTGTGAGCCTTAGTATATTTTGTTCAATGTTGGGCTTGTTGCTTGGTGCATTTCATCCCCCCAACCCCTTTGGTGTAAGTCTTTTTTCTTTGTTATTTATTTTCACTGGTCAAAACTAGTTCCAGTTCCCAGTTATAATGGTTGATCTGCCAGTTTTTCTGGTTTTAATATATTTTCATGAATTTTCAGTTTTAAGCTAGGACTGGACTTTTTTTAAAAATTTTATTTTTATTTTTATAATAAAGCTAGGACTGGACTGGTATAGCCTTATAGGTCCTGGGTCTCTGTTGAACCTGGGGGACCAGTGAGCCCAGTCCGGTTTATGAAACACAACCCTTGCCTAGGATACTGTATATATTGGTACTTGAAATTTTTTAAATGAAAAATGTATATGCTTGACAATTTACAATGCTATATGAGGGTGTTCTTTGTGTATCCAATATGTCAGATCTCACATATAGGCCTAGTCTCAGTAACTGCTCTGAATGCAGCAAAAAGTTCAGATATGCTTTCCTTTGCTGCATACATTGTTTGACTTGAGATGAGATTTTAGAGGAAACAAATATGAAAGAAGGATTAAAAAAAGGAAGTAATCTAAATTTTTGTACCAATAAAAAGATTATCTTTTTATTATTATTATTTTTTTTGTGCAGCAGATGGGTTCATGTTTACACCTTTGAACAATTTGTTGTTCTAATATAACAGGAAACAGCCAACAAATGTAATGGGGTTAAAGGTGGAACTTGAATCCCCGAGATTTTTTGGGCTTTATTGACCCAATAACATATCTGTAACGACCCAAGGAAAAATGCTAGTCACATTTGCGTTACACCTCCAAAGGACTAGTCACAATTTAAGCTTCTTGTAGTTGTTAATAAAGCTCAAATCTACCCAATATATGCCCAATGTGGGCCTCATCACACACCCACACAATTTACACTCTTAATCAATATACAAATCAGATCTGGAGCATCACAATATCATTCATAGATTTTCTCTTACACAAGAAAACATTTGTTAGGACACTCTTAAGTACTTCTATAAGAGCTAGCTCAAGATCTTTGCCCTTATTACTTGAAAATTTATAGTTTTGACCTCTTACTCTTCGAAGTCTTTGTGAACATCATCTGATTGTTATGTTAATGCTTCAATGGACCATCTAATATTATCAATCAAAAATAAAAGAGCATAGGCACTAATATTATACGAAGTTTGGGCCTCCACATTAACTTATGGTCCTTTTCCTTTGCATGCGTCTTGGGAGGGGGTATATCCTGTACCCGGCATATGTGCCGGGTACCTCACAGGGAGGTGGGACCCACAGTGTGTGGGTCCCACCTCCCTGTGAGGTACCCGGCACATATGCCGGGTACAAGATATCCTAAATCGCGTCTTGGGTTCTCCATGTGAAGTCAATATTGCTTGTTGTACAGTTATATCTGTATCCCATATATTACATTTTCTGTGGACCCACTGGCTGCAGCTTAACTTAGCATTTTGGCAATTCAGATTGCTCGCCGTTTGTTGGGTAAAATTTTGATTGATCTGAGGAATACTCGTGAAGAAGCCATCAGTGTTGCTGAATTAAAGAGTAATCGAGACCAAGATTCTACATCCAAAAAAGTTGAAAAGGAAGATGCTGAATATCAATCAAAGCTCTACATTAAGAATGATGACATGAGAAGAACTAGCACAAGCGATATATCAATGGATCAAGATGATGATGATGATAAGGAGACCAAATATCGTTTGGATCCAAAGTAAATTTATGACTCTGTTTTTTGTCACATGTTCTCTAAGCTCTAACTAATTATGTCAAGTTATTTCCTTATTTTCTCAGGTATGCCAATGTCAAGTCACCTGAACGCCATGTGCGGACACGCCTTTACTTCACATCAGTGAGTACATTTCTCTCTATTACAATAACTTGCACTAAAGAAGCTCTCTCTCTCTCTCTCTCTCTCTCTCCATAATTTTTACAAATTATGATTCAAACAACTACTGTTTAAATTCTTTATATCTATTTTTGGACTGAATACTTTGATTTAGGTAAGGATTGAAGAGATTTCGAATAAGATTTTATTTGTTATTAGAATCTTAATTAAATGATTAAATTCACTAGCTTAAGCTTTTAGGACAATAGGTAATTTATTATGGTATCAAAGCTAGGTGTTCTAATCCTGGGACCTATGGTTTATGGGCCTACCATGCATCCAATCGTGGAACCTGTGGGTTATGGGTCCATAACCCATTTACTTCTAGGGGAGAGTTGTAGCTAAAATTTGCTGCTAAATTTGAAATAAAAATTTTATAGTTATATGAAATTTTATTATTTGACTGTTCTAATATCTTTGGTCGTGGCCTTCATTCATTTGACTTGCATCAATACATTGACATGAATAGTTATTTTTCTTCAAGGAATTTTCTTTCTTTTAAAATATGACCCTTTTAATTATCAATAAAAACATGGAACTTAAAGTATTTAGCTTAGAATGACATTCCTTTAGTGGATTCCCTAAAATATTTTTCTTCAGGTTCTTTCCTTTTATGGTTTTATTGTAAGCTTAATGTCCTTTCTTTCATGTGGAGTAACTGGAAAATTTATTAATAATAAGCTGAATGTGTCATTCCCCAAATCAGATTGTATAAGTGTGCTGTGCAGGCGTGTGCTGATGTGCAGTTTAACTTTCTCATCAGCTGATATCAAGTCTTTGCCATTTACTCTTTTTGATGACAGGAATCTCATATTCATTCCGTCATGAATGTTCTCCGTTACTGTAACCTGGATGAATCTCTTCTAGGGGAGGATAGCCTCGTTTGCCATAATGGTTTGGAGCGTCTATATAAAACAAAGGAGCTTGACTACATGAGTTATATTGTGCTGAGGATGTTTGAGAACACAGCGGTAGGTAATTTAGTGTGCTTGCTAGAATGGTCATTTCTATTTGGTTCATATAACCCTTTCTTTGCTAAAAAGTCATTTACTTAGAGCCTGTGTAAATAGATCCTGAATGGACTAGATGTTTGACTGATAAACTGGTGTTCCACGTTTTGATCTGGACTAGTCAGGCAATCCTTCTTGTCCATCAGTTCACGAAAGTGGTCATGTTATAAGAGCAAGTGATGACCCAACTTAAGACTATGCTAAACCTAAAGAGCAATATAAACTGCAAATGAAATACTTTAGAATGACGAGATGTGCAATTTATAATTATTAGATTGTTATGTTTTATTTCTCCTTGTCAAGAATTCTTAGATTATTGATGGTGTATCATACTGAGAAATGTTTCTTGAAATTGCAATTGCAGGTTAAGTTAGAGGACCCAAAAAGGTTCCGCATAGAGATGACCTTTAGCCGTGGTGCAGATCTATCCCCTTTGGAGGTAATGCATGTTCAATTATGGTAAAGTTGTTATGAAAGGAATGTCTAAAAATAGTTAATACTTAATAGTAGACATGTCCATCCCGAGCAGGGTTGAAAATGTTGTCCTCTATTGATTGTGTTCCATTCTTGCTGTGGAGAGAGAGAGAGAGAGAGAGAGAGGTTTGAACTCTGGAAAATATTCTCTTAGAAGAATTAAAGTGGTTTTTCTTTGAATATGCTATCCAGACAATCATATTAGTGTTTTATCAGCAAAAAGCTTGTTTAAGGTTGGATTAATATACCAACCTCCCTGACACATCCACTCAACTGATGGTTTGAGTTTCTTCTTCCTGTATTAATGTAAATTTTTTTATATACCTGATTGGCCTCATTTCAAAACATTGTTTGATACCAGGGATATCAAAAAGCCTCAAGATGGGTTTTATTAAGACATCAAGGCCAGTAATTAGTTATATGTGATCTTTGCATGTTTAACAAGCGGAGCTGTTTCTCTTTTGATTGGCAGAAAAATGACAGCGAGGCTGCTTCGTTGCACCAGGAGCACACACTACCAATTATGGGTCCAGAAAGGCTGCAAGAAGTAGGATCGTACCTCACATTAGACAAAATGGAAGAAATGATTCATCCTTTTGCCATGCCAGCAGAAGATTTCCCTCCGCCATCAACCCCTGCAGGATTCTCTGGCTATTTCGCAAAAAGTGTGCTTGAGCGCCTGGTAAATCTTTGGCCTTTCCATAAGCATGCAAATTCTAGTGGAAAGTAACGAGAATTCCCACTTTTATTTTCCTGCTTACCCCCCTTTCTACACATTCTTTGATTGTTTCATATCATGCATCTTTGATATCTGCGGAACTTTGGTTGGTTGATCGGCTAGAGTGAGTTTTGAGCTCCTTCAGAGAAAATTTTGGGAGGCTTACAATTTTCAACAACAAAAGAATGTTGTTGGAAGAAACCATTTGGCTGAAACTGACGGACTTTTCCTACATCTTTCATTGTATTTTTCCCCTTTTTTCCATTATTGTGAATGACAGTTTTCATTAATGAATGCCTTGCTCAACTAAGTCTTAGATTGTTTGTTTGGGTTGGCTAATGAGATTTCCAGTGCTCCTTGAAATTAAAGACTCAATCAATGCATTTGATAATAACTAAAAGAACAAACTGACCTATTGAATAGTTAAGTCACTTCTCCTAACACAATCTTCCCTCCTTATCTTTATTTTTATTTTTAATTTGGGTTAATCCGACTTTATTTTTGATAAGCGTAAGTCTTCTACTTACGTCTTCTACTTACTCGCATGATGATGTATGTAGCATCTCCATTTTAAACATTATGTGGCCTTGTATAGTGATGCCTTGGAAACTTTTCTATATCTGCTTTGGGAAGGCTGAGTCAATTCCAAAGGAAGTAAACTGCGAAAAAGAGGGATTAAAGAAATGAAAATAAGCGCATAAACACAAGTTGCCAGCTGAAGTGTTCGCTTGCATGCATCACCCCTGGTGATGAAATGGCATTGTTCAGAAGCCAAGCTTTGTCTCAGATATGAATAGTTCAACAGCGAGGCTCAAGAATCCTGCATATCATACACGGAACTTCTTCGTCATGTTTCCTAGTTTCTGATTTAGGTATGCGTTATTACTTGTCTATGTAGGCAAGTGGTAGCTCTTCAATGTGAGCTCAAAGGTTTTGGGAAAGGGGGAAGGCTACCCTCCTTTGTGTAGCCTACTCTCGTTCAATTAATACAGAAAAAAAAGAAGATAGAATTTACTCCTAGAGACTTTTTTTTAAAAAAAAAAAAAAAAAAAAATTAATTAGATGCAAAGCCTGGTTTTGGCCCAATTCTTCATAAAAATCCCCATCATTCCTATCCCTTTCCTTCTCCTCGTTATCTATTTATCAATGGGTCATGTCATTGTCATCATCTATGCATTTTTTTTTTTTTTTTTTATCTTCTTTTCTTCACAGCTCAATTCTTATCCCCAAACCAACTTATCAGTTGGGCCCGGGGACTCAAATCCTAGCCATTTGGGTCAATCGGCCAATATACCACGGGCTATCATCTATGTTATTGGAAGATAGAATCGTGTTCTAATTTACAGGTGAGGACTGCAATACCTAGGCTTCAAATTAATATCTGTTTAGATGGGGTATCTTCCAGGCTGTTGTAGATTTATCAAATTGTTTTGATTGGTGCAAAGCTCGATTTCGCCTTAATTGGTTTTCAGCCTCATACTTGACATAAAAAGGGACTTATCATTAAATATCCTATTTATTTGGTTCTGAATTGGAGATGGTCCATTTTATAGCGAATATTTTAAATATTTCATGGATGAATAATGAGTATGTTATCAAATTATTTAATATTGATTATTATATCTTATATGGTTAGATGAGATTTAAATTATTTAATATTGATTATTATATCTTATATGGTTAGATGAGATTTTAATTGGTATGGTATAGGTGTAAATCTTTAGATGTGTGAAGAACAATATCTTTTCCATGAAATGAATTCTTTCAATTTCAAAGCAAGTGGGGTTTGAGACATGGGATGGTAGGCTTTATTTGATTGTATATGTATTTAAAATAATATTTGAAAACTTTACGAGATAAACAAATAATCAAAGTAAAGCCAAAAGCATTATAAGCTTGTAGCTCAATTAGTTGGCATCTCTAAGTTTTTTCAAGAAAGACATCTAATGTTTAAATCCCTTCTTAACTTATTTTAAAAAAATAATAAAAAAAATAAACCCACAAAATTGAACTACCGACAACATTATTTCAGAATTTTGTATAGGTTTTATTCTTGTTAAATAGCGAGTGGAAGTTTACCAAAATCTTTAGGGAAAGCACAAGTTATTTTATCCTTGCTCAATTTTGAACTTTGTTCATTCTTTATTATTTCTTTATGTTCAGTTGTTTCTTTCAGGTACCCTAGTGTCTCTTTAACCAATCAACAAAATAATTCTTTTTTTTTCCTCACAATTCATTAAGTTTAGAAAATTAACCAATCCAATTAAAAGTATAAAATAAAAAATAAAAAATAAAAAGCCTTTTTTTTATTTATGAAAAATAAAAAAGCCTTGTTGGTTGGATGGGAATGAAAGAAGAAAAACTAAGTCATTCCATATTGAAATTTAACTCTTTGATTCTCAAAATTTGTGGTACTTTATAATTTATATTAAAAATTAAAGCTGTGGGTCATATCAATTAAATTACTATTTTTTGTTCCTTTTTAATTTTAATGTGTGTTGCCACATCTCTATCGTCAAACATGGAGGATCTGGAGAATCGAAAGAGGGGAATCAAAATCAAGAAATTAAATTCTGTCTTGATTTATCAAAGATGCATATCACAAAAGCTGTAACATGATAAGTTATGTAGTTCATTTCTTATTAAACAATGTAGCAAAAGGCGGCAACTTCTGTTTAAATGTTCCCTATCCAAAACTCACCTTCATGTTCGTGTTTCTTGCCCATCAAACTCTCCAGCACATATTGAAGGCAAGTTTTCTTTCAACATTCGATTGTGGGTTGCACTGGCTAGTTCAGGTGCACAACAAGGACACTTGAAACTTACCTAAAAACCACTTTTTAAGTGTGAAATATCAGTGGCCTAATTTGCAAATATGCCATAATTCATCAGGTTTGCATTGCAGTTGCTGACTTGCTTCAATTTCTTTAACTCAATTCTTTAAGGATTAAGGACGCAAGTCACTATCTATTGTATCTCCACCTTTTATTTTTATATCGTTCCAGAATTTTCATGAAAAAGAGAGATGTTGGTCACCTTAATGTGGTGAGAATGCTTTACTCCTGACAAATGAAGGTGGGTGGGGAAGGCTGATTTATTATTTCTAGGATCTCACTATTAGAGCCTTTTCTTTCTTCATATCCATCTTCTTTTCACCTTTTTGTTCTTTTTGGAATCAGTTAATCTGGCTTTGTTGGCCATACCCTAGACCTTGTCTTGGCACTTGTCACTCACATAGAGGTAAGCTTGAGTTAACAATTATGCGCACCCAAAATTAAATAATTTTGGTTTTAGAACCTTATATACAATGTTTGGTCATTGGTGTCGGCATATGTGTTGGTACTAGTGGAATTCTATGGCAAAATGATAGTAAGCCTACACTAAGATGAGAAAAAAAAAACTGTTGGAGTAGTTTACATATTAGTGGCTAGGTGAAAGTTTAAAAATCTTATAGTGGGTACTAGTTATAGAAGTGAGACTAAATTATTTGCTTAACCTTTTCCTCGAACAAATAATTTTAGATATTGTTAAATTTTTGGCAAATCGGGTTATTTATTTATTTATTTTATATATATATATATATATATATATCTATGATTTATTAAGTAATGAAAACTCAATGTTAATGCTATTAACAATTTTGATGAATTATTTAAATGAGTGAACACGATCAATTTTTTAACTTGTGAAGAAGGATCGAAGAATTAATTTTTTGAGTATAATGAGTGACCATCCAATCATATGAGGATCCAAAGTAATATGATAAGATTATAAGTGCACAAGATTCCACTACTATAGAATTTAAAAAGATGGTTGGTAGTTATTCTTATTCCCAATTTTCGGAGAAGCTAATTCTCAAATTCAAACCCACAATTTATCCCTTAGGCTAAGGACACTAGCAATTGCACCAAGATCTAAAATTTTTATTGTTTTTTTATGTAATTATTTTAAAATGGGTGTGCTTGTCCATATTATAAATATTTGTTATTGTGAGAATCAATCCCTTCAAAATTAGATATAAAGTTGCCTACCAATTGCATCTTTCAAATCCCACAAAAAGTGTGCAGTACATTAGGCATTTTTTTTATACTTGTCAAGAATCACCGACTCACCAGTTGGTATTAAAGCGATATCAATTCCTATGTATTAGAGAAATTTATCAATTTCTACCGTATATGGTATTTCTAGAATACTAATGTAGAAGCAAAAGTATGTCTATAATTAATTAGGGTAAATTTCACAAATCTCCTCTAAGGTTTGTGATAATACCAACTAAGTCCAAAATATTATAAAATCTATTGGTACTTGAAAGACAACTTTGTCCCTAATAGCCAATCGCCGTTAATTTCATTTTCTCATCTTCCTCTCTCTTTTCTGTCTTGTTCCTTTCTCCTTCTTCTCTCTCTGTTATTTGAGTTCTCTTTCTCAAAACTCTCTCTAACTGAACCTTAGCTCCGGTGAAACTCATGGCTTGGTCACCGGCATCAGCAACACTACCATTCCCACCGCAATCAATGCCGTCACCGGCATGGCCGATCTTGTGATATGATGTGTTTTTTCTGGTTTCTCTTATGAAGATAGTTGGGATTGTGTTGGTTTTCTGTGTTGTTTGGCTAGGATTTTTGTTGGGATTTTTAGGAGATTTCATTAGGAATTTACAAAGGTATTTGTGTGTTGTTTGGCTTGGATTTTTGCTAGTTTTTTTGGATTTCTATTGGTTTTGAAAGATATATTTTTTTTTTGTAGAGATTTTGATACTGTTTTTTATGGATTCAGAGATTTTGGTATTGTTACTGTGTTGATTTTTCTGGTACTTTGGGATTATTTGTAAAGGGTATTATATGAAAGTAAACGATGTTTGGCTGTTAGGGATTATAACCACTCAAATAAACTTAATTTTTGAGAAAGAGAACTCACAGAACAGAGGGAGAATAAGGGGAAAGGAACAAGACAGAAAAGAGAGAGGAAGAAGAGAAAATGAAAGTAAACGGTGTTTGGCTGTTAGGATAAAGTTGTCTTTTGAGGACCAAATTGCTGGATTTTAAAATGTTTTGAACCTAGTTGGTATTATCACAAAACTCGGGATAGGTTTATGAAATTTACCCAATTAATTAATTCTTGGTATGGCTATGAATTGGCTTAAAAAAAAAAGAATCAACACTTGTAAATATTTTACATACCAAACCTGTTAAATATTAGAAATTTCATCCTAAATTCATCTCATTTATATTTGAAAAACACAAACCCTTCTAAACTTATTGTTTATCTAACTATAAATCATTTCGGATCAAGTTGCGTTAACATAAAATTGAACATCTAAAATGGTATTTATCTAAATTTAACTATTAGTAAGCACTTTTATACTAAATTTATAGTTAGATACTCGAAAATGTTTGGATATTCAGCTTGTTTGTAAATTAAAAAAATAGAGAAACAAATTAATTATAAAAACCCTATTTTTTTTTGTGTAAATAAAATTAATAATGAGGGTATTTAGTAGTTTATAGACATGATTTGGGCGGATTTGGATTTGGACAAGTGCGGGGCTTTTTTTTTTTTTCCTGAGTAAATCCGAAAAATACTTAATGGATGCACTTTCAAATAATTTAATGTCTGTAAATAGTGTTATCCATATATATTTTTTTTAAGAGTAAGACTTAGGTACAGTAGTTAGATGCTATTCCTTAGGTTTCCCTTTTAAGATTTTATCATGTGGATTTTTTCTCATGAGATAAAAGTATATTTTTTAATTAAGTAACCACATGGCTAGATTTTAAGAGGAGAACCTAAAAAACAACATCTAAGATACTATACCTAAGTTTTATCATTTTTTTAATTATTTTGTAGATTCTTAGAACTTGGCCACTTGCCCATCAACCGACGTTTTTTGTATGTTTTTTTTTTTTTTTTTTTTAAATTTAATTTGCTTCCTCAATTATATGTTGCCTTGGCTTTTATTGCTTCCTTCCCCGTGATGTAAAACAAATATGTATGATTTAGTGCAAGCCACGTATATTAGTCCACAATTTAGTGGGGGACCTATGGCTATTAACTTAGGATAGGAGTATTAGCACAAATGGCATTTAGTGATTTCAGCCTTTTCTGGTGGGGGTTTATTACAAAATGAGGTTTCTGATACTGCTTCACTGTGCATACTTATTACTTTGTTTTTAGTGAATTTATGTTTCACTTTCAGTACCAATAAAATAAACATAGAAAATTTAATTTATATATAGTTTATAAACCAGTTTATTTTTATTATTACTCTCTCTCTCTCTCTCTCTCTATATATATATAATTTTTAAAAATATAAATATATAATTATCATATTATAGTTAAACAATTGAATTCATCATTTCTTAACAAAACAGTATAAACAAACTTGTACATTTTTTGGAAAAGCATGCCGAAATAGATAGTTTTGGTAATTATGCAATTTGGATAGAGAAAATTCTATTACTGATTGAGTCAGTTATTACTCATGATGTAATAAATTTATTTTCTTTTTAATAAAATTACAAGTTTTTCATCCAAAAAAAAAAAAGTAGAAACTTTTTGGAGAATCAATTTTTTTTTTCTTTTTCCTCTCTACCTCTCAATTAAAAAAAAAAAAAAATTATTGCAAGTGTTAGGCTTATCACTGTATTTTTATTCTGCAAATCAGCACCCAATAAAATTAAATTGTATTAAATATATACCAGCTAGCAACCAATAAAAATAATTTTTATTATTATTTAGACATCATCTTTAAAGATTTGTCCAGTCTTTGTTGATGTAAAAACTTAACCTTATCTAAAAGTAACACCATATCTTTGATTCTATGTATGTTTTACGTTGATGCGCTCCCTATTTTAATTATTATTTTTACTGCGAGTAAGTTTTTGGATCTAATGAAAAGACATACAACAGAACTCATTTAGGATTCAGACAAACTATATATATTGGTATTAGTTTGGTCACCTGTGTCTGCGTGTAGAAAGCGTTTTTGATTTAATTTATTAACATCGTGGCGTGTGATCCTCAATCTTGGTAAAACTATTACAAAAACAGCAAGCAATTGACATATGGCAAGGAATCAAGAAAATATTGTAATTAAAAAAAAGTTAAATTCTTGTAAAAATTTTTAATTATAAAGTACATATAAATTTTTACGTATTTTCAATTCAGTCTTTGGAATTTCGATTCTTTTTATTATTTCAATGTTTTAACTTTATTTTATTTTCAATGTAGTCATTGCATTCAATATGTATCGTTAATTCCACCAAAATGACATCTTTCTAAAAAGTAAATAATAATAATAATAATAATAATAATAAAACTATTAATGAGATTGGATGGAACTAGACGTAAGGACTAAATTAAAAACATATTAAATTAAAATGACTAAAATGAAACAAAAAATGACTAAATTAAAAATATGTCAGAAGTTAAAGGGTATAAATTATTTATTAAAAAAAAAACCTTTATCTTTGGCTCTTGCAAGCTTTGTAGTCTTATATGGCCTTGCAAGTTATGTGATCGGTGTTAAGAAAACGTTTATGTTAATTATTTTTATTATACATTGATTTATTTTATTTTTGTATTGTTCTTTACCTTTTTGGAATTCAAGTGGTTTGGAGTGTAAAAAAGGAAGGGCAAATTAAATTTTGTTACCCTAATTTTTTATCTTGATTACACTTAACTAACCCCTAAACTATCAAAACACATGATAGACCCCCCAAATTATAAATTTGTTTCAATGTCTCATTGCCATCTCTTTTAATGTTAAGTATGATGAAATTTAGTATTGAAAGACCAATTGATCATTCTCTCTAAAAACATCTATGACAATAGGGTAAATTAGTCTTTAAATGAATTCCGTCCAACTCAGCACCTAAACAAATGGCAGAGAATTAAGTGTAATATATTTTTAAATTGGGGTCGATTATGCGTTTTGATGATTCAGGGGCCTACATGTAATTAGGATGATAGTTTAATTAGTATGTAAAAGTGTAATTCGCCTAAAAAGAAAAACATGAAAGATTTGCACAAAAAGTTGCACCCTAATTAAGCCCCTAACACTAACCCTTAATATTGATTTTATGAAAGTACAAGTATAATAAGGTACAAAGGTATTCGGTGCATTCTATCCACAAAAGAAAAAAAGAAAAAAGAAGGTATTCGGTGAATTTTTCTAACCTTTTATAAATAAATAAAAAATTATTCGGCAGAAAAAGGGGGTATATTGATTTTACTAAAAGAATAAGTATTATTTACTCAAGATTACTTCTTCTTCTTCTCCTTTTTTTTTTTGTTGATAATTTTAAATACTTTATTTGCATCCCATAAAAATAAAAAACTGTATTTGCATGGTGATTGAATAGTCTGTATACCCTAATCAAAAGACATTATCTAGTCGTTTGATTAAAGAATTTTACCCGATCTTAATTCCATTGCCATTTTCTAAGAACACCCACCTAACCTTTGTGGAAAACAATATATGGGAGTCTATATTCCATATGAAAAAGACACCAGTAGACACTAGTTGTGAATGGAAAATGTTACTTTATAGGTGTCCTCAAAATAGGAAGAAAAGGAGTTGGGAGGTCTCGTTTGGTTGGAAATTTCTAGTATCATTGTTCAGTTTTCAGTATTGTGAAAATACATATTTGAATATTATAGAAATACATATTAAAAATGTTATTATTGTTTAAACACTGAAAACTATTGTTTAAACACCGGTACTAAATAACCCCTAAATAAGGCAATATATATAGAAGGAAAAAACGTACACACTGTTTATGCAAAGCCAAGGCTTTACAAATTTCAAGTGGGTGTTAAAAAAGGGTTACCTAACCGCATAAAGAAATCAAACCATGTATTTAAGAAGAAGAAGCAAGATAAGGAGGAGAAGTTGAAAAAGAGAGAGAGGAAACAAAGAAAAGAAAAGAAAATGACAATCTTGCCTCACCTCACTGACTCTCATGACTTTTCTTGTATCAGAGTTTGAACATTCAAGGGGGGGACACTTCTTCTTTGAAGACAAGACCCTTCTTTTTTGGTGTCTTTTAAGACTTTAAAATATACGTATTTATCTTTGCTCCTACTTAATAGTCAGACATGATGATCTTTGTAATGGACAGAAAACTACTACGTACGCAAGGTTTAGACCAAGCATGAGGGATGGTTAGATAAGATAGTCACATACAGATATAGTGGTTGATACTGTTTTGGACCTAACCTGTATTGATGGGTAAGATTATAGAACGTGGGTTAGGGTCTTCTAGTGTTTTGTAGGACTCTATCATTATGTAGTTCTTAAAATCTTAATCATTAATTAATGTTTAATTAAGTGAATGGTTTAAAGTGAAAGTTTTGATTTAATTAGAACCCAAAAAACTGAGCAACTAACTAAGTGACCAAGTTGTTATTTATTCCAATCAGATTAGTACAAGAAATTAGTTAAATGCACATAAATTTGTTAAGAACCTCTATCTTCAAATGAAAAACCAATCCAAGAGAAAATAGTTAAAATAGCCAATTTAGCGTTGGAGGGCCAAAATATGGAACAAAGTTTATTTCCAAACTAGTTTGGAGAGAACTTTTCAAACTATTCATATATATATATATATATATTTATGTGAATTTTGAAAATCTAACCATTGAATTTCATGTTCCTTATGTTCTTAACATGCATATCAAATTTCGTTCAAATTGGATATTATTTACTATTTAAATAATAAACTTATTTTTTATACACAATTTTAGATCATAAAAATTTGAAATTTTAATATTTGTTTGTTGAGATAGCAATTGATCTTTAATCTTCTTGAAATTTTACATGCATGAAGAATATAATAAAAACATGCAATCTAATGGTTAGATTTTCAAAATTCACACTCAATATAGAGATATATGAGAAGTTTACATATATTATTAAAAAAAAAAAAAAATCATTTAGCTTTAGGGCAGGGGACCATGGTCCCCTTGTCCTAACATGGTTCCGTCACCGATAAGAAATTCCACAATCCTTGTAAGTTAGGTGATCACAATATTCTACTGTCCTCTCTATGACTCCAGCATGGTCTAGAACTTAATCAACTACCCTATTGGCTATTGCGAAGCTAAAGCAAGTCTGAAAAATATGAATATATACATGTATCGAAGGTTTTTTTTTTTTTTTTTGGAAATGAAACTTGAAACTTTCCATTAAATCTGAGATTGAAGTACATGTATAGAAGTTTGATACATGTATTTTAAATTTCTTGAATAGGTATAAGCTATTACATAGTCAAATCTTTCCTATTTTTAAATTAAGTTTGAAAATCTCATTAAATTACATATTTCATTACGTTAAATTTCATATCAATTGGATTTTTTTTTAATTCATGTTTTATTTACAATTTTAAAAAATTCAAGAAACTTAAACTTCTTACGGATGAGATAATTTTTTTAGTGTAATAATTTAAAAATTTTCAAGTATTTTTTTTTTTTTTTGAGAAGGAAATTTTCAAGTACTTAAAAAGTTCAATGATACAACCTAATCTAATGATGTTCATTTGTTCAAAAATACATCAAATAAAAAGTTACTATTAAATAGTGTAACATAGACAAAAATCCATAAAGTAAGATTACAATGTAATGCACTAATGCATGAGAAAATTCTTAGTCGTATAAGTAAGAGGATGCTCATAACTAAGTTGACATCCGTACCAGTAAGCAATAATGTAATATAAATATATAATGATTTTCGTAGTCGATGGAATTTTTTTTTCTTGTATTATCATCGATTGTATCCTTAGTTCCTTACCATGTATTATAATAATTGAAGGTTGCCCTATCAAAAAATATAAATAATAATAATAATTGAAGGTTGCAGTCATAAAACGTACGTTCCAAATTTCAAGTGTTTTTTCTTTTTATAATTTTTTTTTTCATTAGATTTATTATGGTTTTCGTCACTAGCACACAAACGGTGCAATTATCCAATTCCACTATATAAGTTTTATGTATATTTTTAGATAGAAATTACTTATCTTGGACCTTCTTTCATTATTCCAATCCATATACCAAGAAATTTTCAATATACTTGTATCCGTACTCCTGTGTCCTTTTCTATCTTTTGGGTTAAGCAAATATGCCAGAGAACTCTGAGACTGAGTTTTCACCAAAAACAAAAGAGAACTCTGAGAGTATAAAGTTATAACCTACCGCAAGAATTGAGATGCCAATGCCAATAATGGCCATTGGCTCATTCCAAAAATTAAAATAATAATAATAATAGTAAAGGCCATTTATACCCTTGAGTGAGAATTCCTATTGAAGTTTGTAAACTAAGAAAGGTAAGTTCTAGGTCTAGGAGTTTTGAAGTTCTAAGCATGCTTTTTGACATTTGAACCTAATGAATTGTTGTATCGTTTTTCCTTGTCCCTAACAGTAGCATACGATTAGATTTGGACAATTTCTTCAAATTATCTTTGTAGAAAATTTGACCATGCTCATCAAGATCCCAACAAAGATTTGAAAATGAGAATTGAGAAACGCTGATGATACCAAAAAAAAAAAAAAATCACAATTTATTAATATGATATGTTACGATTAGTATATCATCATTTAAATATGATCTTATTATTGACATTATATTTATTGTATACAGTATACCAATAAAAACATGCCACTTTAACCGCTACTAAACTTGTAGGAGAATACAAGGTTTTAATTTTAAACAGTTGGTAGAAGGTTAAGGACAGTTGGTGGCTTTACGTCATGTATCTACTCTACCAAAACAATTTTGACAAAAACATGGAGAAATTCAAAGAAACAGATCAAATATGCTGATAAAACTTAATGAACAATTATGTTGTTCAAAACTCAATGATAACAATGACACCTCAGATTGAGTCCTGATCCATGTCAAAACAAAAACCTCTCCATCATTTGCACACTCAAAGCCATGAAATTTCCTGTTTAGAATAATCAATGAAACAACTTTATAACACATCTACCGCATCACCAATTGCATGCACAACCTACTTCGAGTGGCCAACTTTGTAGCACTAAAAAAACAGTTCCAAAATCATGTTTTTTAAGCTTATGCATACTTCATTTTTTTAGCAAAAGAAGTACAAGTTGATTAGGCCAATCACATCTACTAAACTAAAAAAATAAGTAAAAATAATAATATGTAAACTAGTGTTGGTTTTTAGGCTTATGTTTTGGAGAGCTTATTTTTGAGAGAGAGAGAGAGAGAGAGAGAGAGAGGGTTAAAATGGCTTTAGAAAAATAAGCCAATTATAAAATGCTTAAAGTAATTTTCTTTTTCTATCTCACATTTCATTAAATAAATTATTAAAACATAAGTTAACCAAACACATACTTATTGTTCAATGACACTGTGGGATTCTTCTCATAGGGAGAGGCTGAACACCCTTTCCAAATAACAATAATATTCTAACAATTTCGTTAGTTGCCCGGTTTTGAAAGTATGTGTGAAACTAGCATCTCAAGTTTTTAAAACTCGAAATTTAATTAGAACTCGAGTTTCTAAAACTCGAGACTCAAGCAGAGACCTAACCGGTGGCATCTGATGTGAAAAATATACCACGTAGAACTCGAGTTTTGTAAACTCGAGTTCCACCATTTTTTCTTTTTTCAGATCAACCTTCGTCTTCTTCTTTTAGTGTATCTTCAAGAACACAAGCAGTGACACCCACCAACTCCAGCCTCCATTACAGCCACGTCTGATCCCAGCTCCACCATCGTTGCCTCCGCCGACAAAAGGCAATAACTTGTTGGGATGATGACGATGAAGAACATGGAAACGAAATTGAAGCAGGTGGGCAGTTCAGACTTCTTCTTCCTCACGATCTTTTGAGTTCTTCGTGCAAATCAGACTCAGATCGTCCAATCGCCCACTCAGATCTGCTCTTCCTCTGTTCTTTGTCGTTGTTCTTCGTCATCAGATCGTTGGTTCTTCGTCGTCAAATCGTTCTTTTTCAGGTCTGTTCTTCATCATCGGTTCTTCTTCGGTTCTGGCGTTGTTGAAGTACCAAAATCGAGTCTCAGAGACTTGGTTTTGATTTTTAGAACTCGAGTCTTAGAGACTTGAGATCTATGTGGCATTTTCTGTCCAACTCATCAGCACAAAGACTCACAAAGCGAGTCTTTGAGACTCGAGTTTTAATATGGATCTCGAGTTTCTAAAACTCGAGATGCTAGTTTGCTTATACATTTCAAATGCGTATTAACTTACTACATTGTAGACCCTTACACAACTGCTTTGCAAATATTCTCGGAGAGGCTCATAGATTGAAACCTTCATTTATTTTTATTTTAAGATTAAGAAAAAGAAAACAATAAATTTAGAGATACAATTTTTTTATAATAATTAACATGGTCTGTTGTAATTAGTATTTAATAAAAGTGATATTACTTTAGTCATGATAAAAAGTTGAAAAATTAAAAAAAAAAAAATTGTTGTCTCAAATATTAATTTAAAAAAAAAAAAAGAAGGAAGTGTTTCATAAGTTACATATTTATTAAATTTATGAAAAAAAAAAAAAACTGATAAAGATACTTGTCACTGTTGAGGAGCATTATTGTCTAGGGACAAAATCGTCGAAACAAGAAGTGCCCCATTTTATTTGTAAGACAAAGGAAACACCTGTCCCAGGTAGTTGTAGTTTCAAGTATTGTATATTTGCTCTATTAAAGAGAAGGAAATTGCATGAACTAGAGTATAAAAATGAAGTTAATAGAATGTGTGTACCCGCCAAGTACATGATCTACTTTGAGCTGTTTTTCCGCCCCAAAGGGCAAAAATCGTGGCCGAAAAAAGCTGCCACTTGAAGATTTAAGAGAGAGAGTGTGTGTCAGAGAAAGCAGAGAGACAGGGTGCAAAACAGAGTATAACATAGGGAAATGAGACAGAGTGCACTGTTTTTCCATTGATTTCCTTGGGTGGTTTTAACGTTTTTCGCTTAATATTTATTCCCTTTTGGTAGGGCTCCTGAAAATCAAGAGGCTTTGAGATGGATGACAAGACTGAAGTTTTGGAGGCTGTGGTAAAAGAAGCTGTGGACTTGGTACCAAAACAGAGCAACCCACCTCTCTGGTTTTTTTTTTTTTTGAAACTTTGTCTGAGGACTATTTTATCTGTATTGAGTTTTGCTTTTTGGTGCATTTGCTTTCTGGGGTTGGGATTTCTAGTGGGTTTGTGTGGAATTTTCACTTTGTTTGGTATTTTTTGTTGTTGGGTTTGGGATGAATTGTACTTTAAATATGGTTTTTTAATTTATGGATTGAACTTTTATTGCAGGAGAACGTACCAATTGAAGAGGTTTTTCTGACCTTGAGATGCAACAAAGATGGTCTCACAACAGTGGCTGCTCAGGAAAGGTTGGCCATTTTTGGCTACAACAAGCTTGAAGAGAAAAAGGTACTCTTTTTTGTATATATATTTTTCTTTTATCTGTTTGTTTATAAGTAAAATTTTCCCAGCAATTTTTTTTTTTCTGATATAAATGATGAACTCTTTCTTGGCTTTTCAATGAATTAAATTTTCCAAGATTAATGAAGCCTAAAAGTTTTTTTTTTTTTTGGAATTATTTACCTATGCAACAAGCAGAGCCAGTGAACAAATATTCAGATTTCTTCTTCTTCTTTTATTTACTTTGGCCTTTTGGTTATATTTGACAATTTTTTGCTTTTTACAGGAAAGTAAGTTTTTGAAGTTCTTAGGATTTATGTGGAACCCTCTCTCATGGGTTATGGAAGCTGCAGCTATTATGGCCATTGCGCTTGCCAATGGAGGAGTGAGTGCTTTCTCTCTTTTCAAACCTCTTTATTGTGTGGTGCTTTTTTTTTTTTTTTTTTTGGTTGCTTAGAGAGTCAAGGAAAGGAAAAAAGAAATAAACTTTCCATGCTTGTATAGGGAAATTAAGAAGCACTTAATTTCCCTTTCTGATTATGTATTTCAAGAGATTTGACTATGGGGAACTTTGTACTGACTGCATATTTTGCAGGGAAAACCACCTGATTGGCAAGATTTTGTTGGGATTATTGTTCTGCTATTTATCAATTCAACTATAAGTTTTATAGAGGAGAACAATGCCGGAAACGCTGCTGCTGCTCTAATGGCCCGACTTGCACCCAAAGCTAAGGTATTTGTTGGAAAAGTCTTTGCCTTTCCTTAACTATATGATTTTGGCTTTCTTCTTGCTACTTGTTGCCATTTGTTGTGATGTAAATTTGAGCTATGAGTTTGATAATCTGGGTAATTGATGCACTTCTGGTCTCTTTTTTAAGGTCCTTAGAGAAGGGAGGTGGGTTGAAGAGGATGCAGCTATTCTTGTTCCTGGTGATATAATTAGTGTTAAGCTTGGGGACATTATTCCTGCAGATTCTCGCCTTCTTGATGGTGATCCCTTGAAAATTGATCAGGTAATTTTTCAACCTTCGATGTTTTGTGCAGATTGGCTAAGTGGAGCTGTCTGACTTATGTTTAATATTTGACTTTTCAGTCTGCACTTACAGGGGAGTCCCTTCCTGTGACGAAAGGCCCTGGTGATAGTGTTTATTCAGGTTCCACGTGCAAACAAGGTGAGATTGAGGCAGTGGTCATTGCTACTGGTGTTCATACCTTCTTTGGCAAGGCTGCTCACCTTGTGGATTCCACAAATCAAGTGGGACACTTTCAAAAGGTAAATAGATGCAAATGCAAGTGAATTCCTTTACTCTAAACAACAGCTACCAGAAGGATAATAAAAATTTGATAGGCAAAAGAAATAACAAGCTAATGAAGGAAGCGGGATCATGTTGAATAAATTGGAGGGGATTGGTGGAGATTACCATAGAGTAATATCTTACATAGAAAGTGATGCACATGATCACATATGGGAATAACATATATATTTTAATTTATTCTCTAATGCTTTTTAATTGTTTCTCAGGTATCATTATTAAGCTTCTTCCTGAATCATACTAGTAATTGCCTCAAAAAATTGATTTTAATTCCTGGCTTGTTTTCAACTCTTGCGACTATAATCTTATACGAATAAATATTTGCTTTTGCCACACACAATATGCCAGATAACTATGTTTGTTACCTGCAATCAATTAAACATGTTTTTTTTTAAACCTGCAGTACTTATTTTTTACCTGCCGCAATCAGATTAGTTTTTCCTATTTGTATCTGTATTGAGAAAATTCTCTTTGCACTTGCTTAATAGGTCTTGACTGCAATTGGGAATTTCTGTATATGTTCAATTGCCGTGGGGATGATTGTAGAGATCATTGTTATGTACCCAATTCAACACCGGAAGTACCGCCCAGGAATTGACAATCTGCTGGTGCTTCTTATTGGAGGAATTCCCATTGCCATGCCCACAGTTTTATCTGTGACAATGGCAATTGGGTCCCATCGCTTATCTCAGCAGGTTGGTTATACTGGGTGTTGCAGTTTTATTGCATTAACTTTTCTAATGGTTCAATGCTTAATGGGATATATGGGCTATTATTTAATGAATATGCAGGGAGCTATCACTAAAAGAATGACAGCAATTGAAGAAATGGCAGGGATGGATGTGCTTTGCAGTGACAAAACTGGGACTCTGACACTGAACAAGCTTACAGTTGACAAGAATCTCATAGAGGTTGGTTAAAAAAAAGTTTGTGCCGTTCACGGATGCATTCCTGACTTCCTTAAATATAATTCCTGTTTCAACATTTTATTTGAATAGATCTTTGCAAGGGGAGTGGACGCAGATACTGTTGTTCTGATGGCAGCTCGAGCATCCCGAGTGGAAAATCAAGATGCAATAGACACTGCTATAGTGGGAATGTTGAGTGATCCAAAGGAGGTAAATATCATTACCAATAGGATTTATCTTGTGCATTCGCTAAAGTAGCTGAGTTGAATCTTTTATGCCAGCCTATATTACATGTGATAATGCACTTAAGATTATTAGTTAGTGGACTTTGCTTAAGCATTGGCTTTTGTGTTAATGATGTTTATTTGCTTCTGCTCTTGACTACCAAAAAGGCTCGAGTTGGTATTCAAGAGGTTCACTTCCTTCCATTCAACCCAACTGATAAGCGAACAGCTTTAACATATATAGACAGTGAGGGTAAAATGCATCGGGTCAGCAAAGGTGCACCAGAGCAGGTTAGATAATCAACAACTAATATAATTTAACTTGATGCTTCTGGAATGCTAAATGGACTAATTCATGCCTGTGTTTCTATTACTAGATTTTGAATCTTGCACACAATAAATCAGAGATAGAACGTAGAGTCCATGCTGTGATTGATAAGTTTGCAGAGCGAGGATTACGTTCTCTTGCAGTAGCATACCAGGTATGCTCATACATGATCTTATGTCTGGTTTATGTTGTGAATTCATTTCTAACATATGTTTTCCATATTATAATTCATGCTATTATTGGAAATTTTCATTATTTAATGTGCAGGAAGTTCCTGATGGGAGGAAGGAGAGCCAAGGAGGGCCATGGCAGTTTATTGGTCTCATGCCCTTATTTGACCCGCCTAGACATGATAGTGCAGAGACAATACGAAGAGCATTGAATCTTGGGGTGAATGTTAAGATGATCACAGGTATGTAGCCATTGTATAACAATAGGATATTACAGCTGTTTGTATATGTATATGTTGTCAATGCTTTGGCATCTTTTGTGCCTGGTCATATCATAGCTATAATGATTTCACAGTGGATATATTGGAGGTTTTAGAGTGTTACAGATGGCATACTGTACATTTTGTTTAAAACCGTTGAAGTTATATTTAAACTATAAAATTGTATAAATGATAACTTAATGTTATCTATTCCATCTTGAACTTCTGGGTCTCAACTGTCTATCGCTTTGTAATAATTATATGATGAACTTGCAGACTAGTGATTTAAGCCAAAAAGATAAGTCACAGACTTTGTGTCACTTTGGTGGAGACCTGATCTGCAGTTTTATATATATTACTTATGGCTTTTGTATTCGCATAGCATCCAGGATATTCCTTTGCACTTAAGATTGTTAGTTGGTCAAAGATTCTGCTGATAGTAATTATCACCCATTATCTATCAATTATGCGGCCCCTCTTTGAAATAGCAGCATGTAGTTCAGGTTGGAATATTAATAAAGTTTCTGATACTGCCGTTGCTGTTTCCTTGCTTTTACATCCAATGATATGTTGTTTGAAGTGAGGTTCTCCTGAATTTAACTTGGTCAATCCATTCCATAATGCTTAAGAAAGGAAATCATCTTTGGTTCACTATTTTGGTGATATTCTATCTGCTTGACCCCTTTCAATCTCTATTAGGTGATCAACTGGCAATAGCAAAGGAAACAGGACGCCGTCTGGGAATGGGAACCAACATGTACCCTTCATCTGCTTTGTTAGGACAGAACAAAGACGAGTCAATAGCTGCTTTGCCTGTTGATGATCTGATTGAAAAAGCTGACGGATTTGCTGGAGTTTTCCCTGGTATTTTATTTTAGTTTTGTTCTTCAAATTTTTCTAAATCACACTGGATAACCTATCACTAAGCCTAGTCCAAATTCAAATTCACCCACTTTAGCTGCTAGTGGTAGGAAGCTGTTCCCCTAAACACTGCTGGGGAGACAGCTAGATTCAACTGGGCATGTTGATAACTTTTCTTATGTCTTATTGATATATGATAAAAAAGAATTTCTCTATTGTTAGGGAAGACCTTTTTTTTTGTTGTTGTTGTCCATGTTTATCTGACTGCCTTCAATGCATTGGTTGGTACAGAGCACAAATATGAGATAGTAAAACGTCTGCAAGCTAGGAAGCATATATGTGGAATGACTGGTGATGGAGTTAATGATGCTCCGGCTCTTAAAAAGGCTGACATCGGCATAGCTGTCGCTGATGCAACTGACGCAGCTCGTAGTGCTTCTGACATTGTTCTGACAGAACCTGGTCTTAGTGTTATCATTAGTGCTGTACTGACTAGTCGGGCAATATTCCAGAGGATGAAAAATTACACGGTGAGCATCTGTTTTGATTGCAGAAAGCTTTTATCAAATGTTCATAATCTATCAAATAATGGGTAGTTTTCTTGTGACATGCTTACTATATTCAAGTCACCTCAAGAAGAGTTCAATCCCTTCTTATGGGGATCCAGGATGTTAGAAAAGATAGAACATAGCCATGATACCATGTGAAAATAGAAAGGAGAAAATAAAATAGTCTAGGGACACAACATGGAAGCAAGAGAAAGAGAGGAATGTATGTGGTTCGGCCTGGTGGCCTATGTCCACGAAGGAAAGCCTTTGATGGCTACATTTTACTATAAGCTCTATGTGTTACAATGAACCGTAATAGGGTATTTATAGGAGGATATACAAGTAGGATTAGGATTTCTTTGCTTGGACACCAATTAGGATTGAACTTGGGCTTGACTAGTAATTGGGCTTTGATATCTTTAACACAGGATGAGGGTTTTAAGCCTCTTCAGATTAGACGCTGGTTTGGTTCTTAGCAATGCCTGTTGGGAGAACAAAGCAGTTTATACTAAAAGGATTCACCTTATGTTATTATGTGGCTCGTTAGGAGAGGAGAATCTTTTTACTCTTTTTTTGGAAACCCTGCTGCATTCTTTGCCACCAAATGACGTCATGTCCTCCTGATATAGACAACAATTATGCTACAGATATTAATCACAATAAGAATTATAGTGGTACTCAAAGTTTAATTAATATTATTCATCAAATTAATTGACTTCCTTCTTGTTGCAGATATACGCAGTTTCCATTACAATACGTATTGTGGTAAGTTATATCGCGTTGGTTTCAAGATTCTATATTTAGAGAAGGTTTGATTGCATTTTCCTGAATAATGTTTATCACATCTTATCCTTTTTAGCTGTCTAACTTTGTTTTCACTTGATTACAACAGCTTGGTTTTATGTTACTTGCTCTCATATGGCAGTTTGACTTCCCACCCTTCATGGTGCTGATTATTGCTATCCTTAACGATGGTTTGTTTTCATCTTTTACCTCAATGCATGTGATTTCCTTCTTTATCTGATAAGCATATGACTATCCGTAGTTTTCCTGAATAACTGATCAAGTATTCAGATAAGCAAGATGTTTTCTATTCTCTTTCTAAATCACTTCTTACAATTCTTCTTGCAAAGAGAACAAAATAGAATAATCACTCCAAGTCCTTCTTTATATGGTGATAAGTTCTCTATTTTCTCCTTACAAGATCTATGGCTTGCCAGGTACCATTATGACAATATCGAAGGATAGGGTGAAGCCATCTCCTCTTCCAGATAGCTGGAAGCTAGCTGAGATATTTACAACCGGAATAATTCTTGGTGGTTATTTGGCTATGATGACAGTCATTTTCTTCTGGGCAGCATACAAGACAGACTTCTTTCCTGTAAGACTTGTCATCCTTTTTATAAATTAAAATGATCCATAAATTTATGCAGGTCATGGTAGAGAATAACTGATCATTTAGATATGTTTATAGTTTCTGTTATTTGGAGGCTGTCTAATATTCTAATCAGGCCCACATGTTATATCCAGGACACCATAATCATCATCATCCCGAGTGCTATGTGCAATTTAAGGCTTATTTGCATAAATCTTATTTTTTTCCTTCAGTCTATGATAAACACTATATCCTATCAACTTGTAAAAGTACATTTATTTTTTCAATTCTTATACCACTGACCATCTCAATAATTCCTTAATTCGCTAAAGCTTGCAGTCCTTATTAGAGAGAGAGTCCTTGTGAGTGGTCTGCTTAGGTGTAAAGTGTAAATCATCACAGTTAGCTTGGTCTTATCTAATCCTCATTGAGGCTACTTTAATTTTTTCCTGTAAGCTACCTTAAATTTTTGCTGATGATAGTCACAACACTAATCAAACTTTGGTCTGCATATTGGCACCATTAAAATAGATCTATGGTCTTTGTTCAACATCTTGTTAGATAACATATGTCCAATCTCATAGCCATTTTTTATGGTATATTATAATTTTAATATTTGATTAGTATGAGTCTTCTTGAATCTCATGCATCAAATTGCTTTTATAATTGAGGCATTATTGCCTCCAATATGGATATAGTCCTAAAGATGTTGGTTTTTCTTCCATGTCACCTTTGTTCTTACTAAAATAGCTCCATGTGAAATGTTTGCATAAATTGAAATGTTTGGAGTTTAAGGCATCCTATGCCAATTATGTTTTTCATTAATGCCTCTTATTGCACAAGTCAAAAGCACACAATTCATCGTTCCTCTTTTTGTCAATGTAAACTGATCATGTTCTGTAATATGGTAAATCTGCATAAAATTGTGGCAATGTTTGTCTCATCCTGTTTAATGATTTCTTCTTAGAAATAATGTCTTATGTACTTGACATATCTTGCATTTTAAACTATCTGATATTATAAAATTAATTAGTATATGATCAAATTTTGTGTTTCCACCTCTATCCATATGTATGAATCTTCCTTTTACCTTGACTGCTTGTCTTTTCCTGAGCAAGATTTATTTTTACACAGTTGCTTGAACTGACCCGTGTTATGTAATATACAGCGTACATTTGGGGTTCCGAGCCTTAAGCAAGAGGATGATTTTAGAAGGCTTGCCTCAGCAGTATATCTGCAAGTGAGTACTATAAGTCAGGCTCTCATATTTGTGACAAGATCCCGGTCTTGGTCTTTTGTTGAGCGTCCTGGCTTGTTACTTGTAGCAGCTTTTATTGTTGCTCAGCTGGTGCGTCTATTTTTGCACTTGCATTTTGTGATTTTGCTTTACTGATATATGGAAAATATCAATCTATTAATTTTCTTGCTGTGTGCAGTTTGCCACACTGATTGCTGTTTACGCAAACTGGAAATTTGCTGCAGTTCAAGGGATTGGATGGGGCTGGGCTGGTGTTATCTGGCTCTATAACCTCATCTTTTATATCCCACTTGATTTTATCAAGTTCTTTACCCGATATGCCTTAAGTGGGAGGGCTTGGGATCTTGTTATTGAGCAAAGGGTATGTATGATACTGGTTTAATAGAGTAAAATGTTGAGAAGAGCTTGTCCTTGACTTGTTGTGGACAAACTTTATGTTTTGTAGATTGCCTTCACGAGGAAAAAGGATTTCGGGAAGGAAGAACGGGAGCTTAAATGGGCACATGCACAGAGGACACTCCATGGGCTTCACCCACCCGAGTCCAAGATGTTCACTGAGCGCGCAAGTTACTCAGAACTTAATCAAATGGCTGAAGAGGCAAAAAGACGAGCTGAGATTGCTAGGTATGCATATTAACAATTAGCTAATTTTTTTCCCCTCTCTTATATGATACTGTCCTTTTATCTCTCTTTGAAAATATTAATTTAGATTTTAGACTAAGATGAAATGATGTGATTATGTGGAAGATACCTATGTTTGATGTTTATGGGCTTTACTGGGGCTGTAAATGAGATGAACTGAACAACAAGGTGTTCACAGGGCTTGGTTATTTTGTTATTGAGCTCAAGTTCAAACGAGCTCAATTTTCCTATTCAAGCTTAGTTCGTTAATTTCTTGAACAAGCTTGATCTTGTCCACAATCTTTGTTAAATTTGTTATATAAGTTAACTTAATATGATATTTATTTAAGAAACCTGTGTTTTTACCTTTGTTAGTGTAAAATCCACCAAACTCAATAAAAAAATTTACTGATTAATTTATCCACAACAATAATAATTTTCAAAACATGATATAAATACATTTTTTGAAAATTTTTTCTTTGAAGTTAGACATATTAGCCATATAGAGTATTATCTTTGGTGTTTAGGAACGTACTGAGCCAAGCTTCACTTTGTTCAAGCCTGGTTCATTAATTAATCAAGCTTCAACTTAACTTCAAGATTGTTCATTTAGTTAATGAATGAGCCTCAATGAGCATCTTAACAAGTCTAATTTGAGGATTCATAATTAGTTTGGCTTGTATAACAGCACTCTTTGATAGATACGATAGTATTTCAAACTTGTGGCGTCAACTCCATGATGATTGCTCTTTATTATCAAGCTAAGCCACCAATTAGTTTTTGGTGTAGACAGAAATTGAACCCTTTATCTCTTATTCATTTTACAACCCTAAGCCTAAGGTTACAATTTTGGGCTGTTTTTGGTGGCATTTACAACTAGACTAACTAATCGGTTTAAATTACCATTTGAAACAATGTTCTGAGACAGTGAGATTGTGAAAAGAGCTCTTATAAGAAATTGCAGGCTGTCATATATACAATGCATGGTAAAATTGGTTAACATGTAGATCACTACAACACTCAGATCATGTATACTAGTTTATTATATGGGTATGGTATTCAAAAAAAAAAAAAAGAAGAAGAAAGACATAGATGTACTGTACGTTATTTGCCTTACTGTGGCATTTTGGTCCTGTTAAATCTTGCAATTTTCTTGTTTTTTGCAGACTAAGAGAAATGAATACATTGAAAGGACATGTTGAATCAGTAGTGAGAATGAAGGGGCTTGATATAGATACAATTCAGCAATCATACACTGTCTGATAGATCGTACACTTCCATTCCTCATGTTGTAATGATGGAAGCAAAAGAGCCATAGTTTGTCATTCTAATGTATAAATCATATCCACCTACATTTATATATCACTAGTCGCGGACCCACGTGTTGTGCACGATAATTTCTTTTATGGTAATTGGATGTTTTGGTCATGGAATTTATTTTGTATTATTAGAGATTAGTATTTGAAATAGAAAGATGAATTTTTATTGTTGAATTAATTTTTTTGGAACATAATTTCTACCATACTCGGTTTGCTAATTTGTACATTTCCAAGTCAATTGAGCACATTTTGCATATAACGTGTAATTCTTCGTTTCCATAAGGGTGAGGGCAGTCACGATCCCAATGACCCACTCCATTTTTCTTGCATGCTTGGTTTTTTGGGATGCAAAATGTGTTTGTTCCAAAAGTTGTATGTTGAAGGATTTGTCGATAGTTTTGTAGCAATTGTTTCCCATCTTGTTGGTTTAGAATTGATAATAGTAGCTAGATTCCTTCCTCATTTGATTCACATAAGAGTGCAATTGCGAGTCCATATTTTGCATTTTTGTCCCCTTCTTTGTTGGCTTGAAGAAGGATTTCTTTTCCTGCTTTAGTTTTACCTTGCACAAAATATTTGTGAGCTTCGACCCAAAATAGTGCATGTTTGTTTCCAGCCCTAAAGCATTGGTGAATGGGCTTTTCTTCATCTTTTCGAAGGAATAAAGGATTTTGAAGTAGTCCAGTCAGATTGATGTGGTGAAGAACTTTTGTTTTTTTGGTTAGCTGATTAAATCACTTGTAGCTGTTTTTTAAAACAAAGAACACATATTAAGAAATTAATGTGCTAAAAAAAATACATATTTTAGTACTATATTATAAAATTGAGAAACATTTATTTTCCTTTAAACATACTTTTCATGCCTACAATTTGGTTCAAGTTCAATTTATTTTGTATCCCCATATTTAAAAAGTTAAATTTCATTCCAGAAAAATTATGACTTCTAAAATTTGTATATGTAATACTAAAAATTTAGGAAAAAAACAAAAATACTAAGTTAAATTACTGTCTAAAAAAGTATAGTATGCTCATACCATTATGACAAAGCAACTACTTCCCAATTAGAAGAAATGTGAAACTTCATTTAGGCAAATCATGAAGTAATTAAGAAAGTATTACCCTGCCACCTGCGAGTTGATTTTTTGTTCTATAAATCAAAGTAGAGAAGGGGAGAAGTTTATTCATTTTCTTGACTATTTGAATAAGGAGAATAGCAAGTAACAAAAGTTCACTTACAGTTGTTGGATATCTATTGATGAGCAAGTATTGAATTTTGGCAGAAGTAATTGAAAGAGAGGCATCCAAACGAACAGAGATAGGGAAAAGAAATCTCTACAGAATAAGGCAAAAGACACTAACATATGTATCATATCCTAATAATCTGTATATGCTAAATAGCACAACCTATAACGTTCCTATGACAATATCTATACAGCAGGGACCCAAAAAATGTATTATTAAATACATGTAAATAGCTGTAAATTGATTAATGTCCACATCAGTTACTTAAGACAAAGTTATTAATTTTGGTGATTGTCAGTTTTTTTTTAGATTTATATCTTGTCCTATGATATGGTGTAATAACATAAACACGTGGCTACTTGAAGATAGACCTTGAAGAGTGATGTTCATTAGTGTAGGAGTCGTTTGAATTGTTCAATCTTCATCCTCTTCAACCTTTGCCTTTTCACAATGAAAGATATACTTGCCACCATTTTTTAATAGATTCATATAAATTATGTATAAACAGGATGGCGTAATATAGATTTTTTTAATAATTTTAGTTGGTAACAATAAAATATTTGTATGATTTTAATTGTAAGAATATTAGAATATTATGGAGAAGAGATGATAGGTTCATTATATTTTTAAAAATGGAAAATTGTCATAAATAATTGAAGTATTTGGTTGTGAGAGGCAAATGATTTGAAAGCTTCATGTTTGATTCGGACTGGGATGGTGTAAGTTTTGAAATAAATGGAAAGGTAATATACTTTCATGAACTGATTTATTAGATAATCGAAAACAGAGGATGTTGAAGAGTCTTTGCAATAAAAATTTGTAAATTATGTTTAAAGGTAAAATAAAATATTGTTTTTAGCTGTTAAGTTATAGCACTATTGAGCAACATAAAGAGGTTCTTTTATTTTTCTAACGTCATTTAGTTATAAAATTTGATATTAAAAATTACTAATGAATCAATTATTGAAAGTAGTATATGTGTGGTAATGGGTAAGATTTTGGCACAGTAGTTGGTGGTAGTATATTTAGGTTCTTCAATCAAATGAAATCCACCTAAATGAATTAGATTTTTTTTTTTTTTTAAATACAACATCATTTGTATTTTAACACGTTTTTTTATAAATAAAAAAATTTAAAAGATGAGAGAAAAAAAGATATATATTTTAATAGATTTGGAGGATGTGATTTAATTTAGATGTTAAATTAAAAAATGATTTTTTGATTGTCAAATAATGAAGTTTGTAATTAAACTTAAATGAGTATATTTCATGAAATAGAAGTAGCTGTAGTTGCTAGCTGGTATTGATTTTATCAGTGCTAATGCTTAATTGGATAACAATTTGATTTTCCAAAAAGTTTTTATTATTAATGAAGGAAAGTATTTGATTTGATTTTTTTGACACAATATGAAGAAATAATACAACTCTGAAATAAGTCCATATAGGTAGGAAAATATAAAATTCCAATATCATTTGCATCTTTGAAGCTTCTTCTTCTTTGATGACTTTTGTTTTGTAGCTTTTTGATGATTGATCAGATCTTGAAGGAACATGTTATCGTCATTTGGTTCCGCATCTACAACATTAGAGGCAGAACTCATTGATGGGATGGCATTATCATTGTCTTCTTGTTTTGATCCACTTGCATCATTATTTGCGTTTGTTAATGGTTTTGTATCAAGAACTTGAAATGTGTTTTTTTTTCTGAAGTTTGATTTGCTTTTTTTCTTGATTTCATAATTCTCCAACGTTTCCTACACCAAAGTATGTTTATTATATTATATTGTAGATATTTTTTTTGAATGAATTTGCAAATAAATATAGCAGTAGAAAGCTTACTGTTCTGGTATTAGCATTATTTGTGGGTGGATCACTTGGATCATTATTTGTGTGTGGGGATGGTTTTGTATCAATAACTTCAAATGTTTTGTTGTCAAAAGTTTGTTCTGGACTTTTCTTGATTTCATCCTTTTGTGGTGGTTCCTAAAACACAGTCTGTGGATTAAAACACAATGTTTGATTTTGCAAATAATGGTAAGTTTGTAATTGTTGACAGCTTACGGTTGTGCTATGATCAAGTTTCATTGCCGTTTGATCATTTGAAATGTTGTCAAACAACTTTTCAATTGTATATAATTCCCAAGAAAAGTATAAAAATAAAAAGACACAGAAAAGTACTATGGAAACCCAATGAGGGAAACAAAAACCATAAATACGCATGACCAAATCTAATAATGGAGAAGTTCTTGAGTAAATGCAGCTTATTTGATTAGAGTAACGTAAAGAGTAATCATTCAATTATCACTAGCTTGGGCATGAACATTTTTACAAATGTCTTTGATTGAACATTATGCAATAGTAGTCTAGAAATTGTCAAATTTAAAGGTTACATATCCCCTATTGAGATATTGCAAATAAAAAATTGCCTGCAATTTAGGTCTTCCTTCCAATTTCATTAAAAAATTGCCATTGAAAATATATCATTCTCACATGAAATAGATCTATAAAATTAATTAAAAATATTTTTTTATAAATTAATTACATACTTTCAACTTCAGATATTAAAGGGAAAGACGTATTGAAAATATGTGGAAGACGTATTGCTCAAAAAAGAACTAAAGACATAATTTATATAATGTTTGAACTAAAGAACTAATTTGCTATGCTTTCTATATTTTTTTTTAACTAATTTGAACTAAAGAACTAATTTTTTTTAACTAATTTGAACTAAAGAACTAATTTTTTTAACTAATTTGAACTAAAGAACTAATTTTTTGAAGTATGTAATTAACTAATTAACTAAATAAGAGCAAAACATTTTACAATACGTCTTTCAAGTTAATTACATATTTAATGGTTAGTTGAAACTTGCAAGTAAGAACCACCCAGATTAATAGGATGCATAAAATGTTTACTATAATGTTTTGCTCTTTTTGAAAGACGTATTTTAATGGGATGCATCAACTTTCCAGACGTATTTCAAGTTAATTACATATTTAATGGGAAGTTGAAACTGATACATCTTAGGTGGGGAGAGAGATTTAGGGCTTATAAATCTCGACTAAAAAACACAATCTTAGCACAAAATAAAACACTTGCACAGTGACTTAAAATTGAAACTATGAATATCAAACCATGTCTAAACCAAAGACCATGATAAACACAATTATGCAGAAAAGTTACCGCAAAAATTGAAACACCAGGAAAACAATTTGCTTTGATTCTAAAACCCAATCCATGGTATACAATCATGATATTGAAGTACGCTCTGATATCAATTGTTGAAAAACAGCAGAAGCAAATAGAATTAAAAACTCAGCAATCAAAAAACTCAAAATGAACAGACCGAAAAGAGGTAGATATCTAATTAAAAAACCCAGCAATCAAAAATTCAACACCCTAAAAAAGATGCAGTAAACAATCAGTCACACCATAGCAGCCTTATAAATCTCGATTAAAAAACACAATCTTAGCACAAAATAAAAACATTTGCATAGTGACTTAAAATTAAAACCATGAATATCAAACCAAGTCTAAACCAAAGACTACGATAAACACAATTATGCAGAAAATTACTACAGAAAATTGAAACACTAGGAAAACAATTTGCATTGATTCTAAAACCCAATCCATGTTATACAATCATGATATTGAAGTAGACAGTAAAAGCAAACACCACAGCACTATGCTAAGAAATCAAAGTCACACTAAGTAGTTGGAATCACATAGAATTATAACAAAATCTAATAAGGGAAACAGAAAAAATAAAGCAAAATAATGGGGCAAAAAAGAACTGAGATGTAGAGATACCTCAACCGAAGCAGACAAGTTCTATCAGTATTTATACACCATGTGGAAAGGAAGACAGGAAGGAAGGAAATCAGATAGGCAGTCGTTACTGCGAAACGGTAAAGCAGGAAGGTGGGTAGCTTTCAAACTCTCTGTTTTCTCACGTAATACCTGAAGGCTTCAACGTTTTTTCCCCCCTTTAAGCTTCCCTCCACGTTACAATCTTCAAACTCTCTATCTCCTCACGTTTCTATTTGGTCACACAAAACCCTAAAGGCTTCAATGTTTTTTTTTTTTTTTTTTTTTCCTCCTTTAAGCTGAAAAGGATCACACAAAACCCTGAAGGCTTCAATGTTTTTTATTTTTTCCTTTAAGTTAAATTGAAAAGGCTTTGGGTTGGGCTTGATAGTGGAACTAAATAAATAAGAATTGGGCTAGATTAATTATACAGATTTATTATAGGGTGATAGTAGAAGTAAATAAATAAGTAGTGGGCTGGGTGATAGTGGAAGTAAATAAATAAGTAGTGGGTTGCATTTATAGGGCTGGGATTTATAGGGCTGAAAATTGTAAAAACCATTTTAAAATTGTAGGACAAATTATATTTATAAAAAAAAAAAATGGCGTGGCAACAGATGTGACGCAATGTGAGAGCAACAGTATTAAACGCTACGTTTCAGCTTTTAGTAATATATAGATATAGATTACTAGACAGTTGTTTCTAACCATGTGCGAGTCTGCTTGATTGTAAATTGGGCTGCTATTCATTTCTCTTTCTTTGACATTTTTTTTTTTTTTTTTATTCCTTCCCCACTTTTTCCCTACATAGTTTCAATTTGGGCTAGACTTAAAAGTAAGTTTCGCAAGAATCTGTTCTGCTACCAATTAAATCAAAGATAGAAATTGATTCTCAAAAGAAAAGAAAAGAAAAATCAGAGATAGAAATTAAATCTTAGAGCAAATTACAACTTACTTGTGGTTTGGCCAAAATTGAAGTTGCTTACATGTGGTTTGAAATTTGATATTTTATCCACCTGAGGTTAATTCAGTTAGAGTTTCGTAACCCATTTCTGTTAAAAACAATGCTAAATATGTAATTTTGCTCCACTTTTATGGACATAAAAATTGAGTAGAAATGATGAAGTTTTTTTTGGGGGAGAGAAATGAAGACTTTGATATATGATATGACTTTAACTTCATGAACCGTATACAAATTAAAATGTATTATAAATTAAGTTTAGATCAAATGTTAAATCCATGAAAACAAATTTAATTTTTGACCTTTTTGTCTCATACTGTCCATGCAACCACTTGTTAAGGAGAAAACACATTTGAGGAGTTTTTTTTGGGTTATATCAACTACTTCCTCTTGTTATTTTTATTCAATATGAAATTTTACTTGCTTATTTCTAACAAATATGGTGTGTAAACCTTATAAAAAAAAAATTTATAAGTCAACTTTATTAATATGAAAATAAGAAAAGGAAAACAGTACCCAGTACACAAGAAGTGTACTAGCAGTGCAGCAAAATTAAAGAAAAGTACAGCAGCCAAGAAAATCTAACAAACTAGAAAAGGAATGACTACTCATAGCATCCCTCCATTCGTATGTAGTGTTCGGGAACATCCGCATATCTCCGTTACGATGTTTAGCAAACCACCCCTCCAACATGCCAATTAATATTCCACCACCCTCTTTGGTATAACCCAATGCATCTCAAACAAACAAAGAGCTAAAGTCCAAAGTTCTCTAGCCATGGAATGGTGTAATAGTTAATGATCAATGGATCCCCCCATCTTGCTTACACATGCAACACCAATTCACAATGATAATACCTCATCTTTGAAGATGATCAACTCCCAATTGAATTGAACCAAAGCACGCACAAAAGCCTATAAATTAGAAAAAGACATACTTATTAGCATTGACAACCCAAGGCCCACAACTATGATAGACCAAATGACCAAAAATTAAAATTACAGAATTATGAAAATACCTTTGATTCTTGCAAAAGCCAAATAAACCTAATTGACTACCATGGACACATATTCTTAGGTTTTGCCTTAATTTTAGGCTTCCAAAGAGGATTTGTTTTTACTAGACACACGACGGTTACATCATCAAATACACCAAGTTTCACATGAGCACTCTCTAAACAGTAAACTTTCTTTCTCCTTTCTAGAAATCCTGTAAGAATGATATCACAGAAGTAACATTCTTTAAAACTTCATATAAATAATATAACTTCAATGACTAATAATTATAACTTATCAGAAGTTCAAAACTAGGATGATTTAAGATTCCAAAAATACCTAGAGAAAGGGGGAACTGGCTTCAAATTGAGCCATTTTCAAACTATATTATTGCCCAAAAAAAGATCATAAGAAATAGAGTTCATTTTCACACAAAAACATATACAAAATGTTACATCCATGTATGGTAGAAGCAATATTTACACACAGACACAAGCATACACATAGAAATTGAAAGAATTTTTCGATAACCCACTTTTTCTACCACCGTGTCCTGAAAATGTCTGGAGACAGGCACCTTTGCCAGCATTCCACATCCAAATCCAAATAGTCAATCCTCTGATCCAGCTTAGCTAAGACCAAATGTCCTCTCGGATGCCACTGTGATGGAACATAATTCATAGTCAATTTTCAAATAAATGAAACAAAAACAACAACAATTATTATTATTATTATATGAAAAATGTAATTTAATAAAAATAATTATATTACATAATTATAATAGTATTTTTTTTATATAAATGGAGAAGGTGTTATTAAAAGAACTTTCTTTAAATATACTATGATCGGTTGGCTAATTTGAACATATCCACGAATATTTTAAAAATATATACAACCCCATTCCATAGAACACATGGAACATGTTATATTAAGTTTAAATTATTATATGATTCTAAAAAAAAAATTTAAATTATTATATAAGTTTAGAATTGTAGCATTTTTTTTTTCTTTCCAAATAGAACTATAATGCCTATATCATTGAAACTTGAATTTTAAGGAAATTTGTGAATATTTATAATATTTATTGCCTTTTCAGGGCCCATAACTCTAATTTTTAATGCATTTTTTTGTTTGTATTTTTTAACCCAAAATAGATAAAATTACATACTTTTCAAACATTGATTAAGAATTACAGTAACTTGTTAGAGACTTTGGTTTTATTTTTAAACCTATAGGCCATAGCTCTAACATTTGGTTTTATTTTTCCACTTGCTAAAACCTCCCACTTCACATTTTCAATGCCATTGAAGTTAAAAGTGTGTTTGGATATCGCTTATTGCTGAAAACTGAAAACATTGTAGCAAAATAATTTTTAAATATGTGAATAGTGCCATGAAATCCAGTTTTGAAGTTGTTTTTTGCTGAAAAAAATACTTGCGGTTTCCGTAAACAATGCACATGACTCATTGGAAAATGTGGGATGCAGCTGAAAAGTGCTTTTCAGCACTATCCAAACATACACTAAGTGTCGTCTAGATATGGACTTCTTTTGCAAGGTTAACATGTAAATATTTTGCTTCATGATGATCTACCTTTCTTGCTGTGGTGGGCTTTTTTGTTTCTTGGGCTGGATCACTCTTGCCATACTACGACCCTATGATTCTGGGTGGGAGAGTCGGGACTGGCCTAACTGAAATACACCTTAGGCTAGCTTGTGCACAAGTTAGAGCCCTAGCAGTAATCTTGAGCATGTCGTGTGCCCATAACAGGAAATACTGTTATAAGACATTATAGCAGGAAAAACACAATGCAGCAGGGTAGCTAAAATACTTTAACTAAAATATTCCAACTGACAACAATAATGCTTAAAAAGTTCCACAAAGGAGAAGTATGATAATGTGATTACAGCAGAAATAGATTAATAGCAAAAGAAGTCAAGATAGCTTTTAAACAACCGTGGCAAAAGAAAATAAGATTAGTCTGCTAAAGGAATGGGCTTGACCCTTTGGTAGATTCAAGTCCAAGAAGGGAACCACCTTCTAATGTGGGTAACCTCAGAGGGAGATCTTGCTGTAGAGATTACTTACTTTGGAAAATGGGCCTATGTGGCTCGATCTCAGATTTCTGATTTGCTAGAGAGTGGGCTATTGAGAGGGAGAGAAGTGGGTGGCCCCTGGTGCATGCTCTTATTCCTATCACTCCTATTTTTTTCTTCCTTACTCTCAGTTTCCTTGTTTTTTTTTTTTTTTTTTTGTATCCTTACTTGTTTTCCTTTCTTTTCCTTTGGTGTTCCCTATCCCTCTCTGTTGTTCTGTGCTGTTGTTTACTGTGCACATCTATGGCCTTTTATACTGCCTGCTGTGACAAGGTTTACCATTCTTACTCCTCAACTACTTTTGGCCTGTTGTGGGTGTCCTTCCAGGATTGCCCACTGGTCTGCTGGCTGCCCAACAACCACCACTACCCTGTGTTGGCTGCGCCACGCCTCATTTCCAGACAAAAGTAGTTTTGTTTTGTCTTTTGCTTCCCTTGGCACTCCCATCTGGATAAAGGCTGAGTTTCTCTCTTACCAACCTCTATAGCATACACCTAGTGATTCCAGCTCATGTTTGCCTCTTTTGGGTGGGATGTCATCCCAGCAGGACATTTCCCCCAAAAGTTTTTTCCCCCCAAAAGAGCTTGAGCGGAAACCCCAAAATAGGCTCCCTTTTCTTCCTGTTGTGAAATTTTAAAGTACTCGCAAGTGTACGAACCGTACCGAAGTATAGTTTGACAAGAACGAGGTCGAACCCACAGGGACTTGAATGAATGTAGGAAAATTAAATCAAATCTTAACCAAATTAATCCTAATCTAGTTTAATAAAAATTGATTGTTTTGAAATTAAATAAACTAAGCAAATAATAAAATTAAGCAAAAAGTTAAACTAAGCAAAAGATATAAAGCAATAAAAAGATGTAAACAATCAAGAGAAAGGAATTAAGGTTTTGGAATCCGCCTTGTAAGTCATATCAGTATATATTTATGATCATTAATTTTTCCCAACTCACTACATGATAATCTAGAAATCAATCTTGCTATCATGAAAAATATCCTCATTAAAATCCTTATTTTAAAAATCAAAAGCATGTTCTTCTTCGCTTCTTAAGTATAAAACCAAATCATCAATTGTATCCGTAGCCAAACAAATCACAAGATATATCCAATTCTAAAAATCAAATCATAACTTGTATCCATTGATAGACAAATCACAAACGATATCCAATTTTATAATCAATAATTAATAAACCAAGCATTCAATTAATTAAGACAAATTCTAAATCATGAGAAAAACATGATTGAACTCATATCTAGAATCCCATTTTAGTCAATTGATATGAAGCAAGAACAATTTTAATCATTAAAGAACAATTATTGTGGAAAAAAATCAAATCACATAAATATTACTAATAATCCTTAACAAGGTTTCATCCTCAACCTTAATTATAAGTTTAGCTACTCATGGTAATTGAAATAAAACAAAAGAATAAAATACTAAACATTAAACTAGACAAATACAATAGAGAAAGAAATAGTCACAATGCTATCATGGAGAAAAGCTACAGAGAAGCCACATGCGGCACTGCCTCTTGCTCCAATTTTCTGTTTTGCATCTCAGCCCTAGCACTAGCCTCCTCAAATTTTGCCCTAAAAAGCCTTTAAATAGGTCAAGGAATCCTATTACAAGTTGAATTCCCGTTTGGAGAAAATCCCAGATTTTTAGGCTTCACTTAACCGACTATTTTGGCCCATTTAACTTCAGAATTCGGGCTCCTGGTAAACTAAAAAGTTGTAGCCCTTTAAGTTAACTTTCCAGCCCAACTTGAATCATCTCAATTGGACATCTGAGCCGAAAGTTATGCCAAAAATACTAACTGATGTGCAGGCTGGAATCCTAATCCGAATTGGACTTGGATTTGGTGCAAATTTCATTTAATTCCTTACTCCAATTGGACTTAAATTTAATATTCATGCCTGGATGGATGTAAGTTGGCTTGATTCAATTGGCCTAGCCCCACTTTGCATGCAAAGCCCTTGTTACCTGCAACACAAAGATATTACATAATCAGTCATAAAATAACATAAAAGTAAAGCTAAATATGTAGATATGTGAGTATTTTATTGTATATATTTCATGCACATCACTTCCCACCGCCAGACCACACCCTCTCTTACCTCTGACTCATGGCCCACCTCCCCTATATTGGCTGGATACAAGTAGATGGTGCCTAAGGCTTGTGTGCATGCTCCACTCCCATATGAGTCCATTGCTGTTCTGGCGTTCACGTGTTTGCCATTGCTTTTAGGTTTGTTTGATTCTGTTGCACGTTCTAGGGCTTGTTTAACTCTTGTGGCGTGGATAAGCTTTTGGGTCTTCATTCTTTGTATCTCATTCCTTCTTTAGGCTGGACAATGCTTGGGTGTGGGCTTCCTCTTCTTTAATTCAACTCATGTTTCCTTTCATCCCTTGTCTGTGGGTTGGCTGGTGCTCCTACCACACCACTGCATTATTTTCGTCATGATATCGTTTAACCTTGTTTGTTGTACTACCTCTGGGCTTGCGGGCTGAAATGCCTGCCATCCCAGTTTCATGGGTTACTCCTCCCTTTAGTTTTTTTTACTGCCCAACATTCTTGCTGGACCAATTTACACAATATCTTAGGCTTCCCTAACCCATTTTATTCCTTGGGATCCTCAGCCTGTTTCATTTTTTGGGCATCCTTAACCCATTTTGTTCTTTTCTACTTTTTACATTCCCATGAGCTTTTGCTAAATCCTTTGGGCTTCCCTGGCCCAATTGCGACATTCTCTTCCTTTGAGTTTATTGGCCTTCGAACCAATCTCATTTACCAATTCTTTTCTTTGGGCTCCTCCAGCCCCTTTTTTGCTTTCTTTCTATTTCTCGTGATTCCCATGGGCTTACTACTTCATTCTTTGAGACTTCCTTGGCTCGTTTGCTTTCCTTGGAGCCATTTTGTTATTTTGTGGGCTCATGGACTATTATTCCTGCCATTCAGACTCAATGTTCTTTACTTTGCTATTTTCTTTCTTCACCTTTTTTCATATTGTTGGGCTTCTTCATTGGACCATTTTGCCAAAAATGGGTATCAACATTTGCTAACCCCAAAGGATTGGTTAAGTGGTTCCTAAGGTCTAATAATATCTATGAGATTTTGGGTTCAAAATATCTTGCCAGCATCTTGAGGATGAGATTTCTCACTATAATAACCTGGTGTGTGTGAAACAAGAGATTGCTACACTCTTTATGGTGGAGTGCTTCGAGTAGGATCTGATCCCATCACAACAATCAAACCCCTTCCTAACTCGGCCCACTTGCCTCCAAAGCTGGAATGCCTTTATAGAGGAGGCTACCCAAGGAATTGAAAATTTTTAAGCAGGATGTGGAATGTGATTTTAGTGAGAGAATAGTCACATACTTGAAAGGTTTGAATACCGTCATTTGTCAACCAAAAAAAATCTACCTTTCTTACTACTTGTAGAGCTGCACATTTCGCTTGTTAAAATGAAGCTCGTTTCGTTAGAGCAGAAACATATAAATCTAAATAGATGAATATATATATATATATATATATATATATATATATATTCACCATGGCACAAAAGCATATACCCTTATGAGTTATCTCTAATCTCTATTTCTCCTTCTCTTTCCAATTTTTTATTAACCTTCGCATCACCACAACTCTTTAAAGCAAACCACTTTATGTTACAAAATTCCAAGTATCAATTTTTTTTTGAGAATAGAAACATATCAATTAGAATAGATAAACATAACCACACAATTTTTGCAAAGCAGCACTCTTTATAAATAGGCAAAAATATCAGTTTGGTCTCCTACATTTGGGGTTATTGTAATTTTAGTTCCTACATTTGGTTAATTGTCAATATGATCCATGTTATTTTTTAAATTTGTAGTCAATTTAATCTTTACCATCAACTCACTAACAGAAGTTGATTGCAAGTTGAAAATAACATAGACCAATTTGACTGATACCAAAATGTATGGACCAAACTAACTGTTACCAAAATGTAGAGACCAAACTAATAGGGACCCGTAATGTATGAACTAGCAAGGTATTTTCATTTTATGAATGTGCATATACTATTGGCGGACCTGTTTGTCAAGTTTTTCCATCGTAGGTAGAATGTCATAAATGCAGTTTCAACAACTTCTCTACAAAATTGAGATGCAAAGAAATAGTACCCCTACGTTTTAATTCTTTCTTATAACTCACTATGATTTTCCATATCCACCAAATTGACCTTTAGGACTAACTTTCATTAGCTCTTGTGAAAATGAAAAATTATGAGACCGTCATGTGATCATTGGCGTGAATCAGTTAGTAAGTATTCTTAATGTGATTTTGGGATTGTTACGTGATCTTTTCATCCATAAAAGCTGACAAAAGTTAGTCTAAAGTGTCAATTTGGAAAATATGGAAACTCTATCAAGTATTTTTTGCAATTGATTTAAACTCCGGAGGGTGTTTTTGTTTTCTAGCAAAACAAAATCCCTGATTTGGCTATCTAATATAGCTTTTAAAATAATAATAATAATAATAAATTTAATAATAATAATAATAATTTTCTAGATTTTTTAAAATATGAAAAAATAAAATTCTAAACTACATCACACTAATAATACTAAAAAATCAATTGATTTTTTATATAGGCGAGATTCAAATCTCATAGCTATTATTCAACAAGAAGATACTTTACTAACTTTAATCTAACACCAAGTGTGAAACTTTAAAGTTTGGTGAGTAGAATTTTGCTTTCACAGTCACCAACCACAACCACACGGTCCACACTCCACACCCACACCTAAACTTTAAATAGTTCCTCTTATCAAATGAACTCTATAAATGAATGAAAGAAGCAAAATCTCATACAATTATGTACCCAAGCAAAAGAACAAAGGCAATGGCAACAGGAATGTGCATTAGTTCAATTGTTTAACTTATTTTTTGATGAATAAAGATGGATTTGAAAACAATTACAACACACTCACAAGACCCTCATCTTTGCCCAAAATAATTAGAAATCGATTCGAAAAAACAGAACCAATGTGAATAAAAATAAATAACAAGAATAAATCCTAACGATCAAGAGAATCAGAGTGGTAATGTGTGAAAATTAGAAACCCTAGAATACTAGAGATTGGAATGGATGATGTCAACACCACCAAAAGAGGCTATGGTGGTGTTCATGGAGGACGGTCATTGTTTGGATTTTAATTTTTTGAAATATAGGTTTTTTTTATTAGAGTGATTCTTTGTATCCGGTTGTAATCTTTTAATTGTAAAAAAATGACATGGCATGATAACTTTGGAGCTATAAAAATGGACTTTTATGCTGAGTCTTTATTGAATTTAATCTCTTTAGGAAAAATGATTTGATTAGGCTGGATACAAGGTTGACAATATGACATAGGGAGTAAGAGTGGTTCTTGAACCATAATTCTTCCTTAAAATGTGGTAGACTGTAAGTAGTTAGCTATCACTTTTACGTGGAAATGCCATTTTTTCTCCACTACTTACCATCTATCATGTCACAATTGTGAAAAAGTTATGACAAAAAGAGTTATGGTACTATATTTTCTCGATCATGGGGAGTACACAATAATTTAACCCTGTGAGAAGTTGTAACACCCCATAATTTTTGATACCAATTTAATTATTATGCGTAAATTAAAAAGGAGGGCCACAATTAAATGAATTTAATTGATTTGGGCCTAGGGTATTAAATATAAGTAAATACTATAGAATATGAAGCCCAAGTGAGGTGGTATAAGTAATTTATGGGCCTTGATAAGCTTATATATAAATAAATAAAAACCCTAGTCTTTTACCACTTATGCTACACGTGCTTAAACTTAGGGGGCTGCCTTTTTGCTTCAGCTGCATCACAACTTTGCCTTTTCTTCACTGTGGCGTTGAGTTGGAATTTGAGTCTACAGGTAATGATTTTCTTATGCTCTAGATTTAAGAAGTTTGAATAGTCAATAGCTAGAAATTTTTATGAACCTAGAATATCTTTTTACTAATAGAAAAGGGCTCCTATAAGTTTATTATATTAGATAAGGATGGTCAATATGTCAGGAAAGCCACAAGCTTTGAAATTGAACCAAATAGAGTAATATAGGCTTGGACTTTGTCATCATGTGAAAGGGAAAAAGTTGCTTTGTGGGTTTATATGTATATACGTATATGGCCATCTTGGATCTAAACTATGACTATTTTAATGGGCAAAGAGTGCTTGTGGTTAATATGCATTCACACACTTAGCCTCAATTGTTGACCGATTAATATGCATTCACACTAGTTCAGCCGTGTAATGGATTTTGGGTCTTTGGGTTGATAATTTCAATATTATAATAGGAATTGTTTATATAGCCATATGGTCCAGGCTTAGAAATTGATTATGTATGAATAGTATGTATAGTCATATGGTCCTCTATTGGCTCTAAGATTGATTTGACAGAACTATATTATTGCACTATCTATTTGAGTGTGAAAACTGATTTTAAGTGGAAAATTGTGTAGTGATGGACCTATCTTTGGTGTTATTTAGGTTCTAGTTGACATCGTATCGAACAATTGAAGTAAAGCTTGATTTAGCAACTAGAGGTAAGTGAACTACAGAACATGACGTCTCTCAAGACGTGTGTATATATATATATATATATATTTGGTAAAAATAATATTTATATATACATAAATGCAAAGGTGACGTTTCAAAAACTTATACCATTGTAAACGCATAATATATATAAGAATTTTATTATTTATTGTATATTATTATGAAACTGTACAGGTCAAGAATGTTTTAAATAGTCAGTTAGACAGTCTGCAACCTTTGCCAACACAGGGTTAAGTGTTGGCCTTCGGCCGATGTAGTGTTATTGTGGTGTGGTGTAGTGTTATCGTTTGCTCTTCGGAGCCAGTGTTGCCTCTTTGAGGTTAGTGTTATTGTTCCCCATGGGAATCACCCACCGAGTGTTTAGCAGCTTATGTCTTTGTCTGACTAATGTTTTCCATATCGAACTACTGTTTTATTGTTACTGATCTTTATAAGTGGAAAAAGACTGTTTATTGTTATATACATTGTTTCTACCTATTTAGTGTATTTTGACTAACTAAAGTGGTTATTATTTTATTTAATGATTATAGTGTAATGGTTAAATGTTTTATTCTTGATAGTTTTATAGAATGATTATATTACTGTTAAAACTATTTGTAAATGTTTTGTAAAGACTATAGTTTGTCAATGATACTAATGTTTTGTTTTGAAAGACATCCTCATGTTATGTAGTCTCTTATTGGGCTTCTAGCTCACCCCCCTTTCTCCACCTTTTCAGATTAGAGCATTGGAATATCTTTTGGTGGTAGACCATTGGAGACATAGATTGAAGACTTCTTTTGGAGCTATGTTAATTGATGGACTGTTTTAGGATATTTTTCTTAGGATAGTGAGTTTGACATTTGTGGAACTCTTGGAGATTGTATTTGGAGATTTTATTGTTAAAAATTTTTTTTTTATGGATTTCTAAGGGAAACGATTTTGATAATTTGAACTTTACTATGGATATTTAATTACGCTCTGTTCCATTATATTAGTGTTGAGTTTTATTAAGACAGGTTATGCATCTAAATCCTTGGTATGGGTTTGGGGCGTTACAGTTATGGTATCAGAGCATAGGTTTATGATTCTGTAGACTTATAGGTTTAATCTTAAGATTATTTTGGAACAAGAGTGTGATTATAAGGAATTTTAGTGGTAGAATTATTTGACCTTTCATAGTGATATTTTTTTTTTGTTTTGTTTTTCTAGAGCGTGTAGGAATGATTGTTGTACTATTTGTGTGTTTGGTTTTAACCCTTAGGAATATTTAAAATCTTCACTTATGATATCTTGTTGTATTGCTTAGAGAGATGGCTCCACCAAGGAGGAACCCAGGGAATTGTCAACCGAATGCTAATGGAACCACTAATCTTCAGGCTATTATTGAAGCCATTGGGGGCTTAACCAATATAGTGCAACATCAAGTAGGAGCCACCAATCCGACTAGTGCTTTGGAGAAGTTTAGAAAGCTTGACCCTCCTGCTTTTAAGGGTACAAAGGATCCAATAGAGGCTGATAACTGGCTTAAAGAGATAGAAAGGCTCTTTAGGGCAATGGAAGTTAGTGATGAGCAACGAATTATCCTTGCTGTTTTTGTACTGAAAGGTGATGCATTGGAATGGTGGGAGTCCACAGAGAGGACACACAGAAGAGAAGTTATAACTTGGCAGCATTTTGTTGAGCTCTTTCGTAAGAGGTACTTTCCTGATAGTCTGATGGTGCAAAAGGAAGCTGAATTCATTCGCATAGCACAAGGTACTCAATCCGTGTATGAGTATGAGCGGAAATTTGCTGAATTATCCCGCTTTGCTCCCCACATGGTTGACACGGAAGCAAGGAAGGCTAGGCATTTTGAAAGGGGTTTAAGGGAGGAAATTCAGGGACCAGTTTCCATGTTCAAATTGGAAACATATGCAGAGGTGGTAGATCGAGCTCTCATAGCAGAGAGAAATTGCAATCGTCTCTCAAAAGCCAATGACCAGGAGAGGAAGCCAAATCAGAGTAATTTCCTTAAGGGAAGGTCTAGTGGAAGTTCATTCAAGAAGCAAGGGGTGCCTATTTCAAATAAGAAGGCACATAAGACTTGTCCAAGATGTGGAAAGGCTCATAGTGGAACATGTTATTTGGAGTCAGGGGCGTGTTTTAAATGTGGCAAGACTGGACACTTCATCAAGGATTGTCCAAATTTGCGAGCTGAACAAACTATCAATACAAGTGGGAGCCAACAAAAACCTAAGGTGCAAGGTCGAGTTTTTGCTTTGACTAAACAAGACGCCGAGGCATCCCCATCAGTGGTTTCAGGTACACTTCTTGTTTCTGGTCAACATGCACAAGTGTTATTTGATTCTGGTTCAACCCATTCTTTCATCTCACATAGGCTTGCACTAAGGCTAAACATGGAACCTGAGAGTTTAAATTATGAATTGTGTGTTGCTACACCTTCTGGACAACAAATGAATACCCATAAAGTGTATAAGTCTTGTAATGTTTTAGTCTCTGGGAGGGAATTAGAAGCAAATCTTATGTTGCTGGATATGTTTGAGTTTGATGTGATTTTAGGGATGGATTGGTTATCTACTTTTTATGCTTCCATAGAGTGTTTTGGGAAGAAGTTAGTATTTAGAATTCCTGGGGAGCCAGAATTCTTCTTTGAGGGAGATCATGTGGTGAAACCACCTTTGTTGGTTTCAGCTATGCAGGCAAGACGATTGCTTAGGAAGGGTTGTGAAGGGTTCCTTGTTTGTGCTTTGAAGGGTGATAAACTAGAATTAAAAGTTGAAGACATCCCAGTGGTGAAAGATTTTCCAGATGTGTTCTCTGAGGACTTACCTGGATTACCCCCTGACAGGGAGGTTGAGTTCACTATTGACCTAGTACCTGGTATTGGCCCAATTTCCAAAGCACCTTATAGAATGGCCCCTACAGAGCTCAAGGAATTGAAGGAGCAATTGCAAGACTTGCTTGATAAAGGCTTTATTCGGCCTAGTGCTTCCCCTTGGGGTGCTCCGGTGTTGTTTGTTAAGAAGAAGGATGGCAGTATGCGGTTGTGCATTGACTATAGGGAGTTGAATAAGGCAACCATAAGAAACAAATACCCTTTGCCACGAATTGATGATTTATTTGATCAGCTTCAAGGCGCTCAAGTCTTCTCTAAAATTGACTTGAGATCAGGTTATCATCAGTTGAGAGTTAAGAAGGATGACATACCAAAGACAGCCTTTCGAACTAGGTACGGTCATTATGAGTTCTTGGTGATGCCTTTTGGTCTAACTAATGCTCCAGCTGTTTTTATGGACTTGATGAATAGGGTATTTCATGAATTCTTGGATCGGTTTGTTATTGTTTTCATTGACGACATCTTGGTTTACTCTAAAAGCCAAGAAGAGCATGAGGAACACTTGAGAATGGTTTTGCAAATTTTAAGAGATAAGAAGTTGTATGCTAAATTGAAAAAGTGTGAGTTCTGGTTGAATCAAGTGGTGTTCTTAGGACATGTGATCTCTAGAGATGGAATTACAGTGGACCCTAGTAAGATTGAAGCTGTAGTTAATTGGGCTGTCCCTACTAATGTAAGTGAGGTAAGAAGTTTTTTGGGCCTTGCAGGTTATTATAGAAGATTTGTGGAAGGATTTTCTAGTATTGCAACTCCTTTGACTCGACTAACTCGAAAAAATGCAAAGTTTGATTGGACAGAAGAATGTGAAAGGAGTTTCCAGGAGTTGAAGCAACGGTTGGTTTCTGCACCAGTATTGACTATTCCATCTAGTTCTGGTGGTTTTGTGATATATAGTGATGCTTCTCGTAAGGGTCTTGGTTGTGTTCTAATGCAACACGGGAAGGTGGTTGCTTATGCCTCTCGACAACTAAAGAATTATGAACAGAATTATCCAACTCATGATTTGGAATTGGCAGCAGTGGTTTTTGCATTGAAGATTTGGAGGCATTACTTATATGGTGAGAGATGTGAAATATACACTGACCATAAAAGTTTGAAGTACATATACACCCAGAAAGAATTAAATTTGAGGCAAAGGAGATGGCTAGAATTAATTAAAGACTATGATTGTTCTATAAATTACCATCCTGGTAAAGCCAATGTTGTGGCTGATGCACTTAGTCGAAAGGCATATGGCTTCTCAGCTGCATTGTTATCTACTCAGAAGCATATTATTGTTGATCTTCAGAAACTTGGAGTAGACATAGTGACGGGAGCCTCCCAATCCTACCTGGCAAGTTTAAGTGTACAACCAACTCTAATTGATAAGATCAAAGCTGCTCAAAGTGGTGACCCTAAATTGTTGAAGATCATGAAACAAGTACGGGGTGGAAGTAGACTTGATTTTAATATCTCTAATGATGGTGTTTTGAGGTTTGGTGATAGGCTTTGTGTGCCTAATGATTCATTAATTAAAAGAGAGATATTGGAGGAGGCCCATCGTTCGCCTTATACAATGCATCCGGGTAGTACCAAGATGTATCGTGACCTTCGAGAAGTCTATTGGTGGATCAACATGAAAAGAGAAATTGCTAAATTTGTGGAACAATGCTTGATTTGCCAACAAGTCAAAGTGGAACATCAGAGGCCATCAGGGTTGCTACAACCTCTGTCTATACCTGAGAGGAAGTGGGAGTATATCACCATGGACTTTGTATGTGGGTTACCAAGATCACCTAAGAATCATGATGCTATTTGGGTGGTAGTGGACAGGTTGACTAAATCTGCCCACTTCATTCCAATTAGAATGAACTACTCTCTTGACAAATTGGCTGAACTTTATATTAATGAGATTGTGAGGTTACATGGAGTGCCAGCTTCTATTGTATCTGATAGAGATTCGAGATTCACTTCAGGGTTTTGGGATAGCTTGCAGAAAGCCTTGGGTACTAAGTTGGACTTTAGTACTGCTTGCCACCCTCAAACAGATGGACAGTCCGAGAGAACTATCCAAACTTTAGAAGACATGTTGAGAGCTTGTGCCTTGGATTTCAAGGGTAGTTGGAATGACCATTTGACTTTGGTGGAGTTTGCTTATAACAATAGCTATCACTCTAGTATTAAGATGGCACCTTATGAGGCTTTGTATGGGAGAAAGTGTAGATCCCCAGTTTGTTGGGATGAGGTTGGAGAAAGGAGAATCTTGGGTCCTGAGATTGTTCAAAGAACCAGTGAAAAGATTGATGTAATTCGGGAAAGATTGCGTGCAGCTCAAAGTAGACAGAAAAGTTATGCTGATCCACGGAGAAGAGAAGTGGAATTTGAAGTAGGAGACATGGTTTTTATTCGAGTGGCACCTATGAAAGGAGTTATGAGGTTTGGCAAGAAGGGTAAGTTAAGCCCTAGATTTGTGGGGCCCTTTGAAATTTTGGAGAAAGTTGGTTCTGTTGCTTACCGGCTTGCTTTACCACCGGCTCTGTCAAGGTTACATAACGTTTTCCATGTATCTATGTTGAGAAGGTATGTCCCTGATCCTTCTCATATTCTGAGTTATGAGCCACTTCAAGTCAAAGAGAACTTGTCCTATGAGGAAGTTCCAATTCAGATTTTAGATCATAAAGAGCAAGTACTACGTAACAAGACTATACATTTGGTCAAAGTATTATGGAGGAATCATTCCATAGAAGAAGCTTCATGGGAGCGTAAAGATGAAATGCAATCCAAATATCCCCAGCTGTTTCAAAATTGAGGTATGATTTGAAATTTCGAGGACGAAATTTTTTTAAGGGGGGAAGGATGTAACACTCCATAATTTTTGATACCAATTTAATTATTATGCGTAAATTAAAAAGGAGGGCCACAATTAAATGAATTTAATTGATTTGGGCCTAGGGTATTAAATATAAGTAAATACTATAGAATATGAAGCCCAAGTGAGGTGGTATAAGTAATTTATGGGCCTTGATAAGCTTATATATAAATAAATAAAAACCCTAGTCTTTTACCACTTATGCTACACGTGCTTAAACTTAGGGGGCTGCCTTTTTGCTTCAGCCGCATCACAACTTTGCCTTTTCTTCACTGTGGCGTTGAGTTGGAATTTGAGTCTACAGGTAATGATTTTCTTATGCTCTAGATTTAAGAAGTTTGAATAGTCAATAGCTAGAAATTTTTATGAACCTAGAATATCTTTTTACTAATAGAAAAGGGCTCCTATAAGTTTATTATATTAGATAAGGATGGTCAATATGTCAGGAAAGCCACAAGCTTTGAAATTGAACCAAATAGAGTAATATAGGCTTGGACTTTGTCATCATGTGAAAGGGAAAAAGTTGCTTTGTGGGTTTATATGTATATACGTATATGGCCATCTTGGATCTAAACTATGACTATTTTAATGGGCAAAGAGTGCTTGTGGTTAATATGCATTCACACACTTAGCCTCAATTGTTGACCGATTAATATGCATTCACACTAGTTCAGCCGTGTAATGGATTTTGGGTCTTTGGGTTGATAATTTCAATATTATAATAGGAATTGTTTATATAGCCATATGGTCCAGGCTTAGAAATTGATTATGTATGAATAGTATGTATAGTCATATGGTCCTCTATTGGCTCTAAGATTGATTTGGCAGAACTATATTATTGCACTATCTATTTGAGTGTGAAAACTGATTTTAAGTGGAAAATTGTGTAGTGATGGACCTATCTTTGGTGTTATTTAGGTTCTAGTTGACATCGTATCGAACAATTGAAGTAAAGCTTGATTTAGCAACTAGAGGTAAGTGAACTACAGAACATGACGTCTCTCAAGACGTGTGTATATATATATATATATATTTGGTAAAAATAATATTTATATATACATAAATGCAAAGGTGACGTTTCAAAAACTTATACCATTGTAAACGCATAATATATATAAGAATTTTATTATTTATTGTATATTATTATGAAACTGTACAGGTCAAGAATGTTTTAAATAGTCAGTTAGACAGTCTGCAACCTTTGCCAACACAGGGTTAAGTGTTGGCCTTCGGCCGATGTAGTGTTATTGTGGTGTGGTGTAGTGTTATCGTTTGCTCTTCGGAGCCAGTGTTGCCTCTTTGAGGTTAGTGTTATTGTTCCCCATGGGAATCACCCACCGAGTGTTTAGCAGCTTATGTCTTTGTCTGACTAATGTTTTCCATATCGAACTACTGTTTTATTGTTACTGATCTTTATAAGTGGAAAAAGACTGTTTATTGTTATATACATTGTTTCTACCTATTTAGTGTATTTTGACTAACTAAAGTGGTTATTATTTTATTTAATGATTATAGTGTAATGGTTAAATGTTTTATTCTTGATAGTTTTATAGAATGATTATATTACTGTTAAAACTATTTGTAAATGTTTTGTAAAGACTATAGTTTGTCAATGATACTAATGTTTTGTTTTGAAAGACATCCTCATGTTATGTAGTCTCTTATTGGGCTTCTAGCTCACCCCCCTTTCTCCACCTTTTCAGATTAGAGCATTGGAATATCTTTTGGTGGTAGACCATTGGAGACATAGATTGAAGACTTCTTTTGGAGCTATGTTAATTGATGGACTGTTTTAGGATATTTTTCTTAGGATAGTGAGTTTGACATTTGTGGAACTCTTGGAGATTGTATTTGGAGATTTTATTGTTAAAAATTTTTTTTTTATGGATTTCTAAGGGAAACGATTTTGATAATTTGAACTTTACTATGGATATTTAATTACGCTCTGTTCCATTATATTAGTGTTGAGTTTTATTAAGACAGGTTATGCATCTAAATCCTTGGTATGGGTTTGGGGCGTTACAGAAGTCCAAGTCCAAGTCCAACATACAAACTTTCACACAAAAAGTTGGTGCATATGCATGCACTGCAAAATTTATGTGGTTTGGCAATATGCCTACATCCACAAGTGGCGGCAAAAAAATTTCCACTATAAAATAATGAAATTACAATAGTAGCACACATACACTCTCACAATAACCAAACTCCAAATACATCATCGGCTCTCTCTCACAAAGAATAGAGCACCCTTATTGTATTTGCGAGTGTTGCAAGTGCCTCTCTTTCTCACATACAATTGCTACAACACACACACATCTACATAAAAGGTTGAGTTCAAGTTATACATAATATAAATTTAAGTAATATTACACCACTTGATATTATTTAATTGAATGCAAATTTTGACAAATCTACTGTTAGATTACATTATCTTCATATATTCTCCATACTTGCAAAATTTCAATATGATTAAAGATCAATAACCATGTCATCAATCAATTATTTAAATTCAAATTTTTGTAGTTCAAAATAATGCATAAAAGATGGATCAAATGGTAATGGGTAAATCTCAAATTACACCCTTGAAGTTTGAAGGTATTTGAATTTTACACCTTGAAGTTTTAGAATTTAAAATTTACCACTTGAAGTTTTGGGGTATTTGGATTTTACACCCTAACATTTCAAAATTTAGATTTTACCCCAAAAAGTTTGGAAGTGTTTGGATTTCATACTCCAAAATTCTGAAATTTTAGAGTGTTAAATTTAAATACTCCCAAACTTTAGGTAGTAAAATCCAAGTACTCTTAAAATTTAGGAGGTAAAATTCAAATTTAAGGACTAAAATCCAATTTGTGTCAATAGTTATGTGGCTAGTGCGCTTGCTGTGCGTTAATCCTTAAACTTGGTTTTACCTGTTGCACAATCATAGAATCCAAGTAGAATTGGCCTACCTAACAAGGACCGAATTCTCAAGCTACACGCAATACTCACTATAAATACAGAAAGAAAAGTACAAAAACCTTATATTTTACTAGCTCAAAGCACGTGTTGTGAGATTTTTTTTTTCCTAATGTCATAATTTTTATTTTTTTTATAAATTTTTTTTGGATAAATTTTTATTTTTATTTTTTATTTTTTATAACTAAATTTTGGATAAGTTTGTTTCGAAGACATAGATTAGTAAGAGAGTATACTACTTTGTAGGCATTTTAGGTGAAATTTGAGATATTAAACCTAAGGTTTAAGAGTATTTCTGGACTAAATAAAAGTCCAATCCAAATAAAAGGTAATGGGGCTTGTGAGGTCAGATTTTTGAGCTTTTAATCATTTCGCGGTAGCCATTTTGTTGTCGGTCTAGTTGCAAGGGTTCGGAGGTTCAGTGAGATTTCATTAGGGATTTTGAAGATTACTTCTTATCGTGATCACAAGTTTGGTCGAAAGTCTCTAACAAGTTACTGTAAGTTTAGTTTGCTTTTGAAGTTGAGGTCTCTAAAGCATACACAATTACCTATATATGAATTAGTGGTATGGGGTCTATTGGTCCTCGGTGAATGTCAGGGGTGCCCCATTGAAATAAATAATTAATTTTTTTTTTTTTTTTTTTTTTTTTTGATAGGTAATGTAAGAATTATTATTGATGAATTGAAAAAGAAACATACAATGTGTTCATGAGAATGAACACAGCAAAGCACAAAACATAACACAACAGAAAACAATCAAGAGACTAAACTAAGAGGAGAAAAAACTGAACAATAGAAGAACATTATGTAAAACCACAGTACCGAGACCAATCAAGAAGACTTTTCTGGCACAAGCCTATTAACTCAACCAAAGACTTTTCAGAATCTTCTAAGGACCGACAATTACGCTCCATACATACAGTCCACATCAAACATCCTGGAATTAAATTCCAAATATCTGAATTATGTTTCCCAAGCCAATGATTCCGACAAAATAATAATTCCGCAATAGAGCTAGGCAATACCCACTGAATACCAAAAGCTTGAAGCATAAAAATCCATAAAGAATTTGCCACATGACAGTGAATAAGGAGATGATCCAAAGATTCCTCATTGCACCGGCACATGCAACACCAATTTGCCAAAGGGCGAACTCTAAGCATGAGATTATCCAATGTAAGAATGCGATTATGAGCTGCCGTCCATAGATAAAAAGCCACCCTTTTGGGAACCTTTGCTTTCCAAATGCCCTTCCAAGGGAAGATAGAGTTGGGAGTCGCCCTTAACTCATTATAAAAAGAACGGATATCAAACTTACCATTTCCATTAAGATCCCAAAACAAAGAATCGCTGCCTACTCCACGTGGAAGATGAGCTTGAATAAATTCAAGAAGAGAAAAAGAAGTAGCAAGCTCCTAGTCTTCGAAATCCCTATGAAATCTCAAGTTCCAAAATCTAACATCATCTCCCTCTTGATGACTCACAACATCAGAAATACAAGCTTCCTTATTAGTTGAAATCACATATAACTCAGGGTAGAGGATTTCAAGGGGATCAACCTCAACCCTTCTATCATGCTAGAAACGAATCCGGGTACCATCACCCACAACAAAGGAAAAATGCTTAGAAAAGCTTTCCCACCCTTCATTAATACTACGCTACAAACCACACCCATGAGTTCTCCTACAAATTTTAGTACTCCAACCCCCTTGACCCTCTCCATATTTAGTGGATATAACCCTCCACCAAAAATGAGTAACTTCATGCCCGTATCTCCACGGCCATTTCTCTAATAAAGCTTGATTAAAGGACACCACATTTCTTATCCCCAAACCTCCCATTTCAATAGGTGAGCAAACCTTATCCCACACCACCAAAGGGTATTTGAAACTCCCCTCAGACGATCCCCATAAAAAGTTTCTTTGGATTCTTTCCAGCTTAGCAGCCACAGCTATAGGAATAGTAAATAACGATAAAAAATAAGTAGGAAGGCTAGAAAGAATGCTCTTTAATAAAGTGAGCACACCACCCTTGGATAAATAAAGGCGTTTCCATCCTGATAATTTCTTCTCCATCTTCTCCAAAATGGGATTCCAAATAGAAGCTGTCTTGAACGATGTACCAAGTGGCATCCCCAAGTATTTCATAGGCAAACTACCCACCCTGCAACTAAGGATATTAGCCAAAGCATCCAGATTATTCACCTCCCCAATAGGGAAAATCTCACTTTTCCCAGAATTACAGTAACTTGTCTATTGGTCCTTGATGTTTGGGAAATCCTGTCATTGTCATGCAACCTAAGAAGTACAAAATCATTGATTAAGAATTCCTTGGTTTCTCAGAAACAATGGAGAAATTCACTACGAAACTAGGTTCCTTGTCCTCATCCATACAAAGGGCCAGGAAACCAATGAGCAAGCAATCAACTAAAAAGACAAACAACAAACACAAGCTTAACAGCACATTTACTTCAGAAAATATAATAAATTTTCATCATTATCATCAAATACTATATCCCAGTTATATCATCAAATACTATATCCCAGTTATATCATCATGATAATCAGTGAAATTTTATGGAAAATGAGATGAAACCATGAAAGGATTTTTAATAATGATCATCATCATGATGATCAAACTGCAGCTTGGATGGCCTTGTGCTTCTCAATCTTCTTCTCAAGCTCATCTTTCTTGGCCCCAACCACCCTGTCTACTTCCTTCCCATTCTTCACCAACACAAAAGTCGGCATTGCCTGCACCTGAAACTCCTGTGCCACATCCTACATACCATTTTGTTTCCCACAAATACCCAAAAAGAAAAAAAAGTCAATAATCATATAATCTCAATAATCATATAATAAAAACTCATAATAATTATATAATAAGGAATGTATCTATAGTGTGTTTACTAGAAACAAAGGTTAAAGAGATTAATGCTCAAAGAATCCAGAATGCTATAGATCCCGTTTGGAATTTTGTTCATAATTATCAATCTCATCGATTGGGAAGGATTTGGCTTTGCTGGGATTCTGACCTGATTCAAGTCAAGTATACCTGGCAATCGGAACAACTCTTACATGTGAAAATCCTTATGCAGGCTGGTGAGTTTATGACTTCCCTCATTTATGCATTAAATGATGGCATGGATAGAATGCAATTGTGGAGAGATTTAGAAGATTTGAAACTAGCAGTGGGGGGTTACTCATGGATGCTAGCAGCAGGGGATTTTAATGCTGTCAAATCTCCTATAGAGAAATCTGGTAAGGAGGCCTTGACCTTATATGAGAAGGAGTTTGGGGATTCCATTGAGTTTTTGGATCATAGTTTCAGTGGTCCTCTTCATTCATGGAGTAATAAAAGGGATGAAGATGCTTTTGTGGCCTAAGAATTTGGATCAAGTTCTTCGAAATACTGCCTGGTTCAATAACTTTAACCATGCCTCAGTGGAATTTTTAAGTCCTGGTACCTCAAATCATTGCCCAGTCTAGGTATCTCTTGGGGATAAGCCTAACTTTGGTCCCAAACCATTTCAACTTTTCAACTATTGGGCTGATCGCGAGGATTTCCTTGACTGGGTGATGGAAGCTTGGGATGGTGACTTCTATGGCTCTCCCATGTTTACCTTATATAGCAAACTTGAAGCAGTACAAGCTAGATTTAAGATGGAGAACCAAAATATATTCAGCTGTAATTCTCAGAGTTGAAATGGCCAGAATGGAGTTGGAAAAAGTACAAAGCCAGATTATGTCTTCACCTAGCCATGAGCTGATCAAAAAGGAGAAGGAATGTATGCATTAATTCATCTCTATCAGCAACGCAGAAGAGGCATTTATGAAGCAGAAGTCTAGAATTTTGTGGCTTAATCTTGGGATCATAACATGGGTTTCTTTCATAGAGCAAAAAATACAATCAGAAGCTTACTTAATGAAGAGGGAGAAAGAGTGGAGGATCCTGAAGCTAATACAGAGCTTGCAATAGCATACTAAAATAAAGCTTCTTGGTCAAATACCTGCTCCTCTCGGTGATGATGATGGGTTTGCCAAGTTAAATAATCTATTTTCTGCGGGATTAAAGATGATTAAATTTACCGTATCCTAATGTGCTGTAGCTTTAAATTTTCATCCTAAAAGTGCAAAATTTGAAGCAACAGGTCCTAAAAACCCATTGAATAATTGCAAATACAAAATTGGAGACAACTAATAAAATAGAGGAGGAGGAGGAGAAGGAAGGTACGGACAGGTAATTCATCGACGTCGATCTTTGCGAATTCGACCTCGGTGAACTTGGAGGCCATGGCGTGGATGGCGGGCTCCATGAACTTGCAGGGCCCACACCACGACGCAGCGAAATCAATCACCATCTGATAATTCATTCATTCAATCAAAACCAAGCCAACAAAGTGAATCAGATACCTAAATAAAGAGAGATTAAAATGACAAGAAAAGAGAGAAGTAGTACGAGTTGGGAGGAGTCTTTGGAGTTGTTGAAATGGAGCTGCCATCTGGCCGGAGAATGAAAGGAGAGGATGCGAGATGATGATGTCTCCGATGATGTCGCTGCTGCTGCCTCTGCGGTCGCGCCGCCTCCTAGGAAGCTCGATATTATAGATCCCATTCTCTCTCTTTCTTTTATTTTTCTCTCTCTAAAACTCCCAATGGACTAGTTTAAGACTTTTAACTGCGACCTTTTGGTTTTGTGTTTGTCTGTGTTTCAAAGTCTCTTTCTTTCTTGCATTCTCTTTTTCTTTTTCTTTTTCTTTTTTTCTTTTTTTTTTCAAAATAAAATATGAAAAATATTTATGATACTTTCACAAAAAAATTATAAATGACAGATTATTGTAGACTATTATTGGTGAAAAAAATAAATTCAATAATAAATCTAAATTAGAACTAATAATAATTTACTAGTTATAATTTGTTGTAAAAGTATTGTAAAAATATTATAAATCTATTACTTCTCCAAAATATAGGTCGAGAGTCTTATCACAATGTCAAATTAATTTTTTTTTTATTTATACTACCCTCATTACATGCATCCTGCATATGCAATGAGGCTTTTTTTTTTAGTTTAATATAGTTTTTTAATTTAAATTTATTTATTGTTAGTGATATTACTCAAGAAGAAAATTTTAAGAAACTAAAATTTAAGATTTAAAAATAAGTAAATTGATGGCTTTAGTTTGTGCTAGTTTTTAGGAAAAAACTGGTAGGTTTATGATCAAAACTAACTTTTTGATTTTATCCTTTCGATCCTCCAACTTTTTTTTTTTAATGGATAAGTCTACCAACTTTTTTTTTTTTTTGGAGAGAGTTTCAACATATAACATTATAACGTCTGCTCCTGATGATAGCTCTTTATCATTAGACCAAGACACTAATCAGTTTTTGGTGTATGCGGAGATTGAACTCCAGATCTCTTATACAACCATCAGAGATTTTACCAGTTGAGCTAACTGGAACCCACTAAGTCTACCAACTTTAAATGTTAGTTATTTATTAGTTAATATAATAATTAATTAGTTGTAGGTTCTAGTTAACTTAACCAGTAAAATCTCTGATGGTTAAATCAATAGGTTGAAACTCTTTCAAAAAAAAAAATTAATTAGTTAATATAAAGTGTTATTTATTATTATAATAATTATTATTATTTTGTTAATAAGAGGAAAGAAGAAGAACAAAAGGCCCAATATTATATTCAACGAAAACTTTCTATTCACATATTCAACAAAAGATTTCTATTCAAATGCAAAGAGTCAACCAAATATACAAAGCTGAAGACCTATTAGTAAAATCATAGTGTGTATTTGGATACCGGTTATAAGCTAGTTTTTTGTTGTTTGCTTTTTAGCTTTTTTGAACTCATTATTTCTTTTTTTTTTTTTAAAGTATAAGTATAAGATGTTACCAAATTGACACATCTAAAACTCAATTTTATAAAGAAATTCAAAATTAGTTATGAATCGCCCACACCACAATCCAAAAATCAAACCCCAACATTGAGACCCACCTATAACCAATAAAATTTATGGCCAAATAAGCCCAGAAAACAAATCACAAAAAAAAAAAAAAAAAAAAAAAAAAAAAAAGAAGAAGAAGAAGAAGAAGAAGAAGAAGAAAAAAAAGTGCCCACACCCTCAATTACATGCTGCCCACTACCCATAGTCACATAGCAAACCCATACGTGCCTCATTGAAATCATCCAAACACTAACTCGAGTACAATGAGAAGGTTTTTCCTTCGATTAGGAGGCGATGATGTCCATGGTGGTTAATATTGTCATGGCCCGTGGAGAATAAGCAATGGTGTTGTAGATGGCGAAGAAGTTGATGTTCGTGGTGGCAAGGGTTGGACTGTTTTGGCCTTTCGAGTAGGAGAGACACAAGAGATGGAAAGCAATGAAACATAAGAGATCAAAAATTATTTTTTGGTACTAGAGAACAGTGACGGAGCCAGGATTTTAGTTTTGGGAGAGGGCAAGATCAAAAGACAATAATAATAAAAATAACTTAAAATTATTAATTGATATTAATAATAAAATTATAAACAAACAATCATTGTCATACAAAGCCTATTAAAATTAAACAATTGAAAAACATCTAATTCATAGTTATTAATTGACAATCAATCATCAAAGTAAGAGATTAATCTATATACATAAAGTTTAGAAATCTAATTTGATTCCTCAAAATAAATTGAGAAAATAAATTTCAACTTTTCTCTATTCTTTTAATTATTTAAAATTTTGGATTTATGGTAGAGACTCAAATTTTGAAACTATGAAAATGGAAGAGACGAAGGATAAAAAAGTAGTGGACATTTTAATGCTTTAGTACCATATAAGACATTATTATTAGATAAGTGAAAAAAGAAAAAGATAAAAAGAGTTATAATTGGTCAAAAGTGTAAATAGCTTTAACAAGTTTTGTTTGGTGGCATTTATTTTGTGCCAAATTGTTTAAAGTGGGAGGAATTGTTTTAGTAATACTACAAAATCTCACAATATTTTTACAATAAATTAAGGTGTTAGTACATCATTTGTCAAAATAAAATAAAATAAATTATTCTAAAATTCATTTCAACCAAAAATAAAAGTTTTGTAAAAATATTGTGAGATTTTGTTGTGTCTCTAGATTTTCTGATCAATTGGAAGATTCGTTATTTTATTAGTTATTTCATATCATGTACTGTTGGGAAACTGTTTCTTTGTTTTTCTATTCTGTCAGGAGCTAAATCAACTTTACATTAGCATGTATAATGGACATTTTAGGTGGAGTCAGGGGGGGACAGGTGCCCCCTCTCGCCCCCCTCTGGCTTTGCCCTTGCTAGAGAGAGGAATGAGTTTTTTTTTTTTTTGGTAAACTACATATTTGGTACTTAATTTTTACACTATATATTAATATAGTCCCTAATTTTTCAGATGTGTCAATTTAGTCCTTAACCTTTTGATATTATGTCAATATGGTCTCTAATGTTAAGTGATAAATGAAAAATGATGACGTAACTAACGGCTAAAAAAATAAAAATAAAAAGTTTATTGCCGCATTGACTGCACATATACTAACATGTCAACATAACCTTAAATTAAATTTTTTTTTTTTTAAACCAGATAAGTGATTAACTTAGCACGTGAGGAAAAATTTAGGATCAAAAGTTAATTTCTCATTTTATATAATTCACATCTTTTAGCCACACTAGTTTTGTACATATAGCTAGCCTCAAATCTCAACCTACCTACAAATAGAAACTCATGGAGATTCCTATCTTTTTCTTATTTTTTGTGTTGTTGCTGTTGCACTATTTTATGGCTAGCTTAACTATGACAGTAAAAACTAGCACCACCACAGACCAATTAGCTCTTCTTGCTCTCAAAGGCCATATTACCGATGACCCTTACAAAACCTTGGCAAGCAATTGGTCTACCTCTTCCTCCGATTGCAACTGGATTGGGATCTCTTGCGGTGCCAAACACCTTTAAGTCACTACCTTGAACCTTTCTCACATGGGTCTTACAGAAGAAACTATTGCTCCACAAGTGGGAAACCTATCATTCTTCACTCATTTATCCTTCAAAAACAGCAATTTTCATGGCTCTCTGCCCAACTAGTTGGCTTATTTGGGCCAGTTGGAAGTTTTCTGCTTTGGATTGAACTCCTTTTTTGGAGTGTTACCATCATGGCTTATCCCTAACGATTTGTTCCACAGTCGTGAGTTAGCGATTTTGATCCCAAATTTTTCCTCATGTGCTGTGTTACTCAGTTATCTATTTTTTTTTTTTAATTTAAGGTTATATTGAATATTAGTACAGTTGGTAGTCAAATTGTCAATAAACTATTTTTTTTTTTTTTGGCCGCTAGCCATATCATCATTTTCTATCTATCACTTAATATCATGGACCATTTTGACACAATAACAAAATGTTATGGACCAAATTGACATATTTGAAAGGTCAGAGACTATATTGACATATAGCCTAAAAATTAGGGACTAAATATATAGTTTACCATTTTTTATTTATTTATTGAAATGCCAATGTTTAATTTTTTCTGTTTATTTTTGTTGCTTTTTTTATTTATTTATTAAATCTATGGGTTTATTTAGTTTAAGAAACTCAAAATTCTCTAAATTTTGGCAATCATGTTGCCAAAATCTCTCTCATTTTTTTACTATTCTTTCTCATATTTAGGCAATTGTATTGCTACAATTGCAAATTTTTTTTTCTCCTAATTTGGGCAATGGTATTGCTACAATATTTCTCTCTCCTCCCTCCAGTCACATCATTTCTTTCTTCTCTCTCCTACTTTTTCTCACAATTTCAACAACACTATTACTAAAATTCACATATATCCTCACACACCTAAATAACTTTAAATAGTACACATATCACAAATAAACTCATATTTAAGCAAAATTAGCCAAAAGACTCTTACTCTTCTCCTCTAATATTTGTGTCAAGAGACTCAAAACCTTTCCCTCATACAAATTTAAATTTTGCAAATGGGGTTGTGTGTAACATATTAATCTTCAATACTCTACATGGAGCACCTCCTAATTAATTTGTTAAACACAGATAAAAGAGCAAACTTAATTGATATTCATATAATAAAACACAACATCAAAAGGTATTTGTAGAGAAAATCTAGCAAATCCTTATTCTAGTCAAATTAGAACCAGTTTTCTTGTTCTGCCAACTAAGTAGTACTCTCTTACAAGTGCAGCTTTACAAAGGCTTGGGTTTTATAATATTTGGATCCAAACACATTTAACACTGGGCCCATAGTAGATCCAACACTTAAAATATACAAATCGACCTTCCTATATTTTCATACATATATCCCTCATTCAAAAAGATGCTTCTCAGACTGCTTTGTTAATTTCCAAGGCCAACTGATCAGTTGGGAGCTTAATTTCGCCATCACCTTTATATCTGTACCACTTAGCACAAACCAAGAAGAACCCAAAGTTCAAGACCCCTAAAGCAGCAACCATGTAATAAAAGTAATCTAGTTTCCCTTTGTTAAGATCCTGTGACAACCATTTTCCAGTCGGAGCTCTTGCTGTGATCCTGTTAACTATGGAAATTAGAAAAGCACTTAGATAGTTTGAGAAAGCCTGGCCACAAAAGAATATTGATCCAGCAATGCTCCTCATGTTCTCTGGGAATTCCTTATAGAGAAACTCAACTTGGCCAATGGCACAAAAAGCCTCACTCAGTCCAGCAAGTACTAGTTGAGGGATTAACCATAAGCCAGACATGGATGATATAGCACCACTTTCTGGAGCAACTCCTAGTGTTGGTCTTGTAAGAGCTAAGTTTCTTCTCTTCTCTTCAACCAAACCAGAAACAAGCATAGTCAAAACTGAAAGAACGATTCCAATGCCCATTCGTTGAAGAAGAGTGATACCACCTTCTTTGCCAGTGAGCTTTTGAAGAGAAGGAACAAGAACTTTGTCATAGATTGGAATCCACAAGGAAACAGTTAGCATGGTAAAGACTGCAAAAGATGCTGCAGGAACCTTAAAGTTGCTATTGCCAAGGCGTCTATCTGATTGAAGGGCTTGGAAAACTGTGTAACTATTTTGCGACATAACAACGGAAAAAATTATTAATGATGCCCAAACGGGAATTACTCTTGCCAAGCATTTCACTTCTTCCACTTGTTGCAAGCTGCAAAGTTTCCACGGGTTAACAGCTGATCCATTGGGATTGATTTGGTCTTCTGCTGTAATGATTGCAGCCTTGTCAAGGAACCTGAGGCCACATGATCATCTAGTTTAGACTCAAATTAATATCACATACATTTTTCATCTTAATTAGTATTATTAAGAAGTGTACAATATATTGCAAACAACTAATTAAGTAAGAAAAAGCGAGTAAACTTTGTATTGGGAAAAAAAAAGGATCTTTCACTATGAATTGCGTATATTTTGAGTAATAAGATGAAGTAATTAAAAAGAAACATATCATCTAAAAAATAAAAAAATAGAGAAAAATATTTTTCATCTTTGAAATAGTACATGTTCTATTTTGTTTTAAAATAAAAAAGTTCAATTTTTATCCCTAAAAATTTAAAATATCGTACATTTCGTTCTTTAGTTCACCTTTGTTAAAAATCTTTTGTTAGTGTATCTAATTGAATAGAAAAAAATAAAATAAAACCTAAACTATATCTTGGAACAAAAAACAAATATAATTTATGTTTTATTTTATCCCTAAAATATTATTCAAGCTAGTTTCATTTGTGTCCTTATAATTTAGCAAAAGTGGACGGAAGAACAAAATATAAAAGTTTTAAAGGGACAAAAAATGTAACTTCTTTAAATTTAAAGGACAAAAATATAATTTTAACTATGTTTAGAAAAAAAAAAAAATATTTTAACCAAATAAATAATGTAACTAAATGTGAATTACAATGTAGGTTATCATAATAAACTACGAACCAATTTTCATGAAATGGAAGTTATTAGTTCAAATCTCATTTTCCCTCGGTCAAATTAAACTCACACTTATAAAGGAGAAAAATATGATACAAATTTTCTTACCTAAACTGATCAGTGTAAGGTAGTTTGGAGTTCAAGGAAGTGCTTGGCATATAGTTGAAAGGGTTAAATTCAAGGTTGTGAGGCAGATTTAACCGCCTCTTCTTAGTGGCAGCCACCACTACTTGTGCCACACTAAGTAAGGGGCTTCCATTAGGTTTCACTTTAACATAAAGTCTCGAGCCCAAGAAAAAAAGTACACATGACATGAACATGAGGCACGTAGGAATTGCAAACCCAATGGCCCAGCTGATGTTTGACTGCACATAGACGATGAAGGTTACTGATATCATGACAGCAAATGTGAAGGCAAAATAGTACCAATTGAAGAAACTTCGCATGCTCCTCTTGCCAGACTCGGTTTCTGGATTGAATTGGTCAGCGCCAAAGGCTAGGTTACATGGCCTAATGCCACCAGCTCCGATGATTAGGAGGCTGAATCCGGCTCCCAAGAAGGCCAATTGCCCAGGCGTCGGACCGACACATGTGCTACTGTCTTTTGTTGCACAATGTGGAGGGTGCAATTTGGAGATTGCAGCTGTTAACGTTAGTGCTATCAGCCCCTTGGAAGAAAAAGGAAATACACGTTATTGATTGTAACATATGGTTCTGATGATCATGTTGAAAGAACATAAGACATGAATGTACATAAAATTTTAAGGGCTTCAAACTGAAATTGAAATGATAAATGGAACTCCAATCTTAAAATGGTAGACACGAATGGTCCAAATTTAAAGGGAATTAGCAATTTCCAGGTTCTATTAATCAATTGCATTCAAAAGTGACTCAAAAGAAAATAAGCCTTAGATGATGACAACTAGATTTTACCTTATTAATGATAAGTTGATAACAATTACTACATGAAAACCTTTTTTTTTTTTTTTGGTGGGGGATATGACAACTGTACTACGGCAAACAATATAGGACAATATGCTTCTATTAATGGAAAAAATATTGAGATAAAATTTAGTCTCATTTGGATAAATTAAAGTGGTGAGATAAAGAAAATTTTACAATCTTTCTCTAAAAATATAGGAAAATTTGAACTTTCATGAAAATGTAAAAGAAAGGGAGCCAGGGAACGAGGAAAGAAAATCAATATAGCATCTCGTTTTCAGTCCTTGTGTTGAAGAATAATTGGAAGATAAATTATAGATTCGTTTGAATACAACTTATTTTTGCTGAAACTGAAAACTAAAAACACTGTAACAAAATAATTTTTAAATATGTGAATAGTACCGTGAGTCCCATTTTTAATATTTTTTTCTGAATAAAGGGTTGTGGGTCTCATGAACAGTGATGAACAGCACATGAACAGTAAAACTTGTCTCTAAAAGTTGAAAAGCGTGAAAAAAAAAGAAAAAAAAAGAAGAAGAAGCAAAACGTAAATGCCAGACGCAATAATAATTCATATCCAAACCCACACTATATTAAAGCAAACAAACAAAAATATAAGCAGAACTAATTAATAACTTTGAATAAGTAGTAGTAAGTACAGACTACTACCGCACACTTTTGGTGCGGTGATCATTTCACAAGTATAAATGCTTGTAGGGTGTGGAGGACAAGGACCGGAATTCAAGTCTCTAGAAGAGAGTTTCACACACATATACACTTAGATTAAGTTAGAGTAGAAATTCTACTTTGTAAAAAAAAAAAAAAAAAAGGTACAAACTACTAACTTTATCAATAACGCTTAAGACTATTATAGTTTTGTCTTGTTAGCTAGCATTATTGAAGTCTTGCTTGCAAATTAAGTTGATCCATAAAGCAAATTGAAAGAGATCCACAAACCTTTGAAATTTGGAAGAATAAAATCTGACCAATAGTCTTAACTTAGACTAGAAATATTCTTCACAGATAGTTTTTTTTTTTCTTTTCCTTGTTTTTCTTCTTCAATCTTTACTCCCAAGATAGAACCAGAAATTAATCCAAATGCTTTTCCACCCAAAACTACTAGGGACAACTTTTATAATAATAATAAATATATTTTTTTTTAATATTAGGCAAGAATGGTGATGGGGTTACCAAAAGAGAGGAGATGGAAGCAAAGGCCAAGGTCTTATAACGTCCAAAGTAAGAATCACAAAGGAATGCCCCAAGCAAGGGTGTCATGTTTGAGGTTCCATTGAAGATGTTAACGATTGTAGTGGCTGTCACACTCTTCATGTTGAACACAGTGGTCAAGTAAACCAGGAGGTTTGATAGACTTCCAATTGTTCCAAGCTTCTCAAATGTTTCATTTCCTGCATTTTTTTTTTTTTTTGGTTATTCATGAATAAAATTATAGAAAAGAAAGAGGTGGGTGCAGTGAAATACCAATAGCTCTATCACGTTTTCTTTCTTACCAATGATAAAGGCAATGACTGTAATTCCTCTATAGTTGATTACAGGCTCATCATCAAGTGAAACAGCATTCTCCTCCTCTTTTTCCATTCTGTTTCTTCAAAAATTAAAAAGAAAAAAAAGAAATGTGGCTTTCTTTAAGTTCTAAACTGTGGTTTTGGTTAAGGACATAATTTGTAAAGAGTAAATAGACAATAGACAATAGCTGATTAGTTACAGAGAGTTTATTAGGAAGGAAGAAAATACCTGAGTCAGTTAATCTCACCTAATAGGAACACACTCACGATTTACTTTCTATTTCTCTCTCTTTCTTTGTCTCACTCTTATGAAGATTTAGCCTCTCTCAAACTCTATATTTATAGTCACATGCACACACATGCACATGCACATTTTTACCAACTAGTCTCACCATTTCAAATTAATATATTCCATGATTTAGATTAAATATTATAAATCTAAATGATAGAGCTAGTGGTATTAATTTGGTCACACCCACCTCTTTCTTTTCTTTAATTTTATTCATGAATAAAAAAAAATGCAGGAAATGAAACATTTGAGAGGCTTGGAACAATTGGAACTCTATCAAACCTCATGGTTTACTTGACCACCGTGTTCAACATGAAGAGTGTGACAGCCGCAACAATCGTTAACATCTTCAATGGAACCTCAAACATGACACCCTTGCTAGGGGCCTCCCTTTCTTATTCTTACTTTGGACATTATAAGAACTTGGCCTTTGCTTCCATGTCCTCTCTTTTGGTAACCCCATCACCATTCTTGCCTAATATTAAATATATATATTATCATTATTAAAAAGTTGTCCCTAGTAGTAATGGGTGGGAAAGCATTTGGATTAATTTTGGTTCTATCTTGGGAGTAAAGATTGAAGAAAAACAAGGACAAGAAAAAAAAAATACTATTGAAATTGTATTTAATGTTATGTCTAAAATTTTAAATGACATAGCACCATATACAATAATAGATGTAAGAATATAAGTTTTAAATGACATGACGGCTTACCAATATATATCCATGTAATGTTACAGTTACTAACTAAGTGACATTGCTTTTTGAGTTGTAGGTAGCTGGCGACTCATACATATAGTGAATGATGGTGAACCTGGTAGCCTAGTACCGGTGTGTGGTGCAAAATATCTTGCACATTATATGACGTTTAAGCCAATTAAGGTAAAATTACCCACATTAAGAAAAGGCAAAAGGTAGAAGTGAACAAGAAGGGAATTCATACTATCCTTAACTACAAGTTAACCTGACTGCTCAAATAATTTAAGGTCCCAAAAAGAAAGTAATAATTCCAAAATAATTCAATGACAGCTCTTGTGGAATCACTAACAAGATAATGACTAATGAGCACCATTTATTATGATATGATAATGATATGAAAGAAGTGAAAGCATATGGGAATGAGAGTGTTTGAGGCAGATATTATCATGCATGTACGTTTTTCATGAAGAAAAAAACCAATGCATGCTCTTTACAAACCAGTCTCAAGAGGGAATTATTAATAAGATCCTATCAGAGGAGTGAGGAATGCTAAAAGGCCTCCTCTACTTAACTTAATGGTCATTTCTATTCATGCAAGTGTAGTAATCTCATAGATTGGGCTTCCCAATGAGGAATGCTAAGCAAGGCCAACGTAGCTACTGTTCAGTGCTATTTTATCATATATATGGAGCTGGATTTGGCAGATCCTCAATGTTACAGTCACTAACAGTGCAGAATAAAGAGTTCTCACACGACCAAGGTTTATGTTTTGTTTTTTGTTTAGCTAGATAGAAAGCATTCCAATTTCCTAAGTGCAAAAGTCGCATCATTAATGACTTTTTGTAAATGAAAGGTCTTTTTTGGAAGAATATCAGATACAAGAAAAAGCACCCACTATAAAATATGAGCGGTGCTTAACTAGACCTGAAAATATCAACGTGGAGCCATGTGTTTCATTCAAGATGGACTAAAAAACAAAGGGAGGATAGAAATTCATCTCACCAAGGCTTGCCTGTTTAAGGATTTCTTTTGCATCTCCACCAAAAGTTTTGATTGTTAATTCATAGTTAAGATCTCAGTGGCCACTGGATGAACTTTATAAAAATTAAATGACTGGCGTTAATTTGTGGTTCATAGCGGAAAATTCAACTTTTTGTTGCATCACAAGCAAAAACGTCTTCTTCGGTGAAAAACAGAGAAGTCTGTCATTAATTCCAGCAGATTTGCATTTTTTCCCTTTCAAAAAAATCATCTATTGTGATAGGATCAATTTAGGACTTAAAAGGAACCACCATCCACCAACCAATGTAAATGATCTTGTACACTTTACAAGGTGCTTGAAGATGAAGATGAAGATGGAATTAGCAGCTCCACTATCAGCAAGTATGTGTGTACTCACAGCCACGCGTGTGTTTGAGAATTCTTTAAGCTCCATCAAAGAATTCAGGCATGTATGTTTTCATGATGCTGAACAGAGCTATACATTTCAATGAAATGTAGATGGGAGCCAGAAAATTTACCTTTTAACGTGCAGACAACCACTTTATGACATTATTCACTAAAAATTGGATACAGTGGATGAATATAAGGGAACCTCAAACTACAAAATCAGATGCCACCTAACAACCAATAGCCAAAACTGAACAAGTTGGTTTGGTGATGGCTTAAAGTTCTAATGTACATATAACATAACAAATGCCATGCTATAACAGACCTTACTGAAATGGAACCGGAACACCTTGCCTCTTGTTTACAATAGCCATTGCCAAATACCGGGTACCCATTCCTATAGGCGCCTCTTCATCAGGTCCCTCCCAGAAGGGGGCTTCACCTTCACCCACCAGACGCCAGTATCCAGTTCTGAGGGACTCAGCTTGATCATCTGTGCAATTCTGAAGTAAAGCATCCACTCGGAAGTTTATCCCAAGAGAACCAAGAAACTGAGACTGAGTCATTGGGCCATGGACAGAAATATCTCCTGTAAAATGTTAAAATATTGAAATTTAGCTCTGATTCTCTGTTCCTCCTTTGCTTTTTCAAGGGAGAGATTTAGAGAAGAAAATGTAGCTACAACAAATGCAATGGGGACATGCACCTGAAGCTTCCTCAGCAGAGTGCCGGATGGAAGCAAAATCAACATATGCACTGAGATCAGCAGATCCAGGATTATCCAGAATGTCGACAAACTTATGTTTTCGAATTGCCTGCAGATAATGTTATATTGGGAAAACTAATAAGAGGGGAGAAAAAACAAGAAAAGAGTATATCTCAGCAAAAACATCCAAATATTTTATGGTAAACTAAATAACTGCTGATGGACCAAACATGAAGAATTCATCCTCTGATATAAAGGAAACAGTACAATAAAAATAACAGACCTGCAGACTATCTGAGACTACTCCATTCAATCCATAATCAATTATAAGAGCCCCACCTCCATCAGAGCTTATTCTATCGGCAATGGTTTGGGTCAACTCCATTGCCTTGGGGCAAACCTCAATGTGATCAAGCTTTGCTATCTCTTCAGTCGCAGCCCACTTGCAGCGCTTCATCAGGAACAGAGTTGCAGGTGTAGGCTGAGGAGATAGAACAAAACGAAACCTGACCAATATTATGTAAAGAGTATCAAATAATTAATTTGTTTAGCAATTGCATCTGCACAGAGGCTAATGTCAGATAAAGTTCTAGATCTTTACGATGAATCTTCTGCCACATCAACCATCTTCTCATACCAGCCCCGAGAAGCCTTCTGTAGTTGAAGATAAATCCAGGATGAGAAAGTAGTTGAAGTATGCCAATGCAAACAAGAAGATACAACAGAGAGTTACTAGTATTAAACCTAATGGGCATAATGAAAAAAAATTCTGTAAACCTTCAAAACCTTCAAATTCTCATTTGATTTCAAAAGAAGTGCCCAAGCATAGATTTCTTTCTTGGCTGGCTAGATAGTTACCTTTTTTTTTTCTTTTTCTTTTTTTCTTTATTAGTAAGTTACACATGCATCTAGTGCGTCATGAGACTCATGAGCCCACGACTTCACCCTACACCTTGTTCTCATAATGGAATGAGATGCCATTTGAGCTAGAGCGATGGTTAGCTGGTTGCTTTCTTATGGTTCCAGTTTGTATTTTGCTAGCAGCTTCACTTTACTTGCTGTAAATTAACAGCTAGCTTGTACCCTACACAAAGGAACTCATTCATCCAAAACATATACCATAGAGATGGGAATCTTAGCCTAGGAAACATATATAAATGGTCAAAGTCAAATACACATGAATGTATATCCCTTGATTTCTTCCTTATTCGGAAACTAGTTTGGAGGTTGTATAACATTCCTCACATTTTCACTTCATCTAAAGTGGGGGACTACTGGGGGCATAAACCACATTATTGTCTTAGTTTTGCAGGGTGAAGTTTATGTGCTATTAAGCTATCATCATAAATTTTGAACCATCTATTATGATTAACTATTTCTTTTAACTTATTACACAGATGACATAATGGCTCATTGTTGATGAACCATAAGGAACAATCTTGTATGAAATATAATAACAGCCACTAAATAAACAAGATTAAAGCAGAAATAGAGTACAACATGTGACTAAACTAGACTACAAAAAGTCAAGGAACAGCTAAGGTTTCATAGAATTATGATACAACACTTGAATATCCAATATTAACCTAGGAATTTGATTAAACCTCTATCTCTTCCATTTTCATACAAATAACAGTTTGCATAAGTTTCCTGTCATTGATGGTAATTATATATAATATAACAAGAGACACAACTATCGTCCAGAACAACTCAAATTAATAAGACAAACCTGAAATTGATGAACTGGTAAAGCATCATAAAACTCATGGGCAATGATGATTGTAGGCACTGGAATTTGAGGAAGTAGAGGAAAAGTTGGTCAGGAAGATAGGAAAACAAACAGTCACATTGACTCTTAAAAATACAGGAAAACACGACACAGTTTGGTAATATCCCTCAGAGTCAAAATCAGAATTGATAATGAAGATATGTGTTAGGCCACACAATTATAAAGCCTGGTCAACAGAGAAACTTCTCCAATATGATAATACATTCAGCATTTCATAAATATTAGACACGGTAACTCGAAATCTCTATCAAATTGAATTGCTTGTAGAATATGACAATAGCATCATTGCTGTCAAATCAGGCATTCTGCTTGCCAATCACAGCTGATTCGCAGAATTGTAAATAAAACATCTGCCTCCAAAGAACTGACACCAAACATCTAATAGTCTCTTTGCCTAGTATGATTGCAATTGCAGCACAAAACCTTTAAAATGGAAAACATGAGGTAATGTAAGAAACAAGTGATTCATAAGATGATACCCTGAACATCTGGTTCATGTCCTCAAATATCATCCTATGAGATTACAGAACAAAAGTTTTGTCTAGGGATAGAAAATTAATATCTACTATCTAGAGAGATAAAAAGAGAGAGCAGCTTAGAGATCTTTTTACTCAATTTTCAGAACACATACAAACATTAATCACACACACACACATATAAGAATCTATCTATTGACTTGAACACTATTGTGTGTGTCTGCTTGTTTTAGATATTTTCATACATCCTGAAGGAACCTGCTCCAGTGCAGCATGCCATGTCACAGGAGTCCCAGTCAATGTGCTGACACTCCTTTTGTTAACCTTGTCATCGGTATTATCTTCATCCTCGCATTTCAAGTTTCTGTGCTGAAGCTTCTGCAGTGTTGGGCTACATTCCACCATATGTATTTGTAATGATTCAGTGAAGTTCTTAAATTTGGAGGCACCCTACAATAAAAGCTACAGTTCTTCAACCTAAAACTTGAACCCATGCCATATGCTCATTAATTAAACAACAAGAAGAAGAACAAAAATCCAAGAAAGATGAAGGAATGTGAAGACAAACTAATGTTTTCACTTGAACATTAATGATTAATCAAAAAACAAAAATCCAAGAAAGAAGCTTGGCAAGGAATGTGGTCACTTACACGAAGAAGATCAACCATCAGAGTTCCTCGTCCTGGACCCAGCTCAACAAGGTTAACTTTATTTGGTTGTCCCATTTGCTCCCACAGGCACATGGCCCAAACACCAACCATCTGAAGTTACATAAGCAGGGCATGAGAAATCATTCTTCTTGATTGCAAATCTTCAAAAATGAAAGCAACTCAGATAATAATGTTCTTTTTCCTAGAAATTAAAGCCTTCTTCTTCCGTACTTTGTTGGATTGGAGTGCTGCTTTTCTGTCTCCCCCTTGTTTTTCTCTCTTGCACTTGTTTGATTATTGTATTTTGAATTGATTGTACTTCTCTCTTAGTACACCACCGGTGTACTAGATTTGCTTTTTTTCTAATAAAATTTTTCGTAACTTATCCCCAAAAAAAAAAAAATGTTCTTTTTCCTAATCTGTCCTAGAAAATTGAGAGGAGATATGAGTGACTGGAAGTTCAATAGTAAAAACTTACCTCCCCAAACATTTGGCTTACTTCAGGGGAGGTTATAAAATCACCCTCTGCTCCAAACACATCCCGATTAATGTAGAAACCAGCCTTAGGATTTGTCAAAACTTCCTCCATGTACTCAGCAATCGAAATTGGCCCACCACGGAACTGAGAACACAAAAGTAACAAGGACTAAAATCACAACTACAAGCCATTCCCTTATACAACAGAGCAATTAAGGCACATTTAAATGCTAAGTGGAAACAGAAATTACCAGAGTAGCACCAACATACCAAACTCTATAATTTGAATTTATAGCGGAACCAGAAATAAAAGCAAGTGAAATTCAATTTCAAAGTGTCACAATTTTTTGATATTCAGTTTCTTCTTATAACTGAATTGACCAATGACATACAAAACATAATCGAACACAAACCCCACAATCAAAATCATTAACTAATATTTTGTTCCTTTAGTTCCAATTAAAAAAAAAAAAAAAAGTAACCACTCTATACCTCCATTAGTTCCGAAGTGCCAAACCCATTAAAATTAGTATTGAATTTCAATCAGAGACACTACCAAAAACAAAAACCCAAAAAGCAAAAAAGGGTATTTTCCATAATGAGCTTGTCAATTTTCATATTGATGATAACGGCAATGTCCACACATCACACCAAAAACTGCACCGTTTTACACACAGAAAAATGCAAAACATTAAAGAGTGAAAAATGAACGAATTGCGAACCTTGATAATGCCTTTGAGATGCTTGACGAGCTCGGAGTCCGAAGAAGGCTCATGAGAATGCTCTGTCATATTCAAAATTCACCCACTACAAGTACGTATGTGTATATATGTGTAAGAAAGCTAGAGAGAGAGAGAGAGAGAGAGAGAGAGAGAGAGAGAGAGAGTTGTTATTGAGATTGATTGTTACCAGGTGGGTTGTAGAGGCCGGAGCGGTCGACGGAGACGGTGGCTGAAGGAGGAGAAGTGGAGTGGTTTGCATTGTCCTCTACGTGTTCGATGAAAGAACTGTTCGGGCTTTGGGACGATGAAGAAGAGGAAAAGAAACGAGGTGAATTTGATGGTGCGGAGTAGCGGTAAGCATTGGAGAGTCGACGACAAGAAGTGGGAGCTTGGAGCAGTAGACGTCTCAACATTTTTGTGATTTGTGATCTCTCTGAGTCTCCTGTATGAGCTTCAGAGGGAGTGGTATAAAGTGCGACTTCAAATGAATTGAAAATTGTGGTAAAATTAATTGCAAGGGTTCAATGAAACAATGCGTTGGGGATGTAGCTCAGATGGTAGAGCGCTCGCTTAGCATGCGAGAGGTACGGGGATCGATACCCCGCATCTCCACTTTTTGTTCTTCCTAAATTGCAATTGTTTTTAATATAACGTTTGTTTTTATTTTTCCATTTCTATTAATCTGATTTTTTTTTTATAAAAAAAATTCTTTTTTTCTTACAATACATGACAAGGAAAAATCCTAGCCACTTTATTTTAAATTAACATCCATAAGAAAACATGAGAAATTAAATGAAGATGATAAAGAAGATAATTCATGATCTTGCATAATGTTTGAACTCAACAGGCTTTGATGAAACCACCTTTTTTCTTTTTTAATTTCTTTTCCTTTTTTTTTTACAATACATGAAAAGGAAAAATCCTAGCCACTTTATTTTAAATTAACATCATTAAGCAAACATGAGAAATTAAATGAAGATGATATAGAAGATAATTCATGATCTTACATAACGTTTGAGCTCAATAGGCTCTGATGTAACCACTCATAAGCCTAAATGCTTAAATGCTCGCCAAAGATGTTCAAAAATATTCATAAAATATATATAATGAGAAATTAAATGAAGATGATGTAGAAGATAATTCATGATCTTGCATAACATTTGAACTCAACTGGCTTTGATGAAACCGCTTTTTTTTTTTTTTTTTTTTTTTTTTTTACAATACATGAAAAGGAAAAATCCTAGCCATTTTATTTTAAATTAACATCCTTAAGCAAACATGAGAAATTAAATTAAGATGATATAGAAGATAATTCATGATCTCACATAACGTTTGAGCTCAATAGGCTCCGATGTAACCACTCATAAGTCTATGTGTAAATGCTTGCCAAAGATGTTCAAAAATATTCATAAAATATATAAAATGAGATTAAAAAAAAAACCACAAAACCTCAAATATGACCAAAATATCCCCATTAATATATAAAATGACTAAAATACCCCCTCATTAAACATTTGTACTACCATTAAAAAAAATAAAATAAATAAGCTTTAATATATAGCCCCCATAGTTGAAAAGGTCCTAGACTCTTTAGTGCATTCTAGTGGATGTGAAGTGACAAGAAAAATATAACAAGATTGGTATGAAAGTCTGTTTATCACGAGCTATTTTGTTTAGTTTTTAAACTTATTTTGTTTAAATAAAATTTTTTAAAACCTCACTTTTTCAAGTATAAGTATACTTTTTGAACTCAATTTCATAATAATAATAATAAATGAAAGACCAAATAAACCGAAATTCGATGGTAACATCCCACCATGCTCCATAGCCAATGTCCACGATGGCTCACTCTAGCAACACTAACCCGATGGTAGCCCTTTCTCTTTTTGGTGGCTTCACTCACCTATCAGTAATTTTAATATAGCCTTAGGTCGCCCCCTCCAAACTCCTACCACAAAGCCACAACTCATATGGTCCCATACTAATGAGCTGCATCTGATTCCTGGACGCGGTGGTTGGCTTTGATACCAAATGTTAAGAACCCATAAATAAAATTCACCCTTAAAAACCAACTTGCAAAGGGAGAGTGTCTAAGAGCTTATAAACACATGACTAATCTTACACTTAATCCATGTGGGACATTAGGATCATAACATTTTTGCCCTAACAGGGATACAAGAAAGCTCAAGATATGAACCTAACTATAATATTGATTTTTTATTGTATGGCCTACACTTCACCTAATGGATTCGATATTGGTCCATCATTTTTTATTCTATCATTGTTAAAATGGTTCTTATAACTTATGCTGCCTTTTATTGGTAAGGATATACTTTCACAAACACCTCCTTCCTTTGGAGGCACTAAGGCGGTTAGCATAGAGTATCCAAAGAACAGGGCAGAGCAAGCTTCAACTGAAATCATTCTCATTCTCCTTACTCACGAGAAAATACACCATGTATTCGATGTGTGTTTCTTCTCTCTTACATAGAGGTGGACCCCACACGTGTGGGGTCAACTTCCATGTGAGAGGGAGGATACATGCACTAGATGCATGGTATACCTCCTCCATACCCACAACTGCTATATGAGGTATGTGAAACTCATTTCTATTAAATCCTTGACTATTATATTCCCTTTCATTGGCCAATATCTAAACTCACAAACATATTCTCTTTCATGATACCTTTGGTAAATGTTTAAGTTCATTGGGCGTCGAGGTGGTTAGCATAGAGTATCTAAAGAGCAGGGCAGTGCACGAATCCAACTGAAATCATTCTCATTCTCCTTACTCACGAGAAAATACACCATATATCCGGTGCATATTTCTCCTTTAAGTACATAACTAATACGCACTTAAAGACAATATTTTAAGAAAACCTTAAAACAGGTATTAGAAAAATTAAGGATTGCATATTAGATTAATTTATCTATTATAAATTTTATCCCAACATAAAACTTGAAAAATATTATGCAAGTTGAAGTTCAAATCAAAATTATATACAAACCACCATGATGTTTCCAGCTGTCGTCTCAAATGTATCAATTGTCTTCAATTGATTATCAAAAAAATTGTCTTCAATTATATCGTATAACTCGGCAAATCAATGGGTCTTAAGTCAATTGGACAAAATTGCTAAATGCCCTGTTTGGGCAAACTAAGCAGCGTTTTGCCATATTTTTCAAACTAATTAGGGAAATGCCCCTCTTTTGAAACTCGATTTGCTCAAAATCGAGTTATAAAAAAAAAATTTCTAGAGTCCTATAGCAGCGTTTTTAAGGACATATAGTGACGTTTTCAGGACCTATAGTGACGTTTTGTAACTCAACCTCCATTAGATCGAGTTATAGGCAATTTTTTAATTTTCTTTTTACCTATAACTCGATTTCATATAGGTCGAGTTACAAAACGCTACTATAGGTCCTGAAAACGTCACTATAGGCTCCTTAAAAACACTGCTATAGGGCCTAACTCGATTTTGAGAAAATCGATTTTCAAAAGAGGGGCATTTCCTTAATTAGTTTGAAAAATAAGACAAAACGCTACTTAGTTTGCCCAAACAGGGCATTTAGCAATTTTGTCCTAAGTCAATTCAATTAAAGTTTTACTGTTTTGACTCAATAATTTAGTAGTTTCCATCAACATGTTTAAGCAGTGCAAATTTCCTTGATACAAAAGATACGAAATAATTAAATTGATAAATCATACCTCTGAAGCATTTACCACATACACCTCTCGAGACTCACACTGACTAGATCAGAAAATAATTTGAGGGGGAGGATTGAAAATAATAGTTAGGTTGAAGTTGCATTTAGTGTAACTCTAAATAATTTTATACCACCTAATATGTAACTCTAAGCAATGTTACATCACCTAATGTAACTCTAAGCAATATTATTAAATTCATATTTTGAAAACTTCATCATTGAATTATATATTCTTTATATTCTTAACATGCATGCCAATTGGATTATTCATTTTTTGATTCATAAACTCATCTTTTATATATTATTTTAAACTACAAAAACATGAATTTAAATAATTAATTGATGAGATGGCTATTGATTTTTGATTACCTTAAATTATTGCAAATATAGAGAATAAGCAAAAATAATGAAATCTAACGTTGAATTTGTCAAAATTTATTTAAAAAAATTGAGTAATGTAACTTTGCTTAAAGTTACACCATTATGTAATTTGAACTCAACATATAAAAGTTTATTGAAGGAAATTTTGATTTGCAGTCAGTATTCTTACTCAAAAGCAATATGTTATCAATACAATATTAACGCATTCCATCGCCTCTGATTTTCCAATCTCACTCACCCTTTTTTTTTTTCTTGATAATCAAGAATCATTAAATAACCAGTCTGGAAAAACCAGCAAACAAAGGACAAAGCCCAGAATCCAGATACAACGACCAACAAGGCCTCACAAGGGAAAGGCAGCATCAACAAACAACAAAATCCCTAAGCTCCAACTATTGGTGCTACAATAACAAACTACTTAACACAGTCTTTCATCCCCATATATTTAAAATAAAAGGGAGTGCAATGAAATTCCATAAATCTCTCAAAAATCAACAAAAAAAGAAGAGAGGGGGGGGGGGGGGTGGTAGGGACAAAACAGTGGTAGAGAAATTAGGGTTTCTTTTGATTCCTACCTTAAAAAAAATCAAAACGATTTTAGGATGAATAACTTTTCTTTTCTTTTTTTGCATTTTATAAACTAACCTGTTCTACCCGTAAACACGTTCATATTATACTTAAATTAAGGGTCAAAATTAAAACAACACCGTGTTAATGTTAATGGTTGAGATTTGCACTAAAAATTCAGGGGTACCATAGGTTTTGACACAAAGGTAAAAGGAGTGAGTGCCATCATTACTCTTTTCTTTTTCTTTATCCTTTTCCTTTATAATATATATATATATATATATATAATAATAATAATAATAATAAACTATATATTTGGTCTCTATTCTTTATACCATATTTCAATTTGTTCTCTATCATTTCAATTGTGTCAATTTAGTCCATATCTTTTGAGTGTTGTGTCAATTTAATATCTAACGTTATGTATTGAGTGAAAATTACTAGCATGGCAAGTGGCCAAAATAAAAAATTAGTTTCTGTTGATGCAATAATAAACTAATTTTTTATTTTAACCATTTGTCGCTTTAGTAATTTTCATCCAAGAGATAATGGCAGGGGCTAAATTGACATGGCACTGAAAGGTTAGGGACCAAATTAAAACAATTGAAAAGTTAAAGACTAAATTGAAATATAGTGTAAATGATGAAAGCTCAAAAATGTGTCGAAAACACAAGAGCTGTTTAGACCCCCAAATTAAAGAAACGACTTGGTTGATTTTATACTAACTTAATACTAAGTGCGGAATAGTGTAAACACAAGTGTATAAGCAAGACAACTACTCTAATCCATACTTAAAGCAACACAGCAGTAAAAATGAAATGAACAAGAGTAGGGAAGAGAGATGCAAACACAAATAACACCGAGACGTGTAATCGAATAGGAAACCGAAGAACTCGGTGAAAAACCCCTCCGCCGCCCTCCAAGCGGAAATCGATCTACTAGACAATCAGTTGGGATACATGGGTTAGTAAGAGACTCTCTAAGCCTAATCTATCCGATGTACTTAAGCCCTCCAAGCTCCTACTCCAACAAGACTTCTTAGAACTGTGTCTTGTCTAGCTCTCCGGATCCCGCAACAAGCTCCATGTTGCATCTGCCATCTTTGGCTTCTTCCAATGCTTCCCAGCAGCACCAAAACTCCACTTGACACTCTCAAAGGGTGTGGTAAGTGTTTGGGTTATCAACCTCTCAATGTTGCATCTGCCATCTTTGGCTTCTTCCAATACTTCCTAACAGCACCAAAACTCCACTTGACACTCTCAAAGGGTGTGGTAAGTGTTTGGGTTATCAACCTCTCAATAGTATGGAAATGAAGAGGTAGGAGATGACGAAATTCCCAAAACAAATGTGTAGAGGATTGTGGGTATAACAATCTCTAACTCTCAAGGTGTTTGACTAGGGTTTTCTCTCAAAAGCTCTCATTTACATTTGTGGGTAATGTGGGTATAAATAGTGAAGGCACAGAAAGTGTGTATTAGACTGGACAGGCTGGCAGAATAAAATGCCTCGCAGGTGTCTCACAGGAAGGCCTTACCTGCGAGATACTCGCGAGACACAGCTGTCTCCATCTGGCCTGACTCTTTCTTCGCATTCCAGCATGTGCAAGGCACATGATATACTTCGCGGGATGCTAAGTCGCAAGATACTCGTGAAACCTTCTTCAGTCTTCAAATGCTTGAGTCTTCACACCACTCTCTCTATCACACAACCTTTACAATGAAATCCCACAATAAATATAGGGTACAACAGATTGAATAAAATTACAATCAAATTTGGTACGGAATAAAAGCCAACAAAACATATAGTTGTAAATTACAACTTGATAATGGAAAACTAAATATGTACTTTATTCACATATTTATGAACAAAAAATATTTATTATATAGAATAAACTTATTACCGAAGGTTTTGAATTGCTGTTTAGCCTTCCACACACGGCTTTGACTTGTGGTTGAACTTTTAAAGTTCCTAAAATCAATATGGAAAATGTTAAAACTATAAACTATTTTACAAACTACGAAGGTAATGAATGGTTATTAGTAAATAAAAATATGATATTAACGGTGAACTCAAATAAGAATCAATTAAAGTTTGTCATATCAAAAATTTATAAAAACTTTTATAAATATAGCATTACTCTAATAAATATTAAAAAGGATAGGAGGGGGAGATTAAGTTCCTAGAAGGGAATTTTAAATGCTCCACATCGAAAAGCGTGATACTTTAGTCTTGAGCTAGAGATGGAAAAGGGGCGAGGCGGGGCCAAAACATGTTATCGAAACAACATATATAATTTGGAGCCTAGAAATGTTCAGAATTTAAATGTTCCATTGAAGGCTATGTGAGGTGCATAATATTCATTTTAATTCATGGCATATTATCAAAGCACAAAACACATCCAGAACAAATCATGGATATATTGAGAACAACCTATCAAGAAGCTCTGATACCAATGTTAAAAAAAATCGAACGTAAGTCAAGTTTACAGCTATACCGAATTATGCCCATAATAAGTGTTGCAAATCCATAAGGTTGTTCTACAATATCTCAAGATTCCTTACACGTCCAAAGATCCAATTGTGATTTTCTCGATCACAAATAAACACTCAACAATGGGTGTTTGTTACAAGAACAAAACACACTATGTCCACTACCTAAAAGCCCGCTCTTCACTGATAGAAAATGACCACACTTGTAACGTTTCAACATTTTAGCCGTACGTTCTTGCCTTAAAAGAGAAGGCCATGAATGCATGCAAAACTAATAAGACATCAATTTAAGTCGTGCCTAGAGGTGGCGAAATCCGACATGAGCCGTGAACACAATACAATACGAAGTTAACAAGTTACAAGTTGAGACTTTCAAAACACTCGACATTAGATTATCTATTTCACACTACATTCATTAGAATATCAATTTTTTTATCATCTCAAATCACATCTCTCTCTTTCTCAACCAAAAATCACTACCCTCGATCTAAAGATTTACTAAAATATTCATTTGTATAGCTATATTAATGTGTAAATTTACACAGTTATTATAGCATGAATTTATTTTTGCACAATAATGTATAGATTGATGTAGGTGCATTTTGGGATTGATTAGGTAAATTTGGAATCTTATACTATTTTGCAACTAATGCAAATGTTTTTACAATAATATCAATGTAAATTTACTATAGAGGAGGGCTAGGATTTTTGGAAGAGTGGCTCAAATGTAAAATTATAAAATTATACTTACTTTTTTTATTTATTATGACAAATTACAACTTACCCATCTGTGCTTTGCCCGAAATTCAACTTACGTACCGATGGTTTGATTTTTGACACTTTACCCACCTATAGTTCTTTTAATTAGTGCTCTGTAACCCACCTCCCCACTTGCCATTAGACTAACATCTTATATGCCAAAATCAGAGCACAAAACATATCAAACACCTTCTCTCCTCAAAACACTCTCACACTTTTTCACCCACTCAAAACTAAGGAAGAAGGAGAGCTGAAAACCTCTCAATTTTATGGGTCTGTTGGAATCATCTGGGTATTTCAGAGGAGGATTCGTCCATTATGGGTCACGTTGAACACATCTCTCAGTGCAAAGCAGGATCGGCTCTAAACATTTTGGGGCCTAAGGCAAGAACTAAAATGGGGGTTTTTTTTTTATATTTATGTATTAATTAAATTAATATTTTTATATTATAATATATTTCACTTAAAATCTATTTTCTTGCCTTTTTAGATGCAAATTGACTAATTAAATTTCTGTATTCAAGTTCTTCTAACATCTCCTTTTCAATCTATAATATAGCTAATCCGGTTAATCTTTCTTGGGACATTGTAGATCTTAGATATGATTTTATTAATTTTAAGTTTTTTATATCCAGATGCATATTTTCTAGTAGACATTTCTAATTAAACAATATATTTATAAAGATTAGAATAAAAAATAACTTATAAGTGTAGAGCAATAAAACTTGATTTATATAAAAAGTATTGTTGTAATTTCATCGAACAATAACAAGTTTTTAGCAATCTCAACTTGCATAAATAAAAACTTATTCATTATATTACCAATAACTTGCGTTTATATATATATATATATATATATATATATATATATAAACGGAAGATTAAAATTAAAAAAAAAAAAATCCAAGCCCAGCAAGAAGCCCAGCCAGACAAGAAGATGGCCACACACACGTCTTATGAGATAAGACCACCCACTAAAAACAAAACAGATCCTATTACACCTATAACAAAAAAAAAATAAAAAAAATAAAAAAAACCTACTACTTCATGTCCCAATGACCAGCAACTCAAGTAGAATAGAAACAGGCCCAGCACCCAGCGGCCTCAAGCAGTCTTATACAAATAAGAAGTATACCTCAAAAAAACGCATCTGCAAAATCAAATAAGAAAGAGAAACTATACCTCGGTCCTCAATTTAGAGTCTTCAGATGCGATCGGATGAACATAAGGATTTTAGATTAGGATTTAGGATCAGTGGAGAGAAAGAATGAGAAAGGTGGAGAGCAAGAGTTGAGAGAAAGAGGCAGAGAGCAAGAATGAGAAAGAGAAACGGTAATAATTTTAGGGATTTGAGATTTCTTATTTGTTTTGTGGTTAATTTCTTGGACCGAATTTGTAGTTTATCTTATTGAATTTTAGTTTGTTTAGAGGATAATGATGTTATTTTTTGGGACAATTGATTTTATTTAGACCAAAGATTTTTTAGTGGTACCAATGTTTAGTTGGATATATCAGAATTTATGTTCTTTGATCACAAGGACGTGCCAGATTTTTTTGGATTCATTTGAAATTAAAATTTTTTTTTCTACTACCTCTTCTTTTCCAAAATTTTGAGGCCCTCCTTCCACTTGGGGCCTTAAGCAATGGCCTAATTGGCCTAATGGAAGGGCCGGCCGTGGCGCAAAGATCCAGATTATGATCATCTTTGACCAAATTTGAAAAAAAAAAAAAAAATTTGAGCATTGGTTGGTATCCAAATGGACAGCTAGCATATTCGTCCAAGGGGCTTTGTAAAATTAATGTTGGGGCATAATTTGCAGGGAGCAATGATAGAAGGGGATTCCAAAAAAGTTGCATGGATGCTTTGAGAAATCCCAAGTTGATTTTCTGATTGAAGCATGTTGATGCTAATTAAGCTGCTAATGTTAAGGTGTTTTGGTATTATAGGTGCATGATTTGTTTGTTTTGTTTGAATCTCAAGTCAAAACTAAGGTGCTTCAATCTTTTAAATTTCTTTAGGATAATATATGTTGGCTTATGTTTCTGGGATCATCATCTTCAGCATAGCTATGCATTTTGGTGAACCTGTCTAACCATCATCTGACATTTTAAATTATTTAGGTATCAAGCCCAACTTCAAGATAACTTAACATATCTAATTACCTCTAACATTGAGAGTACCACCAAAATTTTAAAGAGATAGATACACGTGCCTGAAAATAAACAGGGACTTAAATAATAAATAATTACATGAGAAATGTTCTGAGTCAAAAGTAATAAATAAAAGGATTAGCAGCAGGCAATAAACAGAAACTTAAATCTTTAATGGTCTCATTCCTTTTCGGTTTTGAGTGGGTGAGCAAGTGTGAGAGTGTTTTTGAGGAGAGAGGATGTTCGATCTATTTTGTGTTCTGATTTTGGCATATAAGAGCATTCACATCAGATCATCTAAATTCTTCTAAAATAAATCTACAGTGCAAATTTTACACATTTTAAGCAAAAAAATACCCACATCAGTGGGTGTAAAAATTTGTAAAACTATGAATATATTTCCATGAGCTATAGTACCCGTGTAAATATACACGGGTACTGTAGCTCGTGTATTTATTATTTTATTAATTTCCATTCGCAACAATTTTTCTCTCTCTTCTCCGTGCACAACGTTTTCAGCTCCTCATCTTCTTTTCCTCAGATGCACACAAACACACCCACACACAAACACATCCACACAAACACACCCACACACAAACAAACCCACACAGACACAATTTGGGTGAAGACACGATCTGGGTTGCCGGTTGAAGACACGATCTGGATGGCCGGTGAAGACACGATCTGGGTCGTCTGAGCTTGGTTCATGGATTGGCGGATGAAGACATGATCTGGGTTGCCGGAGCTTGGTTTTGGGTCGCCGAAGCTTGGTCCGTGGATCAGCCGGTGAAGAAAGGATCTGGGTTATGGAGCTTGGTTCATGGATCGGTGGGCGAAGACACGATCTGAGTCGTCGGAGCTTGGTTCTAGGTCGCCGACGCTTGTTCGTGGATCGGCCAGTGAAGAAAGGTTTTGGCTCGGCCAGTGAAGCAAGGACACGATGAAGAACTGATTTGGGTTGGTATTTTTTGAGAAAGAATGAGAGAAGGTAGAAAAGAGAGAGAGAGAGAGGTGATCTGTTCAGAAAAAATGAATAGAGAGAGAGAGAGAGAGTGCACGTATATAGGGAAGGGCAGTTGAGATAAATAATAAAAAAATGAGAAGAATGAATATTTTATTGAAATATCTTGTAAAATAAATAAACTGATGTAGGTGTTTTGTAAAAGTGATAGTGTAAAATAGAAAGATGAGGTTTTTTTGTGTAAAATAGACAGAAAATTTAGAAGAACTGATGTAGATACTCTAAGATGTTAGTCTAACAGCAAGTGGGGAGGTGGATAACGAAACATTAACAAAAAGAATCACAGGTAAATAAAATGTTAAAAATTAAACTACAGATAAATAAATTTAATTTTCAAACAAACTACGAATAAGTAAGATGAAATTCATCAAATCTATTATTATCTTAAGATCTTTTTTATTTATTATTATCTTAAGGTCAGCAGCCTGTGTCCCTTTTAGGCCACACATGGTTCCGGCTTTGAACACCCTTGCCAAATAACAAAGGATATCTAACAATATCGTTAGTTACCCGGTTTTGAAAGAATGTGTGAAACTAGCATCTCGAATGTCTAAAACTCGAGTTCCAAGACAAAAATCAAGTTTTTAAGTCTCGATTTGTAAGTGGATGGATCTGATATGGAAAAAAATCCACGTGGAACTCGAGTTTTAAAGACTCGAGTTCCATAAATTGCAGGAAAACGCCGCTATAGGGCTTAAAAATCGAGTTATAAATTTTTTTTCATAAAAACGCCACTATAGGGCTTTAAAACGTCACTATAGGGCTTTAAAACGCCATTATAGGGCTCCCAGAACCTGGTATTGATCACTTATGAAAATTTTTTGTAGGAAAACACCGCTATAGGACTTTAAAATGTCATTATAGGACTTAAAAACACCACTATAGAGGCGATCACACTAACATTTTTTTTGCATAGAACTCGAGTTTCTAAAACTCCAGATCTATGTGGCATTTTCAGTCCAAGTCACCAGCAAAATACTCGCAAAGCGAATCTTTGAAACTTGAGTTTTAATATGGATCTCGAATTTTTAAAACTCGAGATGCTATTTTTCATAATCTTTTCAAGCGTTGCTTAACTTACTACATTTTTAAGCTTTACAATTTTCCCTTTCCAGCTTTTGATAAAGGGGAAGTATGCGGGAATATGAGTCTTCCCTCTCACAAATGGGGTCCCAGCTGTGGGACAGTGGGAGGGAACTCATATTTCGTTGAGATGGTATATTTTTCCCTGGATAAGACGAGTGGAAGGTTCGAGTGTCGTGAAGGAGAGCAACTTATTTTTTTAATGGTCAGCTTTGTTAACATTTTTTTATTGCTTACCTAGGTACCTAGCTCTTTGACTTTGAGAGTGACGGGAGTAGTAGTTGGAGATCAGATGATGGAATTGCGTACGGTTCGTACTGCATAACTGGAGCCAGGGGATGACCGGCTGATGATAAAACTTAGATAGTGTGTATCTGATTGAAACTGGATGTGAGGCGAAGATAATAACTGTCTTTTATGATTTTTTTTTTTCTTTTTTTTCCAGTTGGTCCAATATATAAGATCGATATTAACAACGGTTACATGCAATTAAAGTTCATTGTGTGAATCTCGTCCGTTGATACTTGATGGACCACGCCCAATATGACCGGATTATTATTATTTGTTTAAATGACTTTATTTAAAAAATTATTTATAGAAAAGCTTTAGCGTTTTTATCTGTTGGATATCACACCAAGGACAAGAGGCACCAATGACTTGAAATCTGTGAATTTCCTTGTTAAATTGTTATTCGCCATAAATATATATTGTGGGGGGAGAAAAACTCAACCCAACTTATTGGGCCCAAGACCCTGAATGAGGAACACTTTTCATCCGAGGAGGCGAGGCCTTCAGTCAGAGGCCCATGTCAAAGGGGAATGCCTTAAGATGAGCACGTGTACTATCCGAGGAGATGTTCATATGTCCGAGTAATCCAACATCCTCGGATCCGAAGAGGTTTGACCCAACACGAGCATGAGAGGTTCAAGTGATCTGTTTGACAAGTGTCAAGAGGGAAAGGAACCTCGGACACACATGAAGATGACGGGAACAGAGAAATATCAAGGAGGCATACTTCAACCACCACATTTAATGCACTGCACCTGCCTTCCTGGCCGCATTTATGTGGATAAGACCCCTGAACAGTGCTTTCTCAGCTATCGCCACTCACATAAGGCTAAAAGTGGGGTGATGGGACATGCACTCAAATGGGTGCCTGGATGATGAACAAGTGGACGGAGGAGATGTAGGAAGGCAGTGCTATATAAGGGAAGGGTGCCTCTGATAGTGGGGATCGAAAAATAGGAGATAGAAAAGAATATATTTGATTCCTGTAGCTCCTGGAATTGTAATCCTAGATTATCAATGAAAAGCACCTCTTCGGACATGGCACTCATCAGTCCGAGAACACATTAATCCAAATCCTCCCATTGGTGTTGCCGTTTAATACTGTTATTTTCATCATTAGCCTAGCTCTTTCACCCACTCTCTACAAAATTTATTGTTTTGGGCTCGGTGAGCTCCAAATCCATACTTTCTTGGGCTTGGGCCGCAAAAACTGACCCCACAATTGGCGCCGTCTGTGGGGAGAGCTTGTGCAAGAGTGAAAACAACAGTTGATGATGGCAGGACAAGGTGAACAACAAGCAGAATCCAGGGCATCCCAACACGTGGACCATTTTGCCAACCTAGAGAGGAGACAAAATCGTGAAGGTAGCGTACACACAGTGCGCCTTAGCCAGGGCCAATCACAGAGCGGAAGTCACATGTCCCACGCAAAGAAGAACCGCGACTTGTAACTGGAAGTAGAAGAACTAAAGAGAGAGCTGCGCCATGCAAAGAGGAGACGGGCTTCCTCATACTCTGAGGATGATCTTGATGATGAGCAGAATGTCTCTTATCAGCACAAATCCAAGACACCAGCCAGCGAGTCCTACACTTATGAGGAGGAATCCCATCGTAAGAGGCAACGTAGAAGTCCATCACACGAGGACATGGAGAACGATGCCATGAACAGGGCTCTGAACCAGATATCTAAGTCGCCCTTCACGCGCAGGATAGAGGAGGCTAGACTCCCTCGGCGTTTTAACCAGCCAACGTTTACCATCTATAATGGTAAGACTGACCCCGTGGAGCATGTGAGTCATTTTAACCAAAGGATGGCTGTCTACGCCAGAGACGAAGCCCTGATGTGCAAGGTTTTCCCTTCCAGTCTGGGGCCTGTGGCCATGAGGTGGTTTGACGGCTTGAAGGCAGGCTCCATCAACTCCTTCAAAGAGCTCACTCAGGCATTCGGCTCCCGTTTTGTCACATGCCGAAGAGCGGCCAGACCTTTCTCTTCCCTGCTATCCTTGTTCATGCAGGAAGGTGAATCCTTGAAGGCATATTCAGATAGGTACTGGGAGATGTTCAATGAGATGGAAGGTAACAATGATGCAATGGCCCTCAGCACATTCAAGCTCGGCCTCCCTACTGATCACGGTTTGAGGGCATCTCTATCTGGCAAACCGGTCGCAAACGTGCGTCAGCTAATGGACCGCATAGAGAAGTATAAGAGGGTTGAAGAAGATCAGCAGCAGGGCAAGGGAAAGGACAAGGTTATCTCTCAGGAGAGGAGGGATTCGCGGTCGGACCGTTACAATTATAATAAACCGCGGAGGGATTTTGCCGGGCAATCAGGATCGATGAATCCTCAATCGGTCAACACCGTGTTCAAAGAGCCAGTACACCAGGTCCTGGAAAAGATCAAGAACGAATCATTCTTCAGGTGGCCGAACAAGATGATAGGAAACCCCGAGAAACGCAACTATAATCTCTACTGCCAGTACCATCAAGACCATGGGCATACCACGGAGGATTGTAGGAGCCTGTGGGATCACCTGGACCAACTGGTCCGCGATGGTAAATTGAAACACCTCCTGCACCCCTCCAGCGGCCGAGGGCAGACGGGATCAGGGCCACGCAAAGATGACCCCCCAAAGCCGCCGCTAGGGACTATAAACGTCGTTTTCGCCGCGCCAGGAAGAACAGGATCCTGGCCATTGAAAGTTATGTCAGTAGGTCGACCACCCGTAGGGGAGCCAAGCCGAGGACCTAAGAGAACTAAGTCTGGTGCCCCGTTGGTCATGGGATTCTCGGACGAAGACATGATTGGCACCATCCAACCCCATGATGATGCACTAGTTATCACCCTCAGGATAGGAGGGTACGATGTAAAGAGGGTGATGGTGGACCAAGGCAGTGCTGTGGAGGTAATGTACCCAGACCTCTACAAGGGGCTAGGCCTAAAGCCCCAGGACCTGACGCCGTACGATTCCCCCCTCTTGAGCTTTGAAGGAAGGCCTGTCGTTCCGAAAGGCCGGATACGCTTACCAGTGCAGTCTGGCACCGAGGTGGTGGAGTTAGATTTCATAGTTGTGGATGCATATTCGCCCTACACGGCACTCGTGGGCAGACCTTGGATTCACGCACTTGGGGCTGTTCCTTCTACTTTGCACCAAAAGGTCAAATATCCGTCAGAAGGGCAGATACGCGAGATCCGAGGAGACCAGTCTGTTGCTCGTCAGTGCTTGGTAGCTGCCATTCAGCATAAGACCTCAGCCGAGTCCTCGGACGCAGCCGGGAGGGATTCATAGCAACTACAGTCTCGGGGATTGCCCTTTGAAGAACCAGATGAAGGCACTCGATGTGAGGATCTAACAAAAGTGGTCATTGGAGATGATCCTGATAGGTTCTTTCAAGTCGGATCTCAGCTGCCTCTTCAAGAGAAGGAAGAGCTGATAGAGTTCCTTAAGCGAAATCTCGATGTGTTTGCCTGGAGTCCTTACGAGGCCCCAGGGGTAGACCCGGAGTTTATATGCCACCACTTGAAGGTGAATCCACTGATCACCCCCAAGAAACAGCCCATTCGGCGCCCATCCAAGGAGCATGCTGATGCAGTAAGAGACGAAGTAGCGAAACTCAAAGTGGCCGGGGCTATCAAAGAAGTTTTTTATCCCGAATGGCTGGCAAATACCGTGGTGGTGAAGAAGAAGAGTGGGAAGTGGCGAGTATGCGTAGACTTCACGGATTTGAATAGGGCATGCCCCAAAGATCCGTTCCCAATGCCAAAAATAGATCAGCTGGTCGATGCCACTGTCGGCCACCCTCGGATGAGCTTCCTAGACGCCTTCCAAGGCTACCACCAGATACCATTAGCCCCGGATGACCAGAAGAAGACTGCATTTGTCACCCCTATTGGCAACTACCACTATAAAGTAATGCCGTTTGGCTTGAAGAACGCGGGAGCTACCTACCAGAGGATGATGACGAGGATGTTCGAGCCACAGCTGGGCAAGAATATCGAGGTTTACATAGATGACATGGTGGTGAAGAGCAAAGTTATAGCCGAGCATGTGAAGGACCTTGAAAGTACCTTTGAGATTCTACGAAAGTACAAGCTACGATTGAATGCTTCTAAGTGCTCGTTTGGGGTAGGGTCCGGAAAATTTTTAGGATACATGGTCACGCACAGAGGAATCGAAGTCAACCCCGACCAGATAAAGGCCATCAACGATCTACGAGCTCCTCGAAACCCCAAGGAGGTTCAGAAGCTAACCGGAATGACCGCTGCCCTCAATCGGTTCATCTCTAGATCAGCAGACAGGTGTCGTCCCTTTTTCTCCCTACTCAACAAGTGGAAGGGATTCGAATGGACTGAGGAATGTGCTTCTGCATTCCAGCAACTCAAGGATTATCTGGCTCGGCCACCTATCATGTCCAGTCCTGAGCCTGATGAGGTACTGGTCGCCTACATCGCTGTAGCACCCTATGCAGTGAGCCTGGTGTTGATACGATCAGATTCTGGTGTGCAAAGGCCTGTTTATTACGTAAGCAAGGCGCTGCATGAGGCCGAGATTCGCTACTTGCCTCTGGAGAAGGCTATCCTAGCAGTAGTGCTGGGCACACGGAAGCTACCTCACTACTTCCAAGCCCACACGGTCATCGTTCTCACACAACTCCCACTCAAAGCTATACTCCGAAGTGCTGATTACACCGGTCGGATTGCCAAGTGGGGTACAATCTTAGGGGCTTTCGATATAAGATATATGCCCCACACATCGGTCAAGGGACAGGTCCTCGCAGATTTGGTGGCTGAGTTCACGGAGCCCCAGTTAGAAGAAGTAAAGCCCACGTCAGGCATGGATGAGAAATCAGTTGGCATGATCTCCCAACAGAATCCCTCCCATTGGGAAGTGTACGTTGATGGCGCGGCAAACCAAAGAGGATCTGGAGTTGGGCTGGTACTGATATCCCCCGAGAAAATCACCATCGAGAAGTCATTAAGGCTGGACTTCTCGGCAACGAATAATGAGGCGGAGTATGAGGCCCTACTGATGGGAATGACAATGGTCCGTAAAATGGGTGGGAAATCCGTGGAATTGTTCTCGGACTCAAGATTGGTAGTAGGTCAAGTACAAGGCGAGTTTGAGGTAAAGGACGAAAGAATGCAGGGGTACCTGGGTCGTGTCAAACAGCTGCAGTCAGGGTTCGACTTTTTCAGTTTGCTGCACATCCCCAGGAGTGGCAACTCACATGCTGACTCCCTGGCCACGCTTGCCACCTCTTCGGCACAAGACCTGCCAAGGATCATCCTCGTCGAGGACTTGCACAGGCCCATGGAGGCGAAGTCAGGGGCAGTCCAGGTTCACCAGGTCAGAGCCGGGCCGTGCTGGATGGACCCCCTAGTCAGATTTCTCAAAGAAGATGTATTGCCTGAAGACAGGGGAGAAGTTGATAAGATTCGAAGGAAGGCGACTAAGTTCTGGTTATCCGAGGACCAGAAACTATACAGACGCTCCTACTCGGGGCCATACTTGTTGTGCATGCATCTTGAGGAAACCGAGACGTTGCTAGAAGAGCTGCACGAAGGAATCTGTGGGAGCCACACTGGGGGCAGGTCCTTGGCTCACCGAGCCCTCACCCAAGGCTATTGGTGGCCTAACATGCAAAAGGAGGCACATGAATACGTTAAAAAGTGTGATCAATGTCAGCGCTTCGCTCCAAGCATTCACCAGCCAGGGGGAAACCTTAATCCGCTATCTAGCCCATGGCCTTTCGCCCAATGGGGCTTGGATATTGTGGGACCCTCCCCCAAAGCTGCAGGAAACAAGAAGTACCTCCTGGTCGGAACAGACTATTTCACCAAGTGGGTTGAAGCTGAGCCCTTAGCCAACATCAGAGACGTTGATGTGCAAAAGTTCGTGTGGAAGAATATTGTCACCCGGTTTGGAGTTCCTCACACTCTCATCTCGGACAACGGCTTGCAATTTGATAGCAGGGCATTCAGGAACTACTGCAGTGAGCTGGGAATTATGAACAGATACTCCACTCCAGCCTATCCCCAGGGTAATGGACAAGCAGAAGCCGTCAACAAGGTCATACTGAATGGCTTAAAGAAGAGATTAGATGATGCGAAGGGCAAATGGGTAGACGAACTGCCGCACGTACTTTGGACTTACAGGACTACGCCTCGTAGGTCTACTGGGGAGACCCCCTTCTCAATGACCTATGGGGCTGAAGCTGTCATTCCTTTGGAGACCGGGTTCCCAACGATGAAAACTAGTTCATTCAGTCCGGCCGATAACGATGAGCAACTACAGAAGAGCTTAGACTTGATTGAGGAAAGGAGGGAGAATGCAATGGTTCGTCTGGCACATTATCAACAGAAACTCAGGCAAGGCTATGATGCTAACGTAAAGCTAAGGCCACTAGAGCCTGGTGATCTAGTGTTGAGGAAAGTTGTAGGCACCGCAAAGAACCCGGCTTGGGGAAAACTTGGACCCAATTGGGAAGGACCATATCGTATCACCTCAGGAGCAGGCATTGGGGCATATTTCTTAGAAGACCTAGATGATCATGTAATACCGCGCCCATGGAATGTAAATAACCTCAAGAGGTACTTTTATTGACCAAATCTCTTCTTCAACCGACGTGTCAATTCTCTGCGTAAAGTATTCTCTCAAGTGTTTAAACTTAAATCCAATCATGCCTGTAGTCCTCGGACCAGATGATTTGGGTTAGTTAGCACTCAGTTAAGTTCTATAGTGTTTAAACTTAAATCCAATCATGTCTGTAGTCCTCGGACCAGATGATTTGGGTTAGTTAGCACTCAGTTACAGTTCTATAGTGTTTAAACTTAAATCCAATCATGCCTGTAGTCCTCGGACCAGATGATTTGGGTTAGTTAGCACTCAGTTACAGTTCTATAGTGTTTAAACTTAAATCCAATCATGTCTGTAGTCCTCGGACCAGATGATTTGGGTTAGTTAGCACTCAGTTAAGTTCTATAGTGTTTAAACTTAAATCCAATCATGCCTGTAGTCCTCGGACCAGATGATTTGGGTTAGTTAGCACTCAGTTTAAGTTCTATAGTGTTTAAACTTAAATCCAATCATGCCTGTAGTCCTCGGACCAGATGATTTGGGTTAGTTAGCACTCAGTTACAGTTCTATAGTGTTTAAACTTAAATCCAATCATGCCTGTAGTCCTCGGACCAGATGATTTGGGTTAGTTAGCACTCAGTTACAGTTCTATAGTGTTTAAACTTAAATCCAATCATGCCTGTAGTCCTCGGACCAGATGATTTGGGTTAGTTAGCACTCAGTTACAGTTCTATAGTGTTTAAACTTAAATCCTATCATGCCTGTAGTCCTCGGACCAGGTGATTAGGGTTAGTTAACACTCGAATACAGTTGAATCCCATAATCCTTGAACCAAACGACAGGTTAGTCGATACCCCCCCGCGCAGCTGTTGTCGCTGGGGTTTAGTGCTAAAATTCCTGATTGCGTTTAAATTGATTCTAATTTATAAATGTCTTCCTCCGTTATGTTTAATTCGAAACCGAGGGGTAATAACTTATGTTTTACTTGGAAGGACATGCGAAACTCGCGTATATACTTATTCTAATCATTACTCATCAATAACTCTTATTCGGCCTATCCTTTTCAATTTTAATTTTGATTACTCACACCACCAGTATGATGTATCAGTCAAGTTATTTACATTATTATGTCACAATTGCAATGTATGGTTGTATGTACGGCAATAGTAAGTGATAAAGCATGTATCAAAGACATCAAAGACAAATAGGGAGCCATTCCATTCAAGGAAAAATATATACTTAATCAGCAAAACACGAAAGGAAGAATTACAACTTCTTAAACAAAGAACAAAAAGTGCAAGTGCAAAATAAGAACCCTATATATCTATTCTTTCGCTGGAGGAAGCACAGGGTCAGCAGCCTGGCTTGTCCGAGCAGTAGCTTCAGGAGGCTTGTTCCTTGGGCTCAGAAGAAATTTTCTCTCCGCCTGACCCTTGGCCTTTTCCTTTGGCTGGTTCAGCTGGCTTATCTTTGGCGCCTGGCTGACCAGTTTCCTTGCTTGCACCAAGGGTGGACGGAGGAGCTTGGCTGGTCTGGCTTGGCCGAGAAGCCTCAGGAGGCTGGGGGGCAGAGGGATCATCCACTGGGATCTCTTGGATATCAGGATCATAGTAGATGCTCCCAGGTAACCTCAGGGGAGAGTCTGAGGGTACCCCAGCTGCGTCCAAGGCTTTTTCCCAAGTTTTGTCGCAGTACTCGCGACAAACTGAGGCAAACTGCTCAGTGAGTTACTGCGCTGTCACATCTGCCCCCAACTGGTACGCTGCCTTCTTCTCGGTTCAATTGACTCCTTGGCCAATTGAACCTTTTGCTCGGCTGCTTTGGCGTTCTCTCTAGCCTTCTGCAGCTCGGCCCTGAGGCCTTTCACCAGCTCCCGTTCGGTCGCAAAATTAACCTCTGAGGCATTCAGCAGTTTTCGCTGCTCCTCGACCTGTTTTTCAACACTTTTAAGCCCAGCATCGAGGCTTCGCTTCTGGGAGATCACCTCTTTAAGCTCCTCGGACATCTGAGAATGCTCCTCCTTCAGCTGTCCAAGGGATGCCTCTGCCTCAAGCCGGGACTGGGTTGCTGCTTGGGTTTTGATCCAGGACTCCTTGTTCAACCCCTCAGCCACATAGACTTGCTGAGTAATCTGCATGACAACACTTTCAATGTTAAGAAGAGAAACGAAGCCAATCAGGTATAAAACTTAAACTCTTAAATGGTGCACTTACCATGGCTAAGTCCCTCTTAAAAGACATGAAGAGCTCCTGCTGGTTGAAGCGCTTGTAGGACTCCATGTCGTGGGGGAGGAGGAGTGGTTGTTGCAGGGCTTCGGCGACATAGCCTGCCCTCCCTCCGTCATAATTCCTGAGGGAGGTATCCCACAGGATTGGAGCGCCATCCAGCTCCAACTTGGGAGACCAGATTCGCGGTCCTCCCCCTCGGCGTACATCTGCCACTAAAGCCTCTTCTCGGCTTTCAGTGGATGAGGCCCTATAGGCTCGGCTGTCCTTCACCACTTTCTGCTGCTTAGCCCCCTTGTCTGGCAGCACTTGTTTTTCCCCGACCTCAAAGTGGGGCCTCTTCTTCCTTAAGTCTGGAATGGGCTTCAGACTTGGGTCAGGAACCTGCGTAGGCACTGGAGGCAGTGTCACTACTACTTTTGATGTCCCAGCATCTTTCTGCTCGGACTTTTTCCCCCTGCCCTTCATCAAACTCCTCAGGTCCATATTGTCGTCCGAAGAGCCTTCAGAATGAGCAGCTAACAGATTAAGGTGAATGCCCGATTGCCTGTCGGTATCCTCCTCAGCGTCTGAAACCTCTATCACTCGATCGGCCCTTGAACCCTCGCCCCCAAACTGGAATCTATCTATCTGTTCCTCTAGCGAGGAGGCGGAAGAACCAACCCCTTCGCCTTCAGCTGCCTGTCCGAGAGGGACTTGCTGGAGTGGTTGGACGAGAGGGGGTATAGCTTGAGGGCGTGGATGTGGTACGGGTTCTAGATCATATGGCGCCAAAAAACCCTTCCAACCAACGTCAATACGGGCAAGGCGGGGGTCTCCTTGAACAATTGCGTTGCCGACTGGTTGGAAACCCTTTGGATTTCCTGTGTAGCCCAGAATAAGAGGAGCCGATCGGAGCTGTCCGTCCTCGCTCACGAAAATCTCAGATCTCAACAGGAAATTGAGGGCGGCGACGTTCGTAAGACTTAGCCGAGGAGCTACGAAATTCTTATCTGTTCCAAGGCACAGCAAAGCTATGTTAGAGACTCAAAAATAGTAGTACAAAAGGAACCAAAAACGATTAAAAGACGAGGACCCTAGGCCTATGGTTAGTGTGCCTAAATCTAACATGGCCCACCTGGTTTTCCATGCTTGGTTGGGCAGTGATGGCCGTCATGCCATGCGCCCGAGACGATCACATAGTCGTCTTTCATCCCTTTGTTGGATTTGGGGAGGCAAGAAATGAGCCTGACCACGTCCGACCGGGATTTTAAGTAATATCCCGGGTCTCGCTGGCTGTGGTATTCGTACAGATGTACTACGTCGAGCCAGGTGAGGCCCAATCCTAGGTGAAGGTTAAGGTCCTCAATGGCCCCTAGAATCCTAAACATGTTGGGTGCACACTGCCAGGGAGTGAGCCTATGGTTTCGGAGATAGTTAATGGTGATGGGACCCATGGGGATGGTCATTCCCCCTTCTTTGAAGGCGATAAGGGGAATAACTACTTCTCCCGTCTTCCGGTCTGTTAGAATCTTTTCTGGGGGGCAATACCTCACACCCACGTTGGGAGGTATGCGGTACGCGGCCCTAAATGCTTCTAGTTGTTCAGGGGTATCCACCATGTACTCGAGCTTTCCCATGGTGCTTAGATGAAACTGTTGGCCGAAGAGAAAACTAAATGGTTTGGTGAACGATGACTCACCGGGGCTAAATCGGAAAGAGGATTTCAGGCTTGTAGGAGGGTTCTTGATGACTCTGGGGAGGCCTGAAAGCAGCGACTGAGAGGTTTGGACGGAGCGGCGCGTCTGTTCTCTCTGGAGCATCTGAAGATTTGCAAAGTGAGGAAGAAATAATGTCCTCTGAAGCTTTATACGGGGTCAAACGAAGGGTCAGGGGCACTCCCGCCCAAATTTCGAAGAAAAACCACAGCCGTTGGATCAGTCAGTCACCATTGGATATGAAGGACGAAGCGCCACCTGGTGCAATTAATGCAGCGCCTGGGGAATAAGGAAACCGCAGCGGCATTAATGAAGCGACAGTTCCTATACTTATGCACGTGCCAGTTCAAATTTGCCTGTTTACAAACTTTTGCTCCGTGGCAAGTCAAAATCCTACTTTTTCTCTTCGGATGTTAATGAAAAACTACAATTTTGAGGGGCTAATGTGGGGGGAGAAAAACCCAACCCAACTTATTGGGCCCAAGGCCTTGAATGAGGAACACTTTTCATCCGAGGAGGCGAGGCCTTCAGTCAGAGGCCCATGTCAAAGGGGAATGCCTTAAGATGAGCACGTGTACTATCCGAGGAGATGTTCATATGTCCGAGTAATCCAACATCCTCGGATCCGAAGAGGTTTGACCCAACACGAGCATGGGAGGTTCAAGTGATCTGTTTGACAAGTGTCAAGAGGGAAAGGAACCTCGGACACACATGAAGATGACGGGAACAGAGAAATATCAAGGAGGCATACTTCAACCACCACATTTAATGCACTGCACCTGCCTTCCTGGCCGCATTTATGTGGATAAGACCCCTGAACAGTACTTTCTCAGCTACCGCCACTCACATAAGGCTAAAAGTGGGGTGATGGGATATGCACTCAAATGGGTGTCTGGATGATGAACAAGTGGACGGAGGAGATGTAGGAAGGCAGTGCTATATAAGGGAAGGGTGCCTCTGATAGTGGGGATCGAAAAATAGGAGATAGAAAAGAATATATTTGATTCCTGTAGCTCCTGGAATTGTAATCCTAGATTATCAATGAAAAGCTCCTCTTCGGACATGGCACTCATCAGTCCGAGAACACATTAATCCAAATCCTCCCATTGGTGTTGCCGTTTAATACTGTTATTTTCATCATTAGTCTAGCTCTTTCACCCACTCTCTACAAAATTTATTGTTTTGGGCTCGGTGAGCTCCAAATCCATACTTCCTTGGGCTTGGGCCGCAAAAACTGACCCCACATATATATATATATATATATATATATAAATTCAAAAGATAATTATTTATTAATATTTTATCTTAAGCACAAATATTTCACAATAGTTTACAATAAATTTAATGTGGCATGTTGTTACTTGCTGTTTTTAGTGAACAAAAAAATAATTTTAATAGTAGATTTAAAATAAAAACCTGTAATAACATGCTAACTAAGATTTTTGTAAAAATATTGTGGATATAATATTTTTCTTTATTAAATGGTATTGATTTGTAATAATTTTCCTTTAATATAAAAAATAAGATTTTTTGTGAAAATATTGTGGATATAATATTTTTCTTTATTAAATGGTATTGATTTGTAATAATTTTCCTTTAATATAAAAACTTAAAGAATTTATTGAAATATCATTTTTCATTTTGTTGGGAAAAAAAATATTCACGATTGAAAACACTTTGTTCCATAGATGCAACAGATATACATACACTAGGATTTTGTGTAAGTATAACCAATTTATTAAAAAAAAAATTATAGTTCATATTTGCCATTAACATAATTCAGAAAATTTTAACAATTTTTTTTTTTTTTTAATTGTTAATGTATTGTTACTTGCTTAGTAAGGGTGCGTAAGACTGACTCACGTCGCCAACTCAGTCAGAAGATTCTTTAAATGGGACCCACCTTCCAATCACCATCTTCTAGAGTTCGAGAAATACATTAAAAAAATGTATATGGACCAGTGAAGTAATAGTACATTCTTAGTTTTTCACTTTTAGAGTCTATTTGGATTAAACTTATTATTGCTGAAACTGAAAATTAAAAACTGAAAACTAAAAATACTGTAGTAAAATAATTTTTAAATATGTGAATAGTATTGTGTGGACTCATTTTTAATATTTTTTATTGCGTGACAGTATGTAAACAGTGTACATACCGTTTATAACAGTGTTTTTTTTGTTTCTCAAGTCAAACTGTGCGGCCAACAAAAAAAAAAAAAGGGAAAAGGTGGACGAGAGGAAATGTGGACACGCAATCCAAACGCCCTCTTGGCGGTGGCTCTCTGATCAACCAATTTTATTTTATTTTTCTATAAATAGCTTATCTTTTTATTTTAAAGGCACAAATGGTTTCTCACTTTCTGAGAACATGAGTCTCAGAAAAGTTTACGAAGCTTTTCTCAAATTTATTGTCAAATATAAATGTTTAGTCGCAGTTTTATCGATATTTGATCCAGAGGCAGCCGCATCTGCACGCGCTCAACTAGATGGGGTTGATGAGGTTGATCGACAAGCCCATGGCGAACCTGATGTGCCGGGTGATGATTTGGACCCAGAAGCACAAGCCCAACTACCTGGATTGGAAGCTAATGAGCAGCGCAAAAAGGACTGGAACAACGCTATGCTTGCTTTTTGCATGGCTTCGTCCATGGCTATTGCGCTGCTACCAGTGCAACTTCACTCTCAATTGCAGTCATCACTACCCTGCCTTGCTCTAGCACTTCTTCTCGGCTTTACTTCTTTCTTCCTTAGCGTATTCATCCATGCCAAGTTTGTCGTCGCAGTCCGACTGCTCCAGAAATGTGGCCAATTCTTCACGGTCACGGCGTTCTTTTTGGCCATTTCCCTCCGGTTTTCTTCGTTCTTCAAATGTACAAGCTGGGCTGTCTATTTCATTTCCTTCCTCGGCATTGTAATCAGCAGTTGCTTTAAGGATTAATTTGGTTGGGATGGAGAAGTGGGAGATTAAAAAGATTTAGTTTTCTTTGTATATAATTTAGTTGGTGAAAAAGGGAATTTTCTTTTTTTTTTGTATAGTTTTTTTTTTTTTTTTTTCTTTTGAGAAAGATTTTGTATAGATGAGAAGACAAATAAAATAAGCTGATATAAAATGTATTAGCATAAATTTACTCTTATATCCTTACTATATTAAAAGAAAAATGTTTATAAGGAAAAAAAAAATTTGATTGTTAACATTGAAAAAATAAAATTAATGTCAAGGGAGGAAATGGACATGTGGTCAAGATAGATGCCACTTAGAATTTGTTGTAAAAATATTGTAGACATATCATTTCTCATATGGGTAAATCTTCATCTAAGACCCTCTTTCTCTCCATTATTTCTCCAATTTGGTGAAAAAACAAAACACACCACCAAAAAATCTCATTATTCAAAATCTTCCTTATTTCCCTCTCCAAAATCACCCCAATCAAACAAGGCCTTATGTTGGGGGCTAGATGACTCCAATTTCAAAATTAGAAGAAAAGAGAAATGATATCGAAATGAGTTTTTATTGTATACTCCGAAAGTATACTCTCTTCCTCTCATATAAAGGTAAACATGGACTCCTTGAAATAATTTTCATATTAAAAGCTAGTTATAGGAATGAAGCTACAGATCCAGGTTATACATAACCAAAACAATATTATTATCTCCAAAGAAAAATTCAATACGATATCACAAAAATCTTGTTTTTTTTTTTTTTTACAAAGTATGTTTGGTGTCTAGACTTCAATCTCCAATATATAGGAAGGTATAAGTGACTCTATCTCTTATTGGAGATTGAAGCCTTAAGGCCAAAACTTTTTTTATTTATTTATTTTTTTGGAAAGTATTAGTGATGTTAGGAAATATTATAAATTTTACAATATAAACTATATTATTGAGGTCTATAGACTCTTTATAGAAAGAATTATCTCTATCTGGGTATTTTGGTGGTTGGTTTTCCAACAAAAAATTTGGCTAGTAGTTCAGATACAGTAAACTCTCTTGTTGGACTTTCTCTCAATTTTTATTTATTTATTTTGCTGAATATTTCAATTTTTTCTTTAGCTTGCCTTTCATTTAACTCTCGTATGCTCAATATTTGTTTGTTATGCACTTATGCTTATTTTTTATGTTTTGTTATCTGTTTCGTTAAATAGTAAAATAATTGTTATTTGTTTGTTTGTTATGTCAGAACTAAATCAATAGTAAAGCAACAGTTATCGCCTCTTCTTATCGTAGTAAATCGAAGCCAGATCTTTTCTCAGAAATTTGGTAACCTTTTTTATTAGATATAGTATACGAACTGTGATTTAGTTGTTACTGGTCAGGGAAAAAAATTTGTGGTCCTACTAATTATAACGTGGTCGACTTTCGGTAAGAAGCTTCCAAAATATTGCGGTGGTTTTAAGATTTCCAACCATTATATGTCTATCGACACTTTTTAATCTTTTTAATGGAGAAAATTTATTCTCCATTATGTATTAGTCCATTTGTTTTAAAACTTTTTTTATTTTTTTTTATTCACATTATTTCAATATGAGATATGACACCCGCCAGCTGGGCGTATGATATGTTAAAATCCAAGCCAATACATTTATAATTGTGCTTGTGAACAAATACCAGAAAATTACACAATTAAATATAGATATTACCACCACACACTCTTGGTGTGATGGTCACTCCACAAGTATAAGTACTTGTAGGGTGTGGGAGGCAAGGGACAGAGTTCAAGTTTCTAAGAGAGAGTTTTACACACATTTACACTTAGATTAGGTTAGAATAGAATTCTATTTTGTATAAATATATATATATATATATATAAATATATATATTAAATTCTATAAGGATATGGTGTAAAACTCATGTTTTACACCATCCAATAAGTGATTGCTATATCAACATATTGATTGAGTGTGATTGTGTTTATTCTTAAATATGTTATAAGATAATGTGGCATGTTGAGATTGGAGGGGTAAAACATTGGTTTTACCCCACGTCTTTATAGAATTTAATTTCTTAAATATATATGTTCTTATAACTGATAATAATTACACAATTCATTCTAGAAACCTAACCATACGCTAGACAATAATTCAAGAATTTTAATCACAAAATGGACATATTGTCAAAATAACAGCTCGTATACAATTTGTCGTTCACTATAAGAAAAAAGCATGTATAACAATCCATTAACCAAGAAAGCATATAATTAATTTATTACTACAATTTGTTATAAAATTCATACCGCATTCAAGCCTCCTCAGCCGTTGTGCTAACATCCTTAACCTTTCCTGGTTCTTTTAAAATACTTCACATCTCCAAATTTCAGACAACCACCAGCATCCAAAAACCTCCTAAGCCAGTAGCTCTATTGATTGGAACTTACTGCTATTTTCAAATGAAACATCCAAAATTCAAATCTCTCATTCACCCAATTATTGAATGATTTGAAGAAAAAAAAAACCATTCACCCCAAAACCAAAAAAAAAAAAAAAATTTGAATTTTTTTAGACAAATTAGAGAGATAAATGTATTATTGAAGAAAAGGCATACAAGTTTATAACTTAGCACAATTTATTAACAAATCACACAATAGTATAGAACACAGATTGTCTGTTTGGAAATTGCTTATTTCTAATAGCTTATTTGTATAAATTTGAGTTTTTTTTTTAAGCTAAAATTTAGCTTATACAAAACTAGATTATAATCATCTCACACACAAACCTATTGGGTCCAAAAAAATATTATCATCAATATTATTAATCTAAAATAACAATTACACACAAAAATACAAATATTTATATAAAAAACTCTTTATTTTTGAAAGAAAAAATTACGGGATAAATTTCAAATCAATTCACTAATGTCTTAAGGTTAAAAAAAAAAACTTCTTATTTTCTTTACTCACATGCATACTAATTATTTATCTCAATACTACGCACAACTTTCTCTCTCCTCTCTATTTTCTTTTCCATACACAAGTCTCTCTCTCTCTCTCTCTCTCTCTCTCTCTCTCTCTCTCTCATGGCTGTCGTTTTCTCTTTTTTTTTGGTAACTGGAAAGTCTTATTTAAACATAATACGGGTCAAATCCTACTAATCCCTAGACCTCTCATATCCCTTATAAAAAACAGTGGTATACAAAATTCTGGTAAGTATTATAGATGGTCAAAAAAGTTGCTGTTTTGGTAGTTTCCTCATTTCGCTCGTGGCTGTTTTTCTCTCCACCAGTTGCTGCCACATATGACAAACCTTCTTGTTGCTATCACCTTTAAATTCACGTATATATATTACACGCAGCCGCCTGCGGCTTTTAATCCTTATTGAACAAGGCTTCTCACAAATATTGATTATTTAAATTCAAACACGAAGTGATATGACTTGACTGCGACCCTTGCCTTATTATAGCCATAATCATAAGGCTGGAACATGGTGCCGACGTCCACCTAACACTGATAAGTCTGCATTTAGTCCACCATCCAAGGTGTTCAGTGGAAACTTCCACTGGACACAAGCCACACCCAAAGTCTCTTGTTCTATTATTGTTGCTTCTTCGAGGACATAAATAGGTGGTCAAGGCTTTGAACATAAATAATTGGCTAGTTCCAGACTTATCAGTGTGAAAAGGGCCAATTGAAGTATTTACCTTTTAATGCACCCATCCAAACACGAGGAGAACTTCGCAAGAAGGACTGAACCAAGTGATTTGGATCCCACTCACTCTTACATAAATTTTTACTATTCTCATTTTTTTAACTTTTATTTATTTTATTTTTTTCAATTTTTTTATCCAATAATTAAGATTCAAAAAAAATTTCAATATCAACTATTTATTGTAATTGCATCAGTTGTAGTACTATAAATATTGCCCTTGTTCTCAATCTTTGAACTAAAACTATGGTTGCTGTTTGCTCGACTTCGGCAATACACATCAAATAGCATAAAATGCACCAAACCAAAGAAAAAACTAAAAGAGCATTTTGGTCCCCTTTTTTTCTTCTTTTTTTTTTTTTTTTTTGGGTAGAAATTTCGGTCCGGTTTGGACATTACTTTGATTTTTCTGATCAAAGCTGTGACATGCCTTTTCAACCCAAAAAACATGAGTATTTTACTATTTTATTGTAATTTATACCACATTAAAACGTGCTGTGTAGATCCGTTCACACACAATAAACACGAGTATTTTGTTGTAATTTACACCAAACACGTGCTGTGCAGATCCGTTAGTCATTGACAGATCTTAAAAAAAAAAAAAAAAAAGAGTATTTTATTGTGTATGCATGAAAGTTTGAAGGACATTGCCCGCCTAAAGTCCAAATTGTCTGCGTCTCCGCTTCCTGCTTCAGCTTCTAGATACCAATTCGTGTTTTCCCAAAAAAGACAAAAAAAATATACCAATACGTGTGGGCCGAGGGACTGGAGGCGTGGAGCTGGTTATGTCCCCTGTTATTTTTTTAAAGGTAGTCTCGAGAGTATTTGTTAATGAAAAAAGAAAAAAAAAATTAATATTTTGACAGATTTTTTAATTATTCATATTAGAGATATAAATTTATTTTAAATGGTTTATTAATTATTGTTCTAAAGGCACTTATTATTATAACTATTATTTAATTTTTTTTGTTTGGCAATAACTTTTTCTTTAATTTTTATTGTTTATTTGGTTACTTACAACTTTTTAAAGGCCTTTTTTTTGGTATAATTTTTTTCTACAGAGGTTTCAATATGGTGGCAAATAAACATTTATAAAAAAAAATTGAATCAACCTGATTCTAATCTACTTAAAATAACCATTTTTTACCCGAATCCAATTGATCTAACCCAATCCAACTCACCGACCATTTTGCCACGTCTAGTACCTTTATGCTGCACGGCTGCACCTGTTGTACGTTCTTGTTTAAACCATGCAAATTTGACTGCTATGATGGTTTCTTTGTATGATCTATATTAAGTTTTCCCTTTTCACAATTGGAGAGATTCAAGAGACTTGTTTAGAATTCATAAATGCACCACCATCACATATTCACATTTTGAAAACATAGCCGTAAGTGCACCACCAACATGGAATTCAAATTTTGAGACACCATCTTCATTTCTTTCCATACCATTTAAAAATATTAAACCATTTTTGTTATTAAAAAGAAAAAGAAAAAAGCTAGAGAACTAACACAATTCATATTCAATTTTAATCCGAATCAAAATGATGTGCTGGAAAGAAATCCCATTAAGCAAAGGCAGAAGTATTTGTTAGTATGTTACTGTTTGATGATCAAACATATTTAGTTAAATAATAGTTTTCTATTTGTTTAGAAAAATGTTATGTCCACAATATTTTTACAAAAAATCATATTAAGTGATAAGTTGTTATTTTTTTTTTATTAGTGGGAAAAAATAGTAATTTAAGTTATAAATTTAAATTAGAACCAATAACAACTTATTAACTATAATTTGTTGTGAAATTTTCATAAAAATATTCTATACCTAATACTTCTCATTTGTTAATAAATTACTCTCACAGTTTTTTAATCAACTAAAGAATATATATATATATATATATATATATTTCCTTCTTGTCACTCTATCAGCGATCGACTGGAGTCCATCGCAACCATCCAAATTCAACATATGTTTTCTCCTTCCTGTTCTTTGTGGGTCCCAGCCCGGTTTAGGCACTGGATCAGAATGATATATCCCTTTCTCTTTCAAGGCAATGAGACTTGTTATGGGGAGATCAGAAATCCAACCAAGTGTATTAACTGCATCGTGCAGCATTAGTGGTTCTGTTTCGAGGATGTGAGACAATAAAACTTTACTACATTTTTACAATACTATTCTTTTGAATTGTAAGCTACATTTGTTTCGATGGAAATTGATTTTCAAAAAATATTTTTTGTATTTGCAAATGATTGGGGTGACTGAAATTGTTGATTAATCTGAAAGTGATCTTCCGTTGTCAGTAAAATATAAGCACTTTGGATATAAAAAATTTAAATAACTAAAGATTTTTAACAACAGTGTGCAAGAAGAGTAAACAGTTTTTATTATTATTATTATTTTTTTATATACGGATTAATAAGATTTTTGACAACTGGTCATTGTCACGAACAATAACAGGCGGAGAAGATTTTAACCATTGATCGACAACAATTGTTTAATTAATGCTTGCTTGATTCATTTGAGGTGGAAGAAGTAGAAGATCAAGAAAGTTCAGATATGGTCCACAACAGAAATTTATTTTTGTTTATTGTCCATTACCTTATTTATTGACAGGGTGCGTTTGTAGCCGACTCCTGTCATCACTTCACTGGTCAAAGGTAGACATGGCAAAACGGGTCAGAATTTTTTGACCCGACCCGACCCGATCCGAAAAATACCTTACCTGAATCCGATTTTTTTGACCCGAAACAAAAAACGGGTTGATCCGTGACCCGACCCGCGTTTTTTGTGGGTCAACCCGACCCGACCTGCGACCCGATCCGAACCCGAACCGTTTTTTTAAAACTTTTTTTTTTTTGTAAAAAAAATAGTAAAACTAAGACAATATTGGTTTAATTGTTTATTGTGAACTTTAAGGAAACAATTGATACATTTACATAACTATATGCAAATTAATTGAAAGATAAATGGTTGAACATTCTGTAATGAGTAAATATTTTTAGATATCAAATAGCAAAGTACATGCCAAGATAATCTGGTTACAGTAGAGTTAAAAATATAGATTTAAAATTGTAGACATGTGAGAAATATTCACAAGTGTGAAAATAGTGAAGCTAAAGTATCAAATTAGCATAAATTATGAATACTTAGACCTATTTTTTAATAATTTATGTCCAAAATAAACGGCTTTTCAAAATAAATTATGAAATTTCCTAGAATGTGTGTTGCTTAACAATAATATGATATTCATATAAGAGACCATGTATAAATAAGTAAGCAATCAAATTTTAAAGTATATCTCAAATTGAAATAGAGTGTCAACTACAACTGATAATAGATTATAAAATTAATTTTCAAGATTGTAAATTTCTTATATATTTTTATTCTTTATCAAATGAGTTATCCAATAAGTCATTTGTAATTTTGTTTTATATTTGGAATGTTGATATTGTGTAGAAATAAAACTTGTGTATTTGTTTTACTTATCTTTGTCTTATTTTGTTTTAGATAGTAATGTTAGGATTTGTATAATTTTAAAATTGTTGAATAAGTATTAATAAGTTTAACTGAGTTCATTCTTGATATAAGTGGTGAATTCAAAATAATACATTTTATATCAAGTAATTTATTGCATAACTTTCCAAATGACAGATACATGTTGTTTTCTTTATAAAAATAAAAATAAAAAAAAAAATTCATGTGAAAAATACGGGTCAACCCGACCCGACCCGCAACCCGATTGACCAGAACCCGATTTTGACCCACTTAAAATGACCCGTTTTTGACTCGTGACCCATTTGACTCGCAACCTGATTGACCCAACCCGACCCGCCCGTTTTGCCATGTCTAGTCAAAGGTCTGAATGCATTTTACCATTCCATCTATAAATTCATTTTGTATGTATTGTTTTAAATTATAAAAATATGAATTTAAATAATTGATTAACGATATAACTTTTGATTTTTGATTATCTTAAAATTTTGCAAACATAGAGAACATACAAAGTAATTTAACAGACTAAGAGTAGACTGGATAAGACACTTTTTTTTTTTTAAATAATGAGATAAGACACAAATTTGGCTATAAATTAACTGTGAACATGGTAAAGACTAAAGTGTAAAGTGAGTTGCAATATCCAGGGATCATCAGGGACCCAGGGGTCATCAAGTACCTTTCCTGACACCACGCGACACATTTCACCCTGATGGTTGTCATGTATCAAGGGGTCATCAGGTACCCTACTCATTGCTTAGAACATGCAGACACTAACTCGTTTAAATCGATGAGACACTTTTGACAAACGACGCACTATACTCATCCAATCAACAGACCAACTTGCACATTGATAAGGGTATTTTCATCCAATAAAGTCCTTCGAGCACTTTGACTCGTCAAGATGGAATACTACGCCACTGACTCGTCAGGGTATGTGCCTCTTCTGGTGGGACTCGCCAACTACGGACCCGTTAGGATGGACTTCTCATTTGACTTCCTTGAAGTCTCTGCAAATTAGTGCTCCACGTATGGTTGCATATGTACCCAACGAATGGTCATGTCTTATCCTTCATATTCATACCGACAGACGGATGGTGATACCGACGAATGGATGGTCATATCAACGGTTGAGTAACTAGGTCCCACAAACCTTTATGTATTCTCCACTCATGCATCCCTATATGGAAAGAACTTGTGCGCCATGCCCAAAGGCCCTACTCCACGCTCATGTCTTCCCTATATGGGAAGAAAAGCCCAAGATCTCGGTGCCTTAACTCCAAATATTCTCTACAAGGAAAAACCCTACATTCAAGGGATCTTGGTTAACTCTACACCACTGTATAAGTATTGGGCCTCCTCTTCCTTAAGGTATGTGTAATTCCCTAACTCTTACACTTTTAAGTTATTAGAGATTTTTCTATCACTAACTTAACTTGTTAGAGTATCTTTGGCCGGCACTCCACCAGTGCTCTCTGTAGGTTTTTCATCTTTTTTGTTCTTCAGATATCTCATTCGACGCGTGTGTGGACGACCAACTCACTAACGATTTTATGCATCATCAATTTCCAAGGCATTTTTCAGTTTGATTCTGACACATATGGTCCCAGTTTTATCGAAGTTTGATCCACTACTTCGACGTGTAACGCCACCTTCCAATGAAGATGTCGACATAGAAGCAACTGCCCAACCAAATGGGGGTGATGCGATTTATCCACAATTACTACAAGCACCTGGATTGGTAGTTAATGGGCTTGAGCACGAGCACCGCAAAAAGGACTGGAATAATGCTATGCTTTTTTTTTGCATGGCATTATCCATGGCTATTGTACTATTACCAGTTTAAGTTCACTTTCAACTCCAGTCATCTCTCCCCTGCCTTGCTCTAGTAGTTCTACTCGACTTTACTTCTTTCTTCATTAGCGTATTCATCCATTCCAAGTTTGTCATCACAGTCCGACTACTCTAGAAATCAGGCCAATTCTTCATAGTCATGACATTTTTTATGGCAATTACACTTTAATTTCCATTTTATTTCAAATGTACAAGCTGGGCTGTCTATTTCATTTCTTTCCTCACCATTTTAATCAATAGTAGCTTTTAGCTTTAGGGGTTGGATTGCTCCAATTCCAAAACTATAAGAAAAAGGGATATTGAAGGCTAAGTTTTGATGCACGAAGAATCTTAGTCATAAGAAGGGAGTAATTCTTAGGTCCTAGAGCATAGAGAATGGTGCTTCTGCCTCTTACATTCATGATAAGGTCCACTCATCAAATTCATGGTGAGGTCTACTATGGATCAAGGTTTTCACTGCATGGTTTTTAAACCCGGATCGGACCGTACGGTCCGACCGGGTTAACCGTGAACCGCACATAAACACGGTTCTTCTAACAGTAAGAACCGTTCTATGTCCAAAAATCCGGAAACCGTTAAAACCGCGGTCCAACCGCACGGTTTTAAGAACCGTGATCAGACCGGTTCTCACGGTTCCTACTTCCCTTTGAATCTAAACCTTCAAAACCCAAAAAAAAAAAACACAAACAAAAGAAAAAGAAACACAACTGCTGGGAAATATTTTAGATTTCAGCAGAAAAGAGTAATTCTACCTAAGGATATTTTTCACCATTACATGCAAAAACGTTTTGAGTTCCTCAGATTCTATTTTACATCACAGCATCCAAAACAACCCAAAAATCCACAACAATGAAGTGATGAACAGAGAGAGAGAGAGAGAGAGAGAGAGAGAGAGGTAAGAACCCGAAGGTGAGCTTCGATCATTCTTTGAGCCTGAGGTAGACTACTCATGAAACTTCAACCTTCACATATTTGCAATTTTGCAGCACAAAGAGAGTGGCAGAAAAAGTCTTGCGGCAAAGAGAGTGCTGAGTTAAAATTGAAAAACCCAAACTCAAAGTAAAGAGTTTAAACACCAGGACTTGGGTAAAGGAGCTGGGGTTAGGTGGGGTAGGTGGAATCTTTTAAATGGGTAACCAAGCACATGATGCCACGTTTTTTTCTTTTCTACCAATTAGTGCCACGTATTGAGTCATTGACATGTGCTGACAATTAAAAATAGTACTCCTACCACACTACTAGTTTATATGCGTGCCACTCGTACTTGTTTGACAATTAAAAATACTACACTACTAGTACTTTTTTTATATTATTATTATTATACTTCAATTTTTGTTGAAAATATCTAAGTGCATTTATTGTTTTGTTTTTGTTAATAAAATGGTATGTTAAATAAATTATGAAATTTTTATGAAAAATATATTTAATTTGATTATTTTATTTTATTTTATTTTTCTATTTGTACCAAATTAATATATTTAATATTTAAAATAATTATTAAATTAATTATAACGTCATCACGGTTCGATTCCGGTTCAACCTCGATTTGACCTTAAAAACCTTGAACCTCTTCTCTTTACGGTTCAATGAACGGTCCGGTTCTGAAAAGTATGGATATGAAAGAAAGGAGCACAATCTTCCATGCTCCGGAAGTACCTAATAATTTTCCATAAGAAGGAATCTAAAGTTCTAATTTGTCTTGTGTTCTTCTAGGCTCATTCACTTTATCACAACTTGCTTAGTTGTGAACATGTGATTGGATTTTATCATTTTCACATAAGGGAGAAAGAGACACAATGTATGTGCAAAATCCATTAAAAAATAGTCAAAGAAATATAGAGAGATTGTATGTGCACAATCCAAACGAAACCTATATACAAGAGGAATTACAAGTATCTTGTTTCAAACAGATTTAGATACTGTGTAATTCTATATACATAAATAATTGAATAAATTAATAATGGTCAACAAAAACAGTTTAGAAGAAACTTGATCCACGAAACCATTTAATCTATATATATATATATATATATATAAAATAGTAGAAGTTGAGAGAAAATTGATTCCTACAATTAAAGAGGTGCTGCCATATAGAAAAAGTGCCTATCTAAAATTCAGCCACATTTAAGTTAAAAATCAATAAATTATGTTGTTTGACAATGCTACAGCACCGTTTAAAATCCTCTCATTATAAATAACAAAAAATAACTAGTTAAGATTAAAGAGTACATATAAATAGAAATAGAGAGAGGCGATGAGGACACGGAGAAAGAAGCGGAGAAAGACGATGAAATAGAGAGAGGATGACACGAAGAAAGAAACATAGAAAGAGGCAAAACGGTGAACACTGCATTGATTGGGCATAAGAAATAGAGAGATAAATCGTGTTTTGAAACTTTTTGATTTCATAGAGAGACAGATACATAGAAATAGAGAGACAAAGATAGTGAGAGACATAGATACAGTAAGGCGCACAGGAATTGAGATTGAAGAAGAGAACGCCTCTCTGTTTCAGACAAAATGCCTCTCTGTTTCTCTCACTAAGATCATAGTTCATTCACTCCTCTGCCCACAAACAATGCCTCCGATGGGTTCTATTCTTTCTCTTATTTTTTTTAGGTAAATTGGATCTGTTATATGCTTTCAATTTTTTTCAATTCGGTTCTATATTTGGATTCAAAAATTAGGGCTAAGGAAATCAGGTTTTAATATGTGACTATTCTTTTTTTAATTTTTTCAGTAATAGATTTTTTTTCAATTCATCTATTTTGGAATTAAATCATTCAATTTCTTTCTCTCCAGAGATGAAGTGGAATCTTTCCACAATCTAGAGTCTATAATTTCATCAAATCAAGGTACTGATTACTTTTCCTAATAATTGTAAAACAAACGCACAATAAGATGAAGCATGGAGTCAAATGTTTTGTCTATGAGATTGTTCTCGTATTGGATAGATTCTTTTTCTTCTCTTTTATACTCTTCCATAGATTGTTTGTTCTTCTCTTTTCTGATTTTTTTCAAACACAATTTTCATTTGATTGTTGTTATATAATATGCATTTGCAGTAAACCAAACCCAGTTGAACACATAGGGTGTGGCTTCTTCTTAATTTTGCTTCTTTCTTATTAATCTTATTTTTCCCCTTGCTGATTGGTTTCTCACTATCCCAAAAACCCAATAGTATGATTTTGAATTCTAGGTTCTATATTTTATTTTGCAAATTAGAAGGTTTAGCATCAATTAAGATAGATATCATGTGCTTTCTTATGATATAAAAGCCATGGAAGAGTTGGGTTTTTGGCTTTACACTATTCATGGAATAATTTAATTAGTTATGTAGTTTCATATATTTGATACTCTTCAATTTGTTTGTTTTGTTTGTTTGTTATGTTATTGTTGTTGTTTGTTGTGTTACAGGAACTGTTCAATGTGTAAATAAGTTGTATATTTCTGTTTTAAACTATTAATTTTTTTTTATAATAAAAATCGTTAATATCTTAGACATTATTCAGAAGAAAAAAATCCAATATCTTAGACATTGATACATGAGATGTGTATTTCTGACTTGGCTTTGATTGTTTGAACTATTTGATGTACTCATCCCACACTTAGGATTGTTCATTATCGGTTTTTGGCACATTCTAATGTTGAAATTTTGTGCACACCATGTGTTTGACAAAATGTCTTACTTACTCTTACATTAGTTTATATCCACTCCATGGTTTGTACCTGTTGGTTTTAGTTGTCATTGGTCATTGCGTTTTTTTTCTAATGTGCATTTAGGCATACTATGTCATCAACATAAGTGGCAATTTAGTACTCTGTACACTAGAACTTTCCATCATTAAAACCCAAGTTGCAACATTAGAAAATTTAATAATCTTCTTAAATAGGAATGAATTTTGGACTATACCTTCTTTATTTATATATGTATATAACTAAACAGCTACAGCTTTAAATTTGATTGAGATCATCTAGATAGGCATGTTTATAAATTAATTGCGTTAAAATGAAACAAAAAATTACATCTAATTATATGTAGCCATTCTTAGACCTCATACTACTATTAATGGCCTGCATCTTTCCTAAATATCTAAGTCAAGTTAATTACATTTCAAATGTATGCAATTCATATCACTTCCTGGATGTGACAGTTTTTTTTTTTTTTTTTTTGTTTACTTATGTGGTAGTTTCTTATTTAATGTGTTGTTTAAGAAAATAGGGCAATGATTAATGAAGGAAAGACAATTTAATTTTGGTTAGTGGAGATAGAGGTGTTGGTAAAATTGAGACAACAAGGATGCTCATGAGATATCTTGCACACTTAGGTGGGCAATCTGGAGTAGAAGGATGCACAGTTGGATTTCAAATTTTCCTATGAGTATATGCTTGGCATATTATTGGAAGAATTAAGTAAAAATCAAGGTTTATGTCCACATTGACCTTTAATATCACAGTCCAACCCAGTTCTTGAGGCCTTTAACAATGCCAAAACAATTTGAAACAACAGCTCAAGGTTTTTATTAGTTTTCCATGGTTTGCATTTCAATGAAGACTATCTTTACACTTCTATTTCTTTCATTTCAATTATACATACTGCATATATATTTCTTAATTATGCATATGTTTTAGGTGTATCTGTTTGAACTTCTCATTATAATGTCTCTTTCATGTCATAGTGACATTTTTTTTTCCCTTGAAATGGTCATAGTGACATTACTATGTAGTTATAGTGGGGCAGAAATTAGAACGAATCTGCCAGAAAGTTTTCCCATTTGCTAGATTACCAAATCTAAAAGAAAATACCATTTCTTTTACCTCCTATGTGCCACACCACCTAAGGTATTTTACAATATTCTACTCATCAATTTGTTTCTTTATATATGCCATTTTAAATATAAGTTCTATTTCAAGTTTTTTTTTTTTAAATAATTTGCTCGCCTTTTCTTTTTATCAGGGAGGATTTGATATGATCTGCAGTGGGAGAGACAAGATTGAAACTCAAGAGCAATTAAGATTTTTTTTTTTTTTTTTTTTTGTCTGGCTTATTTATTGACTTTCTACCAAGTTTTTATGCGCTAAGACTAACTGATTGCAAATGGATATGTTTTTCAGTTTAAGCAAGCTGAAGAAACAACATTGAAGCCTGATTTGGACAGGCATTAATATGTTGTTACTTACGCAGTGAGCCACATCAAGTGCAGTTTCTATTCATTATAATGTCTTTCGATATTGTATGCTTTGTTTGAGGACTCAAGCTGTGTTGCAAAGCTGTTTGTACCATAAAATTGTTCATTCCCCTGCCTTTGTATTGATTAATAACAGCAGCTAGATAAATGTGTGGCCTCGCAAAATGCTACATGTTGAAGTTATCATTTCTTTGAACTTTAAAGTTTACCTGTTAAGGCAGCATGGAGCAGTTGTAAGTTATTAATGAAGAGAATATGGACGCACTAATATAGGTGAGTGAGTAATGGGGATACTTTGTCATGGACAATGGGAATTAAATTGCGAGAACCATGACTGGGGCTAGGGGGTTTGGTATCATGGTGAAGAATAAGTTTTTATTTATTTTTTTTGTTTATCTTATATTTATTAGCAAGGAATATGATATTTTCGTGATAGCTAAACGAGAACCTTTTCAATATTAGTTGTTTGGTAACCAGTACCAATCAATTTTAATTGTTTAGGATATTAATTGTTTCAAACAAATTTAGATACTGCATAATTCTATATACATAAATAATTGAATAAATTAATAATGGTCAACAAAAACAGCTGAGAAGAAACTTGATCCACGAATCCATTTAATCTCTCTCTCTCTCTCTCTCTCTCTCTCTCTCTAGACTATATATATATATATATATATATATATATATAAGCAGAGACCTCATGCGGGAGTGCATGTGGTCCTGCCATGTGGCATTTTAATTTTTCATTTAGCTATTTTTACCTCTTTTTATTAAGTTATTTTTACTGTTACCCAATAAGTAATAGTAACTTATTTTTACTATTATATAAAATATGGGCTGCTCTTGACAATTAGACCAAATGTTATTCTCTACAAAATGAGCTACTTTTAAAAATAGACCAAATCTTATGAAAAACTCAAGCCCTTTTATTACCTTACATATTATGACCTAAGTTTGATCCTTTCCACGTGTAAATCAAAGCCAAAACTCTTACTCACTTATAAACTCTCTTTTGAAATCATGTCTTCCTTTTTTTCTCAATTTCAATTCAATGTGCTTTTGTTTATTTATAATGCTCTATGCAATTTACGCGGGCAAATTCTCTTTGCCATCGACCAGTGCAACAAAAATATATATAAATTTTGAGATTTCTATGGTTGTTGAAATAATTGACAAATGCATATTTATAAAATTTATAATAACAAAAAAAAAAAGTCTAATAAATAGCATATACTATCTCACAAAATGTCATTCAATGATAAGAATGGTAAAAAACATTATCCTATACAAGAAATATAAAAAATACATGAAAAAACAATTTTCATAGGAGAATTTACCTTTAAAGAATATGAAGACAATAACAGAGATAAAATGCATTGAATGAGATCCCGCAAAATAAGTTTGCTAATCATTTCAAATTATACCTATCATTTACATGAAAAGAATAATAATACATCATATTATTGACATTAAAAATGCAATACCTATTAACTTCAAAGTTCATTGCGGGATGTGAACTGCTAGGGTATTGCAACAATAAGCAACATTGATCCAATGATGGGTTGGTATTACATTTCATGCGTGCTTTGTGGAAAGAATGTCAAACCATAAGTAGGATCATTTTGTTGTGCACAATGTGAAACAAAAACAAATCTCCTTGTCCCAAGGTTAGAGGCACTTACATTAACTACATACTCTCTAAATATTTATGAAAATTATATGATATAGATGATTTTCTTTCTTGCATATTCTTGGTTAACTAGCATATATATAAGATCTATTTGTTAAGTAAGAAGTGTCACAACCGCGATCCATAATCCAGAGATTTGTGAGTATACCTGACATATTATACGAAGTTCAACTAAATACTAACATTAACCAAAACAAATGTGTAGACAAGTACTCTATTCTTTCCTAATAATAGCAAATCATCTGAATATTACATCCCTAAGTAGATAGGAAATCATCAAGGACTAAATCTACTCCATGAATATCTCCATGTAACCTACAAATATTTTCTTTCAAAATTTCAAATATATGCAGCAAAAGTCTTACTCATCGAAAATGGCAATCATACTGTATGTCTGACCTCTATATACATACTTAACTCCATAACAATAACTAAGAGTTTTATAAATCAATTGATTGACACCTCTAAACCAACAACAACAACAACAAAATATCAATGGTGTAGCATGTTGCAACAAACTAGAGCCCCAAAAAATACATCTATGCTTAACAAGAATCAAGTACATCCTCATTTTTATACAAAAAGACCTCACAAATAAAAAAAAACAAAGATAAAGGAAATTACAGATCCTCTTGTCATCTCTATCACTGTCATTGCTTTCTAGGAATTAAGTACATCTTGGTTTTACCAAAAAGACCTCACAAAAAAAAAAAAAAAAAAAAGAAGATAAAAGAAATTACAGATCCTCTTGTCATCTCTATCACTATCATTGCTTTCTAGAAACTAAAGACCTCACATATCCAAAAAAACAAAAGATAAAAGGAATTACAAATCACTAGTGCTATAAAGAATAGATAAGTGTGAGTGTAAAGCCTGTTAGGGTTAGATGACAGGAGAAATTTTAGTAAGAATGTAAGAGCAACCGCATCAATCAATGCAAAATTTCTGTCTATTTTGCAAAAAAACCATACTTTTTCTATTTTACACACCTATTTTTACAAAACACCAACATCAGTTTGTCTATTCTACCATCTATTTTATTTATATAATCATTTTCCTCACTTTTTTTATTATTTATCTCAACTCTCTTTCTCCATTCATGGTCTAAAACTCTCTCTCTACATTCCCCATCTGAAACTCTCTCTCCATTTACGGTCACAAGCAATGATCCAAGCATCGATCCACCACTGTTGAAACTCTCGCTGATCCACAAGCACCGATCCACCACGATTGAAACTTGCTGATCCAAAAGCACTAACCCACAAGCACCGATCCGCCACATGCACCGATCCACAAAGATTTGTTCCAATCGACCCAAACATTCTGGTCTCCTCCAAGCACCAACACATAGCCACAAGTTCACAAAAATACTCTCTATGTCTCTGTTGGTGTGTCCGTGTGTGGGTGTGTTTGATTTTTGGTTGATTTTGTGGTGTGTCCATAGTAGATTTTGTGGTTGATTTTGTAGTGTTGGGTTTGTGTTGATTTTGCGATGCTGGGTCTGTTGGTGTGTTTATGTGTGTGGGTGTGTTTGTGTGTATTAGAGGAAGAAAAAGATGATGAGGAAGAGAAGATGTCTGAGTTGGTTTTGTAGATGGAGAAGAGAGAAAAAAAATGAGCAAAATGTGAAATTAATAAAATATTAGTATGCAAAGCTACATTGCTACAGTAACTGTGCATATATGCACGGTTACTATAGCACTTTTGTATATGTGCACGATTTTGCAAGCACTGATGTGGGTGTTTTTTCATTATTAAAATGTGTAAAATTAACCACTTTTTGTATTTTGCACAATTTTACATTGATTGATGCGGTTGCTCTAAGATTGTATTTATACATTAAAGCCTTTCATATTCTGTGGATACACTACAAGAAAACTTTCTTAGAATAAAGTAAATCTGAATTCATGCTTTTCACAAACAAACATGTACTGCAAATACTTGGAACAACATAGTACAGTCATAACACTATAGATGGTCATTTAATCCATACTTGTAGAAATTTTAGATTATTTCTCTCATGAATATAATAACAGAAATGCTCGTCACATAAAATCTTTGGTTAACCTTTTTGATAAGCATGTAAGCTTAGTGAGAGTTCCAACTCTCTAGATCAAGCATCCAACATTCTCCACTGTGTCGGTATTCTTGGTATTTCATCATAGCTCATCACAATCCATAGATTATAACTCATCAACCATGGAAGTGATTGGCTTTACCTTAACCTGGCCTTGTGCCAAACAAGCACGAGTATAACTTTCCTTCTCACGCTCAGTGGGCAAAACATTATTTCCATGGAAAGCCATTATTGTTAGCCTGCCCTTATTGGCTAAATTCAGAGCATGCCAAGAGACTTAACCACAAATGCTCATTTATACTCTCAAATCCATAACTTTTTCAAACATTTTAGATGTAACCTAGCACCTCCACAACGCTATTAATATGGCATTTTCTTAAAACATGCAATTATTCTTACATAATTAAAATGTACAAAACATTAGTATGGTTCCTTAAGTATTGTATCTTAAGTTCTCCAATTAAATTCAACCATGTTGTTGCATTTACCAATACAACAAGATAATGTTATCTTTTCCCATGGACAATTAAATTCAATCATATAAATTATTGACAAGCCACATGATTGATTTAATTGGGGAACTTAAGGACCTAACTGTACGTAACTAAGTCTCAACCAATTGAAAATATAATCATATTTCAAAAGCTTAGGGAAATGCTTCAATTGAGAAATTTGAGAAATATAATTGTGGATAAAATTCAATACATAATTAATTTGTAATAAAATCTCATGAACTAACAAAAGGCTCATGTCACAAGTTCCATAAATTAAAATCGAGCAATTCATAAGTACTTCTAGAACATGGTGAATGACGCTCTCTCTTCTCATATTTATAGTGGGGTCTAACTCATTAAATTTATGGTAGTGTCCATCATGAATGTGAGAGAAGCGAGCACTATTTCATTATACTCTAGAAGTACCTAAGAATTTTCCTTGAAAACCACTAGAATTAAGATCTTAGCCTTAAAGGAGCTCAAGTCTCAATTTTCTCATCATCTAAGCCAAGAATTACAACTTAATACCAACAATTTTGATCTCATAAATCTCGCAACCTAAACTCTCAAATGATCAAAGAAATCCTAACACCACCTTAAAGAGATTCCCAAAACACATTTTGTTTTTATAAGCAACGTAAGAAATTTTATTAGGAAAAACCAACCAAGTACACTGGAAGTGTACTAGAGTGGTACAAATCAAGAGCCTAGATTACAATAATCAATAAGATCAGAGAGAGAAAAACAAGAATAAAAAGGCAAAACTACACTCCAATCAAGGGTAGTACAGAAAAAGAAAGATTTAATGTCAAGAATAGACTGTTCCAATCTTCAAAGCATCTAGCATTCTGCTTCTGCCATAAGCATCAAAACAAACAATGCAGCACAAACCTCCATAAATCTATATTTTGATGCCTACCAAACTTGCCCTACCAAGAAGACAACAACTCACTAATTTTGTATGACATAACCTAATGAATACCAAACAAACAAAAAACCATGGATCAAAACTCATAAGCTACAGGACAATAAAGAAGAAGGTGAATCACCAATTCCCCACAGCTTTTACACGTAAAACACGAATTTATCACTGCAATATGCTTCTTTCAAGTATAAAAACGTAGAACAAGGCCATAACAAAAAAATTTCTAATAGTAGGTATCATGGTTCATGCTGAATATTAATTGTATCAAATTTCAGCCCAATCCATTAACCCCAGTCTCAAAATAAATTCCACAATATTCTATAAGCATATTATTCTGTTGCAGCTCAACCCTATTACGAAAATTATTTGAACCTTTTCGCTTAAATCACTTGCAATTTTACGAATATGCTTCACAGCATACATACTATTTACCAGTGAATTCTCAATACCACATTATTTGTTTAGATTTTATTAGAGCTCCCATAAGTTCGCAGACTATAAAATGCCCGTGACATATTTAGGTATTAAAAGAAAATTATTCTCCATTATGTAGTAGTCCATTGCCATAAAATTTTATACACATTATTTCAACATGAGATATGACACCCACAGGCTAGCTAGGCACACTATATGTTAAAACCAAGCCAATCAATTTATAATTGTACAGATGAATCTATAGCAGAAAATTACACAATTCAATCTAGCAATAACCATAGACTTGACAATAGTTCAAGCTTTTTAATCACAAAATGGACATGTGTAGTCAACATAACAACTGGTATGCAATTTTTCTTTCACCATATGAAGATCATAGATCATGCATGTAATGCAACCCATTAATCAAGAAAGCAAATAATTTCCCTATGTTATAAACTTTATATCACATTCAAGCTTCCTCAGTTTGGGAAAAACTGTTTGCTTCAAGCCACTTGCTTTTTGTCTTACCAAATAAGCAATAGACAGGGGCGGAGGGAAGGGGGATCGAGGGGGTACTTGCCCCCCTGACCTTCTCAAAAATTCTCAAGCAGTAGTACCAGTACTAAAATGCGGTAAAAGTCCCCACTTGACACAAAGGACAATCTATTTTTTCTTGTTATTTATAGTATTTATTAGCTTATCAACAAGAAGACAATTTTACATTCACACGGCAACACTTTTATTACATAATGGGTCTCACCTAATAGTACATTTTTTTGCACACTACTTTGCCAACTACGATTGGGAAAAAAAAAAAAAATACTGAATTGGACTTTGAAAGAAAAAACTTATGTTTATGTGTAATGTGCCTTCTTTAGTGCCTCACTAGTTGGTTTCTTGCTTACAATTTTTTCTCTAGCTATCAACCTTTTCAATATCAAACTTGAGTTTTTGCTATAAACTCGAATTTTAACAATTTAAAAAAGTAAAAATGTCTACAAGAAATTTTAGAAGCATTCATGGTGTTGAATCGCGTAGAGTCGAATACAACTTCATAAGTATATTTCTATATTCTTGATATTTTTACATTGCTTTATTTTTCCAATTTATTTTATAGATTCAAATTACATGTTTAAATTGTGTGTATTTAGATTAATCCATTGATTTAATTGTTATTAGTTATGAATTGATAATTATTTTTTTACCTAAGTTTTCTTAATCCCTTGATTTAATTGTTATTAGGCATGTAGTGATGTAATTGGGGAACCCAATCATAATAATAAGTCTATATCATTTTCTAAATGAGCCCGTATTGAAGTAGATTTTGCATCTAAGTAAAGTAAATTAGGAATAAAAAATGAATTAAAGTTACATTTTATATTAGATTGTGTATGATAATTGCTTTAGAAAATAATCGTTTATTTATTTTGTTATTAGTATCGATTAATATATTTTAGATTAATTTTACCTTTAATTTTGTCTTTTAATTTTGCACCGGACTTGAAATCCTAACTCCGCCACTGGCAACAAAACTATCTTTTCTGTGTTTCACCTATAGCAAATAAGTTGCCGAAAACTGCACATTCCCAAATGGCAGGACATAACCACCAAGCATCCAAAACCCTCAAATCTCCTCGTTACTACAAATTTCGATATATTTAAACATAAAACCAAAAAAGAAAATCTATGTTGTTGATGTAAGAAGAATTAATCACGTTCATTACTATATCACCTTATAAGCCTTTTTGTAGCGAATTGGCAGAAGCTTTAGCAGTTTCCATAACAGTGTTCTTCCTTAACCAAACATCAAACATTAAAGATGTTGTGAAAATAACAAATAAAAAACACAAACATCAAACGAATTTACTAATACATGTGTTAAGAAACTACCATTAGAACCATGCAAAAGATTTTAGATTTTTATCTTACCTCTTCAAAATTTGATGATAAAGTTCGTGGGTCTTGGTGTACGGTCATGCGGTTTGTTATTTCTAAATTTTGTTCTTGATAGTTGACAGGTGGGTTGTAAAGGTCGGAGCGGTGGATGGATATGGTGGCTGAGGGTGGAAAAGTGGAGTCGTTTGCGTTGTCCTCTTAAGTGTTCGACGAAATGACTGTTTGGGATTTGAGAAGATGAAGAGGAAAAGAGACGTGTTATGGCTAACAAGTCGAATGCAAGAAGCGACACTTCAAGAATTGTTTGCATAAAGCTTTACAAGCGAGAAACGAACCACCAACATGGGGATGTAGCTCAGATGGTAGAGCGCTCGCTTAGCATGCGAGAGGTACGGGGATCGATACCCCGCATCTCCACTTTTTATTTTTCCCTAACCGCAAGGGTTTTTTGTGTGTGTGTGTGTGTGTGTGTGTGTGTGTTAAATACCAAACTACCTTGAGAGAGAAGGTTCAGAACGATTTATGTCATTGTTATTGATTCCGTTCCGTTCCGGCCGGAACGGCAAGAATTTTTCGTACCGGTATGCAAACCGGTACCGGAATACCCCACGTTCCACCTCGGGTCAAATTCCGGGCCGTTCCGGGCCATTCCGGTCAATTCCGGCCAATTCCGGCCGAGATGCAAATTTCGGCCGGTACCGGATTTGGCCTATTATTAAATAAAAAAAGAAAAGAAGAGTAAAGGTCCAATGGGTGATGGTAGTTCTTGGGAGTTCTTTTGATGATGAATTTGATCCTTCTCTCATGGATGATGATGAGAAGGAGGAGTAAATCTTGTATTTTTTGATATTTAGTTATTGTCTTGTAAATTTTGTTATTGTCTTGTAAATTTTCTTATTGTGTGATGTTAAATTGATGTTATATTGATGTTTAATACTTAAGAGTTAAGACTAAATGATTTGTATTATTTGATATTTAGTTATTTATTTATTAGAATTGACAATTTTATGTTCAACAAGAATATATATAAATTATTTTTTAAGAATCCCGAAACACCCTGAAATGGTACGCCGAAATCGGCCGATACTGAAATATTTCATTCCACTGGACAAACCGAAACAGGGTCCGAAACGGTATTAATAACAATGATTTATGTTACTTCTAGTATGAGAGGATTTTGGTTAAATTGAATATTTGAATCTCTATTCGGTAGCTTAAGATTGTGAAAAAAGAGAAATCAAAATGAAATCAAACAACATTATATATCGGTTGCTTAAGATTGTGAAAAAAGAGAAATCAAAATGAAATCAAACAATATTATTTATCAAGGGTGTTTTGGGCTACAGAGATGAAATAATTCTTCTTTATTTTTTGGTTTTAAGTAAAATATAAGAATTCAAATAAACTATGCAAAAAGGTTGAGTTATAAAGGAAAACCTTTTTTTTACTGAACATGATAGGACTAACTTGGTTGTCTGAGATTAAAACAGAAGAAGTACAATGAAAAAAGGAAAAAAAAAAAAAAACTATTATAGCTTTGTTGACTATTTTAGCCATAAAATTTTAGTTTTGGTGGTTAAAATTAAGCAAGACCAAGAAACCAGATGGTTCTTGTCATTTATGGTCTTTTCCAATCTGCAGGAACTATTGCTTGCTTTACATATTTCTCTGTTTTTATAAAATTACAGATTTTTTTTTTTAAACCTTTTTGTTAAATACCGAACTACCTTGAGAGAGAAAGTTCAGAACGATTTATGTTACTTCTAGTATGAGAGGATTTTGGTTAAATTGAATATTTGAATCTCTATTCAATTGCTTAAGATTGTGAAAAAAGAGAAATCTTAAATACCGAACTACCTTGAGAGAGAAGGTTCAGAACGATTTATGTTACTTCTAGTATGAGAGGATTTCGGTTGAATTGAATATTTGAATCCCTATTCGGTTGCTTAAGGGCTTGTTTGGTAAGTGTATTTAAATATATTTTTTTTGTTTTGTAATCTATAAAATGGTGGGTCCCACATTTTTCTAGTTTAGAATAGGATTTTGAAAACAGCGAAGGGGGTGTTTTAAAGATACAGAAAATATTTTTAATGACATAGTTGTAAATAAATTGAAAACAGTGGATCTCACATATTTGTCCAAACTCTTTTATCTCTTAAATCAAGAAGCTTATATTTATCACAAAAAAAATTCTCACACTTTAAATTTGAAACTTATCATTAAAAAAAAAAAAAAAAAAAGTGATGAACTCTATTCCCTTATTATTATCCACAAAAAAAGTAATGTACATATTCTACATGTTATTTTTTGTAAATTAAAAAAAAAAATCTCAAAAATAGAAACAATCTCCCAAACAATTATTTTTTGTTTTTATTATTTTGAAAATTATTCTTCAAAGTGGGAGCCAAACACGTATAATATAAAAATATTATTTGAAAACTATTTTCAAGTTCAATTTTTTTTTAAATTGTTTTTAGACTGTTTTGAAAATAAAAACAAAAATCTTTCTACCAATCAGACCCTAAGATTGTGAAAAAAAGAGAAATCAAAATGAAATCAAACAATATTATTTATCAAGGGTGTTTTGGGTTATAGAGATGAAATAATTCTTCTTTATTTTTTGGTTTTAAGTAAAATATAAGTGTAAGGATAAGGGCCCAAAATCATATATTGGGCCTTGGGCTTTGTCCAAGAACGTTGACAGGTCCAAATAGGGATAAATAGCTATAAGGGATTCCGGTTTAAAGTCTCATAAATAAGAAATGAGTGGAAGGCGGTTCGAGATGGAATTCCTCCTCGGGTATGATAGATATCACTTAGATGTGTATTCCAACGATGAAAGCAACCTTCATAGGAGCCCCAGTGATAGGGACGTACCTTATGAACATACGAGAATGAAGGGAACCTAAAAATATCTAAAGAAAAGCTACTACCACTGTATTAAATGCATTGCAGCTACTTTTCTGGCCGCATTTATGTGGAGAAGACCCCTGAATGGTGTTGTCTTGGCTACCACAACTCACAGAAAGCTAAAGAGGGTGACAGATAGGACAAGCACTCAATTAAGGGCTCAAATGATCAACAAGTGTAAGATCAAGATGGTCTAAGGGAAACTATATAATCATTATTTCCAGGCTCATGTCATTATTTCCAGGCTCATGTCATCAACGTCATGACGGATCACCCGCTCAAGAAGGCAATGAACAAGTTGGAGGCTGCAGGACGTTTGATTCAGTGGGCCGTCGAGCTCAGTGAGTTTGACATAAAGTACCAACCAAGGCATGCCATAAAAGCTCAAGCTCTAGCAGACTTCATTGCAGAGTTTACATTAGATTCTGACAATGTAGATGAGGTGGAAGACGATAAGAAGTGGATCGTCCATGTGGATGGTTCGTCCACGCAGTACGCAGGAGGAATAGGTGTGGTTTTGCAATCTCTAGAAGGGGACAAACTGAGACACAGAGTTCGTTTGCAGTACCAAATGACTAATAATGAAGTTGAGTACGAAGCTCTTCTCAAAGGGCTGGAATTGGCTAAGTCTGTAGAAGCGAAGTCACTCCTCGTTTTGGGAGATTCTCAACTAATCATGGGCCAGGTGAATGGAATGTATGAGGCTAAGGAAGAACGAATGAGGAAGTATCTTAATAGGGTGACACGCCTTGTAAAAAAGTTTAAAGAAGTTAACTTCGTTCACACCCCAAGGGAGGAGAACGTGGAAGCTGACACCTTGGCAAAAGAAGCCTCAGCGAATGAAGCCGTGGATAAGTTCGATGAGATTCAATACATACCGAGTATAGACATCCCAGAAGTACAGCAGGTGGAAAATAGAGAAAATTGGATGGCTCCAATCGTGTCGTACTTAAGAGACGGACAACTTCCAGAAGGAGAAGATGAGGCTAGGAAGCTGAGGGTAAAAGCAGCCAGATATGTTCTTTTGGACGAGGTTCTCTACAAAAGAGGTTTTTCCCAGCCTTATCTCAGGTGTTTGGCTCCAGACGAAGCCAACTATATATTAAGAGAAATTCATGAAGGAGCATATGGAAACCACTCCGGAGCCAGGTCACTCATCCACAAAGTCATCCGTGCAGGATATTACTGGCCAAACATACAAGCTAATGCTAAGGCCTACGTCAAGGTCTGCGATCAATGCCAAAGGTTTAGCAACGTCCCCGGGCAACCGTTAGAGTATTTAACTCCAATGACGGCCCCATGGCCTTTTGTACAGTGGGGGCTAGACATCCTGGGTCCTTTCCCACTAGGTGTAAGGCAGATGAAGTTTTTCGTGGTTGGAATTGATTATTTTACCAAGTGGGTAGAAGCAGAACCCTTAGCTAACATCACACAACAAAATGTCAAAAATTTCGTATGGAAAAACATTGTGTGCAGATTTGGGGTACCCAGGGTGCTGATATCTGATAATGGACGATAATTTGACAATGCACTCTTCAAAGATTTTTGCGTACACTTTGGGATTCAAAATCACTACTCCTCGCCAGCACACCCACAAGCTAATGGCCAAGCTGAAGTTGCAAACCGATCCTTGTTGAAGATCATCAAGACTCGGCTTGAGGGGGCAAATGGAGTATGGCCAGATGAGCTACCAGGTGTTTTGTGGGCGTATAGGACGACAGCGAGAACTCCTACAAGAGAGAGTCCTTTTAAGCTAGCCTATGGAACTGAAGCGGTCATACTTGCGGAAGTGCACATGGCCAATCATAGGGTGGCAACCTATCAGGATGAAGCTAATAAGGAGCAACTCCGTGTGAACCTCGATTTGATAGACGAGGTAAGGACGGATGCTGAGCAAAGGATAGCGAGGTATAAAAACCTGATGGCTAGGCAATATGATGCAATGGTAAAACCAAGGCGATTCAACATAGGGGACCTCGTCTTAAGAAGGATTTCCTTGGCAACAAAGAACCCAGCTCATGAGAAGTTGGGACCTAATTGGGAAGGCCCCTACAGAGTTGTAAACTGCAAAAGACAAGGATCCTATTACTTAGAAGCCCTTGATGGGAGGAAGCTGGAGCATCCTTGGAATGTGGAGCACTTGAGGAGGTACTATCAGTAATTTGCTAGCCTAGAGGAGCATAACTCTGGACGGGCCTAGAGATTACATAAAAACTTGTTTATATGTTTCGTGTGGCTTTGTTATTATGTTAAATGTATGGACGAAATTATAGTTTGGTTTGTATTTGTTCTAATAAAGGCATTAGCCTCTAAAGTGCATGCCTTGTCTATGAACAATATCCATGCTATGAACAATGTTTGTGGAATGTACATAATGTTGTGTGAATCCATGATTTCCATATCACTTTTGTTCATATTGACTTATGTTCATACTGACTCTTAAAAAAAAAAAGCTAAAAAGCTTAAAGACGAGAAAATTCTCTGGACGCGGAGATGTAATCTCAAGCTTTCCTAGAAAGCGAAAACAAGGCACACTCGTCCAAATCAAAGGATGAGGTAAAGCCAATGCCTAAGCGGATAACAAAGTCCTAGGCATGCTCGTCCATAGGATGGGCAAGGTAAAATATAATACCTAATCATACCTTGGACGAGGAAAAGCACAGATGCTTCTGGACTTGTTAAAGTCACCTATTAAAAAGCTGTCCATGGACGAGAAAAATGCAAGGACGACTAACTACTTTACATAGGCAAATCACATGGTGAAATTTCCAATAAAAGTGGTTAAAGTATATATACATGTATGAAATGTGGACGAGCTAAACAAGAATTCCTGTATATGAAAATAAAAACTCTCATCCATGCATATATGAAAGAAACAGTACTCATTCAGATTGTCTCAAGGGCGGACGAGAAACGTCCAAACACCCTTCCAAAATTAAAGTTGTTTTATGAAAACTCGTCCTTAAACATGGACGAATCTAATGTACTTGAATTACATATTAAAAAAAAAAAAGGAATTAAAGCACAAAACATTTGAAATATTTTCTAAACTGAGGCATCGACATTGGGGTCATCTTGAGGATGGGTTGTGGCATCGTCCTCTATATTAGCGTCCTCAGAGCCGAGGTGAAGGAGGGAGCTAGTGGTGGCAGCATTCAAATTGAGAACAATAGAGCTGAAATCCACATTAGGAAACTTTTCAGTAGCATCCATCCTAAAATCTTCGAACCCTGCTGCATAGTTGGTATCCAAAACATCAGTGTATTGTTTAGATGCTTTGAATTCAGCCACTGCGTCTTCCTTTGCCATGGGGAGAAGAATGCTATGCTCATTGTTCTTTTTCTGCAAGTCTTCAAGACGAGCATCTTTCTCCGCAGCACTAGCCTTCAAACCCTCAACCTTGGTTTTCAACTCCCTCACCTCGTCCGTGGTCTTGGTAGCCACTTCAGCCCATTGTTTAGCCTCGGCCTTCAACTCCTGTATCCTCGTCTCTAATAGGATCCTCGTCTTGTCCAACCCAGTGGCCTGTCCAGACGCTGCTATAAACTTAGACATGTCCTGTGGAAAAAAAAAAAAAAAAAAAGGGATTTAAAAAAAAAAAGAAAAAGAAAAAGAAAGAAGGAGAATGAAAATTTAGTCAGGACGAAGATAAATGTTACCTTGAAAAGGTCATGAACACCAGAGTGTTCAAAATCTTTCAGGGACATGTCATAGCAAACGTTTATGTCCTCGTCAGTAACAGCATTCTTGAAACGTTCCCAAGCCAGGTCTTCGTTTTCAATGATATTTGAAGGGACCTTATGGGAAGGTTGAGACGAGGTTGACACAGTTTTAGACGGTGGAGTCTTGGACGGGGTGGACTCAACAGGAGTAGACGAGTCGACATCAAAGACTTTGGCAGGCTGGTGGGACGATGGAGTAGGCTTGACTGCTTGGGACGAGTCATGTTTGGTCTTCTTGCCACGTCTACTTGGGAGATTCTCCAAATTCAAGTTTTTGGAGATAGTCTTCCTCTTATCTCCAGCCAGTGGACGAGCTTGAAGCTCAGGCTCAAGACGAGTACCCTCAGCACCTACCTTTTTTCCCTTGTTACCTCTCATGGTTGCCATTCCTGTAAAAAAAAAAAAAAAAAAAAAAGGAAAAGAGAGGAAAAGAGTTTACTTTGGCATAAGGGAAAGTAAAAATAAAAGATGCAGGGAACGTTTAGAATTTGAAACTTACTTTTTCTTACAGTAATCTCGTGCGCAAGTGCTATGTCAGATGGTTTTGGGCCTAACCCCCACTTGGCAAACCGTCTAAGATTGACCAAGGAATGAAAATCCCTGTCTGAGTATAGACGAGCCCTGTGGACACAGTCTCGATGCAGCTTGCTCAAAGAAGGTCGTCCAATGGTTGTAATAAGAAAAGCAGAAGTTAAAAAATGATAATGATTATAAGCAAAAACAAAAAGAATGGGAAAAGCTAAGGGACTTACCCTCAGGACGAAGGTTCCCTAGGTCCCCAGTAAAACGACCAAATGTATCCTGGCCAACGTCTACAGGGTTTTCAGCCTAGAAGCCAGAGACGAAGAAAAACTCCGTCTTCCACTTTCTGTCAGACGAGGCCAAGGACTTCACCAGTCTACAATCTTTACCCCTGGTCTGATGAAACCCAGGGGATTGATGAATTTCTGAAGGTTTGTAACAGTAAAGGAACTCGTCCACAGTGATAGGACGGTCCCCTCCAAACACTTCCCTCCACAAAATTTGCATAGAGATAATTAACCTCCATGCATTGGGGTTAAATTGACATACTCCTAAACCTAGTCTGAATAACAACTCTCTAATAAAGGCATTCAAAGGAAACCTACGACCCCCTAGAAGGTAAGCTTCATATACACCTATCCCAAAATGGGGATTACAACATCACTCTCCACGGACGGGTAATCTAGGATTAAACTCGTCCGGGATTTGATACCATTCCCTAAGGTTGTTTAGCCTATCCTCGTCCGTCTTGGAAGGAATATCTACAGCGCAACTATACACAGTTATCTCCGTCTCGTCCAAAGGACTAGACGGAGGGATGGAAGACGAGGTGCCTGCCTGGGACCCTGAAGTTTTTCTAAGTTGTTCTTGCACTACTTCTATGGGAAATCCAGGGACCCCTGAGACATACTCCTCGTCTGTGGTGTTTCCCCCACTACTGTTACTGGTGTCACTAGAGCTACTACTACTATCGTCATAATACTCGTCTATAGCTTTCCCAGTGCTGTTGCTGGACAAGGAGACAACTATTTCTGACATTTTTAAAAAAAAGAAAATTTTGGAAACCTAAAAGACGAGGAAAGAGAGAATACCTGGCTCTAGGACGAACAGAAATTATGGACGCGAGGAAAATCCTAGACGGAGCTCTAGACGATGAATGTCAAAGGAGGAAAATCTCAGAAGTGAGGAGGGTAGTGGAGGCATTCCACTATTTATAGATAGCTGACCTGGTCATACGAAGCGACACAACCAATCAAATGGTGACACGTGGTCCTTGCCTCGAAAAAATGAATCGACGAGACAGGCCACCATTTAGGTTACAACACGTGGCACATTTAATTGCTGAAAGAGCTCGTCCGTCCAGAGAATATTATCACTATGTTTCCTTGGACGACCTATGGACAAGGGGGGAACTGATGATGCAAAGAAAATGCGCTTAATTCCATCTCATCCATAGGTGCTGTCCATAACAAAGTATAAAGGAGGAGACGAGTGGCCCTTACTCTCGTCCCTCTATTACTCGTCCATCCTATGCTGATCCTAGAAACGAGTCTTATCCGTCCATAGTAACGAACATAAGTCTCGTCCATCCGTAGTAGTGGACGGACGAGGATTACAAACCTTAGGTTTTGATGACTTGCTCTTCCAAAAGCTAAGAGTTGCATCGTTACCTTTCATTAACCATCAAGCACCGGTCCAAAGATAACCTCCACGGAAGTTAGGGAAGTTATCTCTGAATTCTCTGGACTCCTCAACAATAGGAGCGGTTAACATGACAAATAACCGCTTAATGTACCCTATATAAGCACACCTCTACGTAGAAGGTAAGGCATTGGAACATTTCTAAATAGATAATAAAGTCTCAGAAGTATTTTCCTTCCTACTTCAAACCACTGACTTTACCATCGGAAGATTCAAGACCGGCCACCACCGGTCTTCTCTGATCTTTCTTTGATTTCTCAGGACTTAGCCTTCAAGATCATCAATGCCCGGAGACTTTCAGCCCACTGATAATCAAGGATATATCAGGTTTCATTTTCTCCTTGGACAAAACTAGCTATCCTTCTTTTTACTTGCTGGACTTTGTGGGGAGGAAAGTGTTTCTTAAAAAACTCTTTGGCCATCTCCCCCCAACTACCTATAGACCTAGGTTTCAAGGCAAGGTGTAAAACCAACTTCTTGCCCTATCCTTAAGAGAAAAAGGAAAGAAACGTAACTTAGCAGTCTTAATAACATTTTGTGCATAGAAACTACTAATTACTTCTTCAAAAGCTCTAACATGGACATAAGGATTTTCATTTTCTTGTCCCCTAAAGTCAGGAAGTATTACTAATAATCCTTGTTTCAATTCTACATGTGGTGCATTAGGTGGAAACATGATGCATGAACGAACAGAATTTTGTGTGGGATGCAACAGTTCATACATAGTTCTTCTATTCTCCTCATGATTATTATGTGTTTCATCACCCATGATTGATGAAGAAGGTGAAGGTGAAGGTGTGTCAAAAAGATTACCAAAGTAAGTTTCAAAAATTTCTAATCTGCCTCTCTTGTTTCTAACCCAAATGCTGATGCAACAATGAATGCCAATCAAATAAAATAAATAAAAAACAAACAGAAAAATAATAACAAAAAAAAGGGAAAAAAATGGAACAAAGTTACCAATAGAAGAATTTTCACCGGTTGTGCTTTGCTCCCAAAAATTGCCTCTGAACACGCAGCAGCTCCCCGGCAATGGCACCAAAATTGCTTGCTCACTCCCAAGTGCAGGAGATCGTAGCAATATAATTCTCGGAGTACCGAGGTCGAACCACAAGGAGCAGGGTAAATTCAAAGACAATATAATTAAATAACAATTTGGGTGAAGAAGAAAAGTAATTTTGCTTGGAAATTGTTAACAAGAATAATAATAAAAACTTATTTAAATCAATAATGTAAATACTAGGGCATCGGGGTGTTTCCCTATATCAATATGAAATTATTTGTGATCTAAGAAAATATATATTTCATAATTGATTGTTCTTATACAATTAAAAACTTATGATTCGGTTGAACTGAGACAATTCAAGAACGCATGATAACCTCGATTAATAATGCAGTTAGAAAAGTTTTCAGAAAAACTCATTCACTTTAAAACCTTATTTCTATTTGAAACTATTAGAAATTCATCTAAACAATAAGAAAAACATGATTGAACTTATTGAAAGCATGGAAGAACTAATACATCAAAAGAAATCTAATTGAACAATCAAATATGTCATTGATAAAATCCTAGAAAGAATCACATTGAATATTCATACCGTATAAAAGAAATATAACCCCTAGCCCTAGCAAAGAGTTTAGGCTGCCATTATAGAGAGAAAAATACAAGGTTTTCTCTGCCAAAATTCGTTCTCACAGCCTCCCTTCTAAAACCCTAATGTCTAAGTGTCCAAAGAAAATAAAACTTTTACCATTTTAATTTCCGTCTAGGTTTATAGCTGTAAATTGTGAGTTAATTTCGGCCTTCAAAAATTGAGAATCTCAAAAAACTTAAAACTGAAAAGTTGTAGATATTTAAGTCACGGTTCCAACCCATCTGGCCTTGCATCAATTGGATTTTTGAGGAGAGAGATACGCTCAAAATACTGATCAGTGCTCAAATCAGATTTTTCCTTTTCAGATTCTGCCTCTTTGATTTCTTTCCTTATTTGAAGCTTCCAATCATGGTAGACGATCCAAGCACTCCAACTGCACCTCCTTAGACATTTAAGCATGGTCCTTTAGCTCCACTTTAATTCTAGTTTGGCCTCCATTCTCTCACAAATTCCTGTAAACTTATCTTTCTCACATGATTTCCTGAAAGTAGAAAATTACACACAATGAATAGCATCTTATTCAAGAAATTATGTAAAGATAAATAATAGGGACTAATGCAAATCATGGCTTAATTATACAAATTAAGCATTGTAATAAGTAGATAACGCCCACATAAATATATAATAAGTACACATTTTAAGGCGTTATCACCATCATTACTACCTTTCCCCACCTCCCTCCTCATCACTTCTCTCATTTTGGGTATGTTTGCTAAATTTGTATTTATATTTTTTGCTTAATTGTGAGTTGTTTGTTTGATTTTTGTATTGTTTGTTTGCTAAAAATACATGATTTTGAGTATATTTTTTTGGTGTTTGCTTGGTGTTTGGCATTTGGGAGTTCAGAAAATGTGGAAAAATAAAGAGAAATAGGGTTTTTTTCCTTTGATCTGTTTGGTTGATATGAACTTAGAAGAAATTGAAAGCCAACCAAAGCGAACCGAACAAATTAAAATGCAATCAATTCGGTTCAATGTTAGTGGTGGCGCCACCTTATGGCCAAGGTAGTCCCAGGCCCACCCTGACCTGGAAAAAAAAATTATATATAATAATTTAAAATTTTATATTTATTTACCTTTAAAATAAAATTTGGGACCACCCTGAATTTTTTTTATGCCAATAAAATTGAATTTTGGTCCATAATTTGAGCAACTTAACAATATATTGGGGTCTTTCAAGCAAAAAGGAAAAACTAAAAAAAAAAATTAATTAAAATCTTTAAAAAAAAATATATAATAAAACCACTACAGGCTGAGCAGTGACTTGATTCTTTCAACTAAGCACACTGCCCAATGCAACACAATTTTCAACATTTTATTATTTTTTATTATAGTATTATTTTCCTCACCAGACATATATTACTTACTTCTCATTTTTAATTATTTTTTCTTGTTTATTCTTAAGCACACACGTCTTCTGTCTCCTCGATTTTTACACTTCTTACTTTTAAATTTTATCACATCTTCATCTACACTTTTACATCTATGTTTTACCTTCCTCCTTGTTCGTAACTTCTGTGTCTTCTACCAGTACCGGTGCGGCACTGCCTCTTCTCAAGTTTTGAGTCTCAAATTTCTCAATACGATTTTTTTTTAGCTGTATAGGTACCTTTGTTTATTTCTTTTTTTTTCCTTTTGAGGTTTTTTGGTTTACAGAATGCAAATTTGTTTTGGTTTTAAAAACTTTTTTTTTTTAAGCACAAACTTCATGCCTGCCAAATCTTGAATTTCAGTTGGTATTTACCGAAACACCCGAAATAGACCGAAATGACCCGAAATTTTTTCTGAAGTGGAATATGGTAGGTTACTGTTCCGGTTTGTTTACCGGCACGGTATTTTATGGCCATTACGGCGGAATGGAATGAAATTAATAACATTGAATCAAACATAATTACCTAAAGGCTAAAAAGAAAAAAGATTGTGTAATTTATGCTTCCTAAAGAACACCCTGAACAAAATTCCTGGAGCCGCCACTGTTCGATGTTCCTTCCCTACAGTTCGGTGTTGGTGCCAAATATGACAAAACCAAAAATTTCGGTTTAGCGATTCCATCAACCCCCACCCCCCACAACCCCCCCCCCCCCCCCCCCGCCGCGGGGGCCGCGGACCGAAACCAACTAATTTCACCCTAGCCAATGTAGAAAGAGCTAATGGATCAAATATGAGGCCAACGCAAAAATGAAAAGAGGGCTGTTTCTCATGCCTATACTCTCACAGGAGACGAATAACAGATTCAGAATATTCCATACACAAAGGGCACCAAGCATCAAGGGTGAAATAAAATGGATGCATGACGTTTGCTCTTGCTAGGGTCATTTTTTCCCTAGCACCAGCAGACGTGTAAAGACTAAAGACTTTAGACTAGTCTTTTAAAAAAAAAAAAAAAAAAAAAAAAAACTTTGGTTAACGTGTAAAGATTTAGGTAATAAAATGGATGTTTCCATAAAAAAAAGGTAATAAAATGGTTGCATTGGTTTTACTTACACCCCAATTCAGTTTTTAATTTATTCTCTTTATTTATTGGATTTTTTCCCCCTAAACCGTAGTCGGCGACGCGTAAGTGAATATTTATTTCTGCTTCGTGAAATACTGAAATCTGCTTGAAATGACGGCGCTCAATCACTTATTATTGTTTATATTTATGCATTTAACTATTTTTGCTTACCGATATCTTCCCCTAAATAACGGCGCGCAATTATTGAGTTTATTTTTGCTTACAGAGAGATCTTCCCCGAAATAACGTTGCTGAATTTATTTATAAATCTCCTCCGAATAGCTTCAATTATTTGTTACTTATTACATTTTGTGTGCTCGCGGCTATAACAAAGTTGAAAAAGATTGAAGTGTGTGTTCAATCAAAACATGAATTTGAATTCAAATGCCAAGGAATTTTTCACAATGATTCTGACATACATGGTCCCAGTTTTATTGAAATTTGATCCACGATTCCCAACATCACCTACCAATAAAGATGTTGAGCTTGATGAACTACAAGCACCTGGATTGGTGGTTGAGCATGAGCATGAGCATGAGCACCGCAAAATGAACTGGACTAATGCTATGGTTGCTTTTTGCTTTGCGTTGGCCATTGGTATAGCGCTACTGCCAATTCAAATTCACATCCAACTCCACACATCGCTCCTCTGGCTCTCTCTAACAGTTCTACTCGGTTTTGCTTGTTTCTTCGTTAGCGAATTCATTGATTCCAAGTTTGTCGTCACTGTTCGAGTGCTCCAGAGATTGGGTCGATTCTTCACTGTCACCGCGTTTTTTATGGTCATTACCCTTCGATTTCCTTTCTATTTCAAATGCACGAGCTGGGCCTGGGCTGTCTATTTCATTTCCTTCCTCGCCATTTTCTTCAGCAGTTTCTTTTAGCTTTGGGGATTCAGGGTTGGTTCGAAACTAGAAGAAGAAAAGAAAGTGTACTTTTCGACGAATGTTTCTTACAGGTCCCACCAAGAACAATATCCATTTATTATTGTATCCTGAAGAGGGGAAAATAGGTTAACGGATCCAATGAAAAGTTAATAGACGGGCCCATCATGTGCAAGACTTAGTGGGGACGGATTCATCATAAACAGCCTCAACCTAAACGGATTAGTTGGCCACGTGTCAGACAGAATCCCTATATGGAAGTATTTGTGGTACACTCCACAGAATCCTAGGGTAAATCGAGTCCTAGCGCAATTGGGGTTCTAGAAGCAGTATGCATTTATGGAGATCTTTTCTATAAGGAAAAGACTTGTCCATCACATTTGGGATTTTCTAAAAGAAGACTCCTACAAGGAAAGGACTTCGTTTCCATGGAAAAGAGGTCAACTTTCGACTACTATAAAAACCCAAAGGCCCTCACAAATCAAGGTACGCATAATTTACCTTCTCTAGTACTCTAGAGTTGTGAGAACGTTTCTGACTTAACATTCGGAGGGTATTTGGCCGACACTACACCGGTGCTCTCTGTTAGGTTTCTTTATTTGTATTGTGCAGGTTCGCATTCGAGCGTGTAGGTATCGTGTGGCTCACTGGTCAATTTCTCGGCATCATCAGTTGACGCCGTCTGTGGGAAACCTAGTTGAGATTCATAAGCCATACTATCATTTCCCGGACTAAAGGTTTGCATGGTACTCACTCACTCGATGGCAACCACTAACGACGTTCAAGGAGAGGAACCACCCACGACTGCCCTCGAGAGATAGGTTCAAACTCTCGCTGCCGCCGTGGAACGTCTCACCAAACAAAACCACGACTTGGAAGAATGGCTGCACTAGAAGACTGCAGCACCGAATGACCAACAAGAAGATCAAGAAGGGAACAGCGCTCCAAGAAAAAACCAGGAGAAACCTGAAGGCAGCCACGCCCCAAGCAGACCGGAGAGGTAGAACTTGAGCATGCCATCCCTCACGGATCAACTCCACCACATATTGTCGCAGAGATGCAGGTGATGAGGGAACAAATGGAGGTTATGATGAACGCGCTCAAAAGGCGAGTTTCCAATGATCTTGACGATTTAGTCAACCGCACCGACTCACCTTTCACGGTGTTCGTGAACTCCTTCTCCTTACTCCATAAATTTCGCATGCCGCATATAGACAGCTATGACGGCGTGAAGGATCCTCTGGACCATCTAGAAACTTTCAAGACCCTAATGTATCTTCAGGGTGTAGCAGACGAGATCATGTGCAGGGCCTTCCCCACAACACTCAAAGGCCCCGCAAGGGTATGGTTTAGCCAAGGGTATGGTTTAGTCGACTGGCGCCAAACTCCATCAGTATCTTCAAGGAGCTGAGCGCTCAGTTCACTACGCATTTCATTGGAGGGTACAGGAATAAGAAATCCACAGTCTGCCTGATGAGTATTAAGAAACGGGAGGACGAAACCCTAAGGACCTACATAATGCGCTTTAATAAGGAAGCGCTCTCAATAGACAAAGCCGACAACAAAATACTGGTAGCGGCTTTCACGAACGGGTTGCGGAAGGGCAAATTTCTATTCTCTTTATACAAGAACGACCCTAAGACCATGTCAGAAGTACTCTATAGGGCAACCAAATACATGAACGTTGAAGACGCATTGCAAGCCCGAGAGGAAAAACCCAGGAAAAGGGAGCGGCAGGAAGAAGAACGACGGGACCAAGGATCGAAGAGGCCAAGAACGGGAGACCGAAGGGATGAACGACGTTCTAAGCCACTAGCAAGGAGGTTCACGAGCTTCACCCCGTTGATTGCCCCAATAGAACAAGTCCTAATGCAAATCAAGGACGAAGGGGCTCTAACCTTCCCCGAAAAACTGAAAGGAGATCCCAGCAAAAGATCAAGAGACAAATATTGCCGTTTCCACCACGATCACAGTCACGACACAGTAGATTGCTATGATTTAAAGCAACAGATAGAGGCCCTTATTAGACAAAGGAAATTACAAAAGTTCGTCAGAAAAGAGAAAATGGATCCTCCACCTCAAGACCAGCAGCCCTGAAGGGATAATGAGCGTCCTAGACCCCCAATCGGAGACATAAGGATGATTGTAGGGGGAACATCGATGACCGGGTCGTCCAAGAAGGCCCGAAAGACTTACCTCTGAATAGTTCAGAGCATCCAACTGACGGGCTCAGTACCAAAGATAGTGCGGAGAGATAGCCCAATCGTCGGATTCTCAGAGGAAGATGGACGACGCCTTCACCATCCGCATGACGATGCGTTGGTTGTCACCTTACGAGCGGAAAAGTATAACTTGCACCGAGTATTGGTCGACAATGGCAGCTCGGTGGACATCCTATATTACCCTGCGTTCCAGCAAATGATGATTGATAAGGAACAGCTGATACCAACGAATGCCCCGCTGGTAGGATTTGGAGGAACAAGAGTATTCCCATTGGGCGCGGTCACACTTTCGGTGACCGTAGGCGATTATCCTCAGCAGATCACTTGGGATGTAACATTCCTCGTAGTTGACTGCTCATCAGCATACAACGCTATCCTCGGACGACCTACCCTCAATGCATGGAATGCGGCAACATCAACTTACCACCTGATGATCAAGTTCCCTACAGAGTACGGGATGATGAGTTACGAGGGAACCAGGTGGCCGCCCGTGAGTGCTACATCGCCATGCTGGAGATGGAGGAACAACAACAAACCATGTGCATAAAGGAGACACGAACAACAGCAGAGCTAGTGGAGGAACTAGAAGAGATAACCCTTGATGAGTCAAAACCTAAACGGACTACCAAAATGGGGACGCTAGCTAGGCAGCCAATCCGTCAAGCCCTCATAGCATTCCTCAGAATGAATCAGGACATGTTCACCTGGAGCCACGAAGACATGCTCTGGATCGGAAGCTCAGTCATAGTTCACAAGTTGAACGTAAACCCATCATTCTCGCCAGTCCGACAGAAAAGGCTAGTGTTCTCCCAGAAGCGAGACAAAGCAATAGCAGAAGAGATGAAGAAGCTGCTGGAAGCAAACTTCATTAGAGAAGTCTACTACCCGGACTGGCTAGCAAACGTAGTAATGGTTAAAAAAGCTAACAGTAAGTGGTGAATGTGCGTCGATTTCACGGACCTCAATAAAGCATGCCCAAAAGACAGTTACCCACTGCCCCAGATAGACACCTTGGTAGACTCAACGGCAAGACACCAGCTCCTAAGCTTCATGGATGCCTTCTCGGGCTATAATCAAATTAAGATGGACGAAGCTGATCAGGAGAAAACCTTATTTGTCACTAGCCAAAGGCTCTTTTGTTACAAGGTGATGCTGTTTGGACTCAAAAATGCAGGCGCGACATACCAGAGACTGATGAACAAAATGTTCGCGCACCAGATCGGCAGGAATGTGCAAGTTTTTGTCGACGACATGCTCGTAAAGAGCCTTCTCGAAGATGATTACCTGAAGGACCTCCAGGAGACTTTCGACACTCTTCGCTCGTATAATATGAAGCTTAATCCAAAAAAGTGCGCGTTCGAGGTGACGGCGGGAAAGTTCTTGGGGTTCATGGTTTCCCATAGAGGCATAGAAGTTAATCCGGAGAAGGTTTAGGCCATCCTGGAGTTAGAACCACCAAAAACAGTCAAGGATGTGCAAAGATTGAACGGTAAAATTGCGGCCCTGAATAGGTTTGTCTCAAAGGCGACGGACAAATGTCTTCCGTTTTTCCGTACATTGAGAAAGTCGTTCGTGTGGATGGACGAATGCCAGAAAGCATTTGAGGACTTGAAGAAGTACTTGTCATCCCCACCGTTGCTCAGCTCATCGAAGCCTGGGAAAGTACTTTACCTCTATTTGGCAGTTTCGCAAGCGGCAGTCAGCGCAGCCCTAGTAAGGGAGGAGGATGGATCACAGAAACTCGTCTACTTTATAAGTAGGGCGTTCCGAGGAGCGGAAGAGAGGTATCCTCAAATGGAGAAGTTGGCCTTCGCACTAGTGATTGCGGCAAGAAAGCTAAAGCCATACTTCTAGGCGCACACAATAGTAGTCCTAACGGACAAACCCCTAAAGAGAGCCATGAGTAGCCCAGAGACGGTTGGACGAATGGTGTTGTGGACAGTGGAATTGAGTGAGTTTGATATACAGTACCGCCCACGAAATGCAATAAAGGGGCAAGCCGTCGCTAACTTCATTGCAGAATTTTCTAGATCAGAAGGCGTGGGGGCAAAAATAAGGGCACGGTGGAGCATCTACACGGACGGATCCTCCAACAGGCACGCCGGAGGTGCCGGTGTGGTGATCCATACTCCTGACGGAGACAAAATCGAATGCATGATTCGACTGGACTTCCCAACGACCAACAACGAGGCCGAGTATGAAGCATTGGTGGCAGGACTAGACCTCGTGAAGGCCGCAAGTGCTGAATCCATGATTGTACATTGCGATTCCCAGGTAATAACAAGTCAAATCAATGGCTTCTACGAATGCAAAAATGAAAGGATGAAGAAGTACTTGGAAAAAGTCAAGAATCGAATCGGCAACCTCGAAGTTAGATTCGTTCAAATCCCAAGGGAGGAGAACGATTGCGCTGACCGTCTGGCAAAAGCAGCCTCTGCTGAACTTATGCTAGTCCCCGAACAGGTATTATCGTTTGTCCAAATTTCCTCAATTATTGATGATGGAACAAAAGTGCAGGAGGTGAATTCTGAGAACAATTGGACTACCCCATTAATAGCCTACTTGAGGACGAGAACACTACCAGACGAAAAAGACGCAGCCAGGAAACTGAAAGTCCAAGCCTCACGATTTGTGTTGATCAATAATATCTTATACAAAAGGGGATTCTCACGACCGTACCTAAGGTGTTTGGGTTACGAGGAAGCAGACTACATAATGAGAGAAGTCCATGAGGGTATTTGTGGAAACCATTCAGGAGCACAATCCTTAGTGCACAAGTTGATCCGAGCAGGGTACTATTGGCCTACAATGCAAAAGGATGCGTAAGCTTACGTTAAGACTTGCAACAAATGTCAGAGGTTCAATAATCTGATCAGGTAACCAACCGAGGAACTGACACCCATGGCGACCCTTTGGCCCTTCGCCCAATGAGGAATAGACATTATGGGCCCCTTCCCGACAGCGGTAAGGCAACTAAAATTTCTGGTAGTTGATATCGACTACTTCACCAAGTGGGTGGAAGCAAAGGCCCTAGCCACTATCACAGAGAAAAACATTCGAAACTTTGTTTGGAGGAATATTATCTGCAGGTACGAGATACCAAGAGTACTTGTCTCTAATAATGGAAAACAGTTCGACAACAGCACATTTAGGGACTTCTGTTCAGAGCTGGGTATCAAGAATCATTACTCTTCGCCCGCGCACCCATAGGCCAACGGACAAGTCGAGGTCACGAACCGGTCTTTGCTCAAGATAATCAAGACCCAGCTCGAGGGGGCAAAGGGCATCTGGCCTGACGAACTACCGAGCGTCTTGTGGGCATATCGTACTACACTAAGAACACCTACTGGCGAAACGCCATTTCAGCTAGCATATGGAAGTGATGCTGTCATCCCAGCGGAGGTAGGGCTTACGAGCTATCGGGTAGATAACTACACCGAGGATAAGAACGAAGAGGCCTTACGGCTTCAACTAGACTTGGTGGACGAAGTCCGGGCTACAGCAGAACAGAGGTTGGCGCAATACCAGAATCTCATGGAAAAATACTATAACTCCAACGTCAGACATAGAGACTTTCAGATCGAAAATCTTGTGCTACGGAAGGTAATGGGAGGTGCTAGAGATCCTGCGCAAGGAAAGCTTAGCCCCAACTGGGAAGGACCATACGGAATCTCATCATGGCAAAGGAGAGGGACCTACCACCTCGAAACTCTGGACGGACAGAAGCTGCAACACCCATGGAACACGGAACACCTACGAAGATACTACCATTAGAGACGACACGAAGAGCATCAACTCTCCCCCGGTTTCCAATTTATTTCGGAGTTTTTGTTAGTTTTTACTTCAAACAATCTTTTCTGTTATCTAGTTTTACTTCGAACAATTATTTCTACAAGTGCCTTTTTAAGCCCAAAGGGGCAGGTACCTTTTTTTCTCTGCATGGTTTCTTTCAATAAGAAAAAATATTCAGACACTACTATATTCTTTCCTACTCAATTTTACCTAGTACGATATTTGACTGGCATAAACATAGTCTACAAGATGGACGGATCATCCCAAGAAGATGAAATATCGTAAGTCCCATAGAGGACGGATAAAACATAGTCCACAAGATAGACGGATCATCCTAAGAGGATGAAAAATCCAAAGTCCCATAAAGGACGGATACGGTCCACAAGATGGACGAAAGGATAAAAATCCCAAGTCCCATAGTGGATGGATAAAACTTAGTCCACAAGATGGACGGATCATCACAAGAGGATGAAAAATCCAGAGTCCCATAAAGGATGGATAAGGTCCACAAGATGGACGAAAGGATAAAAATCCTAAGTCCCATAGAGGACAGATAAAACTTAGTCTACAAGATGGACGGATTATCCCAAGAGGATGAAAAATCCAAAGTCCCATAAAGGACGGATAAGGTCCATAAGATGGACGAAAGGATAAAAATCCCAAAGTCCCACAGAGGATGGATAAAACTTAGTCCACAAGATGGACGGATCATCCCAAAAGGATGAAAAATCCTAAGTCCCATAGAGGGCGGATGAGGTCCAAAAAATGGACGGACCAAACCAAGAGGGTGAAAAATCACAAGTCCCATAATGGACAGGTAAAACTTCGTCCCCAAGCAGGACGGACCATCACAAGTTGACAAATATTGCTAAATCCCATGAAGGACGGGTAAAAACCTGAGAGTAAGAAGGACTACCCCCAATTGAATGAATATTATAGACGAATATAGACTAAATACAAAAATAAAAAGATCTTCTCGACGGATTGAAAGGGTCCGTCCAAAAGCAGAATGGCATAAATGGTGCCCAAAATACTAGACGGGCCAATTGCATTAAGATAATACTAAAATCACCAACAAAATGAAATTTATGTATAACTGGACGGCCACAATCATAATTCGTAAATAAGATGGATTCAAATTTTTAAATGAAGAGGACGGACTACGCCCCATGAAAGAAAATGTTAAACAAATTGATATTACAGGATGGTGTTCTCAAAATATCTTTACATAAAAAACAAAACAAGTAACAAAGCAGTTTCAATCTGCAGCTGGAACTTCTTTTTCCTCTTGACGGACCTCCACATCCATTGGATCATTCTCAGCGACGGACCTATCTACCTGGGCCCTGTTGACTGGCGCCTCGTCACCAAACAGCTCGTCGGTATCATCAGATCTTGCAGGCTGGACGGATGTTTGCTCGGGAACGTTAATATTAACGGAGGATAGGTCGAGTTCTGGATACAAATTTTTCACCTGACGAAGGGCATCGTCGAAACCGTCATTGTAGGAAGACCCGAGCTCCAGTAGAAAGGTGTCGGAGTCGCGATACTCACGCACCGCATCTTCCTTTGCCTGACGGATCTCCTTCTCTTTGTCTTCCAGTACCTTTGACATCTCCTCCGTCCTCTTAAAGAACTCATCCCTTGCTTCCTCAGCCATTTTTAGCTTCTTTTCTTAGATGACCTTCCAAGCCTTCAGCTATGTTAGCTCATCATCCGTCACCTTGGCTTTCTCCAGGAGACGGTCCAAAGTTATCTCATGACTTAGGCACCGTCCCATCAGCCCCTTCATCATGAGCATGGCCTGAAAATAAAAAAGAAGTTAGCCACCTACTGAAGTAAAAGATAGAAGTATAATGGACGGATCGATCACCTGAGCAATACTGCACAGGCCCGTCTCCCCCATCGCTTCAGTGGAGTGGTTGCCCAAGTCTTCATAGTCATCAGAAGAAATGACGGACGACAGCTTCTCCAGAGCGTATTTAGGGTCCTCACAAAGAAGGACGGACGCTTTCTCTTGCTGTGAGGACGGGCCCTTCATAAAGCCTTTCCCGGCCCCATGCTTCACGGGAGTGACAGTTTTGGCACCACCAGCCATAAGACCTAGGACGGGCTCCAAAGAAACCTTGGGCTTCTTTGGAGGACGGTCCCCTCTGGATGGCACCTTCCTTTTCAATTGAAGACTTGAACCCGTTCCCATGGGGTCTGCCTCAACGGATTCTTTTTTCTTGGCAGCGTTTGCCCTGATTAAAGCCCTCCTCTTGGCGTCATCCATTTCTGAAAAAATAGACGGAGTGAGTTAAAAAGGAAAGAATGGTAGACAGATTAAATTGCTGGAATTAAAGTAACGGGCTTACGTTGACGGACTCGGGCGTCGTACTTCCTAGCAGCCGGTGAAGGTTCGGGTCCGTCACAATACCAGTAAATGGTATCAAGAGTGACCAGCTTGGCCCAGGTCCTCTCCTCCGACGTGGACTTCTTAAAAATCTTTTCCAAAAAACTGAATTCTTCAAGTTCTATCTGTGGGCGCCGTCGGACTAAAAAAAAAAAAAAGAGAGGGAGAAGACAGATGTCAGATGCTTATGAAGTTCAAATAAATAAAGTAAAATAAGTCACATAAAACTTTCATATGCCATGTGACAGGGTGTACCAGACTCGTCTATTATGCCCCAAGTCTTGTCGACGGGCATATGATCCGTCTCCCCTGGACGGCACATCCAACCGTCTCTTTCTAGAAAGAAGTAACGGCTCTTCCAGTCCCTGTTTGAATCTGGAGTTTCATAAATGACCTTCAGGACAAGGCTCTTAGGGACAAAACTATACATTCCCCTTGATTTGTCTATCTCGTCAGGACGGTAGCAATGAAGGAACTCCCGTACCGTCAGCCTACGTCTACCATTCGACACAGCTCCGTACAGAACCTCCATGGCAATGAAAACTCTCCAGGCATTTGGGGATATTTGGATGACGGAAAATCCCAAATACTTGAGAAGTTCACGGTGCAAGGAGCTCAGGGGGAATCTAAGGCCTGCCTTGAGCACCTGCTTGTATATTCCAACACCGTCTACCCCCTAGTAGTAGCATTTTTCTGACTTATAGGGTAGACGGATGGGAATGTGGTCAGGGATTTGGTAGTTGTCCCTAATAGTATTGAAGTGAGATTCCTTGATGGTGGACGTGAAGGCGTTTACCGTCCACTCTGGTAGCATGACGAACTACCTAAGTCCATCAGTACCCACGACGGATCTAATTTCTTGTTCTTCAACGGGTCCTTCAACTATCTCTACAATCTCCGTATCCTCATTTGTTGAGGATGGGGAAGATGCAGACGGACTCCTATCCTTACTCAGATCGTCTTGGTCTTTATGACCTGACGAATATACCTCTTCGTAGTCCGCCTCGTCGCGGATGATAGACTGATTACTCGACGCATTAGACATTGCCTACAGGTAACGACAAAACCTAAGACTATGACGGGTGTTGGAACATATGACGGGAAAAGAAAGGTCTAGTTTTGCATAATAGAGTTAGCTTAAATAAGGAATGAAATACAAACGGAGAGAAGTGATTTACCAGCTTGAAAAGTGGACGGATGAAAGCGTTTGCAACGTTTGCAGTAACTGGATGGGCTAGTCTCTGACAAAAGTGACGGTCTCGCTCTGGCAATGTGCTTCTTCGTAAAGTAGAAAAATGAGAAGAGGTGGAGGCGATATTTATAAGAGGGAGTGCATGGAAGCCGAAGCGACGTTTTGATCCAAGACAAAATCCAGTAAATGGACGACACGTGACAAGGGATGATAAATGTACCTCTGACAACCTGTCTGATCCAAGCACGACTCAGGGAGTTTGAGCCCGTCAACCCAAATGTTGAACCATCAACACACTGTTTGAATCGTCACCCCACGGTTCGTTTGCTCATTAATGACGGACCCATGGGGTGAGGGGGCAACTGAAGAGGGGAAAATAGGTTAACAGATCCAATGAAAAGTTAATAGACGAGCCCATCATGTGCAAGACTTAGTGGGGACGGATTCATCATAAACAGCCTCAACCTAAACAGATTTGTTGGCCACTGTTGACACCCCATTTTGCAACTGGTATTTAACCTCACATGGAGGGTAAAAGGGTAATTTTGTCTTGAAAATATGCATCTTGATTCTAGCTATTAGATCCTTAATCTCATTTCACTAAAATGATCTTGATGTTGTAACGATCAAATCGACTGGTCATAAACCCTAATCGGACCACCAGATTGAAAGTTATCATCAAATCAAGTTTTAATGGCTGAGATGCATTATCACAAATTTAGTCCGACTATATGTGATTATGAACAATTGATTTCAATTGGTTATGAGTGTAATCAATTTGAGATTAATGACGTGTCATAATTTGATTGGTTAGGACTACATTTTATGGTGAGGTTGCATATACATAATTAATTAGATAGTTAAACATTAATTATTCAATGAGTAATTTACGCAATTATCTTTTAATTAGAGTAAATTTGAAGCCAATTAAGTCTGAAATGGGAGTGATTTGAGCCAATTAATGTTAATTGGGAACTAATTTGGGACCTATTAATGTTAATTGTGCTGAAACCATTTTCTAACAAATGACCTCTGCTCACCATTTCATCGATATCTCTCAGAATATTTTGAATCTGTGAATGAGGTTAATTTTTCCAGAAACTAGACATCCGGGGCTTTAATTTGAGCACAAGAACGAGACAATTCCGATCAGAATTGAGTCAGATATGATTTTTCAAAATTGGCTTTACAAGCTGTTACAACAGCTACGGGAAAACCAAATTTTGGCTTGCTCCCCACTCCCACCAATCTCTCCATTTAATGCACCAGATTTTTCCTAAGACTAAAATGAGGTCTAGGTTCATAATCATTGTCAACCCTCATTAAATGGCCTTCCATTCATATTCCCTCCATCACTACTATATAAACTCTCCATCTCCTTCATTCCAAAGGAAGGCACCAAAAACCACCATCTCTTCTCCCCTCTTGAGTTCTAATGAAGTAGAGTAGTCTTGTCATATCTTGGTCTTCCTAAGACTCAAGTTATTGAGTGAGACTCACTCTCTCTCTCATAGTTCTTCTTTTCTTCACCCTTAGGACCTCCACCAAGAGTCCCCTCCTCCACCGAATGGATCTTGCATGAAGATATAATCCCTTTCCCTAACTTGTTTATTGTGTTGCTATGATGAGAATTTAGGATTAAAGCATGATAGTGATTATTTAAGTTCTCTTGAATATGTTTGAATGTTCTTAAATGTTCTTATGTGTTCTTTACATGTTCTTGGTTGTTCATCACATGTTCTTGGTTAAACACTAGTTTTGATCTTAAATCCACATCAAAAATATGAAAAACATGTTTGTTTCATAATTCTTTCAAGTCCTTGAATTTAGGATGTCACCATACACACACATTCATTAGAATTTATTTTTCAATCCAAATGCAATACTTAATAAATTGAGTTAGGGTTTATCACATGCACACACTTCAAATTCAACATGCAAATTGATTGATAACATATTGGATGATGTGATATGAATGTTGGTCACCATAGTCTAGAAGACCAATTTCACCGGGCAAGGTGGGTACCTAACACCTTCCCACCTTGTAACATAGCCTCCGAACTTAGATCAAGGGTTAGTAGATCAAATGTTTATCCTTGTAATTTTCAATTTCTAGATTGTAACTAGGAAACAAAGTCATGTACTTTATCTTAGATTGTATCTAGGACCAAAGCCATGTAATTTCTTATGTTCAATGTAAATTCAATTTCAAATTAATAAAATGATGAATTTTTCAATTATGGTTTTCTTATTTATTCCAACAATTAAATAAGTGGCGACTCCATTGTAAAACCCTTAACCTAAAGGGGAAAATATAACTAGTCGAACCTCCATTTTGAGAGGCAATAACACGACTCCACCCATTCACATGGATTTGGCCCAACATTCCTATAAAAAACGGGCCGGGGGCGCGGTCTCTCACAGCCACGTGTCAGGCAGAATCCCTATATGGAAGTATTTGTGGTACACTCCACAGAATCCTAGGGTAAATCGAGTCCTAGTGCAATTGGGGTTCTAGAAGCAGCATGCATTTATGGAGATCTTTTCTATAAGGAAAAGACTTGTCCATCACATTTGGGATTTTCTAAAAGAAGACTCCTACAAGGAAAGGACTTCGTTTCCATGGAAAAGATGTCAACTTTCGACTACTATAAAAACCCAAAGGCCCTCAAAAATCAAGGTACGCATAATTTACCCTCTCTAGCACTCTAGAGTTGTGAGAACATTTCTGACTTAAGTTTCAGAGGGTATTTGGCCGACACCACACCGGTGCTCTTTGTTAGGTTTCCTTCTTTGTATTGTGCAGGTTCGCATTCAAGCGTGTAGGTATCATGTGGCTCACTGGTGAATTTCTCGGCATCATCATATCCTATGAATTTTTTTTTTTTTTTTCTGGGGGGTGGGGGAGGGGGTTAGAGAAAATGAATCCATGTTTGTTTGCGTGGTGTGTGTGTTTTGTTTGATTTTTATATTATTATTATTTAAAATTTAAGGGAATGATTTCAACTTTGATGGATGTTTCAAAACAATATTAAAAATGTGTGGTTTCAGTTGGCATAGTTAGTTTTCTAGTAATTGAGTAAAAAATTTGAAATTCAATCTTCGCATACACCAATATTACAAATAATATATTAGAAGCTTTTATATCAATGAAAACAATATTATTTAATCTTTATATAGAAAGGAAGAAAGGAAAATTAAATGTTGGGTTTAGAAGTAGTATCGTGACTATTGTCTATGGACTGAGATTAGGAGCAATAGGTATTGCACCTGATGCAATGGGTGTGAGTGGCTAAGATTTTAAGTTGCAAAAAACAACTTTAAATCTCAACTATTGAATAAAAAAAATTTTAAAAATAAAATTAATAAAAATACATTGTTAAAGAGAGGGGAGTAAATTGCATGGTCAGGGGCGTAGCCAGAAATTTTTGGTTGGGGGGGCCAAGGTAATATTATCATATTGATTTGCAATTCAAGAAAAATAAAAGTATGACATATATACATATATACATGTCTTCCTGCATTAGTTTTAGAAAAAAAAATTAAATTTAACCAAAATTAGACTATATTTACAAGAAATAATATTTATAGAAATTAAATATAACAAAGTCACTATAAACAACTATAAAATAAATAGCAGTTAAATTCAACCAAATTAGACTACTATGGTCAAAAATAAATTCAAAATTAATTTCATTCCTACTAATAATCTAATAATGTACCCTCACAGTCTCTCTACTCTCTAATGATAATTCCCACACCAGTACAACATAGGTCTTTGAATAGCTATAGGATATGGCCTCACTAAAGAAAAAAATATGTGGGATATGGCTGACATGTCCTAGAGAATGAAAGGAAAAGTCAAAAAGATGAAAAGTAGGAATTTGGGGTGGGGCATTTTTATGGCTACGTATTAAAGGAGGGGCCAAGTTTTTCTCATAGTGGGCCCAGCTCTTAAATGAGACCGTATGAGACTTATTTTTTCCTACTATTATAGGAGAAAGTGTATTATGTTTCGGTAATACCAACTCAGTATCTATTTTGGTATTTTTTACTCAATAAATGAGTGACATCTATTTCCAAAAATTACATCAGACTACTCCAATAAATTAATCACAATCTTTTATACTATCGGAAAGATAAATTAATCATTTATTGGAGTAGTCTGATGTGGTTTTTTGAAACAGGTGTCACTCATTTATTGGGTAGGAAATACTAAAACAGATGCTAAGTTAGTATTATCGAAACATGATATACTTTCTCCTATTATAGAGGTTTTAAAAAAAATTTAGGGAGGCAATGCCCATTCCCCCCCCCCCCCCCCCCCTCCCCCAAAAAACATAATGTGCCTCCACCCCCGTGCATGGTACAATTGCATATAACAATTGCACCAGATCTCAACCTATTGTCTATACACTATAGGCAGTTTACCAAGTTCAACTAAATACTACTATTTCTCAACAACCAAAAAAAAAATTCAATAAATACTAACATTAACCAAAACAAATTTGTAGACAAGTATTCTAATCTTTCCTACTAAAACCAATGCATCTAAAATTTTACATCCCTTAACTAGGTAGAAAATCATCAAGCACTGATATACGCCATAAATATCTCCATGTAACCTACAAATATTTTCTTTCAAAATTTCAACAATATGCAACAAAATTCTAAACCATCGATAAAGGCAATCATACATTCATACCATCTGTCCAACATTTATGTACATACTCAACTCCAAAACAACAAAATATCAAGGGTTTAACATGCTCCAACAAACTAGAGCCCAAAAAATCCTAGTTATTAAACCTAGACCGGACGATTGACCACGTCTATGAGCTAAAAAAAATATAGCATTTAACATCTCAAAACACTACTTTATCTATTTTAACACCCGGCTTTATAATACACATAACATCAAAGGTTTTATATTTTTTACCATTTTATTAAAATATAATTTCCTTATTCTTTTTTATTCTCTACATCTCTTTCTTTCTCTTTCTCTGTGTTTATCTCTCTTCTCCCAAACAAAAACACCCAAGCCACCACTTATGGCCATCGCCACCATCAGAAACCCAACCCACTGCCATTGCCCATCAAAACCCACTACAAAACCCACCGAAATGCAAAACCCAACCATTGCGACTAGCCACCACCGCCCACACCCTTTGCCACAGCCACCACCAAAACCCATTGCAAAACCCACTGATACCTAACCCATTGCCATGGCCATTGCCATTGCCCATTAAAACCCACTGTCGCTGCCCACACCCACAGCCACAGCCACAACCACAACCACCCACAACCTCAACCCCCAACCACCAAAATCACAAACAAAAACAAACCCAAAATCAAATCACAAACCCACTTTGAAATCAAAAACAAATCCAAACTAAAAATCCCTTTATTTTCAAACCTTAACAACCAAACCCAAATTAAAAAATTTTAAAAAAAAAAAAAAAACTCATTTTTCAATTCCCAAACCCACTGATCAAACAGGGAGCCAAAAAAAAAAGAAAAAAAAAAGAAAGGAAAATAGAAAGAGCTTGAGAGAAGAGAGAGTTCGGCCTTGAGATTCCCACCATGAAGCTGGTGGTGAGTGGTGACGTTCTTGTGGAGATTGTCCATGGAGCTTCAGCCTTGGAAGGGAGAAGCTTAAGCTGTGAAATAGAGAGAAACAGGAGACATGAGAAAGAGAGAAGTGAGAGAAAGAGAGATCGTTGGAATAAAAAAATAATTTTTAGCATTTTTAGTATCTTTGATGTGAATGCTCTAAAAGAGTCAATAAAGTGGACCAATTAATGTAATTTTACACAATTCACAAACTCAACTAGGTTAATAAAACCAAGTCAAGTCACATAGGTTTCTTAAAACCCACCGAGTTGCACTGGTTTTGACCGGGTCATGTATTGTTCCGATCCAATTGATCACTCGGCTCGATCTATGTGCTAGGCCACCAGGTCACTGGTCCAACTGGTCAAGGCAATCTGGGTTTAATAACACTGCAAAAAATACATCAATGCTTAAAGGAAATCAAATCTTATGGGTTCTAGTTAGCTCAATTGGTAAAGTCTCTGATGGTTGAATAAAAAATCTAAAGTTCAATCCTCGCCTACACTAAAAACTAATTGATATCTTAGTCTGATAATAAAAGACTTGGTTTAAGTCCAGTGCATCTAGTGCATTAGACCTGGTTAGATGGTGACACACGTATAAAAGTGGACATATGTCATCATCTCAACAGGTCCAGTACTACTAGACACTGGACCTAAGCCTGACTCGATAATAAATAGTTATTATTAGAAATGGTCACCATAAATTAAAGCTCTAAATAAAAAAATAAAATAAAAAGGTACATCTTGGCTTTATACAAAGACCTCACAAATCTAAAAAACATGGATAAAAAGAAACTACAGCTCCTCTTGTCACCTCTATCACTATCATTGCTTTCAAGAAAAGAACATGTGTACTATCAAAATAGATAAGGGCGAGTGTAAAAAAAAGTACAAGGCTAGTCACATTTTAATCCCCCTTGTTAAATTTGATAATAGTAATACGCAAGTCTCGATGTTCTCTTAATTAAAAGAAAATTTCATCATTCACAAGGTAAGCTTTAACCAAGTATCTTATATAAGTAAATAACATCATGCAAGATAGTTTGGCACCCAAATTTTCATATTGAAGCTACATTTTCTTCTTGGTATGACAAAAACACTACTCATTGTATAATTAAATTGGGACATTAGTGTAGTGACAGGGTACGGATGGATTCCCCATAAGGATTCTAAGGGTGATAAGCATTGCTTTATACTTGTATGCTTGGATTTTTTGGATTTTTCTTTTCTTAGGAATGTTTGATCTACACCAAAGTCCACTCATGTTGGTTGCGATTTCCATTCTAAATATCCAACTAAAATTTGGGTTTCCTTGTTATATTTTGTATCCTTGCCCGTGCATTCGCATGTGTTAAGAACTAGTTACACTAAAAATCAAAATTATGGAGAAGGATAGCCTGCTTGAAGAAGTTACATTTGCTCTTGCTTAAAGAAGGATTTGAAGCAAAGAAGTGAGTGCCATTACTTATTCTACAACTTGACTAAAATATAGGCATTCAGGCTTCAGCTCAGTTTAATTGCCTTTTGTTATGTATCCCACATCAGGCTAAAATGAATATTCAAAGGGATACTCACAATAAAAGAACTTGTAGAAGGTTAAGCATAAAGAAGAAGCCTTTATATTGAGAGGAGAGGATAGGAGGGCTCCAAAAGTTCCCATAAGGGAAGTTTAATATAATCAATGTAGAAAAACATGGTTTTGTGTTCCTCTTAACTCAACTAGTATGTCTCTTACGGAGATTTGGATTTGAATTCTGCCTACATAAAAAAGAAATTTATTAGTATCTTGACTTGATGATAAAGAACAATTAAACGGATGTCAGTCATACCCATAAGTTTTAAATTTCATCTATCAAAAATAAAAAAAAACTTAGAAAACATGGTTATTTGACCAAAAGTGGGTTCCAAAGTAAAAGAAAATTTTAATTCATAGGAAACACTTAAAAAAAGTAAAAGAAAAAAAAAGAAGGCTATCCCCAGATCAGTACTGATTGAACCAAAGGCTGAAGGACATTCTTAGATTTGGGATGGTCCCACTCTAGGGCTTCCCATATGTTTGTTGAGATTCTTTGTAGTTTAGGTGGAGGAGATGGTTGTCCGCCAATATGGGGTAGGGAGAGAGGAATTCTCTTTAGTTTTGGACATCCAAATACTTGGATTACTTCGAGAGAATAACAGACCATTGTGCCCCTATAAATGCTCTCCAGTTGTGGTAGATGTTCAAGGGACAGATATCTCAGTTGTGGGAGAGATATTGTAAAATCATTATTAGCAGAGAGGTTGCTGCTCTCACCCAGCGCATATTCATGTCCTGTTGCTATTATTTCTTTCATTTGATAACATTCATAGACTGTAAGAGCTTCCAGGTTTTTAAAGTGCAGCAGCAAGCTGACCTCAAACAGCTTCTTCATAATTGGACAGCAATAAATGGATAATTTTTTTAGAGCAGAAAATGTGCCAGGAGGCAGTGGTGCAGCTCTTTCTCCCCTAAAAAGGTCACACAAGTTGCACAATCCAGTAAGTGCTAGGGACTCAAGGTTTTCAAGTAGGATGTAAGATGACTGTTGAAGTATGCACTCTATTCCATTGCAACCAGAAAGTACACAAGTCTTTAATTCACTAGCATTGTTCAATGAAGAAATACAGGATAAGCTGATGATACCATGACATTTGATAATTTGTAAGGTCTGAATGTCGCCTGGCAGAAGAAGCATCATGTCTTCTCCCCTGCCAATATTGCATTTTGTAAAATGTACTTCTTTTTGAAAAGATTCCATTTCTTCTTCAATTGCCTCATTACTCACTTCTCCCAATCGGATGAAATAATTGTTTGGTCCTTGTTCTTGCAGACATCTCACATATGCATTAAAATCATTCTGGTCATACAACTGGCCTGCAAAAGTTTCTAACTTTCTTAGGCTTGCCACTTCCTCTCCTTTCACTTTCAAGGTTTTTGAAGCCCCATAAATCATGAGGAATTGGAGAGAAGTGAGTTTAGGTAATATCCCTGAAGGTATAATTTCCAGATTGCGTGCATAGAGATTAAGATACTTAAGACTGACCAACATTTCCATTCCTTGGGGTACCTCCTTGATTCCACTATGACTGAAGTCTAGCTTCATTAACACCTTCATCTTTGCTAAGGAGGGCACATACTTCAATCGGTAACAACCTCTCAGCAGTAAAGCTGTGAGATTCTCCAACCCAGACACAGAATCTGGCAAAATCTCAAGGCCAGTGTCAGATAGATCAAGAACCTGGAGCGCATGCATATGCACAAAAAAAGAATTTGGAATGAGAGTCAAAGTATGATTTGATGATAGCAACAGGGTTGAGAGCCTATGACACTTGGGTGATAAGTTGGAAGGGACTTCTGATATGTAGTTGTGCATTAAGGAGACCTTCTCAAGATTCTCTGCCCACTTCTCAATGTTTGGAAAATTTCTCAAATACACACCAGCTTCTACCAGGAATTGAGGACTTGTGCTTGTGATCTGGAGTGCCATGTCTCGAATCAAATCATGCATTTTCACCCATTTCATATCATTGTTTTGGTCCGCAACACTTTCTAGTAGGCAAGAATTTTCAAGCTTATTTAACATAGCATGGCCCTTGTCAAACTCTGCACGCTTGTTCTTCATTCCTTCTATTACTCCTCCTGCAATTAAATGCTCTATCAACTCCTTTCTCCCAATCAAAAAGTCTTCTGGGTATAGTGCACAATAAAGGAGACAATGTCTAAGTCTCTCATCTTGCAGTTGAATATAGCTGAACTTTAGCTGTTCATATACCTTCCCCATGCCATTGAGGCCCGATGTGGATACTCTCAGTTCTTCCAAAGCATTCCTCCACTCACAATGGTCAACTACACCCTTCATACTTCTAGCTATTGTGACAATTGCTAGTGGCAAACGACCACACTCTTTAGCAATATCCTTTGCAACTGTTTCTATTTCTGGAGCAACAAGGTCACGTCCAACTTTCTCCAAGAATAAATTCCATGTTTCATTTTCAGAAAGGAGCTGCACTTTTATTTTTTTGCATCCCATCCTTACACATACATCAGATAATCGAGTTGTTAACACTATTTTGCATTCATTATCCCTAGTAGGTTCTGGTATCCCTACCTCCTCAAGTTCAAATTCTTCCCACAGATCATCTAAAATTAGAACATACCTCTTTCTCATTCTCAACATTGCCAGTAACTTTGCTGCCCTTATTGTTTCGCTTTCGTTTTCTGAAAGGCCTAATTCAAAGGCATGTGCAATTTTACTCTGCAATTGAATCACACTGGTTGCCTTTGGTACAGTGACCCATATGGCATTATCAAACTTACCAGTCTCAATCAAGAGTCGATTATAGATATGTTTCATGACGGTTGTTTTGCCAACACCCCCAATTCCATGAACTGATACTTTTCTGACATCATCATCCATCAAACATGCCCAAATTTCTTCCATATTTCTTCTAGTTGCGTCACCTACTATTATTGTGGTCGGCAGCATCACCCTATTGCCATCAGGACCATCAACTACCAAACTGTCATTAAAACTACCCTTCTGATGAAGCTCTTCCACTTCCTGAATTTTTTTAGTAACAAGTTTTCCTAAATGAGCGCGTGAGAGAAATTTCCCCTCTCCAACTTCTTGGTTTATGGTTTCCGCTTCACCATTCATCTTTTGCACATTTTCCAACCAAAGTTGAACCTCTTTCTTTAACTGTTTCCCTAAACAAAGCTCTACATTCATTCTTGATTCAATGTCCTCCTTCCGACTATTCACTACTTCCAACTTGTTATGGAGAAGTATCATCTTTTCATCAAGGCTTCTATGATATTTCACACATTTACCAATTGGAGCCCATATTATTTTTGCAATTTCTAAGATTGTCCCTGACAGCTCCATAATTGAGTTCCTGCATAGTTACAAAATAGGCATTAGGACATAGTAAGCATATTCAGTCAAATCTTATATAAAAAGAAGCATATAGAAAATAATTGGCCAAGTTTTCAAAAAAATTGGAGTGACTCCTACTTAATGCTTGGCCATGTTCAGAAATAAATACTAGAATAAAATGCTTGATGTCTCCTTCACTCTCTCTTCAGACAGATCTTTTGCAGCCTGGCAATCTGTATGTTAAATTGGAAATATATTGAGTATTGATCCTTAGTTTCTTGTAATTTGAAACCTGTTTTTGATTCTGCTCCTTCAATTGGCAATTCAAAAGTTTCTAGTATTTTAGTTTAGTTACTTTTTATTGAATTTCTGTATGGCTATTCAGATTTTATGAGAGAATGTGTGATTGACACTGAATGAGGGTCCTAGGAGTTTCAGCATAAATTATTTATTACAAAAGATCTTTACTAGATTCACTCCCCATAATACTACACACTTAATGGGAAGAAAATTGTTTTGTTACAGTTCACCAAGCTGCTAAGAATGATGTGGACTCGACAATTAATTTTTCAAGATGTTATGGCAAGATCAACATGCTTCAACAGATTAAGTCTATAAATACTAATAAAACTCCACGTGAAGATAAGAGCACACCCACCTCCCCACCCCCCCAACATTTCTCAACTCAACTGAGTTCTATTTAAGTCTTGTTCATGTTCTGTTCTGCAAGCTGTATTTGTTCTGTTTTCTACAGCTCTGTGTATACCAGTTCTTTTTCTCTGTACTTTTTCTGTCCCATTAAATTCATGTACCAAACAAAAAGAAAATTGCATCACTTTACCAAAAGCTTAAGCTGTGGCATAAAAAAAAAGGCTAGCTATGTGGAGACAGGCTCAAACTCATGACTACTTATTTTGATACGTGATAAAATATTACTTGTTGTAAACGTTAAGAAGAATTTAATCATTATTCTAATCAATATACGAATATTCAATTTAAGCAGAAATATCCGTGGATCTAATAGTGAGTGAGTGATCTTGGTCTGAATATTTTATAAGGGCGCAACCCTAAGTGATCAGATTTTCTTTTTCCATTCATTGAAGATACAGTCAACTTAGAATATTACATGAGAAATTAAACACACAGAAAAGCTGAAGCAATGGTCGTTAGACCAAATAGCATCCCCCAATAAACAAGGAGTAAAGGATGAGATCACAATTCAACACAACAAATATGTAAGTTGAATGTGCCATTAAAAAAGAAATAGCTGAACCTACAAGAATTTTGAGAATAATATAAAGAACCTGGCTTGATCACAAACTGGTACCACTTTGGGAGAGGTCTGATTCAATTCAAAGGATGTGTGGAAGTAACATTAAAAAGTCTAACACTCAATGAAAGAGAGAAGAAATCCAGAGAGTAAAAAGAGCAAGCATCAGACCATGACTAAAGATGGGAAATATTATGTGGACTTCGATGGACAACAGCGTAAGGATTGGTTAGCTTGCCATGACTACAAGTCAAGGAGGGTATTTTCTATGTGAAAAAGGTTCTATTACAATTGGCATAACTCCATTATTTGTGAGGCAATCTAGTCAAGTGATTAAGAAACACAGGATAAGGATTTCTCCATTGAACCCTCTTTTGGTCTAGCGGCCTAGGGAAAATTATCAATGGGACCATCGTCTAATATCTCACTCTTCAACAAGTGGGATCCACATGCAAAGAGAGGTTGATCTCAAGAGATTGTCTCACAACTTAACAAGATACCCTTCCTATTTATGGTTTTCTTGTTCTTTTCCTTGTGAATTATCAAACAAATGGGACGGCCAAGAAAAAGTCCTCTCTTTCAGACTCCACATTGCTATGTGGGAAACAATCGGTGGCACTGTTGGTCAAGGTAGCATTAATTCTTCCAAGATTTATGTATCATGTTGTTCCAAATTGTATGGTGTTATAATATTTTTCTGACTTCTTTTTTTTATTTTTTTTTTCGTAGAATCATATTTTTCTGACTTTAGCTTGTTGTTTCTAGAAGGATTGCACATCGTATGCAAGTCTTTTTCGTTCATAAATTAGTATATATTATTGATTATTTAACCTATTGTTGAGGGTCATTTTTGTAAAACAGGCCCAACTCAGCAACACAGACAGCAGATAGAAGTGACAAGCATAGAATAAAACCATTAAACTCAAACAGCAGGACTAATGAGTCACAGGTCCATAAAATAAATAGATGGACCTTGAGGAAGCAAGTGGGCCTGGAAGGCCCGGAAAGAGAGAATGACAAACCCATGGGCAGTATATGATGTGTAAAAGTAAGAATGGACCGCGGCAGGCTCAAAGTAATGTAAGCAAAGAGAGTAGGTGATTGTTGGCAGGCCCACAAACCCCAAGGATGAGTATGAAGTAATTGGACCGGGAAAGCCCAATGAAGTAAGTAAAAGCCCATGGGAACACAAAGTTAGAAAAAAGGGCCGAGGAAGCCCAAAACAAGTAAATGGGCCGAGGATGCCCAAAACAAGTGAATGGGCCGAGGATGCCCAGGGAGACACAAGAACCCCTAAGAAAGAAAGCCCATGGCCATGCAGAGCCATTTGGGGAAGAGAGTAAACAGCAGGTCTAAAAGGGGATCAGCAGGACCAAGTTATTACGGTAGGAATTACAGAATAATGTGGTAGGACATGATGGCAATCAAGAAATGGGCCAAGAGAAATGTAAAACCCAGTATTAAATGAAGCCCAGGCCTAAAAGGGAACAGTAAATTATACAAACGGCCCACGTAAAAGAACAAAGAAGCGAGGCAGACTGTGCGAACAAAGCTCTAGATCGCGGCAAATGCATGAGCCGAAGGCAGATTTTGAACATACATAACAGGAAAACACGCGCAAGGCCCAAGCACCACCAGCCTGTACCTAGCCAATATGGGACGTGGTGGGGCCATAGGTCAGAAGTAAGAAGTAAGAGGTAAGAGGGGTGTGGTTTGGTGGTGGGGAGAGGGGAAAAAATTTATTTTGCGATTCCTGCACAAACCCTTTTGGAAGGTACGTCCTGCTGGGATGACAAACCGCCCAAAAGAGGGAAGGTTGAGGGGAGAATCGTTGGGTGCATGCCATGAAGAGAGAGAGAGAGAGCATTTATGCCATGGCAGGAGAGAGTGACACGGCGGACTAACAAACAACACAAACCTGCCTTTATCTGGCAAGGATAAGTGGTACACAAACGAGCTCCTAGGTGGTTGGTAAGTACGCCCATACCAGACAAAGGCAGTTAAAGGGTAAAGTGGTAAAATTCGATCACGGCAGACCCTATAAAAGGACCCTTGCCGTGCCTTGTACAGAGAATTGAAAAATGGGGGTATTACGAAGAAAAGAAGAAAACAAAAGAAAAAGAAAGGAAAGAAGAAAAGATAAGAGAGAAAACAAAAAGCAAAAGAAAGATAATATAATGGGCATGCATCAGTAGGTCAGATCCCTTCTCTCTCTTTCAAAATCCCACTCTCTTGGAGACAAGTAAACAATAGAGATTCTTTTGGGCACTAATCATTTAGGTTAAGTTCCCTCAAAGTCATTAATCCCCACGGCAGGATTTTTTCCTGGGAGATTAGTTTCATTGAGAGGAGGTGTTCTTCCTCTTTGGTCTTTGCCTCTACGAACCCAAACTTGACTTGAATATTATTTCTTCGATTAATTCATATTGTCACTTAATCCTTCACTTCCTTTGCAAAAGCTATTGTTATTACTGTGATTGTCATAGATAGGAGTTACTTTGTCATTTTTTCATTAAGAAAATGTCACTATATTTTATTCTTCTGCTATTATTGTATCTGCCTGCCGTAAATCATTTGAAACAGCTCTGCCTGCTGTATAAGCACTCCTAGCAAACGAGGCCTAGTTTGCACACAAACCGGCCCAAAGTGAGCCACAATTGGACCGATCTCAACTCTTCGACTCAGAACTCTCGGGCCCATCACTGCAGAAGGCAACCCAGCCCAACGCACAACACAGAAAAATGCCCCTACACCTATCAAATCATTCAAGCATGATTATTCAAACACAAAAGTCTCCATAATTTATAGAAGTTTGGTTTGAGGGAAAGAGCCTTCAAATAATTGAGTTTAATTTCATAATGGTATAAACATGAGAAGAATGCAGATTTGATGTGTCTAGCTCTTACAATTAGGTCAATTTTATGGTTGTGATTGTTGTGTATCTTTGGAGATGCCTTCTAATTAGACACTGTGTGTGTGTATATATATATATTTTTGCTAAAATTATTGACTGTTTAGTTTCCAGTTATTAATTTCATAAAGTGTGGCTATCAGTTTCCCAGGTAAATAACTAATTCTTCTGTTTTCCCTGATCCATATAGCCTATAGGTACAGGTGAAGGAGAACAAAACAACTTAAAACATTTGATTATTTGAAACTAACCATCTTAGTACTTTTTCCCAATAAAAGCATGTAACTTTGGCTCTTCATTCTTTGACTCGGCACAAATCGTCTACTGCATTGACACCAACTCTTCGTGAAATTATTCGCTTCCAGATGACTCTCATAAAATTTCTGGTATAGTAAATGTGTGTGTGTGTGTGTGTGTGTATGCAACTTATATAAATGTCGAATGCTATACATATGGTTCAGGAAAATGTTAAAAAGTTCTGCAGTAAACATTTACTAGGAGCCTTTTTGTAATTGGCCTTAAATATTAGGCCTAGAGCCTTTCCGGCTGATGGGTATACACATAGGGATAGAGAGCAGAAGTGGGGGAAAAAAAGAAGTAAGAAGATGAATTTTTTTTTTCTTTAGTCAAACCAAAAGAAGGAAGAAATGGGACAGAAAATAGACATGCAAACAATAGGCTGTACATTAAAATACGTTGTGGCCCCAGAAGAGTCATGTGAACTCAAACCGTCAGATATGACCTATCCATCAATATTTTTTTTTTATATGAATTCTCTGCTCTCCATCATATAAATACATTGCCTGCAAATTTCTTCTCAACTTTCACAACACATGAACCTGACAAATCGTTTCAACGCATTTCTCATTTCAATTAACAAACTTTTGCTCCAAATTTTGTCAAAATTTGATCCACGACTTCCATGGCCAACACCACCTTGTGATGATGCTGTCAACCTAGAAGCACCGCCTCAACCAGCTGGACTGGTAGTTGAGCATTGCAAAAAAGACTGACCAAGACTATGGTTGTTTTTTGCTTGACATCGGCTATTGCTATAGCACTGCTACCCCTTCAAGTCCACTCACAACTCCCAACATCTCTGCTCTTGCTCTCTGTAGCAATTTCACTCTGCTTCACTTGTTTCTTTGTTAGCGAATTCATCGATTCCAAGTTTGTAGTGACAGATCGAGTGCTCAAGAAATTTGGTGACTTCTTCACGGTCACAGCGTTTTTTATGGCCATTACCATTACATTTCCTTTTTACCTCAAATGTACTAGCTGGGCCTTCTATTCCGTTTCCATCCTGTTTGTTTTAATCAGCAGTTGCTTTTAACTTGGGGGATTGGATCCCTCCATTTCCAAAAATGGTTGAAAAGAGCAAATTATTCACATAAGGTTAAATTTCCCATAGTGGAAAATTGTCTCCTAGATTGTAGGAAAGTGTCAAAATGATTATACTCAAAATAGGATTTATAATTTTCTAAGAAAAAGAAAAGTGATAATAGATAAGTGCTTTTAAGTGTTAGAATTTGTGCACACAAACTTGAGCTTCAACAATAGAGTTTAGGGATCGAAGATTAGAGATATCTAACATATTCTAAAATTAAGAAAAGAACTTGTTTGCTGTAAAAATAGATAAGTGTGAGTTGTACAAAGCCTATGAGGGTTAGGTGACATGAGAATTTAGTAAGAATCTGTATACATACGTGAATGCCTTTTATATTTTGTAGATACACTACAAGAAAACTATCTTAGAATAGAGTAAATGTCAACTCATGCTTTTCACTAACAAACATGAACTGCACAGCTGCTGCACTAGTATAGGAACAACATAGTAGTATAATACATTCATAAGAAAACAACATTATCGCAGTATAATCATCCTATTCATGTATACTGTTTAGATACTTTAGAAATATCTATCTGACGATGATAATAGCATAAATATTCGTTATATGATATCTTTGGTTAACCTTTTTGATAAGCAATAGCATGTAAGCTTAGTGAGAATTCCAATCAAACATCCCACAATCTCCACAGTGTCAAAGATTCTCGGTATTTCATCGCAACCTATAAGTTATGACTCATCAACCATGAGGGTGATTGGCTTTGCCTTAAGTTAGTCTTGTGCCAAACAATAGCGAGTACAACTTTTTTTCTGAGGCTTTAGTGACCAAAACACTATTTCCATGGAAACCAAACCAGTATATATTGTTAATTTCCTCTTCCTAGCTACAGAGCATACCAGTATCTCCTCTTCCTATCAAATCTATACTTATTTTTTTTCAAATATTTTAGATGTAACATAGCATATCGACAACATTCTTGATTTATCGTTTTCTTAAAATATTTAATTATTTTATATAATTGAAATGCGCACAATTTAGGTATGGATGTACAGTCTCACTGTTCTCGTCATCTAAGCCAAAGATTACAACTTAATACTAACAATTTCAATTTCATCAATCTTGCAACCTGAACTCTCACAGGATCAAAGAAATCCTAACCCACCTTAAAGAGATTCCCAAAACACAATTACACACATCTGATCTAATAACATAATGCACCAATCCAAAGAAAAAACATTCAAAAACAAAGTAACTACAGTATTTTTCTTTTTCTTTTTCTTTTTTTCTTTTTTTGAGAAGAAGAGAAGAACATGCACGGCACTGGCAGTTACTGCAATACTTTAGGAAACAAGAAATTGTACAAAAACATGGCAGTTAGACTAACGTCTATAAAAACATAGAATAAGGCCATATCAAAATTTTCTATAATAGATAATAGATATCATACTGGATATTATTCATGTCAAATTTCAGCACAACCCAGCCTCCTGGTCTCAAAATAAACTTCCACAGTATTCTATAAGCATAATATTCCCCTGCAGCTCAACCCTATTACAAAACTTATTTGAACCTTTTAACTTAAATCACTTGCAATTTTACGAACATACTTCACAGCATATATAATATTTACCAGTGAATTCTCAATACCATATTATTTTTTAAATTTCCCATAAGGTTTATGCCCTTGAAATATTTAGGTCCTAAAAGAAAAATTATTCTCCATTATGTAGCAGTCCATTTGCGGTAAAACTTGATTCACCTTATTTAAACATGAGATATGACACCTGCCAACTGGGCTTATGATATGTTTTTTCCAAGCCAATCGATTTATAATTGTCCATGCAAACAAATACAAAAAAATTATTGGGTATACACGTGTGAGTGAATTCCCCACATTTACTAATGATGAAAATAATGAGTGGTTAATATAATAATAGAATTGAACACATACACATTGGGCTTAAGCCTTTTGGATTAAATTGTGTCTCTATATGTTATAATAATTATTCAAGTAATCTCCCCAACAAAAATTACACAATTAAATTTTTTTTTAATTGATAATAATTACACAATTCATTCTAGCAACCTAATCATAGAATAGACAATAATTCAAGAATTTTAATCATAAAATGGGCATATTGTCAAAATAACAGCTGGTATACAATTTGTCTTTCACTATAAGAAAAATCATGTATTGCAATCCATTAACCAAGAAAGCATATAATTCATTACTACAATATGTTATAAAATTCATACCACATTCAAGCCTCCTCAGCCGTTGTGCTAACATCCTCAACCTTTCCAGGTTCTTTTAAAACACTTCACGTCCCCAAATGTCAAACATAACCACCATAACCACCACTCCAGCATCCAAAACCCTCCTAAGCCAAGAGCCTTATAGCTTTATTGGTTGGTATTTTCTACTATTTTCAAATGAGACATCCAAAATTCAAATCTCTCATTCTCCTAGACATTGAATTATATTTTGATTTCTATTTGTTAATAATCGGCCCACCAAATTGAGAGCACATTCTTCCAATATTTCAGCTCTGCCTTATCTCGAAACTGTAATCGATACTTCTTCATCCTTGGTTAGGCACGTGTGCTTTATCCCTTCTATTAGATCTTGTTCCATCCTAGCTTGAGCATATCAGTTGACCATCAGAATAGGATAACAAGCAACCTAATCTGGGCCAAAGAAAAAGGACTCCTATGCTTTGAGAGAGAGTAGATCTCCTACGTTTCTAGAGAGAGGAAGACTCAAGAGAGGAAACCTCAAAGAGAAGACCCAAATATGCAACACATAACATTATTGATTCAAATTCTTGTATGTATCATTAGGGTCCTGTTAACACCTTAACAAGTTCCCTAAGGACATTTGTTAATGGACTATTTTAAAAAAAAAATTAATATTACTTTTATGGAAAATATAAAAAGCAATTCAATAAAAAATTTCTAAAAATAGTTCATAAACCAATGTCATTAAGGCATTTGTTAACTTTTTCCATTAACGTGATAAATTGATAATTCATTATACAATGTATATAAAATTTATATGATATAAATGATTTTCTTGTATATTCTTGGGAAACTAACATTTACATAAGATCTATTTGGTAAGTAAGAAGTGCAACAACTGCAATCCATAATCCAGAGATTTGTGAGTATACCTGACCTATTATACCAAGTTCAACTAAATACTAACATTAACCAAAACAAATTTGTAGACAAGTACTCTATTCTTTCCTAATAAAAACAAAACATCTAAAATGTTACATCCCTAAGTAGATAGGAAATCATCAAGGACTGAATCTTCTCCATGAATATCTCCATGTAACGTACAAATATTTTCTTTCCAAACTTCAGCAATATGCAACAAAATTCTAACTCATCAAAAAGGCACAAAAAAAAAACACCAACAACAACAACAACAAAATATCAAGGGTTTAACATGTTCCAACAAACTAGAGACCCAAAAAATACATCTATGCTAAATAGGAATCAAGTGCATCTTGTTTTTATACAAAATGCCTCACAAATCTAAAAAACAAAGATAAATGGAATTACAGATCCTCTGTCATCTCTATCACCGTCATTGCTTTCAAGAAAAGAACACTAGTTCCTTAAAAATAGACAAGGGTGAGTGTTAAGCCTGTTAGGGTTAGGTGACAGGAGAGTAAGATTGTATTTATACATTAAAGCTTTTTATATTCTGTGGATACACTACAAGAAAACTTTCTTAGAATAAAGAAAATCTCAATTCATGCTTTTTCACAAACAAACATGTACTGCAATACTTGGAACAACAAAGTACAGTCATAAGAAAATAAAACTAATACACTATAGCAGTATAATCATTTAATCCATACTTCTAGATACTTTAGAATATTTCTCTCATTATTATAATAACATAAATGTTCGTCACATAATATCTTTGGTTAACCTTTTTGATAAGCATGTAAGCTTAGCGAGAGTTCTAACTCTCTAGATCAAGAATCCAACATTCTCCACAGTTCCGGTATTCTTGGTGTTTCATCATAACTCATCACAATCCGTAGGTAACTCATCAACAATAGGAGTGATTGGCTTTAACTTAAGCTGGCCTTGTGCCAAACAAGCATGAGTATAACTTTCCTTCTCACGCTCAGTGGCCAAAACATTATTTCCATGGAAGACCATTATTGTTAGTCCTCACCGGCTAAATTCACAGCATGCCACCACAAATGCTCATTTATACTCTCAAATCCATAAAATTTCAAATATTTTAGATGTAATTTAGCACCTCCACAACATTCTTAATATGGCATTCTCTTAAAACATGTAATTATTCTAACATAATTAAAATGTATAAAACATTAGTATGGTTCCTTAGGTTTTGTATTTTAAGTTCTCCAATTAAATTCAACCATGTTGTTGCATTGACCAATACAACAAGATAGTGTTATCTTTTCCCATGGAAAAATAAATTCAACCATATAACTTATTGACCAATGCAACTACATGATTGATTTAATTGGACCTAAGGTACTATACTTAAGGAACTGTTACTAAGTCTCAACCAATTGGAATAATATAATCATATTTCAAAAGCTTAAGGAAATGCTTCAGTTGAGAAATTTGAGAAATATAATTGTAGATAACAATACATAATTAATTTGTAATAAAATCTCATGATCTAACAAATGACTCACATCACAAGTCCCTTACTTGAAAACCAGCAGGATTAAGATCTTAGCCCTGAAGGAGCTCAAGTCTCAATGTTCTCGTCATTTAGGATTACAACTTAATACTAGCAATTTTAATCTCATAAATCTCGCAACCTAAACTCTCATAGGAACAAAGAAATCCTAACACTACCTTTAAGAGATTCCCAAAACACAGTTACACACATCAAATAACATAATGCACCAATCCAAAAATAAATAAATAAATAAAACATTCATAAATAAAGTAACTACAATATGTATTCTAAAAAACAAGAAATTGTAGGAAAAACATGGCAATTAGTCAATTAGACTAATGTCTTTCTTTCAAGTATAAAAACTTTGAACAAGGCCACAACAAAGTTTTCTCTAATAGATATCATAGTTCATACTGATATCATTCATATCAAATTTCAGCCCAGCCCATTAACCCCGATCTCAAAATAAATTCCACAATATTCTATAAGCATATTATTCCCCTGCAGCTCAGCCCTATTACAAAAGTTATTTGAACCTCTTAACTTAAATCACTTGCAGTGCTAACGTACTTCACACTATTTAACAGTGAATATTCAATACCATATTATTTTTCAGATTTTATTAGAGTCCCATAAGGTGGCAGACTAAAATATGCCCATGACATAAAACTTGATTCACATTATTTCAACGTGAGATATGACACCCACAAGCTATAATGTGTGTTTGGGACTAGCTTATAAGCTAACTTTTTACTTTTTATCTTTTATATATAACTTTTTAAAACTTCACTTTTTCTTACTTTGTTAAAGTATAAGTATATTTTAGCATACAGAAAAAAAAAAAAAAAAAGTTTTAGCAAAAAACTAAATAAGCTATTTTAGAAAATTAATTGTGGATATGAATTTATACCAGAAAATTACACAATTCAATCTAGCAACATAACATTAGACTAGACAAAAATTACTCAAGCTTTTTAAATCACAGAAAGGACATGTCAACATAAGAACTGGTATGCGATTTGTATTTCACTATACAAAAATCATGTAATGCAACCCATTAATCAAGAAAACAAATAATTACACTATGTTATAAACTTTATATCACGTTCAAGCCTACTCAGTTTGGGAAAAACTGTTTGCTTGAAACTTGTTAGAGTTTTTAGCTTAGTTTTACTATTATTTGTAAGTCTTATTATACTTTCTGATACAATTTATTAATTCTACTGTGTTACTCAGTTAGCTTTTTTTTTTTAGCCTTTTTTTTTTTACGTTACTCTCAACAACAACAAAAAAAATCCGTTTCAGTAAAATAAACTATTCCCAACCAGCAAATTTTATAATATTTAAACATAAAACAAAAAAAACAAAAAAAAATACTATGTCGTTGATGTATAAGAAGCATTTATTACCTTCATGACTACGTCACCTTAAACAAACATTAAACATCCTTCTCAAAAAAAAAAAAAAAAAAAAAAGCAAACCAAACAGCAAACATCTAAACATCCTTCTCAAAGATGTTGTGAAAAAGAAAAAAAAAAACACAAACACAAACATCAGATGAATTTACTAATACATGTGTTAAGCAACTACCATTAGAACCGTGCAAAAGATTTCAGATTTTTTATCTTACCTCTTCAAAATTTGATGATAAAGTTCGTGGGTCTTGGTGTACGGCCACGTGGTTTGTTCTATCTAAATTTTGTTCTTATTGAGATTGATTGTAGACAGGTGAGTTGTAAAGTCCAGAACGGTGGACGGATATGGTGGCGGAGGGTGGAGAAGTGGAGTCGTTTGCATTGTCCTCTCAGTGTTCGACGAAATGACTGTTTGGGATTTGAGAAGATGAAGAGGAAAAGAAACGTGTTATGGAAAGCTAACAAGTAGAATGCGGTGGTAGTAGAGACTCGACTACAAGAAGCGAAAGCGACACTTCGAGTATTGCCAGCGTAAACCTTTACAAGCGTGAAATCAAGCAGCAAGATGGGGATGTAGCTCAGATGGTAGAGCGCTCGCTTAGCATGCGAGAGGTACGGGGATCGATACCCCGCATCTCCATTTCGTCCATTGTTTTTGTTTCTGCGTTAATTGATCCGAATAAACTGAAGCCATCAAAAGCAACCAGCCCTCTTCACACGTGCCATAAGTTTTTTTATTTTATTTTTTTATTGTGCCATCATTTTCATTCATTTTAATTTAAAGTTTATACGATTTCTCATTAATATTAAGCATTTAAAACTATTAATACAATTAGGAGTGTCATGAGACTAGTTTCAACAAAAATAAACAAATATTACACGTTTATTTTGTAGAAAAAAAAACTATTTTTTATTTTTTATATATAATTTTTATTTTGAAAATCTAATTTATAAATAAATTAATTAATTTGAAAATCAATGGGAGATGGATCATATTTTTTAGAAAATGTTTTAGTGAGAGTTAGAGTTATACTTTTATCGAATTATCTTTTAGTTTTATCTCTACATAAACATAGAGGTATATGGACATTTTTTAACCAAAAAAAAAAAATTTTCAAATAAGAGAAACCCTTAAATAATAATATAGATACTGGCTTCTCAACCTATGGTTGAAACTGGGCCTACGTATTAGCTATTTCCTCTTCCTCTCCTAGTATTTCTATGTTAAATGGCCCAAGGCCACAAAGCTGGCCCTGTTTCATTTACATAAGCTTTTTTTGGTTAGAAATGTCACAACCGTAATCCAGAGATTTGTGAGTATACCTGACCTATTATACCAAGTTCAATTGAAAGAATTAAGTTATTCACTTCATTGCTATATCCATTCAGTTAACTTTCTTATACATCTCACAAAACCCACAAATTACAGACCCGATTCTAAGATTACCATAATTTAGCACTATCTATAACTCTAAAAACCAAATTAAAAACATACTGTAAATATTAGAATAATGATACAAATGTTGACTTTCAAAATTTATGGACAATAATAAATCAACCAAAAATACGGAAGAATCATATTATATATAATCTGATTCTATAATATGATTGCTTCTAAACTAGAGACCCAAAAAATACATCTATGCTTAATAGGAATAAAGTGCATGCATCTTGGTTTTTATACAAAATACCTCAAAAATCTAAAAGACAAAGATAAAGGAAATTACAGATCCTCTTGTCATCTCTATCACTGTCATTGCTTTCAAGAGAAGAACACTATCCCGGTATTACTATAAAAATAGACAAGGGTGAGTGTAAAGCTTGTTAGGGTTAGGTGACAGGAGAATTTTTAGTAAGATTGTATTTATACATTAAATCCTTTCACATTCTGTGGATACACTACAAGAAAACTTTCTTAGAATAAAGTAAATCTCAATTCATGCTTTTCACAGATCAACAAACATGTACTGCAATACTTGGAACAACATCGTAGTCATAAGAAAATAACACTATAGCAGTATAATCATTTAATTCATACTTCTAGATATTTTAGAATATTTCTCTCATGATTATAATAACATAAATCTTCGTCACATAATATCTTTGGTGAACCTTTTTGATAAGCATGTACGCTTAATGAGAGTTCTAACTCTAGATCAAGCATCCAACATTCTCCACAGTGCCGGTATTCTTGGTATTTCATCATATTCATAACTCATCACAATCCATAGGTTATAACTCATCGACCTTGGGAGTGATTGGCTTTACGGCTTTACCTTAAAGCTGGCCTTGTGCCAAACAAGCATAAGTTTCCTTCTCTCACGCTCAGTGGCCAAAACATTATTTCCATGAAAGAACATTATTGTCAGTCACATTAATAGGAGATTTATGCAACTCTTAGCTACGTAAATATGAGATTTATGCTAATTGACAAAATCCATTAAGATAAAAGTCCAACTAGGTAGGAGCTGAGCTAGGATTAGTAGGTTCTATTGTAAATAGATATTTGGGATAAGTTAAGATCTTTGTACCTGCAAGTCTGCAACCTCAATTGATTAGTGGAGATTTTTTAGGAGTGGTGACTTACATAATCAACTGTTAAGGTTTTTCCTACGAAGGTTTTTTCATTTGTAGCTATATCATCATGTTAAATTTATTTTCCACTAAACTTACTCTAGATTGGCGATGTGATTGTGCCTTTAACGTGACTTTGAAAGTAATTAAATTAATTAGGCAACTAGAGTTTTTTTTTTTTTTCGAGAATGCGGCAACTAGAGTAATTGGTTAATTGAATTGGGACCAAATTATAACTGAATAATATTTTCGTGCATATTAAACCTTCATGTAATTGTATGGCAATATTTTATTTGAGATGAGGGCTCAAATGCTGGGATTAGATTTACTGCCTGAAGAATCTCGGTTGAGCGATATTAGGCTGTCAGGCAACATGTCAGACGAAGTGCAGATTTTGAAAATCAATTGGCAGCGATGAGTCTCACCCTACCCTTGGTAGACATTTCGGTCTAGCAATATCGTCAAAACTTGAAAGAATTAAGTTATTCACTTCATTGCTATATCCATCCAGTTAACTTTCTCATACATCTCACAAACCCACAAATTACACACCCGATTCTAAGATTACCATAATTTAGCATTATTTATAACTCTAATAACCAAATTAAAAACATACTGTAAATATTAGAATAATGATACAAATGTTGACATTCAAAATTTATGGACAGTAATAAATCAACCAAAAATACGGAAGAATCATATTATATATAATCTGATTCTATAATATGATTGCTTCTAAACCATTCGTTCTATTCCTATTAGATACAGCGGTCAACAACACAATTATCAGATCAGCGCTATTATTTATTTATTTATTATTATTTTTATTAAGAGAATCGCCATTCCCACAAACTATCAGATCAGCACAGCTATAGGTTATTTTGCTTTCAACTATTATGGCCTGTTTGGAAATTTACAAAAAGAGGAGAATAGAGTAAAGGGAGGGAGAGTAATTCAATTACCTTGTTTGGAAGTTTTTTAAGGAAGAGAAGGGGTTTGGAGGGGTTTCAATTACCTCTAACTCCTCATTTTTAATTCCCCAAATTGGAGAGATTTTGATGGAGAGTAGAGTAGATAAATTATTTACCAAATGAATTCCCCAATTTACCCTCTCTAAATTAACAAAATTACAAACTGATTATATAAATAATCTTTATTTGTTTCCTAAGAAAATTTAACACTACAAATGACAAATCTTCCCAGTGCTTTCTTACAAACCAAACACAATTTCTACTAAATTTAGTATCTTTACAGTTTCTATCCAATATTTTCTCAGCAACCAAACAAAAAAGAGAAACCCAAAACCAAATACCACACAAAGTCTCTAATTGCATAGATCCAAAGATCCAATACCCAAATCCATAAACTAACAAAGCAACGATCACAAAACACAAAATTAGTCACACCCAGTTTCCCACATATTCTCAACATCCAAACACCCCCACAAAATCGAACCTAAAAAAAAGAAATCAAAGAGTAAGCAACAAGGTATTCGAGCACGGCAGAGAGGTAAACTGGAGCTCTGGCACCAACACGCTCGGCGTACTTACCCTCTTTTAAGAATCAGGCGATATGACCCACAGGGAATTGAAGCCCAACTTTCTGTGACCGAGAAATAGACTTTGAGGACTTTGGTTTGCCTCGGCCACCCTTCGTTGAACCTCCTGTGGAACTCATGGTTTTGTTTGGGTTTTGAATTTTTGAATTTTGTTTGGGTTTTGGATTTTTGAATTTTTGAATTTATTTTTATTATAATTTTTTTTTTAGGTAATAAAAATTATTTTATAATAGTTAATAGTAGTTTGTACTTTTATTAGTGGTATTTGATGGAATGAGAATGTTGATTAAATAATTAGTTAATCTAACAAATTAATCATAGACCAATGTTGCAAGTCCATTTTCAAATTGGGGTAAATTTGTCTATTTAAATCATTTCCTCTCTATTCCATCCTAATTTTTAAAACATCCAAACAAGAGGAAGGCATAATTACTCCATTCCCCTTTACTAATTTTAAAAACATCTAAACAAGGTGGAGGATAACCATTCTCCTTTACTGTCCTCCCCCTCCTCCCCTCTACTCTCCTCCCTCTTTAAACTTCCAAACAAGCCATTAGTCAAGCTATTAAGATTATCGTGCCTATCTTACGTGGAGTTGGAAAGCGGATGCAAAAACAAAAGAGAAAGGGGAAGAATAAGAAGAAGAAGAAATTTAATTAGGATGTTGTAAAGTGACAACAATTATTCTATTATTATTTATTGCTTAATTACCAACTCCCTTGACAGGTTATTTTCGTTTGAAACTTGTAATAGCGTCTTTGGCTGAGATGGAAGGACACAACTCAATGTAGTTATGTCCTATGTAGGAGTTATATGGGATCCCAATCCGTTGTAAAGAAAAGTCTGAGACGAACTTGAAGTCGTACTTCCTTTTTTTTTTAAGAGTATTCACATCAGTTTAATCTATTTTTTCTATTTTATGTAATTACTTTTCAAAAATATTCACATTAAACTATCTATTATAAACTCTAATTTATTATAATATTAAAAAAAAAATTTCACACACAACATTAATTATCCATTCTTTTTCTTCATTCTTAAAGTAATTAAAGAATAAATAAAAAATTAAATGCAAAATGAATAGTTCCAATGCAAATTTACATAGTTACTATAACTATAAATGAAATTTACACGATTATACGTGTGTGTGTGTGTGTGTGTCTATTATAAACTCTAATTTATTATAATATTAAAAAAAAAATTTCACACGCAACATTAATTATCCATTCTTTTTCTTCATTCTTAAAGTAATTAAAGAATGAATAAAAAATTAAATGCAAAATGAATAGTTCCAATGCAAATTTACATAGTTACTATAACTATAAATGAAATTTACACGATTATACGTGTGTGTGTGTGTGTGTGTGTGTGTGTGTGTGTGTGTGTGTGTGTGTGTGTGTGTGTGTGTGTGTGTGTGTGTGTGTGTGTGTGTGTGTGTGTGTGTGTGTGTGTGTCTTAGATCCAAATTTGCATGCATATTTTGGAGATGGATTTTTGTGTCTTAAATCCTAACTTGATATCACTAAGATCTTAAAAGTATATCATTTAGTATGAATATTTATGTACATATTTATGTGTATATTTGTGTGAGTCTTAGTGCTAGACCCAAAGAAAATGTATGTAGGAATTTCCATCTTGGGTGGAGGATCAATTGTAGTTTTTGATTTGGATGATGAGCAATCAAAGAGGAAAGTGAATAGTTCAAATAGAAGACCAAAACATCAAGGGAGAATCCAGAGGGAAATTATCTCAGTAGGTTGCAATATACTACGCATGAGGATTAAGATGTGAGAAAGTTTCAAGTTATCTACTCAGCAAAGGATTATTTGTTTTCTAATTATTTGTTTTGTGTTATTTTATAAGGTGAACATGTATTATCAACTTATGTTCAAAATGTAATACCAGCTTTCTAATTATTTGTTCATGAGCAAGCTACAAACACAAATGTTCTAACTTTGTATTAGCTTGAACCACATAACATGTCTAAGCATTTCAACTAGCAACTTTATGGACGCTATTCTACTAAAAAAAGAAAAAACCCTTAATGGACACTAAAACATGTTCTATAAGTCAAATAAATCATAAACCCGTGCATCACATAGGTTAACGACTAGTCTATATATATTTAAAAGCTTAAGCGTAGCATTTATTTTTGCTACGCTCCAATTGAGCCACATTAGCAGCCACGCCATTATCATTTTTTTGTTTCCAATTTTTCTTATATATATTTTTAAATATTTTCTCATTTAAGGTTACTTAAAAACTCCATTATTTAAAAATTAAAATATCTTTTAACCATTATTTTTATTATTGATTTCCAAAACTCTCGCTCCCTTTTACCTCTTCATCTCCCCACTACTTTCTACCTTAATATCATTATTTCTCTATCCTTTTATCTTCCTTTATTTTGACTTTTCTTATTCTCAACATCTTACTATAAATTTGACCTTTTTTTTTTTTCATTCTATGCACAATTTTCTCACACAAAAAATGTTACTTCTCTCTCTCTCTCTCTCTCTCTCAATTTGTTTTTCATTTTTTGTTTGATTTTTTTTTTTTTAATTGCATCCTTACTTTAGGTTGATGAATTTTTGTGTTAATTAGAATTCTACTTTGGGTTGATGCAATTTAGTTTTGTGTTTTAAGTTGTTATCCTTTTTATTCTCTTTGATTAAATATTATCCTACTGCATTATACATATAGTTTATAATAATATAATGTTATTATATTACATAGAATGATTTGGATAATTTGATATTTATTGTTATATATTTTATTTTTTACTCTATTTCTTCTCATCTTATTTTATTCAACATTTAAATTCAATCACATCCTACATACTATTAAATTATGTAGCACAAATCAAGAAAATGGCTAGACACAAACCTACCTTCATTTACCATACATTGGGGGAATCAAAATATTTGTGTGAATGTGTGATAAAAGGTCATATAATTTATAATTTAGATAGCACTCTTTGAATGTGTCTAGGCCTATAGATTGAGCAATTTGTAGACTTAGAAGGCTATTAAGAATGGACTTTTTGAATTAGACTAAAAAAATATGGACTATAATATATCATTTAGATAAATAAAAAAAAATAAAAAAAGCCAAATGCCTTGTAGCTGAATTGGCACCTTCCCATGCACAAAGTACTTGGGGGTCTAGGGGGGAAAGAGTTTGAGCTGCGAGGTTAGCAGCATGTTATAATTATTTCTCAAAAAAAAAAAAGATAAAAAAAAACTATCATAGATACATTAATTTTTTTTTGCCACAAATTTAAACCACGCAAACCTAATAATTTTATATTATGTGTTAACATCATCTCTGCTTCTTCTTCTTCTTCTCAAAAATATTATGTATCATCTTTAAAGGATGCCAACAATGTTGATCTTATAGGAAAAGTTACATAAAATATTGAGAAAAAAATATTTTATATTACAATCTACTAAAAATGCTTTTTAAATATTTGAATCTTTCTATTTTTCATATGACTAACATGTTTTATAGTTACCACATGTGGTAACTTAAGTCTTAATATTCTTAAGTTGTTTCCGCAAAAAGAAAAAAAAAAAAAGAAGGATGTCACAAAAGAGGAGTTCATGTAAAGTTTTTTGCAAAATGAAATATTTGTTTTGTAGGCCACCAAACTTGATAATTTGCAAATGATGGAACCACTACTCGCAACAATATTTGCACAGTTATATAGTTCCAACTAAAGCAATCGAGCATACTTTTAGTCTTCAAAAAACACATATCTACTACTGGTTAAACGTTTATCTTGGGTAGTTTGAACTTTTCATATAATTTTACCTTTGCATATTCATCTATTTTAATTTAGATTTTTTTTCAAAAAAAAAAATTTTAATTTAGATATTTATAAGTAAACAATGAAATAATGATTCATGAATAATCAAAAACAAAAAAAAATATATTATCTATACATATTTATCTTGTGCAATTGTAACTTTGTATATAATTTTGCATTTATATATTCATCTACTTTAATTTAGATGTTTATAACTTAATAATGAAATCCTATAAACAAGGTACTTAAAATGATCATATTTCTACAATTCAAAAAGTCACAATTTCTTTTTTTCAAAAAAAAAAAAAGCCTTTTACATTTCCTTGGAATTATTTAAAATTTTTTTAAAAAAAACTTTGACATACCACTAACGTAGCCACTTCATATATTAAAAAAATTCAAGGCTCATTATTACTTCTGTTAATATATTATGGATATCTTAATTGATTGAGACCAAACTAGAGAAATATCTTTCATATTTCCTTGAAAATCCAAAAAAAAAAAAAAAAACCCTTTGACATACCACAAACGTTAACGTAACTTCATCTATAACTATCTAAGTCATCAATGATAACCATAAAATTTACAACTAGCAAAGGAACATACAAAGTAATAAAGAATAAATGAAAGAAGAAGAAAAGAAATGAAATCAAACGTCAATTAATAACCATTATTTGGAAAATAAAAAGGTGGTCAACAGGAGTAAGAAATAAAATAGAGATGACTATACAGAGGACATTGAAAACTTTATGGGGGCATGATCTGTGCCATTGCGCCAACTATTTTGCTGCATCAAAGCAAGGGGCAGAGGTAGAGTTTCAGTATAGGGATTGGTTGAAAGCCATTGGGGGACGAAGTCAGTCACCGATGAAACGTAGTGCAGAACAAGATCACACGCCTAGCCCGGAGGAAGGTAAAGACCGAGAGGATGTTCACAGAGGCCGGCCGACAGGTAAATCTAGGGAGATGGTGGTGGAGATGTTTAATAATGGATGCCTTAGGGAGGCCGAGAAACACGAGAATGGTGATTGCGAGAAATCAGGGGGAGTAACGGATGTTCAGTTACAAAATCCTGCATTAAAGGCAATAATGAGGACTGATAAAGAAAGAATTGAAAACAATGATATGGGAGGAGGCAACGTAAACGTGAAATTGAAAGCTGGCATGAAGTCAAATAAGGAAAACACTAAAGTGAAGGAGACAGACAAGGGAAGTACGGGTGCCAACTTAAAAGCGAAAATCATGGAGGACCCCACCCACAATGTTCATATGGATGTTCCCATGCAAGATGGGTTGGCTTACCGAAATCCCAAGGGTTCGTGGACTAGGATTTGCAGGAAGGATTATGGGCCTAGGGAGAAAGGAAGTGGAGAACACCATTCAGTATTAGGGAAACGGGTGATTACAGAGACAGTGGATAACGATTATAACAGGGAGTTTGAAGCTCAAATTGGAAAACAAGGTAGAGCAGAATCACATGGAAAGGGTGAAGATAAGATATCGGCGAGGGCGGTTGATCACCCTTGCCAGAAGGCATGAAACTACTAAGCTGGAACTGCCAAGGGCTTGGGAACCCTTGGACAGTTCGAAGCCTTCGCAAGTTAGTGAGGGATCAAGCTCCCATGGTTTGTTTCTTGATGGAGACAAGACTAGATAAGGAGGGTTTTGATTATTTCTATGGTGACTAACCGTTTCCTAACCGTATTGCGGTGAAGAATCCGAACTCAGGGTGAGGTATAGCTTTAATATGGAAGAACAATGTATGTATGGAGTTGATCAACTATATAGCAAATCATATATTAGTCAAGGTCATGGAAGATGAGGGCTTTAGGTGGTTCTTATCTAGCTTTTATGGGTGGCCTGAAGCTTGTCAGAAAGTTAAATCTTGAGAGCTTCTACGCCATATAGGATCTGTGGTGGACGGCCCATGGGTTTGTATAGGAGATTTTAATGCAATCCAAAAATCCAAAGAGAAGTTGAGCAAGAGACAGCCCTAATAATATTAAAGGATACAAATACACGTGGAATAATAAAAGGCCTGGAGACGCAAACACTAGATTGAGACTGGACAGCGCTACGACAACTATGGAATGGAGAGCGAGATTTCCACTTAGCTCAGTGACCCACCTACCTCCTTATGCCTCAGACACCTTACCATCCTTCTGCAAGTTCAAGGCCGCAAGAAGTTAAGATATAAGGGTCAAAGGGGATTCAAGTTCAAGGAAGCTTGGTTGTTGTCTGATGAGTGTAAGGGAATGATCAAAATAGCATGGGAAACAGGTAGTGCTGATGTTTTGGATTTAGGCTTGGCAAAACAAAAAATTGCAACATGTGCAACGGAGTTACAAGCTTGGGGTTCCTCCAAAGCCCAACCCAATTCAGAGGAGATTAAGAAGCTTCAAAAACAGCTTGAAGTGTTGAATTCAACTGATCTTACCGAGGACAACAGAGCAAAATCTTTGATGGCTAGTAGGAATCTCGATGCTTTACTCCTTAAGCAAGAGATTTATTGGGCACAAAGAGCTAGGCTCTCTTGGCTGAAACATGGAGATAAGAATACAAAGTTCTTCCACTCCAAAGCATCCTAACGAAGACGAAGGAATTATATTCAAAGCATAAAATTTGATGAGAACAGGTGGGTGGAAGAGGTGGAGGATATTACAGGGGTGGCTCAAGATTATTTTGAGAAGTTGTTTACGGTAGGTACATGTGAAAGAATAGAGGAATGTTTGGATATTGTTACTCCAAAGATTACTCCTGACATGCAACAAGCTTTGGGTAGTGACTTTTGTGCAGAAGAGATCAAAACAGCATCATTCCTGTAAAGTTATTATTTACAACTATATGTTTTTGTTGGCTTATATTCTGTGTCAAATTTGATTGTAATTATATTCAATCTGTTGTACCCTGTATTTGTTGTGGGATTTCATTGTAAGGGTTGTGCGTTAGAGAGAGAGTGTGTGAAGACTCAAGCATTTAAAGAATGAAGATTTCTCGCGGGTGTCTCGCGACTTAGCTTCCTGCGAAGTGATACATGTGCCCTGCACATGCTAGAATGCGAAGAGTCAGGCCAGGTGGAGACAGCTGTGTCTCGCGAGTATCTCGCGGGTAAGGCCTTCCTGCGAGACACCCGCGAGGCATTCTGTTCTGCCAGCTTGTCAAGTCTGAATGACACTTTCTGTACCCACACTATATATACCCATATTACCCACAATTGAGATGAGAGCTTCAGAGAGAAAACCCTAGCAAAACACCTTGAGAGTTAGAGATTGTTATACCCACAATCCTCTACACATTTGTTTTAGGAATTTCCTCATCTCTTACCTCTCAATTTCCATACCATTGAGAGGTTGATAGCCCAAACACTTACCTTACCCTTTCAGAGTGTGAAGTGACGTTTTGGTGCTACTAGGAAGCATTGGAAGAAGCCAAGGATGGCAAATGCAACATGGAGCTTGTTACGGGATCCGGAGAACTAAGACAAGACACGGTTTCGAGAAGCCTTGTTGGAGTAGGAGCTTGGAGGGCTTAGGTATATCGGGTAGATTAGGTTTGGAGGGTCTCTTGCTAACCCATATATCCCAACTGATTGTCTAATGGATCGATTTCCGCTTGGAGGGCGGCGGAGAGGTTTTTCACCGAATTCTTCGGTTTCCTCTTCGATAACACGTCTCGGTGTTATTTGTGTTTGCATCCTTCTTCCCTACTCTTGTTCATTTCATTTTTATTGTTGTGTTGCTTTAAATATGGATTAGAGTAGTTGTCTTGCTTATTTGCTTGCGTTTACATTATTCTGCACTTAGTATTAAGTTAGTGTAAAATCAACCAAGCCGTAACTTTAATTTGGGGGTTTAAATTGCTCGTGTGTTTTCGACACATTTTCGAACTTTCAATTGGTATCAGAGTGGGTATGCTTGCTGTGGTTTAAATACCTAAGTGTGTTCCTTGACCCCTCGGTAATAGCCAACATGGAGGATAGTAGAGGTGTTTGTGAAAATGACTCTATGAGCATATTTGAAGACTGTTCTAGCAATGCTCTTTTAGAGTTATTTAAATCTAAGAAACATGCTAGAATCTTTAGTCACATGCTGAAATCCTTAGTTCACAGGAACCATGATATACATAACAGCCTATGTGAGTCAAATTCCTTAGTTCATGAATATAAGAGAAGGAATAGACACTTGAGTGATAAAATTGATCATCTAAAAAGGGAACTACACTCAATTTTGAATGAAATAAAGAAAAATGAGTCCTGTTTTGATGGTCAAGAATGTCTCTCTCATGCATGTCTTTTTGTTCATACCGCATTGAAAGTGTTTAACTCATGTTTGTGGTACCTTGACAGCGGTTGTTCAAGGCATATGACTGGAGATAAGTCTCTGTTCAAAACTCTTAAAGAGAAGGAAGATGGTTTTGTGACATTTGGAGATGGTAGTCATTCACAAGTTCTTGGAAAGGGAACAGTGGATATTCCGGGACTGCCTCTGTTGACTGATGTGCTATATATTAAGGGATTGAAAGTGAACTTGCTGAGTATTACTCAGATTTGTGATGAAGACTTCTTAGTCCAATTCTCAAAGAAAGGATGTCTAATCTTGAATGAAGAAGGTGTTCAAGTTTTGAAAGGATTAAGGACCACCGACAATTGTTATGGTTTCATTCCCAAACCAAGCATAGCATGTAGGAGTGCTCAAGTGAATCTTTTGGAGTTGTGGCATCAACGTCTTGGACATGCTAACTACAAACAGGTGGCAAAAGTGTCTAAGCTTGAAGCTGTGGTTGGTTTACCAAAGTCTGGAAAAGTTGAGAAGAATGTTTGTGGTCCATGTCAATTGGGAAAACAAACAAAGTCAAGCCATCCTAAAGTAAATGTAGTTGCTACATCTCGTCCCTTAGAGTTACTACATGTGGACTTAATGGGTCCAACTAGAACAGAAAGCATGGGTGGAAAGCGATATATAATGGTGGTTGTTGATGATTTCTCAAGATATTCTTGGGTGGACTTTCTTAGGGAGAAGTCAGAAGCATGTGACAAGATGGAAAAGCTATGCAAGAGGCTGCAGAATGAAAAAGGAGTTCCCATAGTTAGAATCAGAAGTGATCATGGGAAGGAGTTTGAAAATGCTAAGTTTGAAGCATTCTGCAATGAACATGGCATTAAGAAGGAATTTTCAGCTGCCAAAACTCCACAACAGAATGGGGTGGTTGAAAGAAAGAACCGGGTGATTCAAGAAATGGCAAGAGTAATGTTACTCAACAAAACATTCCACAGAAGTTTTGGGCTAAAGCTATGAATACATCGTGCCACATTGGGAATAGAATTTATTTCCGAGCAGGAATTAAGAAGACATCATATGAAATTTGGAGAGAAAAGAAACCAAAAGTGAAATATTTCCGAATATTTGGAAGTAAGTGCTACATTCTCAATGATAGGGAGAATCCTGAAAAATTTGATGCTAAAAGTGATGAAGGGATATTCCTTGATTACTTCACAAATAGCTGAGCATATAGAGTGTATAACAAGCGCACTAAGACAGTGATGGAATCAATAAATGCGGTCATCGATGACACTATCTCTGAAAAATGTATTGATGATGATAGTGAAGGCCAAATCCTTAAGAAGAATGAGCAAGACGATGAAATGTCTCAAGGCGAAGATGCTAAGAAAGAATCACCGGAAAAGGAATCTACACCTCCTATATCAAGAAGGGTGACTAGATCGACTCAAGGATCTCTTAGTCCACTCACCCTACCAGAAGTTCAACCTCCAATCTCGCGTGATGAGGAACCTTCCACTTCCAAAAGACCATCATCAAGGGTAATCCTCAATCATCCTTCAAGCAATATCATTGGTGACTTAGATGAAGGACTTCAGCTGAGAAAAGGACGAGCATATATTGTGAATCATGTGACATATAACTGCTACCTTGCTCAATTTGAACCGAAGAAAGTGGAGGAAGCATTGAAGGATGAGAATTGGGTAGAGTCCATGCACCAAGAGCTGCTCCAGTTTGTTAGAAATGATGTATGGGAGCTAGTACCAAGGCCCAAGGATACACATGTCATCGGCACCAAGTGGATCTTCAAGAACAAAACTGATGAAGATGGTGAAGTTGTTCGAAATAAGTCGAGATTGGTGGCTCAAGGATATACTCAAGCTGAAGGCATAGATTTTGATGAGTCCTTTGCACCGATTTCAAGATTAGAGTCTATTCGAATTCTTCTTTCCATAGCCTGCATTATGAACTTCAAGTTGTATCAAATGGAGGTGAAGAGTGCTTTCTTGAATGGATTTTTGAATGAAGAAGTGTTTGTGGAACAACCAAAAGGGTTTCAAGACCTTCACTTTCTTGACCATGTGTTACGGCTGAAGAAGGCATTATATGGGCTGAAGCAAGCACCAAGAGCTTGGTATGATCGCCTCACCACATATCTCTTAGATCATGGTTTCACGAGAGGTCAAGCCGATCGAATGTTGTTTGTCAAAAGGGATGAGAATTATCTCCTTGTTGCTCAGGTATATGTGGATGACATTGTCTTTGGATCCACAATTGATCATCTAGCTCATGAATTTTCAGAAGAAATGAAAAGGGAGTTTGAGATGAGCATGGTAGGAGAACTGAACTACTTCTTAGGGCTTCAAGTGAAACAACGAGGAGAGGAAATATTTATATCTCAAGAGAAATATGCCAAAAATCTTGTAAAACGATTTGCCCTAGACTCAAAGAAGCACACTTCCACTCCCATGAGTTCATCAGCAAAACTGAGTCGTGATGCAGCAGGTATAGACGTGGATCCAACACTCTATTGAAGCATGATCGATACTCTATTATATCTCACTGCTAGCATACCAGACATTGCTTTCAGTGTTGGAGTTTGTGCTAGATTCCAAGCAGCACCCAAAGCATCACACTTGACTGCGGTCAAACGAATTATCTACTACGTAAATGGCACATTCGATTATGGAATTTGGTATTCAAGAGACTCAAATGAGTGCCTAACTGAATATTCTGATGCTAATTGGGCCGGATGTATTAATGATAGGAAAAGCACTTCCGGTGGGTGTTTCTATCTTGGAAATAACTCGGTGTCATGGATGAGCAAAAAGCAGAATTCAGTCTCTCTTTCAATGGCTGAAGCCGAATACATTGCAGCGGCAAGTTGTTGTGCTCAATTATTATGGATGAAGAAACTTTTACATGATTATGGAATCACTCAAGATACTATGTGTGTGTTCTGTGATAACACAAGTGCCATAAATTTATCAAAAAATCCAATCCAACACTCAAAATCAAAGCATATAGAGATCCAGTACCACTTCATTCGAGATCTGGTGGAGGAAAAGACTATGTATTTGGAGTTCATCACCACTAACAACCAGAAGGCAGACATATTTACTAAACCTCTTGATGGCCCAAAGTTTGAATCTTTGCGTAAAACCATCGGTGTTGGTATCATTCCGTGAACTCTATCTCGTGTGTGAACCCTTGTGCTTTTTGTTGCATTCTTGTTGTTATGGTTTCACATGTTTCATTCGTTCTTGTTTCTTTTACTTGTTTGGCTTGTGCCTGTTTTTTGTTTTGTTAATCTTACTTTATTTCGATTTGTTTTTTAGTGTGTTCAAAAAATTCAAAAACCCATAAAAAATTGAAAAATCTTCAAAAAGTTTGATCGCTCATTTTGTGCATATCTCATGTGAGTTTGGCCTAGTATCTTCGTACTTATGGCGTAGTGCATTTACGAACTTAGCTTGTTATGTATGCACATTTATCTTTGTGGAAGAAATCTTGAAAATTATATGTGATTGTTATAAATAGATCTTCAAGCTTGTCATGAATGATTGGTCAATAGTCTTGATGGTCTTGATACATGCATAGACTTGTGTCTATATCTCTTCCCACTTTATTTTTTTTTGTTTTTGCAAAAGAGCTCACTAAATGTAAATCTCCAAATGAAAAGAGATATTGAGCTGCAAAAGCCAGTCGCACATACTAGTATTTAACTAGGAAAAAAGGAAAGCAACTTGTGTTTTGAAATGTATGGTGCTCAAAAAGCCAAAGGCTAATCCTAAATGTTGATATATCAAAAATATCAAGCACCGATCTCAAAAAGGAGATGTATAATCCAAAATGGATCAAATGTAATCAGTTTATGATTTATGCAGAAGCCAAATGAAAAGCTTCTAAGCTATGTAATCAATTTGTGGAAGGTCATATATACTCATTTCTATAATTGAGATAGTCCACTTGATTTCATATCAGTTGTGTATGACTCGATTGAATTGATCATTGAAACTTCACTCTGGTATAAGGACTATTTCACACTTGATACTCACCCACAACACACAAGACTTCGATTCAATGAATGCTTATCTCATTTGTGTGATTGTACACGTTCAAATGTGATGTGTATGCTCAAATACTTGATGATCAAACCTAAAAAGATTTTTGAGTGTTTTATATGTTTTTGAAAGTGATTTTATACTTTCGAGTCTTTTGTTTTTGTTCAAAATGCATTTTTGTGTTTTCTTCAAAAACTGGTTCAGAGGTGTTCTCGCGAGAAGCTCGCGACTTAGAGCTTCCTGCAAAATGAGCTTGAGGGAAATATTTTTTTCATTGTGTCACTCAGAAACTCTCACGACTGTTTCACGATTGTCTCGCGATCAACAGCTTCTCGCGAAATGCAGTTTGGCAAAAACTGGATTTTTCCAAATTCAGACAGAAGGTATCGCAATTGTATCGCGACCTAGAGCTTCTCGCGAAATTTCATGTGCTTCAGTGGCCATTTTCGCAACTGTCTTGCTACTGTCTCGCTACTCTCTAACCCGCGAAAAATGCGTGTTTTCAGTTTATATGTAGCAAATGTGATAGTTTTTCAAAACTTTCTCATTTCCCTCGCTCAACCTCTTTCAACCCAAATCACTATTTCATTCAAACCCCATCATTTTCAAGCAAAATTTCTGCACAATCCTTTCAAGGTATGTACCTTTTACACTTTTTTTTCATATTTTATTCTCGGATTATGCAGTTTTTATGCTTAGGATTTGAAAATTGGGGAGTTTCGAAAAATTGGGTTGGGTTTCTTTTTAAAGTGAAATTTTTTCAATTTCTTTGATTGGGCTGAGTCCCATTTGTCTCTTGTGCATCTGTATTGGCCCATTGAGGCATTTTAACATGTATTGAGGCTTGATTTCATCATGTACATGCATTATTCATGTGTTTTTTTGCTTTGTTGCATGTTAGGTGTTTGACAAAATGTCTAAATGACATTTGTGTGATGAATTGGACTAAACTTAGTTCCAATCATGTTTCTTGGTTTTCTTTGTCATGTGTTTCATGCTTTAATCAGTGGCTATGTGTTTTACACACTTTGCCCATTTTGTGCCTCAATGCCATGCTATGCACATACTAGGCACACACCTAGGCACCATCATGCATCAACACACGCACACACATGCATCTGCACATGCACACAGCCGCGCACACACACACGCACAATATCTTATTTTCATGTATTGTGTTTATGTTTTCTTATTTTTATGTGTTTAGCATGTTGTTAAGAGTTGATTATACTCTGTTTTTGGCTAATTTTGCCTCTGTTATGGGACTAACTTGAATCTAATCAAGTTTTGTGTTCTGGTTTTTGTCTGTGTACTTGCTTTCTGTCTGCTGTGTGAATCTGTGCAGATGTCTCTTTTCAAACACTCCGCAGTGAAAGGAAGTAGTAGCAAAGGAAAAGAGCCAATTATTGATGTTGATGAACCATCACCAAGGTAAAAAAGGCCTTGTTTTTCAACTGAAGTCTATGACCCTAATTTGCTCAGATCTTATGCTGCTTTTCAGAACTATAGGAACTATTTTCAAGGTGCCCCTTTGCTAGTTGAAAGGGCCGTTGATCAGCCATCACTCCGTGACACAAATATACCCATTTGGTTTGCCACGAAAGATTGGAATTTTCTGCTTTCAACTCTTGAGGATGCATACGAGAACATGGTTAAGGAGTTCTTTGCCAATGCCATTGTTGTCGGAGAAGAGATAAAATGTTGGGTCCAAGGAAAGAGTTTCTCTGTCACACCACTGTACTTGGCAGAAATTCTACACATTAACCGGCCAATACTCCCCATACCGCCGGTATATGATGAGCTAAACCCAGATACAGAGTTCTCAAACAGGCTTTGGGAGCTAATTTGGAATTCTCCTCCAATATGAAGTCAATCAATGTGGCATCCCTTTCTCCCGAATTAAGACTTCTCTCAATGATCATGTGTAGCAATCTCTATCCCTTGTCTAGCATCGGATATATGAATCTTGGTCGAGCATTATTCTTGAATGATTTGATCACTGACGTAGAGATTGATGTGTGCTCTCATATTTTTCACATCTTGGCAAAAACTGTTGAACGGACTGCTTCAAGGAATTGTATTCCTTTCTGTCGCCTTATTTCAAGGATTTTAAAGCTCAAAGGTGTCCGTTCTTTGGAAGATGAGCACCCATACGCAAGGCCAAGTCCAATTAACATTCCTACTCTCCATGCAATTATGAGCCACACCAAGAAGAACACCAAGCAAGAAAGTCATGCACCGTCGGGAACCTCGAGCCCTACACCCCATACCTATGATGAACAATTCGACAATATCTCCACTGCTCTTCAAGAGATTAGTACCAAGATGTCCGGGCTGGCATCTATCATGTACTCTCACCATAGTCGTTTTGATTCACAGTTCACATCACTCCAAACTCAGTTGGACGAAATTCAACGGAAGCTAGAAGAAAATGACTAGCTATTCCATGACAAAAAAGGGGAGATGATGTCATTGATAGGGGGCGTATGGTGACCTTTGATAGGGGGAGTATGGTGATAGGGGGAGAAGAAGCTAGAAGAAGAAGCTACTATCTCTTGTGTTTGATGTTTTATGTTTACAGTCTTTACTACTACTGCTTTCGTTTAAAGCTTTAATTTCAGTTTTTATTTCTGTTTATTTTGTGATTCTCTCAATGCTTTTGTAGCATTTCTTTTGTACTTTTAAGATATTGCTATTATGTCTTAAGTACCTCACTCTTGTGCCCATGTAGGATTGTTCCTAGATGCATATATGGTTTTATGCATTGGTTGAGTGTTGGACATGCAAATGATAGTCTGCAATTAAGCTTATTTGCTTGCATGTACGGATATTCATTCCTTGTGTGAATGAGTATTGTGATCACTATTGTATAGTGATTGCGTGTTTGGTCAAGCCATGGTCTATTGTCTTTATCCCATTTTGCTTGATCACTTTGTGCTTGTTCCATCTTTCATTACAAGTTTTCTGCATAACCATGAACTTATTGTGTTATTATGTTTCAGGAGATACTTGTCACTATGGTTCAAGAGCTTCACAGATTCTAGATTAGGTGTGAGTGAGTTTTGCCAATGTTCCCAAACTCACGTTTAAGTCTAGAGTCTTTTTTAGGGGTTTTGTCACGAAATAGCCAAAGGGGGAGATTGTAAAGTTATTATTTACAACTATATGTTTTTGTTGGCTTATATTCCGTGCCAAATTTGATTGTAATTATATTCAATCTGTTGCACCCTGTATTTTTTCTGGGATTTCATTGTAAGGGTTGTGTGTTAGAGAGAGAGAGTGTGAAAACTCAAGCATTTGAAGACTGGAGATTTCTCGCGAGTGTCTCGCGACTTAGCTTCCCACAAAGTGATACATGTGCCCTGCACATGCTGGAATGTGAAGAGTCAGGCCAGGTGGAGACAGCTGTGTCTCGCGGGTAATGCCTTCCCGCGAGACACCTGCGAGGCATTCTGTTCTGCCAGCCTGTCAAGTCTGAATCACACTTTCTGTACCCACACTATATATACCCATATTACCCACAATTGAGATGAGAGCCTCAGAGAGAAAACCCTAACAAAACACCTTGAGAGTTAGAGATTATTATACCCACAATTCTCTACACATTTGTTTTGGGAATTTCCTCATCTCCTACCTCTCTATTTCCATACCATTGAGAGGTTGATAGCCCAAATACTTACCATATCCTTTCAAAGTGTGAAGTGACGTTTTGGTGCTACTGGAAAGCATTGGAAAAAGCCAAGGATGGCAAATGCAACACGGAGCTTGTTGCGGGATCTGGAGAACTAAGACAAGACACGGTTCCGAGAAGCCTTGTTGGAGTAGGAGCTTGGAGGGCTTAGGTACATCGGGTAGATTAGGCTTAGAGGGTCTCTTGCTAACCCATGTATCCCAACTGATTGTCTAGTGGATCGATTTTCGCTTGGAGGGCGGCGGAGAGGTTTTTTGCCGAGTTCTTCGGTTTCCTCTTCGATAACACGTCTCGGTGTTATCTGTGTTTGCATCCTTCTTCCTTACTCTTGTTCATTTCATTTTTACTGCTGTGTTGCTTTAAATATGGATTAGAGTAGTTGTCTTGCTTATTTGCTTGCGTTTACACTATTCCACACTTAGTATTAAGTTAGTGTAAAATCATCCAAGCCGTAACTTTAATTTGGGTGTCTAAATTGCTCGTGTGTTTTCGACACATTTCCGAGCTTTCAATTCCAAATGGCACCAACAAAAGCTCCTTGACCCGACAGTATGAATGCTCTTTTTTATCAAAAGTTCTGGCATGTTGTGGGTGATACAAAAGTCAATGCAGTGTTAGATTTTCTAAAATTTGGTCATATGGTGCCTGAAATAAATCACACTCATATTGTCCTAATCCCAAAGATTAAAGCCCCAGAAAAAATATCTGATTTCCCCCCTATCAGTCTTTATAATATCATCTATAAAATAATATCCAAGGTCCTAGCAAATAGATTGAAAAAAATCCTCCCCCATATAATCTCTCCAACCCAAAGTGCCCTTGTTCTTGGCTGCCTTATTACGAATAATTTTTTGGTGGCATATGAGACACTACACACCACGAATGGTCATAAAAAAGGAAAAAAATGGTCCCTTGCTCTTAAATTAGATATAAGTAAGGCTTATGACTGAGTTGAATGGAAATTCCTTCGAGGTATTACGGTTAAGATAGGTTTTCCTAAGATTTGGGTGGATAGAGTGATGTGTTGCATTACTACATCTACTTTTTCTATTCTGATTAACAGGAAACCATATGGCCATATTACTCCATCTAGAGGACTCCATTAAGGAGATCCTTTCTCACCTTACTTGTTTCTCTTATGCACAGAGGGCTTCATTTCACTATTACAAAGAGCTGAAAATGAAAGGAGAATACAAGGAGTGTCTATATGTAGGCAAGCTCCAAGAATTTACTAATTTATTGTTTGCAGATGATTCAATGATATTTTGTCAAGCCAACCAACGTGAGGTTCAGGAGATTGTTGAGATTTTGCAGGTGTATGCTTAGGCCTCCAGACAATGTATTAACACGGAGAAATCTTCCTTGTTTTTAGTGGCAATACACCAATGGAGCAGAAAAACTGGATCAAAGAATCATTAGGGGTCAAAGAGGTGGTGAAGATTGACACTTATTTGGGTCTGCCTACATTAATAGGCCGAACAAAATAGCTCTCCTTTTCAAACCTCAAAGATAGGGTATGGAAAAAGCTTCAGGATTGGAAGGGGAAGATGTTATCTAGAACAGGGAAGGAGGTGTTGATAAAAGCAGTTGCTCAGTCTATTCCTACATACTCAATGTGTGCAAAATTCTTGTGGGGGCAAGTGGGGGATGAGAGAAAAATCCATTGGAAGAGTTGGAGTAAACTAACAGAAGCCAAAAGGGTGGGAGGTATCGGCTTTCATGATCTAAGGACTTTCAATCTTGCCATGTTGGCAAAACAAGGGTGGAGGTTAATACAGGAGCAAGAATTGTTAATGGCCAAATGTTTCAAAGCCAAATATTTTCCACAGAGTCACTTCTTGGAGGCCTCAGACCCACCAGCCTCTTCCTATGTGTGGAAGAGCATTATGGCAGCCAAACCAATCCTGTTAAAGGGGTGCTACTGGAGAGTTGGGGATGGTTCAAATATTAGATTCCTATCAGACAGGTGAATCCCAAATCACCCAACAAATGGTGTGATTCACCCACCAAGTGAGGAGGAGTGGGAATGGTGTGTTTCAGAGCTTATTGACCCGAACTTGAAATGGTGGAGAAGAGAGCTAATCACTGAAAAGTTTCACAAGGATGATGCTAATGCTATCCTAAGAATACCACTGAGCCACAAACACAGTTCGGATGCAATAGTATGGCAACACAATAAACAGGGGGTGTACTCGGTTAAATCAGGTTACCATGTGGCAAGACAGATCTAGAAAAATGAAAATATGGCAGAGACGTCCACAGGACCTATTGGTGGCCAAGTTTGGACAACACTGTGGAAAACTAATGTGCCTAACAAAATCAAGGTGTTTAGTTAGAGAGACTGCCAAGATATACTGCCTACACGGGCAAATTTGGTGAGAAGGAAAATTATTGAGGAAGATGGTTGTTTGCTCTGCTCTGGGGTGCTTGAAACAGTGGTCCATGCGAGGTGTTTGATTAGACTGCAAAAAAGTTGTCAAGGCCAACTGGATACACTTGAATTATTCCATGAGATGATGACTAGACTATCCACAGCCGAGTTTGAGTTATTCCTAGTTCAATCTTGGTTGATATGGAACTAGAGGAATGAGGTGGCGCATGGGGGTAAAGTGAAAGATCCAAGGTGGTTAAATAAAAGGGCTAAGGAGTTCTTGGATGAGTTTCATCAAGCACAAGAACAGCTTCAACCTCCAATGAGTCACTCCGGTGCGACTGCAAGAGCTTGGCAACCCCCTTTGAATCCAGCTCTAAAGTTAAACTTCAATGCCGCAATTTTTTCGGACTTGAACTGTTCAAGCATTGGAGCAATCATTCGCAACAAAAAGGGAGAAGTGATGGCTTCGATGTCCGCAGGAGGTCCAACCATTAATGATAGCGAAGAGGCTGAGATACTAGCATGCAGAAAGACTATGGAGTTTGCTATTGATGCAGGCTTCATAGAGTTGATCGTGGAAGGGGACAACGCAGCGGTCATGAAAGCTCTCACGTCTTCAAGGGCAAACCAGTCACGACTTGGCCATTGGATATCCCTCAAGGTCTTAAATGAGTAAGATTCAGCTGTGTCAATAGGAGTGCAAACTATGTGGCACACGTTTTGGCTCAGGATGTAAAACATGTAAGGGAAGATATGTACTAGATGGAGGATGCCCCTCCACCAGCTCTTAATGCGTTGTATCATGACTCAGTTCAGTTAAATGAATGAAAGCCAACATCATCTTCAAAAAAAAAAAAAGCCATTATATTCACTCAATTAAATAAATAATCAACAATTAAATATAATAAAACAAAATTTAAACTTAAAACTAATCAAGCTCTAACTAGGAAAATTATATTTCCTATCATAACTAAAAATAAGATGTTCTTCAGTAATTTAGAAATTATATTAAAAATAAAGTTGGAAAATTTTATAATCTCATTTTTTGACATTTCATTTAACCTTACACACACACACACACACACACACATATATATATAAGTACAGTATTTTAGGTTAAATAAAATGTCAAAAAGTCACAATTTCTTTTTTTCCAAAAAAAGGTCTTTTACATTTCCTTGGAATTATTTTAAATTAAAAAAAAAAAAAAAAAAAACTTTGACATACCACTAACGTAACCACTTCATACATTAAAAAAAATTCAAGGCTCATTATTACTTTTGTTAATATATTATGGATATTTTAATTGATTGAGACCAAACTAGAGAAATATCTTTCATATTTCCTTGAAAATCCAAAAAAAAAAACCCTTTAACATACCACTAACGTTAATGTAACTTCATCTATAACTATCTAAGTCATCAATGATAACTATAAAATTTACAACTAGCAAGGGAACATACAAAGTAATAAAGAATAAATGAAAGAAGAAAAAAAGAAATAAAATCAAACGTCAATTAATAACTTTTATTTGGAAAATAAAAAGGTGGTCAAGAGGAGTAAGAAATAAAATAGAGATGACTATACAGAGGACATTGAAAACATTATAATGCAATAAAACCAACCATTACATTCACTCAATTAAATAAATAATCAGAAATTAAATATAATAATACAAAATTTAAACTTAAAACTAATCAAACTCTAACTAGGAAAATTATATTTCCTATCATAACTAAAAATGAGATGTTCTTCAGTAATTTAGAAATTATATTAAAAATAAAGTTGGAAAATTTTATAATCTCATTTTTTGACATTTCATTTAACCTTACACACACACACATATATATAAGTACAGTATTTTAGATGTTGTTCCTTAAATTCTCCTCTTAAGATTTAGCCATGTAACTATTTAACTAAAAAATACACTTCCATCTCATGAGAAAAAATCCACATGGCAAAATCTTAAAAAGGAAACCTAAAGAATAACATTTAAATACTATTCCTAAGTCTTACTTTATATATATATATATATATATATAATCATAATCTTCATACACCATGACTTAAAAAAAAATCTAATGAACAGTTCTACCTCTTATTTAATGTCTATGTTATGCAAATCACCAATCAATAAATATATGATAATGGTAAAAAAAATGTTATAGACAAGACAAGATTGTGAAAAATATGATAAAACTATTATTAAAAATAAAAAAAAAAACTTTTTGTAAAGTCTAGGGACTAAAATAGTATTTTACTTAAAAAATTATCACGCATAACGCGTGGGCCTGCAATTAGTTAAAATAATAAGGAAGAGGCCCCACATGCTTGTTGAGATTCTTTTGTAGTTTTTTCTAACCCCAAAAAAAAAAAAAAAAAATCCTCTGTAATTTAGGTGGAGGAGATGGTTATCTGCCAATAAGAGGAGAAAATACAAGATATTTTAGATACATGTATCTTTTCACTCACATAAAAATGGCCCACGAACACCTTATACCACCTCCAATAGGAGGGGGATTAGAATTTAGAGAGGCAGGAATTCTCTCAAAAAAGGCTCCTAAAGTCTAGACCGGGGGGTTTAGCAAAAAAAAAAAAGTCTAGACCGGGGGCCCTCTCCCTATCTAAGATAGAGTTATTGATACTGAATAGGGGCCACTATTGCAATATGTCTATTACGATTTTCTCGGTTGTCCAATAAGATTGTATACTTTTTTGGATAATCAGTACGTCCAATAAGGTTATTGTCCACGAAAGTCACATGAAATTGGTTTTCTCCTCTAAACAGTGGCCTTGCCGCTAAAGGAACAGTTTATTTAGTGTCCGTTTGGATACAATTTATTGTTACTGAAAGTTGTTGAAAACTGATTGTTACTGAAAATTCTGTAGTAAAATAATTTTTAAATGGATGAATAGTATCGTAGGACTCATTTTTAATATTTTTTAATGTATAAACAGTATATGAACAGTGCGTGAACAGTGCACGCACTGTTCATGCACAGTAATTTTTGTCTCTCAAAAGTCAAGAAAACGGGCAACAAAAAAAAAAAAAAAAAAGACAACGCAACTCCACTTTAAGTAAAAAGAAGTGCTATCCAAACCTAGTCTTAGCTTTTTGCTAAAGTATGTTTATAAGTTGATACCAAATAAATACTAAGTGAATGTTTGAATAACATTCACATTTACGCGTTTTGCATTTCCTTTTTTTTTTTTTTTTTTTACTAGCGCCTGGTGCACTGTTCATGGGACATGAACAGTGTATCAAGGCATATGAATAGTAACCTACACGTGAGCAGTAATTTTTTTATTATTTTCAGTTTTCAGTAAAATAAGCGAAATTCAAACGCACCTTAAGAGTGTTTCTTTAGCTTAAATTGAAATTTTTTTTATTGAAAATACTATAAATATAATTAAAAGTTAAATAAAATAGTACAAATATTAAAAGTATAATAAAACTCATAAATAATAACAAAAATAAACTAAATAATAAAAAATAAAAGAAGCTTAAAAAAATAACTCTCGAGAAAGTAGAGACGTTGAAAAGTACTAATTATATACAGTGCTGGTTTGGATTCCGCGTTCACATTTTGGATCTGTGCGTTTCCTTTTTTTTGTACTTTTTTTTGCGTGTGAATAGTAAAATTACTATGCAGGGGACAAAAATTACTGTTCATACACTATTTATTACTGTTCATACAATAAAAAATATTAAAAATGGATCCCACGGTACTATTCACACATTTAAAAATTATTTTGTTACAGGATTTTCAGTTTTCAATTTCAATAACAATAAATTCAATCTAAACAGACCAATAGTATATTTTATGTAGTCAATTTGTCTTTATCCCTAGCCAGCGTTTGCGACTTTTTTATCCTAAAGTACTGAAACTGGACGGTGGTGGGCCTGGGTGGCTTGTTGACACTTGACACCAACAATCCGAGAAACCATGAATTCGGCTATAAATAAGCACAAGCCCAGCCACCTGGATTGGTAGCTGAGCACCGCAAAAAGGACTGGAACAATGCTATGGTTGCCTTTTGCTTGGCTTCGTCCATGGCTATTGCACTACAACCAGTTCACGATCACTCTCAACTCCAATCATCGCTCCCCTTGCTCGCTCTACCACTTCTACTCGGCTTTACTTCTTTCTTCCTTAGCGTATTCATCGATTCCAAGTTTGTGGTAACAGTCCGAGTGCTCCAGAAATTTGGCCAATTCTTCACCGTCACAGTGTTTTTCATGGCCGTTACCCTTCGATTTCCATTTTACTTCAAATGTACTAGCTGGGCTGTCTATTTCATTTCCTTCCTCGCCGTTTTCATCAGCAGTTGCTTTTAGCCTTTTGAAAATTTAAAATTTCAAATTTTAAGGTATAAAATCTAAATAACTTTAAACTTTAGGATGTATCTTGTAATTTACCTATTCTTTATTGTTGAAAGAAAAGTGAAATACTAAAAGCTACATGTTAGTGAAAGTACTAATATATTGTGCTCTAAAAATAGAAATGTAAAAAATTTGGTAATGGCAGGCTGGCAGCTATCTTCCAAGTGCAAACAATTCCTGTTACCACCCTCAGTCGAAGAAGTAGAGACATTGGAATTTGCTTTGGAAATCAGGTTAGACTCAGGATTTAAGTTGAAGGAGCAAAATTTATACATGTGTCATGAGGGAGCAAAATTTATATATAAGCCTGTGACACAGATATCCAGGTTATGGCTTTTAAAAATTGGACTGTACAAAGAACCAAAAAAAAAAAGGGTCCTAGCTCCATGAAAGACTAAATGAAGTGTGTGTTTGTTTACATCTAATAATGTGCAATTGTTATATCACTGCGTGATTCATGTTTAAATTTGCTATGCAATAATACTTATTAAGTCCACATTTATATATGTATATATATATATATATATATATATTGTACATTGAGATGATTACAATGAACCATGCATATATTATTCGAGTAGTTCTACATACACAAACTTTTTATAATATTTTTACAAATTATTAATGTGACAAATTTTACTAATTCTCATTTAAACTCATTACTAACATTATTGTTTTTGTTACCAATAATTACTCATCATATCAACCATTTGTAAACTATTTTATAAAAAAAGTTGTAACTCTAACATTTTTCTATTCTAATATCATATCCCTCTCCTGCAACGTGGTTATGTACATGCGGATGCAACACTCCACTAGCATCTTAACTTATTTATGAAACACACTTTATAGTCTATGGCACTCAACCAGAAATAAACCTAGTAGAAATAATTTTTGGTAGCTCTCTTGCTAGAGGGAAGAGATGCACTAAAGTTTCTGTGTAAGGCATGCTAGTAAGGGCTCCTTTAGACCATCTTTTTTCTCCCTCTTGACATTCTCACCCTCTAAAACTCTGTAAATTGGTACCCAAAACCCAGTGCCGGCTCAAGGCCTAGGCCTAAGGCCCCACCAAAAAACAAAATTTTCCTTAAGGAAAAAGGCCCCACTTTCCATAGTTAAAGGCCCAAATTTTATAAAATTATATATTATATATATATATATTCTAAAGGTTGTACATTTTTTTTTTATTAGTGATGTTAAGGATACTATAAATTTTACTATTGGCTTACAAATTGCCATGTTATTAATCACAAAAAAGTGATATAACCATTCATTAGTTAAATTGATGAAATATCACATTATATTTTGAACATTTTATAGTACTTTTAATTAGCGAATTTTTCTTTTTCATTTATATTGAGACTCTCAAAGTACGAGACCAATAAAACCTTAACTCAATTGAAACTCTAAAATATTTCAAAAAGCTGTTGCAAATGTGTTAAATCATCAATTATAGATTAATCTCTCATAATAGTTTGAGACTTTAATTTTTGTAAAATAATATCCTACAAAGCCACACACTAAATAATATCTATCTTTCTCTCTTAAAATCAAAATATAAAATTAAAAATTAGATTACAACTTTATTTAACTATGCATCGTCTTATATCCAAAATAAAGTATCTTTTTCAATCGCAATATATTTTATTTCTTTTTATTAATATTTATAAGTTCAACTATAATATTCAATTCTCTATATGAAATTAACATTAGTTTAATTGGTATTATTTATGTATTTAATGTATCAAATTAACCTTAATTTGATTAGTATTAAATAATTTTGTTTAATTAATATTTACATATTAAAGGCCCCGCATAAATTTTTCGCCTTAGGCCCCAAATTATGTTGGGCCGCCCCTGCCAAAACCATTTAGGCCCTTTCTCCAACACAAGTAACTTCAATGGTAGAAATCTGTAACAAGGTTACCTGTGTTGGCGTTTGGTTTCATTCTTGGACCAGTTCCTGCTGAATGACTCAGCTCAAGAGTGGGAGAGCAAGCTAATGCTATCACACTTACTATCGTAGTCATTCCCTCACTATGGCATATTTTAGCTTATTTGATATTCCCGCCATTTTTCATTCTATTGCAGTGTTTTCGAATTATTAATTATTCTGCTGTAACATCCTTACTCTATTTGTTGTATTAGTTGTTTTGCTGTATTATTCTTTATTTTATTCGTGGTATTAGTTGTCCTGTGGGTGTTTCTTTTATTATACTTTATTATAAAAGTCACTCTGCTGTTGTATCTTCTGTTGTGTTCATTGAACAGTTATTTTGCTGTGACTACATTTGCCGTGTCCAACCTGCCATACCATTTCCGTGCCGTCTAAGTATTGGGCATGCCTAGCTTGCACACAAGTTGTCCTGCAGGGTAACTCCATGAGGCCAGTCCCAACTCCCTTGCCCATTAACTCATAACCCTTGGTGTAGCAAACGAGCTTTGGCCCATTAAAGTGAAAAGGCCCCCACAAGTATTAACAAACTATGAACAAACAAAAATACACGAAATAATTGTTTCTTAATATATTACAACACATTCATTTTTACTCAAATTAATTATGGTTGCTAGGTAAAATAGAATACAAGAAAATAAAAAATCCAAAGTCAATTGTTGCTAAGATTAAGATTGTTGTTAAGAATTATTATTACTAAATTAATTATTTATGTCTAAAAAAGCTCTCTGTCTCTTTAATATAAAGATGCTAAAATAAAGACAAACGCTCATCTAACTATATCAAATATTCAACAAGTTAACAACCATTAAATAAGGCAATGAAATTCGTATGCTAAACCAACCATTAACAACCAATAACAACTACCTTTATTTAACTATTCTAGTCTCTAGTCTAGTTACTTTATTTACTCTCTAAAGTGACCTAGCCAACTATAATTTAAGGTTTAAAAAAAAAATAAAAGAAGTGGGGGAAGGGGGGAGGTGGGAGGTGGGAGAACGATTTTAACTAAATGAATCGGATGAGTTTGGTAAATTTTTTGTAAATGTTTAAGCTTTCATATGCTAATTATTTAATTTATGTTGTTAGGTTGTTGGGGTTAAAGGGGCATGACCCACTTGGGCACCCCCTAATTCCATCCCTACATAACTCTCAACTCTCCTAATTATTACAAATTCTACTAAATAAAAAAATAAAAAAAATTAGAAATTCATTTATGGAAAATTATTCTATATCAGCCTAAATTATATCATAAATTACACTTTGCACTCTAAACTTTTAGATTGCACAATTAGTACCCTAAACTATAATCCATGTTGCACTTGCACCCCACCGTCAATTGGGGTGTTAACTTGGACAAAAAAGCATGACACTACGTGAAAATGCGCAATTGTCTATTTTCTTAATTCTTTAAAAATAAAGGAGATATTACACATTACCACTCTAAACAGTACTTTCAATATTACTTCACACCGTAAACCCTAAACTTTGGTTTTTCATCCAAAATAATGACAAAATTAGTAACGGTGTGCAAAGTGTAACACAAGTTATAGTTTATGATATTAACTGTGTATTTTAAAAGTTTATGGTGCAAACTGTAATTTGAAGTATAATTTAGGGAAATATAATTTGAGGTATAGTTGAGGTAAGTAACATCCATCACAATATTCCTCCTTAAACAGACGTCAAACATTTTTCGAAATAAAGATAGAACAAGAAACATTAAACATGTCGGGAAACTAATGCATGTGTTGAGCAACAACCACACTGGAACCCATGCAAAAGATTTTAGATTTTCATCTTACCTCTTCAAAAATTTGATGCTAATATTCGCAGGTCTTAGTACGGTCAAAGAGGGGAATTACTTGGCTTTTGTGGTTTACTTGACAGCTACGTTGTAGAGGCCGGAGCGATGGATGGAGGTGGTGGCTGAGGGAGAAATAGTGGAGTGGTCTGGGATTTGAGACGATGAAGAGGAAAAGAAACGTGTTATAGAAAGCGAACGGGCTGAATGCTGTGGTACCAGTGCATGCGGAGAGTTGAGGAGCAGAGAAGTAGAGAGTAGACAGAAGGAAGGGCGAGCGAGACTTCCAGTATTATTATATCAAAGAATTTACAAGCATAAAATTTAAACAGTGAAATGGGGATGTAGCTCAGATGTTAGAGCGCTCGCTTAGCATGCGAGAGGTGCATCTCCATTTCTTTCGTTGTTTTTATTTCTGCGTTGATTGATTCGAAATTTTTTTTTTTTTTTTTAATTTGAGGGAATCATCCTCCAATGGGGCCACCTTCATCAACTACATGCAAAGGCCAACAACCAAATCCCACACCCTCGACCCCAGTCCCCAGATACTGAACATACATTGATTGAACCACGAGAATCAAAGCTGAGAATGAAGCAAATAAAAGTAACGAGAAACTGAAGCCATCAGAAGTAATACTAGGCTTCTCAACCTATGGTTGACACTGGGCCTACGTATTAGTTGTTTTCTCTTCCTCTCCTAGTCTTTCTATGTTAAATGGCCCAAGGCCACAATAGACCATAATCAAACATAAGCCCAGGAAGTACTCCCTTTTCCTGTATCGTTTACACGTCTTGCTTCTAGTATTTAAAATTAACAGGTGCACTTGTTCATCAGCTTTGGACCTAGGCAAATTTGGGCCTAACTGAACTTGTTAATCATCTTTGGACCTCTGCACCAGTTGGCCCTTTTCTTGCAATGTTGGTCCCCCTGTTTTTTGGATGTGTCATTGATACATCCATGTGACTTATGGGCTTATAGGCCGATGAATATGCTTCTTTTTATACAACTGTTTTTTTCTTTTTAGAAACAAATACAGAAAGATACGTTACAAACTCTACTCAAAAGTCATACTTGTATACAACTGTAACTTCTGAAGTCATATGAATGAATTTAATTGAGAATTTTGAAATACAACATGTAAAAAATTGTAATTTTTACTCATTTTTCAATAATTTTTTAGCAGACTAGAAGAGTTAAAAGGGAAAAAATAAAAATAAAATCCCTGTGAAGCTTAGGTTGTCCGTGCTTAATCACGGATGAGACTCACATAAATCATAAATGGTCATTCATGTATATCTCGTTGATGGCTATATTAACAGTGAGTTATTGAAAGTAGGTAGCCTAAGCAGGTGCTATGAGGGCTCATTGCAGACAATGATATCATAAACAACTATAATATAAGCTGACTTAATTTATAAGATGGAAGTGTTAAAAATAATACTAATTTTATTATAAAATTAAAAAAAAAATTTAATTACCTTTTTTTCATTTTTGAAATTTTAAAAAATTATTTTATATTATCTATTTATTAAAATTTGTAATAATTGTAATATCACTTTTTATAAGATAAGTCTATAACAAACTCACACTTTGTGTAATTCACTTGCACCTTCCATTTTTTACCCTCCCACCACCCAAAAAAAAATAACCTTATTATTGTTCAAGGTAACCCTACTAGTAGGCTAAGAAGGAGAGGAAAATTCGTACACTGCAGGGAACTAAAATTCTCATAAGCATAGGCACAACACACGGATTGAGATCCCATACAATACCTAGGGTATTGCACGGGGTGCAATAGCTTTAATATCAGCCCTAGATTAAATTCAATGATCAAAAAATTGGCATGTCATATGTCCAAGCTGGCGATCCATGTGCTTCAATTTCTCCCATTTCTATTCTCTTTTCACTTCAGCTTCCCCAAATTTTAATTTCAGAGAAACTCTTTCTTTTGGAGACTGGAGACCCATGGCCGAATCTCCATGGCTTCAACTAGTCCCGCACTATCACCACCACCACCGGACCTTCCCGCTGTAGTCTTCTCCTCTCTCATGGGTTTCTCATAGCTCTCTCTCTTCTCATTGGACCCACACCATGGCAGTTAGCGATACTTATTACTGGTGTCACCTCCATTGGTGGCCACCGGGTCTCCCCTCTTTCTCTCAAATGTCTTTTCTCTTTTATTTTCTTTTTGTTTCAGTTTTAATTATTTTGATAACTAGAGCTGTGTAATTTTGCTTGGGTTTGAAAAATGGGTGTTTTGGGTATGGCTGATTGATTTGGATTTTTGGGTCTCAAATGAATGGCAGTTAGATGGCCATTTACAGACTTGGGGGTTGATGTCAAAATGGGTTTTGATATGAGCATGTGTTTTATTGTGTAAATACTAAATACATGTCATTATGTGCGTGAGTGATTGAGCGTGAGTGAAATTTGTGTTTATGCTTAAATTTGTGTAAACACATGGAGTAGACTGCTAGCCTTAAAATCTGGGTATGTAAAGGGTTAGTTCTATGTAATAACCTTGATGTTGCTGTTTTTTTTTCCTTTGCTCTGATCTTTGTTATTATCTTGCTTCTTTGTTGTCGTTGTTGTTGTCACATTTGAGCCTTCTGTTTTTGGTACCTCTTGAGCAATTTTAGGAGGTTTTTCCTCTTTGACATTAGCTAGAAATTTTGTTGCTTGGTCATGAGGTATTCTAAAAAATATTTTTCTTTTTTGTCCTTCTAATTTTACTTAAGTACATGTCCTTTTTCCTTAAATTTGGATTGATTATCCAGCTGTGTATTATTCTAGTAGGATAATATATTTGACATCTTGTAATTCATTTTATACATACAAACTATGGCTCTTGAAAGGTGAACTTGTGAGGAAACTTTTTGTTGTCTTGAATTGTCACGGGTCATACTTTACAAGTTTTGCCCAAATGTTAAGCAATAAATTACAAATTTTTATATATTTGTTAGTGCATGTCCAAAATATTTTTGGTTTTTGGTTCGAAATAATCTTCCAAAATTTGGTGATTCTATTTTTCTTCTAATAAAACATCAAGTATTTCTAGATAAACTTTGATTCTACTTGGACATTTCTATGTTATTCATATATGGTTTTGATTTGTACAATAAAGCAAGAATTGCAACTAATTTGTTAGGCACAGTTGATCATATGAATAGCCTAGTTTGTTTTATGTTTTCATTTACTGAGGCTGAAATGTTATATGGAGTAACGACCATATGTCCCTAGCTTGTTTTCATGTTAATAGGAAAAAAACTTAGCCTTTGCTGGCCAAAAGTTTAATGTATCTTGTGAGAAAAGTTTTTGAAACATTTTATGATCAATTGAAGCACCATGTATCTTGAAGTCAACCTAGGCTAATGCAGCAATGGAGTGCTTGATTTTTTTTCCAGCTTTTTGGTCAGATGCTGGAGAAACTATCAAAAAGGGAGCTAGAACAATGGGCCACTACGTCTAATCTGGAATGCAAGAATAAAGCTTACTTTGAGAAAATTTAGACACAACCAAAGGCCATCTTTGGAGGGAGCTTTAGTGATGGTGGAGACATATCACAAGCTATCGGCTACTTAATCTTAAATATAAGGCTACAATTATTTACGACCTAGGCTTGTATCTTCATCGAAAGGTTTTTGTTTGGTTGAGGGATAGCCTAGTTTTTTTCTTTGTGTGGCTCCTGGCCTAGCCTGGGGTGTGTGCCTAGGCTGTTTACCTCTGTATACGGATTTGCATTTTTTTGAATAAAATTTTCTATTAACATTGAATGTATTCTCTAATTTTGTCGCAAGAGTTTCCTTATTTATTTATACAACAATCTTACAAGAATGTAGAATTCAAACCAAGAGAATGTACTAACATGTTTTATCCTTTCATGATATTATTTTGAGAATGCAATTGATTGTGTGATTTTATTTTTAATTTCTAATGCTTCAAGTTGAACTAGTAGAACAATTTTGATGTTGCATTACAATCACAAATCGATACATGAGACGAAAGATAAACAAGAAAAGGATTTGATCCAAGAATGAAAAAACTTCTATTGAAATGTAAACTTTGATTACAAGAACATAATAATAATAACAAGAGTTCTAATAAAATATGCACATCAATGGGCAAAGATTCGCTTAAAATAGATGGTGCCAGCAATTTTCAATTGTTTCTCATATTTATTATATTTTTGACAACTACACTTTTGTAAACCAAAAGAAGAATTAATTCTTAATAGATGAAGAGAATGGTCAAATTTTAAAGTCATCCCTACCATCCAATGGTTCAAAAGAAAACATAAACAAAATTGTATTGAATTGTAAACTTTACTCAGCCATAATAACAAGAATTTTATTGAAATATATGCTTTGATTACAAGGTCATAATAATATTATAGTTGATAATAAATAACTTTTTCAACCATCACAATACATATTTCCATTAGAAAAGAGGGAAAAAAAAGTCTTGCGTGCATGAAGATCAACTTGTTGGAAACTTCGATTCCGCAGCAAGGGTACATTAAATCCCATTTCTAAAACTTGCCTGTGTAGAACTTGTCCACTTGTGAAGGATTGGAGAAGAAGGAATGCAAGTTAAAAGCTTCATAGTCATGAAAACTAAAATTTATGTATTTATGTTGATAACTTGGTAACTGGTAAGAGTGGAGTCTTTAAAGTATGGTAATGATTAACACCAAATTTCTTAAGTCCTAACTATCATGAACATAAGAAAATTAGTTTCGAAGCACAATAATGAGCTATGATAGTTGTCAGTCAAGTTATGGAAGTACCGAAAGTTTATAAAAAAAACATGTAACCAAAGTACCTAGAAATTAAATCCATAAGAACTAAGATTATAGAACCAATTTCATTATAGACATTATAAATAACAAACTTCATGGCCAATAGTATACATCTGTAATAGTTTTTAGGGATGCCACAACAAGTGAAAATCTGAAAAAGTCCATTTTGTATAATTTTGAACTTGAAAATCCGTACAACCCAAGTGACACTCCATATGGATCATTCAAGACAATAAAAGCATTTTTTTTTTTTAACAACTTGTATACAAGAAGTCTTTAAAGTCAAATTTGCATAATTGCCTCCAAATGCAAGTTAAAAACTCCAAATGCTAACTATTTAAAGCATGCTTTTTTCACAACCTGAGATGAAATATATGTTATCAAAATTTGTCCACAAAAGCATTTTTCAATGTGTTGGACATTCATTTTTTGGTCAAACACTCAAATAGACAACTCCACAAGGTTTTAACTTTCATAATCAAGAACCTAATAATAACCCATTGAATACAAATTACAAGGATTTAAGAATTCTTCTCTATTCGCTTAAAACCTCAAATTTTCATCCCCATCGAAATTGGAAGGAATGGGAGGGAATGGAATTAGATTTAATGAATTTTTTACTAAAACTTCCAAAATACCCCCATATATTCAACCCTTTATTTTAAAATAAAGGTCTAATAGTAATATTGTCCTAAAATGATTTCATTCCATTCCTTTTGTATTACTCCTAAACAAGATTACTTACATTCCATTCATTTCCATTCCTTTATTTTAAAACATCCAATCAAGGTTACTTAATTCTATTCCATTCCATTCCCTTATGATCATTCCATTCCATTCCATTTCATTTCCTTATGAAGTATCAAACAAAGCCTAAGTGAAAACTGAAAAGAGAAGAGAAATAGATGGGAGAAATTGAAGCACACGAATTGCCAGCTTGGATAGATAACGTGTCAATATTTTGAGCATTGGATTTAATCCATGGTTGATATTAAAGCTATTGCACCCCGTGCAATACCCTAGGTATTGCACGGGATCTCAATCCCACAACACACCTTAACATAAGATAATTTTGCAATTCCTAGGTACAAAATTAGGGTTTTGGTACTAATTTCCGAAGGAGTTAGACAATTTCTGGAAAGGGTTAGGTTTGCTTGGTTTTCTTGCTACTCACTTTTTCGTTTTTAGGACAAGTACTCCGAAATATTTTTGGATCATCATAGACAAAGTACACATAAAAGAGGCAGAAGCTACTTGTAATTACAACAAGAAAGATAGTCAAGTTAGCAGCCAAGCTTAAAAACGTAGCGAATTGACACGCAAAGCCGAACAAGATGGAGGTAGACAAAACACATATATGAACTTCAGGAACTCTTTCTTCTGCAAGTTATCATTTGGGGGCAACTTATTGAATACAGTGAAACAATGATCCAACATAAAGTATGCAAAGTAGACAAAAACTATGAAAATGATCAAGGGCAAGTCGTTGTGGATATAGGCACAGTAAATTATGCTCATACTGCTAATTGTGAGGTTTAGATAAGCAAAGTAAGTAAGGAGGCTGAGGCTGTAATCTTTGTTTTTAGTGTTGTTGTTGTAGTTGTAGCAAGAAGAAAGAGGAAGTGTGATCTCAAATTTATGACAAATCCAGTCCAATGGCTGTTCTCCACTAACCACAAGGACATAGAGACTCTATATTTCATCTTCGGTGCCATTGCTGGAGTGATGGGGCACATGCTTCTCAGCACTGATTTGTATGGAATTAGCACGACCTGACGATCAAATTCTTGAAAGGAATCATCAATTTTATAATGTTTTAATAACGGCTCACACTTTTTTAATGAACTTGTCTCCTTCTAGAATTGCGGCAAATTGATGACATTTTGATATGCAAACCATTTTCATATAAATTGTAAGGTTGAATTTTATCAACCATCTTGTTGGTTTTATTCCGTGCCAATTTGCTTGTAATTTAGTATTTAGTAACCCTGTATTTATGTGGGATTCATGTAAGGGTAGTGTGTGAGAGAGTGTGAAAAATTGCTCAACAATGTGCAAAGAATAAGGGACTCGGGGCTAGGACTCGCGACTGACTCGCGACTTGCAAGCCGCCAAACTGCAGCACACGTGAGAAGCATGCAGGGAGGTGAAGGGTCACGCTAGCTGTCGCACTACAGGACAAAAGTCCCAGGCTAGCCAGGCCGTTAGCTAGCGACTTAAACTCGCGACTTAGACCAGTCGCGAGGCCAAGCCGCCAACTTGCCCTATTTGGCAAAAACTGTCTCTTCGTATTCCAAACACACACCACTATATATAGACCCTTATACCTATGAAATGTAGAGAGTTTCCAGAGAGAATTTTGAGAGAGAAACCCTAGAGAAAAACAAGATTGCCTCATCCCCAATTTTCATCTAAGAGACTCTTCAAATTTCTCTACTCTCTTCCTCTCCATTGATACATCCTTGAGAGGTTATTAACCAAATCATTTTCTCACCACACCCACGTCTGTGAGAAGGTCTTTTGGTGCTAAGGGAAGCAGTTTGGAATAGACCAATAGTTATTGGTTGATGCTATGGGTTATAGCGGAATCCGGTAAGCTAGAAAAGAAAAAAAGTTCGGCACAACCTCGTTGGAGCAGGAAGCTTGGAGGGCTTAGGTACTTGGGTAGATTAGGCTTGGAGGGTCTATTGCTGTTCAAGTATCCCAACTAAATTTTCTAGTAAATTATTGACCGCTTGGAGGGCGGCGGAGAGGTTTTGCGCCGAGGGCTTCGGTTTCCTCTTCGATAATACATCGCGTGTTGTCCTTGTGTTTGCATCTCTCTTCCTTTATCTTTGCCATTTATTTTCTGTTGTGGATGTGATTATAATTGGCTTAGATTGTTTATCAATTCTGTGTTTGGCTTATGTTCATGTTCCGCACATTAATTGTTTGATAATAAGCTTGAATTGATAATTTGTAATTTGGGATCTAAACGTTCAAGGGTATTTTACACACATATTGAACTTTCATAAATCTATCATTTTTTTTTCTAAAATTCAAAGTTTGCCATATAGCCAAAGTTGTATTTTATGTGATATTAGAATTCTTGTTATCGAAGGCAAGTAAGAAACAAGCCAAAACACGAAACAAACAAAACGTATCTCATATTCTCATATGTTGGTATTCAGCACATTGTGTCTTCTTGTCCACATGCATACGTGCACATGAGAATTGTTCAGTTTGAATAGTCAAATTCCTCTCAAGCAGAACGCATTTGAGATTATGTTAAACTGCTCAAAGCAAATTCATGATGGATGATTTCTTAACCAAGCAAAAGCAATATAGTATCCCACGCAGTGGCTATCATATCAAGAATCTCCATTCAGCCAAATATATATATATATATATATATCAGTAATTTTCAATCCATATAGCCTTTACGTTAAAAAATATAGACATTCCATTTAAGATGTTGTACCTATATCATATACATATATTATATTGGTATCATACCACCCATTTATATTATAATTTTAAAAAAAATTATTCATTTTATCCTATTATATTAATATTCATATTCGTCCCTATGCACTTGTCCATACTTCCTACCCTATAAATAGTCGTAAAATACTAAGGCTCGTTTGGTAGAGAAATTTGAGTAATGTTGTTTAAAATGATGTGAAAATGTGGTTTAAAATGTGTTGTCAAAAATACATATTTATAGTACTCATAAAGAGAAAAATGTTTTTAGTAATGTGTTTCAAATAAATATTTTGGTGTTTAGAAATATGAAATTGTGTGTTTGGTACGAGTGTTTTTTTTTTTTTAAAAGCTGTCACTGGTGCTGTTTTGATTTAATTACACATTAAAGGAAGACAACACACAAAGTGGGAGAGCACAGTAAATTTAAGTGTGGGACAGCTGTTGCAGTGAATTTGCATTAGGTGGGTCCAAAGTGTTGGACTCTCAAGTGAAACACAACTCAAACAACGTTTGAATACAAAACTCAAATAACAATAATTAAGAATCACTTACCAACCACATATTTCAACATAAAACCCATCTGTTTTGGTGTTTAAACAGCATACATCATTACTGAAGATGAGCTACCAAACATACCTTAAGAGTCAAGGACAACCAAGCAACTGAAAAGCATTTGATTGTTTGAAAAATATTAACCCTCAATTACTTTTTCCCAATAAAAGCGTATAACTTTGGCTCTTCGAGTCTTCGTTCTTCGGGGACTGATAATCTACTTTGACTTCAACTCTTCGAGAATTACTATTTTTTAATAAGATTCATGAATTTAAACAATTATTTGCTTCTAGATGACTGACAGAGTCTCAGAGTCACAACAAGTGTGGGCCATCATAGAAAAGACTTAAAAGTGATTTTCAAAAAGTTAATAAAAGAAAAAAGAAGACAAAAGTGAGTCCTCCTCTACTTGCTCAAGGTTATCAAAAAAAAAAAAAAAAAAACGAAAAAGGCCTCTACTCGCTCAAAACATGGAGAATCTGACAAGTGATTCCGAGGCATTTCTTTTTTTTATCGAAATTTGCCCCAATTGAATATTAAATAGGCTATGAGCATATTACACCGATTATTTTTATTAATTTTATTTTGCCATTGCTAATAGGAATTTGGTTCAATTGGTAAGGTTTAGACATTTCATTTAATCTACCTAGATTCGAATCCCGCTACTAGTAAGAGTTTGTTAGTGGGCATCCAAACGAGTTGACTTGCACATAAGTCCAACTCTAACGCCTTGCCCGAAAGCTAGCGTACTCTTGCGAACTCCTATTTTCAGTTACCCAAAAAAAAAAAAATTTTATTTTATTTTGTCATCTCTAGGCAGACTTGCCCACGTAGAAGTAGAACATAATAACTTTTATTTGAAAGCACCAATTGTTCACAACTCTACTCTCTCAAAAATGAATCTGAAAAATGTTTCCAACGCATTTCTCATTTCGATTCTCGCACATTCTCGCAGGTAATATAGAATATAACATAAGAATTTAAACACAAAGAAAGCTGAAGCAATGGTCCTTATTCCTTAATTAGAGCGTTTTGCCATATATGTATAGCATCCCCTAAAGGTATGTTGTAATAAACAAAAACAAATATGTATTTTGTATTTGCCATAATAATAATAATAAATAAATAAATAATAAAAATAAGATAATAAAAAAATAAAATAAAAAAAATAAAAAGCTGAAATGAAATCTAGAGTGTATAAAGAGCAAGACCATGACTAAATAAAGATGGGAAATATGTTATCGTAAGAATATAGGTTTATTTCCAAAGAGGGGTTGAAAAGATGCCCTCTGTAAAGTGCTTCTATACTTCTATTACTATACTCCCATTACAGTTCGCATAACTCCATTATTTGTGAGAAGCAATCTAATCAAGTCCAAGTGAATAATGGACTGTAATTCATATTCTTAGGGAAAACCAACTTTGGTGCCCACAATATTACTAGATGAGTCCTTTTGAGTAGTAATGGACTGTAATTCATATTCATATTAGGTACTGCTTTTCCTTAAATGATGAGAGAAATGTTTTGTCTACCATTGCTATTGTGGTTTATGATCGATACCAGGAAAAAATTGGCAAATGTCCTTTTTGAGCAAAAATTGTAGTGTTTTGTCCCATTTCCTAAACTAATTAGGGAAATGCCCATTTTTTGTAACTCGATTTGAGATAAATCGAGTTTAAAAAAAAAAATTTGGATCCCTATAGTGGCGTTTTAAAGAGCCTATAGTGGCGTTTTAAGGAACTATAGTGGCGTTTTGTAACTCGACCTCCATGAAGTCGAGTTATAGACAATTTTTTTTTTTTTTTTTTTTTACCTATAACTCGACTTCATGGAAGTCGAGTTACAAAACGTCACTATAGGTTCTTAAAACGCCACTATAGGCTCCTTAAAAACACTGTTATAGGGCCTAACTCGATTTATCTCAAATCGAGTTCCAAAAAAGAAGCATTTCTTTAATTAGTTTAGAAAATGAGGCAAAATGCTACATAATTTGTGCAAAAAGGGCATTTGCCCATTTTCTCCTCGATACCATGCATCATCCATCTTGTCTTTTTACCAGATTGCGATTTAATTTTTTTCTTTTTATCCTTTATATATATATATATATATATATTGCAAGGATTTTCATGTCAATGTTAATGGATCTGAATTTAATTTTGAAGTGAGGTCATCCGTGGAGGTGCCTATTTTTATGTTTATCCAATATTACTTTAATTTTTTTAAAAGGAAATTTACGTGTTTATTCTTAATTTTAAGTCACTTTTGGATCAAATTAACTCTAGTAATGTTTAGAAGATTTCCCAATTAGCAATTAATATTAAGTTTAGATAATTAATTTAATAATGGAGATATACCTAATCTGATTCAAACCTCTATGACGTTATGTGATTTGATTTATCATCAGCTGAAAAATCTATTGAGCATATTGCATGTTATAACCTCAGTGAGTTTTCAAAAGAACAAAATTTAGCTAAAAACTCCTACCAAAATATTAACATAACTATATATTTTAAAATTTTGATGTCTTTTGATGTAAAATGATAAGGACCAACTGCCTTAAACAAGGCGGAGCCATTTTGTAAGCGTAATCAAAGAAAGGGATTTGAAAGCATTGTGACCTTTTGATTTTGATTGTAATGGCATATTTGAGAAATACAAAAAGAAGAAAGAGAACACAAAGTGTCGTCATATCCACACAAAAAGTGAGACATCCATAAAATGCTCTTTGATAAGAATGTTATATATATATCTATACTATTTATAAGAAAATTCTTATTTTTTTACTGAATTTTTATATGGTTCAGAAATATGTATAAATTTTACATTTAATAGAAAAAAAAAAACTAAAGGACAATTCAATAAAAATATGTCTTTAACTCCACTTAAAATGCCTATACAATAGAATACTCTCTTACTAATCTATGTTTTTAAAACAAACTTATCCAATTTTTTTTAAAAGGAAAATTCTTACACTAGACTAAAAAAAAAAAAGCCTCATCGCACGACATGCAAAGCGCATGTAATGAGCCTAGTATATATATGTATATATATATTGGAATAATTAATATTACTTTTTACTATAATAGATAAATTATATAGATTAATGAATATAATGTTTTAATTATATATATATATATATATATATGATAGTGTTTTAAAATGTTCAAAACAAGTGGTCAGATTTATTTATTTTTATATAACAAATTTGGTTATTCAGCAAATAAAACTAGTTTCCTAGAACCTTCCTTTCAAATAATTGTTCTCATTCCCAAGCTCCCACCCACACGGCCACCTTTGCTCCTCAACTTTCCCATTGCATTTATTCTCTCATATATTTATTTATTACTTCTTTACAATTTAGTAAGTTTACAATGCTTCTTTCTTCTCAGTTTTTCAGATTCTCATCTTTGTCTTTGTCTTCTTCTTTTTTCAATTCTTCTTTCTTTAGAGGTTAAGGATGATATTTTTGGGATAATTGATTTTGTTTAGACCAAAGTATTTTTTGGGGTACCAATACTTATAAGGATGTTCTAGATTTTTTGTTTCTTGGTCACAAAGATATATTAGATTTTTTGTAATTTCATCTAAAACTAAATTATTTTTTTTTCTACTACCCTTCTTTTTCAAAATTTTGGGCCTCCATCCACATGGGGGCTTTGGGCAATGGCCTATTTGGCCTAGTGGAAAGGCTAGCCTGATTATGATACTTCAAATTTCATTAGGTTAATTTTGATTTACTGTGTTGGGTAGGTGTGTGATGAATTTCAGACAAATACTAAGTTGATTTGGGTTTTATTAATCATGTCCTTCTAAGCTAATCCTTCACAGATATATGTTATTGTATTACCAAAAAATAAAGATTCCCACAAAACTCCAATTTTGTACCAAATTGTGTTATTAAAATGACCTATTTTGACCCGAATGAAAAATGTTGTTTGTTTCTAGCATGGCTTTTTCCCCCCTACTTACACAATAGAGCTACGGTAGTGGGTGCATTTTCTCTTTGAAAGATATTGGCCTATAAATATAGCCACAAGAGATTGGCCTATTAATGAACAAGAATCATTCTTTGTTTGTTTGTTTGTTTGTTTTTTTTTTTTTTTTTTTTTTTTTTTTTTTTTTTTAATAACAAAACAAGAATTATTCTTATTTTAAAACTATACTCTCTCAAACATGAATCTCACAAATGTTTCCAAGGAATTTCTCAATTTGATTCTCACGTTCTTGTTCCAACTTTTATCAAAATTTGACCCACAGCTTCGCCGACCAACACTACCTTCTAATGAAGATGCCGACCCAGAAGCAGCTGCTCAACCAGATGGGAGTGATACGGTTGACCAACTTCAAGAACCTGATGAGCCAGGAAATGTTTTCGACCCAGATGCACCTGAATTGGTAGTTGAGCACCGCAACAACAACTTGAACAATGCAATGGTTGCTTTTGGCTTTGCCTCCTCTATGGCTATAGCACTGCTACCGATTCAAGTTCACTCCCAACTCCATTCATCCCTCCTCTGGCTCGCCCTAGCAGTTCTACTCGGCTTTACATCTTTCTTCCTTAGCGAATTCATAGATTCCAGGTTTGTCGTCACAGTCCGAGTGCTCCAAAAATTTGGCCAATTCTTCACGGTCACGGCTTTCTATTTGGCCATTAGCCTTCGATTTCCTTTTTATTTTAAGTGTACTAGCTGGGCCGTCTATTTTATTTCCTTCCTCACCGTTTTCATCAGCAGTTTCTTTTAGCTTGGGGTTTAAAAAAAGAAGAAGAAGAAGAAGAAGAAGGAAAAAAAAAAATGAAAAACATTATAAAAAAAATAAAAAAGGAAAGAAGAAGAAGAAAGAATGAATGAATGAAAGAAATGTAAGATAGATGTAAAGCGGTTTGATTTTTTTTTTTTTTTTTTTTTTTAATCAATGTCCATATTGAGCACTGCTACATGTATACTCTTGCTATTGAGCACTCCTACATGTAAGCTTTGCTTTATAAATAAATAATGGCTCTTTTATTTTATTTTTTTAAAAATCAAAACAATATTATGGATGTTAGGGATATTATAAAATTTTCAATAAAAACAATATTATTATTATTCTTTTCTTAGTAATAAATAAAACCAATATTATTTATGCATTGTTCTATAGTCTCTTCAACCATCAGGTCACGATGCTAGGGAATTGCCTCCAGTATCCATTATATGTTCACTTTTTCTTATTATTAATCCACCAAAAAGATTTCCTTTTAAAAGTACAGGCACCAAAAATACCAACAAAAAAAAAAAGTTACCTAAGAGAGAGAGAGAGAGAGAGAGACATTGTATGCACAATGTTGCTGGTTCACTGCAAACTTTACTGCATATATACTAATAACCAGTGAATTATCAATACCATATTAGTGATTTTTTTAAGGTTGTACTAAAGTTTCATAAGGTGGCAGACTAGTTCATCAAAAAAAAAAAGGTTCATCAAAAGATAAGGTGCCAGACTATAATATACCCATGACATATTTAGGTCCATTTACGGTAAAACTTGATTCACCAGTAGCGGCTCCAAGAATTTTTCTCAGTGTTCCTTAAGAAGCATAAATTATATAATCTAATAAAAAGAGAAATTCATATATTGACAACAACAACAATAAAAAAACACGCAAATATATAAAGTTTACAATTGTCTTCTACAAGTTTTCATATTTTGAAATCGGTACATGATAGTCTCATTATTAATACTACAAGCTACATCTCTTTCAATGTACACAACTAAACAATCATTCATCTACTGAATGTAGAACAATTTATGGAGCAAAATTTAATTTTATTGGCATAAAAAAAGTTGAGGGTGTTCCCAAAATTTTTTTTGAAGGGTAGACAAATAAAAAATTTAAAATTATTATATATAAAAAAAAAAATTCAAGTCAGGGTGGACCCTGGCCTTAAGGTGGCGCCGCCCCGGTGATTCACATTATTTCAACATATCAAACCCACAAAGCTATCCATATTATATGTTAAACGTAAGCCAATCAATTTGTAATCGTGCATATGAACAAATAAGAAAATTAAACAACTCAATATATATATATATATATATATATTTTTTTTTTTATAATTGATAATAATTACACAATTTAATCTAGCAACATAACCATAGACTAGACAATAATTCAAGATTTTTAATCACAAAATGGACATGTTGTCAAAATAACAGCTGGTATACAATTTATCTTTCTTCGTAATTAAAATCATGTAATACAATCCATTAACCAAGTAAGCATATAATACATTATTACAATATGTTGTAAACCTTATACCACATTCAAGCCTCCTCGGTTTCTCAAAATAAAAAAAAATAAAATAAAAACATTCAAGCCTCCTCAGCTCATGTGTTCACATCAGCACGTTCAGGTTCTTTGAAAACACTTCACATCTGTAAATCTCAACTCTCCTAGTTACTACAAACTTTCCTATATTTAATCACAGACGCAAACTAAAAGAAAAATAGAAAATTTATTTATTATTACATTAGCATAGGCGAAGCTAGGAGGCGCCAAGGGCCATGGCCCCCTAGGTTTTTGCAAGGCTCAATTATCTTTAGTATTCAAATCATAAAAAAGTACTAAATTATAGAAAATATATAGTTATTGGCCCCTCACAGATTTTAGAATTTAGGCCTTCAACTCCTTAGTCCTTTTGAATTAGTCTCGAGCACAAGTTTTATACGTTATACAATTATTTGAGTTTTGGATAGCTACTAAATAATTTTTCTTAATATTTAACTTTGTCACCTTGAAAAATTTTCTGACTCCACCACTATAAATTAACTAATATAAGTAACATCAATTGCATTCATTACTGCAATATTTTATAAGCTTTTGTAATAAATTGATGATAGCTTTTTAACATTTTTCATAAGAATAATTTTCCTCCTTTAACAAACATCAAACATTAAACATTAAGCATATGGTGAACCTAATACATGTACGTGTGGAGCAACTACCCCTAGAACCCATGCAAAAGTTTTTAGATTTTTTTAACTTGCCTCTTTAAAAATTTGATGCTAAAATTCGTGGGTCTTGGTGTACGGTCAAAGAGGGGAATTACGTGGCTTTTGTAGTTTGTTCTTATTGAGATTAATCGTTGACAGGTAGGTTGTAGATGCCGGAGCGATGGACGGAGTTGGTGGCGGCGGGAGGAGGAGTGGAGTGGTTTCACTTTCCGCTGTCCTCTAAGTGTTCGACGAAAGAACTGTTTGGGATTTGAGAAGATGAAGAGGAAAAGAAACATGCTATAGAAAGCGAACGACCTGAATGCGGTGGTACCAGTGCGAAGAGTCGGGAGGAGCAGAGAAGTGGAAGGGAGAACGAGATTTCCATTATATCTAAGATATATTACAAGCTTAGACTTAAGCAATAAAATGGGGATGTAGCTCAGATGGTAGAGCGCTCGCTTAGCATGCGAGAGGTACGGGGATCGATACCCCGCATCTCCAATTCTTCCTTTGTTTTTATTTCTGCGTTAATTGATCCGAATATAAACCAAATATATATATTTTTTTCCCTTTGAGGGAATCATCTTCCAATGGGGCTACCTTCATCAAGAACTGCAAAGGCCAACGGCTCTTTGAAGCATACCCATCAACCAAATCCCGCACCCTCGACCCCGGATACTGAACATACATTTGATTGAACCACGAGAATCAAAGCTGAGAATGAAGCAAATAAAATAACAAGAAGAAGAACCTGAAGCCATCAAAAGCAGTACCTTCTCAACCTATGGTCGAAACTGGGCCTACGTATTAGTTGATTCCTTTCCTAGCCTTTTTATGTTGAAATGACCCAACGCCACAATAGACCAAAGTCAAACATGGGCGGTTTTGCTTCTAAATATTTAACATTGACTGGTGCACTTTTTCATCAGCTTTGGACCTAGGCAAATTTGGGCCTAGCTGAACTTGTTCATCATCTTTGGACCTCTGCCCCAGCTGGGCCTTTTCTTGCAAAGTTGGTCCCCCATATTTTTTGGGTGTCATTGATACATCCATCCATGCGACTTGGATAATCAATATGCTTCCTTGTAGGGATGTTCACTAAACTGCAAAAATTATAAAAATTATATCAAAATTGCTTGTAAAATGGCATAATTATACTGCATCGCATGTAAGTGGTTTTATAATGAGAACATTGCACAAACCACACTGCACCCTCTCTATATATTAACTATTTATTTATTTTAAATATTAAATATTAAATATATAATTAATAGTTTAATAACTCTAGTTTTCGGGAAAAAAAAATTGATAATCCTATGAAGTGTTCACTAGGAAAGCCAACCAAAAATAAAGAAAAATTAGCCCAATAGTTTAAAACTTGGCCCAAAACAATGGAAAATTTTAGCTTTGGGCTAGGTAGGAAAAACTCAAAATTTGAAAAATATACCGATTTCAAACCATTTAAACTGTATGTTATATATAGCACTGCACATATGACTACAAAAATGGGGTGCAGTGCATTTATGATTTTGGCTATACTCTAAACCGCACCACACATGTGACCACAAAAATAAGGTGTAGTACAGTTATAGTTTTGGCTAAACCGCACCACGAAGTGCAATGCTAAAGATGGCCCAAAACCGTACCAAAACCAAAAACACCCCTACTTCCTTGTATACAATTTTTTTTTTTTTTAGAGAAACAAACACACACATAAGGGAGAGGGAAAAATTCCTATAAAAAAAAATGGAGAAGGAAAAATGTTTTAACACAAAAACACACCACGAACTCTACTAAAAAATTATGCTTGTATACAATTGTTACTTCCGAAGTCACATGAATGAATTTAATTGAGAATTTTGAAATATAACATGTAAAAAATTGTAATTTTTACTCGTTTTTCAATAATTTTTAAGCAAGCCAACAGAGTAAAAGGAAAAAATAGAAATAAAATCCCTGTGAGGCTTAGGTTGTCCACTCTTAATCATGGATACAAATGGTCATTCATGTATATCTCGTTGTTGGCTATATTAACAATGAGTTATTGAAGGTAGGTAGCCTAAGCAGGTGCTGTGAGGGCTCATTGCAGACAATGATATCAAAAACAACTATAAAATAAGCTGACTTAATTTAAAAGATGGAAGTGTTAAAAATAATACTAATTTTATTATAAAATTAAAACAACATAATAATAAATATATTTTTTAATTACGTTGTTTTCATATTTGAAAAATTAAAACATTATTTTATATTACCTATTTATTAAAATTTGTAATAATTGTAATATCACTCTTTATAACGAACTCATACTTTGAGAAATTCCCTTACACTTTCCATTTTTTACCCTCCCACCACCACTCAAAAAAAAAACCTTATTATTGTTCAACTAACAACACTAGTAGGCTAAAGTGGAGAGGAACATTCGTACACGGCAGGGAACTGAAATTGTCATAAGCATAGGCACACCACACCACACCACACCTCTGCACAAGATAATTTTGCAATTCTTAGGTACAGAATAAGGATTTTGGTACTAATTTCCGAAGGAGTTATACAATTTCCGGAAAGGGTTTGGTTTGCTTGGTTTTCTTGCTACTCACTTTTTCGTTTTTAGGACGAGAATTCCGAAACATTTTTGGGTCGTCATAGACGAAGTACACATAGAAGAGGCAGAAGCTACTTGCAATAACAAGAAGAAAGATAGACAAGCTAGCAGCCAAGCTTAAAAACGTAGCGAATTGACACGCAAAGCCGAACAAGATGGAGGTAGACAAAACACAGATAGTGAACTTCAGGAACTCTTTCTTCTGCGAGTTATCATTTGGGGGCAACTTATTGAACACAGTGAAACAATGGTCCAACATAAAGTATGCAAAGTAGACAAAAACTATGAAAATGATCATGGGCAAGTCGTTGTGGATATAGGCACGGTAGATTGTGCTCATACTACTAATTGTGAGGTTTAGATAAGCAAAGTATGGGAGGAGGCTGAGGCTGTAATCCTTGTTTCCTGTGTTGTTGTTGCAGTTGTTGCAAGAAGAAAAAGGTGTGTATCTCCTACTAGTACTGCGACGGGTTGATGACATTTTGATAGGCAAATAGTGACTGAGTGTGGTGAAACTCTGTGCTAGGTGGTTGTGAATGATGTAGCTGGTTTAAAGCTAAATGGCTTCATCACTATATATAAATAAAGAGGAATGGTTTTTTAGTCTTGGATTCAGAAGATGCCTGGAAATTATTATGGAAAAAGAGCGTGGAACTGGAATGAATTCCTTGAATCTTCCATGAAGATGCACAGAATTAATTCCTTAAGAAAAATGAAGCTACGTCAGAACTGGTGACTTCAATTTTGTAGGTACCTAGAAACTTCAAGGAAAAAGCTGGGAAAGTGGGAAGTGAATTTTTTTACTTGACTTAATTGGGCTGGAGCTTGGAACATTAAGCCCAACAAGATAAAGAGAAATTTTGCTGCAATTTCAAAGAAGATGGACCCAATCAGAAGAGGAAAATAAGAAGTTGGGGCTCAAAGAGGGTTCTTTAATAAGTGGGCTAGAGAACAATTGAGAAGAAAATTGGGTGGCGCATGAGTTTTTTTTTTTTTTTTTAAAGAAACAAACTAATTGCTAAACACATACTTTAATTACATTCTTTTACCAAACTCAAACACATTACTTAATCTAAAATATCACTACAAAATGGCCTAACTTTTGTAATAGTCCATTCTCAAAATCTCAATATTCTCCATCTTACTTATCATTATAAAACGAAGACCATTATATCACTGAAGAACCACAATCATATGGGTTTGACCGCTTAAGATTTAAGAATCCAATCAAAACCTACTTAAGCTTTACAATTTTTCTGAAAAAATGAAGAAAAATTGACAACGTTCATATTCAATCCATCTCCCTCCCATTGAACCTACCACTTAAGATTTAAGAATCCAACAAGAAAAACAGCAAAACTCATACCAAGTCAACAAAACTCATACAAAATCAAGTGATTGACGTTCAAAAAAACTCAAACCCATTGATATTTCGAAATTAAAAATAGAAGAAAACCACTAAATCATGAGAAAACAAACCTTGAGATTGTGACACTAGACTAATGGCGAATTCGGCATCTTTTTTAGGCTCTAAAAATAACTCTAGTGATGACTGTGGCGGAATGAAGCTCCAATGTGAGGAGGAGGAGAAGAGTCTGCCTTTGGTTTGCCGTTTGGAGAAGAAGGTTTGAGGAATATTTGGGGTTGTAATTGGATTATAATTGCGTGTAATAAGGTATATTGAGTTTAAATTTGTTGGTTGATGTGTCTTCTCATGATTGGTTGATGTAAAAGGTGTCTTTTACGCCAGCTCTGAACCTAACTTATTCTTAAATTAAAAAGATATTTGTATAAGAGTGTGACTCTTGGAATTAGTATATCCAGGAGTGAAGGGAGGGGGGGCCATGGCTGATGGCCCCCTTGACTTTCTAAAAAAATTTCTTCCTTCTATTTTTAGTAATATTATGTGTAAATTTAAATAATGCCCCCTTAGATTTGACCAATAATTATTTTTGTTTCCTAAAATTATTCTTATTCCATACATAACTTATTAAATCAAAGTGTATTTAATGTATTTTATAAAAAATAGAAAATAATTACTCTTATATACCATAATAGCTCATTGAAATAAACTTATAACATAATTAAAGAAAGATTAACTGTTAGAAAATTTAAGCCAGTAGGTTTTCTCTACTACGGTTTCTGTGGCCCTCGGCCATGTCTGCCTCCCAGTAGAACAGGTTATCCTTCATTTGGAGTGATATTCGAAAACTTTTTTTTTTAAATACAAGATAGAATTCTACTCTAATCTAATCTAAATATATATGTGTATGAAACTTCCTCCTGTAGACTTGAATCCCGACCCTTACCCCCCACACCCAATAAGCACTTATACTTGTGGAGTGACTATCACACCAAGGGCATGCGGTGGTCGGAAAACTTTCTTAACAATGAGTATTTAGCAAGATTATAATAAATAGAGATTGAGATCTTGATAAAGAAACAAGCAGGGAGAAAAGAAAGAGAGAGGAAAAGAAAGAAAATCTTTGATTGAGGAAACTGAAATCTTGCTTAATTATTTTCTGAGCATCAGCTCTGTATTTATAGTACATTGATCCTATTAACTGAATAATTACAGTTAACACTAATCACGGAAAGGCTCCGTGATTTAAGGAAGAGAAAGTCTTAACACTAATCACGGAAAGGCTCTGTGATTTAAGGAAGAGAAAGTCAACAAGAAGGTAACAAATTTTCGTGCTAATTCAAATTGATTATAGAAACACATGCGCTTATGTATAAATGAAACGGTGCGTTTTGTTCATGAAGCTGAGGGTAACTATTCTAGTCTAACGATGTCATTTGGGAGCTTCTTCTTCACAATTGCAGCCTGTGTTTTCTTCTTCTTCTCCTTTGTTTCAACAATATCTTCTTCCCTCATCTAACCAGGGCCGACCCTTCCACTAGGCCAATTAGGCCATTGCCTAAGGCCCCCAAGTGGAAGGGAGGCCCCAAAATTTCGAAGAAGTAGGGGTAGGTAGGAAAAAAAAATAGTTTAAGATGAATTTAAAAAAAAAAAATTGGCACATCCTCGTAAGAGCATCCACAGCAGATATGCCAAATGCCAAATATTTGGCACATTTGGCACACCAAACACAAAAACGGAGCATTATTAGATGTTCTAAATGTATCAAACTTTTGCAACATGCTACAATATCATTGTAATTTTGACACGGTACGGTCGGGAATGGAAAATGTTTATATTATTTTTTTATTCATCTTTCTCTCTCTTCCCATCACATATCTCTCCCTCTGTCTGCAACACATCTCTCTCTCTCTCTCTCTCTCTCTCTCTCTCTCTCTCTCTCTCTCTCTCTCGTTCTCTCATTGCCCTTTCTCCCCACTCTCTGTTTTGTTCTCACTCCTTTCTCTGTCTCAATCCATCTCTCTCAGATCGGCGTGGAGGGTGTGGAGTAGTGGGGATCAGCGTGGATAAGTCATGGGCTTGATGTTGGAGTAGTGGGTTTGATGTTTGATTTTAGGGTAGTGGGTCGTGGGTGGGTGACAACGACATCTGGGTTTTGCTTGCTATGTGTCGTGGGTGAGATTTACTCACTGTGGATGGTGGGCTTTGCTCGCTGTGGGTTTGGGTTTTGCCGTCGTGGGCATGGGTTTGTTGAATTGATGTTTGAGGCTTGGGTTTGAATGGGTTGTGGGTTGTGGATCTTGGCTTTGATGGTCGGTGGTTGCTGGGTGTTTGGGTGGATTTAGATGTTGGTGCGGTGGGTTTTGAGTGTTGTTTTGGTGGCTGTTTGGGTGGTTTGGATTGGTGGATGTTTGGGGTAGTAGGTCTTTGGGTGTTGGCTTGGATCGGTGTTTGGCCAGATCGATGGGGGTGGTTGGTTGGTTCAATTTTGGTGATTGGTTAGTGGTGGTGGTGCCTAAGCTTTGGTGGTAGGTGGTTGCTGGTGGCCATTGTTGTTGTTGTTGTTGTTGATGATGATGATAATGATGATGATGATAGGAAGGAGTTAATATTATTTTAATGTGTAGTAAGTATTATTTTAATGTATAAAATTGAGGTGAAAAGCCACTTTTAGTCCCTACATTTTCAGGCGATTCCCATTTTAGTCCACACATTTTATTTTTACCGCTTTTAGTCTTTATCTTGAAAAAGCTTCCTGTTTTGGCCTCTGCCGTTACTCATTTAACAGAAATATCCTACGTGACAAACGGTCCAACAGTAAATGCTGACGTGTCTATTAAAATAATATTAAAAAAAATATTTGCATTTTTTAAAATATCACATCAGCAATTTAATTTTTGAAAAAAGCCACATCAGATAAAAATAATATAAAATTTTCTAACCTAATTATTTTTTTTAAAAAGAAAAGAAATTAGTTAAATTAATTTTTTTTACTTTTTTTTTGGAAGAACATGAAAAACGTGTTCTTCATTTTTCTTCCCCAACTAAGCTTGCCCAGAAAATTAAAAATTAAAATTTTACTTTTCTTTTCTTGCATTTTCTTAGCAACCAAAATCATAAAATCACTCAAATTTACAAAATAAAAAGATATGCCCATAAAAATTTACAAAACACAAACATTCAACAAGATTTTCTTATGCTTTGAAACCAAATACAAAAAACACAAAACTCAAACCCAAATTTTCGGTCTCCATGCACAACCAAACCCAGCGCAGCCTAAATAAGATCTTAGAGAAAGCGTACACCTGATTCCACTCTAGATTCGAAATCTTCTCCAAATGAGTAGTTGATTTGGGTTCAGACAACATACACCACAAACCCACAAACCCATAAATCAACATACACCACAAACCCAGAAATCAAACCACCCACTGCCGAACAATTCAAACCCAAACCCAATACCTAACTCACCAAACACCTAAACAAAAAATCACCAAACACCCAAACAAAATCCAAAGGCATGACCACCACCACCTTGAACAGAACCCAACCACCACCAAAACCCGGCTACCAACGAAACCCAACTACCAAAAAGACCATCACGAAACCCAGCCACCAAACAGATCTAGCAAGCACCAAATCTCACCACCAAACTGATCCAGCAAGCACCAAAACCCACCACCAAATAGATCCAGCAAACACCGAAAAAAAACCCACAACCAAAGCCGGCCACCAATTCAACTCCACAACCGAAACCCACCACCGAAACGCCACTACTAAAACCCAGCAACCACCAATTCGATCCAACCAAAACTTAGTTAGATGAGAAGAGATAGATGAGCGAAACATGCTGTGAATAGAGAAAGAGGAATGGGAAACGTAGAAGAGAGATATAGAGGGAGAGATGGAGAACTGTGAATAGAGAAAAAGGAATGGAAAACATGCTCCTGGCACGTTCTTCATGTTCTTCCAAAAAAAAGGAAAAAAAATTAATTTAACTAATTTCTTTTCTTTTTTAAAAAAATAATTAGGTTAGAAATTTTTATATTATTTTTATTTGATGTGGCTTTTTAAAAAAATTAAATTGCTAACATGGCATTTTTAAAAATGCAAATATTTTTTTTAATATTATTTTAATAAACATATTAGTATTTACTGTTCAACCGTTTGCCACGTAAGATATTTTTGTTAAATGAGTAACGGCAGGGACCAAAACAAAAAGCGTTTTTCAAAATAGAGACGAAAAGCAATAAAAATAAAATGTAAGGACTAAAATGAGAATAGCCTGAAAATGTAGGGACTAAAAGTAGCTTTTCGCCTAAAATTGAATGATAAAACATTTGAAAAAATAGAATTTTATAAAATGATATGATAAAATAATAAACTAGAATGACATTTTTTATAGAACATTTACTACGGATGCTCTAACTAAAGAACAAAAATTCTGGTATATATTTTTAAATATTGATACTATAAAAAATTCTTTGGCCTAATCAAAATCGTCCCAAAAATAACATCATTATCCTCTAAATAAAACAAAATTCAACAAAATAAATAAATTCGGTCTAAAAAATTACCCACAAAACAATCACAAATCACACCAAATAAAAAATATCAAATCCCTAAAATTATTACCGTTTCTATTTCTCATTCCTGCTCTCGGCCTCTTTCTCTCAAGTCTCAGCTCTTGCTCGCAGCGTCTCTCATTCTTACTCTCTACTGGCTTCCTCCGATCTAAATCAATAATCATCCAATCACATCTGAAGACTCTGATCTGAACTGAGGATGACCAACTGAGGTATAGTTTTGTTCTCTTTCTTCTGATTATGCAGATGCGTTTTTGACTTTTTGTTCTCTTTTCTTTTGTTCTGTTTCTTATCTGTTGCTGGCTGGGGGCCGCTAGGCCTACTTCTAGATTCTATTTTAGCTGGCCGCTGGGCCTTGAAGACTTGTGGCAGTTTTTTTTTTTTTTTTTTAAAGCTTGCGTTTGTTTTTTATTTATTTATTTATTTTTATTATTATTATTATTTGGTTATAGGTGATACTTCCGTAATAGGGTATGTTTTGGCTGGGCTTGGTTTATTCCTGTCTGGCTAGGCTTGGACACTTGAAATTCTATTTTGGCTGGGCTTGTTTTATTTTTATTATTTTTTTTAATCTTGCGTTTTTATATATGTATATTTTAGTTATAAGTAATATAAATATGAGTCAGAATGCCCTTAATAATCTATTTTAAAAAAGTTTTAATACCATTTTTATAGGAAATGAAAAAATCTGTCAAAATATTAATTACTTTTTTTTTTTCATTTTCCATAAAAACTTTCTTTAAATGGATTATTAATCAGTACCCTAAGGGCACTCGTTAGCATTTCCCTATAAATATAATGAGTAAGTCTTTATTTTATGCGGGTGTTTTTCTTCAATAAAATTACAACAATACTTTATATATATATATATATATATATATTAGGTTTTATTACTCTACACTCAAAAATTATTTTTTATTCTAATCTTTATAAATGTATTGTTTGATTAGAAATGTCTATTATAAAATATGTATTTGGATACGAAAAACGTAAAAAAAAAAAATTTAATTGAATCTCAAAAAGGATTGATGGATAAATTTATTATTAGTAATAAACAAAATACAACACAAAATTTAGATAAAACTGTCACAAATGAACAAGAAATTAACCAAAAAGAGTTAGAAGATAATGAAACGATACAATTATAATATACAATTATAAGATAACAATGATGTTTAATTTTGCAATACAACAAATCTTGATAATTACCTTCAAAATAATTTAGAACATAATTTTTTTTTTTTTAAAAGCTCAATTTTAGTTCTCGGCCCCAAAATGTTTAGGCCGGCCCTGCATCTAACACTGTTAGGGGCAGGTAGGGCTTGTCGAGTTTTCTTTTGGTTTTTTCGGGGAAACAACCTTGATATGGGATTTTGCTAGGTACAAAATAAGGATTTTACTATTAATTTCTGAAGGAGTTAGACAATTTCCGAAAAGGGTTTGGTTTGCTTGGTTTTCTTGCTACTCACTTTTTCGTTTTTAGGACGAGAACTCCGAAACATTTTTGGGTCATCATAGACAAAGTACACATAGAAGAGGCAGAAGCTAGTTGCAATCACAACAAGAAAGATAGACAAGCTAGCAGCCAAGCTTAAAAACGTAGCGAATTGACACGCAAAGCCGAACAAGATGGAGGTAGACAAAACACAGATAGTGAACTTCAGGAACTCTTTCTTCTGCGAGTTATCATTTGGGGGCAACTTATTGAGCACAGTGAAACAATGGTCCAACATAAAGTATGCAAAGTAGACAAAAACGATGAAAATGATCATGGGCAAGTCGTTGTGGATATAGGCACGGTAGATTGTGCTCATACTGCTAATTGTGAGGTTTAGATAAGCAAAGTAAGGGAGGAGGCTGAGGCTGTAATCTTTATTCTCAGTGTTGTTGCAGTTGTTGCAAGAAGAAAGAGGTAGTGTGTGTCTCCTACTATTACTGCGACGGGTTGATGACATTTTTGTGGGCGAAAAGAGAGTGAAGTAATATGTGTCTGAAAGTTGTGGTTTTGATACTGATTATAAGGTAGTCACTATATATATAATGTTACATAAATGGAGTTTTTATTTTTTGAGTTTCAAAGAAAAGACCCAGAAGGTGCCTAGAAAGGAGAATATAAAGAAAATAAAAGGTAGAAGTTAGAATGACTACTCATTTTCAGCTTTAAAAAAAAAATGAAAGAAAGAAGAAGATGACTTAGACGTTTGAAATTTCCTTGCAGCTGCACAGAAAGTAGAAGTTAGAATGACTACTCATTTTATGACTTTTTTTAGAAGTTAGTAGGCGATGAGAAACTTCAAGGAAAAAGCTAGGAAAGTAGGTAGGAAAAATGAATTTTATATTTGACTTTGACTCTTAATTGGGTTGGGACTTGGAACATTCGGCCCAACAAGATAAAGAGAAATTTTGCTGCAATTTCATAAGAAGATAGACCCAATGAGAAGAAGAAAATAAGAAGTTGGGCTAAGAGCATTCTCATTAAGCCTTCTAAATGTTATAAATGCTATTTTTTAGCAGCTGAACTCCCAAAAACCAACTCCATCAAAACTCTTATATGCTATAAAATTTACAATTTTGCTACAGTGCACTCTCATTTTTAAGAGCGCACTGTAGCAGTATTGTATAATATTTTATTGATTTTAACTCTCTCTCTCCTCAGACTATCATACTCTCCCTTAAACTCTCAGACTCTCCCTCTCGTTCTCTGGTTCTCCCTCACAGCCCAGGCATCATCTCCCTTCCCTTTTCATCACGCTGCCTTTGTTCGGATGAGCATCTGATCTCCGTTAAGCTTCAATGGTTTGTGGTCGACGATTGTGGTCATGATTTGGTGGGTTTCGTGGGTCTGATTTGGTGGGTATCAGTGGTGCTCGGCGACAGTTTTGGCTTCGGTTAAGCTCGGGGTGGTGGGTTTTGGCTGGGGTTGAGCTCGGGGTGGTGGGTTTTGGTTGGGGTTGAGAACGAGGTGGGTGGGTGGTGGTGGGTTTTGGTTGGGGTTGAGATCGGGGTGGGTGGGTGGTGGGTTTTGTGGTGGCAACGATGGAGGTTTTGTGGTGGGTTTTCTGTTGTGGTTTGTGGTAGCGGTTTTGGTTCAGCGTGGGGCGTGGGTCGTGGGTCACCGATCCGGGTTTGTGTGTGTGATGGATTTTGGTTGCTACAACGGTGGTGCTATGACTTGTCACGGTGGTGCTGTGACTTGTGGTGGTGGTGACTGTGGTGGGTTGTGGTTTCTACAATGGTGTTTATGGCAAGTGGAGCGGTGGTAGGGGTGGTGGAGGACGGGGTTGGCTGGTTGTTATAGTTTTGTGTAGTTGTTTTTATTATTATTTTAATGAATAGTTTATATTATTTAAATGAAATGGTAAAAAATATAGAATCTTTGATGTTTGGTGAATTGTAAAATGAGTTGTTAAAAGCTAAAATTTTGAGTTTTGAGGTGATATATGCTAAAAATTTTACCCACCTTGATGGGAATGCTTAAAAGGGTTCTTTAAGAGAACAATTGAGAAGAAAATTGGGTGGCACATGAGGTTCTTTTTACTTTTTGGGCCCTACTCAAAATCTCAATGTTCCCCATGTTGCCTTTAAAAAACGATGAACGTTCTAACTTCTAATATTATGACTTAAGAGAATACCCTCTTACAACACAACATGTAAAGAAGAAGAAGAAATATGAGAAAATAGAGACAGTATAAATTGGAGAGAAAATATGGAGGAAAGGAGGTTGGATGGAAGTTACTTAGTTAATCTACTCCTTTCCCCACCGCTAATAAAACTAGAAAAATGTTAACTAATACCCTAAGGTAGGAATGAACCTAGGATTTTAAGCTAGAGGGAAGCCAAAGTATAAGCAAAAAAAAGAAAAAAAAGAAAGTGGACGAGTCCAAATTTTGTAAGTTAGCAATGTGGGCAAGTCCAAGTTTTATTTTATTTTATAAAATTTGTGTGACTTTTTAATTATAAGGGAAATTACAGTAAACCTATGGTTTTAAAAATCGGTACAGTTAAAGAATTGCAAAAGGGACTGATTATCGGTTTTATGGTCCAATGAGAATCAAATTGATGATATCATAAATAATTTAATTAGTAATTTTTAAATTATTTAAGTAAATAATAAGTTTTTTCATATACTGATAAACTAATGGTAATAAATATGTATGTTTGAAAAATATATAACATCTTTTTATAGAATTTATGTAGACTTTTAGCATTTTACATCTCATATTTGCAAAATAAAAATAGCAAAATGTAACAAAGAGGATCGATCTTATATCTAGAAAAGTAAAATAACAAATCCACATTTTATATATAGTAAGTTTATAACTAAAATTAACAATAATGTAATAGTAATAAATTTGTACTAAAATGAATTATTATTTAATATTTTAAAATTAAATATTAAATATTATTGTACATTTCTTATATATAATATTATATTATATATATTACTATATACTTTGTTTAATTATTAGTACTATGTAAGTAAAAAAAAAAAAAAAAGTACCTCATGTAAGACTACAACGTGACTCTCTATAACTACATAATGAATAATTAAATATAATAAAAACTTTATTAACTACCCACCTACCCCACTGCCGACTTGCCCGCTCAACCACCTCTTTATCTTCTTGTTATTTTCAACGGAAATGTGGGTTGTTTAAAGTTTTAGTTGCTTTCTCCTTTAGCTTCTCTTTCAAAAGTTATGGATATGCATCTGCTTCTTCTCATTTTTGTTAAAATCTTGCACAGTATAGCAAATATGAGATTAAAGAAAGTTGAAGTTGTTGAATTCTTACCATTCTCTCTGCAAACATATTTATCACTCCATCTTTCGATCTTCTATCTTTCTTGACTTTCTCCATCTCTTTTTTTCCCCTTGAATTTGGTTTGTATAAGATTATAAGCGGTAACTGTGAGTGGGTTCTTAATTTTCTTTTGGATTGAGCTATCTAGGTTATTTGGGGAGGGATTTGGGGAGGGGGCCAAGGCTTTGGAAGAGAGAGGCTCAACCTTAAAATAGGTAAATTATACCTAAAAAAAAAAAAAGGACCAGGGGGCCTAGGCCCCCACTTGGATCCATCCTTGCCCTAAGGGCATTTGTCAGTGAAAAATTCTAGAAATAATTTAATGGAAAAAAAATTAATATTTTGATTGTTATTTATTTATTTATTTTATATTAGGGTCATATTAACGGATACTTTTAGGATAATTATTAACAAACCATTTTATTTTGACAACACTTTTATGAAAAATAGAAAAAGTTGTCAAAATAATAATTGTTTTTTTTTTCCCCACAAATATAAGTGTTTGTGGGGCGTAAGGGGTCGAGATTCAAGTCTCCAAAAAAAAGTTTCATACATATATACTTGGATTAGGTTAGAGTAGAATTTCTATTGTGTATAATTTTTTTTTTCTCTTTTCCCACAAAAACTTTTCTAAAATGCACTAACAAACGTCCTTAAGACATCCACTAACCTTTCTCTTTCTACAAAAGTAGTTTTTTTTTCTCTCCTTTATTTTAAAGGTTTGGGTTGTTTTATTTATTTATTCCAACAATACTTTATTTCTTTAATTAAATATTTATATAAAAAAAGGTTATATAATTTCTCACCGACCTTACATTTTCTCTCTTTCAAAATCTCTCCAACAAAACACTCATTCCACCCAAAATATCTAATAATTTTTACTCATTTATTTCCATCATGACAAAGGCGCAAGGTAAGAAGAAAGATTTGAATTTGAGAGCCCATTCGGTAGAGTTGTTAAACAACTCATTTTTAATTTTTAAATAATATTACACACTTTTTTACTTACACATATTTTAAAAAATTACAAATAATATTACTCAAATTCTTTTATAAACTGCCCATTGTCTTGAAAATGCTAGCTATATAACTAATAAATTGTATCACATTCTTGTGAAGCGTCGTTAAAGTGTAAACCGTCAAAAACCGTGAACTCATCCCGCGATTCCAATTCCCAATCAGTTATAAAACACACGTTAATTGCACCCGAGTGTTTCGTCTTCTTCACTTTATCCAAAACAAAAAACCCCTAAAAACCTCAATATAAAACCCCACAAAACCTCCACTCATTTTCGCGCTTTCCCTTCCCAACCAAAAATAAATAAAAATAGAAAATTCAAACACAGTAGCAGCAGTATTTAGAAGTAGAAGAAGAAAGCAGAAATTATGGCGTACAGTGGCGGAGCCATGGGTGCGCCAATGGCGGCTGGTCCGGCATCGTCGTCGACGGTGAGGCAATTCAAATTGGACAAAGAGTGCGAACTGAGAATCGAAGTCAGTGACGCCTCGCCTCTCCGTCTCCGCCTCCTCAACGGCACCGCCGAGATTTTCGGCTCCGAGCTCCCACCGGAAATCTGGCTCACCTTCCCTCCCAGACTCAAATTCGGCGTAAGCTTCCTTCATTCAATTTCTACTTTGCACTCTCCCACTCAAAAACCATTGCTTTTGATTGCTAATTGGTCATTGTTAGGGTTTTCTTGTAAATTCTTTGTTCAAGTCTCTATAAGCTATCAACTTTGTTCTAAGTTAGTAGAAATTACTCAAATTAGGCTCTTGATTGTAAACCTTAGAATCTAATGCAATGTAAGGAGTCATTGATTAGTATACAATAAGAATAGGAGCACAAACTTTTTCAAAATTTTTTATTTGAACTATTGCCTGTGGCTAATAAAAAAAAAGTGATACCAGTGGTGGGCCCGTCAGGTGAATGCGGTTAGATTACTTGACAACTGGTTCTAGCAGATGGGGTCAGTTGTCCATAGAGATTACTGGCTTTAGTCGAGTCTAAAAGGCTCTTCTTTAGCATATAGCAAGTTTTCATTTTAATGTTAACATACACGCACCTAGTGGGTTTTGAATTTGCTACTTCACCCTCCAGCGGTCTTACCAAGGGAGGAGGTGCGATTTGAGTTTGTTGGCTTTAAGAATGATTGGAAAAAGGTTTAGTGGTTTGGGGTTTTTCCAATTACAAATTTGATTTGAGAAGTCTTTGATTGTTGGAACCTACATTCTAATGTAGCTTTTTTACGCGACACGGAATGCTTATGAGTTTGTATATTGCGCGAAATCTTGTCTTTTGAATACATTTTTCTTTTATTGGTGATTGTGCGTCTGTGTATTTTTGTTAATTAGTAGTATAAGTGATGGAGATAACCCCTTTCAAAGTTGGAGAAATACCAGATGGCTTACAAAGGCTATCATTTCTTTTGTAGTGAATACGATTCACTCAAATGCAATGGAGTGCATGCTTGAGCTAAGTTATAGAGTTGCTGTTGGTTCCCATAGAATGAATTTCATAAAATGAAGGATTCTTACATCTGTTAGTTAACATGCATGCTTTCTTGTATGTTGTTGAGCCAAACTTGAGTTTGTGTGTCAGGTTTTTACTTGGTATGGAGCCACGATTGAAATGGATGGTACTACAGAACTTGTTTATACTGCAGACGAGGTGTGTGCTTGTGCTCTGCTTGTTTTGTTTTATTTTGGTATTCTGATTGTAATTTGGCTTATGTTATTTTCTTTACAAATAAAGTTTATATTGGAAAAGTTTTTTTTTTTTAAATAAGTAATATTGATAAAATTTCTTGAACTTGAATTACTGATGATAGTGTTGTCATCAATGATTTCTAGACACCCATGGTTAGTTATGTAAATGTTCATGCTATTCTGGAAGGGCGAAGAAATCGTGCAAAAGCATCGCCATCTAATGACTCTGATTCATCTCAGGTATATTTTCTTTGTCACCACTAGCACACCAAAGGCTTATTTAACAAAGAATGAAGAACATGAAAAACGAGATATTACAGATAACTAGTTAACCCTATAGAACAAATTGTGAGGGGGTCCTTTGACCACCTGATATTAGTTCAGTTGTTAAGAATTGTTTCTCCTTTTCTAGTACATTTCAATCCACTACTACTTCACACACGGAATATGTTAATATGTTAATGTTATCCTTTTTTGTGATCCAGGGTCCTAGGGTGATTGTTGTGGGACCTACAGATTCTGGCAAGAGTTCCTTATCAAAGATGCTTCTTAGTTGGGCAGCTAAACAGGGTTGGAAACCTACTTATGTGGACTTGGATATTGGACAAGGATCTATTACAATTCCTGGATGCATAGGAGCCACCCCAATTGAAATGCCAATTGATCCAGTGGAAGGAATTCCTCTTGATATGCCCCTTGTCTACTTCTTTGGGCAGACAACTCCTAGGTAATGAATTCTTTGTTTTTTTTTCAATTTCATGCGTATGACTTCACCTGTTGATTTGGACCTTTATTGATTTCCACATAATAAGAAATCTTGCATGGCTAACCTTTGGAGGGACTGTCTAAATTTGATGCTCACCAGTTTTATGAGATCTATTAAATATGTTTCTTTACAGTAACAATGTAGATTTGTACAAAGTTCTTGTGAAGGAGCTTGCTAAAATACTGGAGAGACAGTTTGCTGGCAATGCTGAATCTCGAGCTGCAGGAATGGTGATCAATACCATGGGATGGATAGAAGGATTAGGCTACGAGGTATGCTAGTTCAAAAGTTTCTATAGTAAGGAGTTTAGACCGCTTAAATTTTGTGAAGCTTTTGGTATTATCAAATATACTTGGAACCTGTTGTTTAATCATCTTCCATGGTTTTTATTTTGATGCAGTTGCTTCTACATGCAATTGATACATTCAATGCCAATGTTGTCTTGGTCTTGGGTCAGGTAGGTGCCTATCTTTTAAGTTTTTGATGCTTTTGCTCTAATGGTCCAAGTGTCAATTGCTAGCATCTTTCTAAAGAATATACACATTCCCTTAGTTTTTCAGAGTATTTCTCTATGTTAACTTGCAAATTTGTAATTGTTAGTGATAGTTCACAACTCCTTGAGTTAAACACCTTGCCTCTGAGTTTGTTCCACAAGTCCAATAGAGATATCCCAACATTAAAACTAATCCATAGACCATGAATCTTTTTCCTTTCTTTTTTATCTTTTTCCCAGGTTTTTTTTTTTTTGCCTAAATGTAATTTTGCCTTCAATTTTTTCTTCTATAAACAATAGTCCCGGTGATTGGCAATCCACTTTTTAGTTCCTTTTCAAAATATTTAAGAACATGTAAATGAAAAAAAATGAAAAGAATCAATACATAAAATAGGACTCATGGGCCTCTTGTACAGAATATTGCAGTCATTTGAAAAAAAATGGAAATTACCACACTAATCTTATTCTAGTCAAAATTAAATAAAACTAATCCAGAAACTTTCTAACCCAAAGAAACTTAATAGTTAATACTAGTACTTACAAAAATAGCCTATGAAAGGTTTCATAAATATTTATATATATATATATATATAAAATAAAAAAGTCTCATAAAGGCCCCACACAAAAACTAGATCACATTTTTTGAATTCTTGGTATTTAATTTTGTTTTTCCTCAAGCTCTCTTCTAGCTTCATCACTAAGTATGTTGATATAATTGAATAGAGAGCATAATTTACAAACAATTCCCATGTGCTTGTTGGATGATATATGTTCTTCTTGTCTGCTTTTAATGTCAATACTTCTCAAAGCCAGAAACTTTTTCTTTACAAACATCACTTAGTTTAACCTAATTTTGACTGCTTAACTGAGTCCTTAAGTATGAAATTTGTTTATTTTTATTTACTATAATTGACCAGACCCCATAGGTTTGGGCTGAAGCTTTATTGTTGTTGCTGTTGTTGTTATTGTTATCTTTGCTCCAAAGCCATTTCTTGAAATAAGTAAATGGTGGTCCCTCCCCCCACCAAAAAAATAAAAAATAAATGGAGTTTATTTTATTTTATTTTACAGTTGACCTTAGACATTGTCCCATGCAGGAAAAACTTTGGAGCATGCTTAGAGACGTCATGAAGAACAACAAGCCTAATGTTGATGTTGTGAAACTTCAAAAGTCAGGTGGTGTCGTTAACAGGAATGCCAAGTTTCGTCAGAAGGCCAGGAGTTATAGGATAAGGGTAAGCAGCAACTTTTATGGTTACTTCGTAGTGCACTTACTTTTAGTATATTATATATGTGTGTGTGTGTGTGTTTCCGTCAGAAGGCCAGGAGTTATAGGATAAGGGTAAGCAGCAACTTTTATGGTTACTTAGTAGTTAGTAGTGCACTTACTTTTAGTATATTATATATGCGTGTGTTCTCTTACCCTTATTTTGTCTAACTAAAGGAGGCCTGAATGTGATTTGAACTTAATGTAACTGTATATATTTTCCCAGTCTATTCCATTTATTTTTGGATACAGTACATCTTTTAAGGAAATCCCTGGTTTATTCAACTGATTTTATTGGGAAGCAAATATGAGTAAAATTTATGTGTAAACTGAGGAAAATAAAATAAATGAAGAGTGTGTGTGTGTGTGTTCTCTTACCCTTATTTTGTCTAACTAAAGGAGGTCTGAATGTGATTTGAACTTAATGTAACTGCATATATTTTCCCAGTCTATTCCATTTATTTTTGGATACAGTACATCTTCTAAGGAAATCCCTGGTTTATTCAACTGATTTTATAGGGAAGCAGATATGAGTAAAAATTTATATGTAAACTGAGGAAAATAAAATAAATGAAGGTAGATAAAATGGATGAATAAAATAAGCTCGGTTCTTTATAATTACTTTACCTTAAAAGAGTGGTGATATGCAAGTTTGTTTCCTTAGACAAAAAAAAGGGGCTTTTGTTAAACTGCAATTTAAACGTTGATACTTGTTCTTATTTTGTGTAAAAAAAAGAGAGTAGAAAAGAAAGAAAGCTTTGGCCCTGGTGTATGTGCTTGTTAGCCCTTTCTCCTCCATTAAGTTAGTCTATTCATTTTCTGCCGCTTGAAAATACATCTTATCGTCTATAAAGGCACATGATCAGTGCCTAGTTACAGTAATATGCTGTCATTTAAACATTGTGTTAATTTTTTCCTCATAATGACAAAGCTAGTCTATTTTTGTACCAGGAATACTTTTACGGCCTTACCAATGATCTCTCTCCACATTCTAATACTGCAAGTTTTAGCGACTTTTTTGTCTATCGAATTGGAGGTGGGCCACAGGCCCCACGTTCAGCACTGCCAATTGGGGCTGAGCCAGCTGCAGACCCGACAAGATTAGTACCTGTCAGTATCAACCCGGATTTGCTCCATGTAGTTCTTGCTGTCTCGTTTGCCAAAGAACCTGATGAAATAATTTCAAGGTAACTTAGTAAACTTAGGATTGTCAAATACCTCAAACTTTTAGAATCCACTAAATCGGATATCAGGGAAAGATGCTCAAGTAAGATTTAATCTGGCTGTTACACATTGAAGTTGCAATCTGACCTGGTATTACTATTACCCCAGCCATTCTGCATTTGTAGCAGAAAGCTAGCCCTAGGACCTTGCTTTCCAACAATTTACCATAGATTTCCAATTATCGATAATGAATTTAAGCTAATACTCTTAGCTTTCTAATTGTGGTATTGTTATATATTTGAAACTGCACGAGTAAGGACCTGCCAAGTGTGTGGTATATGCATTATTTGGTGTCTGATCTAGGGACACAATTACCTTTGACAATTCAGGTCTCAGGATAATCACTGTCCCTCACACACACCGCTGACTGCTTTTTTTGTTGTTGCAGTAATGTTGCTGGCTTTATCTATATCACAGACATTGACATGCAAAGGTTTGAAATTTCAGTTGTGATGGTTGATTTAAAAGTATGTTTGTGGAGGTGATGGTTTTGAATGGCCCTAACTCTTATCTATAAATTGCAGGAAGAAAATTATATACCTTGCACCATCTGCAGGAGATCTTCCAAGCAAATATTTGATAGTGGGAAACCTGACATGGCTTGAAACCTGACTGATTTACAACTAGTAGCCGTAGGTTTTTTTTTTTTTTTTTTTTGGGTTTTTGGGGGGTGGGGGGGGGGGGGTGGTGGGTGGGGGTGGGGTTATTATTAGTATGTTACTTTTGCTTTACTGATCAATTGCAAGGTAAACAAAGGGTCCAAATACCTTTTTACTTCAGATTTAGTATCATCTCCTGAGAGCTTCTTCTAGTCTAGTGATGTACTCTCTTATTGTAACAACTCTCTTTTTTTGGTAACAAACGCATAGATTAATAGAAACTCTTTACTCATTAAGTTTGATATAAAGCGTACTCCATGTGCTTCCTACATTTTTCTTTCCTCTCTCACTCTCTCTGGGTATAGCAACTCTTTATTCATGAAGTTTGATTCAAATTTAATGTTTTCTAGTGTTTTGGTATTCCAATATTCTCGGGTAGGATTCACTTGCACCCTGGCTATGTGTTGTATATACTGTTCCAGTTCTTGTGGTTAAACTAATTCTCTGGAACCTGATAACCTGATACAAATGTGTAGTGCCAAGGGGAAAGGCCTTCAGAAAAGTGAGAAGAGCAATCACAAGTGCTAATTATTATTGCTTTAAACTCAATTGGCAGCTTGAGGATAATAGTTTTATCTAGTTTGAATCTTTTCACAAAATTTCTGTTCCTTCACACTAATGTAGGATTATTTCAATGTCCTGTTTGGATTTGATGGGATTTAAAGAATAAATATTAGTATAAATTGTTTGATACTGATTTAAAACAAATTATAATTTGAGTTTTGGAATTTTTTTTTTTTTTTTAAGAACTGTGTATGATATTTGGGCCTGTTTGATAACATTGTTTGAATAATAGTTTTCGTTGTTTAAACAATACAATACGTATTTTCACAACACTTTTTCATTCACACGTATTTTCATAACACTTAAATAACATTACTAAAACAACGTTATTAAACAAGTTAAGATGATATATTTAGTTACTTTCACCTAAAGTTCAAATCATTCTTTAAATTTCATCCATAGGAGAGATAAAAAAACAAAAAAAAAAAAAAAAAATTGGGGTCCATACACTTTTCAAGTCACGAAAAACCAAGTTCCAAACCATTCTCTTTAAATTCATCTATCCAAATCAATCACAAGATTCCCAACTGAGTTCAGAGTTCCTACTTCCTACCAATGATGGTTTGTTCTTTTCCCTTTGCTGTTTTTTTATAAAATTGTAGGCACAAAAAATTGGGTAGGGATGGTTCTTCCCTACCCTAAGGCCTCTAAGCCTTCAACTTTCAATGACAATCATTCAATCAAAGGTTTAAAACGTCCCCACTAATTAGCTGGCCTTAGATGCTATCTATAACTTTCTTTATCCTTTCAACTTGAAACTTAAAAGCACAGTCAATTGCCAAACTCAAAAGAAAAAAAAAAAAGCACGGTCAAATGATTGTTTAATTGGACTAAAACAGATGGGATGGATATTCCTTCCCAGTTCCCACGCAAGCCTATCTAACTCTACTTGACCTCTCTATTTCTCTTTTGTATATTGTAACAATAATAATTAGATTCCTTAACAAAATATTTTTAATAATAATTATTCTGTCGGTCACATTATTGTATTAACATTTTAATTGTTAGAGTTCTAATTCGATCAATAGTGTAATAGTAAAATAGAAGAGTTTTGTATATTTAAGACTTCTTGGGTCAGTTCATCAAAAAAAAGACTTCTTGGGTCACATTATCATATTAATATTTTAATTGTTACAGTTATTTGAAACTAATTAGAACTGTAGTTCTCAATAAAAAATAAATAATAGAAATGTTCTTTTATTGGAATAAAGCAATCAAATATTATAACCATTTTTTTTTTGAGAACATACTAAACAAATTCAATAAATTTTTTTTTTGTTTTTTTACAAATGCTCTTATTAATTTATTTTATTTTATTAATATATATATTCTTAAATATGTGTCATATATATAATTTTATTTTTCAAAAAAAAAAAAAATCACTGCATTCTATAGCATCGTGCTATTTTGTCATTTAAATATATATATATATATATATATAAACATAAATTACCTTAATAACTTGTATTATTCTATAAATAAAAAAAATTTGTAATTAACAATTTAGATGGTAGTGTTATATATATTCCATTGACCCTTAGATTACCTATCAAGAAAAAACGTAAAGATTAAGAAAAATAGAACTGCATTTAGTACTACGTACAAAACAACCGCTTCGCCTCTTATCTTTTAGCGAATCCAAAAAGAAGTGTAATCCTTTTCAAATACAAGTTACGTCATTTAAATTACCTATCTGTTTGGATACTGGTGATAATGTTGAGTGTCTGCATTTTGACTTTTTTTTAAGTGCGTTTTTGTCTTTTTTAGTGGGCTCTGTACACTATTTACGGGACACACAAGTCTCTTTTTTATCAAAACTTTTATTAAAAATAGATTTTACGTACTATTTATACATTTAAAAATTATTTTGCTACAATATTTTTAATTTTAAACAAAATAAATGATATCTAAACACACCCTATATGAAGATAAGCATCATTAAGTATAGTCCGTTTCAAATACAAATTACCCTGTCAGAGTCATAGTAGTAATAATACTACAAACACTTTAAATATTTAAAGTACGTACTTTCAATTCCCACGTATTTTATTAACCAAACCCTTCACTTTTTTTTTTTTTTACGTTATTTTTCCTCTAGCTACTAGCATAACCATGGCCAAGTGTCTACTATGTGTTCTTGTTTTTGCTTTATGTTTTGTATCAACACAATCCCGTCCCATCTTCATTGATTCAAGAAAGGTTTATAACGTGGTTGATTATGGAGCTGTAGGAGATGGACTTGTTGATGATACCAAGGTAAGACTAATGGATTTTGCTTATGAGGTTTATGATATGGTTAATTATGTTGCATTGTATTGTATTGTATTTTTGTGACATTCTCATGTGCTTATACATGTTCTTTTTTGCTTCTTGAAGGCCTTTATGGATGCTTGGAAAGCTACATGCAAATCTTCAATGTCTTCTCCCACCATGCATGTTCCTCAAGGGATGACTTTTTTGCTTCAGCCCTTGACCTTCAATGGCAATTGCAAATCCAATAATATCACTGTCCAGGTACATATACAAGTACATGTACAACCCTTCTTTTTTAGGTGCATGTTTCTTTATGTATAACTTTTAAAGTCTCACTTTTTCTAAACATAATTGTACTTTTCTCAACTTTAAACATAAAATTAAGTAAGTCTTTCAGCAAAATAACTAACCTAAACTCAGACTTAGATTGTTCTAGTATTCTGTTGTTTACCTAATAGTTCTCAAACTAGTTTTTTTTTTTTTTTTTTTTTGGAAGTGCTTTCTCAAATTTGACAATTAGAAGATGAATATATTATAATAAAGAATAAGGGTAAGAATTTTCAGATTGTAACCGGGTAGGCAAACCCAGGGAAGAAAAATTGAAAAGGTCTTTCGAATCTCTTACAAGTTTCAACTAAACCCCGAAAAACGTGGCAAGGAAATCAAGAAGGCATGGAATGTCTTCTATAATGTAAAATATTTTACATTATTCATAAATAAATAAATATATGCATATATTTATTTAATTTACATGTTATTGAAACGTGGGAGGGAAATCGGTATAGAGTCTAGACGAATACATTCTAACATTGATATCGTCTAGAATCACAAAGTTCATAGTATTTTATAACACAAGTGTATATATAAAATATTTTGATGAATAAGTAAGTCAAACTGATTATTATAATTTTTTTTACTATATAATAAGTGTTGACAATTATTCTTTTCATTGATAAAATGCCCATTATTCAACGATTTAAAAAAATTACTTATTGAGATTTTTTTAAACCTTAATTTATGCAGATTGATGGCACTATAATTGCACCAAGTGATCCTTCTGCATGGAAATGCCCTGATGACAAATGCCTTATATGGATAGAATTCCATGACTTCAAGGGTCTCCTTATCCGTGGATCTGGTACTATCAATGGACAGGGAAAAAAGTGGTGGGATCTGAAATGCAAAGAAAATAAAAGAGTAAGGATATTGAGAATATGGAATATTTGGAAATATGAAGAAAAATAAAATTCTACCTTTTCAAGATAATCATAAATTGAACCTCTAAATATATATATGAAGTTTTACGTCTTTCCTAACTTCAATTAAACTTTTCTCATTGCAGATTTGTGGCAGGAAACCAACTGTAAGTATCCTCTAATAATAATATACTAGTATTATACATATATATATATATATATATATATACTTAATCGAAATTTTATATAAACAAATAAAAACTATATTAATAATTAGCGGGATGCTTGAAATAACTTTAATAAAATTTTAATTATATAGCATACATTAACAATTTTGATGACTCATGTTAGAGATATATTGGGCTAATATACCTAATATATAATATGCCTAATATATCTCTAACAACCCACATGATTTTTATTTTTTTAATTTTTTTTTTATTTAACAATGTAAAAAACAATACATACATATATTGAGTCTTTGGTATAAGTACGGTGTAGTGTATAAATTTTATTATATATAATGAATATTAAATTTTATTTTAAATTATTTTAATTTTTTATGATTGAATTTTAGTTTTTTTTTTAGAAAGGATTGAAAGTTTTAGTTGATTTAGAATTTTAAATTTCATAAAACTTAAATAATAGAGTTTTAACTTTCATGTAAAGTTTTACTATTGGTACTTTTGGAGATTAAATTTAAAATTTCTTAAATTTTTATTTTTATAATTCATCAATAGATTCAATAATTCTGGAAAATCACAACTTTAGTATTCAATATTTCTTATATAATATGTGATATGCTAGAATAATGGTTAAATGATTTAATTAATTAATTTCTTTATTTTCAAAATATTCTTAAAAAGTTTTTGACATTAAGTGTTAGTTTATCAGTTTCTATTACGATTACCCGATGGAAGACCTGTGTTTTCCACATAATTTCTTTTAATGCGTTAAGTTGTCCTTTCCGTTGCTAATTATGTTTGATCTTTCTTTCAATTGCTGTAGGGTTCATTTTTATTTTATTTTTTAATATCTTTATGTAATTTTTAAAATTATAGGATTTAGGAATTCATTTCTTTTAAGTTTATTTTCAAGATTTTTTAGTTAAATTAGGGTCCTATTAGGTTGGCAATCTGTGAAAAAAATATATATTATTTTTCACAATAAATTGTTTGAAAATGGTACCTAAAAATTAGTAGGATTTGAAACCGTTAAAACTTAAAACAACTGGGTTCTTTTTTTATTGAATTTCAGAATTTCATATTTTATAGCCCTTGGGAAGATGTAAAAACATGGACATCTTTCTTTCGTTTTCTTTATTTTTTTAAATAAAAAATTATTTAATTTTCCTTCTTAATTAACTCCAACCCATTTTCATGCATGGTACACTTAATTTGCAGGGTTTTGTAATAGGAGGCTCCAACAATGTGCACATTGATGGCCTAACCTTTGAGGACAGTCCACAAATGCACATTGCTTTTGAAAGGTCGGAATGGGTGAAAGCTACTTCTCTCACCATCCAAGCCCCTAAGCATAGCCCTAACACCGATGGAATTCATATCCAACATTCCAAAAACAACATCATATACAACACTAGCATTGGGACCGGTATGAAGCTTCATGGAATCTTTCTTTTTCACATGTACTATCATTGTCCTTTTTTAATTTAAAAGCATGAATACTGATCTTCATTTTTACATTTTACATCTATCTTTTGTTGGATAATGATTATATCTACGTTTATATTGAGGACGGGTTAGGAGTACTTTTTGTTTAGGGGGCCGAGTTATACACACACACACTCACACACACACATATATATATATATATATATATATTCTTATATGCTAAAAGTATGTCATAATTATAAATATATTATAACTTTGATGTGTGTGTATATATATATACACTAAATTTTTAGAACTTATTATTTTTAATATTCTTACAAGTTTCATTTTCAATATAAATTACCAAATTATCTACTAAAATGAATAAAACAATTACAATAAATCCAATGAAATTTACACAACTGAACCAAATTTTAGAGCAAATTTTACCAAAAAAAGAAAAAAAGAAAGAAAAGAAGTAATCTGTCTCTACCTCTAATATAAACTCTAATTCAATTGGGCTTTTTATTTGGGGTCTCCTATTTTTTAGGCCTAACCTTCAATAATTATATATATATATATATATATATAATTTTTAAAGAAAAATTAGTTAACAAGTAGTTCCGTCCATCTTTATAAACATGTGTATATATATAATTTAGTTTGTGCGTGTGTTTGGATTGAGCGTTTGTAGAGTAGATGTTGTGTTTGGCATTTTGAAGCCCAAGTCTCATGCACTATTCATGAAACAGCAACTCAGGAAAAAACATAACAAGTGTTATACATAGTATTTTTAGATTTAAAAATTATTTTATTACAATATTTTTAATAATATATTTTTAATTTTTAATAAAATAAGCGATATTTAAATAGTCCTATATATGTTTAATTTAGTTTGTATCTTTTTTGGTGATAAGGTTTCATGACTAGTATAACTAATAATCAATGCAGGTGATGACTTTATTTCGATTGGTGATGGTTCGTCACACATCAACATCAGCAATATTGATTGTGGGCCAGGTCATGGAATAAGGTTAAAAAATTCTTGTGCTTTTATTTAATTTATTTGTTTTTTCCGGTATGTATATGTATACATTTGGATGGAAATGATTTCTCTTGCGTTTACAATTTTTTTTTATTTTAGCGTTTCTTATGCTGTTCATGAGACATAAATAATACACTTAGGCATGTGAATAGTAATTTGTGCATGAACAGTAACTTTTTTATTATTATTTTTTTATTATTTTCAGTTTTTAATTTTTAACAAAATAAATAATATTTAAACGGATACTATATATTCTTATTGTTATATATTTATTTAATTTTTATATTTTTTCCTATTTCTTTCTTCAGCATTGGAAGTCTGGGTAAGGATGGAAAGCATGAAACAGTAGAGTTTGTTCATGTCAAGGATGTCTCTTTCACGGGAACCACAAATGGAGCTAGAATAAAGACATGGCAGGTAATATATGATCATTACAGATAGAAGTATTATTTAAGTAAGTTATAATTAGAGTAAATAATCATTTTTATTATTTAAGTAAGTTATAATTAGAGTAAATAATCATTTTATACTACCTTACAATGAACTCAACTTTTTATTACCATTAATCATTCCATATTAATAATTATGAACAAATTGTAAAAAAAAAAAAAATTGGACCTATGATTATTTAAGTTATAATAAAAATATTAATGTTAAAAACATTTAAAAAATTTCATAATTTTGTACTATTTTTTGATGTGGTATAAGTCATAATTAGAGTAATTTTTTTTTTTATATGAGTCTACAATTAACACAACTTTTTATTACCATCAATCATAATATGCTATATTAATAATTGTGAACAAATTGTAAAAAATAAATAAATAAACATTTTTGGATTTATTGTAACAAAAATAATGTTTATTTATTTGTTATAATAATCAATATTATAGTTTTCATATTTGTTGCGCTTTTATGCTCAGGGAGGGAAAGGATATGCAAGAAATATAACTTTTGAGCATATCACATCTATTGGTTCAGCTCGTCCTATAATCATTGATCAATATTACTGTGACCACAAGGTTCACAAGCACTGTGGAAATCAAGTAACCCTCTTACTTTTCTTTAGTATACAATTTTGGTGATACTTAGAATTAGGCTTTTACAAAAGATTGAATGAGAAATTAAAGTTCAAATCAAAATGTAAATCTCATAGTGAGTAAAGTAACATATAGTTTTTTATTTTTTTATTTTTATTTTCAGACATCGGCGGTTCGTGTTAGTAATATTGTGTACGATCAAATATATGGGACATCAGATAAAGAAATAGCAGTAGAATTTTCATGTAGCAAGTCAGTTCCATGCTACAACATTATGATGAGGAAGATTAGTTTACACTCGACTGAAGATGGAACCCAGACTTCATCTATATGCCAGAATGTTAGAGGACTTAGAAAAAATGATATAATTCCAGATGTACCTTGCCTCAGTGAAGCTGAGAATTTACCAATAGTGAATTAAAAAAGGTCAAATTAACACACATGTACACTATAATGAATTTGCCCATGAAAGTGTATTGGGCATTGTATATACTTTTTTCTAGACTTAGTCATTTATATATAAACTTGAGGAATCATTTTTCTTAATTTATTCATTATTGGATTGACTTGTTAATGTTATTATTTGATGCAGTTATGTATATATGAGGTCAATGTTATTTATTTTTTATTTTCAAGTTTCAATAATCATATTATAAATTTGATTCCATCTCTTATGGCATGCAAATGCAATGTATATGAATTCATATGTGACTAAAAAAAAGAGTTGGAAATTAAATTAATAGTTTTTTTTTTTTTTTAATTTTTTATTGCTGAGAAAATAATGGTTATTTAATGGTACATATCTGGGGTGGCTTTCATCTGTTGAAACGTTATATCAGAGGCAAATAAGGGCAGCCTTTTGAAGGTATAAATGTCAAAGACACATCAATTTGGGCGGCTGTTATCGAACTATTAATTTTTTTTTTTTGGTCAGAACTAACTATTAATTTGATACCTTGAAATAAGTCCACGTCATGTTTTATTTGATATTGACTTACTATCACTTCAACCATTGTTCATACCCTTTTATTTTTCGTTGAGAAATACCCTAAATTTATGATCATGATCATACTTGAGCCAAAATCCAAGTGGAATTTTAATTTTAACAATTTAATTATTTATTTTTGAGAATTAAGTGGCATTTTAATTTGGTAACTAGTTTGGCATAATGTTCTCTAGTGGGTTCTTGACTTCTTTGTTGTACCATGCTTAGGAGTCTCATTTTTGTTTAGTATTGGGTTAGAGAATAAAGGGAACTTTCTATAGAGCATTTTTCTTTTCTATCAGATTTTCTTTTGAATTTTTTATAACATGAGTATTATATCAATGTAATTGATCTGACTCTAGTGGTAAGGATTTTAAATGAGATGAGAATCTAGGACATTGCCAAAATGAAAATGACCAAAAAGTTCGAAATTAAACTATAGTCAAATGGCTTTCATGCAAGTATAGGATATATTTTAATATAAAAGCATGTTTATTTATTTATTTTTCTTTGTGTATATGGTTTGGAAAAATGATCATTTAGGAAGGGAAGGATAATCTTGAAACGATAAAGGATCACCTTAGTGTCTAGTCGTACCACACCAACCCAAAAAAAAGTGTTTTAATCTTTACTTTTAAAGACAATTTCTATTTATGCTTTTGAGGCTAAATTTGAAATTTAGAGTTTTTAAGAAAAAAATTCTACAATTTATTGTTCATTTTAAAAAAATTTATGGGGCCGTTTGGTATGATAGTTTAAGCAATATTTTTCATTTTTTAAACAATATTAGATGTATTTTCATACATTTTTTCACCCACACATATTTTCAAAAAATACAAACAACGTTACCAAATGACTCCTAAGATTCTAAAATACCATTCTCTATAATTTTCAATCAATTAAAATACTAAAGAGATATATATTGCAAAAATTCTACTTCTAAAGGCGCAATACTAGAAAAGTGCTTTTTAAGAGCCTTCTTAAAGTTTTTTTTAAAGTAGAAATTGCCAAACATTTAGCAGTTCCACTATGGCTAAAGCTAACATTTGAAGTTTTTTTAAAAAGGCTTTACAATTCACTAATAATGTGTTATAAATTCAAAACTTTAAAACACCGTTTATTGTAATTTGCCAAACATTTAAAATGTTGAAAAAACTTTCTAAGAGTTCTATATCGCAAAAGCTCTAGTGCTCTACCATGTACTAAAGCTCAATTGTTAAAGTTCTACTTCCTTCAACAATTCCAAATAGGCACTAAAAGTATACTTATATATACTCCGTAATTACTTACAAATTATATTAAAAAAAAAAAACATAGATAAGACTAGAAAAGAAGAATCCCCTTAAAACAGAGGGGGTGGGCCGTGGACCTAGCTAGCGAGGAAAGATGAGGGAGATTTTTTTTTAAATGGTTTGGTTATGTGTATAGGAGAGCCATTAATACACCAATGGGTAAGAAATAATGAGTTTATTCAAGTCAATGGAACAAAAATAGATATAAGAAGGTATAATATAATAACAAAAGTTAGGTGTAGTACCTTTTGTGCTGTTCCTTAGGTTTCTAAATTAATATTTAGTCATGTAACTAATTAAAAATATACTTCCATCTCATAATATAATAGCAAAAAATAATAGTGCACCTCAAGTAAGTGTACATATCTTCTAAAAAAAGAAAGTAGGTGTACATATGGGAAGTTGTGATTTATAGAGAATAAAATGGTATATAGCCTATAGAGGGTGAGACAAAAGATTTGAACTCAAAAGAAAATATGATTCTTGATATAATAGAATGGTGTAAAAGAATTCACGTAATTGACCTTATTAATTTGTTAGCCTCAAAAGAGATCAATACATACATTTTTTTAGAAGATAAAAGAGAATACAAACTCGATTGTTATTGTTAATGTAAATATATATATATATATATATGTGGGATCAAAGAATTTGGTAACTGCGGCCCATCTTATACTGAGCCCAAGGCCCACGCCGAGGAGGAAGAAATGGTCGAGGATGAAAGAAGCAAGTCCAAAGTATCCTGAAACGTCGCCAAAGACGATCCTATCCTCGGCCAACCAAAATCATAGAAGGGAAGAGTGGCATACCATCAAAGGCAGCCTCCTAGAGCATCCTAAGGAAAAGGATAGGTATAATGGGTCAGCCATGGGAGCACGATGAAAGAGCAATTTAAGGAGAAACTGTCACCTCCGCATTAAATGGCCCCAACTAATGTCCTGGCCGCATTAATGAGGAAGTGACCCCTGAACAGGGCTGCCTTGGTTGCTGCAACTCACAGGAGGTTTGGTAAGGTGACTGATGGGACAAACACTCGAGTAGTGACCTGCATGATAAACAAATGGAAGACCAATATCAATTGGAAATGGCGTATATAATGTAAGGAATCCTCCAGGAAAAAGGGGGAGGTTGGAACAGAAAACATAGGAACAATTGGTATTGTCTTGGAAATCCTTGTAGCCAGATACTGAAGAAATAGGAAGAACAACAAGCCCCTCAGAGGAGGGCTAAGGACAAACTTTCATATTTTAGTCGACGTTCTGGTTATTCGGTCTACTCATAACTGTGTTTAGTTGTTGTAACCCTCACTAAGGCTTAGTTTTTTAACCCATTCTTTACAAATTCATTATATTGGGCTAGTTGGGTCTGAGTTCACTCATCCAACAGAAGTAGTGCTCAAACCTAGTCCCTATAATTGGCGCCGTTTGTGGGAAGAACTTGTGTGTTAGTAAGGGTAACAATCAAGCATGGTAGGATCACGCCCTCATCAAGCAGGCTCCCATCAACCTGAACCAGCTAGATCCCAATAACAGAGTAACTTTCCTAATCTGGAGCGTGATCAAAATGAGGAGAATGGAAAGTTTCAAGAGGGAAGTGTGCACACTACCCAAACCAGTAGAAGCTACTCCCATGTGGGCAGCCACGTGCCCTAGAGACGAGATGACAACTGGGCCATGCAATTCGAAGAAGTTAGAAGCCACGTATCCCAGAGACAGAATGATAAACAGGCCATGCAACAAGAGATAGTACTGTAAAAATCTCAAGAACTCCTGTAATCATTCTCATTCAATATTTACTAAAACGAAACTCCTCGGATTGTGCCGAGAGTAAACTTTTTTTGTTAAACTCAGTTCATCTCTGTTTGATTGTCATGAACGCCATATTAACTGTTGTCCACGCGCTAAAACCTAACTCTTTGACCCGCTCTCTACAAATTCATTGTATTGGGCTAGTTGGATTTGAGTCCACTCATCCAATAGAAGAAATGCTCATACCCAGTCCTTACAATATATATATATATATATATATATATATTAAATAAGGGTCTTGTTGCCCTTAGCGCATTTATTAATGGACCATTTTATGAAATTTCTATTACTACTTTGGTGAGATATATATAAAACTATATAAAAAAAAAGTTAATTACTTCTTTCTTTCTTCATAAAAAGTTTTGAAAGGTATTTTCTAAACTAATATTTTTAGAGTATTATTAACTTTAATAAAATTAGTTTTATTTTTCTCTCTTGTGATACGTGAACATGTCCCCTTATCCCTCATTTTTGTACTGAGAAGTTACACGCTTTTCCTCTTCCACCAGGAAGAAATTTGAAATTTTTTGGAGGTTTAATATTCCAGAATAGGAACGAGAACGACATAATCAAAATCCATGACTTAAACTAATCAATCTTTTCTCGAGTATGACTTTAGTGCAAAGACCATGTCTTAGGAAATTCCCAAAGAAAATACTTAGAGCCTTTATGTTTTTTTTTTTTAATTTTTTTTTATAAGTTGATAATTACAACAGTAGAAAAGGAGAAGTTGCTATTAGATTCTTAACAAAATTATATATTCCAACCTATTAAAGATTTTTCAAAAATGACTAATGTATTTGTCAAATATTGCATCCTAATCCTAAACCAGTGCTATTTCTAAACGGTTTCTCATATTATTGCAGTTGTCATGGTTTATTCACAATTCACATTAATTATTAGAAGGGTCATGCTAACGAGTGCTTTTAGGGCACTTGTTAATAATTCATTTTAGGAAAGTTTTGATACCACTTTTATGAGAAATGAAAAAAACTATCAAAATATTAATTACTTTTTTTTCATTTCCCATAAAAACTTTCTTTAAATGGATTATTAACCAATACTCTAAAGGCACTTATTAGCATTTCCTTTATTGGAATTAGCACATAAAAAGTTAGGGCTTAAAAAAAACACCATAAGAGCATAAAATTAAATGTTAAAACTAGTTGTGTTTTTGAGATTTTTATATATTAGTCAAATGAACCAAATAATAAACTAATTGAAACAGGCAAATACTCTTAACTTCGAAAGTGTTTTGTCATCTACAAAAAAAGAAAGAAAAGAAATAAAAGCAATGCTTTAATTTTATTTTAAATATATTTGAAAAAGAAATGCTTTTATTTTTTTAAAAATACCTTTGAAAGTGACGTTTCAAATAAGTTTCAAAGACCACTAAAAACATTATTTCTTGAAAGGATTAATTAGTTATTTTATTTTATAGTTTTAGTATAGTTTTATTATGATCATCTTCAAATAAGATTGTCATGACCAATTCTCATAATATCTCTTTGTATAATAAAAAAAAACCCATTAATTCCAAGTTACCTCTAATCAATCAAAACATTAAACCAGGGGGAAAAAAAAAAAAAAACCTTTCCACCTCCTCTAAATACTAATTATTATATATAGCACTTCACAATACTTAATGGGAGTATCAATTGAAATTATTTAGATGTAAGGACCAAAGGTTTTAGAAAAAAAAAAAAAAGTGCCCGCAAAAAACAAAAACATTTCACTTTCAGTTCTTTTACTTAACACTTTATTTAGGATCATCTACCCCGCTTGTTAATTTGTTAATTGAATATATAAGAACAAACACAAAGCACGGTTCATGCAGCAAAGTTAAAACTTAAAACTTGGCTTTTGTCCTCTTACTATTGGAGCTTCCTAAAAATATAAATAATACATCTATCTAATATTATCTTCTTTTTTATTTTTAATAAAAAAAAAAAGGTTTAAGTACGTTAAAGTGATGAAGTGGCATATAATCACTGGTTTGATAGGAATCCAAATCTGTACAAGGTGACCTTCAAAAAAAAAAAAAATCTGTACAAGGTGTAAAATATCATACCCTATATTAAAAGAAACAATTTATTGAAGTACTGCTTCTCAAAAAAAAAAAAAAAAAAATTTATTGAAGTACTGCTTTGGATTTGATGACTTGGGAATATGCCAAAGGTTACTGTTGTCAAAGACAGTGACATCTCTCTATCTCTCTCTTGCCCAAACTGCCCGTTTTCCATGTTCCAAACTGCCCAAACTGACCGGTGTTGGAACTCTTTCCCTCTATCTCAAGCACCCTCCTTTACCAGTTTCCATGCCTTCTTTTCTCTCTCTTCTGTGAAGACCCTTTTTTGAGTTTTGACTAAATTTTACAACTGGGTCTTGGTTGGTTATTTCAGTTATAACCTATATCTGATATTTGTCACATTGTTTTGTGAGTGTTCCATTGGTTTATGTAGGCATTTTTGGTGGGGTTGAGTGATTTGAAATGAGGTTGTTTGAAATGGGGTTTGCATGTGGATTTGATATTTGAAATCTATTTTTGGTGTTGGGGTATGAGAGTTTGATTATATAAGTATTTTTTTGAAGATGGCTTTGCAGCCTAGTGAAATTAAAGAGGAGGTGGCCTTGGATGTGGGCAAGTCAAAGGGAAAGAATAAGAAAGATGGGGGAGAGGTAGCTGAGTCTGGGTGTTGGAGTACCACTTTCAAGTTCTTTGGCAGCTTATTGTCTTCAAAATCAAAAGTTGATAGCTCCTTGAGTGGCCCTACTGCTCATTCTGGTAATCCCATGTTTCCTTAATTTGTCTTAGTTGGTATATATACACACAAAATTTCTCTTTGATGAATATTGCTTCAGGGTTGAAAATAATTATTTATTTATTTATTTGCTTTGCTTATTTTGATAGATCAAGTTAAGAATTAAGATGCATGGTAAGTTCTTCTGGATGTTGTGGAAATATTGGCTCTTCAGAGCTCTTTGGATCTAAAGATTTATTAATAAAAAACTAAAGCTCCTAAAAACATGTATTTTTCAACTTTTCCATGATTTGCATATTTCTGTTTTTTTATTCATCAATATTTGGGTGTGGGGGGATTCGAACCTGGATGTTTCCAAAGGAAACACCGGGAGGTGCCAGTTGAGCTACAAGGTCTTGGCAAGATTTGCTCATTTCTATGTGATTGAAAACTATACAATTTTAATAAAAGTATGTTGTTTCATCGGCAATGGTATTTGAAACAATTAGGCCATATCATGTAAAAATTATTCATTTTTATGTTTTTCTTTTTGTTTGTCCTTTTGACAATTATATTTGTTTGGTCAAGCAACTGCATTATATTGTGATCAACAACTAGTTAGGCGCATATTTAACTTTCTTTGATTTTGTTGCTTGATTGCAATTGGTTGATCTACCAGTTCCAAATTGATGAAGCAATTAACTTGCATGATGTCATTCCTATGCTGGTAATTCTAAATCCTGATCATTCATTGAAGTGCATTTGTCCTTTTCTAAATCAGTGGGGAGCAATTTTGTGAATGAGAAAAGCAGAGACCATCCAGTTGCTTCAGTAGGGTCCTCTACAACAACTAGCAATACAGATGGCACTTTTTCTATTTCCAAATTCAGTTCTACATCAACATCGAAATTAAGTATTTCTTCAACATTAAAATTCAGTGAGGAACTTAAGGTTTCTTCTCAACTTCGGAAGTTCACATTCAATGAGCTAAAGTTGGCCACAAGGAACTTCAGACCTGATAGTATTCTTGGTGAAGGTGGGTTTGGTTGTGTCTTCAAAGGTTGGATTGAGGAGAATGGCACTGGTCCTGCAAAACCTGGTACTGGACTTACGGTTGCAGTCAAGACTCTCAACCATGATGGACATCAGGGTCATAAAGAATGGCTTGTATAAACCCTCTCACATCCATTATTTGTTTCTCTCACTATTTACATATTTGTTTTGCTAAACGGTAGATGGTAGACCACATACAAGAATATTATTTCTTTCATCTCCATTATAACTTTAATTTTTTTGTGTTGCAGGCTGAAATTGATTTGCTTGGTGACCTCATCCATCCTAATTTGGTTAAATTGATCGGTTTCTCCATTGAAGATGATCAAAGGTTGCTAGTTTATGAGTTTCTGCCTCGGGGAAGTTTGGAGAACCATCTTTTCAGAAGTATGGGACAAATACTTTATTTTCTTTAAGACGTCTTTCTGCATCTTGGATATCTTTGGTTGATCTTAAACTAATCCATTGTGAAAATAGAAAAAATCTAGAAGTAGTTGACATGAACAATGAATTGGACATACGAATTCAATTGGAAGTTTGCTTGGAGAAATACCTTGTATTGTAGTTAAATTTAGTCTTCAGTGGCAGCACTTTGTGATGTAGTTTAGTTTTAATTACAAACACAAGTGTGTGATTAAATTTTGGGTGATCATACATTAAAGTATAATACTTGTCTGAGACAAACCAAGTTAAGAACCTCCAATTGCATATTAAATACATGTATAATATGTGATCAAATGAAAGAAATGCTTAGTTTGAAGGTTTTGTGACTATCCTATTATAGGTTTTCTTTTGTTTTGATCTTATATTTGCCCAAAATCTTTATTATTTGCATAAACAATTACTAAAGGAGGGCAATGAATTGGCTCTCTAGAATTTTCTCACTTTGTGAACATGGACACTCTCGGTTATGGCTAGAGTGACACTGGCAATTGTTATTGAATTTGTTTGTGCTGCCATTGAGATCTTGTACATGCTGATACATTGCATTCATCTTGTAATATATATTTGCTCTTGGGAATTTTTATTTGTATTCCTGATGTTTAATGTAATCCTGCAACAACCATGTTAAATTCTGCAGGGTCCCTGCCTCTTCCTTGGTCTATCAGGGTGAAAATTGCACTTGGTGCTGCAAAAGGCCTTACCTTTCTTCATGAAGAGGCTCAAAGACCAATCATATACCGTGATTTCAAAACTTCTAATATTTTATTAGATACGGTATGTGACTAAAATTATGAAATATCATTTTACTTCCTATTGCTATTTTATTCTAAAATATAAAAAATTTATATTTAGGATTACAATGCCAAGCTCTCAGATTTTGGGCTTGCCAAAGATGGTCCAGAGGGAGACAAAACTCATGTATCAACACGAGTTATGGGAACATATGGCTATGCAGCTCCAGAATATGTCTTGACTGGTGAGTGTGATTAAAGTTAGTGGCATGATAATTGTTGGTGCTATTGTTTCCTATACTGCAACTACCAGTTGATGTTGTTCAGTGAGTGCAATGCATGTCTCTAATATGAAGTTCAATAGATATATATGAAATGTTTTTTTGTTTTATATTTCTTTTTTCCAGTCTTTCAGAAAAATCATAATAAGTAAATGTTTTGTCAAGCTTTTCTATTTGACTATTTTTTTTAAAATACAAGGACTTGATCCAATTGCAAGAAAAAGGGAGGGAAGAGAAAGAAAGAGGAGGGCGGGCGTCACTAAATCAATTCAAGATGAAGGTCCTTGGTATATGTTGTTTGTTGATATAGTTTTAGTGGATGAAACTAGATGTGATGATAATGTCAAGTTAATATTTTGAAGGGATGCTTTAGAATCAAAAGCCTTTTGTCTATGTAGGACTAAACAGAGACAGTGTACATGGAATGTACGTTTAGTAAAAGTAAAAAAGAAAGATGAAGGGGTTGTAAGTCTTGCTATCTTGGATAAATAATTCACAAGGATGAAGGATTGAAGAGGATGTGAATCATAGGATAAGAGTAGGGTGGATGAAGTGAAGAAGCACGTTATGAATATTGTATGATCATGGAATACCTATTCAATTTAAGGGAAAAATCCTATAAGACTATAATAAAACCAGCAATGTTTTATGGTACTGAATGTTGGACTATTAAGAAGTAACATGTTCATAAAATTAGTGTCAAAATGAGAATGTTGAGATGCATAAATGGAAATACAATAAAATATAGGATTCAAAATAAGGAAATTATTCTCTTCATGATGGGGGTGATCCCTGTTGATGGAAAGATGAAGGAGCATCACTTGAAATAGTTTGGTCATGCGTAGAGAAGATCGATTAATGCATTAGTGAAGAGAGCGAGTTGTTTCAAGTCAAAGGAACTAAACAATGTAGGGGAAGACCTAAAATAACATGAGTAGTAGTAAAAAATGATGCATCAATTAAGGAGGTGACAAAGAGAATGATTTTGGATAGGATAAAATGATGGAAAGAATACATGTGGCTGATCTCAATAAGCCTGTAGAGGAGTCATAGCCAACCCTGAAGTTTTAGGACTAAGGTCTGGTTGTCATAGGTATAGGGCTGCAAACACTTAAAAAGTATTGTATATGGAAATATTGTAGTATAAGTAGCTGTGGGTTCTCAGACTTGTGTACCAGTGAGTGTTTCATTTCAGGGGGATCTTTGGCTCCGAATGATAGTCTGGAGCATGTGAGATTATGTTATATATAAAGGTAGAAAGCAGGATTAGCTTAGGAACAAAAAATGTTAAAAGGGGTTTTATTAATGAGGATAAAAGAGGTGGGTGAAACTTCCGTGAACTTTGGTAGTTACAGTAATAACCACAAGCAAATACTAGTGGAGGAGGTGGCATGGTGGCTGGGATGGCACAAATCTTTTGAAGCAAGCAGAATTTCTGTTTATGTATTCTTCTTCATTAAACTAACATATTTTTTTCTTATGTCAAGAGTTCATCACACTGGTACAACACTCGAAAGAATTGTTCTCTTTCACAAAAGGTCTGTTGATTTATAATATATGGCGAGGGGTGCAGTTTTTGAAGGAATTACCTATAGAAGCAGTTCAATTTTTTAGGGTTGCTTTACTTTTTATCTTTTGCTAAGCAAGGGTTAATTTACTTAAGTAAATCTAACTGTTATTGCCTTTCAACTTTAATACCTATCTAAAACCTTGTATGAGTCGTAGATTCTCCTTAAAAATATGACCGGATGATGCTTAAATCTAACATGATTATTGGTTTAGGACATCTGTCATCAAAGAGTGATGTGTACAGTTTTGGAGTTGTCCTACTCGAATTATTGACTGGCAGAAGATCCATGGACAAAAAAAGACCAAATGGGGAGCAAAGCCTTGTTGGATGGGCAAGACCGCTTCTTGTAGACAAGAAGAAGTTGTATCAGCTAATAGATCCTCGCCTTGAAGGTCACTTCTCGATCAAAGGTGCAGAGAAAGCTGCCCAGCTTGCTGCTCGGTGCCTTGGCCGAGACCCTAAAGCCAGACCTAAGATGAGTGAGGTTGTTGAAGCCCTAAAGCCTCTGCCAAACCTCAAGGATATGGCCAGCTCTTCATCTTTCTTCCAGACCATGCAAGCTGATCGTGCCCGGTCAAACTCAAATGCTGTACATGGAAATGGATTGCAGGCAGCATCTAGACCAAGGAATGGACAACCAATGAGGAACTTATCAATTATAAATGGTCCTCGTGCTTCCCCAAACCCTCATTCTCTCCAGTCTCCAAAACCAAATGGAAGAGAATCATAGAATTGGTCTGTCTTTTGTGTGTTATATATCATTGAAAGAGGTTTTTTTTTTTTTTTTGGCACGTCTGTTGTATCTTGTATATGTTGGATTTGTAATTTAGTCAAGCATGGAACTGTATTCTTTCTATAAGCCTACTGCAATCAAAATGAGCAAGAGAAATGATAGAAAAATGGTTTCAAATTGGGATTGACAATGCATAATTAGTTGCCAAATAATTTTGGAAAAATTACATTTTGATCCAATAGTTTAGGGGTGTAACAAATTAAACAATGTGGTTTAAAGTGACAAATTAAATTTCATTCCATTTAAGCTGAACGGCATGGTGTCATGAGTTTAATATTGGTAGAGAGTTCAATTTGTTACCTTTTCATTCACAACCTCAGGTTTAATATGTTACCTTTACAATTATAAGGTTTACACCCCTATATTTTTATAAATGTAATTTTCTCAATATATTTTTTTTCCTGATTGCAAACAATTCCATGATGATCTTGATTGTCTGTAAAAATCTAAAGACTCAGTTGGGCTGCTTCAATGTGGACTTCAACTTGCAATACCAAATGAAGCCCAAGATAATAAACGAATCCTTTGTCAAAACAGGCTTTGTATGTATGTTTTAAAGGGAAAACTAGTTTTGAAGAATGCTCTTTGGTTATGATACCTTCAGAGTGCAATGCAACAAATATGAAAAGCACAATTTCCATTTTTGTGTTGTATTTTGTTGTTGGGAGGTCACCTTCTAGGAAATTTCTTGGTGCGTGCCTTTCAATTATATCTAAATATCAATGCCAAAATCATTTGTGAATATTTTAGTAGCATCAAAACAATAATGGAGCACCAGCAGGCTACCCACTCTATCCATTTTGAGGTAGTTTGTTTTGTATCACAATCACCATGATTTAAGCACTGACCACCAACAAAAGACTTTTTCTTTCTGATGGGTTTATCCCCACATAGCAACTCTTTTGGAAATCAACATTTCACAGTGACATAGTGGGGGATATATCATGCCATGGCCTGCACTAGTTATTTTCCATGTCTTTCTAATCTCAATTCTAATGATGGTGCTTGAAGAGGAATTTATATGGTGTCAAGTAGTCTACAAACTTAGTTTGAGGTAATATTTAGGCAGCATTGGGGCTTTGAAGCATGAAAAACCCAGAAGACTAGCTTAGTTTGCATAGGACTTAAGGGACTTTTCTGTAGCGTGTTAGCTTGTGTTTAGTCACTATAATAAGTCACCGTCAGTCCGTCACTCACGCTGAGAAATTTATTCAATAGTCCTAGAACACCTTATCTCGCATGAATGATAGGTACTATCATAAATTTAATTATTAAAACCCACAGAGGGCTTAAGACTCCAAGTAAAAAAAAAAGCTTTCTAATTTTTATTTCTTTTATTGTAATAGTATTAATTAAGCTCAAATATTAGCCAATAAATATTTTTTTTTATAAAATAAATGTTATATTCACAATATCTTTCACAATTTTTTTACTATAAATCATAAATAACAGGTTGTTACAGGCAGTTATTGGTTGTCAAAAAAGTAATTTCTGTGTTGGGTTCAAATTAGAACTAATAACAACTTAACACTTAAGATTTGTTTTGCAAATGTTGTGAATGTAGCACTTCTAAAAAAACAAATACAACAAAAAAAATTTTACAATATTTTTCATAACAGTTGAGTTGGCAAACTTTTACTAGTTCTCGTCTAGGTCCACCACTAATATTATTTTTTTACTTACCACTATTAATCTGTCACATCAATAGGTGTAAAAAGTTTTGTCAAATTTTTTATGTCTATAGACTTTCTCAAAAAAAAATTCTACTGTGGTTCATGTTAATTACTTAATTATTAATTTTACATCTAAAACAAGATAATATAGTTTAAGTAAAATTAAATTTTAAAAAAAAGTTATATTTAAATATATAATATGGCTCAATTCTCAATTCAGCTTTCGCTTTAGACTCTCAAATGCATCAAGCCGTCACCCACAATTATGTAACAACTAGCTTGTAACCTCATGCATATGTATAGATATATTTAAAAGATATACATTAAGAGGCATAGTATAATTCTTACATATATAATTTAAATATTATTGATATTCATATTTTTTTTCTTTTTTTTTTAACTCTTTAAAAAGTTTTGTAAGAATATTATTAGGTAGAAAATGTAAATTGTCCATTTTTTTTATTTAATTTTTTTTTATGTTTATTAATTTTAGATTTTTTGGTTTTTGTACGTAATAACCCACTTGGATGAATATTTATGATGTGGCCCTACATTTGACTCTAAAATTAAGAAATAAAACTCTCTCTAAAAATAAATAATTTAGAACACATGACGCAAAATTAGACTTCAATTATATAATCGAATTGAATTTTCTCTAAGTTTTACCTATTAGTTTATAAATAGATTATGTAAGATGGATACCGAATAATTTCTTTCTCCTGCATCAAGCCAATCTTAAAAGATAAAACTATGGCATGTATAGCTCATATTTATTGACACTTCAGCAGGAGATGGGTTTTTTTTTTTTTTTTTTTTTGATGAACAAGAGATGGGCGTTGATGTGTATCCATCACAGCTATTTAATTTGGGTGTCTTGACCCTTGATATTTACAAAAGATAAGAGTGCCAGATTCTCCTCTTTCATAACAAATATATTTTTCTGATATAATTTTGAATCACTCTCCAGCCAATGTCACAACATGTAGTACATACTTGTTCATTGGACACATTATATGTGGGTTCCAATTAATGGTGATTGTCCATCTTTCTACTCAAAGTGAAAATGGTGGAAGGACTTTACTATGAATTCTTGTCATCATCACCCTCCACTTCTAAGATATTTTTGTTTCATTTTACACATGGATCATTCTATGTTTAAGATGTAACTTTCATTGATATAAAAATGATGTATACTATGTCATATCATTTAAGACTTTGATCCACTGAAACTTATTTCATTAATAAAAATATACTTGAAATTACATTTAAATATATCCCATTAAATCAAACTAATTTTTAGTAAAAATTGAATAATATTATCCAAGTGTTTAACAAGACAATATTACAACAAAAACAAAAATCTCATAGCATTACACATAGTAAAATAGAGGTAGAGAGTCATGTTGGGTACAATAAAATAAGCTAATATTGATATGTTTATTTAAATAGTAGGATTTTAGGGTATGAAAAATTTACAATTATAACTTTTATCAATGTGGGGCGGGGTGGAGCTAAAAAGTCTAAACTCATTTCCATCTCCACCCCACCACCTTTGCGGAGTGGGAAAAACCCACACAAGGCGAAGCGGGGAGGGGCGGGTCAAGCAGCGCAGGGCAAAATTGTCATCCATGGTCTAAGTACGTGTTATATTTTTGTAGAGTAATACTTCAGCCACAAACTATTTTACAACATTTTTACAAATTGATGATATGACCAATTTCTTATTGGTTTTCATCTAGACCCACCATTAACATCACTTTTTCATTTACCAATAATCACTCACCACATTAGCAATTTATAAAATATTTTGTAAAAAAAGTTTGTATCTCTAGCATTACTTATTCTAGTAACATAAAAGTTAAACAAGCTTTTCTAAAATTTTTCTATATATTTTTTAAAGAAAAATTTAGAAAATCTATTCAGATAGTCAAAGTTAGTGTAGATCAGCTGCTAAAGCAGTAGTAAGAGGGTGATTCCTCTAACCAAACGCCATTCATACGGTTGAAATAATTAAAGAAGAAAATAAACAAAGAATTGTAAAGACTAAGAAAAAGGCGGAAGCAAGAAGGAAAAAAGTACATGAGAATTACATGATTTGACTTATTAACCTATGTTCATAGATGGAGTCCTTGGAAGCTATATGTCTTTACTATATGATCAAGCATTATACAAAGAACCCCAATAGAGTATATTATACGGAAAAAGTTAACCGATGTCATAAGAATATTAGTTTAAAGAATGTTTTTTAAAAAAATTTTATGGGGAAAAAAAAAATGAATTTGACTTTTTGATAGTTTTTTATATTTCTTATGAAAGTGGTATTAAAATTTTCCTATACTAGTCTATTAACAAATGTCCTAAGGACACCTATTAATTGGACCCTACATATATAATAAACCATCCATAAATATATCTTCAACGCTCCCCTCAAACTCAAGTTAAAGATTTGATGGTAGGTTTCAATTAGTTTAACTGATAAAGTTTCTGAGATCTAGAGTTCAATTTTCACCTATACCAAAAATTGATTGGTGTTTTAGTTTGATAATAAAAAGCTATTATCAAGAGCGGACACTATAGGTTGAAACTTTCTCTCAAAAAAAAAAAAGGGTAAAAATTTGATGATGCATTGAGTTTAAAATATAAGCTTCCTCAAAGATGCCTTGAAAGTTTAAAGTGACCATGAACAACTGGATTGGATGGATGATGGATCGGGCACTATTTGAAATGAATTTGTGAAGGTTGGATTCACAAATATACCCATACATAAATATATCTTTCAACAAACCATCACAACCCATAAGCAGCGATGAGCACTTCCCAACAATAACATATATCATGAACCACGGTATTGCATCTTCTGTTAAGTTTGATTGATGTGCATAACAGTATAAGCCATAAGGTTACAAATTACAAAGAAAAGTTATAGAGATTATGGTATAAATTTCATATATTCAATCAAAATTATTGTCATTATTTAAAGTTGAAAATCTGCACAGCTCATTCTTTAAAAAAATCATTCATTTTTCTTGGTCAACAAGCAACCCTTATTTTTTATCATTATAGTTTTTACACCGTCCAAGTAGTATAAAATGTAGCCAAGCCTTGGGAATGAGGATAGGAGACTATGTACAACCAAGATAATAATCAAATGCTCAATGAAGTTTGAACACACTTGTTAACACGGACACGCACAAACACAAACACAAATAAGCCTCTTAAAAAGTAATGATTATATAATGTGTCAAATATATGCATCCTCCACTTATCCAAATATTTTCCTTAAAGAGGAAAAAACCCAAATATCTTAATCACATAATTTTTAGAAAACTGATTTGAAAAAAAAAAAAAAAAACCTTTTAATCCATTATATAGTAATTCAAATTATTGTTCATAGTCATGCTTTTAATGACATTATATACGGTAATTTAAAAAAATTAAAGAAAAGTGTTATGTTTATAATATTTTCACAACATATTCAAAACAAATCTTAAGTGGTATGTTGTTACAAGTTTTTTAATTTGAATCTACCACTTAAATTACTTTTTTTTTTGCCCACAAGTAACAGCGTAACAACTTTTCATCTAGAATCTGTTGTGAAAATGTTGTGGATATAACATTTCTTTTAATTAAAAGATGAAATGGTTAAAAACTTAAAATACACCTAAAAAAATGATTTGATAAAATAAGTTGAAGAATATTCCTTTAAATCAGTTCACGAAAAAAAAATTCAAATTAATTTAGAGAAAACTCAATACATATACAATTAAAAAAAAGTAATAGTACTTTATAGCATAAAATTTTTATGAAGTCCAACATCATCATAAACGTGTGTCATATCATAACTTAAAAAGTATTGTAAAGGAACCATAATTTAGAAGGCTAATATGTCACATTAAAAACATTGTTATTTTTATTTTCACCTAAGAAAACAAAAAAAAACTCATTTAGTTTTCTTTACCAAGCTATACAACCAAAAAAAAAAAAAAAAATCCAAACTATTTTCAGGAATGTAAGAACTTTAACTAAGAATCACTAAAATTAATTTACGCGTAAACATAGCCATAAGAACCCAAAAATAAAAAGAAAACAAGCTAATTATTGTTACATACTCACTTAAGTTTACTTGAAATTATAAGTAAAAAGAGTAAAAACACGATTTCAGTTATAATAATAATAATGTAATAGAATCGTGTTTCGCGATGCTTGTATCTCATACACACGGCGTGTAACTAATACCAGTAGTAAAAAACCAAAAAAAAAAACAAAAAAACCAAAGAAATTACCACCTCAAAGTGGTGGTCCCTACCGAAACAGATATTAACCCAAAATAGGGTGATCCCCCCGAGTGATTAAACGAACGAAAGCGAGAGACGAAAACAGAGAACCGTTTTTCAATTCTCTCTCTCTCTCTCTCTCTGTGTGGCTCTGTGTGTGAGCTCTGCTCCTATATATATATCCAGAATTGGGAATCGTAATAAATTGAGTGTGACACATCAAAATTCACAGCTCTTGTGAATATCTTTATCTCTGTGTCATCTTCATTTTTCTTTCCTGTTTTCGCCGCTTTCCTGTTTTCTCTGCAAGGTATATATATGTCTCTCTCTTCAATTCTATTTCATTTTCGTGTTTGGTTGCTGAGAAAATATTTAAGAGAAAAAATTTTCAAATTTCATTGCTCTGTTACTTTTTAAATTTATTTTGGTTATCTCTCTCTCTGTGATTTTCCTTTTTTCGTTTTCGTGTTTTTCGTTGATACTTGACTTCTCTTCAATTTTGTTTCATTTCGTGTTTGGTTGCTGAGAAAATTATAGGATAATCTCAGAGGAAACTCAGAATAGTCACTTCATTTTTTGCACCTGTTCTTAAATTTCGCTTCTATTATTATTATTTTGCTATTATGAGTATGCGGTATTGGTTTCTGTTTGGATAGTGAGAAAAGAAGAGGAAAAGAAAAATTAACGAAATTGAGTTGGAGTTTCCTGTTTTGTATTTTTTGAATAGGAAGTTGTTATTATTATGTATGCTTGAGGTTTTGATAGGCTTTGATTTGTTTATTTATTATTATTTTCCTACACTTTCTTCTGAACCAAACAAAGTTTTAGGGTTTGAATAATGAAATTTTTGGTTTAAAATGAGAGGAAATAGGTGTATTTAACCAGAAACTAAACTGAAGTAGTTCAACTTTTTTTTTTTGAATCTGTTATTTGGTTGCTGAGAAAGCAGAGGAAAAGAAATGACAGCTGAACCAAGGTCTTATGGGAACTTTTGCTATTTGTTTTCAGAGAATGAAAGTTTTAAAAATCTCTTTAGAGTTATAGTTGTGTTAAGATACTGAGAGTGAATGAAGTTTTTCTTTGCTTTTTAAGAAATAAAGTTATGATTTGATTTTGTAAATGTTAGTACACTCACTGTTTGGTTGCTGAGAAAACGGTGGAATAGAAAAGATAAGATAAGAAAAGAAAATTTTGACGTTAATAATATGCGTTGTTGTTTTGTATTCAATTATTGAGAATAGTAAACTTTGTAAAGCCAATTAGATATTGGTTGCTTATGTTTCACGTTTCGGTTGCTTCCTTTTTCTCTTTCCTTCAATCAATCAGAGGCTAAAGCTTGAAGGTGCTTTTTTACCCAAAAAAAAAAGAACAAAAAAAGAAAGAGGAAAAGTATCAATAAAAATTTCTTTGTACCCATTGTTAAAGTTGTCATCTAGTTGTTGGAATCAGATTAGTTTCTTTGTACCCATTGTTATGATAGCCAACAGACTATGCATTCCTTATCTAATTTGAAGGAAGAGTATAACTAAAAATTTCATCTGAAGCTAAGACTTAAGTAAATTTGAGATAAGATTAGGTTTTCGACATCCCGGAAAGTTAGAAAAGTTTTGTTGATTACTTCTATGGTCAAAGAGTGTGAGATTGGATTAGTGCTCTTTTGGTTTATGAATTTTAACTTTTTTCATTAATCTTACTTGCAGAATTTAAGTATGGGTCAAGCATTTGGTTGTCTTCAGGTGGACCAGTCAAATGTGATTATCAGGGAACATTTTGGAAAGTTCGATGATGTGCTGGAGCCAGGGTGTCACTGCCTGCCTTGGTGTCTTGGATACCAGGTGGCTGGTGGACTCTCATTGCGTGTGCAACAACTTGATGTTCGATGTGAAACAAAAACGAAGGTGTTCATCTTCTTTACTTTCAATTTCCTAAATGATTCGATTTGAATCCCATACATGTTGTCAGTTGTATATTTTGTTCTTTATAGCCTTTGATCAAATCTAAGTTTCATCTTCTATACGGGACTATGAAATTGAAAAATACAAAATGGGAAGTAATAGTTTTGTCCAAATTCAGAACTATTTTTTCTTTACAATTTAGATTTGAATTTAGTTGATGTCTCTCTCCCATCTTATTCTTCATTTTCAATAAAAGTTTGTAACTTCTAGAAAAGGGGACATATAATATGTACATTATTTTAATTTTGAGTAATTTAATCTAGTTCATTGTGATCAGTTGGCCAATAATGTTTATTTTTCAGGACAATGTCTTTGTCACTGTGGTTGCATCTGTTCAATATCGTGCTGTGGCTGACAAAGCATCTGATGCTTTCTATAGGCTCACCAATACCAGGGAGCAGATCCAATCCTATGTGTTTGATGGTCTGTAAGACTCTCTCTAGTACTTCAGTACTTTCATTTTCACTTGCACAGCTAATATGTTTCATTTCTTCAGTTATCAGGGCAAGTGTGCCGAAATTGAACTTGGATGCTGTCTTTGAGCAGAAGAATGACATAGCAAAATCTGTGGAAGACGAGCTGGAAAAGGTAAGTTAATCTTCTATTCTTAAAAAAGAGGGATTGGATTGTTGTGGCTAAGATGTTTTCAGAACTCACAACAGCTTTCTTTTATACTTTACAGGCCATGTCCACTTATGGATATGAAATCGTCCAAACACTAATTGTGGATATTGAGCCTGATCCCCATGTGAAAAGAGCAATGAACGAGATAAATGCAGGTAACATATGTTTCAATTAGTTGCACCACTATAAAGGATAAAAATTATTGTATTTCTATACATGTCCTTTCTTGGACTTTTTGTTTTCCACAATTACAAGCCTGGATATGTACGACAGGTGCATTTTCGCACTGGCACGTTTGCTTGCATTTTTTTTTTTTTTTTGCATTATTACTTTATATCACCCTTGAAGCTTGTTTTTATCACTGAAAACACCCTTGACTTAAGGTAGTTTGCTTTATAATTTGATCATGTATAGTACTTTGGAAAATTGTTAAGTTGCTTTTTAATGATAAAAGGAGAAAACTTAGATTGAGTTCCTTAGGTATTGTACCTTAAATTTCCCAATTAAATACAACTATGTGAATGTATTGACTAATGCAGCACAAAGTTGTCATCTTTCACAAAGAAAAGTGTTAAATTGCGAAACCTAAAGTACAATACTCAAGGAATTATACTTTAGTGTTACCCATGATAAAATACTCTTGGATTCCAAATAATTTGGAATTCTCTCTCTTTTTTTTTTTTTTGGTTATAGATCCTCGTGTTTAATTATGGTAGTGGCTTAATCCTTGTGTAATGCATTTTACTATTGTTACAAACAGCTGCTAGAATGAGGGTGGCAGCAAATGACAAGGCAGAGGCAGACAAAATCTTGCAGATCAAGAAAGCTGAGGGAGAAGCAGAATCAAAGTACTTGTCAGGGCTTGGTATAGCTCGCCAGCGCCAGGCCATTGTTGATGGGCTGAGGGACAGTGTACTTGCCTTCTCTGAGAATGTGCCTGGAACAACTGCCAAGGATGTCATGGACATGGTGCTGGTTACCCAGTACTTTGACACAATGAAGGAGATCGGGGCATCCTCAAAGTCCTCGTCTGTGTTCATCCCACATGGGCCAGGAGCAGTCAGAGACGTTGCTTCACAGATCCGAGAGGGTCTTCTTCAAGCTCAGTCTCTCAAGAGTTGAAGACAAATATAAGCTTGGCTTGGGATTTTGCCTACGAACTCCATATCAACAAATATAAGCTTGGCTTGTGATTTTTTACCTATGAAGAGTACACTAATATAAGTTTGATGGATTAACTTGATGTGTGTTTTGCTAGATTTGTATTTTACTGCTACTTATAGCAAGACCTTTTATAATGCTTATGTTTTAAATTTGTCCTCTTTGATAACACATCATTGAGGAGGTGGTGTATAATTATGTTAATGGTTGAAGGATATTGTTGGTTTCTACTATTTAAATTGTAGCTTTCTTACTATAAGTCTCATTGCAAAATGGATTAGTCTTATCATTTACATACAAGGGTGACAAATGCTCATAGGTGAAGTGCCATTTGCGGTTGGCATACTACCCCATATGTTTACCATATGTTTCCCTTATAGACTTGTTTGGAGGCATATAGACTACACGTCTCAAAATGGTGGATGTGTGGTAGGAGATATTCTTTCTTGACATTGGAACCAATCTTTTGGCATGGGTTTTGTTGTGTTTTGTGTATTATTGTTCTCCAAGTGGTATTTAGATTCTAGTGAATATGGCACGGCTCTTTGAATGAGAATCTGATTTGGAGCTAACGTATTTTCATCCTTACAATCTTAACGAGGGATAAGAAAGGCATGCGAGAAGTTTTGTGGACCTTTGCTAAAAGCAATGTGCCAGTCTATGTCACATGACAAAAAATAAAAGTTACTTTATATAAAATGCGAGGATGGCTATTGTTTCTTTTTTTCCTTATTTCAATCTTCGATCATGACACCTATGTATAACTTGATTATTTTTTTCTTTATTATTTATTTACTAGCTTGTTTTCGTTTATTTTTCTTTTGCTATATAAAAATCTAATTCCCTTTATAAAGAATAACGAATACAATATATAAGTTTCAATCCATATAGTGTGAGTCATCTTTCTCTTTTGTTATTGGCAAGAATTTTCTGGTTAAATTGTCTTTTGCTTTAATGGAAAATTCCTATTGTTTATTTACTTGTTTCAATCACACAAAATATTCTTTAAGTAGATTGGAAAAATCTGTTACTAAGTGACCTAACCTTCTAATTGTAAATTGTAAATTCTCTATTTCTTGCCATTATTTCATGGTATAGATAAATTATGGACTTTGGCATTGTCACAATCCTTTTAGATAAATCAATGAACCTCGCGGTCAATGTTATATTAGTAGAATTTAAAAAAAAAAAAAAAAAAAAAAAAAAACTTAAGTTGCCTTGACCTGCAAAAGAAAAAGAATTGGCATTTTATTGTTAAATAAGAGATTTGAGATTTGAACTCCACCTATACAAAAAATTAATTGATATTTTAATCTAATGATAAAAAATAATTATGAGTAATTGCCATAAGTTGAAATTCTATTAAATCTATCCGATCTTATGAGATTGACCTCTTTTATTAGTTAAAAAGGACTATCTGTGAGTGAATCCCACGCGGCCACGCCACTGGAAATTAGAGGTAAGAAGATATTTTGAAAGACAACAGTGAAAAAGACGTTTTTGTAGGTTCATTTCCAATTAACTACCTTTGCAAGTGACATGTGCATATCGATCCAAACAGTCAATTTTAGTTTCATATTGGACTTGGCTTTAGATTAAATAAAATAAAATAAAATAAAGTGATATAAGAGATACAAAATTTTTCATAATGTTTTATGTAACTTATTAAGGTTTTTTGATAATATAAATTTGTTTAGGTAGTCATTTGTGACTGTAGTACTATCATTTTTACATGGAATTATTACCAATACAGTTTTTATTATGCATTGTTCACAATAACCTTTGTCACCTTGGATTCATCCAAAGAATCTGATACCGAATTTGTAAGGGGCAACCCAAACTTCACCGATATGATAAATGGAAATAGCCTAGATGAATATATTTTATATTTTCTGGTTTTATGGGATAAAAAAACACTTAATAATTTAAAGGATAGATAAGCTTACCACCAAAGTAAACCCAAAGGGATACAAATAACACCACCCAAAAGAATTTAGCTAAGGATAAAAAACTATTTTGGGCTCACCACTTTATAAGATACAGATTAACACCACCCAAGAGATACGAAAACCGATACTTGCCACCCAAAGGAATTCACCCAAGGGATAAGAGATAATTTAGAAGAAATCCATCTATTGGAAAACACAAGGTTTTTAATTCTGAAAATACACTGAATTTTATTTGATTCAGTCTAGAGCTTGGAATAGCCCCCCAAGCATAAGGAAAACGAAAATAATAATAAATATATTCACTTAACTTGACCAAAGTTAGATATAACTCTTAGGAACTTAGAATCACAATAAAGTGCTTGTCTGCCTAGGAAAAATAAAATATAAAGTCTGATTCATTATAGGAGATACTAAATAAAGATTATTTGACTTTATTAATAATAAAAAAAGTTCAAAATAATGGACTGTTATTCTGATCTTCAAGGAAAGTTTTTTGGGCCAAACTGACATCAGATTGAGCTTTCTGGATCTTGGGACACTCCGACTGGAACTTGGGACACTCTGATGTCAAGAGGAATAAAACATAATGGATGAATGTTTCCTAGGAAACCAACATTAAACACTCTTTGATTTCTTGGAGAAAATGACTTCAAATATCTTTTGAATTGTTAGGCAAATAATGGCTTTATTTGCTGGGCTTGAAAATAAACATGGTTGAGCTTAAGAAACTGATTGAATTGGGTTGTAGGCTTATTTGGATACTCCTTATGCCACCATGTTTGTAGCTGCCACTTTACTCCCGTGTTAGAATCTACTTTCGATTTCTTTTTCCCTTTTTCCTTAAAATTATTTTTCATGACAAAAGAATGCAACCTCTTTGTTCCAAATATTTACAAGATTTCTAGATTTGGGCTCTTTTAGAGAATAATACTTTTTTTTAAAAATAAATATTAGTACACAACTTATTTTATATACATTTTCATACCTTACCAAGTTGACAAATTATGATAAGTGAAGTGAAAATGACAGTATAGATAGGCCCATATTCCAACCAATCACAAGTTATTATCTTTGTAAATAATAATAAAAAAAAAGTTCAAAATGCAAAACTTACTCTCTAAGTTTCACTCTTTTTCATTTCAGTCATTTAAATTTGAGTTTTGTCATTTCAATCCTCTAAGTTTCATTCATTCTTAATTAAGTCTTTCATTAGTGCCTTCTCAAAAAAAAAAAAAAGTCTTTCATTAGTGTTCTGTTATTTGCTGCCGTCCATTTACCAAAACGACATCGTTTTGAATTTTTTAATTATTATTTCTTAATTTCAAAAAAATTGAAAAACGTTAATTAAAAAATAAAAAAAACAGAAACTATTTAAATTACTCAAGGGAATAACGTCGGTCCCTAACCCACTGAATAACAAAGATAATCCCCACCCCACCGATATCTGAGAAATTCTATGGGTTTTGAACAGTTTTGCTTCTTTGGCACTTTGGATTCTAAAACAGACGCGTACGGCCAAAACCAAAATGCTCCCATTAATCACGCATGAAGAATCTCTCAACGATAAAAACCAATAAACAAACATAGATATAGAGCAACAGAGTTGAGACATCAAACTCGACTCGGTACAGTTGAGCAACGATTTCCTTGTCCCATTAAACAGCAATTCTATTTCAAATCTTAAAAGGTTTTCCAAGGAAATTCTAAACTTTTCATATAAAAGGTAATCCAAAAATCAATAACATTTATCACAAAATCAAAGATTGAAATCTGTATATTTGATTAATTAATCAAAGATTACACAAACTACATATATAAACTGATTTGTACAGGTGTGAACACAAAAGTAACTAACTACCAGAACTAACCTATCACACGTGCCAGCTACAGGACTAACTAATTGTTTCATGTGTTAACACTTAAGAAAGCATCTAAACACACTAAACTACAAGTTGTATTATCATTTTTCTTCACTTATGTTGATCTGCCGTTTATGCTCTGTTATAGAATCAACAGCTCTGCTCTTGCTACTGATCTTGGTAGCTTCAGTTTCATCTAAACTCTGATACTCCCCCTCAAGATCAGCAGGTGTATGTATATTAAGCATCCCCATCTTACCAATAAGAGTTGAAAATTGATTGTAATTCAAAGCTTTAGTGAGTAGATCAGCCAATTGACAATTTGATCTAACATGATTCAGCATAATCACCTTCTCCAACACCTTATCTCTAACCACATGACAATCTATTTCTATATGTTTTGTCCTCTCATGGAAGACTAGATTGGAGCCGATGTGCAATGCAGCTTGACTGTCGCAGAACAACAAGGCCTCCTTTTCATGATTCACTCCAATATCTTTGAGAAAGTACAAAATCCATACTATCTCACATGTTGCCACTGCCATGGATCTGTACTCAGCTTCAGCTGAGGATCTTGATACTGTAGATTGCTTCTTGGACTTCCATGACACCAAAGAATCACCAATGAAGATGCTATAGCCAGTCACTGATCTCTTAGTGTCAGGACATGCAGCCCAATCTGCATCTGCAAATCCTTTTAAATGCAAGTCTGTGTTAGAAGAAAACATGAGTCCTTTGCCTGGTTCACCTTTCAAATATTGCAACACTCTATGTGCTCATGCATCCAGATGTGGTCTCCTTGGCTTGGACAAAAACTGACTGAGTTTATGGACAACAAATGTAATGTCAGGTCTTGTGATTGTTAAGTACAAGAGTCTGCCCACAAGCCTTCTGTAATGACTGGGATCCTTAAGCTCTTCTCCTTCGAACTTGCTTAGCCTTAAATTGTGCTCCATAGGAGTTTTAGCATACTTACAGTCAAGCAGTCCTACATCATTAAGTAGCTCAAGAGTGTATTTCCTTTGGCAGAGAGCAATTCATTTATCTGATCTTGCAACCTCTAAACCAAGGATATACTTCAAATCACCCAAGTCTTTAAGTTTGAACTTATCATCTAGCATGACTTTAAATCTATCCACTTCAACCTTGTCATTGCAAGCTATCAAAACATCATCTACATAAACCAAAAGAATCATGAAAATGTCACCATGCCTTCTGGTAAACAAAAAATAATCAGCCTTGGATTGAATGAAACCAAGCTGAATCAAGGTGCTTGAGAATTTGGCAAACCATTGCCTAGAAGCTTGCTTGAGACCATAAATGGACTTATTGAGCTTACAAACAACCTCCCCCTAGCTGTGAAACCCTTGTGGAAGAGCCATAAACACCTCTTCATCTAAATCACCATGAAGAAAAGCATTATTTACATCTAATTGACTAAGAAATCAATCCTTAATGGCAGCAACAGCAAGAAAAACCTTGATAGACACCATTTTTGCTACTGGAGAGAAAGTTTCAAAGTAAGCAATGCCCTCCTTTTGTGTGAATCTCTTAGCCACCAACTTGGCTTTATATCTCTCAATAGAACCATCAACCTTATACTTGATTTTGTAAACCTACTTGCAGCCAATGGATTTCTTACCAACAGGCAAGGGTGTCAAAGTCCAGGTATTATTAGCTTCAAGAGCTGCTATTTCAGCAGCCATGGCAGCTTGCCATTGGGGATCAAACACGGCTTGGTAGTAGAATTAAGGTTCAACAAGAGAGGAAATAGCACAACAAAAGGTCTTATATGAGGGAGAAAGATGATGATATGAGACATGAGATGAAAGGGGATGAGAAGTACCTGATTGGGAAGAAGACAAAGGTTGGACAGAAGCAGCTTGATTGCAGTGGAACTCCCGTAAATAAGAAGGTCTTTTAACAGATCTAGTGGACCTTCTAAGAGGAAGAGGATCTGCAATGGGATCAAGAGATGCTTCTGGGACCTCATCAAGAAAGTCATCATCAATAGTATGATGAACTTGGATAATAGAATGAGGAGTAAGAACAGGAGTGGTGGGTTGGAATAGAAGTGGATCATCATGTAAAGAAGGAACAGAAGGAACACATGGCAAAGGTAATGAATTGAAAGGAATAGAGTTAGTGGAAGATGAAAGATAAGGAAAAACTGATTCATGGAAAACAACATCCCTTGAGACAAAAGTAGCATGAGTATCAAGATCATAGAGTTTATAACCTTTGATATTACAAGGGTAGCCAAGGAAAACACATCTTGCCCTTGGTGAGAATTTGTTTCTAGTTTGAGCAATTGTAGAGGCAAAACAGAGACAGCCAAAGACTTTGAGGTGATTATATTCAGGAGGTTTATGGAATAAAAGTTCAAAAAGTGTTTTGTCATTCAACAAATGAGAGGGAAGTCTATTAATGAGGTAGGCAGCAGTCAATACACAATCATCCCAAAACTGCAAAGGTACTTGAGATTGAATTTGCAAAGCCCTGGCAATGGAAAGTAAGTGTTGGTGTTTTCTCTCCACAACAGAATTTTGTTGTGGGGTGTAAACACAACTATGTTGATGAATAATACTATGGGAACTAAGAAAATCAGACATGAAAAATTCTTTGGCATTATCAGTTCTAATGGATTTAATGTTTTGACCAAATTGTGTGGCAACCATAGTGTAAAAAGATTGAAACAAAGGCCTAACATCACATTTGGATTTCATTAGAAACAGCCAAGTAGCTCGGGTTGCATCATCCACAATGGTCAAGAAATATTTGTAACTATCAAAAGTAGGAATTGAATAAGGACCCCAAACATCCATATGAACTAAATCAAAAGCACAAGCACAAATTTTATTATTAAAAGGGAATGGTAATCTTTTAAGCTTGGCCATAGGACAAATCTGACAAGCCTTATTACAGAAAGAATGTAAAGAAGGAATAGTGTGACCTAAAGCTTTAAGTTTCATGTTTGATGGATGTCCTAATCTGGCATGCCAAAGAAATGAAGATGCAGAACTTGCAGAAGTTGTTGCAGAGAAAGGAAGAAAAGAAGTATTGAACTTGTGATTGCTTAGATAATCAGCAAGTGAAGAATGAGGAGTATGTTGGAGACTATCACATTGTAATAAGTACAACCCATCAACAACCTTGCCCACCCCAATTGTTTTCCAAGATGAAAGGTCCTGAAGAAAACAATAATTGGAGAGGAAAACAAGACAATAAGGCTGAGATAATTTGAGTGTACTAATAGATAGCAGGTTAAAACTAAATGAGGGAACACAAAGGACATTAGTGAGAGTGAGTGAAGAAGAAAGAACAACAGTTCCAACATGAGTGACTTGAGCTAATTCCCCATTAGGCAAGTGAACCAAAGACTGTATAGTAGCAGTAATTGAAGTTAATAGATCAACTAAACAAACAAAGTGGTCAGTAGCTCTAGTATCCAATACTCAAGTCCATTTATCATAAGTTCGTCTGTTTACTACTTGTGCAGAGAAAACACTATGAGATAAGTCAATACCTGACATTGGGGCACTAGCAGATGTAGAAGATGATGCTATATTAGCCATTGAAGTATCTTTGACTGGAGCAAAAGGTGCAAGTGATGAAGTAGAAGCTCCAAACATAGCAAAAAACTGCTGATACTGTTTAGTAGTAAAAGCAGTCTGTTGATGCATTCGTGAAGCAATTGAAGGAGCAATAGGCAACACATCTGAAGATACTTGATAAGCCATAAAAGGCTTGTTCTTGAACTTAAAACCTGGTGGAAAACCATGCTTTTTATAGCATTTATCCACTGTGTGACCAGTCTTACCACAATGTGTGCAAGTTGGTCTCTCCTTCCCTTTGCCAACAGCACCACCAAGAAATAAACCAAGATGTTCATTTGACAACTTAGCAGCTAAAGTAGTGGAATCAACCTTAGCAAAAGATGCATTAGGCACTGATCTTTGTGTCTCTTCTTGAATTAGCAAGGAGTAAACCTTACTAAGAGATGGAATAGGATCCATAAGCAAGACTTGAGATCTGACTTAGGAGAAAGAGTCATTCAATCCCATTAGGAATTTCATGATAGATTCTTTTACTTGCAGATCAGTGAGCCTCTTATTAATATTGCAAATGCATTTACCACAGGTGCAAGTAGGAAAAGGACTAAGATTCTGCAATTGATCCCAAAACACCTTCAACTGGGTAAAGAAGTCCGTGATAGACATCTCACCTTGATGAAGCTTTGCTATGTCTTTTTGAAGATTGAAAACTCTAGGTCCATTTTTCTGGGCAAAGCGATTCTTCAAGTCATTCCAGATTTCTAAGGCAGTATCTTCATAAATGATGCTTGCTTGGAGCTTTGATGAGACTGAATTGGTTAGCCATGTGCCAACCATGTTGTCATATCTTATCTAGGCTTGCACATTCGAAGGAGTTGATACCAATGGTGATGAGAGAGTTAAAGTCCCATCAATGAACCCTAGTTTATTCTTGGTGAGTAAAGCTTTTCTCACTACATGAGCCCAAGCTGCATAATTTTCTCCACCTATCAATGGCTGTGTGACAAGAACTAAACTTGGATTCTCTGCGTGATGCAAGAACAGAGGGTTATCCATTGGAGATTCTTATGAAGAAGGAGATGGATTCTCAGACGTGGAAGCATCTGTAGAACCATTTGCATTCGTAGTAGAAGCCATAGATGACGAATGGAGAATGAATTTCCCAAGAACGAAATTTTCTCAAGAACAGAGAAAGATTTTCTTGGGAAAATTGAGAAAGGAAAAACTGAAATTGAAAGGAATACAAAACCCTACAGGGATTTGGGAATTTTCTCTGATACCATATCACAAAATCAAAGATTGAAATCTGTATATTTCATTAATTAATCAAAGATTACACAAACTACATATATATACTGATTTGTACAGGTGTGAACACAAAAGTAACTAACTACCAGAACTAACAACCTATCACACGTGCCAGCTACAGGACTAACTAATTGTTTCACGTGTTAACACTTAAGAAAGCATCTAAACACACTAAACTACAAGTCGTATTATCATTTTTCTTCACTTATGTTGATTTGCCGTTTATGCTCTGTTATAGAATCAACAGCTCTGCTCTTGCTACTGATCTTGGTAGCTTCAGTTTCATCTAAATTCTGATAACATTCCAAAGTGCAATTTGGACCTGCAGACATGGGAAAATTACAGAAAAGGAGTGATTTGAATTTGAGCCTTGTAACCTAGCCGTGAAACATGCCCAGCAGTGCTGATCTCGGTTTCTCCCTCCTAAAAAGTTGTATTTAACACTTGCATCTCTTCTCCTGAGTAGTTTTGTTTCTGTCAATGGGGGTGGGGATTATTTTTGTTATTTAGTGGCTATGGAACGACGTCATTCCCTTGAGTAATTTAGTTTTAAAATAAATAAATAAATAAATAATGTTTTAAATTTTTTCTGAAATTAAGAAATAAAAAAATAAAAATTCAAAATGACATCATTTTGGTAAATGGGCAGCAGCAACTAACGGAACACTAATAGAGAATTGAATTGGAAATGAATGAAACTTTGAGAACTGAAATGACAAAACTCAAATTTAGAAGACTGAAATAAAAAAAGCAAAACTTATAGGGTAAATTTTGTATTTTAGCCTAAAAAAAATTATGAAATATATTATATTATTTTTCAAGGTTGTTTTTGTGGCATTGCAACACGTTAAGCTTTGATTGACTTGGCTTTTAGACTCAGGTTCAAGTTGGGGAAGTAAAGCCCACTACTCACATTAGCATGGAGAGCAAAAAAGGCTAGTGGTGCGCCTTGGAATTACGCTTAAGTTTGCGAACCTTCAAAAGAGAAAGAAGAGGAATTTCCAATCAAGCACAATGATGTATATTTTTTAATCACGAAATTAAGTAAATAGGAGCGAATTGGTGAGGAGAAAGAGAAATTCTTGTTTGTACTTCCATAATCCATATATAAAGAAAACTCATTTTAGTATCTATTGAATGTATTGGATATAAACTTTGTTTGTGCTTAATATATGTGTGCATTACACGTTGTAAAATTAATGTGCTTCCTCATGTAACTCATTCTTTATTAAGACAATTAATTTATTTTAGGTAAAACTCTATTACTTTTTCAAGTGACTCACTAGTTATTAACACTAGTATCACGCGATGAAAATTTTTTATAAGAAAATTTATCTTTATAGTTCATGTATTATTTTTCATTAAGTAGGATTATATTTGAGAATTAGTTACGTTAAATGTCATTAAAAAGAGAGAAAATCTGAATTATTATCATTGATATTGTTCGTTCCATAATTATTGTTTTCTGTATATCTAAATGGATTTTTGATTCTTTAATCGATGACTTTAGACTTGCCCGATTGATGCAATTGCAATTAAAAACAAAAAATTCTTTAGTTATAGCTGTTTTTAATTTTTAGTATCGTATCGTTTAAACCGAGAAGGCTGTTCATTGTTCGACTATTTGTCATTATTAGCAAATTATAATTTTGTAATTGATTTCTTCCTATATAATATTGAGTTAAAAACAAGGCACATCATGATACGAGAAGCAAAGAATGTGCTCGGTCTTTATCATGTTATTGTCTATTCTTTTTTTAATTTTTATTTTTGGTCATAACTTATTCTAAATAAAATAAATAAAGACAAAGAACGTTGATAACTCCAGGTGCAACATCTGGAAAAAAGATGCTATTGACTTTTTTGGACATAAAAATAAATGTGTAGTGATGCTTGAAATTTCCTAGCATCTAATGCAAAGTTCCAAACAAGATTAAGTAACATTAGAACAAAATGGGCTTCTGCCATTTTCGGGCAAATTATATAAGGAAATGTCCTCATTCCCAAACTAAATAGGGAAATACTCCTCTTTTAAAACTCGATTTTTGATAAATCGAGTTAGAAATTTTTTTTTTGAAGCCTTATAGTGGCGTTTTAAGAAGTTTATAGTGACATTTTAAGAACCTATAGTGATATTTTTTAACTCGACTTCAAAGAAATCGAGTTATAGGTAAAAAAACGCCACTATAGGTCGATTTCATTGCCTATAACTCGATTTCAATAAAGTCGAGTTAAAAAAGGTCACTATAGGTCCTTAAAACGTCACTATAGGCTCCTCAAAAACACCACTATAGGGTCTAACTCGATTTATCAAAAATTGAGTTTCAAAAGAGGGGCATTTTCCTATTTAGTTTGGGAAGGGGGGGCATTTCCCTATATAATTTTCCCGAAAAGGGCAGAAGCCCATTTTGTCTAGTAATATTATGAATTTTTAAATTACAACTTTAATTTAAATTTCATCTTAAAATTTCCTATTCAAACATAACATTAGTTATACCTATGTGTAAAATCCAATACCATTTAACCTAAAACAACATTCACTGCCATTGCCAATTATTATTGATTTCTTTGTATATAGTTTTGAATAAGTTTAGCGTCACATTATTTTTTACTGAAAAATTCACATACCCCTTCTCATTTTGTGTTGCGGTAGGCCCAAGTGAGGTGTCATTTGAGTAAGGATATACGAATTTCTCCGTTGAAAATTTGATACATTTAGTAAGATTGTATAATTTTAATCATTAATTATGCATATAACAAGTAGATGATTCAAAGGGAAGAAACAAAAAACAAAAAAATAAAAAAGGAAAGAACTTCATAATAAGAACGAAACTAAGGTAGAATTATTTAAGTACAATATAGTAAGTTCTTTGATTAAATTTATATACAAGATTATATTAATCAATAAAACACAATCAATTTCATCTTTTCTAACCTATCAAAAAAAATTATATTTTTTTAAGAATGAGTAAATTTAATGTCATTATGTGTTTGAGATTAATTGGGAACCTAAAAACAATGTGCTCTATCTTTATCTTGTTGCTTTTGTTTATTCATTAATTTTATTGATTATTCTGGTCGTAACTTGTTTGTTACTCTTCATCAAAAAACTTGTTTGTTACTCAATGTAGCATAAAGAAACCCTACCCCATATGACCCTTTTTTGGGTTTGATAATCCTACCTACCTTCTATGACCCTATTGACAACTATTGGTACAATCAGCACATGCTTATCCGAATCCTAAAATGATCCTATTGACTTTGGACAAAAAACATGTGGGAAGTAGGAAGTCAAGCACTCATGCTTGAAGTTTTTTTTTTTTAGCATATATTTATTTTTAATACAACTAGAACGGATGAGTGGGTTCCCACTCATCCTTAGACAATAAATTTTGGAATATAATACATACCGAAATTAATTAGTGTTTTAATCCAATAATAAAAATAATTATCATAGAAAATATGCTATAAAATCAAGTTATAATGCATTTATAAAATAAATGTATCATATCTACAAATAATAATCTCTTAATGATTCTAAAAATAAAAATCTCTTGATGATTAAGAGAAAATATTAATAGGTTTTATTCAAAACAAAACAAAAAGACAGTAGTAAGTTTTTTTATTTATTTTTTATTTTACAAGGAAGGTTCCACCAAATTCCTATTCAAAGAAATATATATATATATATATATATATTAATAGGTAAAGTTTAGAGAAAGTTCAATTAGAATTTGAAATTAGAATCTAATTTTGCGCCTATGTCTAAATTTATATGGAGACCACATCATAATTATCCACTTAAGTTTATGTCATGTGTCCACTTTATTTTTTAAATCTTTGTGCCAAGTGAGTTAATAAGTGCAAAATATATATATATATATATATATATATATATATATATAAAACCAATCACATATACTCAATAAAAGTCACCACACAACAAAGATCACCACATGTTCTATCTTATTAAATATTATAAAAAAAAATTCATAAATACTATCAAATTAGGTAAGAATTTTAATATGTGACCAAATTACGTTTACTTAAAAAAAATTTGACTAATTATTTATATTTATATTATAATTGTATTTAATTTTACATGTATCTAAGGTTGTCAAAATCGGAATCCTACGTAAGATCGTGAGAAGTATGTGGGATCGTGGATCATAAGATCCTACATTATTTGAGGAAAAAAATTTGGTATGTTAAATAATCACATAAATTATACATTCATAAAAAACCAAAAATTTGCATCTATTTGATGTAATTACCATACATCAGTACATCAATTTGTAAGCATCATTTAAAGAAGCCAAAAATCTCAAAATGTGACACTCTATTGAGATGTTATTTTTTTTTTTGATGCAGAGATGTTATTTTTCATTTGGGTCTATTGGGATGTTATTTTTCATTTGAGTTCAATTGAGTCTTTTATCAAGTTAAAGAAGATTACAAGAAATCAAGATCGTTTGGGATCGTCAGAATTGTACGATTGCAAAGATCCTTGAAAGATTTGGATTGTTTTGGGTAGGTGGAATTGTAAAATTGTAGAATCGTAGGATCCAGATTGAGATTTTGACAACCATGAATGCATCTATATGTATGCATGTGTTACATGCTATTTTTATTTTTAATAATTTGACTAATTATTTATATTTTTATAATAAAAATTGTGTTTAATTTTAAATGCATCCATGTGTTTGTATGGGTTACATGCTAGTTTTCTTAATTGACTAATTGGAATTCATCGTATCTTAGAGAGTCATCATACCACTTGATAATTTCCACCATTTTTTTTTTTTTTGAGAAGAAATTTCCACCAAATTGAATACGATACAAATAAGAGGTTTGGTATGGGCTGCCCACAATGATGTCAAACAAGATAGGATGGGCTTAGGTTATCTTTCTTAGGAGATATTTTCAAATGGACCTAGTGTGCAAAGCATTTGTCTCGCTGAAATGTGGGTCCCGCAAGCATGGGTGTGCATGAATTGGGTTAGGTGTGGCAGGTGGAGGACAATATTTTTAACCATAGAGGGTTGAGAAAATTATAATTTGCTGCCGACCCACCAATCTATAAATTCGGTGAGTCAATTAAAATCTTAACGATTTCAACTTAAAGGGTTGGGCAAGTTAGCAAATTCAATTTACTAAATGAAATTATTTCAATTAAATTGGATAAATGCTTACTCTCTCAAATAAAAAAATGACAGAAAGAATTACAATTTTTATTAAAAATAATTACAAATACTACATAATTTTTATTAGAATGATTGAATTTTTATCACACTAAAAAGAAAAAAAAAATCTTAGAATCTAAAATTAGAAGTCTACATAAAGTAAGAATAATAGCAAAATATTAGAGAGTGACTGTAGTTTATTAGGAAAGAGAAGTATGAAAATGAAAAAAATAAAAATAAAAAGAAAGAGAGAGATGAGAGAAATAAAGTGGGCGTGTATGTGAGTTAGAGTTTTGTAACACGACAATGTGTGTGTGTGTGTGTGCGGCCAAATCAGGTTGTGACTGGTTAAAAATATCTCAACCTGCTATTCAACTCGACACGCTAAATTATTTATCTAACCCACTCAACCCGACCTGCCTCACTTAATGTACCCGCATGTGTTGGGTCCGTTTGGTTAAGGTCAGGTGGGTTGGCGGGTCAGGTAGTTTTTTTGCACAACCCTACCAGCAAGAGATACCTTCTCCTTTCTTAAACCAACATTCCAAATTTTTATCCCTTCAAAAGTCTATGGGTTTTCTTTTTTTACTTTATTTTTCACTTTTAGCCTATTAATTAATCAGTATGTTCAGTATCTCATTAACACTAAAGTACTTTTATATTATGGATTAGCTTAATTGATATAATCTTTTATCGTTGAACAAGAGATCTCAGTTTAAACCCGCATCAAAACTAATTAATATCTTGACCTGATGATAAAAACAAAATCATTATCAAAGTGAAAATTATGACATAGTTCAATGTTTGAATATTTCCTTTATAAGAGAAAAAAAAGAGAATTTGTTAAGGGTATAACATCAATTTATTATCATATGGTTGAATTTAATTATGGTCAGGAGAGAGTATCTTTTACATTAGATTTTCCAATGCAAACAAATGAGAGTTTAATTGAGAATGATACCCCCATCTAAAATATTGTTTGCAAGGTTTGCCCAATACTTAAAATTTCTTTGACCTGGTGGGTTGATCCGAACCCACAATAGAAACGGGTCGGCGTGATGATTGATGTTGTCGACTTGTCGCTGACTCTCTCTCCAATTCCAACCAATGGATTGGTTGGAATTGGAACTTAGAACTAAAACTGTAAAACACCAAACTAACCAAAATTCCTTGGGAAGTTGACAGCTTTGTTGTATCACGGAGTAATCTTTTTGGTTCTCTCTCTATAAATATCCTCATACTCAGTAGTAGTTATCTCTCTAATATACATTTCACTCTCTCTCTACCTACCTCTGCAATATAACTTTTTGGTATGTCTCTCTCTCTCTCTCTCTGTGTGTGTGAGTTTGTGGGTGTGCCTGTGTCACTGGAATAAGATCCTTGTTCTAAACACTAAACTGTGGAAAAATTAGTTCACACACTTCAGTTTTAAAACTTTAATATCCTACATGGTTATTGACTTTTCAACTGTCTGATATATAATTCTGCGAAGGAATATAGTGTCGAAAGAAAATAAATTGAATTTGAAGCTATATATAACTAACTTGTAATCATCTTTGTGTTTTGCATCTGGGTTCTTTATTATCTTCTATAATCTATATTTTTTATTATTGGTATCCTGAGTTTCATAAAATCAAAATGTGTTGGATTTAGAAACATCACCTAAATTTTATAGGATTTTCAATGGTATAAAATCCTACATATATATATTTTACGAAAAGATGCTTCAGTATTATTGTTTCAGGCAGTTGACTTTATTTGATTCAATGGCCTTATCAGTATTATAACATAACTATGTTCTTGAAATATGCTTTAGTGCTGAATATTAATGGAAGAAACTATTGCATGTTTAACCAGTCTAATTTATATCAACTTCGTCCGAAGAATGAGGGACTATTGAGTTCTTCTAAAAGCAGGACAGAGTATAACACCAACGGGTTGGTTTAGTAGTTTTTAGGCCTCATGTAATCTATGAGGTTGTGAGTTCAAGTCTAGCCAACATCTTGGGGCCACCATCAAGGGATTCTTCCCTATAATTACTTGGTGTATGTGGGATGGGAGGCCTACTCTCACCCAGGGATTAATGAGCTTGTATACTTTTCAAGTTCAATCTCTTTTATAAGTTTCTACAAGTTGTTGATTATGCTTAAATTAGTCTTTTGAAATTACAATCTTCACATTGAGATCAACCTTCTTTGTTTGGGCTACTGTCTAATAAATGGGAATATGGGATACTTCCACACTAACTTAGGGATTGACTATGCTGAGCTATAATATGGCTTAGAGTAGTTCTTTAAATTACATGTATGCCAATTTCACATAAGTTGGTGATAACCAAACCAATATCAAGCTATTTCTTAGTGTCATTTAGATGGCAGAAAAAGCAATGTCATAAATGACTCCAAAGATCAATCTACTTGAGACAACTAAGGATGTAAACCATACAATATTTCAATATAGTTCAGATATTAAGATAGATGAATTCCTTTCAATTTCCTAATCCCTTTTACTGTAAGTCACATGGGAAATTGTTTCCCTTTTTGCTTCTTTTTTCCTATATCAGTGAGGAGCATTAAAAGTTAGATATGGGTAACCTATTTTGTTGTGTGAAAATCAACCAATCCTCAGTTGCTGTAAGGGAGAGATTTGGAAAGTATGATGATATACTTGAGCCAGGATGCCATTGTGTACCTTGGGTTACTGGAAGTAAGCTTGCTGGCCTTGTCTCACTTCGTTTGCAGCAGTTGGATGTTCGCTGTGAGACAAAGACAAAGGTTTGTTTCATAATTGTACACAATTTTTTTCTAAAGAAATTTCTTTACCCCTCAGTCCAAAATAATATATTGCTTATGCCCTGTTTTGCCAGTACATGGTAATGGGATATACCATTAATGAAAGGAGGGGAACAACTTTAAAGTCCTACAATTATCATCTGAATCATTCTCACTTTGTGATTTGCATGGTAACATAGGTAGTTTTTCATTTCAAAGTGTTGAGGTCCATCTAAGTAATTTGCCTTGTCTCTGGGGTTCTGACTTGAACCATTTAACTTATTTGTAATTTGAGACTCTCGAATGCAACACTGTTGAGATATGAGGCCAACCTGATCAATTTTTCTGCCTAAGGTTGAAGCAATTTTCTATTTGTCTAACTAGTTGGTGGTTCAAGGAGTTTCAAAGCTATTTCTTGGCCCAACTAAGAAGGTCCTGCAAGAAACATCAATCTATGAACAAATCGAATACAATCTTCTGAAAACTAATGTCAGTGACCTTAAAAAATCATGGTTAATGTTTCACTTGACCATAAACCTTAAGTTCATGGCTAAGCTCATTGAATGATGTAGACATTAATATTTTTGATAAACATATATCACTTTCCAACCAAGTCAATAGTCAAGAGAAGACATTTCTTGTTTAAAAAAAGAGAGGAAATCATACTCTTTAAAGAAAGTTGTATTGAAGTAAAAGAATGAATGTCCATATCAGTACCAAGTTAGGAATTGCTTCAATGGATAATGTCTTCATAAGTGGTGTCTTAAATTATAGTAAGGATAATATTTACATCTAATCTAACTGGATAATATATATGATCAATAAACTTTTTTTTTTTTTAATTTAAAATTATTATTATTATTATTATCTTTCTTTTGCAGGACAATGTATTTGTTAATGTTGTTGCATCTGTTCAATACCGTGTTCTGGCTAATAAGGCTTATGATGCTTTCTACAAACTCAGCAATCCTAGAACCCAAATCCAAGCCTATGTATTTGATGGTATGATCCCAAAATGTCCTAAACTAATCATATAATCCTATCATATTTTGCTGTCCACCAGTGCATCAAGTACTTCAGGGACTTGACCTCTTTTCTCCCAATTATCAGTGATCAGAGGTGCAGTTCCAAAGCTAGAGTTAGATGATGTCTTTGAGCAAAAAAATGGCATTGCGAAAGCTGTTGAGGATGAGCTTGAAAAGGTCAGAAGCTAAGACAAGAAGCAGTCGCACAATCTCTTGTAGTCCATGTACACTTGACTAACAAAATACTTTGAAATGATCCACAGGCTATGTCTGCTTACGGATATGAGATTGTTCAGACACTCATTGTTGATATAGAACCGGATGAGCATGTGAAGCGATCCATGAATGAAATTAATGCTGGTAATATATCCATAACTTTTTCCATTTTCAATACTATAGGAAGGCTAAAGCCTTCCACTCTAAAAATTCCTTATGCTAGTGCTTTAGATGATTTCATTGAATAATCTAATTGTAAAAAAGCTCACGAGTTTAAGATTTTTCTACCCATACAAAAATGTGCATGATGAGAGTGTCATTGTGACTGGTGAGTGATTGCTCAGAAGCAGTATGTACTCAAAATATGCATCCCTGGACTAGTGGTTGTGGCTGCAATTTTTTTTATTTAAAAAGAACATCTAACTGCAAACAAGATCCTCACCACATATCTCATCATTCACTATTCGTTAACCTATCCATGGTTCTATATAACCTTTATGTTTCTGTGCTTCAATAGTTTGTTTTGTTTAAGGCCTCATTTTACAACGCCAAGGTCCTTATGAATCACCGCCTATTTGCAGCTGCAAGGATGAGGTTAGCAACTAACGAGAAAGCAGAAGCAGAGAAAATTATACAGATTAAGCGAGCAGAGGGTGAGGCCGAATCCAAGTATCTCTCAGGAGTGGGAATTGCCCGGCAACGCCAGGCAATTGTGGATGGTCTTAGAGAGAGTGTCATCGGCTTCTCAGTCAATGTGCCAGGGACTACTGCTAAGGATGTGTTGGACATGGTCCTTATCACACAATACTTTGACACCATGAAGGAAATTGGTGCTTCCTCTAAATCCTCAGCAGTGTTCATCCCACATGGACCAGGTACCGTGCATGACGTTGCCACACAGATTCGAGATGGGCTGCTTCAGGCCTCTCACCAACAATCATAAAAGTTTCATGGAGGTTTTCCTCAGGGATCTGAAGCAGATATTGTGCGTGTAAGTGTGCTCTCTTCAGCGCTTTCTAGTCTGTAGTTGGTTGTGTGTTTAAACTTTAAAGCATTATTATTCAGGAGTTTGCTATGTTGGTAATGCAAATTTGAAATTTCACAAGTTTAAGCTTGTAATTAAAAGTTCTATGTTTTTTTTTGAGAAACAAAAGTTCTATGTTATTCCGTTATCTGATGTATATTAACTGATTATGCTAAGAAATATACATGGTGGAGCGATTTTAGAAGTAGCGAGCAGCATTCTTGATTACTGAAGATTTGATTTTTTACTTCTAAAACAAGAAGTTGCAGGGTGTAGGATAGGGCGAAATGATGCAACTGATTCGTTTCTCTGCAACCAGGAAATGCACCAATAGTTATAGAGGAAGAGAACCTTTCAGCAGGTTGGGGTAGTTAATCCCAACCCATCCCAAATTCCCAATTTCCTGAGGAAAAACAACCAAAATCGCACCTAAAATGGTCCTACCTTACAGAGAAATATTGAACGGCAACCAATAAATAAACTCAGCAGTTTTTATTCTGCTTGGCCCAGGACCCAGGTTGGGATGCATATTCCAGATCCTCGGAGTTCCAATCCAGAGTTTGGTTGTTTGCCCGTAAATGAACTCATATTAAACCGTTATATGCTGCATCATTGGAGAGTAAAAGGCTAGAATTTGAATTGAAACCATCGTCACCCTTAGATCTCATTCATGACATCCTCTGGGGGCTACTTGCAATTTCAAAAACCAAATCAAAACCCCGCTCTTGAGGTCACTTTAGGACGTTAAGTAGCTGGGTTAATGACTTGATGTGCTCATACAAGTATCAACAGAGGACAAGGTAATTTATATAAAATAATCAAAGGAATTCATGGGGGGTACTCTTAATTGGGGCTTCACTCCCTGAACTGCATTAGCCACTGCTAAATGTCAGAAAACCAACTAAAAATATACTTCAGAATCCCTATCAGACATTGAAAATATTGGTACTAGTCCTCATTGCACTTGATTTTTCAATCCTAACCACAATATCAATAAAACGTATGCATAAATTGTTCACAAAGTCGCAACATATAACACAGCCTAAAGGGATTCAACCCCAGCCCTGAATCGAAGGGATTCAACCAAACAATTACGATCATGCCAAATATTCAACCAAATTGAACCAGAAAAACCAATTACAAGACAAGAGGCAGGCCATAGCACCTACAACATTAGAGCAGCAGTGGGAAAAGGTGTATCAAGATTTCATGACAACCTCTTTAATTGTCTATTGCCCTACCTCAACAGCCCCACCCAAATTAGCATAGAGAAAAGCACAATAGGATTTTCAGAATTCCAGCAGGAATGGATGACTATTGAATAGGAATCTAAATCCCACATTATACTTCTCTCCTAAAAGTCATATAGTATATCAATAAGAAACTATTGACTAGCCACTGCAAGTTTTAATACAGAGAAAATAACAAAATAGACAAGATGAGAAGAAGCCCATGAAAATTGAAACAAACTTCAATTACCAAGACATCCATAAGAGCCAGAAATACCTTAAAGGAAAAAAGGAAATAGCCAGAAAAAACCATCAAGAAATTAGAACAAAATCTCAGAAGTCCACCTCTTCATGGGCTATTCATCCCCAGTTTTAACAAGAGCGTGGCAAGAATGTGGGAACTCAAGAAAGTTATAACATGGGTTTGTGAGCCATCTAAAATTTATTTTACAAACCGCCAAAATATAAAGTTGATGTCACCATCATAAGCACTCTTTTTCCAAAAAGACAACTAAACTATGCTCCTAATACCTACCTTAATGCTCCGCAACATAAAGGGAAGGATACTCATGGCTTGAGAGCCAAAGCCAGTCCAACCTTAGCACTCTTCTCAATGGCTCTGGTGTCTACCTCTCCAGAAATGGTGAACAATGACTTAGGACGCCACTCATGCTGGATGAGAGCACTAGCCTTGCCAAAGTTGTTAACTCGTGCCTTCACTGTTGTCAATGGATCTAACGCATGCTGGGTGCCAACAGTGATGGTATTCTCATTGGTTGAAAAACTATGGGATACCTCAGCACCAACAGCTGTCTTCGTCAGAGGGTTCACTGTGTGGTAATAGGACGCATTCAGGGTATCACCTTTGTCATTCCTGTATCATCAACAGATGTCAAATAATGCACCATTTTAAAGGGGTTCATCATATTAGACAGAACAAGCAGCAACAACAGTCAGTTTACATACAACAAATGTCATCAATAAAGTGGATCATCTAAGATGTTACCTTAGGTGGTGTCCACATAAGGATGACAACCAAGGATCATTTTTAAAATAAGTACTCTAAAAATTTGAAAAAAACCCACCCTCTCCAAAAGCCCACGAAAAAAGGGTAAAAACTTACGAGCATGTAAGTTCTTCCACATTAACATGTGACAATTGAGCCCTTGATACTAATAATAATGATGGGGTAATGATCACAATAGTTTATGATGTTTAGAACGAGACATAGATGCAAAATTATGTATCAAATGTTTAAAAACAAAAAAGAGAAAGAAATGCATACACTGCACACCATTCCAAAAATTACTTACACGGTCAAGGCAGCAATTAGGTCTGCATTGGAGAAGCTCAATCCAGTATTGAGCTTAGTGAAATTCCCAGTCTTTGTGTCAAAAGAGAGATCGGTGCCAAGTCCAACAAGATTAGTTCCTATAACACCTGAGAAGTTAACAACAGGGTTTGCAGTCAAACCAACACTGGTGCTTATCGCTGCATAGTCATGTAAGTACTGGAGTTCCACCTGTTCAACAAATCATAAATAACCAAACAATTATTACAGCCAATATCCATGTTTGAGTATATTCTTCGACTATTAAGAAATGCCGAGACTCAAGAATTTCAATATCAATTAATACAAACTCCACTTTTGCTTATACTATTTCAACATACAAAAATGGACATTATATAGCTTACCTTGCCAGACCTTTGATCAGGAACTCTGAAGCTAAAGATTGTCTTCAGCCCAGGAGCAGGTTCATCAATTGTAATAGTTGTGAAAAGCTGATAACCATACAGAATGTTAGAAACAATTATACAGTAAAATAGAAGAGGGGGAGTTATAATCCACAAGATTATAAACACCTTAAAGTTACCGATCATAACCACCCCATTGGTTTGAGAAAGTACAACTGAACCAGATTAGGCAGAGCTTACATTGGAGTTAGTGTCCACTTTGACATCAGTTGTGATGTTTTTGTTCTTCAGTTGGGTGTTAACATCAGCCAGAAACAGCTCACCTTTCTTTGTTCCTGATGAAGTGATAGCCTACAATAATAAATTCCATGAAACATTAGAAACATAATAACTTCATAATATTGAAGCCAGAATGCTCAAACTAAACGGAAATGCAAATATCATGATAGCCCAGATTAAGAGGACCATTCCCTCAATAATACATTATCGTTTGATTTGCCGGAATGTTGGAAGTAGAGGTTTGCTAAACCTCTTAACGGTGATATTTGGTATGCAATACCACTGTGCATTATGTGGACTATTTGGAGAGGGTACAACAGATCTTAGGAAAATGATTTTACGGTCCTTGTTTGAATGGATGTCTGATTTAACAGACCTTTCTAGCTCTAAATTGTGACAAGTTTATTGGTTGTTGTACTTTTTCTTGACATTGATGGCATTTAAGTTAACATCCTGTGAACTGGTTAGTGATTTTCTTTTTCAATAAAGTTTATTAATTTATCAAATGCCTCAAAAATCATCTTAAATATATGTGAGTAAAGGCAAAGAAAATCATACGGCTATGTGCTTAAAAAACCAACTTTAAAAAAAATTCAAATTTAAAATAAAAACAAAGTTCACTGACCCCCTATAATGCACTTGGATTCAACAGAACAACTACATAACTCCAAAAACATGAAGGAAAAAAAAAATCATTTCTCACTAACTAAACATTATAAAGCATAGATCTTTGGACTGAACATTCTACTAATCCAAACTACACATAATAAATCTAAAATTGCAAGCCAAACCATACATTCATCAATAAAATCTTCATAGACTGGATTCAAAAGCAACAAAACATATATCTCTGCATGTATATTAATTTAAATATAACCTATCAATACACAGAAACCTCACACAAATACAGCCCCAATTATATAGTTAAAATAAAAAATATAAATTTCACTATATCCCTACAATGCAGTGGGATTCATCAGAACAACTATATAACTCCAAAAACATGAACAAACTTTTCCCACTCACTAACAGTGTAAAGAATAGATCTTTGCACTGAGCATTCTATAAATTCAAACTACACATATAATTTGAATTTGTTCTAAAAAAAATCACAAGTTTAACCTTACATTCGCCAATAAATCTTCAAAAATAAGATTCCAAAATAACAAAACCTATATTCTTGCACGTATATTTATATAAATCATCTAACCCTAACCAATCAATACACACACACACACACACACACACACACACACACACACAAACATAGCCCTAACTGTATAGCTAAAATAAAAACGAAGTTCACTGTATCCCTACAATGCATTTGGACTCATCAGAACAACTATATAGCTCAAAAAAGCATGAACAAAACCATTCCTCACACACAAACAAAGTATAAAGTATGGATCTTTGGACTGAGCATTCTACTAACGCAAACTACAAATAGAATTTGAATCTAAAACCGAACCCAACCTTACATTCAGCTATAAATCTTCACAATATGGATTCAAAACCAACAACATTTACATATTTTTTTCTATATATATAAAACCCTAACTTATCAACACACACACACACACACACATATAGCCCTAATTGCAGAGTTTTCTATCTTCTTAGAGAGAGAACGAGAGGAACTTACAACTCCAGTGGGAGAGTAGGTAGTGATGGTGAACTTGTGGTCGGTTTGGTAATCCTTGTAGAGAAGATCTAAACCAAACCAAAATATTCCAAAATCAAAATCAAAATCAAAACAATCTCAATCAAAACCACAAAAACCCTAACACATTCATGAAATTTAGAGAGAGAGAGAGAGAGAGAGAGACCTCGGGTTTTCTTGCCGATTTCAGAGTAGAGACCGGGACCCTTAGCCATGGCTAAGCGAAAATGGAGATCCGAAAAGCACAAAAACAACGAAGAAGTGGAAAAGGGAATCGCTCTCCCTTTATTTCTTTCTACACTGTGTGTAAGCTGTGAGGAGGTGGAAATGGTGGGGGGGACTATTTATATATGGGGAATAAAAATGGGGAGCCCTAATTTATTCAGATTTTATTATTTCCGGCAAGATTTACAGGGACCGTCGGATCCGGGTTTAAAGGTATTTGGGGATGTTTTGGACCGTCCATTTACGATCTTCTGTGATTTGGGGGTGTTTTCTTTCATGACTTGGGAAACAGGGTGTTTGATGACTTGAGAGCCAAGGCGAATTCGTTTGAACGTGATTGAGAGTTAAAAAAAAAAACACAAAAATATTTCTTTGGCCAAAAGAAAAGGTTGAAAAACTATCATTTAAACTATAAAATAATATAATACTATTAATAATAATAAAGAAAATGTTAAAGTTTATCTTAAGGATGTTAGTTTAAAAAATATTTTTTTAAAAACTTTTTTATAAGAAAATAAGAAAATAATTAACTATTTTAAAGGCTTTTTATATTTTCTTAAAGTTAAAAATTTATTAACAATTATTCTAAGTAATCCTGTTAATATGATCTTATTAATAATTCTGAATTAGCATTTTCATCCCTAATATTTACCCCTCATTTCTCAATTGTGAAATGGTCTATAAAACATTTAAAATGTATTAATTTAAAATTGTCATGAAGTAACCACTATAAGTTAAAATATAATCTTAAAAAAAAAAATTATTACTCAAATCTTTTAGTATTGTGTCAAAATAAACTTATAAACCATATTTCAGTTTAAAAAAAATCATATTTTTAAATGGCCAATATAACTCTTAAAAAAAAAAAAAAAAAACCTGAAATGCTATGTCCAAGCTAAAAAAATATTTATACAACCTGTGCTTCCACGTGATATGCCATGTGACCTGAACTAATAAAAAAAGAACTAAAATTACAAAATCGACACAAATTGCCACTAGAGTGGATTCGTATTGACAATGCTGCTAACATGAGGATTTTGGCTCTTTGGGCCAATTGAATTGTTGAGGTCAAGTTTGTTTTTTGGGGCATCTACAATAATTTTGGCACTGTCCACCGTAAGAGGACATAAAGCACGTCTACAAGATCACCAAGGACAAGCAGTCCGACCCTTATTGCCAGTACATGTCCTTGGGACAGCCAATTTTATGGGGATTAAGGTTGACAAGAGTTTGGATTGACCCTTTCTCTTTCTTGTTTTATTTTTCCAGTTCAAGTTGAATGATTTTCTTTTGTGCTAATGAGTTTTTGGCTTGATAATAAATAACCAATGGAACTAGTTACTTAGAAATTGAACTATTGATTATTTGATTGGCAAGCCTTTAAGGAAGTAACCCTTGTGTTTCAAAATGTGTACAAATCATATTGAATTTTTGAATTGCTTTTATTATATGATTGTTTGATCTAGAGTTTGAGAAATTTTGGTGGGTTATTATAATTGAAGTAGCTTGAGTTATGTAAAGAATTAAGGCTCAATCATGGTTATTTGGGCAGAGCTAATGTTTGCAGTTCATAATTTAGGATTGTATTGTACCATTGGAAATGGATTTGGTATATATGTCTGTGTGTATAGATCAGATTCAGTGTTAGGTAGTGTGTAAAGCACTACCAGAAAAAAGAAAAAAGAAAAAGTGCTTTAAGAGCTTGAAGCTGTTTTAGCAGAAATTGCCAAATTTAAAGAACTTTAAGAGGGTCCTTAAAGCTGTTTCAAATTCAAGGCAACAGCCAAAATTAAAAGCTATTAGGAAAAAAAAAAAAAAAACCTGTACAATTTACAATTCATTCTTATAAATCCAAAACATTAAAAAGCTATTCACTATAATTTGCCAAACACTGGCAAATGTTATAGAGATTTTTCATCAAAAGATTTTTATCACAAAAGCTCCACAGTTAAAGATCTACTTCCTACAGCAATGCCGTATGGCGCAAAATGTGCTAGTCTTGATCTCCTGAGAGTGCATAAGTGCATAAAATTTTGCTGAGTGCCAGCCTATTGAACATCTTTACGAGTATTAGCAGGGTCAGTGGGATCGCAGGTGGGAGAGAGTAAAAGATTACAGTTCCTTTTTCTCAATTCTTTCCTACTGAGGGGTTGGTCTAAAAAAAAAGATGAAATTTTAGTCGTGTTGGATTACTTGACAATTCTAATGGTTCATCCAAGGGGTTCTACAGGTGATGGCTAGCACCAAAGTCATGTAAGAAAGTCCAATTACTGCTCATCTGGATACCTTTGATATATATAAAGTCATGTATGATATTTGGTGACAGCTCATTTTTCACGCTAGAATGATTGGTCTATGCAAATGGTTTTGACTGTCAACATTTCAAATTGATTATGTATTGAACTTTTCTATTTGATATGCTTTGTTTGAGTTTCAATGTAGGTTCCATTGAATATTTGGATTATTCTTTTTTTTAGGGAATGGCACGCGCTATGTTGAGCCAAGTGACACCATCAAATGGATTGCATGAATACTTCAAGGCTAATAGCATTTTCTGAGCTGAGCACTTAAAAGGTAACTTATTAATCCACTAGCTTCTGTTCCAGAAAATCTCATAATTTATTAATCCCAACTGAGGCTGTAAAAAATAAAAGATGATGTAAAATTACATGTAACTGTAATTTCACCATTCATCAATTGGCCTGCTAATTTTCTTGATAAACACATTTGTGTGCTTGGTAGAAAATCAGTCATGTCACATGTCAAAGAAACTTAAATAAATTGGATGATATTTCTGTGGACTATATTTGACAATTTACACTTTCCTAGTATAAATTATGTCTCACAGATTCCTGGTCATGGAGTTAGATTACATTGCTAGCAGGAAGTAGTAGGCTAACGCTATTGGCAGGGCAATGAGCATGCCAAAAATTACCCTGTATCCAAAACAAGAACAGTTTTCAGATTATAGTTGAACCATATGCACAGTTAAATTCAAGATGTGTTGAAGCATTTCTTTTTACCCGGTGCTCAATATGTCTGGATGTACATTGTACTCTTTGGCAAAAACAAATGGAACAATTCCTTGAGGAAGGGCTGCCTGCAGTATAGAAAAGATTGGTTAATCTTATATCTGATTATACACTAAAGTACAGAAAGTTCATGCACCTGCACAATAGCTGTTCTAAAGACCATGCCCCTTAGTCCAGTGGCTGTGGAGGATGCAGCCATTAAAGCAGGCCCCAGTAGGAACTTCATTCCCATGGCTAAGATTGCCATTCGGGTTCCACATGCTATTATGCTCGGCTGTGATGCCATAAAAAGACCTGTTAAGTAATTCAATTAAAGAAGTTAAAATGATTTTATTAAGGTTCATTTTAAAATTTCTCGGTTCTTAATTATAAAAATTTTACTCATACCTAAGCTGAACATTGCCATACCAACTCCTCCATTTGAAATTATTGTTATTGATTGATTAACAATTCCTGGCATTTTTACTTTCCACCTGAAAAAGATTCAACCAAATCTCTGTTGCTGAGATCATGAACTTTTCAACAATCTGTCTCAAGTAGAATCTATAATTAGAGAAAGAAAATTATTTTTAGTGGTCCTGCAGGCTTACTTGAAGTGTATGCTCCCCCAAATAAGACCTATCAAAGTTGCATGAGTATTGGGGTTTCTTATAAGCTTCTTCCCCACATTTAAGAGAATGCTCATGGTTTTGACTTTCCTTGTTGTTCTGGATCCATTTCTCACTTCCTCCTCTTCCTCTTTTGTTTGAGCTTCTTGGGGGGCTTCTACCCCTACTTTAAAACAGTAATCATAGCACAAGTTTTATTAATATGAATTTATATATAAAAAAAAAAAAAAAACACAAACCAAGATGTATATTATATGCATTATTATGTTACATGATAAATTTCATGTGGAAGTATGTATATACTAACCTGATGCATAGACAAATACCAGAACAATAATTCACTTACAACCTACTCTATTCTAGTACCTTGACATACATTTGTTGATGCTATGTTAGTACTTAACCAAAAACACTTGGGGGAAGATTCTAATTGATACACATGCAATTGAAGTCAAGAGAAGAAAGAGATAAATTTGGTTGTGTAGAGGACTGGTGTGATTTATCTTTGGTAACCAAAGTTGAATGAACAAGAATTGAAATGGTTCAACTATTCATGTTCAGGGAGTTTAAATTGGAATTCAGGCTAGAGGGTTTCTTGCCTCTAATGTCTTTTATATTTTGTATATAGGTTATGCTTTGAATTAAGTGCAAATTCTGAATGCGTACCTGGGTCATCTAATGGTGGTGCCATGGGGGCTGCCCTTGTGGCATTGAGCTCAAACAGAAACAACAATAGATTGTACCAAATTAGGCTTTGTAAGACAATTATTTGGTCAAGGAGCACAATTGCTTGATCCCCATACATGGCCTTCAATAGTGGACGTCCCAGAAATAAAGTGTTAGGCAGTGTTGCCAGAGACAGACCAGTTATGATCCAATTTAAGTTTCCTCCAGGGCTGACTTTACTAATTGCTGTCAATACCAAAAAGGCAAGTAGTTTCTGCAAAGAGTCGGCCAGTATGAGTCTAAGGTTCATTTTGTAGGGGTCGTTTCCGGAGATTATTTGGAATGACAATAGTGGAACTGAGAATTGTGCCACGAACTTGTTTATCCCTGAACATTGATCTGGTGTGAAAAGCTTCCACCATTTCACAGAGATATAGGCTATTATCATCACAACATATAATGGAACTGTGGCTGCCACAACATGATAGACTTCAGCTAGGGAAATCATGATGCTTGGTGGTTGTAGGACTGAAAAGATATCTGTTGGGAATGAATTCTTGATAATGTAGCTGTTTTATGCACTCTTAGTTGCTTTGATAAACCATGAAAAGTTGAGGTGGGAATTCCTGTTTTAGCAGAAGCCTCCTTAAAGGTTTTCTTGTTTCCCAGAATGCCCTTATGCTGTCATTATTTGTGTCTGGATGTAAGCATAGTTATGGCCTTTTTACATAGGTGTCTTTAATTGTTGCATATACGTTTTTTGATGCATACTAATCTACTTTTAACATATATTTCTTTGCCTGTTGTGATTGTTAAGTGTCAGTGATGGACTGTTTCGAATCTAAATATCGGGGTATTTTTGTCATCATGAGTTGAAAAGATTGATTCCATGTTCATGTGTTCTTGTTCTTTTAGCTGAGTGGTTTTTCTTTAGCCAAAAGAGAAATCTATAGACTATAGGCTGACAAGGTAAATCTAAACCTTTTGCCTCTTAGGCTATAAGCCTACAATACAGCATATATTTAACTTTTTCTTTATCTTTGGCTTCCCTTATTTTGATTTTTGACCATGCATAGTGCATACCTCTGTTCCTTTCTAATATTCTTTTATAGGCGTGCAAAATTCTTGTATTTTTAAGCATTCAAGCTGAATATATTTTGTATGTTTGTTTAGATCATAAAAGAATTGCATTTTATTTTTGTTTTGATTATATAGTCTGACTGCCCAATTCCTTGTCCGAAGAATAAAGTGTAAATGACCAATACACCCTTTCTTGATTATATTGAAAAGTTTGTGTGTACTCAGGTATTTAAACTTATGATTTTGATTGTTTTTGGATCCTTATTTTGAGGTTTTTCAGTAGTAAAGAGGAATAAAGAGTGAATTGCTAGAGAAGTAATCAAAGTTTATAACAGTGCTAAGGAAGTCTTTTTTTTTTTTCCACATTTGGTCAAAAGTGTGAGAATAAGTGTTCAATAGAATTTGCTTTTTACAATTTTTTCCAAAAATAAAAACTTAGTGTTTTCCTTTCTTCAACTTGTGTTCTGTAAGACCAAAAATAAAATTCATCAAATGTATTCAATATCAATGAGCATCATAAGATTAACAAAATTCATGACTGTTTTATTAGGGAAAATCATAAATCTTTTTAGTCTCAAATCTCAATATCACTACTAGTGACTTAGCCAAGAATTGTACACATGGCCAATGGGGGCTTGGCTCAGCTGGTAAGGGTCGGATATTTCATCTAACTCATCTAGGTTTGAGTCCCGCTACCAGCAAGAGTCCATTGGTGGGCATCCATACGGGTTGGCCCAAGGGTTTTAACCTTAGCGCCTTGCCCGGGGGCTAGCATAACATAGTGAACCCCTATTTTTCTTTACCAAAAAAGAAAAAAAGAAAAAAATTGTACACATGAAACTGAACTATTCTGATGTTAGTTTACTGATGCTATGGTGCCAGGGAAGTTCAATATGAACTTTTTTTCTCCCTCATAAAAAAAGGAGGGGAGAGGGGGAGACTAGTTATGGAGTGACCATGGTAGCTACTCAATATAAACATTAACGTTCAATAATAGATGATATATCATTCTTCTAGCCTATAGAATATAGAAATGCATGTTAGGCTCACACCACTTAAAGTTTCAGAAGCCACAATTTCAAGCTCAAGTATATATGTTCCTGAAAAGTGTCTGTACCGCTTGCTAAGCCATGTGGCTTTAACAGAATTCTTGCAGGGCTGCAACCAAAGCCAGCTTTAATGTAACTTTAAAAGGTTTTAACCTCACTTCTTTGGTATCCAATAACCATTCTGAGGCATATATATTGAAGACTTTTGCTACTGGAAATTACCATGGGGTATGATTGTGTTAAGATTGATTGATTCTGATCACAACAAGAGCTTATATTGCGAGGGAAGAGCAACAAATTAAATGTGACCCAAATTATCTTAAATGTTGATTGTATTGTCATTGCATTGAATTTTTTTTTTTTTTTTTTTTTTTTCAGGTCAATATTATTTTTGAGCCTATTCTTACTTTTGATGGGCATCTTCCTAGCTACTTGTGTATTCATGAGAAAGGAATATATTCCAAGTTTTCAAAATTTGAACCGGCATATGCTTGTCCAAGCAAATTGGATGCTACTGCGTATGTAATAAGGTGGCAAGTCATGACTGGAACAATATCAATTTTACATGGAGTCACCATTAAAAATCATTTTTTATTACCCACTAATCACAACACAGCATGCTAGTAGTTGTGAAAATTTTTGTATCCTTAAAGGGTAAACTAATTTGTCATCCTGGTCCATGCATAATCCAATGCTCCATATGAATCTTAGACAGGCACAGGATCAAGTAAACCATTCTTTCAAGTACTCAACTATTTGCGAGTTTTAGGGAGGCCTTCAGAGCTTAAGGGTCAAAACACCTATAATTATGTTGTTATCAGTTAAAATATATTGAATTCTAAAACTCCTTTACTAAAAAAGCATGGAATCATGCATGCCTACAACTCTACAAGAACATCTAGACTCTCTTTTCTACCACAGTTCTGTAAATTGAAGAAAAGAATGTTTTGGTACACTTTTGATGTAATAGAAAGGCTATTTATTGCTACATGTCATTGCACGAGATTGACTAGCTCAGCTTCTTGATCTGAAAGCCATTCCTCTCCCATCTTTATTTTAATTGTAGTAATAAGCTCAACACTACATTCCTTTCCCACCCCATGAAAATGCTAGTGTTATGTACTTTTCCAATACGTGTCTCTTAAGTGGGAACTAGATTTCGTAGCTTTCTATTTTGATTGTTCGTAGTGTCAAAGCATCTTACTATGAAAATTAAGCTAGCTTTACCAAAAGAAATGAAATAAAAAATTAAGCTAGTAAGAGAAAAGGTCCAACTAATAAATATACCAATAATGGAGGGGCTTATAAGTCACATATTGGATAATACTAATAGTAACAAAGTGAGTGATTAGTTAGAATAATGTTGACATAACCCAACTCATTAGTTTAAGTTTTCAGATCGGATATTTTAATTAACACAAAGTTTGTAATGCTTTTAACGATTTTGAGAGGGAAAGATCATTTTGAAGAAAGTATAATTATGGTGTTATAATGTTACAAATTGCAAACAATGGACAAAATTTTGTCTGATAACTCAACCCCCTTTAAACTATTTTTTTTTTTTGCAAGCTCAGAATAAAAAATAACAGAGTTGCATCAAGCTGATATTCTTAGTGTCATGATAATAAAGTGATAAGAAAGGAAAATGCAATTTCATAGACCATACTCAGTTACCAAGATTTTTTTGTTTTTGTTTATAAATTGTTTTAGATTGGCTTAGAATTTTTGTAATTGATCAAAGTGCCAATGGTGTGGCTGCTGGCAACTTGGTCTGCTTGTTTCTTTCTATTATCGAATTTCTTATTCAGTTAAACAGCAACACCACCAACAACTAAGTCTTAATTGATTTGATCGCAACATGTTGTGAGAAAAGGACCTCGTGAAGTTGTTTCATAAGATAATTTTTCATAACAGAGATACACATTGTCTGCTTGAGTGCACCTCCGATTAGATTCAAAGGTTGTGAGGTCTTTTCTTTGGGGGACAATTTAGAAAAGCTTGTGCTTAACATCGAAGTTTGGTGCTTCATACACCAGCAAACGTCGTCTCCATATACAAGACTGGTCGGAGAGACATGTGCCCATGAAAGCACATATTCTATTACAAAAAAAAGTAGGCTTCAAAAGTTTTACACACAAGATGCTTAATGTTATCAAGAGATAATGGCCATGGGGCTTGAAAATCCTCTAGCGATCGATCAAAGATAGCAAGTTGAAACCCTCTATGCTTAACTAAATAGTATGCACTTGCTTTATGACAAAGGAATAAATAACATAACATCAACTAAATGATACATTGAGTTTGATATCCTCTATGAAATAAAAACATTCATCAAATTTGTTGTACGATTCCTTTGGATTGCTAAATGATTTACTCTAGAATTATCGGTAATGCTTGGGGTTTTTTTTTTTTTTTTTTTTTTTTTTTTTTTTTTTTTTTGGGTCATTAACTTGGGGAGGTTTAATGTGTTAGGACTTAGGACTTTATATCGTTAGGACTTTATATCGTTTATTCCAAATAGTGCCGGCTCTATGGGTGAGCTAAATAGGCAACCGTCTAAGGCCCTCAATGAAAAAAGACCCTAAATTTTTACCAATAGAGATATTCCTGTACCAATAGAAGTATTAATCAAGCCCTAAATATTAACCAATAAATAAAAAGTAGTTGTTTTTTATCAAAGAAAAACTAGTTAAAGAAAATATTTTCATTGGATGTGTCAATCATTTAATCTCTCACACATAAATGTTAAAACTTAAAAGAACTCATTAATCTTACACTAGTAAATAAATTTATACTCAAATTCTATTTAGAAATATCAAATAAATAACTTTATTAAAATTTTCAATCATAATTTTTTAGTATTTGGTTACTTTATTCAATGAATAGTGTTTATTTTAGTTGTATAGTCATTGAATAATGCGATGGGTTCGTTTTAATTTGTAATTTTTTTTCTAAAAAAATAGATTTTAAATGAAAAAAAAAAAAAACAAAAGTTAAATAAATATTCTATTAATATTCAAAGTATAAGAATAGACTCACTTGAAGTTGTCGCCTTAGACCCCACAATACCTTGAGTTGGCCCTGATTCCAAAGGCACCAATGACGTACTATACGTATTGATATTTGAGAGGATATAAAATTTGAGAGCATGCAGTCACATCCGGTATTGTAAATTTTAGTGAAATTTTAAAGTAAAAATTATTTTAAGAAAAAAAAAATGAACTACCTACTTTTCAAATACACCTTACAACTCATTCTTTATTTTTTTATACATCCAATTCAAATATTCATCCTAAATTCATTTTTTTAAATTTAATTTTTGAGAGAGAGAATAAAAGTTTACAAAAGCTATAGTGCTCCCTAAATTTGTTGACCATTGTAATGCTTACAAAAATTTGTATAGTATTTAATAGCCAGTTTTGAAATTGGAGTCCCCCATCGTGCATACATACTTGCTTAATTTGAGCTTTATTAACAACTAATCGCAGATTCACACGATGCGTGAAAATAAATAATTATTTTGTATTGTAATATAATGTATAATTTTTTCTCTAAAATTTGTTGAAGATAATTTGTTCTCTCTAAAAAATAAATTGTTTCTATTTGGTCCAATTAGGTCTACTTCGGTCCCATTTGATCCAATTAGGTCTACTTCGGTCCACTTGGTTAATTTCGGTCCCCTTAAGTCCATTTTAGACTAATTGGACTATAAATTGATTCTTTTTGTAGGTTGCATTTTCAAGTTTAACTCAAAAATTCATTTTTTTCTCTTAAATTTTGGGTTGAAAAGTATGATTTATTTTATTTGGGCTAAACTTTTTAGTTTTGAGTTAAAAAATACAAAGAAAATAGACATTATAAATTAGAAATATGAGCCCTAAAAATCTAGTAAAAATGATAAATATTCAAAAGTCTGATTCAGTCCATTTTGGTTCTATTCGGTCCATTCTGCTTTCTTCAATCCAATTTAGTCATATTTGGTCAATTCTATTCACTTTGGTCATATTCAGTCCACTTTGATCCTATTTGATCCACTTTGGTTCTATTTGGTCCTATTAGGTCCACTTTGGACCTATTCGGGACATTTGGTATGATTTGGTCCTAATCAGTCCATTTTGTCCACTTTGGTTCTATTTGGTCCATTTAGTCCACTTTGGTCCTATTCAGTCTACATTGGTCCACTTTGGTCATATACTCCTATTTAGTCCACATTGGTCTTATTTGGTCCCGTTCGGTCCATTCTGTCCACTTTCGTCCATTGGTTCACTTCGGTCCATTTAGTCCACTTTGGTCCTATTCAGTCCACATTAGTCCACTTTGGTCATATACTCCTATTTAGTCAACATTGGTCTTATTCGGTCCCGTTCGGTCCATTCTGTCCACTTTGGTCCTAATTTTTCATTGGTTCATATTCAGTCCACTTTGGTCTTTTTCGGTCCATTTGGTCCACCTTGTTCCTATTCGGTTCATTCGGTCCACTTCGGTCTATTTTGGTCCACTTCAATATATTTTTTAGCACTTACATAATGGGAAAAAATATGTTTGGTTTGAAAGCACCTATTCTAAATCCAAATTTATTAAAAAATGTGTATAAATCTCAAACTCTTAATATCTAAAGTCTTAAGTATAATATTTATTATTGCTATGCTTTTTTTGAGTCACATTAACATATTATTTTAGTCCACTTTAGTATGGCTAAATTTAAGTTAAAGCCCTTCTAAAAATAAATGCTATGAATATAAAATATAATCTTTAGGGCAGTTATTCATTTGTTATAACATCGATACTTTTAAATGAATTGCATGAGGTTGATTATGTATTTAAGCAAATATATATATATATATATATATATATATATATATTTATATATATGTATGTATGTATGTATGTATGTATAATTTATATTTAAATAAATTATTCAACTTATTCATTTTCTAAAAAGAGACTATCATGGTAATCAAAACTCATATCAAAATTATTTTAAGTATGTACAATTTATTCTCTAAATTTTATTGTAGAGAGAAAGAGGCTACTTGTGATGAGGAACTAAAAAAATACAATACCAAAACGTATGAACCCAAAATAGAGTTTTAAAAATCACAATGATTCATCAATATAAAGTAGAATCGCAATAAAGAATTTAAAAGAGAGAGAGAGAGAGAGAGAATAATCACTCTTTCAAGAGAGAATGTGAGTGAGAATAATAAGAAATTTATAGAAAATAATATGAGAAGAAAAAAAAAAGTAATAAACACCAAATTATCCAAGTCATGTTATGTTATGATAATATCTATGAAATCAAAGAGAATAAAAAAAGATAAAAACTTAAAAACACAAAGCTTAGTCACACCAACTCAAAGTAGAGTTCCAAATAATACAAAAATTCATCAACCTAAAGTAGAGATGCAAGAAGAATAAAATCGACCAAAAATGCGAAAAAAAATCTTGAGAGAGAAAAATAACCTTTTATGTGTGGGAAAACTATGTATAGAATGAGAAAGAGAATTGTAAATTTATAGTAAGAGGAGAGGAATAAGAAAAGAAAAGAAAAATAAAATAAAGTAAGATAAATGGATAAAAGAAAATTGATATTAAGGTAGATAGCAGTGAGGGGATGAAAATATAAAAGAGAGGGAAAAAGTTTGAGAACGTAAAATAATAAGTTGAGAAATTAATAAGGAAAAAAAAAGAGTTAAAAAAAAGAGAGAATGTTGAAAATGGGTGGATGATGTGGTTGTTGATGTGGCTTAATAAGAGTGTAACAACAATAAATGTTCCGTTTCAACTTTTAAATATATATATATATTACAAGAAATTTTTAATTGTGACTAGACTAACCCTTAAAGAATATAGTGTAAATACGGTTAGCTATTTTCCTTAGGTCGTTACAAATGGTACCATAGGTCCACAGCAACTAACAAGGCCAAATCTAGCCATATTCTGGGGTGGGCCTTTTTTTGTTTTTTTTTTTCAACTGCTTACAAGGATGTAAAATATATATATATATATATATATATATTTTAATGAGGAAAGTGAGACAAAAAGGTAGAGAGGAAAGAGAGATGGAAGAGAAGAGAGAGAAACTGATTTTTTTTTTATATTATTTGTTGGTATAGTCACTATAAAAAAATTGACCTGTCCCAGCATTTTTTTCTCGGCGTTTTTACAAACCACCGTAATAGATAACCCTAGTTTATATTATTTTAATAAGTTGTATGTAAAAATAGAAACTGAAATGTTGGATGAGTTATAAAATAAAATAGTAAAATAAATAAAGTAAATTTTGAGCATGTAAAATAAACACTTTTTTTATCCGCAGATGCTAGTGCTTTGATGAGGACGTTAAACGGAGAGATTGTGATGTTAAGTGGGCCCTTTGGTGTTTCTTTTTTTTTTCAATATACTTGACTAAAATACAAGGCTCGTCAATTTGGCTAAAAAGTTGTTCCGAATATTATATTTTTCCAAAGAGTTGGGTGTTAATGCTCTAACATTTTTCGTTTTTCTAGTCATTTTGACATATTGCTGTCCTAAGCCAATTATTATAATTACTAATATAATTATTATTGATAATTAGATAATTACAACAAAAATGAGGATTTAAATCTTAAATGTTTCTGTTAGAAATGCCAAAAGGGGCTAGTTGAAATATAAAACTCTTGACATCCCAACCCAATTAAATGGTGGATAATTTTGGCCAAATATTTAATTATCTATGAACTCCATGTTGGATCGTAATAAATTTATACATATTTGTGGTTCTTTAAAGGGGCACCTATAAGATGTATTAATTATCACATTTTGGTATTCCACCAATCATGATATAATATGGTATGTACTAGATTGTTTTTCATGTTAAACTTTAGTGTATATATATATATTTTTTTGAGAAAAGTTAAACTTTAGTATATAATTTCATAAGAAAAGTAAAAAGAATATATTACAAGTTATAATTAGTTGAATATAAAATAGAACACAAAATTTTGTATTAGCAGCATTTATATTGGCTCCAGAAGGACCAGAACCATCAGAGTCCTTAACAAGTCTTTGGACTTTGGGTGTATCATGTATGTTTTATTTCTCTATTCTTCTTTTAAGCGTGTCTTTGACGATTGAAGCACAAGGAATAACTGGTACGAGTATTTCTTCAAGTCAAGCGCCATGCGTATGGATGAACCATTGCGGCCTCCACGGTTGCTTATGAGCATTCTAGATGTGTCAATAACAAAGTGGTATTGACTTGAATTTGGAAAATACAGATCGGTAAAGACTTGAATTTCATTTTGCATAGTACAGGTTACAAACCATAAAGAAAAATCGATACAACGCAGAGAAGATTTTTAAGGTATTGTTATTGTAATACGCAACTCTCTCACACACACACATATAATTTTTATTTATTTATTTTTTCCATGGATGTTCATCAAACAATATGGTTCTCAAGTCTCAAACTGAACAAAAGCACTTCCTAATTAAGTTTCATTCTCCCCACCAGTATAAATTTCTTGGTTCCTCAGCAACCATAGTGAAACTGCATGTAAGGGGTTCATTTTTGGTTTCTTATGAGAAAGAAATTCTTGAGACACCCATTTCATTGTTGGTCGAGACTTTGGTTTGGAACGTAAGCACGCAAATGCAATTGTAGCAACAAGGAAAACATCTTGTGCAACCAGACGGTTTGGAGGTGGGAGACGTTGGTCTAAAATTTCATTTAGCATCACATTTTTAGGTGACGATGATGATAATGAAGTCAAGAGTTCACCTGGATGTCTTCCCATTAATATTTCTAGTGCCACCACACCAAAACTATAAATATCACATTTTTCAGTCACCACCATAGTATATGCCAATTCTGCATAGAAAGGAAGAAAATAAACAGTAAAAATGTATTACAAAATGTAATGCCTTTTGTTTTCCCTTAATTTATATTTTTAACTATTTCCATTGTACTCTTTTTTTTTGAAGAGATTAATCAACATATAAAAATAATGGAAGTGATTATTTGTTACCATGCATATATGGTTCGGCTTGTATAACAAATTAACAATAAAGTAAGTTAAGTAGCTTGATTATAAAGATAACTCATGGCTACTTTTTTTAAATAATAGGTAATTAAGGTATATTTTGAAAAGAGTAATTCACCTGGAGCAATATAACCATAAGTCCCAGCAAGTAAAGTTTGATTGGAGGAATTAGGATCAAGAAGTCTAGCCGTGCCAAAATCAGCAACAAAAGCCTCTAACTCAGAGTTCAATAGAATATTGTTGCTACTTATATCTCGATGAACAATTACTTGGACACATTCATGATGCATGTAAGATAAGGCATGTGCTATACTTTTGATGACATTCATCCTTTTCATCCAATCCAATTCCATAGCATCAAAATCATTGCTTAGGACAAAAAACAAGCTTCCCATTTCCATGTACTCATAGACCAAAAACATGCATCTTTTATGCAAACAGTAGCCATAAAGTTTAACAATATTTCTATGCCGAATTTCTGTTAGCATTTTGACCTCGTTTTTGAAACTCTTGTCAAAAGTTGGGTCCTCAGCTTCTAAGCGATGAAGTTTCTTTAAGGCAACCACTTTACCATTTGGCAATTGTGCTTTGTAAACACTACCATAACCGCCTGTTCCAATACAATATCTAATGTCGAAGTCCTCTGTTGCTTCAATGATGTCTTCATATGCAATTTTTCCGTCATAATTCCATATTGAGAACAAGTCCCCATTCTTTGTTTCCTGTGATTGCTCAAATTTTGGTTTCCTAGTCCCACATCGAAAGAGGAAAAAACACCCAAGAATTAAAAACCCAGGCAAAGAGCCAAGTGGAACTAAAAACTTTATTTGTTTGAAAATTGATCTATTATTGTTTGGTGAAGATGGAAGGGAAGGAGGGAAACCTTTGATATCACTGTATAAATCTTTGTTGCCGATGAATATGTAAGTTGTATAACCTAAGTAGCCATTTGGGATCTGACCGTGCAAAGAATTGTATGAAAAGTTTATTTCTTTTATGGAATTTGAAAAATCAGGAATGTTTCCAATAAGATAATTGTAGCTGAGATCTAAGATCTCTATACAATGTGAATCTCCTAGTTCAATTGGAATCTCTCCAGTGATATTGTTATTATTGAGGAACAAGTAACTCAAATTCTTCAAATTGCCAATTTCTGGGGGAATGGAACCATTGATTTGGTTCAAATCAAGAGACATATGGACCAAATTGGTTAGACGGCCAAAAGACGAAGGGATCAGACCAATGAGCTTGTTATCATTAAGGTATAAGTCATTCAAATTCTTCATGTTGCCTATTTCTAGAGGAATAGAACCATTGATTTGGTTTGAAGAAAGAGATAAGAAGGCCAAATTGGTTAGATGACCTAGAGACGAAGGGATTGGACCAATGAGCTTATTTTGTTGTAGGTCCAAATTTAATAGATTCTTTAACAATCCAATTTCAGAAGGAATAGAACTGTTGATTTCATTAAAAGACAAATCCAGATTGGAAAGATTGGTTAAAAGGCCAAGAGTTGGAGGGATTGGTCCACTAAATTTGTTATTACTCAGACTTAGAACAAGAAGATTCTTTAAATTTCCCAATTCTTTAGAGATGGAACCACTTATTAGATTAGAAGAAATGTTAAAGGTCACTAATTGAGTGAGCTTTGCAAGTGAAAGAGGCAAGTCACTAATAAGATTATTATGGGATAGATCAAGGTAGGTGAGTTTCGAAAGGGTGCCTATCTCTAATGGAATCCTCCCCGAGAGCCGAGTGTTTGAAAGATTAAGACTGAATAAATTTGGAAAGGAAGAGAAGTTGAATTTACTTATCTTATATCCCAGTCGAAACCATGCCAAGTCAATCTTGGCGACGCTTCCGCCGTCATTGCATATGATTCCATACCACCGGCAAAGACTTGAGGTATCGTTGGAATATTCACTCCACCATCCACTCTCCAGTATAGCCTTTGCTTCTAGTTCTAGCGCTGATGATTTAGATGCGGCCACAAAGGACATAGTTGTGGCATGCATGAAGATACAAAGAACCCATAATGCTACTATGCGAATGGAAATGGAGACAGAGGGAGCCATGTTAAAAAAAGAAAAACTGTGTATGATTGATGAGTTCAATGAACAAATGGTTGATTGTTATATATATATATATATATATATATATATATATATTCAGGACTCAAAAGTCTCAACACACCTTAATAATTGAAACACGGAATTGATCAGACCCAAGACTTTGAAAGTCACTTACATGAGTGTATCGCAGGATTCTCCCGCAATCATCGCTGAAATTTCTCTTCGAAACTTCCTACTAAATTCCTAATGCAATTTGAAGTCAATATTTCCGCAATTCATTGTCGTTGGTTGTATTTTTTTTTTTGAGAAGACCGCTGCCGTTAGTTGACTGTTAATCCAGATTTATCTGGAAGACTTATTGAGAAGGGTGCAGTTTGGTGGATTGAGATAAGGCACATGATGCCCCATCAAAAAGAAAAAAGAAAAAACAAGGAACATGATGCAATTACTATCTATGGTTGAGATTAGTTGAAAGTTGCGAAAAGCAACTTTCAATCTCAACTATTGATTAAAAAACTTTAGAAAAGTAAAAAGTAAAAGTTTAAAAAGTAAAATGTAAAAATTTTTTTTGAGGGAGAGGAGGTATTGCACCATATCCTAATCCCAGTTTGGCTTTCGACTCATTGCAAAGAAGCTGACTACTGCTGTCACATGGTCCATATTGTTGTGCATATATAAGGTCCACCAATCCGCAAACCCACATGGTTAAGTCTTATCGTTCCAAGTCTACTACATATTGAACGAAGAGCTCACGAGTCACAACTTAGGAACATTAATTATGTATTTTTATTTATTTTTTAATGAGTTATAAAAATTTTATTATACAGAACTATGGCTTTCTACAGATTAAGACATATTGGGTTTGGGTTCAACCCTCAATCGACTTGACTTGATCAAGTGGTGTAAAAATAAACCGGCCATCGGCCGCTACTAACCAGGGGTTCAATCAATTTTGGCTCAGGTGAACGACGATCGGTTTTGGATGAAATTGAGGAAGCAACGACAGTGAGCTTGTGCTAGATATCAATGAAAGTTTGATGGATCTCAAAGAGATCTAGACGAATTTGATGTTGAGAGAGATATAAGAGGATGAAGGTTAGGGGGATGGCAGTTTCTAGCGAGTGTGGATTTCGTCGGTTCTGTTTCCGTCGGGTTTCAAAACCTAAAACTGCCTTTTGACCTGCACCCCTTTGTTTTTGATGTTAGAGACCCGCCATCGACCGCTAGCTACTTGGATCGAGTTAATTTTGGTTCGGGTCGTGTAGGGTCAGGTGGTTTTGTCGAGTTGTTGGTTGGTTTGGACAGCCCTACATAGAACTTACAAAATGATGTGTCATCATTTAGAGTGAGACAATGATTGTCAAAAAATTAAAGATGGACATAATAATGGAAATAGACATAAGTTCCAAAATGAAATGTTTTCATATGTTTGACACTTTAATTGACAAAATAAAAAATTTTAGATGTAATTTGAAACATGATATAAAATTTGAGATTTTATATAATTTCCTCAAAGAATTAAAGGATCCATTGGTTTTTGTCCCAATAACTTCTTTTAAAAAGCTTTTTAACATGTTTTATCGAGGAAAAAATCGTTTTTTTTTTTATAGCATTTTTATGCCAAAAAAAAGTTGAAAAAGGCTCAAACAAGATTATTATCAATGTGGAGGTAGTATGTGTGGAACCCATACATTGTGAGAAAGATATTCCATGCATTTGATACGGAATATCCATTTTTATACGAGTGAGTCAGTTCTTATAGCGTGAGGTACGTAGTATGTGCGGGACCCATACACTGTGAGAAAGATATTCCATGCATTTGATATGTAAAATCCATTTTCATGAGTGAGTCCATTTTTATAGTATCTTCTCCTCTTGTTTTATTAATAAAGAGTATAAAGACCCAATGGATTTCAAAAGCAAAAGACTAAAATACAAAACTCATCATTTATGCTTTATTAGAATTTATTTTAGTTATCTAACTTTGCTTTCGTTCATTTCAGTATTCTAAATTTCAAGTTTATTCAATTAACAAGGCATCTCCATCAACTTTTGTTAAATGTTGCAGTTAATTGTTTAAATTCTTCATGTAGCCTATTTCTAGAGGAATAGAACCATTGATTTGGTTTGAAGAAAGAGAGGCCAAATTGGTTAGATGACCTAGAGACGATTGGACTGGTGAGCTTGTTTTGTTGTGCGTCCAGATTGGAAAGATTGGTTAAAAATACAAGAGCTAAAGGGATCGATCCACTGAATTTGTTATTACTTAGACTTAAATCAAGATGATTTTTTAAATTCCACAATTCTTTCGGGATGGAACCACTGATTATATTAAAAGAAATGTTAAAGGTCACTAATTGAGTGAGGTTTGCAAGTGAAATAGGCAACTCACCAGTAAGATTATTATGGGATAGATCAAGGTAGGTGAATTTAAAAAGGGTGCCTACCTCAAATGGGATCCTCCCCGAGAGCCGAGTGTACTAGTGTATGGAAAATTAAGACTGACTAAATTTGGAAAGGAAGAGAAGTTGAATTTACTTGTCTTATTTCCTAGATGGAACCATGCCAAGTCATTACATATGATTCCATCCCAGTTGCAACTACTTGAGGTATCGTTGGAATATTCATTCAACCACCCACTCTCCAGTAGTAAGCCTTTTATTCCAGTTCTAGTGCTGATGATTGAGATGCAGCCACAAAGCCAAATGCTACTCTTAGTTGAGCCCATAATGCTACTCTCAGAATGGAAATGGAGAGAGAAGGAGCCATGTTATAAAGTCTATGATTGATGCGTGCAAGCAAGAACAAATGGTTGATAGTTATATTCATCAATCCATGGTTGATGAGTGTTCTACTTTTTCTTTTCCTCACCGCAAGACTTCCTCGAAATCTTAGTTGAAATTTTTCTTCGAATCTTACTGCTAAATGGTAATGCAATTGAAGTCAACATTTCCAGTCTACTATCGTTGTTTGAGTACTGTTAGCTCCAGCTCGGTCTAAAAGATTTGCTGTGAAGCGTGTAATTAGGATTTAGGACTCATTGCGAAGAATCTAACTAGTGCAATAAGCGAATCAGTATTGAGGCTCTTATATTTTGGAATCTCTCCAATTTGGAGAGAAAAAACGGGAGAAGAGGGGTTAATGGGAAATTATCCATTTACTGTCTCCTTTCACTTGTCTTTAACATTTTTTTTTTTGTTCTTATTAATTTTTAATATTTAGGGTTTATTTTTAGTAGATTTTTTTTTCCTGTAATAAGGATATGAGAGTAAATTTATTCAAATTACATTTTTTATCTTCTCATTTTTTTTAACCAAATAAAAAAGTTTTCAATATATTCACCTTCCATCTATAACCAAACATACATTAGAGAAAAGTAAATATCTTATTATATCCCCACTTTTCCATCCCCAAAACCAAACAATGCCTTATTATTCCAACAATCAATTACTATATGTTAATCCTTCTCTATTCTCTTATTCAACGTGTCTTTGGCTGTAGAAAATTAAACACAAGGAATAACTGGTACACGTATTTCTTCAAGTCAAGCACCAAGCATAAGGATGAGTCTCTGGCGACCTCCACGATTGCTTATGAGGATTCTAGATGTGTATCAGACTAATTATACTTCAATTTGCAAAATACAAATCGATAAAGAATTAAATTTTTTTTTTTGAGAAAGATAAAGAATTAAATTTCATGTTGTAAAACTGGTTACAAATCATAAAGAAAAATAGATACAGCACGTAGAAGATTTTTTTAGTTATTGCCATTGTAATACACAACGTACTTTTTTTTTCCTCATAGAAGTTCATCAAAAAATATGGTTGTCAACTGAACAACAAGCACTTCCTCGTTGAGTTTCATTCTCTTCAACCATATAAGTTTCTTAATTCCTTAGTAATTAACCATAGTGAAACTGAATGTAAGGGGTTCAGTTTTGGTTTCTTATGAGAGAGAAATTCTTGGGACACCCATTACATTGTTGGTGGAGACTTTGGTTTAGCATGTTAGAATGCAAATGCAATTGTAGCAACTAGAGGTGTGTGCGGGTCAGATTGGGCTAGTAAAAGCCAATATTTCTATCCAATCCACCACTAGTGGGTTTGCCACCGACCCACCAAAGTCTAAATTTGGTAGATTGGTTACAAATTTTGATGGTTTTAACTCGGCAGGTTAGGTAGGTTGGGCATGTTGACATTATTCTTTTGATAAACTACATAGTATATATACTTACATACAAGGATGACCAACATTGGTACCTAAAACTAACCGTATCAAAAATTACACGTGCACAACAGTATAACTAACTATACTATTAGAAACTAAATAACCTTTAGCTTTTCAATCTAATGTTACATGTCGTTTTGTATTTGTTTGCATCTTCAGTGGATTGTTTTGAGTTTGTAAGTATAGCTGGCTTTACATGTAATGTAATACCATAAAATTTTTTATAATATATAAAATGGATCAAAAGACAAAAATATTTTGTAGATTAATATACAAGAATATATGAGACCCAAATCAAAAAGACAAACAACATACTCAATAAAAATATAGATACAAACATTAAACAATAAAAGACAAAAAAAAAAAAAAAAAAACAATTACCTTTGTGGTTGTCTAGGAGAGTACGCAACTGAAGGAAGGTGAAAAATTGAGGTGATTAAATAGAAAAGGCTTCAATATTGGCAAAGCTGAAGGCTAACTACAGAATTTATGTAGTACATGGTTGAAGTGAGTTTAGGGTTTCAATGTTGACTTTTTATATTTTGTTTAAGGAATTGATTACTGATTAGTTATAAAAATTGATTAGGTGAATTGATTAACTTTCAATACAAAATATATGGTTAAAATTTTTGAACTAATGTATATTTTTCTATTTATATATAATTAAGTGGGTGGGTCATGTTGTAGTGGGTTGGCAATATTTCAATCCATTACCCAAGCCAATATGTTATGTTGGGGGTCTAACCCAAGGTGGTTGATATCATACCGTACCGGCTGGTACGACTGGTATTTACCATTCTGGCACGTGCACGGGTATCGAAATGCAGCTATTTCATACTAGCCGGTACAGAGAAAAAAGCCTTTTTTTTTTTTTTTTTAGTTTTGTAATTTTTGAAATTTTGTAAGGGCCGAATGATAACTTATTTGTATTAACTTAATTGTATTATTTTTTTTCTTAGTATGCAATGAACAATTAAGCTTTTTGTTTTTTATATTATGTTTTTTTTTTTTAGTTGATGCTAAAGACTAAAACCATGAATACTTTTTTTTGAATTGAGGTAATGTTTTATGGTAAATTTTTATTTTTATTATTGTGAGAGACCGCGCCCCCGACCCTTTTTTTGGGTGTTAGGCCAAATCCACGTGAATGGGTGGAGTCGTGTTATTGCCTCTCAAAATGGAGGTTCTACTGATTATATTTTCCCCTTTAGATTAAGGGTTTTACAATGGAGTTGCCACTTATTTAATCATTGGAATAAATAAGAAAACCAAAATTGAAAAATTCATCATTTTATTGATTTGCAAATGAATTTATATTGATCATAAGAAATTATGTACATGGCTTTGGTCCTAGATACAATCTAAGATAAAGTACATGGCTTTGTTTCCTAGTTACAATCTAGAAATTGAAAATTACAAGGATAACCTTTGATCTAAGCTCGGATGCTATGTTACAAGGTGGGCAGGTGTTAGGCACCCATCTTTCCCAGTGAAACCAGTCTTCTAGATTATGGTAGCCAATATTCATATCATATCATCTAATATGTCAATCAATTTGCATGTTGAATTTAATGTGTGTGCATGTGATAAACTCTAATTCAATTTATTAAACATTGCATTTGGATTGAAAAATAAATTCTAGTGAATGTGTGTAGATGGTGATATCCTAGATTCAAGGATTTGAGAGAATTATGAAACAAACATGTTTTTCATATTTTTGTTATGGATTTAAGATCAAAGCTAGTGTTATGCATGAACATGTGATGAAAAACCAAGAACATGTGAAGAACACATAAGAACATTTAAGAACATTCAAACATATTCAAAGAATTTAAATAAACGCTAGCATGCTCTAATCTTAAATTAACGTTATAGTAACATGAAAAACGAGTTAAGGATAGAGGTTATACTTGCATGCAAGATCCACATTGTCACACCCCAAACCCCAAAGGGTCCAAAGCATGAGAAAGACATCTCAAAGTACCTGTAGATTTTTTTTTTCTTTCTTTCCTTTTTGACCATCCAATCCACCAAAAATTATATCAAGTACTAATATCAAGAATTATCATAATAATTACATTGAATATACTCTCAAAGTAAGTCAGAGTTCTAAGCAATAATTACAAAGACCATTGGCCACAAAAGAATAGAGGTCTGAAAAATTAATTACATATCATCAGTTTGTCCCATTAGTGGGAATAAAGTCACAAACACTATAATACATAAAAGAATGAGTCAAGCCTACTCTAAGATGTACAACATCTAATATCTCCATTACAAAAGTTCAGCCTCCATCAATAGTTAGCCTAACTACCATTAGCCACCAAAAAACTGTTTCAAAGATTGTTGCCTACTCTGAAAAGTTTATAAAATAATCGAATGAGACAGAGCCCAGTAAGTAGCATAATTAATGGGGGTGGGAGAATTGCAAGTTTCATCTTCAATAATAATAATATGACAAGAATGATTTAATAATGAAACACAAAGTTTCTCAAAGTAAATACCTTGAAACTATACATTATAATTTGTGAGCATCAACGATATAATTTCCAAAGCCATAATATCTAGCATAAGATAAATGATCACAAATCTACTATACTACCACATAGACCGGTCAGGGGATCCACCCATTCACAACTAGCATGATTATGTCCTCTCTGGTATGCAGACTCTTGGCCCCATGGACAGCAACCTCACTCATACTCTCAAGGTTTTTCTCTCCCCCCATGGGCAGCAAAGAGAGTGTGTCAAATAGGACCTCTCTTGCATGTAGTCTCTTGGCCCCATGGGCAGCAGCCTCACCACACACAATCAAGGAACCTCTTCCCCCCATGGACAGCAGGGAAGAACGCGTCATCCAAAGTAAAAGGGCATTGACTAGGATTTGATTCCATTGTCACAAAGACTACGGAAACCAAATCGGGGGTGATCACCAGGAAATCACACATGACATAGTGTCAAAACCACATAAAGCTCACAATATACATTTCCTTTCAAATATATAGTTTATAACCAGATAGTTTCAGAAAAACCTTAAATAATTTAACTTCCACAAAGTTTGTAAGGTTTTCAACTTCATTCTTGTCAAAAGATTCTCTAACAATTTCCCACATAACAAGACAAGATAAGCATCTTTAAATTTTCTAATATACCATAAAATCTAAGATTTTCTTATCAAAGATTAAATAAAAGATGCTAATTTTTCCATATCAACAATTCATGCATTTCCCCAAATGCAATACCAAATATGATGCACTTTTAATATATAATAATATATAATAGGGTCACAACACAATACTTTTAAGAAAACATATATCCACATATAATTTTCCAAAATGTGTTTGACCCAAAATCAACATTTATGCAACATAGTTATATTTCAAAAATCCCATTAAAAAGCTATTTACCTCGCAACCGCAAAATTCCTAATTCTCCAAGCTCCAAGGAGATTAACTAGAACCTATACAATATCAAGTAAACCTATCACAATAAGTATAGGGCTTGAAATTGCATCTAGCCACAATTTAGGAATTGCCAAATAATCACTTAATTAGGCAAGCCTAGAATCTAACCTCATCAATAATAATATATTCCACTTCCATAGTTTCTCAACAAATTGATCCACAAGGCATAAACTCCAATTATAAAGTTAACCCATTTAATATTATCTCCAACATTATGACTAGCTTCTATAAAATTTACACCACATCATTAAGAGACACATGAAAGCAAAAACAATATATCCTCCAAGACAAGAAATTTAGAACTTCAACTAACTCCAAATAAACCCAATGGCAATGGAAAAATTAAAATTACCAACCATCACATGTTATAACTTAAAACCCCTAAATTTTTCCACCATACATAAACCTTAAGTAGTCATCAATAGCACAAAATATATATCCAAACATCAAATAATTCCATCAATACTAAACCCATACATAAAAACACATAAATATCACTTCCAATGCTCATAAATCACATGGGTATTATTATTAAAGCTTAGATAAAAATAACCTCAAGCAAAAGTGCAAAACCCACCAAAAAGATGAGAAATTTTTACCTCAAAAAAAAGATGTGAAGGTATTTATGGGTTCCCAAGAATTTTCCAGTGATCTTGCAGGAAAAATGATGGTGGAAATGGTGATATAGAGGTGCCGGCAAGAGAGTTTGAAGGAGTGAAGAGAAGCTGCCAGACGGGGAAATGAAAAAGAAGAAAAAGAAGGAAATGAGAAGAAAGGAGCCGATCAAAGAGATAAGGGAGAATTGAAAAAGGAGTGGTGGGTAGTGGGGTTAGGTGGGGCTTGGCACGTGGGAAACCAAAAATTTGACCTTACAATTTTTTTTTTTTTTTTTATAAAACTGACGGGACGTTACACACATGGTGGAGGAGGAGGCTCTTAGTGGAAGTCCTAAGGGTGGAGTAGAAAAGAAGAACTAGGAGAGGGAGAATAAGTCTCACTCAATACCTTGAGTTTTAAGAAGACCAAGATATGACAAGACTACTCAACTTCACCAGAACTCAAGAGAGGAGAAGAGGTGGTGTTTCTGTGTGCTTTGGAATGGAAGAGAGGGAGGTTTATATAGTAGTGGTGGAGAAAATATTAATGGAAGGTCATTTAATGAGGGTTGACAAAGGATCAAAAAGAATCATGAACCTAGACCATATTTTAGATTTTGGGAAAATCTGGTACATTAAATGTAGAGATTAGTGGGAGTGGGGAGTAAGCAAAATTCGGTTTTCTTGTTAGGGGTGGCAATAACAACTGGACTCGCGGGTACCAGGCCCGATTCGACCCTAACCCGGCCCGATAAAGAATAGGGTTAGGTATGGGTTAAAAAAAAAAAAAAAACCGAAGCGGGTTCGGGTTTTATCAAAACCAGGCCTGAACCCGGACCAGGACCCGACCTAGTTAGCTAAATGTAAAATTACAAAAAAACCTACCTATATATATATATATATATATATCACAACCCTAACCCTAAAACTTATCTCTCTCAACTCAGTCACCTCTCTCACCTTACCCTCACTGACTCTCACTCTCACTCTCATCTCATCTACCTCTCATGGTCTAACCTAGTCATCCTCACCCTCACTCTTATTCACTCATCGACCCACCCTTACCCTTGTGGAGGAGCACGAATCTCGTAGGGGTTGTCGTTTGTCATGAAGGAGCACGGGATTGTTAGATCAGAGCATGAGATTGTTAGATTGGAGCATGGGATTGTTAGATCGGAGAGAGATGTGATGATTGGAGGAGCTCTTGGTCTTGTTGAGGTCAAGTGAAGCCCAAGCATGGGATTGATGGCTGAAACCCCCGCCGATGGATCTTTAATTGTTTGAGTTCTTCATTTTTTTTTTTTGGGTTCATTTCCTCTCTCAGTAGTTTTTATTTTTGGGTATTTATTTGAGGATTCAAATGATTCACTATGTATAGAATGTAATGCATTTGTATTTTTTGTGTTGACTATAGTGCCTGAGATAACTTCAAAGAATGTGAATTGGAGTTGATATTTGTGTTAATGTAAAAATCAGTCCATAAATGGAGTTTTGTTTCTTCCATTTTTTGTGTTTATTTATGATTTATTTTTTGTCTAAAAATCTTATTTTAGCAAGACTGATAACACAATGTTGATTGAATTGTGTTGCTATAAGTGTTTGTGTTTTTCTTCTTCTTCTTTTTTTTTTTTTTTTTAAATAATTAAATAAGATTGGGTCGGATTGAGCCACAGATTAGGCCAAGAATTGAAGTGGTTGGAGGGGTCTCGCAGATACCTGATGGGGTGGGTTTGAGGCTAAAAAAAAAACCCGTTTATTAAATGGGCTAGGTCCGGGTAACAGGGGAGGGCCTGCAAGTTGGGTCTAGGAATAAAAAAACCCGCCCCAAACCCGACTTGTTACCATTCCTATTCCTATAGCTATTGTAATAGCCTGCAGAGCCAAATAAAAAAAAAAAAAAATCATATCTTACTCAATTCTGATCAAAATTTTCTCCTTCTTGTGCTCAAATTGAAGCTCTGGATATCTAGTTTTTGGGAAAATTAACCTTATTCACAGATTAAAAATATTCTGAGAGATATCAATGAAATGGTGAGTAGAGGTCATTTGTTAGAAAATAATTTCAGCACAATTAACATTAATAGGTCCCAAATTAGTTTCCAATTAACATTAATAGGCTCCAATCACACCCATTTGAGACTTAATTTTTTCGAAATTTACTCTAGTTAAAAAGATAATTGCATAAATTACTCATTGAATAATTAATGTTTGATTATCTAATTAATTAAGTGTGTGCAATCTTACCGTAAAATGTAGTCATAGCCAATCAAATTATGACACGTTATTAATCTCAAATTGATTATAATTATAACCAATTAGAATCAATTGTTCATAATTAGATATAGTCGGACTTAATTCGTGATAGCGCATCCCGGCCATTAAAACTTGATTTGATGATAACTTTTAATCTGATGGTCCGATTAGATTGATTTGATCATCACAACATCAAGGTCATTTTGATGAAATGAAATCAAGGATCTAATGGCCATAATTAAGATGCCTATTTCCAAAGTGAAATTACCCTTTTACCTTCCATGTGGGGTTAAATGTGGGTTGCAAAATGGGGTGTCAACAATTATATATATATAAATATAAAAAATAGCGTTAAACCCGAAATGGTACACTAGTATTGACTAGTACCCAAGTATATTGTTTCGCTGGTTAAACTGATACAGCCTTCGGTACGAGATTAACTCCATTGGTCTAACTGGCCCAACTCAAACCGCCTAACTTAATGACCTGCATGGGGCACGCGGGTCGGGCAGGTTGGCGGGTCAAGCAGATATTCTGCACACCCTTAGTAGCAATGAAGATAACATCTTGAGCAACTAGGTGGGTTAGAGATGGGAGCCATTGGTCTAAAATTTCATTTAACATCATATTTTGAGGTGGTGATGATGATAATGAAGTTAAGAGTTCACTAGGATGTCTTCCCATTAATATTTCTAGCATCACCACACCAAAGCTATAAACATCACATTTTTCAGTCACCACCATAGCATATGCTAGCTCTGCATATAAAAGTACTTAAAATATAATGCATTTCATTTTTCCTTAATGATCATCACAACTTTTTCTTTTTGTATACTTTTTTTTTCAATTTTATTTTTATGAAGAGGTTGGTCAGTATATAAAAGTTCCATTGTGAAAATGATTATTTTCTACCATGCATATATATGGTTTCGGTTCATATAACAAACAATAAAGCTGAGTAGCATGATTATCAAGAGAACCCTACATAGCTAACCTTTTAAAATAATAAGTGGAAAATAAGTTATTGTTCAAAAAGAAAAACTCACCTGGAGCAATATAACCATAAGTCCCAGCAAGTAAAGTTTGACTAGAGAAATTAGGATCAAGAAGTTTAATTGTGCCAAAATTAGATACAAAAGCCTCCAACTCAGAGTTCAATATAATATTGTTGCTACTTATATCTTGATGAACAATCCCTTGGACACATTCATGATGCATATAAGATAAGGCATGTGCTATACTTTTGATGACATCATCCTCTTCATCCAATCCAATTCCACAACCTCAACATCATTACTTAGGACAGAAAACAAGCTTCTAGTTTCCATGTACTCATACACCAAAAACATGCATATTTTATGCAAACAGTAACCATGAAGTTTAATAATATTCCTATGCCTAATTGTTAACATTTTAATCTTGTTTTTGAAACTCTTATCAAAAGTTGAGATTTTGGCTTCCAAGCAATGAAGTTTTTTTTGGGCAACTACGTTACCACTAGGCAATTGTGCTTTGTAAACACTACCATAACCATCTGTTCCAATACAATATCTAACGTCAAAATCCTTTGTTGCTTCAATGTTGTCTTCATATGCCATTTTGTCATCATAATCCCATATTGAGAACAAGTCCCTGCTTTTTGTTCCTCTTAACTGGGATTGTGTTTTCCTAACTCGGTGTCGAGAGTGAAAAATATACCCAAGAAGTAAAAGCACAAAAAGAAGGCTAAGTGGAACCCAAATTTTTACTTGGCGCATTGTTTTAGAAGATGGAGGGCAAGGAGCAAAGCCTTTGATGTCACCACATAAATCCTTGTTGCCAATAATTCGATCAAATCCATCATATTGAAAAAATCTGGAATAGTATCAAAAAAAAAAAAATCTTGAATTCGACTCTCCAAGGACCTATATGACAAGTTGAAATCATTTATGTTTTTGAGAGAAAGAGGAAGATTGCCTGTAAGGTTATTGTAGCTAAGATCAATGGTATAAGGGTCTTCAATAATCCAAGAGGGAACGCTTCCATTTAAGTAGTTATGGCTTAAAGACAAGCGTCCTAAAAAAGAGCAATTAGCTATTTCTAGAGGGATAGAACCACTGATTTGATTCCAACTAAGATCTAGTTGTGTTGAGTTATTTAAATGGCCTACAGTCGAAGGGATTTGACCAACAATGTTGTTATTATTGAGGTACAACTTGGTCAAATTGTTCATGTTGGCTATTTCGTGGGGAATTGAACTGTTGATTTGGTTTGAAGAAAGAGACAAAGAAACCAAATTGGTTAAATAACCTTAGAAGAAGGGATCGGACCTGTGGTCATGTTTTGTTGTAGGTCCAAAGTTAATAGATTCTTTAGCAGTCCAATTTCAGATGCTATAAAACCATTGATTTCATTAGAAGACAAATTCAAACTGAAAAGATTGTTTAAAAGCCCAAGAGCTGAAGGGATCGGTCCAATGAATTTGTTATTACTCAGACTTAAAGCAATAAGATTTTTAAAATTTCCCAGTTCTCTTGAATGGAACCACTTATTTGATTAGAAGTAATGTCAAATGTTACTAGTTGGGTCAGATTTGTTAGTGAAATAGGCAACTCACCTGTCAGTAAATTTTGGGACAGATTAAGGTAGGTGAGCTTTGAAAGTGTACCTATCTCATGTCGGATGCTCCACCAAAGGCAATTGCAAGAAAGATTAAGACCAACTAAATTTGGGAAGGAAGAAAAATTGAATTTACTAATCTCATAATAAGACTTATATCTCACATAGACCGTAGCCATGTCAATCCCTGTAACGCTTCCTCGAACATTGCATGTAATTCCAGGCCAGCTGCAATGATTTACAATAAAATCGGAATAGTTAATCCACCACCTACTGTCTCGTAGTGCCTTCCTTTCTTGTTCTAGCGCTGATGATGATTCATATGCTGCCACAGAGCCAGCTGCAATAACCATAGTTGTGTCATGCATGAAGTTACAAAGAACCAATGCAACTACCAGAATGGAAATGGAGACAGAAGGAGCAATGTTACAGTGTATGATTGATGAGCGGAATGCAAGGACAAACGGTTGAGATTTTTATATTGACTGAAAGTCACTTAAATGAGTGTGCGAAGTACTATTGTCTTTCTAAATCATTCCAGCAAATTTTCCTTCGAATTTTCCTCGTAATGAAATTGAAACCAACATTTCCACATTCAGCGTGATTAGTTGACTGTTAGTGCAGATCTATCTAGCGCACTCGCTGCGTAGCTTGCAATTTGAGTTAGAACTAGTTGTGAAGAATCTGACTACCGCAATAAGTAAATGGCATAATGATTTATTAAGGTCCACTATAGATCCACTTTGAGTTGCATCATGCCATCATGTCTTTACTCGGAAAAATTACATTTTATCGCCCTAAAATATATCACAAGTTATACTTTACACCATAAATTTTTAAAAAGCACAGTTAACATCGTAAACTATAACATGTGTTACATTTTGCACCTGTTGTCAATTCTGTTGTTATCTTTGATGAAAAATCAAATTTTAGGGTGCAAAGTGTAATTAAGAGTATAGTTTAAAGTGGTAAAATGTAATTTCTTCTTTGTTAATAAGAGATTGAAAAGAGTGGTAATTAGGTCTTTTCATGTGATGCCGTCCAAGATAATGGCAGAATTGACGGCAATGTGCAAAGTGTAATATGGGTTATAGTTTAAAGTGATAACCGTCTATTTTGAAAATTTATGATGTAAAACGTAATTTTGTGTATAGTTTAAAATAGTAAAGTGTAATTTTCCCCATTTTTTGTCGATAAGGAAGGAAGCAGGGCTAAAAAAGGATAATAATAATAAAAGCTTAAAAGAAGATTTTAATTTCATTGATCATGTACTCAGTTTTACCTGGCTTGGTTTTTTAGTTTGGTCATTAATAGTTTAGATGTGCAAATAAGTTTTGTGGGGGGTGAAAGTCCAACCTTACGTATTGGGCCTAGAGCCCTATTTGAAGATTATTGTGTGTCCGAAGAGAGAAAAATGTTTGAGAAGGAGCCCATGTGGAAGAAACATACCTGGAAGTGAATGAGGAATGCATTCCGAAGAGGTCACCAGTGGTCCGAAGAGGTCTTTCTCCTCGGATACGAATAGTCTTGATCAATCAAACGTTTGAAAGGTCCGAATGATCTTCCTAATAGTTCCAACGACGAGGATAAACTCTAAGCATGTCTGGAGATGATAAAAACGAAGAAATATCTAAAGGGAAAAGCTGCTACCACCATGTTTAATGCATTGCAGCTACTTTTCTGACCGCATTTATGTGGAGAAGACCCCTGAACAGTGTAATCTCAGCTACCACCACTCACAGAGGGCTAAAAAAGGTACTTAACGTGACATATACTCAAATGGGTACATAGATGAAGAACAAGTGGACGATGGAGATGAAGGGGGAGAATGCTATATAAAGGGAAAAGGTCTCTGATAATGGGGGATCGGAAAAAATCAGAATAAGGGCAAGAGAAAGACTTTACTGTAACTCTAAGAACTATAATCACTATTCAATCAATAATATATCTCTTTGGACACCATTTCATTTCGTTTTTTACGTGTATGTTTATGCTGGTTCACACTTGGGGGTTGTGGTTAACTGTTATCAATCTTATAATCAACCTAGCTCTTTCATCCACTCTCTACAAATTCATTGTTTTGGGCTGAGACTACAAATCCTAACCCTGCAATTGGCGCCGTCTGTGGGGAGGGTTTGAGCGAAAGTGGGAGCAACAGTTGATAATGGGTGAACCAGGGCAACAACCAGCAGAATCCAGGGCGTCCCAACACGTAGACCCTTTTCTCAATTTGGAGCAAAGACAAGATCGTGAAGGTAGCATGCACACTATGCATACTGATCGAAGCTAGTCACATGGCGGAAGTCACGTGTCTCATGCAGAGAAGAACCAGAGTTTGCAACTAGAAATTGAAAAGCTAAAAAGGGAGCTGTGCCATGCAAAGAGGAAACGGATCTCTTCGTACTCTGATGAAGATTCCGATGACGAACAGGATGTCACTTACAAACAGAAATCTCGAACACCAGTTAGTGAATCCTTTTCCTACGAAGAAGAGCATCATCACAAGAGGCAACCTCGAAGCCCATCACGTGAAGGCGTAGGGAACGATGCTATGAGCAGGGCTTTGAACCAAATCTCTAGGTCACCTTTTACACGTAGGATCGAAGAAGCGAGACTTCCTCAGCGTTTCAACCAGCCGACGTTCACCATCTATAATGGTAAGACGGACCCTGTGAAACATGTGAGCCACTTTAATCAAAAGATGGCTGTCTACTCCAGAGATGAAGCTCTAATGTGCAAGGTCTTTCCCTCCAGCCTTGGACCGGTTGCAATGATGTGGTTTGACAGCCTGGAGGCAAACTCCATTAATTCCTTCAAAGAGCTCACTCAAGCCTTTGGCTCCCGTTTTGTCACCTGCCGAAGAGTGGCCAGGCCCTTATCCTCACTACTATCCTTGAGCATGCAAGAGGGCGAGACCTTGAAGACGTATTCAGATAGATACTAGGAGATGTTTAATGATATGGAGGGCAATTTTGATGGAATGGCCCTTAACACGTTTAAGCTCGGTCTCCCCACTGATCATAGTTTAAGGAAATCCTTAACTGGTAAGCCAGTTACTAACATGCGTCAACTCATGGACCGCATTGAAAAATATAAAAGAGTTGAGTAGGATCAACAGCAAGGGAAGGGAAAGGATAAGGTTATCTCCCAGGAGAGGAGGGATTTCAGGTTAGACCGTTACAATAATCATAAGCCGCGGAGAGATTTTGCTGGGCAATCAGGATCAACGAATTCTCAAGCAGTCAACACTGTATTCAAAGAGCTAGTACACCAAGTTTTGGAGAAGGTCAAGAATGAACCATTCTTCAGGTGGCCGAATAAGATGGTTGGGAACCCTAAGAGGCGTAATCATAATCTCTATTGCCAATACCACCAAGACCATGGGCATACCACTGAGGATTGCAGAAGCTTGTGGGATCATTTGGACTAGTTAGTCCACGAAGGTAAATTGAAGCACCTCCTACACCACTCCAGCAGCTGAGGAGGTCAGATGAGCTCAGAACCCCAAAGAGATGACCCTTCAAAGCCTCCATTGGGAACTATCAATGTCATCTTCGCAACACCGGGGAGAACAGGATCTTGGCCATCCAAGGTTATGTCAGTTGCCCGGTTACTTGCAGGGGACTTTGGCTAAGGTCCGAAGAGAGCTAAATCGGATGCCCAACCGATTTTAGGGTTCTCGGATGAAGACAAGATTCGAACCATCTAACCCTATGATGATGCGTTAGTCATCACCCTCATAATTGGAGGGTATGATGTGAAGAGGGTAATGGTTGATCAAGGTAGTGCTGTAGAGATAATGTATCCTGATCTTTATAAGGGGCTAAACCTAAAGCCTCAAGACTTAACACCATACGATTCCCCCCTTGTAAGTTTCGAAGGAAGGGTTGTCACCCTGAAGGGCCAGATACGATTACCCGTGCAGACCGGCTCAGAGGTCGTAGAGGTGGATTTCATAGTTGTGGATGTGTATTCCCCCTATACGGCAATCGTAGCTAGGCCTTGGCTTCATACACTAGGGGCTGTTTCCTCTACCTTGCATCAGAAAGTTAAGTATCCATCTGAAGGACAAGTTTGTGAAATTCGGGGAGATCAGTCTGCAGCCAGACAATACTTAGTGGCTGCCATCCAACATGAACCCAAAACTAAGTCCTCGTTTAAGGCCGAAAGGGGTTTATAGCAGTTAAAGTCTCAGGTATTGTCCGTCGAAGATCCAGACGAGGGCGCTCGATGCGAAGATTTAGTGAAAGTTGTTATTGGAGACGATCCTGAAAAGTTCTTTCAAGTCGGATCTCAGCTGCCTCTTTAGGAGAAGGAAGAGCTAATAGAGTTCCTCAAGAGGAATCTTGATGTATTTGCCTGGAATGCTTACGAAGCCCCAGGAGTGGATCCTCAATTCATTTGCCACCATCTTAAAGTCAACCCATTGATTATCCCCAAGAAGCAGCCTCCTTGGCGCCCATCTAAGGAACATGCAGATGTAGTGAGAGAAGAGGTAACAAAGCTCAAACAAGCTGGAGCTATTACAAAAGTTTTTTACCCGGAGTGGTTAGCGAATACTGTGGTGGTGAAGAAGAAAAGCGGGAAATGGCGAGTCTGTATAGACTTCACTGACTTAAATAAGGCTTGTCCTAAGGATCCATTCCTCATGCCAAAAATTGATCAGCTTGTGGATGCCACTGTTGGCCATCCTCGGATGAGTTTCTTGGATGCTTTCCAAGGTTACCATCAGATGCCACTAGCCCTGGAGGATCAAGAGAAGACTGCTTTTGTCATCCTTATTGGTAATTACCACTATAAGGTGATGCCATTTGGTCTGAAAAACACGGGATTTACCTATCAAAAAATGATGACGAGGATGTTTAAACCACAGCTGGGTAAAAATATTGAAATTTACATAGATGACATGGTGGTGAAGAGCAAGATTGTTGCTGAACATGTGAAGGACCTTGAAAGTACCTTTGAAGTTCTTAAGAAGTACAAGCTGCGCCTAAACGCTTCCAAGTGCTCGTTCGGTGTGGGGTCAGGCAAGTTTTTGGGGTATATGGTGACTCACAGTGGAATTAAGGTTAACCCTGACCAGATAAAGGCCATCAACAATTTACAAGCTCCTCGGAATCCCAAGGAAGTTCAGAAACTGACTGGAATGACTGCTGCCCTGAATCGATTTATCTCTCGATCAACAGACAAGTGTCGACCCTTCTTCTCTCTGATCAACAAGTGGAAGGGATTCGAGTGGACTGAAGAATGTGCTATGGCCTTTCAGCAGTTTAAAGATTATCTAGCTCGGCCACTAATCATGTCCAGTCCTGAGCCAGATGAAGTCTTGTTTGCCTACATTGCTGTAGCTCCCTATGCTGTGAGCTTGGTGTTGATACGAGCAGACTGAGGTGTGCAAAAACCATTTTATTACGTAAGTAAGTTGCTGCATGAAGCCGAGATCCGTTATTTGCCACTGGAGAAGGCTATCCTAGCAGTAGTGCTTGGTACACGAAAGCTACTTCACTATTTCCAGGCCTATACGGTCATTGTCCTCACTCAGCTCCCACTCAGGGTTATACTCCGAAGTGCTAACTACCCTGGAAGGATTGCTAAATAGGGTACGATCTTGGGGGTTTTCGATATCAAATACATGCCTCGCACATCGGTCAAGGGCCAGGTACTTGCGGATTTGGTAGCCGAGTTTACGGAGCCCCAATTAGAAGAAGTAATGCCAACATCGGACATGGATGAAAAACCGGTTGGCATGATTTCTCAACAAGGCCCCTCCCATTGGGAAGTGTCCGTGGATGGCGCAGCGAACCAGAAAGGTTCTGGAGTGGGGCTAGTGCTGATATCCCCCGAAAGAATCATCATTGAAAAGTCGTTAAGGCTGGATTTCTCGACAACAAATAATGAGGCGGAGTATGAAGCCCTACTCATGGGAATGGCTATGGTCCGAAGAATGGGAGGAAAGACAGTGGAGTTGTTCTCGGACTCAAGGTTAGTCGTGGGTCAAGTACAAGGTGAGTTTGAGGCGAAGGATGAAAGAATGCAGAGATACTTGAGCCGAGTTAAATGTCTGCAATCGGAGTTCGAATCTTTCAGTTTGCTGCACATCCCCAGAAGTGGTAACGCACATGCTGATTCTTTGGCCACACTCACTACCTCTTCGGCACAAAATTTGCCGAAAGTTATCCTCGTCGAGGACTTGCATGAGCTTACCGAGGCAAGAAAAGAGGTAGTCCAAGTTCACCAAGTTAGGATCGGGCTCTGCTGGATGGATCCTAAAATTAAATTCTTGAAAGAAGATATTTTGCCTGAAGAAAGGTGGGAAGCTGACAAAATTTGAAAGAAGGCGACCAGATTCTGGCTATCCGAGGATCAGAAACTATACAAACACTCCTATTCAGGACCGTACTTGTTATGCATGCATCCTGAAGCGGCTAAGTTGCTACTAGAGGAATTGCATGAAGGAATCTGTGGGAGCCACACTAGAGGTAGGTCCTTGGTTCACCGAGCCATTACTCAATGTTATTGGTGGCCGAACATGCAAAAAGAAGCCCACGAGTATGTCAAAAAGTGCGATCAATGTCAGCGATTTGCCCCAAACATTCATCAACCAGGGGGAACTCTTAATCCACTATCCAGCCCATGGCCTTTCGCTCAATGGGGCTTAGATATCGTGGGGCCATTCCCTAAGGCTGCAGGAAACAGGAAATACCTTCTGGTTGGCACAGACTATTTCACCAAATGGGTCGAGGCTGAACCTTTGGCCAACATCAGAAACGTGGATGTACAGAAATTTGTGTGGAAGAATATTGTCACTCGATTTGGGGTTCCTCATACTCTCATTTTGGATAACGGCCTACAGTTTGATAGCAAAGCATTCAGGAATTATTGTAGCGAACTGGGAATTATAAACAGATACTCCACTCCTGCTTATCCCCAGGGTAATGGGCAAGCAAAAGTTGTTAACAAGGTCATAGTAAATGGCTTAAATAAAAGGCTAGACGATGCGAAGGGCAAGTGGGTGAAAGAATTGCCACACGTACTTTGAGCTTACAGAACTACGCCTCGCAGATCTACTAGAAAGACCCCCTTCTCAATGACCTATGGGGCTGAAGCTGTCATACCTTTGGAAACTGGGTTCCCAACATTGAGAACTAGTTCACTCAGTCCGACCGGCAACAATGAGCAGCTAGAGAAGAGTTTGGACCTGATTGATGAAAGGAGGAAAAATGCAATGGTCTGACTGGCACATTACCAACAAAAGCTTAGGCAGGGCTATGATGCCAACGTAAGGCTAAGGCCTCTAGAACCTAGTGATTTAGTGCTGAGAAAAGTTGTTGGCATTGCAAAGAACCCAGCTTGGGGAAAGTTAGGACCCAATTGGGAAGGGCCATATCGTATTACTTTAGGGGCTGGCATTGTGGCGTATTTCCTAGAAGACCTAGATAGTCATGTGATACCACGCCCTTGGAATGTAAATAACCTCAAAAGGTACTATTATTAATCGAATCTTCTCTTCAATCAACATGCCAATTCGTCATCTAAAATGTTCTCTAAGTGTTTAAACTTAAATCCAATCATGCCTATAGTCTTCGGACCAGATGATTTGGGTTAGTTAACACTCCTTCACAGTTCCATAAGTGTTTAAACTTAAATCCAATCATGCCGTAGTCTTTGGACCAGATGATTTGGGTTAGTTAACACTCGTTCACAGTTCTCTAAGTGTTTAAACTTAAATCCAATCATGCCTGTAGTCCTCGGACTAGATGATTTGGGTTAGTTAACACTCGTTCACGGTTCTCTAGGTGTTTAAACTTAAATCCAATCATGCCTGTAGTCTGTGGACCAGATGATTTGGGTTAGTTAACATTTCTTCACAGTTCCATAAGTGTTTAAACTTAAATCCAATCATGCCTGTAGTCCTCGGACCAGATGATTTGGGTTAGTTAACACTCCTGCACAGTTCCATAAGTGTTTAAACTTAAATCCAATCATGTCTGTAGTCCTCGGACCAGATGATTTAGGTTAGTTAACACTCGTTCATGGTTCTCTAAGTGTTTAAACTTAAATCCAATCATGCCCGTAGTCCTTAGACCAGATGATTTTGGTTAGTTAACACTCATTCAAGGTTCTCTAAGTGTTTAAACTTAAATCCAATCGTGCCTATGGTCCTCGGACCAGATGATTTGGGTTAGTTAACACTCCTTCACAGTTTCATAAGTGTTTAAACTTAAATCCAATCATGTCTGTAGTCCTCGGACCAGATGATTTGGGTTAGTTAACACTCCTTCACATTTCCATAAGTGTTTAAACTTAAATCCAATCATGCCTGTAGTCCTCGGACCAGATGATTTGGGTTAGTTGGCACTCCTTCGCATGCCTGTAGTCTTCGGACCAGATGATATGGGTTAGTCAACACCTCCATACAGTTATTATTATTGAAATTTAACTTTATAATGAATCATGCCTGAAATTCTTGGATGTATTTGACTCTAACTCACAACAGGACTCCTCAGTTAAAAATATGTTTTGCACACCTTCAAGAAGGCCTATGAAACTTCCATATCACTTATTGCTTTCATTACTTACTAATAATTCTTAAATAAACCACTCTTTTCGGTATTAATTTAAGTTATTTGCTTCATCAGCCTGATATCACGATTATGTTTACCTACACTACCATAATCACAAGTTATAGTTATTTCCAATAATAGTGAGCCTTATGATACGGGCAACAAGGGCATCAAAAGTAAACGAGAAAGGATTTCATTGATCAAAATAGAACGGTTTGCAAGTCCTTACATAAAAAAAAAAACTAGATAACAATACAAATACTGAACAAAAACTCCTAGATATTTAAGTCTCTGTCTGAGTGGTCGAGGGATCAACTGTCTGACTGGGCTAGGCAGCAACAACGTCTGGGACTTGTTCTTTATCCTTTTCCTGAGTACCTTCAGATTCTCTGTGTGCTTCAGCAGGAGCAAAAGGGGTTTGGCTGACTGGGGGCTGCTTCGGAGCTTCTGGGATTTCATAAATTTTCGGATCATAATATATGCTCCCAGGCAGTCTCAGGTTTGAGTCCGCAGGGACCCCAGCAGCATCCATTGCTTTCCCCCAAGTTATATCGCAGTAGTCTCGACTGACCGAGGCAAACTACTCAGTGAGGTTGACTTAGGTCTCATCCACCCCCAGCTGATATGCTGCTTTTCTTTCAACCTCGACTGCCTCCTTGGCCAGCTAAGCATCCTTTTGAGCCAGTTTGGCAGTCTCCTTGGCTTTCTGAAGTTTAGCTCGAAGATCCTTCACCAGTGCTTTCTCTGTTGCCAGATTGATCTCGGTTACATTCAGCAGCTGGCGTTGGTCTTCGGCCTGCTTCTCAGCATTCTTCAGACCCGCATCAAGACTATTCCTTTGCTTGGTAATCTCTTGAATTGCTCAGACAGTTGAAAATATTCTTCCTTCAGATTGCCCAAAGACTTTTCTACCTCGGACCGAGAGTGGGCCTCTGCTTGGGCTTCAATATATGTCTTTTTGTTCCACTCTTCCGCCACAAAGACTTGCTGGGTAATCTGCATAGCAGAACGAAAAAGTCAACATAAAATAAATAGAAAAAAATCAACATCCTAAATTGAAAAGATGGATTAACTCACTTACCATGGCTAAATCCCTTTTTAGGGACAAGAAGAGTTCATACTGGCTGAAGCACCTATAAGAATCCATGTCTCAGGGGAGGAGTAGTGGTTGCTCCAAGGCCTCAGCAACGACACCTGCTTTCCCCCCATTGTAGTTTCTGAGGGAGGTATCCCAAGAAATGGGAGCACCGTCCAATTCCAACTTAGGGGACCATGTGTGAGGCCCTCGGCGCACGTCACCAACAAGAGGGTCATCTCGGCTCTCAGTAGATGAGGCCCTCTTGCTCTGGTGGTCTTTCACCACTTTTTGCTGCTTAGTCCCTTTTGGAGGAACTACCTCCCCTTTGTCCGTATCAACGAGGGGCCTTTTCTTTTTCAGATCCAGCAATGGCTTCAAGCCAAGATCAGGAGCCTGAGGGGGTGGTGGAGGAAGACTCACAGCTGGATGGGACGTACCAATCCCTTTCGGCTCGGTTTTTTTGCCTCTGTTCTTCATTAAATCCCTCAGGTTTGACATGTCTTCTTCTTCCTCCGAAGAGTCTTCTGGAAGAGCAGTTATTAAAATAGGAGGGCGAGCACTAGACTGCCTGTCAGGTTCCTCCTCGGTTCCCGAAACTTGTATCACTGGCCCCCTTTCTAAAGCCCCTTCCTCAAATCTGAAATTGTCTATCTGCTCTTCAAATGAAGAGGTCAAAGAAGTAACTCCTTCACCTGCTACTACTGGTTCAGGGGGAGCCTGCTGAATTGGCTGGAGGAGCAATGGCACACCCTGAGGATTTGGATGTGGCACGGGTGCAAGATTGTACTATGCTAAAAAATTACGCTGATCGACGTCTATCCGTTTGAGACGATAGTCCCTTTGAGTAATAGCGTTGCCGACTGGCTGAAAATCCTTTGATTTAGGCGTGTAACCAAGAATGAGGGGAACAGATCGGAGCTGCCCGTCTTCACTCATGAAAATTTTCGATCGGAGTAAGTAATTAAGCGTGGGAACGTTTGTGAGGCTGAGCCGAGGAGAAACATGATTTTTATTTGTTAACACCACAAAAAAAAAAACTTGGTCAGAAACCTGAAAATAATGATATAAAGAAAAGACAGATTGTTAAAAAAAAAAAAAAAAAAAAAAAAAAAAAAAAAAAAAAACGAAGATCCTAAATCTATTGTTAGGAAACCTAGGTCTAGGAGGTCCCACCTGGCTCTCCTGGTTGGGTCGGGCAATGAAGACCGTCATGCCACGCGCCCGAGACGATCAGATAGTTGTCTTTCATCCCTTTATTGGACTTAGGAAGGCAGGAGACGAGCCTAACGGCGTCAAACCGGGATTTAAGATAGTATCCCGCTCCCTTCTGGCATAACACTCGTACATATGTACCACGTCACGCCAGGTAAGTCCTAATCCTAGATGAAGGTTCAGAGCGTCAATGGCTCCTAGGATCCTAAAGAGATTGGGCGCGCACTGCTCAGGAGAAAGCCTATGGTTACGAAGATAGTTTTTGGTGATAGAACCTATAGGAAGAGTCATTCCTCCTTCTATGAACGCTATCATGGGGATTACGGCTTCCCCCTCTCCTCGGTCGGTTAATATCTACTTCGGAGGACAATACCTCAGATTTATCCCCTGTGGTATGCCGTAGGTCTCCTTAAATTCCTCTATTAAGGTGGAACTATCAACAAGATCCTCGAATCTACCCATTTTTGGCTAACTAGAGAAGGGCGTAGAGCAGTAACTGGCAAATAAGAGTTTGAAGGCCGAGAATACTGGTCGAGAAGAAGATGGAGGGTTTAGAGATGTCGAAACTTATGCAAACTAAATCGGAGAACGATCTTCGAACTCACAGAAGGATTCTTACAGACTCTGGGAAGGACTAGGATTGATGATTGGAAGAACTTGGTGGATTCGAGTGCTTAAGTTTGCTAAGTGGTCTGAGAATTTGCGAAGTAAAGAAGAAATAACCTCTTCTGAGGCTTTATATGGAGGCAAGCGAAGGGGCAGGAGTCATCCCGCCCAAATTCTGAGGAAGAATCACGTCCGTTGGATCAATAGTCCACCGTTGGATACCAGAGACAAAATGCCGCCTGGGGTAATTAATAGCGCTTTGGGAATACTGAAATGACAGTAGCATTAATGAAGCACCTGCACCTATGCCCACACGCGTGTAAGTCCAGATGTTTGTGCTTTTTCAAATTTTTATTTCGTGACAAGTCAAAATCCTATTTTTTCCTCCTCCAACGCGAGGGAAAAACTAAAATTTTGAGGGGCTATTGTGGTGGGTGAAAGCCCAACCTTACATATTGGGCCTAGAGACCTATTTGAAGATTATTGTGTATCCGAAGAGAGGAAAATGTTTGAGAAGGAGCCAATGTGGAAGAAACATACCTGGAAGTGAATGAGGAATGCATTCTGAAGAGGTCACCAGTGGTCCGAAGAGGTCTTTCTCCTTGGATACGAATAGTCTTGATCAATCAAACGTTTGGAAGGTCCGAATGATCTTCCTAACAGTTCCAACGACGAGGATAAACTCTGAGCATGTCTGCAGATGATAAGAACGAAGAAATATCTAAAGGGAAAAGCTGCTACCACCATGTTTAATGCACTACAGCTACTTTTCTGGTCGCATTTATGTGGAGAAGACCCCTGAACAGTATAATCTCAGCTACCACCACTCATAGAGGGCTAAAAAAGGTACTTGACATGACATATACTCAAGTGGGTACATAGATGAAGAACAAGTGGACGATGGAGATGAGGGGGGAGGATGCTATATAAAGGGAAGAGGCCTTTGATAATGGAGATCGGAAAAAATCAAAATAAGGGCAAGAAAAGACTTTACTGTAGCTCTAAGAACTATAATCACTGTTCAATCAATAATATATCTCTTCAGACACCAATTTATTTCGTTTTTTACGTGTATGTTTATGCTGGTTCACACTTGGGGGTTGTGGTTAACTGTTGTCAATCTCATAATCAACCTAGCTCTTTCACCTACTCTCTACAAATTCATTGTTTTGGGCTGGGGTTACAAATCCTAACCCTACAAGTTTCTTTGGGTACATTTAGTTGATGAGCTCAATAGATTTGAAGGACATGTTGTAAATTCAAAAGTCTAAGGTTTCATCCACAAACTATGGTCTATTAGGTTTCCACATCATCTCTTGGACAAAAATATGCTTGAAATTTTTGTAATTGATCAGGTGTCATTAGTGTTAGGGTTGCAAAAAAATGAGTTATTTATATGTAACTCGGATTCAGTTTAGGAAAAATCTTATTTATATTCAGTTATTTTGCAAACAAGTCATTTTCATAGCTAAGGTTAAGTTGATTATTACATGAGCCAAATTCAAGCATAGTAATGTGTTTGTAAACAAGCCTCGAAAGTATGATATATTTACATGTATAAAAATGTACTTACATAAATTTCATATTGAATATTGTAAATAAGTTCATGAGTATTAACTTATTATTTTTATTTATTGATAATATATATAGTCAATTTGGTAGTAAAAAATGTATATTTTTAACAATAAAATTTTGGCAAATCTAATTTTTATAAGTTCATAAGCAAAATTTTACCATTAATGAACACCAATAATATAGTTTCAACTATAAGTTATTTATTAATCAGCAGCATAGATTTTTGAAATTGTAAAAAAAATTTAGTTGGTATTTACCATATATGAAAAAAGAATAAATTAATCAAGTAATTGGTGAACAAGCTTAAGTTTGTTCAACTAGAAAATGATCTAAGTTTGAACATGTAACCTAGTTTGTTAATGAGCTTGAGCTTAGCTTTAATTCAAAATAAAATTAAATAAACAATCCTAAACTTTTAATACGCGACTTGCCTTAGCCCGTTTATAGTCTTATTTGGTGTTGCCACTTATACCCTTGTTTGCTTGTTTCTTTCTATTATTAAATTTCTCATACAGTTAAATAACAACAACAACAACAACCACAAAATCTTGATCCCAACATATTTCTAGATGTGATATCAAGGAGCCACTCCATAAAATAATTTTATCTAGTTATGCTATACATAACATATTGACTGCTGGAGTGCGCCCCCAATTCGATTCTAAGGTTGTACACATATATTTTTTGGGGAAAATTTAGAAAATTTTGTGCTTAACATCAAAGTTTTGGTTCTTCATAGTTCATATATACTCCAACAAACGTCTCATTTTGATTTTGTGCTTACCTCAATCCCTAAAAAAGAAAACCACATCCATTTTGGTTCCTGCTGTCAACCCACTAATAGAAAAGTCCTACTAGCAAACAGAGTGCATAGGTGTCATGTTAAATGCTGACGTGACTAATAAAATAATATTAAAAAATTATTTGGCTTTAGAAAATGACATGTTAGAATTTTAATTAAAACAAAAAATATTAATTTAAACTGAAAAAATTCAAAAACAAAAACAAAAACAAAAAACTTTTTCAATTTTAAAGATTGAGGAAAAAATTTATAGCAACTATTTCAATTTTTATTGAACTTTCTTAGGAAATAAACACTAAATTAACATTCTTTCTCACTCTATGTTGGCGTGCTATGTTTGTGTTTTTATCTATTTCATCTTCTTCTTTCTTTTAAGATAAACCAAAAAAGAAAAATCACAACAAAAATAAATTAATAAATAAATCTTATCTCTCTCCCTTAGTTCTTGTGTTTGGTATCTTTCTTTTTCTTCTTTCTTTTCAGATGACTTGCTCTCTTTCTCTTTCTCTTGGTGTGTGTTTGTGTTTGTATCTTTCTTTTTCTTCTTTCTTTGTTCAATCTCTCTCCCTCTCCCTCTCTCTCTCTCTCTAAACCTGACTCTCTCTCCCTCTTCCTTGTTTGATCGGCGATGGTGGTAGTGGGTTTAAGTGTCTGATCAATGGAGGTGGCTAGGTTTAATGGGTTTTCGTGGGGGTGGGTGGTCGGTAGTGGAGGTGGAGATGTTGGTAGGGGTAGAGATCGATGTGGCCATGGGTCTTCAACCATGGATTTTGGCCATGGGTTTGTGGGGAAGATGGGTTTTCAGCCATGGGTCTTAGGGAAGAAGACCTATAGTCGAAAAACTAAGTCTCTCTCTAAAGTTAAAAAGATTAAGAAGTTTGATGGATTGAGATTGAGTTTGAGTGAATGTTTGGCAGAGTTGAAGCCGTGGAGGGACAAATTGAAAGTTCTACAAAGGACAGCTTCGAAGCAAGGATCATCTACTAGTATTTTTAAAGTTATTGCGGATCCACCTACCACTAGTTTGCAACATTTGAAAGTCTGTTTCTTTTCCTTACTTCACAATCACTAACACTTCACTTCTTCTTTATGCTTATTCAATGTGAATTTGGTGGCTTTCTTTATAAGCTTGTGGGTCTTGGACTTATGGAAAATTTTCCCTTGATGTTCTGGGTTTGTTTGTGGGGTTTTTATTTATTTTATATATATATATATATATATTTATAAATAATATGTGGATTTATATGTTTTTCTAGGCTTCTTCTATGTTCGTTTCCCAATAAAATTTATGGGTTTATGGGTTTATTTCTTGGATTTATGAGTTTGATTTACTAGAGGTTTTAATGTTAAATGTGTTAGAATTTTGTGCTAATATTGATTAATTATGAGTGGGCTGGCTGGTTGGGTTTGTCTTGATTTGGGGAAGAAGAAGAACAACGTTCTTCCAAAAAATAATGAAAAGCCAAAAAAAAAAAAAATTAAGGTTTTAAAAAAAAATTATTTAATTATTTTTTTTAATTTTCTGAGGTGGCTTTTTTATTTATTAAAATGCTGATATGGATGCCGATATGGTATTTTTAATATTATTTTTGTACGTTTTTAGACCCCTTAAAACAGAACCAGATTAACATAGTTAATTAGCCAAGTTATTACTTAGTCAAATTAAACAGATTTAGGTTAACACAAATATATCATATCAATGTAAAGTGCAGAAAGTAAAGAACACAAAGATATGATGACCCAGGAATATCAAACCGGTAAAAAACTTGGGGGGATTTAACCTAGCTATCCTCAAGGTAAATCGAATCCATTATGAAAGAATTGAAGTTTACACAATAGCGACTTAGACCACTAACACCCTATTGCTACCTCGAGTAGGAAACTTACTACCACGACCATATGACAGCTCTGAGTCCACTACTACATCTTTCTTGGATTTCCAACAAGCATAAGCACTCCCGCTTGTATCTCTTTAAGCTCTTGAATCTGCAACTGAAACGATCTCCAAGTTCTTGACATAGTCTTGATCCTTGATAACCCTAAGTATGTGTGAAGGTAAACACCTCTAGATCTCATAAAAGATTCACACACACAGCATAAAGAGCAACCTCAAAACGTGGCTAGGGTTTACCCTTTTATACCTAGGGCAAAACATAAAACCCTACACGTCAAACGGGCTTGGGCTGAGTTGAAAAATTTTACAGAAAAAACAATCTGCACGACTTTCGATCGATCGAGCTAGGCAAATTTACACAGTAAATCCTACAGAACACTCGATTCCAACTTTACATATAATTACACTTTGAGCAAGTCTAAACAAGACTAAAACCTTTTGACCATGGTTTGCCAACTTTACAAAATGAAGTTCTAATACATTAGTTCCTAATTCCTTAGAACCTAACAAACTCCCCTTTTGGCAATCCATGACAAAACACAAACTTAACAAAATGCTCAAAGTTTACATAAAAACAGCCCATTACAAAAACATAGCCCAACATAACAAATTCAACCTAACTACTATCTATCAGTTGTAAGTGTAGACAACAGCACGACTGAATCAACCTGTATATTTCCTGAAATACTCAACAAACGCATGTGTGAAAAATACAAGTAAAATAAAATAACTTCTTGATTTCACATAACACAAAATAAAGACATATATCATGAATAACCTCATAAATATAAATCAATAAGCAATGTGAAACAAGAAACATAAACAATCAATGTATATCCTCATATCATGAACAACCCAAACAAAATACATCACGCGCCAAAAATGATAAATACAAAATAAAGCACCTAGATACAATCTATAGCTCCACAGCTCCAAAACAAAAAAAAAAAAAAAATCCCCCTAACAACAAAATCTCCTCTACAAATGTACTTCCCCTTTTCATGACGAATTGCCAAAGGGCACTCACTCATCATCAAAAGGAGGTGGTGGAGGCAACCGTCTAATATGCTCTAAATCCGTTTGCAAAGCATGAAACTCATCAAGCATGTCCACCAAAATCTGACCATGAGCCGCCTGAACGGTCATAACAGTCTCCAACATACGACGAATATTTAAATCATCTGAAGTAGATGATGGAAGAACAGCAGCAGCAGTAGCAATCGGATCTATAGACATCTCAGCTGAAGTATCACCTGTAGAAGAGGGAAGAGGAGGTGCGACACCGGAAGGCTGAACCCTAGGACGTTTAGAGCTCGCTCTCATCTAAGCAGCCCTCTGCCTAAGAAAGGTGGCACCTATATGAGCTATAATATGGACAGGCTTAGATGTGGAGAAGTCCTCTAACCCTAAATGCAAAAGAATCCAATGAATGAAAACCAGAAAGAAAAGAGCGTGAGCAGCAGAACTACTCCTATGAACCTCAATCAAAGAACGAATGAAAAGATGAGAAAAGCTCATAGGAGCATCAGTAACAAGGGCATACAAAAATGCACATCTCTCTATAGGAATGGTATGCAAATAAGAGATGTGCCAGATGGAATGGCAAGAAATCCGAAAAAAAAGATAGTGAGTCTTGGCTAACTCATAAGAGGTGATCCGAGGATCAGAACCCCACTGGACAGTAGTACTAGTAATAAATGACATAATGTCATCTAGGAGAGGAGACTCATCATACGGATAAACAGGATGCTGAACCAGCGGCACCCCAAGAGCATTAGCCACTACCGAAGGAGTAATGGTGTACTCATCACCCTGTATCTAACTCCTCACGAGAGTGTTGGAATCATAGGCGTGGACCGAGAAGTTCGAGTAGAAAACTCTGATCAAGGTAGCCAGAGGACGATGGTCAACATCCAACAAAGGAAGCCAACCCCTACGGTCAAAGTTTCTCCTAATCTCACCATCAAACTCATCTAAAATGACCTTACGCTCAGCCTAAACATTCCTATGAAGATTCAACTTCTCATACGCTTCCTGGTTTTTCTCACTTAGAAATCTCTCACTATCGAATGTGGGGGCAGAAGAAGAAGAAGAGGATTTCCTATTAGCTCTAGTCTTCCTAGACATGATGCTAAAGAGCAGAAGGACAGACAGACACACACACACAAAAAAAGAAAAAAAAAGGGCAGACTACAAGTTAGCACAAAAATATATAGAAATAACAATTCTATATGATGTATGAACAATATTAACACATGATGCATGCTTTAATGTAGTGAGAATAAGTTCAATTTTACTTTAAAGGCACAAAATTGGCTTGAGCATAGAGTTTATATCAAAAACCCCAAATTTTGAAAACCACTTTAAAAAAATCTCAAAAAATTGATCAATTGATCATTACACTAGTTAGGTAACATATTAGAATGATCAAATCAATCAATCAAACAAGCCAATTTCATTAATTAAAGCTCAATTTAACAAAATCCCCAAATTGGGTACTTTCAAGCCCTAGAAAATTAAAAATTTCCCAAATCATTAAGTTGATCAAATTGAATCACAAGGATCATGTTTATAGCATTCCCCAACAAAAACCCATTGATCAATTTTAAAAGAAAAGGCTTAAAACAACAAAAATCCCAATTTTCCTTAGGTTCGAAAATATCCCCAAAATGTATGAAAAAAATGCATGAATCATAAAAATAAATGAAAAAGAAGGGGAATAAAGGTCTTACTAGCCTTAGAGGACAAAAACCCTTGAAGAAATTTGAAGGAAAACGACAAAATATGAGCTGTGAATCTTAGACCGATCGAGTAGAGAGAGAAAGAGATTTGAAAGTTTGAAAAAGTGTTTGAACACGTGAAAAGCTAAAGGTTTTAAAAAACTCTCCATGCGATTTTTGATTGATTGAAAATTAGATTCGATCGATCAAAAATTACATTCGATTAATCCAGAACCAATCGAGTAGCGATCGAAACGGTCAAATTCAAACCAAAAATTTAATCGCATTTTCGATCGGTCGAAAAACAGGTTCGATCGATTGAAAATATGGAAAAAACATTTTTTTTTTTTTGAAAAACAGAGCAATTTTATGCAGAAACTCCTTAAAGCACAAAATTTTATGTATAAAATGCATGAGTATGAGATGAAATGCTTTTGAAAAACACATGTTTTAAAGCCAGTTTTCCCAAAAATAAGATTTTCAATCAATTCTCCTTAAATTCTCAAACTTCAAACACATTTTGCATAAAAATCAAGGAATTCTTCAACCTTGGTTGGGCAAACCAAAATCACACACAATAACAAGTACAAAGTTTAGCAAAGAGTAACTTGTGTAGTGTGTGCAACTAGCAAAAACTTGAGATACATATAAGGTGATATGTGAATAGAAATCAAGCACAATTTCTACAAAATTCATCACATAGAATTTGAAAGAGACTAACACTTAAAGAGTTACATCATATAACTCCCACATCTCTTAGAAAACAAGCTTGCAATCATGTAAGTTTCTTGATTTGCCTTATAATGTACACACCAATTTTATTTGTTCAGGAACTTATTAATAATAGCCGAGATAATTTACACACATTTTATTTGATTGAAGGTTATTATAGCCGAATAATGTATACACCAATTTTAGCATTTAAACCGAGGCTACACCTTATGTTTTTTTTGTGCATGTGCTACACTTTCTCGAGCACAAAATCTTACGATATGCACTAAGGTATTCATGATTAGCTAGTAAACAGTGGTGAGATGGTTATTTATACATTTCTCAATAAGTTCAAGTCCGTCAATCAAAGGCATGTGACTTCAAGATCAAGTTCATGTGATTAAAAACTATAAACATCTTCCCACACAACATGCACTACAAAGTTTCAACTAGTAAAATGTAATAAGTAAGCTCATCCAAGCTAAACAAGGTACATAAACATGTTATGTAAAGATAAATTGGCTAACCTTGATTTTAAAACCAAGAAAAATAATGCAAAACACATTTTGCTTCCTTTTTCCCTTTAAAAAAAAAATAATAATAACAAAAACAATCCTAGAATGAAATGCATGAATGTTATGCAATGCAAATCCTAGAAAAACAAAGAAAACAAAAACAGTAAAGAACAATGGTTACAAAGAGTAGAGCGATGAAGCACAAGGACCAAGAAAGCCAAAGATAACTAGGGACACAGAATCACACCAATAACTTGACGAAGTGTCTGAAACTTACTTCTATCAAGAGGCTTGGTGAAGATGTCAGCATTTTGACGTTCCTTAGGGATATACTCAAGAGCCACAATCTTTCTTTCAACCAGATCCCTAATAAGGTGATATCTAATCTCTATGTGCTTAGTCTTAGAATGTTAAACAGGGTTCTTAGAGATATCGATAGCACTAGAATTATCACAATAGACAACCATGGTTTCTTGTGATATCCCATAATCACTCAAAAGCTTTTTCATCCAAAGAAGCTGTGAACAACAACTTCCGACAGCAATATATTTTGCCTCTGCAATAGACAAAGACACCGAATTTTGGTTTTTACTCATCCAAACAACAAGATTGGCTCCTACATAAAAACACTCACCAGTGGTGCTTTTTCTATCATCGGCATTGCTGGCCCAATCAGAATCAGAAAATCCAACAAGAGATATGTAAGGTTGAAATTTATCAACCATCTTGTTGGCTTTATTCCATGCCAATTTGCTTGTAATTTAGCACTTAGTAACCCTGTATTTAGGTGGGATTCATGTAATGTGATAGGCCACAATCTGAATGACCCCTTGTGATTAAACCAATTAATTAATTAGCCAAGTTATTAATTAATCAATTTATCATGCAATTGCGTGGAAGCACAAACAAATCACCAAAAACTAAATATGCAGCGGAAATTAAATAACACGGTGATTTGTTTACGAATGGGGAAAACCCTAACAGCAAAAACCCCACCGGGTGATTTTCAGGTCATCACTCTCGAAACTCCACTATTATCAAATCAAGCGGTTATAAGTAAAGGAATCCCAAGTATCTTACCAACCTATAGTTGAACCCTTACCCCAATACCCAATTAGACTTGATCTGTAGTGACAATTTCCACCTTTGATGCACGGCTCCCAAGTACGTGACTAACCAATGCGCGGATCCCAGTACACGACTTCAAACACCAACTAAGAAGGAGAGGTTGGCTGTAAAGTTCTTCAGTTCATCCTATACAATGAAGATCAGGAAGATGCTTGGTTACAAAACCCTATGGTGCAAATACATAGCAACTTCTTCAGAGAAGATGAACTAGGTCAAGAACTTCGTCTTTTGATCACAATTTGCTTGAACAGAGATTGCTCAATGCTTTTGCAACTTGTGTACAATTTGACGGCTCTTAAAACAATCCTTTTATATGTTTAGGGTTAGAAGAAAAGAAAGCTCAAAAGCATATTCACGGATCCCAAGGAAATCAGATCAGAAAATCTGATTTTGTAATTCTCGACAGATAGCAGGTGTCGAGGTAGCTATCGAGAAGGTGTCGAGAATTAATGAACTTGCACTTCAGCTTGCTTTTTCTTGGACAGACTTGATGACTTCAACACTTGATCTTGAAACCTTGTTTCTTGAAGTATTAAAAACACCTAGAACTACCCAATTACAAGTAGAGTGCGTTTTGTCAAAAGGATTAGCCAATTTACATAAATAAGTGACATATGTTCTTAACAAGTGAACACACATATGTCCTAACATAATGGTAGTGTGTGAAGAGAGTATGAAGAAATGTTCCTTAATGTGCAAAGAAGCAGGGACTCGCGACTAGAACTCACGGGTGGCTCGCGGGTGCAAGCCGCCAGATGAGAGTCACGTGCCAAGCATGCGGGAAGCTCAAGTGTTTTGCCAGCTAGTGCACTACAGGACAAAAATACCTAGGCTAGCCAGGCCGTTATCTCATGACTTAAACTCGCGACTTGGACCAGTCGCGAGGCCAAGCCGCCAACCAGCCCTATTTGGGAAAAACTGACTCTTTGTATTCCAAACACACACCACTATATATAGACCCTTATACCCACGAAATGTAGAGAGCTTCCAGAGAGAATTTTGTGAGAGAAACCCTAGAAAAAAACAAGATTGCCTCATCCCCAATCTTCATCTAAGAGACTCTTCAAATTCCTTTACTCTCTTCCTCTCCATTGATACATCCTTGAGAGGTTTTTGACCAAATCCTTTTCTCATCACAACCACATCTGTGAGAAGGTATTTTGGTGCTAAGGGAAGTAGTTTGGAAGGGACCAATGGTTATTGGTTGATGCTATGGGTTATAGCGGAATCCGGTAAGCTAGAAAAGAAAAAGGTTCGGCGCAACCTCATTGGAGCAGGAAGCTTGGAGGGCTTAGGTACCTAGGTAGATTAGGCTTGGAGGGTCTATTGCTGTTCATGTATCCCAACTACATTTTCTAGTGGATTATTGACCGCTTGGAGGGCGGCGGAGAGGTTTTACGCCGAGGGCTTCGGTTTCCTCTTCGATAACATATCGCGTGTTGTCCTTGTGTTTGCATCTCTCTTCCCTTTATCTTTGCCTTTTATTTTCTGTTATAGATGTGATTATAATTGGCTAAGATTGTTTATCAATTCTGTGTTTGGCTTATGTTCATGTTCCGCACATTAATTGTTTGATAATAAGCTTGAATTGATAATTTGTAATTGGGGGTCTAAATGTTCAAGAGTGTTTTACACACATATTGAACATTCAAGATAGATTTGACTCTTTGCTATAAAACAATCCATAATCACAAGTTCCACCAATATATTTTATGATTTTTTTAACAGCATTCAAATGTGAAATCTTAGGATTAGATTGAAACCTAGAACATACACCGACACTGAAAGCAATATCAGGACGGCTAGCAATTAAATACAGAAGACAACCAATCATGCTTCTATATAATGTAACACCAACAGACTTACTTGATGGATCATTGGTTAACTTTGCATTAGCAGCCATTGGTGTTCTAGCATGTGCAGGCTTGTCAAGTCCAAATCTCTTGACTAGATTTCTAGCATATTTTACTTGGTTGATGTAAATTCCAGGATCCATTTGCTTCATCTGCAATCCCAAGAAATAAGTTAGTTCACCAACCATACTCATCTTCAACATCACCTTCATTTCATCTGCAAAAGATTGAGCAAGAGAATCATCAGTAGCACCAAAAACGATATCATCAACATAAATTTGAGCTACAACAAAAAAATTCTTATCTTTTCGAATGAAGAGAGTAGTATCTGCAAATCCTCTTTTGAATCCATGCTTAGTGAGGTAGGTAGTTAATCTATCATACCATGCCTTGGGAGCTTGTTTCAAACCATAGAGGGCTTTCTTTAACTTTTAAACATCATCTGGTCTGTAAGGATTAACAAAACCCTTTGGTTGTTCAACATTTACCTTTTCTTGCAACTTACCATTCAAGAAAGTACTCTTAACATTCATTTGATACAACTTGAAGTTCAGATGCCTTGCTATGGCCAAAAGTATCCTAATAGATTCCAGTCTTGCTACCGGTGCAAAGGTTTCATCAAAATCAATCCCTTCCACTTGTGTGTAACCTTGAGCAACAAGTCTTGATTTATTTCTGATAACTGTACCATGTTCATCAGACTTGTTCTTAAATATCCACTTAGTTCCAATCACATTGACTCCCTTTCATCTAGGAACTAATTCCCATATATCATTCCGAACAGATTAATGAAGTTCTTTATGCGTAGAATTAACCCAATCAGCATCTTGAAGTGCTTCATCCACCTTTTCGATTCAAATTGGGATAGATAGCATGAGTGAGTAATTACGTTCAAGGCCTTGGATCTCAATCTCATGTTATCATTTAGACTACTCAAAATATTTGTGGCAAGCTGATTCAACTTAACTCTAGAAGATGGACCTTTAACCAAGGATGTGGAGGTACCTTTCTGTTCTGATGGAGGACTAAGCTCACTTTGTTCTTGTTGAGTTTCATGAACCGGTGTGGATGGTTCTAAACTTGATGGTACAGAAACCACATCATTCAACAACAGCAACTCTTCCTTAGTAGGCTTCCTCACATAATCATCAGGTAGTAATCATCAGCTTCCATGATCTTTTCTTGAACCAGAGAAGTGTTTTCTGAATGACTTTTTGAACTTAATTCATCATTGATCACAACATTGGAATACTCCATGACTGTTTTGGTTCTCAGATTGTACACTCTATATGCTCTACTAGTGGAAGAGTATCCTGGAAAGTATCCCTTGCCGCTCTTTGCATCAAACTTTTCTACGTTCTCTCTATCACGTAGAATGTAACAGTCACTACCAAATATCTTGAAATATTTGACAACAGGCTTCTTTTCTCTCCAGAGTTCATAGGGAGTTTGCTTGGAATCATGTCTGAAATACACCCGGTTGAGTGTATGGCAAGCAGTGTTAACTGCTTCTCCCCAGAAGGATTTGGGCAACTTCTTATTGTGTAGCATGACATGTGCCATCTCTTGAACAACCCTATTTTTCTATTCCACTATTCCATTCTGTTGTGGTATCTTGGGTGAAGAGAACTCTTGATGTGTGCCTTGATCATTGCAGAAGGTAGCCAGCTTTGTGTTCTCAAATTCTCTTCCATGATCACTTCTGATTTTGGCTATCACAGTACCTTTCTCAACTTGCAATTTCTTGCACAAATGAATCATCTTTTTAGGAGCCTCAACTTTATCTTTCAAAAGCACAACCCATGTATATCTAGTAAAATCATCCACAACCACTAGAATATATCTCTTTCCACCTAAACTCAGAACTCTGGCTAGACCTATGAGATCAATGTGTAACAATTCTAGAGGTCTTGAAGTTTGAACATCAGTTACAGATGGATGTTTGGACTTCACTTGTTTACCCATCTAACATGGTCCACATATGCACTTTTCTATCTTCTCAAACTTGGGCAAACCAATAACTGCATCACACTTGGAAATCTTCTCTAATTGCTTGTGACTTGCATGTCCCAACCGTTGATGCCATAAGTCAACTTGATTGATCTTTGCACTAAAACACTTGTTGCTTGTACTTGGTGTTATATCATAACAGTTGTCAGCTGTCCTCACACCAATACACATACAGTTACCTCCTCCATCAAGTATCTCACATTCATACTTGGTGAAGAGAACATTCAGTCCATTATCACAAATCTGACTGATGCTGAGTAAGTTAGCTTTCAACCCATCAACATACCAAACATCTTCAAAATCTAGCAACCCCGAAATGTCCACAGTTTTAATGCCTCTGATCACAGATTTGCTTCCATCTCCAAACGTGACTGTCCCAATCTTTCCTTCAAAGAGTGTCTTGAATAAAGCTTTATTTCCTGTCATATGCCTAGAACAACCACTATCCATATACCAAAGACAAGAATCACGTGCCTTTAAGGTAGTTAAAGCAGTATAACACAAATAATTATCATCACGTGTAATTATACTAAGATGCTCAAGGAAAGATTTGACAAAAGCAACAAGAGACAAGGACAACAAGTAGACAAGTTGACATATTAGCAATAAGATATTCCAAGAATCCATGACAACAAGGGTCAAGGATCAGCTCTTAGATCAAAGGATCTACAACAATAGAGCAACCTGCTCTGATACCACTTGTACGTTTTTAGACCCCTTAAAATACAACCAAATTAACCTAGTTAATTAGCCAAATGATTACTTAGTCAAATTAAACAGATCTAGGTTAACACAAATATATCATATCAATGTAAAGTGCGGAAAGTAAAGAACACAAAGATATGATGACCTAGGAAAACCAAACCTGTAAAAAACCTGAGGATGATTTAACCTAACTATCTTTAAGGTAAACCGAATCCACTATGAAATAATTAAACTTTACACAATAGCGACTTAGACCACTAACATCCTATTGCTACCTCGAGTAGGAAACTTACTACCACGACCACGTGATAACTCCGAGTCCATGGACTACTTCTTTCTTGGATTTTCAGCAAGTACAAGCACTCCCGCTTGTATATCTTTAAGCTCTTGAATCTGCAACTGAAACGATCACCAAGTTCTTGACATAGTCTTGATCCTTGATAACCTTAAGTATGTGTAAAGGCAAACACCTCTAGATCTCATAAAAGATTCACACACACAGCATAAAGAGCAACCTCAAAGGGCTAGGGTTTACCTTTTTATACCTAGGGCAAAACATAAAACTCTACACGTCAACCAGGCTTGAGCTGAGTTGAAAAATTTTGCAGAAAAAACAATCTACATGACTTTCGATCGATCGAACCTAATTTTCGATCGATCAAGCCAGGCAGATTTACACAGTAAATCCTGTAGAACACTCGATTCCAACTTTACATATAATTACACTTTGAGCAAGTCTAAACAATACTAAAATGTTTTGATCATGGTTTGCCAACTTTACAAAATAAAGTTCTAATACATTAGTTTCTCATTCCTTAGAACCTAACAATTTTATTAGCCACATTAGCATTCAACATGCTACCTATGCACTCTATTTTCTAGGTATGACTTTTGTGTTAGTGGGTTGACGGCAATGACTAAAATGGATATGATTTTCTGTCTTTGGTGACTAAGGTAGGCACAAAATCAAATTAGGGACCAAAATGAGATTATGCCCAAAATGTAGGGGACCAAAAGTGTGTTTTCACTATGTTTTTATTAGTACACAGAGTGTACAGACCCATTGAATTTCAAAAGAAAATTACAAAATCTAATTTGTCTTATCACCTTACACATATGGACCGACTAAACTTATATTCAAATTATGGGTCCAATGATAGGACTTATAATAAATCTGTGAAAATGTCTGTGAATTCTTTTGTCTGAAAACTTAGGATATGTTTGGTAACTGTTTTTCGCCTTATTTTTTGTTTTCAAAAACAATTTTCTATTTTTGATATTAAAAAACTTGTTTGGCAACTGAAAATGGATAGAAAACAAAAATTGTTTTCAAAACTTAATTTGTGAAGGAAACTGAAAACATGCAAAAGATTGTTTTCAGTTTTTAATTTTCAAAAGTTAATGAAAACACTTATTTAATTTAATGAATCTGTCTCATTTAATAAGTTAGCATTAGAGTTCAAGTTTTAGTAACAACATATTTTAGTATTTTCTATTTTTTTCTTTAAAAAACTATTTTTTTTTAAAAAAAATTTCAACTAACCAAACATGTTTTCGATTTAAAAAATATAAGATTTTTTTTTTCTTTATATTCCCAAAAACAAGTTTTTGAAAATAGAAAACAAAAATTGTTACCAAACATAACCTTAATTTTTCGTTTTTATTCTTTCTGTCCCATTTACTTGATTGTGTGGTAAAATTGGAAGGGTGAGATTTTTGTCTAGTGTGCATTTGTATTAGATTGGATACTAGGTTGATATTTGCCATTTTAGGATGTGTTACATCCATATCATATTTAGTGCACAAAAATACCGAAGTGAAGTCAAACCCAAATTGAAATACATGCTCTGTCTCTCTCTCTTTTTATTTATTTATTTATTTTTCTGTTCTTTTCTTTTTATGTGTATATTTAATGAAGCTTGATTATGATCCAAGTGAGTAAAATCTTCTTAACAATACCATGAATTCTTGACCACAAGTAATGTAGTCGCCACTATCTAACAAATTTTGTGTACACTAAAAAAAATTTCAAGACCAATTTTTTGTTTTGTTTTGTTTTTTGTTTTTTTCTATTGAAAAACAAAAAAAAAAACCGCTGCTGTTAAATTCCGACGAAATTGGAGTGGCCATGGGTTGCAACTTATTGCAAGGTAAAGTAAGCCGATCAAATATTCCTGTCTTATAACAATTCACAAATCATTTTAACTGTTAATCGTTTGAACAGGATCGATGGTTTCCCACTCTCTACGCTTCTAATTTTAGAGCCATAAAACTTCCTTAGTTTACTATTTAATCACCCCAATTGTGTTCACTAATAACTTAGACCAGGGACATGCTGCCAAGTTTTAAGAAAAACGTAACCTTGGTTCAATAGGTTATTCTGGCAAGGTCTTGATCCTCTATTGCACCTTGCGTAGATCATTTCAAGACCTTGGCCATATATAGTAAAAATATTCTCATAAAAAAAAAATTTACAACAAAAGTATACCAAAACAACATACACATATAGCAAATCAAATGGTGGCAGCTAAGCTAAGTTTCATTCTTTTCGCTTCATTTGCTGTACTAATCCCAGGCCTCCAGGCCAATATTGCTGAATACGACGAGTTTTGGCTGCAACGAGCCGAGGAAGCAAGGAAGGATGCCCTCGAGGCCTATCACCCGAACCCAGAAGAAATCACTGAGCAATTCAACACCCATGTTAATGAGTAAATCCAACAATTATTCACTTTGTTTAATTTCATTAAGTAATATATTAGAGACAATTATCAAACATCAATTATTTGACCATATATATATATATATATATATATATATTTTTTGTTAGTAGCTTTGAAGGGCTAAGATCCTCCTTAGTACACAGTTCTCACATTTTTGTAGTTACAATATTTACCTAAATTTTATTTTTGAATAATGTTAATGAGTGCCCTTAAGACAATTGTTAACTAATTGTTTTAGAAAAATTTTAACACAACTTTAAAGATTAAAAAATATATATATATATTAAAACATTAATTGTTTTTTTTTTTTCCATAAAAACTTTTCTAAAATAGTTCATTAACAAATTCCCTTAGAAAATTCGTTAATATTTCTTTATTCAATTTATAAGAAATGGAAAAAATGGATTTGAACCCCAAAATTTATCACGAGGAGATTGAATAGTACCATGTATTGATTGATGAGGCTCTTAGCAAGTAGTCATTTACTGTGTAAGGTATAGTTTCATTGTAATGTATGGGTCTAATATGAAACAAAGGGCTGCAATGTGCACGTAAATATATTGTTTTGGTTACATCTTGTGGTTCATGAACTCATGCAGGGTCTTCGAGGGGACCAACAGCACAAGGAGGAGTCTAGGTCAAAAGAAATACACAGGTCCATGCAGGGCCACAAACCCAATTGACCGGTGCTGGAGATGCAAGAAAAATTGGGCTACAAACCGCAAGGGTTTGGTTAAATGCGTCCTAGGGTTCGGACGCAAGACCACTGGAGGAAAGCGGGGAAAATACTACATTGTCACGGATTCCTCTGACAACAACGTGATGGCACCAAAGCCGGGAACTCTACGTCACGCCGTGATCCAGAAGAAGCCCTTGTGGATCATATTTGCACACAGCATGGTGATCAAGTTGTCTCAGGAGTTGATTGTGAACTCACACAAGACCATTGATGCACGCGGGGCTAATGTTCACATTGCCTATGGTGCTGGAATTACCATTCAGTTTGTTAAGAACGTGATCATCCATGGGCTTCACATACATGATATTGTTTCGGCACCAGGTGGCACGGTTAGGGACTCTGTGGACCATATGGGGTTTAGGACAGCGAGTGATGGAGATGGAATTTCAATCTTTGGATCCACAAATATTTGGCTTGATCATCTTTCTATGTCCAATTGCCAAGATGGTCTTATTGATGCCATTCAAGGATCCACTGCCATCACCATTTCAAACTCCCACTTCACCCATCACAACGATGTAAGTCTATCTATATTTTATGGTTGAGATTAAATATTATAAATATAAAAGTGTATCAAATGTCACACCATTTAAGATAATTTTTCAACAATGTGACAATTTGTACATTATTAAGTTTAATAAATAAAATTTAAACTGCAAAATGGATATACCATGATGAGTTATTGTGATGGTGCAGGTAATGTTGTTTGGTGCAAGTGACACCTTTGAAGGTGATAAAAAAATGCAAGTCACAGTGGCGTTCAATCATTTTGGAAGGGGATTGGTGCAAAGAATGCCAAGGTGCAGATGGGGTTTCTTCCATGTTGTTAACAATGACTACACTCACTGGCTTATGTATGCCATTGGAGGTAGCCAACACCCTACCGTTATAAGCCAGGGCAACCGCTTCATTGCTCCACCTAACGTTGCTGCAAAGGAGGTAATTAATTTGTTATGTACATGCTAAAGCAGCCCATGAAGATACCTGCGATAAAATTTCCAATATGGAAAATGTTAAAAATTCTATCCATTTTATGACAAAAGGCTTAAAAACTAACTTGACAATGAATATAATTGGTGACACATTAATAGCATAATATATTAGTTTCTTAATTACATTTTCGTTTTATTTTTTAAAAATTGACACATTAGTTTGTAAGGCTTATATAACAAAATTTGTAATAGGCTAATAGTTATGGCATCACTCTAGCCAATATGTAAGTTCTAACTCAAATGATATTTCCATACTATGTACACTAACAGTCATTTTGTTTTTAATGGGTGTTTTAGGTGACAAAGAGGGACTATGCCACGCAGGATGTATGGAAGAACTGGACATGGAGGTCAGAAGGAGATATTATGATGAATGGAGCATTCTTTGTTCAATCTGGAAACCCTAGCAAGAAGAGACCATACAGCAAGAAAGACATGATCAAGGCGAAGCCAGGGACATTTGTCACTAGACTCACTCGCTTTTCAGGTTCACTAAACTGCAAAGTTGGAAGACGATGTTAGAATACAACTATCTCATTATTATAAATGGGGGGTAAATTTTTACATGATGACTTGCAAAAGAATAAGTGAGAAAATTTCATGTATGTGTTTGATTCTTTGGCTCGATGGGTAAGGAGAGAAAAATGGAGATATGTGGGAGTAGCATAGGAGGAGGATGAATACAGAAGTTTTTAAATGACAATTTTATGGCATAGATGGTTTGTTGGTTCATTTGCACTCTATTCTCGGAGATGGTATATGATGTATTCCATCAGTATATATAACTAATCCTAAAAATATTAATTCGTATAAAAAAAAATTAATTACTTAGGAATATAATTGTCATACAAAAGAAAATATAAATATAAATGTAAATTTTGTAATTTATATTTCATACCTAGTTTAATAATTATATATCTACGTCATGTGGAAAGATATGAAGCAAAGTACTAACAGAAGAAACTATAACCACTGAAATTTATATGAAATCTAGTCACCACTAGAAGAGGTGGAAAAGAAATAATCACGATAGTTTTTTATTTTATGCCATTAACAGAAGGGTCACGTATCTGGAATAAGAATATAAAGATGGCTAAATGGAAATACAAAGAAAGGATATATGATTCGAAAGAAAAGAAATTTGTTTTAAGATAAGGGTAATCCCATTGATGAAAAGATTAGGGAGATTTATTTGAGATGATTTGGTTATATGTAGAAGAGAGCGATTAAAACACCAATGAGAAAGTAAACCGATTCAAGTAGAGGAAATGGAAGAAAGACATTGAATAACATTTTGTAATAATAAAAAATGCTTGACAATTAAGGATGTGACCTAGGGTATGGTTTTGGCTATCATAGAATAATAAAAAGAATATATATGGTCAATCTTGATTAATTCATTAAGTATCCACAACAGAGACAAATTAAAATTTGATACTAAGACTTGTTTGTTAGTATTGTTGTTGCCGTAATAGAAGGTTCCACTAACCAAGGCATTAGGTATTAGCATCAAGATTCAAGACGATCTCTAATGTCATGAACCTCAGTACTCAAACAAGCTAAGGTGGCTTCTACGGACCCTTATAGCCTATGAAGTAGAGGCATAATCTCAGTTGGGGCGACAGATGGGGCACGTGGAACTTCTTCTTTAGCCATGGCAGTGGCGGTTTCATCTCAAACTCTTCATTAGATAAGGCAGGTTATTGACTGTTGGCAAGATGTGAAAGCTTTATATTGTACGTCTGAGAATTTATGGCAGAAGAAATTGGTATTCGGTTTTTGGTGATCAGACTGGGAAATGGAATGATAGTTCTATAATTGTTAACTCACACTCAGCACTAGCTATGGGCCTATGATTACTCTACAAATATTCAAACTGATGTCATGGGAACATCCATGGGATTAGGATCAGATGGAATTATCCCATCCCCATTCACAATTGTTTTTTGGCGAAAAGCACTTTTTAGTCCCTACATTTTCAGGCGATTTCCATTTTAGTCCCTACATTTTATTTTTACCGCTTTTAATCCCTATCCTTAAAAACGTTTCTCGTTTTGGTCCATGCCGTTACATCAGAAACGGAAATTGCACAGCTGGCAAACGGCATGCACTGTTGGCCTGACGTGGCAATTAAAATAATAATAAAAAATGTCACATCAGTAATTTAATTAAAAAAATTAATTTTAACTAAATAAAAAAAATTAAAAACTAAAAATTACATAAATTGAAATCTAAGTGTGTGTCTTGAACAATAATTACAAGAACACAAACCCATATCCAAGAACATAAACCCAGAAATTAAAAAAAAAAAAAAAAAAAAAAAAAAAAAAAAAAAAAAAAAAAAAACAACAACAACAACAACAACAACAACAACAACAACAACCATTCAACACCGAATTCTCCAGCAAATCACTAATCCACATGATTTTCACAAAGTCCATAATTGAATAACTAATCAACCATACAACACTGAATTCTCCAGCAAATCAAATCCATAAACCCAGTAAACAATCCAATCTCCAACAAACCCATAAACCTATATTTTCTTAGAAAACAAACACAAAATAAACCCAAAAAATTTAGCTCAAATACAAATTTAGCTTAATTAGCACCAGAAATTTCAACCTCAGACTCAGAGACTTTACCTTCCTTTTCCCCAATTTTAGAGGAATCGGAAGCTTCATCAACCTCACCTCCTAGGGTTAAGGTTTGTCCATCAGCAACAATGGAGTCCAAAAACTCCTGCAACGCGATCGCCCTCTTGATCACACTCGCAATCCCTAACCCCGAATCGACACCTCTCACCGAATCCAACCTGAAGAGCAAGCTCATCGGCGTCTCATTCACCCTCAGCCACTCCTTCGGGTCCTTCTTCATTGATTCCAATGCCTCCTCCCTCGAGATCTGCCTCTCCACCTCATCGACTTCTCTACTGATTGCCGCGATCTTCTTCACGCTCTTCCTCACCAGAAACCCTCAGAACACCTTTTGGATCTTCAACGCCGACGAGTTGGACTACGCCTCGCCCCGACCTGACGAATTGGACCGGGATCGACACTAATTTAGATCTGGGTGTTGTGATTTACGTGGAACACCCGAGAAGTCGAACACCTTTTGCTAAAAAACTAAAAACAGATCTGGTTTTGTGATTTTTTTTTTTTGATAAGTAAAGAGTTTAATTAATGGGTGAGAGAGGCTCGAAGTGGAACACCTTTTGGTTTTTTTTTTTTTAATTTCATTATCGATTTGTGATTTATTGGTGGGTTTGGTCACTGTGATTTTTTTTGGGTTTGCGTTCTTAGATTTGAGTTTGTGTTCTTGTTTAAGATCCATTTAGATTTTAATTTATGTAATTTTTAGTTTTTAATTCTGTTTTTAATTTTTTTTTATTTAGTTAAAATTAATAAATTAATTTTTTTAATTTAAATACTGACGTGGAATTTTTTTTTTTTTTTTTAATGGTCACGTCAGGTCAACAGTGCATGCCGTTTGCCAGCTGTGCAATTTTCGTTTCTGATGTAACGGCAAGGACCAAAACGAGAAACGTTTTTAAGGATAGGGACTAAAAGCGGTAAAAATAAAATGTAAGGACTAAAATGGAAATAGTCTGAAAATGTAGGGACTAAAAAGTGCTTTTCGCCTTTTTTTTTTTTTCCACTTTTACTTTATAAATTTTTTTTACTTTATTTATTCAATAGTTGAGATTAAAAGTTGCATTTTTAACTCTCAGTCTCAGCCATTTAAAGCTACTACATCAAGTGCCATTAGAACTGATTGTAATTGTGATGTGGCTGACCACCATATTGAATGACATGGGGTAAGTTTTCCTAATTCTTATTATGGCCCCAAAATTCTAATGAGTCTTCAAGGTTTTAATTTCTTTAAGGGGTGATCATTTTTATGTGTGTGATGATGTATTATACTATTATACAAAATTTTCCCGTGCATCACTAATTAGTGACTGTCCCTTGAAAATTGAGATCAAAGCACAATATATGAGAAAACCAGTGACATATTAAAGTCAAAGCACAATCAAAATCCAAATTAAAATTAGCTTCTATCGGTGGTCTAAAGTGTCAATTTTAACTTTCTTAATTTTAATACTAAGTGACCTATTAATAATACTTAATGAGAAAGCTAAGATGACCATTTTATTATTACTTTTTTTTTTTTTTTTGATGACCATTTCATTATTACTTTTATTAAATGTTATCCTGTGAAAATATAATTCCAATCCAAATTAGCTTCTAATTGTAGCATAATTTAATGACAAATATTCCTTTTAATTTTCTTTATTTTGGTGCCCAATGAATAAATAATACATTAGAGTTCTCAATGAGGCGAGAGGGCTCCCTCTCAACTCTCTGTAGCATAGTCTGTCCCTTCTTTGTGAAGGAAGTGCTTGTACCCTCTAGTACTCCACAGTACCAGGAGGGTGTTGGTCTTCGGAGAGTACGGTGTGATATTGTTGGGGAGGTATGGAGGATCTTGCATTGAGATGGAAGAAATTCTCCTTGTCTGAAGCGGAAGGGAAGAAGTGTGACTTATCAAAAGACAAAAAATCATTAGAACACGTTCTTGCTGCAAAGTTCTTTACCCAGAGAACGGAGAATGTGGAGGCGGTAGAGAGGACATTTCGACCATTATGGAGGACAAAATGAAGTTTTGAAGTCAGTATGGCAGGCGAGAACATTTTATTGTTCGCTTTCGAGTTAGAGATCGATGTCGAGAAGGTTCTTCAAGGTGAATCATGGGTGTTTGACAGACACTTGGTGGTGTTGCAACGGTATGATGGCTCTTCTTCAGTCCAAGAGCTCAGTTTTGATAGAACGTTTTTTTGGATATAGATTCATAATCTGCCTTTCTCGTTGATGACGATGGAGGCCGCGGTCAGTCTGACTTTGGGTGTTGTTTCAATACCAAGGGACACATCGGAGATGAAGGGTGTAAACTTTATGAGGATCCGGGTGGCGGTGGATGTGACGAAGCCATTATGCAGGGGCAGAATGATCACTTGGGACCAAGGAAGGGAAGGGTGGGCTTCGTTTATGTACGAACACTTGCCAAAGATCTGTTACTAGTGCGGCCACCTTTTGCACGATGACAAGGAGTGTCCAATGTGGCTCGGTAGCAAGGGTGACCTGTCGGAGGTAAAGCAGCAGTTCGAGCCTTGGTTGAAAGCGTCGCAATTTAACCCGGTGAGGAAAACTATAGTGGAGGTACAAGGATTCCACGACGGAGGTACTCATCGAACCTTGCCAGGCAGAGCCGAAGTTGGGTATTCGGGGAAAGGGAAGTTCACGAAGATAGTTCCAACCATGGCTGGGGCGGAAAATTACGATGCTAATGAGATGAACTGCAGTACCATTGTCGACGTCGCCAACGGAGATGGGAAGCAGTGGCGACACTCAGACACGTGACAAGTGCGTCCATGATAGAGACACAGCTGGCCCACAGGTGCAGATCCCAGATTTTGAGGCGATGATAAGGGATATTGATGAGGCAATCAATACGGATTCTGCTGTGTTGATTTTAGAAGCACAAGTTTCGGGTTCTTCGCTGGCTAGGAGTGGTAATGATCAGCTTGTCGGGATTAACGGGGATAGTGCTGAAAATCTGGGATCTCAGGCTAGGATTTTGGAAAAGGTGGAGCCTTAATTGACTTCCCAAAATTCTATGCCACTTTCCAGAGAGTTTATGTTTGAAATGGGCTGGGCTGACAAGTGGGACAACAAAGTATATAAGGGTGGGCCCAAAAAAGGTGGTGGTAAAGGTAAAAATAAGCAAAAACTTTTTAATGGGCCAACTGAAGGTGTTGGGGGGCTTAATAAGGAGACAAACAAGGGCCCAACAAGGAGTTGCTGGACCAGACTTCGATCTGGACCACCTAATCAAGATGGGATGGATTGTTTGGAGGTGGGAAAGGACCCAAAAAGAAAATATAAAGACACCACAAACAGCCTTTCTGAGGCTACGTGCATGGGAAAAAAGCAAAGGTTGGAGGAAGAAACTAAAAGCCTAAGTATTTTAATGGCGTCACAACTGGGATCGGCGGAGGTTGCTAAGCAACTCCGTCGAGTCCAATGAGTCTTATAAGCTGGAACAGCCGGAGGCTTGGAAACCTCTGGTTAGTTAAAACCTTGGAAAAGGTTAACAATAAAGAAGATCTCATTATTGTCTTTCTTATGGAGACAAAGTCGAATAGAGAGTGGATGAATAAAGTTAAAGAGAAATGTAACATGAAACATGGTTTGATAGTACCAAGTGATGGTAAGAGTGGTGGACTGGCTTTGCTTTGGAAGAAGGGTGCTACGGTGAACGTCTAGACATATTCCCAGTCTCATATTGATGCTCTTGTGGATGGAGGGTCAAACAAAGGGTAGTGGCTTTTAACAGGTTTCTATTAAAATCCAGACACAGCAAAAAGGCCTAAGTCTTGGGCAAAACTACGACACTTGAAACAAACTTCAAATTTACCGTGGTTAACAATTGGTGATTTTAATGAAATTACAGGTTCTTCGGAAAAGGAGGACGGGAGCGACAGACCGAGACAACATATGAAGAATTTTGTTGAAACCATTAACTATTGTGGGTAGGGGTGTCCATGGGTCTGTCCGGGTCGAGTTTGTGCCCAACCCAGACTCGACCCGATAGACTCGGGTGGGAGAAATCATAACCCGCAACCGACCCGTATGGAGCTTCGGATCGGTCGGATCGGGTCTTGTCGGTTTCAGGTGCATCTCAGTCGGTTTCGGGTTCGCTACAAGGGTCGAAATTTGGCCGAATTTTGGACAAAATCTTGCTAGGCTCGACAGATCTGGCTGGATTTTGGCCGAAATCTTGTCGGATCTGGACAGATCTGGCCAATATTCCTTCATATCCTTCGAGATCTGGTCGAGATATTGCAATATTTATCGAGATCCAACCGAGATCTCTTTATATCGATGGAGTTTTTAGTTTAGGCTTACCAGTTTTCGGCCGAAACACGAGATCTGCGACTGGAAGAGAGAAAGGCATCGGGTGGGTCGGGTGCTTCGGTTTCTCAGACAGGCAAACCAAGACTCGAACCGATGGCATCGGGTCTTTGCACCGGAGACCCGCAGCCGACCGAACCACTGCTCAGGTCGGGCGGTTATCGAGTCGGAGAGCGTCGGGCCAGTCGAATTCTTCGGGTTCGGGTGAGTGTTGGATAGCCCTAATTGTGGGCTACGGGATTTGGGCTTCTCTGGTCCAAAGTTCACGTGGATATACCAGAGGGTAGATGGTTTGCAGATTAAGGAACAGTTGGACAGAGCCATGGCAACTCAAAGTTGGCTAGACATCTTCCCCGAGGCAAAAGTGTTCCACCTTACCTCTTCAGTCTCGAACCACTCGCCTTTAGCACTCCGTACGGCGCCGAACCTGAGGAGAAGGAAGGCCAAGAGAGCATTCAAATTTGAAGCAATGTGGCTAAGAGATCAAGGTTGTGAAGAAGTGGTACATAAGGCATGTGAGGAAGGGAAGTTAGCAAGTACAGGTGGGACGTTGGAGAGTTGCTTAGATAAGTGTCGTAGTTGCCTGGAAGCGAGGAACAAAATAGTCTTTGGGCACATGGGACGAAAGGTAGCTAAACTACAAAAAATGCTTGAATGGCTTGAACTCCAACCCCCTTCTATAGAGATCAACAATGATATGAAGAAAACCATAATTGACCTCAACTGTTGGCTTGAGAAAGAAGATGACATGTGGCGCCAATGATCTCGACTCAACTAGCTCCAATCTGGGTACAGAAACACAAGCTTCTTTCATGTGAAAGCTTCTCCACGGCAAAAGAAAAACTTCATTGAGGGCATCCTGGATGAAAATGGGGTATGGCAAGAAGACGAGGAAAAGGTGGCGGATGTGGTGGTGGCTTATTACAAGGAGTTATTCACTACTTGTCAACCAACAAATTTTGCCCACTTGCTCCAAGCTGTCCAGCCAAAGGTGACTGCTTCCATGAACCAGTGGCTAACTAGAGACTTCACAGAGACAGAGATCAGAGCAACTCTAAAACAAATGTACCCACTGAAAGCACCAAGCCCGGATGGCATGCCTCCTCTCTTCTTCCAGAAATTTCGAAACATAAGTGGTGAGATGGTTACAGCTATGGTATTGAATTTTCTGAACCATGGTGTTTTCCCCCCTAATTTTAATAAGACACATATTGTGTTAATCCCTAAAGTCAAGGAACCTAAGAAGGTAACTGAGTATAGACCTATTAGTTTATGTAATGTGGTATACAAAATTGCCTCAAAATCTATAGCTAATAGGTTGAAGAAAATTTTACCTTCCATTATTAGTGATACACAAAGTGCCTTTGTGCATGGTAGGCTTATTACTGATAATTTATTACTTGCTTTTGAGACTATGCACCATATTAGTCAGAAAAAAGAGGGAAAGGTTGGGGAGATGGCCTTGAAGTTGGACATGAGCAAGGCTTATAATAGGGTAGAATGGCTGTGTCTGGACAAAATAATGGAGAAGTTGGTTTTGATGTGAAATGGAGGGGTCTTATTATGCAGTGTGTCTCTACTGTAACATACTCCATAAAGATTAATGGGATTCCTAGAGGTAATATTATTCCATCTAGGGGTATCCGTCAAGGAGACCCTTTATCACATTACCTTTCTCTCTTATGTGCAGAGGGCCTCTCATCATTGATAAAAGACTCCATAGCAAGTGGGACACTGGAGGGTGTGGCTATTTGCCGGAATAGCCCGAAATTATCACACCTCTTCTTTGCAGACGACAGCTTGATCTTTTGTAAGGCTTCTTTGGCTAAATGTGATGCCCTCCAACATATCCTGTCAGTGTATGAACAAGCCTCGGGTCAACAGTTAAATAGGGTTAAAACATCCCTATTTTTCAGCAGGAACACTCTTGTGGAAATCCAAGAGGAGATAAAACATAGGTTTGGAGCCCAAGTTATAAAGCAGCATGAGAAATACCTGGGTTTGCCATCGTTGGTGGGGAGAAATAAGAGGAACACATTCAATGAGATCAAAGAGAAGCTTCATAAAAAACTAGCAGGTTGGAAGTAGAAGATGCTGTCCAAAGCTGGCAAAGAGGTGCTAATTAAGGCGGTAGTCCAAGCAATACCAACATACACAATGAGTTGTTTCAAATTACCGGATGCTTTATGTGAGGAACTGACAAGCATGATAAGGAAATTTTGGTGAGGACAGAAGGCGAATGAGAAGAAAATAGCTTGGTTAAGTTGGGAGAAATTGTGTGAACCAAAATGCACTGAGGGAATGGGGTTCAAGAAACTTCAACAATTTAACTTGGCTCTCCTAGCTAAACAAGGATGGAGGCTCCAAACAAATTAGAATTCATTGGTTTATCAGGTGCTCAAGGCTAAATACTTCCCACGGTGTGACTTCACTGAGGCCTCACTAGGGAACAATCCTTCATTCTCATGGCATAGTATTATGTCTGCCCAATAGTTGGTGAGGGAGGGCATAAGGTGGAGAGTGGGGAATGGGAGGGAAATACGTGTTTGGGGTGATAAGTGGTTACCATCACCGTCCACCTTCAAGGTAGTGTCGCCTCGACAGTTCCTACACCAAGACACAAGAGTGAGTGAGTTGATTGACATGGCCACGGCTAGTTGGAAGTCTAATATCCTGGATGCTCTTTTCCTCCCCCACGAAGTTGACATGATAAAAGGAATACCAATAAGTTCACGTCTTCCCGCTGACAAGCTGATATGGGCGGAGGCTTCTAATGGCAAGTTTAGTGTCAAGAGTGCCTATGCTTTAGCAATGAGGCTCGCGGTGGGTGCTAATCAAGGTACCAGTTCAGATCGTAGCCAAGTGCATTTGTTCTGGAACAAGCTTTGGGCCCTACCACTACCCCACAAAGTACGTCACTTTGCATGGAGGGCATGTAGAGATAGCTTTCCCACTAAGAAAAATCTCATGCGACGTGGTGTGGTCCAGGATCAGGTCTGCGATGAGTGCAGGATGGATGTTGAGTCAACGGGTCACTTGCTTTGGTTGTGCCCAAAGGCCAGAGAAGTGTGGTCTTTCTCGAAGATAGCGGTTCCACCGAGCCAAGAGAAGGTGTACACTTTCTTTGACTTACTGTGGGGAATGATGATGGAGGAGCGAGTTGATGTGGACGTGGTAGCAAACCTTGTGTGTATTGCATGGGCCATATGGCACAATCGGAATGTAGCATGGCATGGTGGTCAGCGACGGAATGGCAAGGAATTGGTCGGTTGGGTGGCGCAATATTTGGAAGAATATAAGGAAGCAAACAAGGGCACGGATAGTACAGCAATGGTGGATGAAGCACAAAACACATGGTCCCCACCTCTTGCAAATGTCTTCAAAGTGAACATGGATGCAGCGGTTTTTGTAAGTCAAAAAGCTATGGGTGTCGGAGTAATTGCCAGAGACGATAAGGGTCGGATTAAGGCTGCAATGAGTAAAAAGATACAAGCACCACTGGGTGCCGTGGAGGCTGAGGCCATGGCGCACGAAGCGGGACTGGTGTTTGTAAAAGATATAGGCATTCACAATATAATCCTTGAGGGTGACTCACACAATGCATTGTGCGAGACGTCCAACCCACCTTCCTCTGTGGCAGCTATTATACAAGGAATGCAAGACCTGTGCAAAGATTTCTGAGGGGTAGAGTTTTCCCACATTAGAAGACAGGGTAACATATCAGCCCACCTTCTAGCTAAACACACTTTGGGTGTTATCGATTTTATTACTTGGATAGAGGAGTGTCCTAGTTTTCTTGAGCAAGCTCTTGCCCATGATGTAAGAAGTTTTTCAAGCTTTTAATAAAAGTTTAGTATTTCCTATAAATAAATAAAAAAAAAAATTGACTACACTGAATACGAAAACTAAAAGTACCACAATAATAACACACCATGAAGAAGGTATGAACATACCATTTTGAAAAAAAGGTTAGGTAAGGCTTTTTTTTTTTTTTTTTTGGGTGTGTGAGGCAATTAGAGAAGAGAGGGAAAAAAAAAGGATAAAGGGAATATGATGAAATTTATTAAAAACTGTTTGTTGGTATCCTTTTTTTTTTTTTTTTTTAATTTATCTAAAATTTAGAATTTTTAAAATTAGTAATTTTATATGTCAAATCCTATTATTTAAAATTTTAAACAAAGAATTTGGGGGTATTTTGGGAATAAAATAATAAGAGTTCAAAAACTCCAAACAAATGAATCTCCTTAAATAGTAGTATAGACTACACAGATAAGACCCCTCATTATCACTGCACACTTTGTACTTAGAGCCCAATGCATACTCGAAAATTTCTTGGGCACTCTAATAGAAATGTATTTCTTGGAAGCTATTACAATTATTTAAATCAAGAAATTATAGAATTATGTTTTTATTGATAACTAGTAAGGGTAAGGCATGTGTTGCCCCTTGAGTGAGAAAATTTAAGATAGAATTATTTTTTGAAGTAGTATCAAACTATGCATTTGAATTTAGAATAATTATTTAACATATGTCTATCTATTTAGTATGATAATTTCTTAGAAGAAGATATTTGGTATAAAATGATACAATGTCAGTGGTATCAAAATCCAATAAGTGTAAGACATGTCAGTAAAAATTAACTAACCCACTAATAATTGAAAGACATGTGTTAGTGGATAGTTATTTTTGCACACATGTCTTTTGTTTATTACATTTTGATACGGATGACGTTGTATTATTTGATACAAAATACTTTTTCATTTCTTAGAACCTATTTACTAAAGACAATATCTACTCACAAAAAAATTTATACTAAGAATGATAACAAATGTCATCATCTTCCAACAATAAACAACTAAATTTTGATAAAACATTGTCACAATATTTAAAATTTTACAATAAATGATGACATATGCTATAATTTAAACTCTTCATCAAATTAAAAACCTACAAATCATTTACAATGAATATTTTGTTATTCATACTTCATTCTTTATCATTTTATTTTATTTGCATAACTATAATGTTTAACTTAATTTTTAATGAACACATTTTTAAGAAAGAAAACAAATAAAAAAAATAACAAAATAACAAAAGACATATGTCATTGAAGTTTCTATTAAATAAAATTATAAATTTAGAAGATTTAAACCACTAATAAATTATTGTTCTCTAGGTAACAAATGGAATACCATACATCACCATTTTTACTTTCTAAATATGACTAACACATAAAACTCAAAATACACGAAGAAAATTTTTGGAACATTAAAATTTAGTGAGGCATTTTTATATTGCACAATAAAATTTTCCAGGAACCATAAGATTTTGTTAGGGTTTAACTAAGAGAGTAACAATAAGGACTATATACTTGTCTACAAAATATAAAGGTGGAAATTATTCAACTTTAAAGTTGGGAGGATGAAACTACTCCAAACATAAAGGGGGAAAATACTTTTTTCCATAATTCTTTTTTGTCGGTAAAACTATGTGTTTTTGTTTTTGTTTTTGTTTGTTTGTTTGTTTGTTTTTTTTTTTTTTTTTTTTTTTTTTTTAGTGTGTTAAAAAAAAAAAAGTTAGCCCAAGAAAACTGTCCGTAAAACTAAGAATTTTGGCTCAACAAATTGGCTAAAAAAAAAAAAAAGTTAAGAACACAATAAATGTCACGATTTATTCTCAATACCTTTATTTTAGCTATGGTGGGCTCTAGTATGATATTTTATAATTTTATATTAGAGTAATTTTATATCCACAATATTTTCACAACAAATCCTTGGTGGTAAATTGTTATTGGGTTTTAATTGGGACAACCACTTTAAACTATGCATTAAAAAAAAAAAACAAACAAAAAACCAACAGAAGAAAATTGTGAGTGAAACAGTGAATTTTTGCTCACCAAATTTGACTAAACCAAAAAAGAAGCCTAAAAACATAACAAAATGTCACAATATTTTCACAGTACCTTTATTTTCAGCCGTTGTAAGTTTTGGTCTGATATATTATTATTTATTTTATAGAAATACTATCTCCATAATACTTTCATAACAAATTATAGATGACAAGTTGTTACTGATTTTAAAATGAACCCACGACTAATATTACTTTTTTATCCATCAATAGTAGCTTACCTATGATTTGTTGTAAAATTAGTATGAAAATATTGTGGAGTTAGCATTTTTTTTATTTGATTTATAAGAAATTGAGATCTCAACAATTGTGAAAATATTATGATAACAACAAGTGTTATAACATTTTCACAAAACATTTATTTTCAATTATGGTTGGTCACAGTTTCATATTTTATTATTTTATTTCGACCTACGAGAAATTGACATCTCAATAATTGTAAAATTTGTTGTGTTAGTATAACAATATATATGCCAGCTCATATAAATAAATAAATAAAACAATGAAGTGATGAATAGTATATATTGAAAAAACCAAAAAGTACTGTAACTTTTACACATTCACACAAAGTATTATAACATTTTCACAAAACATTTTTTTTCGGCCGTGGTTAGTCACAATATCATATTTTATTTTGACCTATAAGAAATTGACACCTCAATAATTGTGAAAATATAGTAAAATTTATTGTGTCAGTATAACAATATATATGCCCGCTCATATAGATATTTAAAAGGAAAAAAAAAAAAAAACACAAACCAATGACTTAAAAAAAAAATTTGTTGTGTAAGTATAACTATATATATATAATATATATATATATATATATATATACATGCTAGCTCATATAACTATTTAAAAAAAAAAAAAAACAAACAAAAACACAGACCAATGACTGAAAAAAAAAAATGAAGTGATGAATAGTACATATTGAACAAACCAAAAAAGTATAGTAGATTTTAAACATTCACACAACAAGTATTACAACATTTTCATAAAACATTTATTTTCAGTTGTGGTTGGTCACAGTCTCATATATTATTATTTTATTTCAACATATAAGAAATTAACATCTCAATAATTGTGAAAATATTATGAAATTTGTTATGTATGTATAATAATATATATGCAGCTCGTATAAATATTTAATAGAAAAAAAAAAAGCACAAATCAATGACTGGGAAAAAAAAAATTATTGTGTCAGCATAACAATATATATGTCAACTCATATAAATATTTAAAAAAGAAAAAGAAAAAAAGAGCACAAACCGACGACTGAAAAAAAAAAAAAAAAAAAAAAAGCGTTGTAGCTTTTACACACTTACACAACAAGTGTTGCAACATTTTCACAAAACATTTATTTTCAATTGTGATTGATCACAGTTTCATATTTTATTATTTTATTTGACTTATAAGAAATTAACATTTCAATAATTGTGAAAATATTGTGATATTTATTGTGTCAATATAAAAATATATATACCAACTTACATAAATATTTAAAAGGAAAAAAACAAAAAAAAAAGAGGGCACTGTAGCTACAGAGCCGATTGAATAAACACACTGTAGGTACTGTTCATTAGTGCATTCTGTTCATTAGTGCATTTGCGCTTTTTATATATAGACTAGTGGAGAAGCACATGTAAGGCATGTGCTTGCCATTATATTTAATAATAACTTAATTGTTGTAACATTAATGTTCAGTGTACAAAGCTTCCTTTTTTTTACAAGATTTTGGAGGAATTATGTTACAATGTTACAAAGTTTTGGAGATATTACATTAAACAGCCTTACTCTTGCCCCAATATCTTGTCATTGCATTGAATAACAATATAATTTCAAATATAGAAACTGTTTATAACACAGCCAATATGTAAATCATTTTATATGTGAAACACCTAAATTTTTTAGCATCAGTATTTTTAAAATGTGAGGCATGGAATATAAATTTTTATTTTTTATAAATTTGCGAGTGCAGAACACAACGGGATACTGACTTTAAAAATGAAAATTTCACATTTGAAAACTCAATTACAAGTACAAAAAGCCTTTTGCTCTTAAGAAGACATAATTCATACTGCAACCCACTCTCAACATTACCTTCATACGCAGCTTTCTCCATATGTATATGTCAAAATCTACCTCTCCAAACAAGGCAGAGACGCTACAGGGAATTGCTTAAGAACTAATAATCAATGGCAAAGAAGTTTTAAACAAATTATATTCATAATGATGGGACAACAAAGACTTAGATGTTCTATTGGTAGAGATTCCAACTGTTGACCTTGGTTTACTCACATCCTTGTCAACCAACAAAGAAGAGGTGGAGAAACTTCAATCAGCTCTAATGCGCCCATTGTTTTTGCTAATACCAACCACCGTTATCAATTTGAGAAGCAAGGAACAGAGGACGAGAAGCAGAAGTGAGAAAACATTAACCAAAAAAGAATATTGGAAATGCAGCTATATATAGAACTAACTTGTAGATGAATGGTTTATCAAAGAAAAATAAGTGAATAACTTAAATGGGAAACAGAACAATAGGAATCCCATTTCAATTGTATTCCATAAATATAACCCGTTACAAAGCATTATATGTTTCAAGCAGGTTCAATTACAGACATGCAAATCAGATAGACCTTATGTTTTAGGAAGGTCAAAAGAAGCAGATCATACATTTATGAAACAGGTTGTAAACAAATGAGGTGGAATTTTTTGAATTAGGAGAAGTGTAATACCCCTCTTAGGAGATAAATAATGACGTTAATAACAACCATTTTAAATCATGCAAAGATCACAGAAAAAAAATGATTTTTTTTTTTTTAAGTGGAATTACCCAATGCTATGCTGCAGCAGTAATATGGCATGTAAAACATGATTATGCGGGTCATATGTCATCCTAAAGCAACAACCGGTTTTTTCCCTATCTTTATCTGTTTCTTCTTGGGTTCCAATGGTTAGCCCCCTTTGTCATGTGAATACAGGACAGGGACCCTTCCACCCTTGAATAATAAAAAAGAAAAAAAAATGTGTGCGCAACATCGAGAAAAGATGAATTTGGATTTTGGATAGAACTCAATCTTCTTTTGGTTTACTAACTTAACGGTCTGTAAACAAAGCAAATTATTCATAACAGAAGCAATTAAGGCAACCTCTAAATACAACTTTGAGAAGAAACCATTCAGGTTTTGCATCAATTAGTTTGTGTGCATGTAAATAAAAGAAAACTACGAATATATATTACTGGTTACGCATCGTGGCTGCATTCATGAATGTTGGATCTGCGCCCAAGTTCCAAAGCAAATATCATCATAAAACAAACCTAATAATAACATGCATGTATAAAATTATGTGTGTGTGTGTGTGTGATAGGAAGAAAAAGATTAATTTTACAGTGAGGCATAATGTGAAAACTAAAATACCAAATTGAACACCCAAATCAAATCTATATAAACACCAAATTAGTAGAACCCTAAATTGAAAAAACTATCTCCAGAGAAAAGAAAAATCAAATTTACCTCAAACCAAACAGTACCTTAGCAGCCAAATCAAAAAGAAAAAGAGCTGAAACACTAAAAAATGAGAACATAAAAGATACCGACATGGTTATATATAAATATAAAGAAATGGGAGGGAAAGGTTAGGACCTTGAGGTTGATGGAACCCCATTTGACATGTAGGAAGACTTGGGCGTCTACGGGAGAATTTTATTTGGTATGGACTAAAGAAAGATTTTGGAGAGAACAAATTTGCTCTTCTCTCTTCTTCTTTTATGGGAGTAGCTTCTCTATTTCATTTCTGTGTGTTTCAATTCGTTTCTTTTCTCTTGGGATTAAATAGTGTATTTTGATAATAAAGAAATTGCTACTAAACGGTGCGTATTGGCTCACTACTTGACTATACCAAAAATACTACTAAACGGTGCAGATTGGCTCCCTGCTTGACTAAGCCAAAAACACTGTTCCTAAGAGCATTCGCTCTTTTTATATAGTCAGTAGAAATAAATTGAGTACTAGATTTCCTAATTACAAAGTCTACATATATATATATATATGCATTGACCCAGACCACACGTGGTGCCTCCCAATTGTTCACTAAACAAAAACAAAAAAAAGTTCATTTGCACAACCCAATCTCCCAAAAAATAGTACATTCCTCCTTATTTTTTCATAATTATTTCTCCAACTAAATAGTTGGCATATTAAAATTATATTTTTCTCTTTTCTTCATAATTTCTTCGATCAACTGAATACAAAAAATATTTATTAAAAAAAATAATCATCTAAATAGTTTTGATATGATGCTGGCATTAATAAAACTTGTGTTAATTATTCTAAATGTAGTTTTGATAAAAGAATTTTATTATAAAAAAAACTAATTAAAAATGATAATTTCATTACTTTATTTCTTTTGAAAAAAGATTGTTATCGTCCATAGTTTTTTACGATTAAGTTAGTTATACAGCAATAGTCTTATCGCATGCGCTTTGTGCGTTTGCACGTGTGACGAGACTTTTTTTTTTTTTTTTTTTTGGGTTTAGTGTCATAACGTTTAAAAGTGAGATGAAGATAGTGTCATAATTTTTAAGATATTTTTCTATGTGATTTTTTTAAAAGTTATTTGTACGTGGGTTTAAAGTTTGAAAATTTGAATTTAAAATAAAAAGTGGTAATTCAGATAGAGAAAAGAAAGAGATCGAAAAAGCCTAAGACTTAGGAATAACAAATTACTCTTTTAACTCATTTGTATTTTTTAATTTAAAATTGTTTAACTTAAAGATATAGGTATTTTAGAAAGTTTAAGAATTTGTGTAAGAATATTTTAGTATGCAAAATGATAAAACCCAAATAGGGAATCTTGTTATTAATACTTTAATAGTATAGATAGATTCATAATAATAACCAACATTTTTTTTTTTTGAATAACAGTGATTTAGAATTTAACAAAATTAAAACTAATACTGACATTTTATCAATATTGTTCAATGCTTTATACAAAGGTTGCAAACAAGTTTTTTTTTTTAATATCTTCGATTCATTTAACAAGAAAGAAGAACAGGGGGGAAAGTCTACCTTAAAAGCAGTAGCAACGAATGCTGGTAAACTATCCTTCATAAAAAAAAAAAACAAAAAGATGCGTCGGAGTACAAGGCAAACTTTGCAGCCTCGTGGGCAGCAGAGTTGCAAGACCTCCTAATCCAAACAAGAAAGCAAGAAGAAAGGATTCACTAGTTTTGTTTATTTATAAATACATCCATGTGTATGGAGGAGATTACAAGCTAGTATGTAATAACATTTGTAGCAGCGATCATTGACATATCACTAATATATCACCAGTTTCGAAGGTTGTAATACTAGGTTATGGTGTACCAAGTTTGTAGAAAAAAGAGGATTAGTAGGATGACAGCGGCCATTGTTGAAAGAATAGCCCATGGAGTGTTGAAATAATTGCGCACAAGCACAGCACGCCATTGTGGCCACCTCTGATCGCAATACGAATTCAGGTTCCTGGAAAGTTTTCCGTAATAGTATTGCTTGACATAAGCATCGTAATAAAGCTTGTTGAAGAATTTCGCTGTGTCCTCTGGACTCAACCAGTTATAAACTATCTTATTCTTGCCGAGTAATTCTGCGTCCTGAGCATTGTTAATGAGGTTGTCTATGAGTATGGCATAGGAAGTGAACCTCGCATCACAATCAGGGTAGCATTGTTCAAAGCTGATGAGATTCCGAATAGTGGTTTCCGTTGTCTCCTCAATTAGTAATGGAGAGATTTCCAGGACCCCCTTATCAAATTTTATGCCCAAGATGCTTTTGGACTTACCCGGTTTGAATTTGATTCCAGCCTCTGCAAGGCTCGTGGCAGAAGGAATGGACTCCCATAAAAACGACTCTGAGCTTTCTTCATCTTCTTCAATTAATGAAATCATCCATTTTCTAATCAGGTCGGGGATATGCATGATGTCTTCGATATAATTAGGGGAATATATATGAAGTGGTTTGCGTGAGAAAATATTACGAAAAAAATTTTGGGCAAGTTCGGATAAGGGATAGCGGTGTTCAGGGCCGATGGTCATGTTGAACAAAAGCTCAAGTAACATCCACGGGACTCGGTTTTCTAGCAATATCAAGTCATGGTGTAGAAATTCTGGCATACAAGACATGGTGAAAATTGGGTCATCTTTTTCTCCAAGTGCTCTGTAAGCATACTTGCGTAGCAACTCAATAATGAAGCACCCATCAATAACCAGAATTCTTACAAAATCATTTGTTTCGTAATCAAGTGGCCCAGCATAACACTCACGAGCCTCTTTCTCCACATCCATGACGGAATTGACTAAATTCCTCAACCTTTCCTTCGGAGAGTGTGATCGAGAAAGAAGGCCTTGCAAGTACTTAATTTTAATATTTTCTGTGGCCTTCAACTTTGGACCGTCGCCATGATGGAAAGGCCCAATAGAAAATGCATCCGGGACATAGGCTTTTACATTTAACCTGCGAAGTATGATGGGGGTTTTGAAGATGCAACATTTGGGCGACATGGACTTATCTTTTATCGAAGATACCATTTTTTCAATATCAATTGTAACATGATGTCCTCTATTCACTGCCATGTTTTGGTTCTGTTTCCCCTTTCCTTTATGTCTCTTCAAAATTGCTGCTTCTAGAATGAATCCAAAAAAAAAAAATTTGAAAGAAGGAAAGGAATAACAAACCAAAACAGATTTTATTTTGAGGCACAATTCTCTTCAAACAGAAAAGGGGAAAAAAAAAAAAAAAAAAAAAAAGAGTTAAGATAAAAATATGAGTAGAACACTTAGAACATTCACATGGAACTTACCTTTTGGCTTTTTAAACCAAACTAGTAAGTTACCCGTGCGATGCACGGATAATGTTATAATGTTTTATGTAAGATGGTTTTAAAAAATGTTGTATATGTATTATAGCATAATTGTTATAAGAGTCCGGTTAATGTGTGCGCTAAGGGCACACATTAAGCCTTCTACTTTTGGAAATTTTTTCTCGGAAATTGAAAAAGTTGTCAATACATTTTCAATTCCAGAGAAAAAATTTTCCAAAAATGAAAATTAAGGGCACACATTAGTAAAATCCTTGTTATAAAACTCTATTAGTAATGAGGGCACACATTAGTAAAATCCTTGTTATAAAACTCTATTAGTAATGAGCTCATCATAAAAAACAACAATTATAAATTACACATACATATCCACTATAATTATTTAATTGAAGTAATGAGAAATAATATACAAAAATAACTTTGGAGGAATATTATAAAATAAAGGGTAAAAATCATTTTCGTCCCTAAATTATCACAAAAGTTCGTTTTTCGTCCCTAAACTTTCAAAAGTTCTATTTTTGTCCCTAAACTATCACAAAAATTCGTTTTTTGTCCTTAAACTTTCAAAAGTTCTATTTTCGTCTCTAAGTTTTCAAAAGTTCTGACAGAGTGCTGACGTGGCTTGACAGAGTGCTGATGTGGGAGGGACGAAAATCAATACGTTTGGAAAAGTTTAGGGACGAAAATAGAACTTTTGAAAGTTTAAGGACGAAAAACGAACCTTTGTGATAGTTTAGGGACGAAAATAGAACTTTTGAAAGTTTAGGGACGAAAAACGAACTTTTGTGATAGTTTAGAGACGAAAATGATATTTTACCCTAAAATAAAAGTTTATATAGAATGTGTCTTTCTCTTTTTCCTTAATTCTAAAATTAAATACACATCCCAAATACTCACAGTCAATCACATCATTTACAAAACCCATAAATCACCTTAACATCAAAATCGTAACTATCATTGTCACTCAATATAAAATGTAAGCCCTTATTCCTCCGTTGTAACCAACTCATACGGGTTAGGATAAGATGAAATAACAATGTTAGAGTTAGGTAGGTGTTGTCGAAAGATTGAAAGTAAATGACATCGTTTTTGGTCTATGTGTATTTGATATGGGATGACATGAATGGCTATGGGTTGGCATACATAAAGGGGTAGAACTGCAAGAGGTGAAATTGTGAATTAAAATACAAAGAGTTTTGTATTTATGTGTGAATGATGAAAAGTCTAGAAATATTAAACCAAATGATACAAAGAATATTTATTTTTTAATTAGAAAAGTCTTGAAACATTGAACCAAATAAAACAAAAAGTCAATCTTTAATTTGTTCTTATCTCTGATATGACACTTGAGAATATTTCAATTCTCTTTACATAGAATGCGCCACTTGGCAAAACTTTATGTTTTTCCACATGAGGTCTCTGCTTTTATATATATATATATATATATATATATATATATATAGATTGATATTGATTCTAGCTAGTTTTTCCTCAAAATATGCTCCATCCAACTAGCATAGAGATCGCCAACATTTCAGATTGTTATACTAATTAACTTACAATATCTGGCTATTATTGTTGCAATCCAATCTTTGTTTTTTTTTTTTTTTTTTTTTTAAGTTCACTATTTATTAAGTTTAATGACACAAAAATATTCACAATTTTTTTTTTCAACTATTGAGATTGCATGTTGTAATTAATGTAAAATAAAAGTAGTGTTCGTAGTGAGTTGGTATACAAACAGTATTGCATCAATCAAAACTTGCCACCCCAATAAATTGGGAAAAATATTTTATTTATTTATTTTTATTTTTATTTTTATTTTTTTGGTCTCTAGTATTGGTCTTTATTAATAAAAAAAAACAGAAAAAAAAAAAAAAAGAAAAGAAAAAGAGCACTGGCCACTGAATCTCTCTCTACTCTCATTTGTGGCATGGTTCCTCAATCTTGGCCATTGAGTAATGAGTAGCCAATCTTTACTATTAGTTGGCTATTTGTGGCCATTGGGTGGTCAATCTCGTGATACCCTGAATTAATTATGTAGATTGAATTATATGAGTATGTGCTAAGTCTCACGTCGCGTACTTATTAAAATAAGCTAAATAATATAAGCAATTAAGCGCTGATCACAAATTATAATTTGATTAGCCCAACCTAGTAACACCATGTGCATTGGGACACCCTAAGAAGACATGGTCCATTAATAAGGAAGATTAGGAATTTAACTGGGATAAATTTAGAGTGGGTTTCACAACCATCTTGGTTTTTGCAATTATGAATGAGAAATTCTACATCTTGTGTTTATTATTTCCCTTCTTTGAAAACTAAAATTTTTTGTGGAAGCAAAATGGTCTTTTCTTCTTCCGACCCCAAAATTTCAGAATTCTTTGGACAAATTTGAATAATAAAACATGTGAATATACTGAGGAATATTTTAATATAAGAAAATCTATTGAAAAAACATATGCGATGTATTGTGTTTAAATGTTAGGGGTTTGTTTACATATGAATAAGCCTTTGTGATTTTTTTTTTTTTTTTTTTTTCAATTCAAAATTTCAATTATGACTCACATGAAAATAATTTTAGTAGTTAGACAAATTTTAAATACAAGTCATGTGAATTATGGTATTTTAGTTAATAAAGACTCACATTAAATGATCAAATCGTAGCATTTTTAAAACTAAACTGTGAATATATATGTGCTTGAAATTTTAGAGTTTAACTTGAAAACAATATTAATCCTGGGAGTTTATACTATATAATTCTCCTTTATTTTAATACTTACGCACAAATTTTACTAAAGAAAAATAAATTATCACATTAAGAATTTAAGACTCTTTTTATCATTTTTATCACTTTAAAGGTAATAATAATAATCTTTTTTTTAATATCTTTCGATTAAAATTCTTGCTTCTTTATTTTTATTTTTATGTTACCTTTTTTTTCCTTTTAGGTTTTTATCCTTTAAAACAAATGTATAAAATATGGAAGATTTTCCTTTTATTTTATAAATGAAGAAAGAAACAATAGCCCGTCATTGGTCATTATATAAATGGAAAAAAAAAATATAAATATAAATATATATATATATATATATATATAAAGCAATCCATTAAAAAAAACTAAATTTTTTCAATTTTAAGAGGGTTGGGGTGGGGGGGGGGGGGGGGGGGGTGGAGGAGAGAGATAGATTAACTTACAAATTGTTTAATAATTTTTTTGCAGGGCCAAAGACAATTGCCTCCACTTGACTCCTTGGCTTCACCCTCGATTCCACTTAGATTTTCTGTTAGATATGAAAGATAGAAAGTTAATAAAAGTAAAGGAAAGAACATAAAGTGTAATTGTACGGTCCCCGTGCCAGGGCCCCTTTGGGCCTTGGACCCTAGCTTGGGCGTACGGCCCATAACGCCAAACTATCTCTACTTACCGGCCCATCCCAGACCCGCACGTGTTGCCGGCCCAAGCTTTCCCCTGAGCAGTGATGGAGAGACGATGTTCGGAATACACGTCCTTTGCATACCCGGCAGTAACTCGGGAGGCGCCGCTGCCGGGAGCGGTTGTGAAGGTGGGAAACAAGTTCCAAAGCCATCCTCACCGCTTCCCACTCCCACCTAATCACCCACCTATGATCGATAATACTGGACCGCTTGTTGCACTAACGGGGAGGCATTCAAAGCCTCTCCACTGAATTGTGACTATAAATATGAGAAATTTGGGGAAGATTGGGGTTGCAAAAATTAGACAAAGAGAGGGGAAGCAGATAGGGGAAGGCTGAGAGCAAGGTGATTTGGGCCCTTGAGAAGAGAAAAGTGATCTCATTGAATCTCAGCGTGATGAACAACCCAGTGTAGGAAATTCAAACCCATCATACAAGTAAATTGTGAGTCCAAGAGAAGCCAAGCCCAATTGGCCTCAATTTCGGGCCCGCACAGTAATATTTTCAATAGTTTAGAGATAAAATAATCTAATGAAAATTGAGCCTCAGGTACTTTAAGGATAGAAATATATATATATATATATATTTATTTATTTATTTATTTACCTTAGAGAAAAAGTATTTAGGATTAAATTATATACCAAATATGAATGTAACTACTTACAGGCTTAGGGCTAGCCCAAAGCCTAGAGCTCCTGATAAAGAAAGACCCCAAAACAAGTGAATAAATTATTTATTTTTTAAATGTGGACTATTAAAAAAAAAATTTTCCTCCACTTTTAAGAAGACTCAAAAACTTAAGCGATGTTAAAAATATCATAAATTTTGTGGGGCCTATGCACGCAGTAATACTTGTAGAATCCTTAAGTCATATTATACCATGAGAATAATAAATTGTAAATAAAAATTAATATAGAACATTAACTAAATTGATGAAGATAGACTAAATATTATTTAGGATAAATTACAAAGTTAGTTCTTATTCTTTACACCATATTTCAATTTAGTCTCTAATCTTTAACTTGTGTCAAATTGTTTCCTAACCTTTTCAAGTTCATGTCAATTTAGTCTCTGCCGTTATTACTCGAATGGAAAATATTGATATGTCAAACGAAATAATAATAATAAAAAATTCATGCCATATCAACTGCCAACAGTATTTCCACGTCAAAATAAAATAAAAACAAATTAAAATGTTCAGACATGAAATAGTCTGGGGAAAATTCTAATTCATCCAAGATTTGTCCTGTACCATTAAATACCTATATTCAACTGGAGTTCTCGCTTAGATACAAGTAACTCTCTCACTATTGGAAATTTTCATCACATGCTATGTGAAATCTACAAACAAGACATAATTATAAAAGATATATAAAACTTATAAAGTATTTTTTTTTATAACAAAAATTGTAAAGTAAATATTCCTATGTCTACCTCAAGTATTATATGTTGGGTTTTCTTTATTTTCTTTGTTGGGTTTTGGGTTTTGTGCATTTGGGTTGGGTGTAATGGGCAATTAAAATTTTCAGTCAAATACCAAAAACAAAACAAAGAAAGAGAAAATGAATAGAGTAAAGTAGTGACTATGAGAAGCATGGCAATAGAGGCAACATCAACATTTTAAAGAGCATGAAGATTCAAGATCAAACAAATATTCCCAGACAAGAGAGAGGAAGTTAGGGGTTTTGATTTTTTTTTTTTTTTTTTTAATACGATATGGCATAGAAAATATTTTTTTATTATTCTATTTGACACATAAGTTTTTCCATCCAAAGATAATGGTAAGGACTTAATTGACATTGCATGGAAAAGGTTATGGACCAAATTGAGATATAGTGTAAAGGAAAGCGACCAACTTTGTAATTTACCTCTTTTTTTTTAAGTGAGCCAAACATATACAGACTTCAATACTCTTACCAATTACCACTACCAGCAGTATCCTGCAAGATCCATATCCATCACCCACCAAAAAAAAAAAAAAAGGGTTCAGTTATGGCAAGATATTTCAGTTGACATAAGTTCTACTCAAGAAATCCATGCTTTTGACACCATAGATTGAATATTTCTTAAAGAAAAATAGTGTAACTCTTACAGATCCTGGCAATGCTTTATGCAGTTCAGTCGTCTTACTCCTTTGTTACCCATGTGACAAATGCCACGGTTTTTATAATGCCAAAAGCACTAAAAACAAAAAGGCTAGCTAATTTCCATGAGAATGATCTTGTCTTCGCCATTAGTACTCAACTAGCATACTACACATACATACAGAGTCATATAAAACATCTTTTATAAATGAATGGAAAAAGATGTTTTGAAACATCTTTTTCCATTCATTTATTTTATTGGTTGTGTGGACAATTGGACAAAGGTGGTATTCACTCAATCGAAAAAGATGTTTTGAAATATCTTGAAAAAGATGTTTTTTTTTTCCGTTCATTTATTTTATTGGTTGTGTGGATTAGGTGGTACCCACTCAATCGACCCAAACCATTCGACTTGATCTATTCCACATCGCTCACGTGGATATATATATATATATATATATATATATATATATATTTTTTTTCCAAGTGAATTGTGCAAGTTCAACTATTAAAGGAGTCGGTTGTGTTTTTTTAAACTGCCAAGACCCAATATAAAACATCTTTTTTCCATTCATTTATTTGATTGGTTGTGTGGACTAGGTGGCATCCGCTCAATCCACCCAAACCATTTGACTTGATCCATTGCACACTGCCCACATGGATATAAATTTATTTCCAAGTGGGTTGTGTGGGTTCAACTATTAAAGTAGTAGGTTAAGATTTTTTAGACCGCCAAGACCCAACCCGACTTAGCTATATATATATATATATATATTGTAAGTATATATCTCATATCAATTTTTTTTTTTAAATTAACTCCATTATTTACATATGTTAATAACTTAATATAGAAAATGTGATATTTTTTCAACATATTCGTAAACATACATAGTAGCATAAACATGATTTTTTTTTTTTTTTTTTGAGAAAAAGTTAGAAATACTCATACCATAAGGCGTGTATACTTTTATCTATGAGAAAGTGGACACTTCTTATGATATCCCTTCATAATTTATATTTTTGTTGCAAGTCCTTAAATGGTTTATAGGATTTAGAGGAAATACTTTTAAATTTATTCTCAAAATGATAAAATCAAAATTTGAAGTTTAGTATACAGTACATAACTAAAATTAACCTGTCCAATCCGCCAAGTTAAGACCACCCAAATTCTTAACTGACTCGCCATTTTTGTAATTTGGTCATGGTTTGAAATTTTTGTGACCCGCCAATGGCATAATAGTTATAAATTTTTTCCCTCAACTTGCCTAATCTAACCCCCACACACAACTATGGATTTTGGGGGTGTGATTAACTATATACCTGCTTAAGGAGAAAACTATATTTAGGCTAATGACTATGGAGTACTCCACTAACGCTCCGTTTGTTTTGATGGAAAATATTGTGCAAAGATAGTTTCCGTATTTTCCAGTATTTGATAGCATTAAAAAAATGAGTTAAAGAAAAACTATCTTTGGTCAACATAAAAAGTATGACTTATTTTTAGAGATTGTTTTCCACTAATTTTTTTTTTGGAAAAAAACTCTATCTCAAAGTAAGCTAAATAAGGGAAGTTAAAAGATTTTTTTTCAACTCATATAAGGTTACTACCAAACATAGGAAAATAAGATAGTTTTATAAAAATATTTTTTGAAAAATGACTCATTTTCTAGAAAACATTATTGCTGAAACAAACAGAGTGTAAAAAGTAGGAAAAACTACTACTTTGGGTCTCTTATTTTTAGTCCTATTTAGAAAATCTAAATCTTTAAGGGAATATTATTTAATTTGATGTCTTTTAATTAAATGGTTCGGTTATCAAGTGCCTTTATGTTATAGTTAATAAATTATTTTAAGAAATTTTTTGTGCCACTTTTATGAGAAATATTTTTAAAAAAAAAATTGTTAAAAAAATTTTTAAAAAAATTTTCTATAAAAATTTCCTAAACCAATGCATTTAAGGCATCCGTTAACATTTCTTTTAATAAAAAAAGTTACATATATGAGATGTGATGTAACAAGATATACTCAACATAAACATATATACGGGTTGCAATTTACATACTCAAATATCATAATCGGGAGAAATTATAGAGTCTTCTGGTGGACAAGTGATGTGGTCCACTATTCTACTAAAAAACTTCCTTTTGTTTAAAATTGCTGAGTCAGTAATTAATTTCTATTTAAAACAATTTTCTAAGTAACAATTTTAAACAGGTAGACATTTTTTAGTGGAATGATGGACCACAACACTTATTCACCATGTAAATGTTATAATTTCTCCATAATCGAAGTAATCTCTCCAAATTTCTTAGCATAGTGTGTGAATGCTTGATGTTCACATTTAACAACTTTCAATTTAAAATAATGATATAGACCTTTATAATCTAAAAGAAGAAATTCCCTAATGATAAAGACAATTGAGGACTCCAAATAAGTAAGTGTGTAAATGCATAAATATGAACTTTACCAACCAAAAATTTAATGAAAACAATAAGACAACTATAGCCTACAAAAGAAGAGTAAAATGATGAGAAGTTGACATTAATCAATTGTTTTTTTTATTGATCTCCCATTCAATTACCAATATTTTGCCTAAATAAGTAACAATATAAACAAAATGCATCATCCTTGTTTTTATCTGTTCTAAATAATTTTTGCATTCTTTAAACCAATCATCATTGAATCGATGCAATACTTCATAAATTTCTTTAAGGGAAATCATAGCTAAGAGGTTGACAAGAACTTCCTTGTAAATATGATTTTCTTATTTCATTATTGATCATTATGATAAAAATATGAGATATTTCCTCATGTCTTAGGATCTGAAAGAAGATTGTTCAAGTCAATACAAATTCACTTAGAAGATGAATTTTGCAATACAATTGATTTCCTTATAAGAAGTTCGTCTGTAATGCTAGCAAAAGAATAAAGGATAAATTATAAGGTCATTCAACTTAAGCATCCAACCATTATATTAATCATATTCAATAAAGTATTTAAGTAATATTTTAGTGGACATGCGTAAGTACAAAATGCATCACATAAATCAAACAAACTCTAAAGACTAAAGCAAGAATTAACAGATTAACTATTTGAAAAAGTTTTTTTATTTTATTTTTAAAAATATCAATTTTAAAATATGCATTTTGAAAACACAATTTTAAAAATCAAAGTCAAACATTTGATAAAATTGCAGTTTGACAATTGAGCTATTGATCTAAAATTGTTGTTTCAATGTAAATTACTAACATTAATCTTCAAAGGACCAAATTTTTGAAGAGGTCAAATTTTAATTTTAATGGACTCAAATTTTTGCTTAGGATGGTCAAGGTTTTTTTTTTTTTTTTTAAGATGATCAACAACCTATATTAATTTAAAATTATATATTTTTTAAGGTATATAATTTTTTTTTTCAAATGACCACCCTCACCAACACATAGATGATCACCCTAACCAACTCGAATAATTATTGAGTACTCTCAGAATACCATAAATACATATTTCTTCCTCTCACATAACTATAAGTCCTACTAATTAAATTTATGATGACTCTACAATTTATATAAGAAGAAAAAATACATATTTATAATACTCTCGAAATATTCAATAATTTTCCCTGCCCAACTCATGGAGCCGCCCCTGCTATGTGACGGTAGTTCATAATCATAAGACGTGGCTTATCTTTTCTTCAATAACCTTAAGGAAAAGTCAACAACATTTATTTCTAGCTGTTGTGATAGCTGTGGTGGCAATGACATATGCGTCACTTAGGCTACGTAAGCACATATTCGTCACTTTTTGTTCTCTTCTCTCAAAGACTAACGTAAGCGTGTTTAGAGAATTCATATTTAGTGATTATCAAAAAGAGAGCGTTTATCTAATCTTGCAAAAAAGAAAGAAAAAAAATTGTCTATTTTTAACATGAAAAATGTTAATGAATATTCTAAGAGTATTTGTTAGTGTATAATTTTAGAAAACCTTTTATAAGAAAATAAATAATAATATTTGGCTAAAATGTAAAATTTACCTTCTAAATTTTATTAATTTTCATTTCAATTATATAAATTTACATTTTATTATTTCAGTTTCTTAAGTTTCAAACATTCTCAATTTAATCATCTGTTAACTTATCATTCATATTTGCCGTTAACCTGCCCAAAACAATGTCGTTTTGGCCATAGTTTAATATTTAATATATATTTTATTATTTATTTCTTAATTAAAAAAACGTTAATTAAAATTAAAAAAAAAAAAAAAAAAAAAAAAAAAAAAAAAAAAAAAAAACCCTTGGCCTATGTTTCTCAGGGAAGACAATAGGGGAGGAGTGATGGCCCCCTGTGGCGATTTGGGAACACAAACCCAAGCGATGTTGGGGTGTGCTCAATGCTCACTCACAGAGATGAAGTCGTATTAATACTATTCTTACTAGTATTATATTTCAGGGAAGGCTCCCACTCTTCCACATATCTATCTCTATATCTGCCTAAGGGTGAGTTTGGTTCAGCTTTTTGAAGTTGGACTTTTTGAAAAAGTTGAGTTTTTAAAAAGTGCATAATGAAAAAGCTGAGTTTCAAAAAACTGAGTGTTTGGTAAAACTGTTAAAAAGTGCTTTTTGAAAAAGCTGAGTGTTTGGCTAGCACTTATAAAAGTTGTAGTTTGAGGGATAAATTACCAAAAAGGACAATATATATATAAGGGAGTTTATTTCATACTTTTTTTTTTATGTGAGTTTATTTCATACTTAAATCAACTACTTCATATACTTAAATCAAATTTTCTTTTTCTAAAAAAATTAATTTTTTTCATCAATATTAGCTAATAATAACCTACCACTTAAGATTTATTGTGAAAAATATTGTAAAATTATTGTAATAATTGATACTGATTTTAATTTTAACGTACTATTAAAATTATTTTTTTCTCTTTCTAAAAAAAATATATTTTTCTCACCAATATTAGTTAATAATAACCTACCATTTAAGATTTATTGTAAAAATATTGTGATAAAAATTAATACAGATTTTAATTTTAACGTACTATTAAAATTATTTTTTTTCTTTCTAAAAAAATTATTTTTTTCTCACCAATATTAGCTAATAATAACCTACTCTTTAAAATTTATTGTGAAAATATTGTACAAATATTGTGATAACATTTTCTCCATCTTTTTTTTTTTTTCCATTTTTTTCCCCTCTTTTTTTCTCCTCCACCCACGTACCCTTCTCTTTTTTCTTTTTTTTTTTTTATTTTTTTTTTTTATTTCCTACCACTTCCCCTCCAAAACATTCCACTACACTTTTTTCTTCATCCCTTTCTCTTTTCCCCTTTCTCCCTTTCTCTTTTCCTCCAGAACGTTCCACAGGTGGGCTTTTTTTTTTTTTTTTTTTTGACAATTCTTTTTTCTTCATCCCTTTCTCTTTTCCTCCAGAACGTTCTCCAGCTGAGCTTTTTTTTTTTTTTTTTTGACAATTCGAAAGCTGCTCTTTCACTTCCTCTAGAGAAGATGATGGTGGTGATGATGATGATGATGAAGATGATTGAAACATTGGGTTTGTATTTGTATTTGATTTTGATTTTGGGTTTGGGTTATGGGTTTTCAATTAATGGTTTAATTTTGAGTTGATTTTCTGTGGATTTTGGGTTTGATTTTGAGTTAGGTTTGAAATGGGTTTTGTTGATTTTGTTAATTGTGGTGGTAGACCGGGTTCACAGATGACTGGCTTGCGCAGAGAAGAGGGATGAGAAGAAAATGTGCTGGGCCGTGCATGATCTGAAGAACTGAAGAAGACAACTTGCTCTTTATTGAAGGGCAATTTTGGTAATTCAACTCACCCCAACGGATATAATATAAACGCCAGCTTCAGCTTTTACAAAATGGACAATATGTGCTGCATATCTGAAACGCTCATTTTCTTTGTAACATAAAAAGCCAACTTTTAAAAGCCAACTTTGTAATGTTATCACCAAACGCTGAAAAGGGGTTGACTTTTTTAAAAAGACAACTTTTGAGCTCAAAAAGCCCAAACAAACGGGCACTAATTCTCTCTTATGCTTGTGGCTTTTTACTTTTATTTTTTAATTGGTGAAAAACTACTTTTAGTCTCTTCATTTTCAGCCGATTCCCATTTTAGTCCCTATATTTTATTTTTACTGCTTTTAGTCCCTATCCTGAAAAACACTTCTCATTTTGGTCCCTGCCGTAACATCAAAAACGGAAAAAGCTGACGTGGCAAACGGCAAAAATAAATAAATATCCACGTGGCCTAAATTAATAATAAAAAATATTTTTTGGCATTAAAAAAATGCCACGTTAACATCTAAATTAAAAAAAATTAATTTATTAAGTTTAACTAAATAAAAAAATTAAAAACAGAATTAAAAACTAAAAATTACATGAATTGAGATCTAAGTGTGCCTTGAACAAGAACACAAACCCAAAAATCCAAATCCAAAAATTAAAAATCTCAAAATCATCATCTTCTCAAACCCAGCAATATCATCAAATCCTAAAGCCTCATAGTATCAAATCAATCCAAAAATAGAACACAACCCATCCAAACAAAAAAATCTCAACTCAAAACAACCCATCTCATTTAAAAAGAAACCCAGCAAACCCAGCCACCGGATAACTCCAGCAGAACCGAGCCAGAAGAACATACAGGTAACTCCACAGGACCAAAGATCAGCTTTAGCACCATCGTAGCCCTTCTTTCCAATCACCTCAGGCACCACATAAGCCGGTGTGCCACACGTTGTGTGTAGCAACCCATCTTGCTTCAAATGCTTAGTGAAAGCACTAAGACCGAAATCAGTGACTTTCAAATTGCCTTCTTCATCTAAGAGCAAGTTCTTGGACTTGAGATCTTGGTGGTAGACTCCACGGCTGTGGCAGAAATCGATGGCGGAGATGAGTTGTTGGAAATACACTCTTGCCGCGTCATCTCTTAGCCGACCCTTAGCGATTTTCGAAAACAGCTCGCCTCCACGTACGAGCTCCATGGCGAAGTAGATCTTGGATTTGCTCGCCATAACTTCATGGAGCTTGACTATGTTTGGATGCTGTACCATCTTCATCACCGAGATTTCCCTCTTGATCTTCCCGTCGGAGAAGAGCTCGTCGGCGGGGAGCATGGCCACCGAATCTGGGTTTGCTTGAGGTGGGTTTCTTTTTAAATGAGATGGGTTGTTCTGAGTTGAGATTTTTTTGTTTGGATTGGTTGTGTTGTATTTTTGGATTGATTTGATACTATGAGGCTTTAGAATTTGATGATATTGCTGGGTTTGAGAAAATGGTGATTTTGATATTTTTAATTTTTGGGTTTATGTTCTTAGATCTGGGTTTGTGTTCTTAGATCTGGGTTTGTGTTCTTGTTTAAGACACATTTAGATCTTAATTCATTCATGTAATTTTTAGTTTTTAATTCTGTTTTTAATTTTTTTTTTTTTAGTTAAAATTAATAAATTAATTTTTTTAATTTAGATGCTTACATGGCATTTTTTAATGCCAAAAAATATTTTTTATTATTAATTTAGGCCACGTGGACATTTATTTATTATTATTTATTTCTGCCGTTTGCCACGTCAGTTTTTTTCGTTTCTGGTGTAACGGCAGGGACCAAAATAAGAAACGTTTTTCAGGATAAGTACTAAAAGCGGTAAAAATAAAATGTAGGGACTAAAATGAGAATCGCCTGAAAATGTAGGGACTAAAAGTAACTTTTTGCCATTGATTTGTATCTGTTACAAACAAATAGAGAACAAATAAAATAGTAGATAAATGGATAGATATGGAAGGGGAATGATATCTTTCTTACATGAGTTGGATTTAAGTAAACAATTATCCAATCCGTAAACGAGACCCAGCAATGGCATGGAAAGAAGAAAAAGAAAAAGAAAGGTATTAAATTATGAAATAAATAAAAAAATTAAAATTAAAATTATTAATTAAGAAATAAATAATAATATTAAATTGTGGCCAAAACGACCTCGTTTTGTGCAAGTTAACGGCAAGTATGGATGGTAAGTTAATGGAGGACTTAATTGAAGATGGTTGAAACTTAGAGGGCTTAAATAACAAAATGCAAATTTAGAGAACTGAAATGAAAAGTTGTGAAACTTAGAAGGTAAGTTTTGCCTTTTGGTTTTAATGTTTTGTTATCTTTTTCTATTTCCTAAAAAAGTGGTGTTAAAATTTTCCTAAAATAGTTTATTAATAATTGTCCCAATGACAACTGTTAACAGGACCCTTTTAACATAAGAATTTTTTTTTTTTTTTTGCATTCTCACTTTTTAAAACAACTTACATTAGATTATTTATTTTACACTATATTTCATTAAAACATCAATTATTCTTGATTTTTTAAAATTGTTTATCTTTCTTTATACATAACAACAATCATCTACTCTATTTCTTCATTCTCGAGATACATAAAGAAAAAATAAATAAATGCAAAATGAATAGTGCGTTTAAATTTACATGATTACTTAGCAGTTAGCAACCATATATTTTTATACAACTTTACATGGGTTAATTAATGTGGGTTAATTTTAGGCTTAATTGATTAAAATATGGTGTTTTTTATATTATATAAGCAATTATGTGAATGAACCCTCTTTTTTGTAAAATTTCACACTTAAAAATATAGTTTGTTCATGGTTTTCATACAGGCTATGTAATTTTGACAAATTGTCAAATCCTGACCTTGACAATTGTCATTTGAGATATAGTTTTATAAATATGTGATAAAAAAATAAAAAGTAAAAATTAACTTATTTTTTTAAAAAAAAGTTAAAATTAGTAGATAATTTGCAAAAAAGGGTTGTGTAGAAAAACACAAAGATTTATGCCTTTTGCTAAGCACACTCCAAGAAATTGGGGTAAAAAAACAGCACTTCTATGTACTCAAACCTCAACCAGAGTTTCTCAAAAAAAAAAAAAAAACTCAACCAGACACGAGAGAATAAAAAGTAATTAAAAAAACAAACAAAATGAGTTCTAGTTAGCTCAACTACTAAAGTCTTTGATGGTTAAATTTAGAGTTCAATCCCTACTTACATCAAAAACCGATTGATATATTGGCCTGTTGATAAAAAGCTACTATCAAGAACGGACGCTATAAATTGAAACTCTCTCAAAAAAAAAAAAAAAAACTTGCCGATACCATCAAAATACTACCCTGCGTAATATAAAACCCTTTAGCCATTTTCTAATGCCCTCAAACACTTTCAAACAGTTCTTAAAAAGTAATGTAATTTTTTTGCTCATATTACATAGTTTTATGTTTCTTATTTTACAAAATATACTTTGAATATTTTCTAACTTTATCAAAAATAATTATATCTTTTTATATTTCAAACATATAATAAAAAAAAATATTTATGTACATAAGTTGCTTTCTTCTATAAAAAAAAAAAAAAAAAAAAAAAAAAAAAAAACCAATAGACTTTTTTTTAGAAAAATATATATGTTGTTAATTGTTTATTTTCTTAAAAAAAATTGGTGTCTAAAACATTCTGTATTTTATAAAAAATTAAATTAAAAAATTCCTTTAAATTTCTTAATTATTTTCTATATAATAATAATAATAATTAAAAAAAAAACTTTTTGGATTAGGTCAAAGCTAACTCGAACTAGGTCAAGTCTAACTTGTGTCCTATCTAGCCTCACACCAAAATCCACCCCCCCCCCCCCAAAAAAAAGGGGGGGTAAATTTCACAAAGCTACATTGAGGTTTGTGATTGTAGGGGCCTTTTTTGTTGTTATGTTGGGCTGGGCTGTCTTCTGCGGTAATAGGCCCAAGTATTCTGAGTAAGGGAAGTTGAGACCAGTCCAACTGCAACTCAATTTGGGCCAGCTTGTGCACAAACTATGCCTCGTCTGTCAGGAGTGTGCTTATGGCAGGCAGAGTTGTTTCAGATGAGTTATAGCAGGCAGATATAATAAAAACAACAAAACAAAGTACTCTGACTATTTAATAGAAAATGACCAAATAATCCATATTCATGAAACATAATCATAGTAATAACAATGACTTTTACAAGAAAAGTAAAACAGGAGCAAATGGTAATATGGGTTAATCAAAAGAGACGGAAATCAAATCAAGTCTGGTCCGCAGGAGAAAAACTAAAGAGGGAAGAACGCCTCCTCTCAACACAGTTAATCTCCTAGGGAAAATCTTGCCGTGGAGATTAATGGCTTTGAGGGAAACAGACCTAAATGGTTAGTGCCTAAAGGAATCCTTTTACTTTCGGACAGAGAGCAGGATTTCGAGAGGGAGAGAGGGAAAATCAACCTACTGGTGCATGCCTACCGTTTTTTACTCTCTCTTTTTTCTTTTTCTTTTTTTTTCACTTGTTTTTATATTTTTTATGATTCCTCAGAGACGATCTTACTACCTCCCCCTTTTGGGCACGGCAAGGATTTCCTTATATAGTGCCTGTCGTAACCAGATTTTACTATTTTAGTCTTTAACCACCTTTGTCTGGTCTGGGTGTACTTGCCGACCACCAATGGTCCGTCTGTGTGCCACTCCCCACTTCCAGACAAAGGAGAGCTATTTTATTTATTAGTCTGTCGTGGCACTGTTTCCTTCCACGGTGTGAGTGCTCTCTCTCTCCATCCCTCATGGCATGCATCTAGCGGTTCCCACTCAACCTTACTTCTTTTGGGTGGTCTGTCATCCCAGCAGGACTTACCCCCCAAAAGAGCTTGGGTAGGAACAGCAGAATAGGCCTTTTCCCCTCTCCCCACCGCCAAACCATACCCCCTTACCTCTGACCCATGACCCCACCACATCCTATATTGGCTAAGTACAGGCTGGTAGTGCCTGGGCCTTACGCGTGCCTCCCTTTCATGTATGTCCAAAATCTGCCTGCTGCTCATGCATTTGCCGCAGCCTGGAGGCTTACTTGCACAGTCTGCCGCCTTTCTTCGACCTTTTATGTGGGTTGTTTTACGATTCCCCGCTCCCCTTAAGGGCTGAGCTTTATTTGATACTAGGCTTTATATTTCTTTCAGGCTATTCCTTGATTGCCATCATGTCCTACCATACTACTCTGTCATTCCTGCTGTAATGACTTGATCCTGCTGGGCCTCTTCAGGCCTGCTATTTATTCTTTCCCCAGTGGCTTAACATGGCCATGGGTTTTCTTACTTATGGGCTCCTGTGTCCCTTTTGTTTTCCCTTGGGCATCCTCAACCCATTTGCTTATCTTGGGCTTACTCGGCCCATTTCCTTACTTTGCGTTCCCATGGGTTTTTACTAACTTCATTGGGCTTCCTCGACCCAATTATCTCATACTCATCTTTAGGGTTTGTGGGCCTGTCATCAATCCCCTACTCTCTTTGCTTGCATTGCTATGGGCCTGCGCGACCCATTCTTACTTTTCTACATCATACACTGTCCATGGGTTTGCTATTTCCTATTTCTCTCTTTTTGGGCTCTTTTGAGTCCATTTGCTTCCTCAAGGCCCATTTATTTATTTTATGGACCTATGATCCATTATTCCTGCTGCTTTGACTTAATGGTCCTTTTTTTCTAGCTTTTTGCCAACTTCTTTTTGGTCTGTGTTGCTGGGCTCCTTTCCTTCTTTACGACTTCTCAAAAATGGCCCTCAACAGTGATAATACCAACTAGACTCAAAATATTTTAAAACCCACCAATTTGGACCTCAAAAGACAACTTTGTCCCTAACTTTTATTCTCTCTCTCTCTTTCAACCCAAATCATAAAATAAATAAATAAAACCCGTTAAAAAACTCATCTTCTTCGTCTTCTTGTTACTCACCTTGAGATAATTCGCTACCTCTTCGAGAGTCGGAGCCGACGCCAGAGTCTTGGCTTGAGCCTTAACAAGCTCATTTGGCAACAAAACCTTATCGATCATATAGATTGCGATCAATTTCTTGTCGATCAAAGCATGGTGGTGTTGTTAAATCTCTCTTCTCTCTTCTTTCTCTCAACTTTCTCCCTCTCACGCCCTGACTATCCAACTCTTTCTGTCTCGTGATTTTGGGTGAAGAAGGAGCAGTGGTTGAGTAACAGATCTGTGGGTTGTGTTTTGGGTGGAAGTGGATTATGATTTTGGGAAGGTGAGTTGCATTTTTTTACTTGGTTTTGGATTGTTGTTGGTTTTTGGGTGGCACCGTGCTAGTGGCAGTGGTTCAATTCTGATGGTTGTGGTTGTGGGACGTGTGGGTGATATGGGTTTGTTGGGAGGTGGGTTTTCTAGGCGGCTATGGGTGTGGGTGATATGGGTTTATTGGGTAGTGGGTTTTCTAGGTAATAGTGGGATTGTGTGCATGATATGGGTTTGCACACATAAATTAAAGAAAATACACTTGTTAATGATACATTAGCTTGCACACAAAAATTCATTGTAGTTATGTGTTCTTTTTTGGATATATTGCCCACAATTTTACTTATTTTTAAAAAAAGAATCCTATTAACGAATACTCTATGGACACATTCTAAAGATTGATAAATACTCAATTATAAGTTGTAATACACATTTTTCAAAAAATAAATATTAGTGTCCATATATGTATTAGAAGTCATTCCAAAACAGTCTGGAGATTTCTCTTTTTAAGTAGCTGAATACAAAAAAAAAAATATATATATATATATATATATTTGGGTGGAAGAAAATCCTAAAATGATGATAACTAAATCAAGAACAATTGAATTATCAAACATGCTACTTTCTCACTAAAGCCCCAAATGAAAACTAATGCGCAATTCTGTGTGAAACACTGTCAGCCTTAGAGCTTGTTTGGATTGAAGAGGGAGGAAGGAGAGTAAAGTAGAATTGGCGAAAAATAAGCTAATTTTGGGTCAATTCCACTATTCTCTACTCTCCCTCCTTCCTCCTCAATCCAAACGGACCATTAAAGTACTTAGAAGTCATAACCAGGCACCAAACAGGATATGGAATTTTCATTACCAATTAGCCCATCAGTTAAGGAAAGGAGAAAATTGCTTCTAACTGAACATGCTTAGATACATTGTCAAATATCCCACAAATATCTAGTATTAATCCGAGCTGACCAATACAACACTTGGCACAAAAACTGGAGGATAGTATTATCTATGCTACTCTATGCGCTATCTGATTCATTTCCTGAATCTATATTCATTGGTTGTGGGTTCTTGTAGCCGCTGACGGCTGATTTCATCCTTGTAGCGTTTTTTTTATCTTGCTGAGCCTTTGCTTCATATGGTTCTTTCCCCTCCACTGCACACACATTCAGCACACATGGGAAAGTATTAAGATGCTGAGAAGGAATACAAGCTATAATTGGCAAATCATACAGAGTTCCTGATGAAGTGCAATGATCAAGCTTACCTGTCATCTTTTTCCACTTATCTGCAAGAACTCTTCCCACCTCTGCAACGCAATTCCAGGGTTGGTTTTCTTTACATTCTGTGGTCAACATGACTAAGGTTAGCAATATATTCATGACGAACACTCAACAATTACTAGTTGCATGTGTTGACCAAAAAAAAAAAAAAAATGACATTTGTACACCCCCATATAAAAAGAATTATTCTGTTAGATTTCTTTATTTTCTCACATTGCAATCAAAGACATTTTCACTTGGCTCAAAATAGAACTGGCTGACTATGGGTAGGAACATTGGTCGGCTTGGTAATGGTTGAGTCGGTTGTTCAAGCCAGGATGGTTATCCATATGTTATACACCAATACATGGGAAAGTATTGTGTACTCCCGGAGTATCATAAATGCGTACTCTCTCCTCTCACATGAATGGTGGGTCCTATTAATTAAATTAATAGTAAGACCCATCATTCATGTGAGAGAGAAGAGTACACATTTATAGTGCTCCGGGAGTTCTCCGGGAGTACCTAATAATTTTTCCCAATACATATGCACTCAACCTGAACCGAAACCATTACGAATAAATTTATCATAAAACATTAACAGAAGTCCTGCATAGTACAAATACATAATTTAGGCAATTGTATTGTCCCAATAATACAAAGTACTATATATATAATACAATGATAGGTTAATACTAGTTCTACAACAAAAGTAAATTCCTAAAGCTACCGTCACAGTCTACATGAAACAGGCAAGTCAAAATTGTGAGGCAAAAAAACTATCCAACCACATCTTTCGCAGCCTAGCATTCTTGGCCAGAAATCCCCCCGCTACCTTCTCATTTTCACACAGATGGTCAAACGCAATTGCGAGCATTTCTTCGCTATATCCATCCGCCATCATAGCCATAACCTCATTATAAAGAGATGTGTAATCTACCGGGCCCCGATTGATTTCTTTAAGAGCCGTAGCTATTTCCTTCAACTGATCAGACAGATCAGTCAACACGCTATCATCAGCAGTAGAAGGTGCACGACCTCTTTTACGGGACTTGGAAATTCCCGACCCAGTTGTGGATGACTCGACTACATTCTTACCTTTTTCGAGCACATCTTCATCCACATTATCCGCAACAAATTCAGTACTATCGCCATTATCTGGCTCATTTTCATAATCTACATAGGACTTTGAAAAGCCACCCGTGGCTGTGTCCTTGCCCACGACAATAGCTAACTCATCATACATCTCTATTTTCTTGTTTAAAAACTCTGCATGCTTTCGATGCGCCTGTAAGGGAGAAAGGAACGTATAATTACAATGCAATAATTACTTCACTTATAAATTCAATATTCAATGCATTATTCATGCCAATAAACAAAAAAATCTGTTATTACATGAAAAATAAAGTGGGTGTCCATCCTTGTTAAACATAAAATCATGGTGTGGAATAAATACTGCATTTAAACATCTAGCTATGGTAGTGTGACATTACTCTAGGACTAAAACTTAATAAATCATGATAAAGTTTACTTCACACCATTATATAATTTACTAAAACTTCATCTAGCCTCTAACATTTATTCATAGATGTCTTCTTTGAAACTATGAATATCTTTTCAAATAAATTCTTTGCCTTCAATTTCCAAACTAAAATTTCAATTTCTGGACAAAAACATATATTATCATTTATATTAAGAAAATATAATTGTAAGGCATACCATGACTTCTTCTTGGTACGTCTTTGCGTCGCATGTTATCATTTTGAGATTATCATCCCAACCGAAGCCACTCTTCTTTCGAAGTTTCTCAATAGTGGACCACATGGTCTTTAGAGTACGCATCTGATTGTCTACGTAGGAGGGGTGGCACTCAACCCCAAATTGGGCACTTATCTCCTTCGCTACAAGAGCAAAGGAGCCTGCCCTAAAGGTGTTAGAGGGCTTGTTGCCCTTTGCAGCCTCCTGTGCAAGTATCCTCAGCATCATTTCATGCATAGGCGGCAGCCACCTAAATTGCTTGCTGGTGCTCATTTTTTCTTTGCCCTTTGACATTACTACATATGAAAATTGTATAGTTAGAGTAGCATTTAGTAATTACGCTCGGAATATGAACAACAAATCAAACACACATACAACCATACTTATAAATTTGCACAATAGAATGAAACATGCTAACACTCAAAATGACAATGTAATACCATCAAATAACAATGTAATGCTAAAAATACTTTTCCATTACACCACCAGAAGTCTATAGTAAATACATTGTCGTTATAAAAAAAAAAAAAAAAAAAACACATATTACAATCATAGAAATCTAAATAAAATACTACTCTCCATTCCTAATATAATCAGACCACATAGCTTGACATATCTCATCTCTCTTAGCATTCCACAATCTACTGTCTTCAATGGACTCTCGACGTGATTGTGTTTCTTGTTGGGGGGCACTAGACTCTACTTCGTTCATTGCATCTTCCATAATATGGTCATTTGGTTCAACCCCCATAATGTGATTATGAACCACACAACATGCTAACACTACTTTCACTTGAGTTTCAAAAGACCAAAAAGGTTCTGCATCCAACACTTGAAAACGTTTCTTCAACACTCCAAACCCTCGCTCAATGGTAGTTCTCAATGAAGAGTGTTGCAGGTTGAACAATTCTTTCTCATTCTCAGGAGGATGATCACTAAACTCTTTTAAGTGATATCGCACACTTCGATAAGGTGACAATATCCCATTTTTATTACCATACCCAGCATCACCAAGATAATATTTACCTACATATATTAAAAAATAAAACAAAATCATTACTATGCTTAAGAAAACGCACAAAATTTATTAAACTAATAAACCAAAAAAGTGAAGTAAACGTATAATACCGTTGGGAATTGAAAATCCCCCTGGCCTAGCAAATGCATCATTTAACACACGTGAATCATGTGCACTGCCTTCCCATCCAGCCAATACATAAGTAAACTTTAAGTCAAAACTAATGGCAGCTAACACATTTTGCGTGGTTCCATCTTTGCGACCACGAAATTTTCCTTGTATTTCAAGTGGCACAGATGCACGAACATGTGTACCATCTATTGCTCCAACACAATCCTAATTTTTGACAGACATAATGGTTTAAAATTACACAAATCTTCATAATTTACAAAAATACACAAGTCACAATATTTACCTTAAAATATGGGTAGAACCTTCTGCTATTCCTTATCTCTTGGGGTGTATCTTCGCTACGCAGTCTTATTAGAGTTCTATATAATTTCAGGACCCCCCTAAGGACGACCTTAAAGTATCTATGAACAGTCTCAGTTGATCTATAAATCCGACTACCCATTACACAAAACCTCACATTATGACCAATAATGTGTAAGAAAATAAACACTTGCTCCGTAACAGGCATGTGAATAGTCGGGCGTACATGCTCCCCCTCAGTGAGGATGTGACATAAGCGGTAAAAAGCTATAGGCTTCATCCTAATTTGATTCACACAATATCTCTCAGTTCCATGCAGAATACTATTTATGTATTCCTCTCTCTCGGCTGCATGATTAACAAAAGGCGCCCTAGGCAATCGTTTTCGTCTACGATGCAATTTCCTTAACAATGCAACACCCACAAGAAGGACAGATGCAACTGAGGCAAGAATTGCGGCTTTGGTTTTTTTCTTCATCTAAAAAATCACAAAACACTGTGGTCTAAGAGGTATGTAAACAAGCATGCTATTGATTACACAGTAAATAAAAACAGCCACAAACAGAAAATATCCAAACCACATTGATAACGAGTACCAAAATTTTTATGCACATATATTTCTGTATAATTGTATCATCAACAACGTACACAATATAATACCATCACAATCAATATTTACACCTATGAACAAATCACATTGCATTGTTATTATAGAAAACACTGAACAAGGGTTTCCCAAAAAAAGAAAAAACACAGAACAACAATAGCCACAACAAATTTCACAACTCACAGAACAACAATAGCCACATCAAATTTGTGCCCAATAACCAACTCCCACCACAGCAATTATTTTTACATCAAATTTATACCCAAACCCACAGTATTCACATCAAATTTATGCAACCCACTCAACATCAGCTACACCCAATACTCATTATCAACCAAATAAAACTGAGGAAATTTCAGTCATAGCCTAAAAAAAAAATATTATGTTACGGGTAAAGAAAATTTCATCCAAAAATTCACGCGCTCTCTCACACAGGCTTGTAACTACTATAACCTCTATATACAAAAAGAGAAGGGAACGTGAGAAAATTTTGATTTTCAGTTTTTTTTTTTTTTTTTTGGTCAATTATTATATTTTCACAAAAACTTCACTCTCTTTCGCATAGATTTACTAATCTTTATTTGGATCTATATCTATCACAATACAGCGTGTTTGGTAAAATAGGTGTCCCAAAACTTTCCATTCAATTGTATCACAAAAAATTTCCACTCATCCATAGACTTGCGTGTGGTCTTGCCGACACCTTCCAGGCAAGCTCCAACACGTGTGATCGAAATCATCAGTCCCTCATAAACAACCCAAGAAAATAAGGTTGGGTTGTTTATGAGGGACTGATGATTTTCAGTTGGATTGTTTATGGGTTTGAGGGTGGGTCGGCCCTTTCAGTTTTTGGTATTTTTGGTGTGTGGATCGGGTTGAGAAATGAAGTGATGAGAGGGTGGATTTTAGACTGAGAAATGAGGGTGGATCGGCTGAAATGGAAAAGGAAAACTCACTGTGCGTGGAGAGGATCGGCTGCGTGAGGGAGATGGTGGAGCTCGGTGTGTGGATCGGAGCTCGTCGGTGTGTGGATCGGAGCTCGCTCGTCGGTGTGGGGATCGGACCTTGGAGGTTGGAGCTCGGCGGTGGGTGGATCAGAGCTTGCTTGGAGGTCGTCGGTGTGTGGATCGGAGCTTGCTCGTCGGTGTGTGGATCGGAGCTTCAAGCTTGGAGGTCGTCGGTGTATGGATCAGAGCTTCCTCGTCGGTGGGTGGATCGGAGCTTGGAGCTTGGAGCTTGGAGCTTGGAGACTTGCTGCTGAGTGCGTGTGAGAGAGCTTGGAGAGTTGCTGTGTGAGCTGTGTGAGAGAGCTTGGAGAGTTGCTGTGTTGCTGTGTGAGAGAGAGTTGCTGTGTGAGAGAGCTTGGAGAGTTGAGAGAGTTGTGTTTTCCGGAAATTGGTTTAAGGGAAAATAAAAGGGGAAATTGATTTACGCCTGGGGAGGGGTTTTTTCCAGTCAAAGCTGAAATTATTTTCAGTTGACCATATTTTCCTAACAAGCCAAACGCCCAAATTTTCCGGAAATGATTTTCCGGAAGTAGTTTGAAGTCAAAACAAACACACTCTAAAATCCATACTTTCAAATGTGCCCCACTTCAAACCCCCACACTTTCACTATTGTGCTAAACACTTGAAAATTTTGAAACACCTGAGACCATAGGTGGGGTTTTGTTTGGAACAATAAATTAAAGTATGTGGTTTAAAGTGATACATCTAAAAGTATGAGGTTTCACTTGTCACGGGGATAAAACTCCAGGGTTTTTTTTTTTGGACTTTCCCTGAAAAAAAAAAAAATATCAACAAAAATCTGCACTGACCTAAAATATCCTCTCCAGGCCCACATAACCAACCCATCCATGCCATCTAATTTCATTATTCCCTTGAATTTGTACTATACCATCAAAAGACATAATCAGTGCCTTAATGTAGAACAGACAACTCACCTCTCTTTCCATTTGTGAGAAGAACATGAAACCAGACATTGCCCTCATGGGTGCATTTGGGTTCAAAAACACATGATTTTTTTTTTCTTCGGTGACAAACTAGTTTTTTTTTTTTTTTTGCTAAAATACAATCACCATTGTGAATATTTTTATTGTTTTTGTTAAGTTTTTAGGTTGGATAGTTGCTATTTGGGTGTGGCTTACTAGGCTTATTGAGAAGAAGGAGGGCCTAAGGTTTTAGAATGAGACCCAACTACAAAAATAAGATATATAATAACTTTTAAAAAATGTGGACCCGGGGGGCTTCGGGCCCTCACCTGGGTCCGTCCCTGTTCGTTATACAACCTTCATTATAATAACCAACATTTTTTTTTTTGAATAACAGTAATTTAGAATTTAACAAAATTCAAACTCATATTGAAAAAGGAAATTCCCTTTTTATCAATATTGTTCAATGCTTTTGTGCAAAGGTTGCAAACTAGTTTTGTTTATTTATAAATACATTTATAAGTATGCATAGAATTCCAAGCTAGTATGTAATAACATTTGTAGCATTGATCATTGACATATCACTCATATATCATCAGTTTTTTTTTTTTTTTTTTTTTTTTTTTAATAAAAGATAGAAATTTTATTGGATAAAGTATGAGAAAAATAGTACATAAGAACCCTGAAAAAACAATATTACAGGGAAAGCCGAAACCTATTTTACAGAAACAAACAATTTCACAGAAAACAACACCATGCATAAAAACAACAGATATGCAAAAAATATAGAAACCGTGGGCATACAATACCAAATAGGAACATAAATACACAACCAAATCACTAAGCAGCTACTAGCCTCTGATACTTCTGCAGAAAACCAATTGTTCCATCAAGAATAACCTTTGGGTGGGTTTGGATATGCTCAAAATAAAATTTATTTCAAGCATTCCAAATTGCCCAAGCAGTCACTGACCATCTTCTGCTGTGGAAGTCTATCCAAAAGACATCGAAAGAGCATGAAAATATCTTGAGCATTATTAGGACATTTCGGAGCTTCCCTCGGCAAAGGGCCCAAACATTTCTTGCAAGAGGACACTCCCAAAGTAGATGAGCAATAGATTCCAAGTTATATCACCAGTTTTGAAGGTTATAATACTAGATTACGGTGTACCAAGTTTGTACAAAAGCGAGGATTAGTAGGATGGCAGCGGCCAATGTTGAAAGAATAGCCCATGGTGTGTTGAAATAATTGCGCACAAGCCCAGCTCGCCATCGTGGCCAGCTCCGATTGCAATAACTATCCAGGTCCCTGGAAAGGCTTTGGTAATAGTTTTCGTTGACGTTAGTATTGAGGTAAAGCTTGTTGAATAATTGGGCCGCATCGGCTGGACTCAACAAGTTTTCAATTATCTTATACTTGCCGAGTAATTCTGCGTCCTTGGCACTGTTAATTAGGCGGTCTATGAATATGGCATAGGAAGTGATCCTAGCTGGACATTTTGGGTAGCATTGTTCAAAGCTGATGAGATTCCGAAAGGCGGCTTCCGTTGTATCGTTAATTAGTAAAGGAGGGATTTCCAGGATCCCCTTATCAAATTTTATGTCCAAGATGCTTCGGGACTCACGCATTATCAATGTCATTCCAGCCTCATCGAGACTCGTGGCAGAAGGAATGGTTTCCGAGGAAAGTGGGCTTCCTTCAACTTCTTCATGAATTGATGAAATCATCCATTTTCTAAGCAGGTCGGGAATATGCTTGATGTCTTCGATACAAGTGGAATGTATATAAGGTGGTGAGAGTGAGAAAATGGAACTAAAATATTTTATGGCAAGTTCGAACAAGGGATGGCGGTGTTCAGGGCCCGTGGTCAAGTTGAACAAACGCGTAAGTACCATCCAAGGTACTTGGTTTTCTAGCAATATCAAGTCATGGAGTAGAAATTTTTTCATACAAAACTTGTTGAAAATTGGGTCATCTTCTTCTTTTAGGTTGGGATAAGCTTCCTTGCGTAGCAACTCAATAATGAAGCACCCATCAATAACCAGAATTTTTACAAAATCATTTGGTTCGTAATCAATTGGCCAAGCATAACACTCACAAGCCTCTTTCTCCACTTCCATGACGTAATCAGTTGGCCAAGCATAACACTCACGAGCCTCTTTCTCCACTTCCATGACGGAATCGATTAAATTTCTCAAAATTTGTTCCGGAAAATGTGATCGAGAAATAAGGCCTCTAAAATACTTAATTTTAATACTTTGTGTGTCCCTCAACTTTCGATCGCCATGATGGAAAGGCCCGATGGAAAATGCATCCGGGACATAAGCTTTTTCATTTATCCTGCGAAGTATGATGGGGGTTTTGAAGATGCAACATTTGGATGACATGGGCGCATCTTTTATCGAAGATACTAATCTTTCAATATCAATTCTAACAATATCATTGCGTCCACAATTCACAGCCATGTTTTGGTTCTGTTTCCCCTTTCCCTTATGTCTCTTCAAAATTGCTGCTTCTAGAATGAGCCCCCAAAAACAAAAACAAAAAAACAAAAATGAAAGAAGGAAAGGAATAACAAACAAAACAGATTGTATTTTGAGGCACAATTCTCTTCAAACAGAAAAGGAGGGAAAAAAAGGTTAAGATATATAAAAATATGAGTGTATTCATCCAACAAAGAATTATGGCTTATGAGTAGAACACTTTAGAACATTCAAATGGAACTCGCTACTTGGCTTTTTAAACCAAATTCTAGCTAGTTTCTCCTCAAAATATGCTCCATCCAACTAGCTTAGAGATCGCCAACATTTCAGATTGTTATACCAACAGATTCTGGCTATTATTGTTGCAATCCTTTTTTTTTTTTAAAGTTCACTATTTATTAAGTGTAATGACACAAAAATATTTATAATTTTTTTCTCAACGATTGAGATTACATGTTGTAATTAATGTATAATAAAAGTAGTGTTCGTAATGAGACAGTGTACAAATAGTATTGCAGAAATCAAAACTTGCCACCCTATCAAGTTGTGAAAAATGTTACGATTTTTTTTTTTGTCTCTAGTATTGGCCATTATTAATAAAATAAACAGGAAAAAAAATCACTAGCTACTGAATGTCTCTCTACTCTCATTTATGGCATGGGTCGTCAATCTTGGCCATTGAGTAGCCAATCTTTACTATTAGTTGGCTATTTGTGGCCATTGGGTGGTCAATCTTGTGATACCTTGAATTAATTGTGCAAATTGAATTATATAAGTGTGTATTATATGGGCATGTTCTAGTCTCATATCGGGTATTTATTAAAATAGGTTTTTTTTTTTTTTTTTGAGAAACAAACACACACACAGAAGGGAGAGGAAAAATGGTTCTAACACAAAGACACACCACAACTCCACTCAAAAGCTATGGTAACTTTTAAGGGAGGATGGGACAAGTTATACTACACACAACACACTCTCTTAAGCTAAGTAATATAAACAATTATGCGTTGATCACAAATTATAATTTGATTAGCCCAACCTAGTAACACCATGTGCATTGGAACATCCTAAGAAGACATGGTCCATTAAAAAGGAGATTAGGAATTTAAGTGGGATAAATTTAGAGTGGGTTTCACAACCATCTTGGTTTTTGTAATTATGAATGAGAAATTCTACATCTTGTGTTTATTATTTCCCTTCTTTGAAAACTAAAATTGTTTGTGGAAGCAAAATGGCCTTTTCTTCTTCTGACCCCAAAATTTCAGAATTCTTTAGACAATTTTGAATAATAAAACATGTGAATATACTGAGGAATATTTTAATATAAGAAAATCTATTGAAAAAACATATGCGATGTATTGTGTTTAAATGTTAGGGGTTTGTTTACATACGAATAAGCCTTTGTGATTTTTTTTTTTTTTTTCAATTAAAAATTTCAATTATGACTCACATGAAATAATTTTAGTAGTTAGACAAACTTTAAACAGAAGTCATGTGAATTATGGTATTTTAGTTAATAAAGACTCATTAAATGATCAAATCTTAGCATTTTTAAAACTAAATTGTGAATATATATGTACTTGAAATTTTAGAGTTTAACTTGAAAACAATATTAATCTTGGGAGTTTATGCTATATAATTCTCCTTTATTTTAATACTTATGCACAAATTTTACTAAAGAAAAATAAATTATCACATTAAGAATTTAAGATTCTTTTTATCATTTTTATCACTTTAAAGGTAATAATAATATTCTTTTTTTTTAATATCTTTCTATTAAAAATCTTGCTTCTTTATTTTTATTTTTATGTTACCTTTTCTTTTTCCCCCTTTTATATATAGGTTTTATCCTTTAAAACAAATGTATAAAATATGGAAGATTTTCCTTTTATTTTATAAATGAAGAAAGAAACAGTAGCCCGTCATTGGTCATTATATAAATGGAAAAAAAATATATATTTATAAAGCAATCCATTAAAAAAAACTAAAATTTTTCAATTCTAAGAGGGTGGGAGGGGGGGGGGGGGGGGGGTAGAGGAGAGAGATAGATTAACATACAAATGGTTTAATAATTTTTTTGCAGGGTCAAGGACAATTGCCTCCACTTGACTCCACCCTCAATTCCACTTAGATTTTCTGTTAGATATGAAAGATAGAAAGTTAATAAAAGTAAAGGGAAGAATATAAAATGTAATACTTTCAATAGTTTAGAGATAAATAAAATAATCTAATGAAAATTGAGCCTCATGTGTTTAAGGATAGAAATATATATATATATATATATATATATTTACCTTAGAGAAAAAGTACTTAGGATTAAATTATATACCAAATATGAATGTAACTACTTACATGCTTAGGGCAGCCCAAAGCCTAGAGCCCCTAATAAAGAAAGGCCCCAAAACAGGTGAATAAATTATTTATTTTTTAAATGTGGGCTATAAAAAAAATAAAAATAAAAAATAAAAATTTCCTCCACTTTTAAGAAGGCTCAAAAAATTAAGTGAAGTTAAAAATATCACAAATTTTGTGGGGCCTATGTGCGCAGTAAAACTTGTAGAATCCTTAAGTCATATTATACCATGAGAATAATAAATTGTAAATAAAAATTATATAGAATATTAACTAAATTGATGAAGATAAACTAAATATTATTTAGGGTAAATTACAAAGTTAGTTCTTATCCTTTATACCATATTTCAATTTAATCTCTAATCTTTAACTTGTGTCAATTTGGTCCTTAACCTTTTTAAGTTCATGTTAATTTAGTCTCTACCATTATTACTCTGATAGAAAATCCTAATATGTCAAACGAAATAAATAAATAAAAAAAAATCATGCCATATTAGCTACCAACTGTATTTCCACGTCAAAATAAAATAAAAAATAAAAACAAATTAAAATGTTCACACGTGAAATAGTCTAAGAAAAATTCTAATTCATCCAAGATTTGTCATGTACCATTAAATGCATATATTCAGCTGAACTTCTCGCATAGATACAAGTAACTCTCTCACTATTGAAAATTTTCATCACATGCTATGTGAAATCCACGAACAGGGCATAATTATAAAAGATATATAAAACTTATAAAGTAATTTATTAATTTTTTTTTATAACAAAATCTTGGAAAGTAATTATTCCTATGTCTACCTCAAGTATTACATGTTGGGTTTTCTTTATTTTCTTTGTTGGGTTTTGGGTTTTGTGCATTTGGGTTGGGTGTAATGGGCAATTAAAATTTTCAGTCAACGACAAGCTCCAAGGTCGCCTCCTAGAGTTTACAATCTTGTATCTCCTCTAGAATGGAAAGATGGCGTGTCTTTATGGGAAAAGAAATTCTGCAGTTTGGTTGTAACAATACATTCACTATTATATGTCTTAGGATGTTTAGATACTGTTTATTTTGCTAAAATTAAAAAATTATTGTTGAAAGTACTGTAAATAAAAGTAAAAATTAGTTGAAATAATACAGTAGAGTTCATAAATAGTGCCAAAAAGTACATTGAGACCCATAAATAATAACAAAAATAAACTAAATAGTAAAATAATTTTAATTTTTAATGCTACCCAAAGCACAGTTATCCATCTATATGAAGAATGATAAAGTATTTTAAAAGTAATTATTTTGTTCCCATCTCTACCATTAACAAAGACCCATAGAAAACCAGTGAAACAACTCTGAAAATACCTAGCCAAACACTACCAAAAAAAAAAAAAAAAAAAAACCCAGCAAAACCCACTGAAAATATCACTAAAAACAGCCCCTTTGAACCCAGAAAAATTCAATAAAAACCTCATTGCAAACATAACACAGGACATGAAATTCTTAGCCGAACGCCACAGGAAATCAACCCAGAAAAATTCTCACAATACCTTTTGAAACAGAAAAACAACTCCAAAAACTAACCATAAGAACCCTCATGAAACACCCTGAAAAAGCCCAAAAAAACCAACCGAATCCCTCTGTAAAACCCAACCAAACCCAGGAAATTTCACAACCACAATCCGCAATAAACTTCATAGAAAAACCTCCCACAAACCCATAAACATTGCTCCTCCAAATACCAAAAACAAAACAGAGAAAGAGAAGAGAAACAGGGTAAAGCAATGACTATGAGAAGCATGGCAACAGAGGCAACATCAACATTTCAAAGAGAATGAAGATTCAGGAACAGACAAATATTCCTAGACAAGAGGGAGGAAGTTAGGGGTTTTAATTTGGTTTTTTTTTTTCTTTTTTTTTTAGTACGATGTGGCATAGAAAATATTTTTTTATTATTCCGTTCGACACATATGTTTTTCGATTCAAAGATAACGGCAAAGACTTAATTGATATTGTATGAAAAAAGTTAAGAACCAAATTAATATAATTGAAATGTTAAATACCAAATTAAGATATAGTACAAATGATAGATACCAACTTTGTAATTTACCCTTTTATTAAAGTGAGACGAACATGTACAGACTTCAATACTCTTACCAGCAGTATCCTGCAAGATCCAGATCCATCACACAAAAGAAAAAAAAAAAAAAGGTTTAATTATGGCAAGATATTTCCGTTGACATAAGTTCTACTCAAGAAATCCATGCTTAATTTAGACACCACAAATTGAATATTTCTTAAAGAAAAATAGTGTAACTCTTACAGATCATGGCAATGCTTTATACAGTTCAGTCGTCTTACTACTTTGTTACCCATGTGCCAAATGCCACGGTTTTTATAATGCCGAAAGCACTAAAAACAAAAAGGCTAGCTACTTTCCATGAGAATTAATGATCTTGTCTTCGCCATTAATACTCAACCAACGCAAACATGTACAAAACATCTTTTTCCATTCATTTATTTTATTGGTTGTGTGGACAATTGGACAAATGTGGTATTCGCTCAATCCACCCAAACCATTCCAATTGATCTGTTTCACACCGTCATATAAATTTATTTTCAAGTGGATTTTGTTTGGGTTCTAATATTAAAGTGGTGGGTTAAGTTTTTTTATACGGTAAGACCCGATAGAAAACATATTTTTCTATTTATTTATATGATTGGTTGTGTGGATTAGGTGGGATATCCACTCAATCGACCCAAACCATTCGACTTGATTTGTTCCACATCGCTCATGTGGATAGATAATTATTTCCAAGTGGATTGTGCAAGTTTAACTATTAAAATAGTCGTTATGTTTTTTTTTTAACTGCCAAGACCCAATAGAAAATCTCTTTTTCCATTCATTTATTTGATTGGTTGGGTGGACTAGGTGGCATCCGCTCATTCCACCCAAACCATTCGACTTGATCCATTCCACACCGCCCACATGGATATAAACTTATTTCCAAATGGGTTGTGTGGGTTCAGCTATTAAAGTAGTGGGTTAAGTTTTTTTAGACCGCCAAGACCCAACCCAACTTAGCTACACACACACACACACACACATATATATATTGTAAGTATATATCTCATATAAAAAAAAATTTAAATTAACTCCGTTATTTACACATATTAATAACTTAATATAGAAAATTTGATATTTTTTCAACATATTCTTAAACATACATAGTGGGGCCAAAATGGACAAATGCCCATTTCACACAAAAAATCTAACAAAATGCACTCTTTCTCAAACTAATTAAGGAAATACACCTGTTTTGAAACTCAATTTTCTAAAAATCAAGTTTCAATTTTAAACTCAATTTTTGGACAATTGAGTTATAGTAAACTGAAAAATTTTAAAAAAAAAAAAATTTGGAACTCGAGTACCATGTGAAGTACTCGAGCTCATGGAACTGGAGTTACTTGAAAAAATTCAAGTGGAACTCGAGTACTTCACATGGTACTCGAGTTCATGGAACTTGAGTTCCAAAAAAAAAAATTTCCTAAATCCACGTTCGCTATAACTCGATGATTCAAAAATCGAGTTTTACATTTGAAACTCACTTTTTAGAAAATCGAGTTTCAAAACAGGAGCATTTCCCTAATTAGTTTCAGACATGCGACATTTTGCTGGATTTTTTGTGTAAAAGGGGCATTTGCCCATTTTGGCCTACATAGTGGCATAAACATGTTTTGTTTTTTCTTTTTTTGAGAAAAAGTTAGAAATACTCACACCATAAGGGTGTATACTTTTATCTATGAGAAAGTGGACACTTCTTATGATATCCCTTCATAATTTATATTTTTATTGCAAGTCCTTAAATGGTTTATAGGTTTTAGAGGAAATACTTTTAAATTTATTCTCAAAATGATAAAATAAAAATTTGAAGTTTAGTACACAATACATAACTAAAATTAACCTGCCCAATCCGCCAAGTTAATACCACCCAAATTTTTAACCAACCCGCCATTTTTATAATTTGGTCGTGGTTTGAAATTTTTGTAACCCGCCAATGGCATAATAGTTATAAATTTTTTCCCTCAACTTGCCTAATCTGACCCCCACACACAACTACGGATTTTGGGGGTGTGATTTACTATATACCTGCCCAAGGAGAAAACTATATTTAGGCTAATGACTATGGACTATGGAGTACTCCAATAGGAAGTAGGAAAAACTACTACTTTGTGTCTCGTATTTTTAGTCCTAATTAGAAAATCTAAATCTTCAAGGGAATATTATTTAATGTGATGTCTTTTAATTAAATGGTCCTGTTATCAAGTGCCTTTATGGCATTGTTAATGAACCATTTTAAGAATTTTTTTAGTGCCACTTTTATGAGAAATATAAAAAAGTTGTTAAAAAAATCAATTGTTTTTTTTTTTCTATAAAAATTTTCTAAAAATATTTTCCAAACCAATGCATTTAAGACATCTATTAACTTGTCCCTTAATAAAAAAAATTACATATATAAGATGTGATGTAACAAGATATACTCAACATAAACATATATATGGGTTGCAATTTACATACTCAAATATCATAATCAGAATAATCTCTCCAAATTTCTTAGCGTAGCGTGTGAATGCATGATGTTCACATGTAACAACTTTCAATTATAATTGAGGACTCCAAATAAGCAAGTGTGTACATGCAGAAATTTGAACTTCACCAACCAAAAAGTTAATGAAAAGAATAAGACAGCTATAGTCTACAATAGAAGAGTAAAATAATGAGAAGTTGACATTAATCAATCGTTCTTCTGTTGATCTCCTATTAAATTACCAACATTTTTCATAAATAAATAACAATATAAACAAAATGCATCATTCTTTTTTATGATCTATTCTAAATAATTTTTGTATCCTTTAAACCAATCATCATTGAATCGATGCAATACTTCACAAATTTCTTTTAAGGGAAATCATAGCTAAGAGATTGACAGGAATTTCCTTGTAAATATGATTTTCTTATTTCATCATTGATCATTAGGATAAAAATATGAGATATTTCCTCATATCCTAGGATCTAAAAGAAGATTGTTCAAGTCAATACAAATTCACTTAGAAGATGAATTTGGCAATACAATTGATTTCCTTATAAGAAGTTCGTTCGTAATGCTAGCAAAAAAATAAAGGATAAACTATATGGTCATTCAACTTAGGCATCCAACCATTATATTAATCATGTTCAATAAAGTATTTAAGTATTATTTTAGAAGACATGCATAAGTACAAAATGTATCAAATAAATTTAACAAACTCTAAAGACTAAAGCAAGTATTAACAGATTATATATTTGAAAATTTGTTTTTATTTTATTTTTAAAAATAGTGATTTTAAAATATGCCTTTTGAAAACACGATTTTAAAAATCAAAGTCAAACATTTGATAAAATTGCAGTTTGACAATTGAGCTATTGAACTAAAATTGTTGTTTCAATGTAAATTACTAAAATTAATCTTCAAATGAGCAAATTTTTGAAGAGGTCAAATTTTATTTTTAATGAGCTCAAATTTTTATTTAAGATGGTCAAGTTTTTTTTCTAAGGTGGTTAATAACCTATATTAATTTAAAATTATATATCTTTTAAGGTATATAAATTTTTTTTTTCCAAATGACCAACCTCACCAACTCATAGATGATCTCCCTCCCCAACTCATGGAGCCGCCCCTACTATGTGATGATAGTTCATAATCATAAGACATGGCTTACCTTTTCTTCAATAACCTTAATGAAAAGTCAACAACATTTATGTCTAGCTGTTGTGATTGCTGTGGTGGCAATGACACACGTAGGCTACGTAAGCACATATGTATCACTTTTGTTCCCTTTCTCTCAAAGACTAACATAAGCGTGTTTAGGGCATCTTCAATAGCCTCTCAAAAACAATGTTTGGACTTTGGAGAGCAAACTCACCAAAATTAGTTCTAACAACTTCTCTAAATTGTAAAAAATAGAATAGATAAGTTACAGTACTCTCCACACATGAAGAGTTACTATTGCTTTTCAAATGAATTTTTATGACTAAAATATTCAACATTTCTCTCTTTTTCTGTGCACATTAAGAATAAAGAATAAAAATAATATTAAAGAAATTATGAAAATATAATATTTAAATGTAATGGAGAATAGTTAGAGAGTCTATTAGAAAATATATTTGAAAAAGTAGATAGGTAAAACTGTTTACTCTTCAAACAGTGTGAAAATTTGGCTAAGCTGTTGGAAATGCTCTTAGAGCATTCATATTTAGTGATTATCAAAAAAAGGGCGTTCATATTTAGTCTTGCAAAATATTTTTTTGTCTATTTTTAACATGAAAAATGTTAACGAATGTTTTAAGAGTATTTGTTAGTGAATAATTTTAGAAAAGTTTTTATAAGAAAAAAATAATAATATTCGGCCAAAATGCAAAACTCACTTTCTAAATTTTATTAATTTTCATTTCAATCATCTAAATTTGCATTTTGTTATTTTAGTCCCTTAAGTTTCAAACCTCCTCAATTAGTCCTCTGTTAACTCACCATCCAAATTTGCCGTTAACCTGCCCAAAACAACGTCATTTTGGCCATAGTTTAATCTTTAATATTTATTTTATTATTTATTTCTTAATTAAAAAAATGTTAATTAAAAAAAAAAAAAAAGAAGCCTTGGCCTATGTTTCTCAGGGAAGACGATTTGGGAACACAAACCCAAGCGATGTTGGGGTGTGCTCAGTGCTCACTAACAAAGATGAAGTCGTATTAATACTTGTAGGGACTCAAATTGGAAAGGCCCTCTAAAATCAAAAGGAAAATGATCTAATAAGCCCCAAACAATACATTTCTAGAGAGTGGGTTGAAGAAATTGGCCCTGGCAGATGAACGGAGCCCAAATGATGTATTCATCACCGTTCAAGGCCGAGAGCGCCCAAGTTCCACTTTAATGTTGCTCCTCGGCACGGATCCGAGGAGGATGATAGTTGTCCCTCTTCTTTTCTTTCTTTTCTTTTTCCTTTTTCTTCTCTTTTTTTCTTCCCCCCCTAACTGTCCTGTTGGTTCCTCTTATATAGTCCTCTTCATCCCACCTCTCTCTTCCATCTGTTGATCATCCATGCGCTTTTCTTCTGACCGTCTGTCCCATCAGCTGCACTATCAGTACTCAAGTGATTCACAATAACCAAGGTTGCCCTGTCTAAAAGTCACATCTCCATTAGTGCGGCCAGAGGGTTAGGTGAGCGCATTTAGTGTGGAGGTGACAATCTGTCCTGGGCCTGTTCCCCCACCTGGAACTAGTCTCGGTCCGCTGAGGACAGGGTTATCCTCGGCGGGGATTTTTAAAGCTTAGGCTTTCATGCATCGTCTTCAAACGATCCTTCTTTCTCGACATGGGCATGTAAAGTGGGCCGAGGTCACCAGGCCCACAGGCCCCACAATACTATTACTAGTATTAGTATTTTTGGGAAGGCTCCCACTCTTCTACATATCTATCTCTATATCTACCTAATTCTCTCTTATGCTTGTAGCTTTTTATTTTTATTTGTTAATTTGTATCTGTTACAAACAAATAGAGAACAGATAAATTAGTAGATAGACGGATAGATATGGAAGGGGAATGATATCTTTCTTACATAAGCTGGATTTAAGTAGACAATGATCTAAAAATAATGCTAGAGATACAAACTATTTTACAAACAGCTGATGTGACGAGTGATTAGTGATAAATGAAAAAGTAATACTAATGGTGGGCCTAGATGAAAACCAATAAGAAGTTGGCCACATCAACATTTTGTAAAATAATTTGTATCCGTAACATTACTCATTATCCAATCTGTAAACGAGACCAAGCAATGGCATGGAAAAAAGAAAAAGAAAGATATTAAATTATGTAATAAATAATAAATAATAAAATTAAAATTAAAATTATTAATCAAGAAATAAATAATAATATTAAATTGTGGCCAAAACCACCTCGTTTTGGGCAGGTTAGCAGCAAGTATGGATGGTGAGTTAATGGATGACTGAATTGAAAAGGTTTGAAACTTAGAGAATTGAAATGATAAAATGCAAACTTAGAGGACTGAAATAAAAAGTTGTGAAACTTAGAGGGTAAGTTTTCCATTTTGGCTTTAATGTTTTGTTATCTTTTTCTATTTCCTAAAAAAATTGTGTTAAACTTTTTCTAAAATAGTTTATTAATAATTGTCCCAATGACAACTGTTAACGGGACCCTTTTAACATAAGAAACTTTTTTATTTGGAGAAATTACACTTTGCTCACCTGTAGTTTGTCCGAAAAATACTTTACCTACCTGTGGTTAAAAAATTGGCATTTCATCCATCTGAGGTAAGTTTCGTTTGTCTCCCGTTACCCATTTTTGTTAAAAATTCGGAATAAATTTGTATTTTTGCAACCTATTTATGTCTCTCTCCTCTTAAAACATAAAAAACTAAAAAATCAAGAGAAAAGAATATCTAAAATTAAGTTTTGTAAAAGTTAAAACCTAACTTTTAATTTAGATAAAAAAAGATTGTCGATAATTACAATAATGGTGAAGCTGTTGAAGATATCCTTCAAATAAATGAAGACCTTGTTGTGAGGAGCAACACTAAATTATTGCCTGGACGTCTTGAATATTCAAGACTTATAGATGCAAATGCAGAGGATACTTCAAATGGTCCAATAAATTCAGTTCAGTTCCATCGAAATGCACAATTGCTACTAGCTGCAGGATTGGATCAAAAGCTTAGATTTTTTTTTCAGATTGATGGCAAACAGAATACCAAGATACAAAGTATCTTAATGATTGCCCCATTCAAAAGGCATCTTTCTTACCCCATAGGTCTCAAGTTATTATAGCAGGAAGGAGAAAGTTCTTCTATAGCTTTGATTTAGTGAAAGCAAAATTTGATAAAATTGGCCCCTTGATTGGCAGGGAGGAGAAAAGCTTGGAAGTTTTAGAGGTTTCCCCTGATTCAAGTACAATTGCCTTTGTGGGATTTGAAGGTTATATCTTGCTAGTTTCTACCAAAACAATGGCTAGGTTTTAATTTTTTTTTTACAAAACTTAGCTTTTAAATCTTCTTTTCTCTTGATTTTTTAGTTTTTTATGTTTTAAGAGGAGAGAGACATAAAAGGGTAGCAAAAATACAAATTTACTCCTGCTTTTAACAGAGGTGGGTAACATGAGACAAATGTAACTTACCTTAGGTGGGAAAGGTGTCAATTTTTAAACCACAAATAGGCAAAGTGTTTTTCGGGCAAATCACAGGTGGGCAAAGTGTAATTTCCTCTTTTTATTTTTATTTTACATTCTTACTTTTCAAAACAACTCACGTTAGATTATTTATTTTATACTATATTTCATTAAAATATCAATTATTCTTGATTTTTTAAATTTTTTTATTCTTCTTTACACATAACAACCATCATCTACTCTCTTCCTTCATTCTCGAGATACATTAAAAAAAAAAATTGCAAAATGAATAGTGCGTTTAAATTTACATGATTACTTAGCAGTTCGTAACCATATATTTTTACACAACTTTATATGAGTTAATTAATGTGGGTTAATTTTAGGCTTAATTGATTAAAATATGGTGTTTTTTATATTATATAAGCAATTATGTGAATGAACCCTCTTTTTTGTAAAATTTCACAATTAAAAATATAGTTTGTTCATAGTTTTCATACAGGCTATGTAATTTTGACAAATTGTCAAATCCTGACCTCGATAATTGTCGTTTGAGATATAGTTTTATAAATATGTGATAAAAAAATAAAAAGTAAAAATTAACTTATTTTCAAAAAAAAAAGAAGTTAAAATTAGTACATAATTTGCAAAAAAAATGTTGTGTAAAAAAACACAAAGATTTATGCCTTCTGCTAAGCACACTCCAAGAAGTCGGCATAAAAATACAGCACTTCTATGTACTCAAACCTCAACCAGAGTTTCTCAAAAAAAAAAAAAAAAAAAACCTCAATCAGACACAAGACAATAAAAATTAATTAAAAAAAACAAACAAAATGGATTCTAGTTAGCTCAACTACTAAAATCTTTGATGATTGAATTTGGGGTTCAAGCCCTGCCTACACCAAAAACTGATTGATGTCTTGGCCTATTGATAAAGAGCTACTATCAAGAGCAGATGCTATAGATTAGAACTCTCTCAAAAAAAAAAAAAAAAAAAACTCACTGATACCATCAAAATACAACCCTGCATAATATAAAACCCTTTAGCTATTTTCTAAGGCCCTCAAACACTTCCAAACAGTTTTTAAAAAGTAATGTAATTTTTTTCTCATATTATATAGTTTTATGTTTCTTATTTTACAAAATATACTTTGAATATTTTCTAACTTTATCAAAAATAATTATACCTTTTTATATTTTAAACATATTGGGGGGATAAAAGCTCAAATTCATATATTGGGCCTTGGCCTCTATTTGAAGATGTGGATACGTCCGAGGAGGAGTAAATGATTGAGAAAGTCCTCGGAGTGGAGAATCACATAAGGAAAAGATAGAGGAATATAGTCCGATGAGTGTATCATTCTCGAATATGAGGAATATCGGTCAAGAAAACACCTGGGCGGTTTGGGTGACCTTCCAGGAAGTTCCAACGATAAGTATGAACTTCAGGCACGTATAAAGATGATAAGAATAGAGAAATATCTAAAGGAAAAAGTGCTACCACCGCATTAAATACACTGCAGCAACTTCTCTAGCCGCATTTATGTGGAGAAGATCCCTGAACAGTGCAGTCTCAGCTGCTACCACTCATGGAGAATCAAAGAAGATACTTGATGGGACATATACTCAAGTGAATGCTTAGATGAAGAACAAGTGTACGATCAAGATGGTCTAAAAGAAAACTATATAAATGTAAAAGACCTCTCATGAAAGGGGGATCGAAAAAGAGAAAGAGGGAAAAAGAATGAAAATTTACTGTAACTTTAAGAATTGAATTAGCTTTTAAAACAATAATTTATCTCCTCGGACATCAGTTGATTCAAGTTTCAAGTGTGTTTTTGTGCTTGTTCATCTTTTAAATCTTTATTAACCGTTGTTTAATTCACAGACAGCCCAGCTCTTTCACCCACTCTCTACAAATTCATTGTATTGGGCTCGTTGGGCTCACATCCCACATTTTTTGGGCTTGGGCTACAAATCTTAACCCTACAATTGGCATCGTCTGTGGGAAGAGCTTGAGCAAGAGTGAAAGCAATGGTCGACGATGGCTAAACCAGGTCAACAACTAGTAGAATCCAAGGCATCCCAACACGTTGATCCTTTCCTCAACCTGGAGCAGAGAGGTGATTGTGAAGGTAGTGTACATACCACACATACTGACCGAAACCAACCACGAGGTGGAAGTCATATGTCTCATGCAGAGAATAACAAGAACATGCAACTAGAGATTGATCAGTTAAAAAGGGAGTTGCGCCATGCAAAGAGGAAGCGGACTTCTTCAAACTCTGATGATAATTCTGATGACGAGCAAGATGTTACTTATAGACAGAGGTCTCGAACACCAGTTAGTGAATCATTTTCCTATAAAGAAGAACATTATCGTAAACGGCAACCTCGAAACCCATCACGTAGAGACGTAGGGAACGACGCTATGAGTAAAGCCTTGAACCAAATCTCCAGATCGCCTTTCACACGTAGGATTGAAGAGGCAAGACTCCCTTGTCATTTTCATCAGCCAACGTTCACTATCTATAATGGTTGAACAGACCCTATGGAACACGTGAGCCATTTCAACCAAAGGATGGCTGTCCATTCCAAGGATGAAGCTTTGATGTGTAAAGTTTTCCCCTCCAGTCTGGGACCAGTTGCGATGAGATAGTTTGACAGCCTGAAAGCAGATTCCATTAGCTCTTTTAAAGAACTCACTCAAGCATTTGGTTCCCGTTTTGTCACCTGCCGAAGAGTCGCTCGGCCCTTAGCTTACTTGCTATCCTTGAACACGTAAGAGGGTGAGACCCTGAAAACGTATTCAGATAGGTACTGAGAGATGTTTAATGAGATGGAAAGCGATTTTGAAGAAGTGGCCCTTAATACGTTTAAGCTCGGCCTCCCCACTGACCATGGTTTAAGGAAATCTCTGATTGGAAAACCTGTCACCAGTGTGCATCAATTGATGGACAGGATTGATAAGTATAAAAGAGTTGAAAAAGATCAACAACAAGGAAAAGGGAAGGATAAGGTTATCCCTCAAGAGAGGAGGGATTTCAGGTCGGATCGTTACAGTAACAATAGACCACGGAGAGATTTCGTTGGACAGTCAAGATCGGCGAATCCTCAAGCAGTCAAGGCAGTATTTTGAGAGCCAGTGCATCAGGTTTTGGAGAAGATTAAAAATGAACCATTCTTCAAATAACCGAACAAGATGGTGGGAAATTCTGAAAGACGTAATCATAACCTCTATTGCCAGTATCACCAGGATCATAGGCATACCACAAAAGATTGTAGGAGTCTCTGGGATCACTTGAAACAGCTTATCCCGGGGGTAAGTTAAAACAACTCCTGCAACATTCCAGTGGTCAGGGGAGTCAAGCAAGTTCAGAATCTCGAAGAGATGTTTCTTCAAGACCCCCCTTGGGAACTATCAATGTCATCTTCGTTGCACCTGGGAGAACAGGATCCTACCCATCCAGGGTAATGTCCGTAGCCCGTTTACCCACAGGAAACGTTAATCAAGATCCGAAGAGGACTAAAATAGATATTCCACCAGTTCTAGGTTTCTCGGACGAAGATAAGATTGGAACCATCCAACCCCATGACGACGCTTTGGTAATCACCCTCAGACTTGGGGGGTATGATGTGAAGAGGGTAATGGTAGACCAGGGAAGTGGAGCTGAGATAATGTACTCTGATCTCTATAAGGGGCTAAACTTAAAACCTGAGGACTTAACGCCCTATAGTTCCCCCTTAGTGAGTTTCGAAGGAAAAGTTGTTATCCCGAAGGGCCAAATACGACTACCTGTGCAGACTGGTCCAGAGGTAGTAGAGGTAGATTTTATTGTCGTAGACGCGTATTCACCCTATACTGCAATCATGGCTAGACCTTGGCTTCATACGCTAGGGGCTGTTTCCTCTATTCTGCATCAAAAGGTTAAGTATCCATCTGAAGGCCAAGTTAATGAAATTTTAGGAGATCAATCTATGGCTAAACAATGCTTAGTGGTTGCCATTCAGCATAAGCCCGAAGCTGAGTCCTCGGCCCATGCTGGAAAGGATTTATAGCAGTTAAAACCTCTGGCATTGCCCATCGATGATTCAGCCGAGGGTACGAGGTGTGAAGATTTGATGAAAGTTGCTATCGGAAACGATCCGGAAAAGTTCTTTCAAGTTAGATCTCAGTTACCTCTTCAGGAGAAGGAATAGCTGATAGAATCCCTTAAAAGAAACATTGATGTATTTGCTTGGAATGCTTACGAAGCCCCGGGGGTGGATCCAGAATTCATATATCACCATCTGAAGGTCAACCCATTGATCACCCCTAGGAAACAGCCTTCTCTACGCCCATCCAAGGAGCACGCTGATGCAGTGTGAGAGGAAGTAACAAAGCTCAAACAGGCTAGAGCTATTAAAGAAGTTTTTTATCCTGATTGGCTAGCGAATACTGTGGTGGTGAAGAAGAAGAATGGGAAATGGCGAATGTGCGTAGATTTCACTGACTTAAATAAGGATTGCCCTAAGGATCCATTCCCTATGCCTAAAATAGACCAACTAGTGGATGCCACTGTTGGCCATCCTCGGATGAGTTTCTTGGATGCTTTTCAAAGTTATCACCAAATATCATTAGCCCTGGATGATCAAGAGAAGACTGCTTTTGTCACCCCTATTGGGAACTACTACTACAAAGTGATGCCATTTGGCTTGAAAAACACAGGATCCACCTACCAAAGAATGATGACGAGGATGTTTGAGCCACAACAGGGTAAGAGTATTAAGATTTACATAGATGACATGGTGGTGAAGAGTAAGATTGTTTTTGAGCATGTGAAAGATCTTGGAAACATTTTTGAAGTTCTTAAAAGATACAAGTTGCGTTTAAATGCTTCCAAATGCTCGTTTGGTGTGGGATCAGGCAAATTCTTGGGTTACATGGTAACTCACAGGGGAGTTGAGGTCAACCCCGATCAGATAAAAGCCATCAACAATTTACAACCTTCTCGGAATCCCAAAGAGGTCCAGAAATTGACTGGAATGGCTGCCGCTCTGAATCGATTTATCTCTCAATCAGTAGATAGGTGTAGGCCTTTCTTCTTGCTGATAAATAAATTGAAAGGATTTGAGTGGACTGAAAAATGTGTTTTAGCTTTCCATCAACTTAAAGATTATCTAGCTCGACCACCAATCATGTCCAGCCTTGAGGCAGATGAAGTCTTGTTTGCCTACATCATTGTGGCTCCTTATGCTGTAAGTTTGGTGTTAATACGAGTGGATCGTGGTGTGCAAATGCCAGTTTATTACGTAAGTAAGTCGCTGCATAAAGCCGAGAGTCGTTATCTGCCATTGGAGAAAGATATTCTGGCAGTAGTGCTTAGTACACAGAAGTTGCCTCATTATTTCCAAGCACATACGGTTGTTGTTCTTACCCAACTCCCGCTTAAAACCATACTCAGAAGTGCTGACTACACAGGGAGAATAGCTAAATAGGGCACTGTCCTAGGGGCTTTTAACATCAAGTACATGCCCCACACCTCTACAAAAGGACAGGTCCTTACAGATCTAGTAGCCAAGTTCATTGAGCCCTCGTTAGAAGAATTGAAACCAGCACAGAACATGGATGAAAAATCGGTTGGTGTGATCTCTCAGAAGGGCCCCTCATTCTAGGAGGTGTATGTAGACGATGCAGCAAATTAGAAAGGTTCCAAAATGGGGGCTAGTATTAATATCTCCAGAGAAGATCTTTATTGAAAAATCACTAAGACTAAGCTTCGTGGCCACAAATAATGAGGCTGAATATGAAGTTCTACTGATGGAAATGGCAATGGTTCGAAGAATAGGAGGAAAATCAGTGGAAATGTTCTCGAACTCAAAACTAGTTGTCGGTCAAGTAGAAGGGGAATTTGAGGCGAAAGATGAAAGAATGTAAGGGTACTTAAGCCAAGTTAAATGTCTATAGTCAGAGTTCGAATCTTTTAACTTGCTATACATCCTCAGAAATGGTAATGCACATGCTGATTCTCTGGCCATGCTCGCAACCTCCTCAGTACAGGATCTGCCTCAGGTTATCCTCGTCGAAGACCTACGTAAATCCACAGAGATAAGAAGAGAGGCAATCCAAGTTCATCAAATTAGAGCTGAGCCTAGCTAGATGGACCCTATAATTCAATTCTTGAAGGATGATACTTTGCCTGAAGAAAGGTTGGAAGCTGACAAAGTTCGGAGAAAGGCTACTAGATTCTAGCTATCCGAGAACCAGAAATTATACAAACGTTCCTATTCAGGGCTGTATTTGTTGTGCATACATCCTGAAGCAACTGAATCACTCCTCGAGAAGTTACATGAAGGGATCTATGGAAGTCATACTAGAGGTAGATCCTTGGCACACAGAGCCATTACCCAAGGCTATTGGTGGCCAAATATGCAAAATGAGGCCCATGAATATGTTAAAAAGTGCGATCAATGTCAACGGTTTATACCAAACATACACCAACCAAGTGGAATCCTTAATCCATTATCCAGCCCATGGTCATTTGCTTAATGGGGCTTAGATATCATGGGTCCATTCCCTAAAGCAGTAGAAAACAAAAAGTATCTTCTGGTCGGCTGTGAGAGACCACGCCTCCGGCCCGTTTTAGAAAGTTGGGCCAAACCCACATGAATGGGTGGAGTCGTGTTATTGCCTCTCAAAATGGAGGTTCGACTGATTATATTTTCCCTTTTAGATTAAGGGTTTTACAATGGAGTCGCCACTTATTTAATTGTTGGAATAAATAAGAAAACCATAATTGAAAAATTCATCATTTTATTAATTTGAAATTGAATTTACATTGAACATAGAAAATTACATGGCTTTAGTCCTAGATACAATCTAAGATAAAGTACATGGCTTTGTTCCCTAGTTACAATCTAGAAATTGAAAATTACAAGGATAAGCATTTGATCTACTAACCCTTGATCTAAGTTCAGAGGCTATGTTACAAGGTAGGAAGGTGTTAAGCACCGACCTTGCCCGGTAAAACTGGTCTTCTAGACTATGGTGGCCAACATTCATATCACATCATTCAATATGTTATCAATCAATTTGTATGTTGAATTTGAAGTGTGTGCATGTGATAAATCCTAATTCAATTTATTAAACATTGCATTTGGATTGAAAAATAAATTCTAGTGACATCCTAGATTCAAGGACTTGAAAGAATTATGAAACAAACATGTTTTTCATATTTTTGATATGGATTTAAGATCAAAACTAGTGTTTATACATGAACATGTGATGAACAATCAAGAACATGTGAAGAACACATAAGAACAATTAAGAACATTCAAACATATTCAAGAGAATTTAAATAATCACTATCATGTTTTAATCCTAAATTCTCATCATGAAAACACAAGAAACAAGTTAGGAAAAGGGATTATACCTTAATGGAAGATCCATATGGTGGAGGAGGAGATTCTTGAGGGAGATCCTAAGGGTGGAGGAAAAGAAGAACTAGGAGAGAGAGAGTGAGTCTCACTCAATACCTTGAGTCTTAGGAAGACCAAGATATGACAAGACTACTCAACTTCACTAGAATTCAAGAGAGGAGAAGAGATGGGGGTTTTTTGTTGTCTCTTGGAATGAAGGAGGGGGAGGGTTTATATAGTAGTAGTGGAGGGAATATGAATGGAAGACCATTTAATGAGGGTTGACAAGGATTATGAACTTAGACCTCATTTTAGCCTTGGAAAAAATCTGGTGCATTAAATGGAGAGATTGGTGGGAGTGGGGAGCAAGCCAAAATTCGGTTTTCCCGTAGCTGCTGTAACAGCTTGTAAAGCCAACTTCGAAAAATCATATCTGACCCAATTCTGATCGGAATTGTCTCGTTCTTATGCTCAAATTGAAGCCCCGGATGTCTAGTTTCTGGAAAAATTAACCTCATTCACAGATTCAAAATATTCTGAGAGATATTGATGAAATGATGAGCAGAGGTCATTTGTTATAAAATGGTTTCAGCACAATTAACATTAATAGGTCCCAAATTAGCTCCCAATTAACATTAAATGGCTCCAATCACTCCCATTTCAGAATTAATTGGTTCCAAATTTACTCTAATTAAAAGATAATTACACAAATTACTCATTGAATAATTAATGTTTAACTATCTAATTAATTAGGTGTATGCAACCTCACCATAAAATGTAGTCCTAACCAATCAAATTATGACACATCATTGATCTCAAATTGATCACTCCTATAACCAATTGAAATCAATTGTTCATAATCACATATAGTCGGACTCAATTTGTGATAGTGCATCTTAGCCATTAAAACTTGATTTGATGATAACTTTCAATCTGGTGGTCCGATTAGGGCTTATGACCAGTTGATTTGATCGTTACAACATCAAGATCATTTTGATGAAATGAGATTAAGGATCTAATGACTAGAATCAAGATTCATATTTCCAAGGCAAAATTACCCTTTTACCCTCCAAATGAGGTTAAATGCGGGTTGCAAAATGGAATGTCAATAGAATGCCCCTCATTGGCAGAGCTTGAAAAGCGAATGTCAATGTATGAAAGAGACACCTAACTTTGCAATCAATATTTAACCGTGGTAAATGTATGATGCATGTAGATAAAAATGCAGAATGTCATGTTGTAGATCAAAATGTGGACCGAATCTCGAGGGAGATTGCATACGTACCTCTTGGTGGGAGGATCAGGTCTGAACGTAGTTCATGCATGCAAAATTTTTTTTTTTTTTTTGAATAAGTGCAAGACATGCTTACCTGAGGTCAAAAAATGGAGGACCAAGGATCCTAGCTCATGTTTTCAGAGGACCTAGGATTTTTGGATCTTGGCTCGTGTTTTCAGAGGACCAAGGGGATTTTTTTTTTTTTTTTTTTTTTTGGGCTTTGGCTCATGTTTTCAAAGGTCCAAAGGTTCTGGATCCTGGTTCATGTTTTCAGAGACCTAGGATTTTTGGATCTTGGCTCATGTTTTCAGAGGACCAAGGGTTTTTGGAGGCTTTGGCTCATGTTTTCAGAGGACCAAAGGTTCTGGATCCTGGCTCATGTTTTCAGAGACCTAGGATTTTTGGATCTTGGCTCATGTTTTCAGAGGACCAAGGGTTTTTGGATGCTTTGGCTCATGTTTTCAGAGGACCAAAGGTTCTGGATCCTGGCTCATGTTTTCAGAGACCTAGGATTTTTGGATCTTGGCTCATGCTTTTAGAGGACCAAGGGTTTTTAGGGCTTTGGCTCATGTTTTCAAAGGACCAAAGGTTCTGGATCCTGGCTCATGTTTTCAGAGACCTAGGATTTTTGGATCTTGGCTCATGTTTTCAGAGGACCAAGGGTTTTTGGAGGCTTTGGCTCATGTTTTCAGAGGACCAAAGGTTTTGGATCCTGGCTCATGTTTTCAGAGACCTAGGATTTTTGGATCTTGGCTCATGTTTTCAGAGGACCAAGGGTTTTTGGAGGTTTTGGCTCATGTTTTCAGAGGACCAAAGGTTTTGGATCCTGGCTCATGTTTTCAGAGACCAAGGATTTTTGGATCTTGGCTCATGTTTTCAGAGGACCAAGGGTTTTTGGAGGCTTTGGCTCATGTTTTCAGAGGACCAAAGGTTCTGGATCCTGATTCATGTTTTCAGAGACCTAGGATTTTTGGATCTTGGCTCATGTTTTCAGAGGACCAAGTGCTTTGGCTCATGTTTTCAGAGGACCAAAGGTTCTGGATCCTGGCTCGTGTTTTCAGAGACCTAGGATTTTTGGATCTTGGCTCATGTTTTCAGAGGACCAAGGGTTTTTGGAGGCTTTGGCTCATGTTTTCAGAGGACCAAAGGTTCTGGATCCTGGTTCATGTTTTCAGAGACCTAGGATTTTTGGATCTTGGCTCATGTTTTCAGAGGACCAAGGGTTTTTGGAGGCTTTGGCTCATGTTTTCAGAGGACCAAAGGTTCTGGATCCTGGCTCATGTTTTCAGAGACCTAGGATTTTTGGATCTTGGCTCATGTTTTCAGAGGACTAAAGGTTCTGGATCCTGGCTCATGTTTTCAGAGACCTAGGATTTTTGGATCTTGGCTCATGTTTTCAGAGGACCAAGTGCTTTGGCTCATGTTTTCAGAGGACCAAAGGTTATGGATCCTGGCTCATGTTTTCAGAAACCTAGGATTTTTGGATCTTTTGGCTCATGCCGATGTGTATGGGCCTTTTACCCTAGTACCTGCAAAATAAATATTTTCAATTAGTAACAGAGTTATTCATTGAAAAGAATTCGGCATACCTGACGAATGCCCCTAGTTTAGGAAATATTCCATTCTTCGATGAATGCTGAGGGTAGACATTTGACTTGATGTTGCACCACTGGAGAATATGAAAGAGGATCATAGCTTTCTGTTCTTGAAAAAGAATTTAATGAAGATTTTTTTTTTTTTTTTAAATTTTGGAAATCTCGAATTTTTTTTGAAGGAATTTAAAATTTTGATTGATGATTTTTTTTTGAAAACAACCTAGGAACCCGATGCCCATAGTCCCAAGGCTTTTTGAAAAATTTTTTCTCTTTTTTTTTTTTTTTTTTTTCTAAGCAACCTAGGAAGCATGAGCCCCTAGTCCCAAGGCTTTTTTGAAAGATTCAGAAAGAATTGATTTTTTTTTTTTTTTTTTTTGAAAATTTTGTCTTTTGTCCTTTTTTTTTTTTTTTTTTTTTTGAAATATGAAGATTTGTTCATTGAAAAAGATGAAGATAAAGATGGAGAAAAAGTGATGAAGATTTATTCATGATGATGATTTTTTTTTTTTTTTTTTTTGAAAAACCTATCCTTTGAATGAGAATAACTTTGGCTAGAAGTTGATGCGGATTGCTATGTCCTTCCTTAATTCCTGCAAAAAAAATAGTTTCAATTTAGCAATGGATTTATTCATTGAAATGAATTGGAAGTACTTACCCAATGCCCCTAGTTTGGGGCATATTCCATGCTTAGATTGAAGCTGAATTTATTTGATGTTGTGACCATTGGGGTACATGAAAGAAGATCATGGTCTGCCATCCTTGGTTCCTGCAAAAATACTTTCTTTTTCTAGCTTGTTAGAAACCAATTATTGTGAAAACTTGCACACAATATAAATAGGCCAATGCTCCAAGTTTAAACATGCTTAATGCAAACAAATGGGCTTAACCTAACATGCACCCAAACAATTTTGTCACATTGTTTTGATTTTGTTCTCCAAGGTTGTTTAGGTGAATGGGACCGGGCCTTTGCAAGGCTGCCTACGTACCTCTCTCATAGAGGATCAGGTCAAGACGTAGTTCAAGAGAACTGGATTTTGGAAAAGAATGTTTTTTTTTTTTTTTTGAACAAGAGGTGATCCTTTGAACAACCATTTTAGCAAAATCAAAGTGTCTAAGAATCAAACAAATCTCTTTGATTGGGAAGGATCAAGATCATTAAACTTATGTAATCAAATTTGCTTCATCCTTTTGAACATCGTCAGATTAAGTCTCCAAAGGCAATCAATAAATGAAATGTGATAATGTTTATGAATCACATTGTTGGGTGCAAACAAGGAGAGTGCTCCAGGTTTGGAAGTTCTTTTGAGTCATTTTGAGGATTTGAGAATTTGAGAAATTTTGTCCTCGGACATATCATCCTGTGGGGTTTGACAATTTTAAGCATTTTTCCTTTTTAATTCAAGAGAAAATAATATTAGAGCTTAAGATGTGCCTACAACTAGCAACACTTGAAGTAGGTCTTTACTCATAGGTTGTAATGTAGGCCGGGTTTGGGTTATGAAATGAAAGATATAAAAGGCTCAAAATTTCCTATGTTGTTTCCCCCAAGTATGCATTACTCAAAAATCAAGTATTGGAGAAGTTTTACCATTTCTTCTTTGTCATCTTCTCACTAGTCTTCATTGATTACTTGTATCAATATTTGTTTTTATGCTCATCCCCTTGAATCATACCTCTAGACTTTCATCTTGTAAAATCCCTTTTTTCTTTTTAGGTTACATCTTCAAGTTTTCAATTTGCAAGGATTTTTTTTTTTTTTTTTTGGCCCTAATTTTTGCCTAGACCGCCCTTTTGAGTTTTCAGCCTAGTGGGGCTTTTTTTTTTTTTTTTTTTTTTTTTTTGCCCTAATTTTTGCCTAGACCGCCTTTTTGGGTTTTCAATCTAGCGGGCTCCTTTTTTTTTTTTTAATCTTTCTTCTCTTGATTGAATGATCTTTTGCCCTCCTTGTATTTCTCAACTTAATGATTTTCGGTCATCTTGATGCACTCTCTAGACTTCTTTCTTGCCACAATGCACTCGTACCTTTCTATGCTTGATGAATCTTTTCCTTTTTTGATGAACTTTCTTCTGGATGAACCTTCTACTCTTCTTGGCATGATGAATTTTAGGTTCTTCAAACTTGATGCACATTTTTTTTCTCTCATATTGATGGAATTTCATTTCTCTTTCCTTGATTGAGTGAAAACTCCTTTTACTTTGATGATCTCTTATCTTTAACTTAATGAATTCTCTACTTGTCTTTCATGTCCTCTAGGAGAGATTTATCAATTAGCTTTAAAGTTCAAGGTCAACTCCTCCTTAACATGAGATTTAAGCATGCATACTTTGAATTTTCCCACCCTAGGTTTAGATTTTAGTGGGTTCATGCGAAAAAGAGGCTAAGTGTTTAAAGGCTCAAATGGGCTAGCAATGGATAATGATCATTCTAGGTATTAAGATATAATCTTGTTTTATCAAAGACGGCCTCCTATCCCTAGCAATGCTTGCTTGTAGGCACAGTGACTTGAGCTCTTTTAATAAATTCCTCTTAAAAGAAAAAGTATGAATGCTCTATTGCTATGAAACAAAAGATCTTTGAAATTGGTTTGAGTGCATGGATTCTTGGGATTTTTTGACGGATAGATTCTTTTTGATTGCCTTTTAAGACCATTTCTTCTTTTATTCAAAGTAATTTAGCAAAAGTGTTTACATAGATCAAATGAAATCAATCCTTTCTTAGTACAAGTTGATTGTTCAAGCCTTTAAACATCTTAATTTAGAAAAAGTTTTGTCCAAGGGATCCTCATGTACCTTTTTGAAAAGAGGACTTTAAAGAATCTTGAAATCTTTGAAAGAAAAAAAAAATGGGTCTTTTTGAAAAAATCACAAGGAAGTCCAATGCCCCTAGTTCAAAGAAAAAAAAATTTTTCTTTTTTTTTAAATGACTTAAGGGCTCAATGCCCCTAGTCCAAAGACTTTTTTTCATTTGAATTTTTTTTTTTTTTTTTTTTTTTTTTTTTGGGAAAGATTTGGAAATCTTGAATTTTTTTTGAAAATTTTTAAAATATATACATGAACAAAGTACATCAAATGCTACATGGATTTTTAGAATTCAAAGAAACATAGAAACATGGAATAAACAAACAAACTTTAAGCTTAACCATGATGTTGCAAATCAAATGTGGAGTGAGGCAAAGTTGGGCCACTTGCTTCTTCTTGGTCAATTTAGGATGCTTGAGGCTTGGTGTGCTTGAACCTTGATTATGATGAAATGGCTTGGGCTTGCACTTGGAAGGCATGCATCTTGCGAGCTTTTGGCATTTGATGTTGATCATGTCTATACACCTTTGATGGGCTCCAGTGTTGGGCTTAGACTCATTCAAGAAACAATTTTGGGCTTCCATACCAAGTAGTGTTCAATCATAGGCTTTTAGGCTTGAGTTCATTCACATCATACAAAGTTCAAATAATCATGATGGGCTCAAGCGTTGGACTTGAGTCATCATGGTTCAAACAACGGCCAAACAAATGCATAATGAAATGCAACTTACATGGACCGACCTAAAGGTAGGTTCTATGGGTCATTACAACATGGGTAGAAGATAGGTTAAAGGTCCCCACAAGCTAGGACGTCGTACATCCCAACTTGTGACGCCAGGAGCGCCGCGTTGGTCCGAACGGTACAGTTTGTCCCTATGAACCACCATGGCATAACCATGATGATCCTTGTCGCGGTGGGTGGTAGGTTCACCGCTGGGTATGTGAGTCTTAGGAAAACCACAATCCACGGCTAATACTACCGAGCTTCCGGGCTAGCACACAAATAAAATAAATTCCATTCAAGCAAACGATGCATGACATGCAAAATAATGACATATTAGACATATTATATACAAAAAAGTAATAAACAAACAATGACATGGTTGGCCACCATAATTTAATCGAAGCTTAGCCCTCAATATCCCCAGCGGAGTCGCCACTGTGAGAGACCGCGCCTCCGGCCCATTTTAGAAAGTTGGGCCAAACCCACATGAATGGGTGGAGTCGTGTTATTGCCTCTCAAAATGGAGGTTCGACTGATTATATTTTCCCTTTTAGATTAAGGGTTTTACAATGGAGTCGCCACTTATTTAATTGTTGGAATAAATAAGAAAACCATAATTGAAAAATTCATCATTTTATTAATTTGAAATTGAATTTACATTGAACATAGGAAAGTACATGGCTTTGGTCCTAGATACAATCTAAGATAAAGTACATGGCTTTGTTTCCTAGTTACAATCTAGAAATTGAAAATTACAAGAATAAGCATTTGATCTACTAACCCTTGATCTAAGTTCAGAGGCTATGTTACAAGGTGGGAAGGTGTTAAGCACCCACCTTACCCGGTAAAACCGGTCTTCTAGACTATGGTGGCCAACATTCATATCACATCATCCAATATGTTATCAATCAATTTGTATTTTGAATTTGAAGTGTGTGCATGTGATAAATCCTAATTCAATTTATTAAGCATTGCATTTGGATTGAAAAATAAATTCTAGTGAATGTGTGTGTATAGTGACATCCTAGATTCAAGGACTTGAAAGAATTATGAAACAAACATGTTTTTCATATTTTTGATATGGATTTAAGATTAAAACTAGTGTTTATGCATGAACATGTGATGAACAATCAAGAACATGTGAAGAACACATAAGAACAATTAAGAACATTCAAACATATTCAAGAGAATTTAAATAATCACTATCATGTTTTAATCCTAAATTCTCATCATGAAAACACAAGAAACAAGTTAGGAAAAGGGATTATACCTTAATGGAAGATCCATATGGTGGAGGAGGAGATTCTTGAGGGAGATCCTAAGGGTGGAGGAAAAGAAGAACTAGGAGAGGGAGAGTGAGTCTCACTCAATACCTTGAGTCTCAGGAAGACCAAGATATGACAAGACTACTCAACTTCACTAGAATTCAAGAGAGGAGAAGAGATGGGGGTTTTTTGTTGTCTCTTGGAATGAAGGAGGGGGAGAGTTTATATAGTAGTAGTGGAGGGAATATGAATGGAAGACCATTTAATGAGGATTGACAAGGATTATGAACCTAGACCTCATTTTAGCCTTGGGAAAAATCTGGTGCATTAAATGGAGAGATTGGTGGGAGTGGGGAGCAAGCCAAAATTCGGTTTTCCCGTAGCTGCTGTAACAGCTTGTAGAGCCAATTTCGAAAAATCATATCTGACCCAATTCTGATCGGAATTGTCTCGTTCTTATACTCAAATTGAAGCCCCGGATGTCTAGTTTCTGGGAAAATTAACCTCATTCACAGATTCAAAATATTCTGAGAGATATTGATGAAATGATGAGTAGAGGTCATTTGTTATAAAATGGTTTCAGCACAATTAACATTAATAGGTCCCAAATTAGCTCCCAATTAACATTAAATGGCTCCAATCACTCCCATTTTAGAATTAATTGGTTCCAAATTTACTCTAATTAAAAGATAATTACACAAATTACTCATTGAATAATTAATGTTTAACTATCTAATTAATTAGGTGTATGCAACCTCACCATAAAATGTAGTCCTAACCAATCAAATTATGACACATCATTGATCTCAAATTGATCACTCCTATAACCAATTGAAATCAATTGTTCATAATCACATATAGTTGGACTCAATTTGTGATAGTGCATCTTAGCCATTAAAACTTGATTTGATGATAACTTTCAATCTGGTGGTCCGATTAGGGCTTATGACCAGTTGATTTGATCGTTACAATATCAAGATCATTTTGATGAAATGAGATTAAGGATCTAATGACTAGAATCAAGATGCATATTTCCAAGGCAAAATTACCCTTTTACCCTCCAAATGAGGTTAAATGCGGGTTGCAAAATGGAATGTCAACATCGGCACAGATTATTTCACCAAATGGGTTGAAGCTAAACCTCTAGCTAACATCAGAGACGTTGACGTAAAGAAGATTTTCTGGAAAAACATTGTCACTCGATTTAGGATTCCTCATACCCTCATCTCGGATAACGGCCTTCAATTTGATAACAAAGTGTTAAAAAATTATTGTTGCGAATTGGGAATCAGGAATAGATACTCCACCCCTGCTTATCCCCAGGGGAATGGGCAAGCAGAAGCTGTTAACAAGGTCATAGTAAATAGACTGAAGAAGAGGCTAGATGACACGAAGGGCAAGTGGGTGGAGGAACTACCACATATATTCTGGACATACAGAACTACGCCTCGTAGGTCTATTGGAGAGACCCCCTTTTCAATGACTTATGGGGCTGAAGCTGTTATCTCTCTGGAGACTGGGTTCCCAACGTTGAGAACTAGTTCATTCAGTCCAATTAGCAATAATGAGTAGCTAGAGAAGAGTTTGGATCTGATTGAGGAAATGAGAAAAAATGCAATAGTCCAGTTGGCATATTACCAACAAAAACTCAAACAGGGTTATGATGCCAATGTAAAGTTAAGGCCTTTAACACCTGGTGATCTAGCGCTCAGGAAAGTTGTGGGCACTGCAAAGAACCCAGCTTGGGAAAAATTAGGACCCAATTGGGAAGGGTCATATCGTATTACCTCAGGGGCTGGCATTGGGGTATATTTTTTGGAAGATTTAGATGGTCATGTAATACCACGCCCTTAGAATGTAAACAACCTTAAAAGGTATTATTATTAATCAAGTTTTTTCTTTGATCAATATGTTTATTTATTACATAAAGGTTTCGGGGAAAGTGTTTAAATAAATCCAATCATACCTGAAGTCCTCGGATAAGATGATATGGGTTAGTTAACACTCCTTTACAATTCTTATAAGTGTTTAAATTTAAATCCAATCATGCATGAAGTCCTCGGACCAGATGATATGGGTTAGTTAACACTCCTTTACAATTCTAACTTTATCAAAAATAATTATACATTTTTATATTTTAAACATATTGGGGGGATAAAAGCCCAAATTCATATATTGGGCCTTGGGTCCTATTTAAAAATGTGGATACGTTCGAGGAGGAGTAAATGATTGAGAAAGTCCTCGGAGTGGAGAATCACGTAAGGAAAAGATAGAGGAATATAGTCTGAGGAGTGTATCCTTCTCGAATATGAGGAATATCGGTCAAGTAAACACCTAGGCGGTTTGGGTGACCTTCCAGGAAGTTCCAACGATAAGTATGAACTTTAGGCACGTATAAAGATGATAAGAATAGAGAAATATCTAAAGGAAAAGCTGCTACTACCGCATTAAATACACTACAGCAACTTCTCTAACCGCATTTATGTGGAGAAGACTCCTGAACAGTGCAGTCTCAGCTGCCACCACTCATAGAGAACCAAAGAAGATACTTGATGGGACATATACTCAAGTGAATACTTAGATGAAGAACAAGTGTACGATCAAGATGGTCTAAAAGAAAACGATATAAATGTAAAAGACCTCTCATAAAAGGGGAATCGAAAAAGAGAATGAGGGAAGAAGAAGGAAGATTTACTGTAGCTCTAAGAATTGTATTAGCTTTTAAAACAATAATATATCTCCTTGGACATCAGTTGATTCAAATTTCAAGTGTGTTTTTGTGCTTGTTCATCTTTTAAATCTTTATTAACCGTTGTTTAATTCACAGACAGCCCAGCTCTTTCACCCACTCTCTACAAATTCATTGTATTGGACTCATTGGGCTCACATCCCACATCTTTTGGGCTTGGGCTACAAATCTTGACCCTACACATATAATAAAAAAATATTTCTATACATAAGTTGCTTTCTTCTATAAAAAAAAAAAAAAATAAAAATAATAGATTTTTTTTTTTTAGAAAAATATATATGTTGTTAATTGCTTATTTTCTTTAAAAAAAAAAAAATTGGTGTCTAAAACATTCTGTATTTTATAAAAAATTAAATTAAAAAATTCCTTTAAATTTCTTAATTATTTTCAATATATATATATATATATATAATAAAAAATAAACTAGTTGGATTAGTCAAAACTAATCCGGAGTAGATCAAGTCTAACTTGTGTCCTACTAGGCCCAAAATATTTTTAAACCCACCAATTTGGACCGCAAAAGACAACTTTGTCCCTAACTTTTATTCTCTCTTCTCTCTTCTCTCCTCTCTCTCTCAACCCAAATCATAAATAAATAAAAACCCTTTCAAAAACCCATCTTCTTCGTCTTCTTCTTACTTGCCTTGAGAAAATTCGCTGCCTCTTCGGGAGTCAGTGCCAATGCCAGAGTCTCGGCTTAAGCTTTAAGAAGCTCCTTTGGCAACAAAACCTTGTCGATCATGTAGATTGCGATCGATTGCTCGTCGATCAAAGCGTGGTGGTGTTGTTGAATCTCTCATTTCTCTCAGCTGCCTCCCTTTCACCTTCTGACTTTCTCTTCTCTCTTCTTTCTCTCAACTTTCTCCCTCTCACGCCCTAACTCTTCAACTCTCTCTGTCTCGTGATTTTGGGTCAAGAAGGAGCAGTATTTAAGCAGTAGATCGGTGTGTTGTGTTTTGGGTGGAAGTGGATTATGATTTTGGGTAAGTGAGTTGCATTTTTTTTTTTACTTGGTTTTGGTTTTTTGTTGGTTTTTGGGTGGCATCGTGCCAGTGGCAGTGGTTCAATTCTGATGGTTGTGGTTGTGGGACATGTGGGTGATATGGCATTGTTGGGCAGTGGGTTTTCTAGGCGGCTATGGGTGTGGGTGTCAGGGTGATATGGTTTTATTGGGTAGTGGGTTTTCTAGGCAACAGTGGGTCGTGTGCGTGCGTGATATGGGTTAGCACACATAAATTAAAGCAATACACTTGTTAATAATACATTAGCTTGCACACATAAATTCATTGTAGTTATGTGTTCTTTTTTGGATATATGCCCACAATTTGACTTATTTTTTAAAAAAGAATCTTGTTAACAAATACTCTATGGACACATTCTAAAGATTAATAAATACTCAATTATAATACACATTTTTCGAAAATAAATATTAGTGTCCATACACGTATTAGAAGTCATTCCAAAACAGTCTAGAGATTCCTCTTTTTAAGTAGCTGAATACAAAAAGGATTTATAATTTTGGGTGGAAGAAAAACCTGAAAGGATGATAACTAAATTGAAAACAATTGAATGATCAAACATGCTACTTTCTCACAAATGCCCCAAATGAAAATTAATGCACAATTCGGTGTGAAACGCTGCCACCCTTAGAGCCCGTTTGGATTGAGGGGGCGAGAGGAGAGGTGAAAGGGAGGAGAGTAAAGTAGAATTGACGAAAAATAAGCTAATTTTGGGTCAATTTTACTCTACTCTATTCTACTCTCTTTTCTTTCCCCTCAAACCAAACAAACCATTAAAGTGCCTAGAAGTCATAACCAGGCACCAAACAGGATATGAAACTTTCATTACCAATCAGCCCATCAGTTAAGGAAAGGAGAAAATAGCTTCTAACTGAACATGCATAGATACATTGTCAAATATCCCACAAATATCTAGTATTAATCCGAGCTGACCAATACAACACTCGCAAAAAAACTGGAGGATAATATTATCTATGCTAATCTATGCGCTATCTGATTCATTTCCTGAATCTATATTCATTGGTTGTGGGTTCTTGTAGCCGCTGATTTCATCCTTGTAACGTTTTTTATCTTGCTGAGCCTTTGCTTCATATGGTTCTTTCTCCTCCACTGCACACACATTCAGCACAGATGGGAAAGTATTAAGATGCTGCTAAGTCATACAAGCTATAATTGGCAAATCTTACAGAGTTCCTGATGAAGTGCAATGATTACCTGTCATCTTTTTCCACTTATCTCCAAGAACTCTTCCCACCTCTGTAAACGCAATTCCAGGGTTGGTTTTCTTTACATTCTGTGGTCAACATGACTAAGGTTAGCAATATACTCATGACCACCACTCAACAATTACTAGTTGCATGTATTAACAACAACAACAACAAAAACATGACATTTGTACACCCCCATGTAAAAAGAATTACTCTGTTAGATTTCTCTATTTTCTCACATTGCAATCAAAGACATTTTCACTTGGCTCAAAATAGAACTGGCTGACTATGGGTAGGAACATTAGTCAGCTTGGTAATGGTTGAGTCAGTTCAAGCCAGGATGGTTATCCATATGTTATACACCAATACATATGCACCCAACCTGAACCGAAACCATTACGAATAAATTTATCATAAAACATTAACAGAAATCCTGCATATTAAAATCCATACTTTCAAATGTGCCACTTCAAACCCCCACACTTTCACTATTGTGCTAACACTTGAAACGCCTGAGACCATAGGTGGGGTTTTGTTTGGAACAATAATTAAAGTATGGGGTTTAAAGTGATACATCTAAAAGTATGAGGTTTCACTTGTCACGAGGATAAAACTCCAGGGTTTTTTTTCTGGACTTTCCCTGAAAAAAATATCAACAAAAATCTGCCCTGACCTAAAATATCCTCTCCGGGCCCACATAACCAACCCATCCATGCCATCTAATTTCATTTTTCCCTTGAACTTGTACTATACCAACAAAAGACATAATCAGTGCTGTAAATGTAGGACAGACAACTCACCTCTCTTTCCATTTGTGAGAAGAACATGAAACCAGACATTGCCCTCTTGGGTGCATTTGGGTCCTTTTTCTTTTTCTGTTTCTTCTTCTTTGAACCATCTTCATCTCCATCTCTAGATTTCTTCTTAGAAGAAGATGCCTTCGAAGATGTCTCTTTTCTGGATTCCTTTTTGGCAGGCTTCTGAAATTTGGCATTCATTTAATGTGAGTAACCAAATAAAATCTAATCATAATCCTCTTAAAAACTGAACAAATAAAATGACAATAAAAATGGTTTGCCTCTTTCTCATCTCCACTTTCACTAGCATCAGATTCCTCCTCCCCAGAATCATCAGTTGGAGAACCTCCATCATCTTTGTCAATGACGAAATCTTCATCCTGCAGAAAGTCATCACATGTAAACACAATTCTCAAAAAGCATACCCAGAGACATACACAAGCAAAGCAGTGGCAGGCACACAAGCATACCAAAAGACGAGAGTACAGAAACAAGAGATAAGAAGACACTAAGAAACACTGAAACACATGGGCTGAACAACTGGATCGCATGAACGCTCAAACACATGAGAAAAAGCTAAAAAATGCAAAGACGTCTAAACACATACTAGACAGTCAGAACAGCTACTCAACTGCATGCAGACAAACATGCACACACACACAGTTCACCATAAGTTTCAGGATCCCACATTTTATAAAAATACCATAAATGTCAAAATTTCTTACATGCTTTGCATGTCTATGGCAGCCACCCCCAAAAAAAAAAGGAACAAGAAAACCAAAAGTATTAGTAGAAGATTTTACCTCTTCATCACTCTCATCTCCACCAGCCAGATTCTTAATGCGCTCAAGATGTGGGTCAACAGCATCATCATCTTCATCCTGAAGAACACGTGCCACACCATCTGCAGTTTGGACATCTCCCAGGTTCATAATTTTCAATCCCTTCCCACTGCATGAATTGCCCAAAGTTGAGAACTTAAAGACAACTAGATGATTACTATCCATGAAATGAGAAGAGAAAATTAAATTACCTGATGAAGTCAAAAAGATTATGGTATTCATTCCTCTGGATGTTCCGAAATAGATGTTCTTGCTCAGTTTTCAGTCTTATAAGAAGATCAAAGTAATGCATATTTGAGCCACCAGCAGCATGCCTCTCGAATTCCAAATACTCAATCTATAATCAGAAATAAAATAAAATGGGTCAATCTCCATGGGGTGTCCATCACACTATATCAGATTTATCATTTATCTGCAAAAGTTAAAACACTGTACCTCTTCATGAAGAATAAGCGTAGGAGGTTTTGGTAGAAAGAAGAAACTCTTTTCAAGTGGATAGAGGACCCCATCTTCAGCCTTCAATGATGACTTCACAGCATAACCATCTTGACAACTACGGAATTTTCCTGGTTTAGTAACTTTGGCACCAGACAAGCCACGCAATATTGTTGTAAAAACTTCATGAATGAGCCCCTGTTTGTTCAAAACAAGCCATCAAAGAACTTAAATGTGAATTTAGCAAGCTCAGGTCTCTAAGACTTATATGCAACTCTAAAGTCTAACAATTAAGAGCTAATAAAAAGAAAAAGAAAACAGAAACAAACAAACAAATGAAATATATTACCTTATATGAAGGTTCTAGCTTTTCCTTGTATTTGGTGTTCAAAAGATCTTCGCTCATTGTCAGGTCGCTATGAACTACAAAGTCAGTTTCAAACTGTGCAAGAACGAAGATATGAGAACATTGCAATAATAGGATCCTATAGTGATACACTGAAACCAACAAAATACCTGCAAAACGATATGTGGGTACAAAGTTTGCCCTTTACGGATTGGTGGATCAAGAGTAACAACAACGAATGTATGTGGCTGATTTGACTGCATAAATGGACAGAACAAGGCCATATAAATTTTGATCAGTATTAAAGAAACCAGAACTGATCAATTGATCAAAGGCAATCATAAATTGCATGATACGAATACACATATTACAATCTACACACATGATATGAATATACATAAATTGAACATTTTAATCAGCACCCTTATATATCAGCCCCAAGAAGAAAACCTTAGGAAGTAAAAACAGCCGAACAACACTGCTGTACTGAATTTTGAAATCATTAGCTTGTCCTTGGAGCCGTAAGAATGAGAGATGAAGTTCAACATTGTATCGCCCCCTGCAAAAAGTAAAAATTTATGTTAGTCATACATGAAGGGAACATATAAAGTTCTCAGCATCCCACAACACCTACCTTGGCGTGAGGATAGCAATACCCTCAAAGGTAACCACAGCTTCTTCACCTCCAGCACCAACATCTGCCATTGACATAATTTTGTCACGGAAAACCTAACACAGTTGATGGAAAAGACATCAGTGACAATCACAATAAGTAAATCACACAATTTTACCACATAGCAAGAAGAAACCAACCTGAGCAGGAGGACGATTCTCATCACCAACAAATTGGGTGTTAGAATTAGGTATATGAAAACTTATCTCCATCAATGAATCTTTCTGTGATAATAACATAAAAACAATCAGAAAGCAATAACATTAATCTCAAACAAGCAATCTAAAATTAAAATATTTGTTGCCATCTAGGATAATCTTATACTAAGTACCTTCTCAAAAATAAAGAAGTCATATACCAAGTAAAGCATTTTTTTAGGGGCCGCAACTAAAGCCTAAATTTAAATATAGCAGTTCTGAAAGTAACTATGTGTTCATAAACATCCAATTAGGGAGTACTTTGCAGTCATTCAATAAACATAAGCTTAAATACACCCCCACAGACCTCATTAGCTCCAGTTGTATCATCCACATGGAACTCTAAGATTACATCATTTTTCCCTTGAAGCTGAGTTTGTGAGACATCTGCTAGAGATACCTCAAAGGCTTGCTTTGAACCAACCAAAAAAGTCAGCATATTCCCTGCAAAAAGCAATAGAGAAGGGACGAATTGAAATTATACAATCAGGGCAGCCTACTAGTTCTAACCTAGTAGCAGCAAAAATCATATATGAAAGATAATCAACATACTTGTAACAAAAAAAAACTCTACTTTCTATAGCACTGGTAAGTTCCAAATAGAGAAAAAAAAGGGGTAAAATACTATTTTGGTCCTTAAACTTTAACAAAAGTTTGTTTTTCGTTCTTAAACTTAAAAAAATTCTATTTTCATCCCTAAACCTTGTAAATAGTTTTTTCAATGGTTTACAAAAATAGGGATGAAAAAAGAACTTTTTTCAATAGTTTAGGGATGAAAAACAAACTTTTAGTAAAGTTTAGGGACCAAAATAGTATTTTAACCAAAAAAAAAAATAACTCTCATGATATTGCAGTGATGATAATAAGAAATAAAAATTAAAGCTGAAGAGACCACAAGATTGCATGTATGAGAAGGTTTCTGAAATACTTTAGCATAAGTTGGAGACATCACAAAATTCTAATTTGACAAGCAAGAAACTCCAAATTATTTTTTGATAAGTAAATTAATTTAAGAGTGGGGAAAAGCCAAAAAAAAAAAAAAAGGAATGGTAAGTTTACAAAGGAAAAACACCAAATAATGGTCACTTCATGGATGGCTCACAAGATTGCATGTAAATGACATTGTAATTTTCTTGAAAAACAATAGAATTCCCAAAAAAAAAGGAAAAAAAAAATTCTATAAGCTATGGTAGTGCCATCTGAATTGATCACTTACCCAAAATAAACAGAGAGAGAGAGAGAATTTACCCCAACCGAAGAACATTCCCACAAGCCAGATCAAGGGTAGCATAACACAAGATGATTTAATATATAACATTCAGAAAAAAAGTGAATGGAAAAGAGTAACTGACCATTTAAATCAACTTCTCCCCAATTCCGTCCACTGACAGAAAGTTGTTTCTCCTCCGGTGTTATGCCACAAGCGTTTTGGAAGAAATTGGTCAAATTTGTGACATCCTACAGCACGAGCATAAAAGAGCAATATAAGGATAAGCTTGTTTTGGGCATTTATGCATGATTAGAGATATTTCCATATTATTATCATTCAAAAAAGACATTGACACACAACAGATGCATGGAACAAGAAACCAACAGCTCAGCTTGTTAACACAAGCTAAAGTGCATTTCTTTTATAGCATTCACTAAAATAGTTAAGAGAGAGAGAGAGAGTATTAACCTGGTCTCGAAACCCAGTAAACTTATAGTATAACCCGTCTTTGATCCGAACACCAAGTTGATTTGACCTTGGGACCTTCATCCATGTCACCCCCATGATGTCAGCTTTATCCACCTCAACTGCCTTACCACCTCCTTGTTTCTTCCATAAAATCCCTCCTGAAAATACCTTCAGCTGCCCTGGATTCTGCATTCAACATTTGACAACACGAAATCATTATGAATACGTCAAGATTTGATTTCAGTAAAGCATAACCTTGTTTGGGCTAGAGTAATTAAGTCTAAAAAATGCAATAAAATAAAGTTTTAATAGCATTATCAAGAGGGCACACTCAGAAGCTTTCCAAGCCTTTATATTTTCTTTTTTCCTTCTGGGAAGCATTCTGAAAATTTCCTAACTTTACTTAATAATCAAATTTACCAATCTCAAAAACCTTTGGCAATTACTAAAAAGTTTACATGATGCGAATCATGTGAAAAAGATTTTGAGAGTCATTTATACCCCCAAAAGTATTTAGCAATTAAACAGCTCAAAACAATATATACATAAAATTGGGGGAAAAGATATAAAATGAATTACGGTTCCTAATTGGAGATACAAATAAGTTCCAATGACAGCATTACAAAGTTCACTTTTTCTCCTGCAATTTCTCACTAACCAAACAGCTTATCTAGAACTTCCAGCTATGCAATTCAAAAAAATTATCAAAAGCAGTGAAATTAGGGTCCCACAATCAGAAAACTAGGGTTTGCAAAATGCATCATTTTCCTCACGAGTCACCAAGCAAACTTAACAAACCAAAGCCCAATTTCTCATAATCAAACGAAAAAGAAAAAAAAAATTACTAAAAACACAATCAATTAGGGTTTCAAGAAGACCATTTTTAGCACCCACAGTCACCAAATCCCTATTCAATAATCACAACTCCTCCCACTATCACTGCAACCAGACGCACCAAATTTGAAAACTTTTAGAAAATGCAGCGAAATTAGGGCTCTAAAGTCACAAATTAGGGTTTATAAAACGCACCATTTTCCTCACGAAGTCACCCAACTAACATAACAGACCAAACTCCAAAGCCAAAATTTTTCAGAATCAAACTAAGAAATAAAAAATAGTAGAACAAAGAAAAAAAATCAATTAGGGTTTCGCGATTAGCAGCCAAACAGTCACAAAATGTCAAAATCCCTAATCTTCTACACTCCGACTAACGGCGCAACCAAACGCACCCAACCACAGAGAGTTACGTTATACATGGAAATTACTTTAGGGTTACGAAATAGCATTGAGAAATAAAACGTAAATCGAAGAACAAAAACTCATAGCTCGGAAATCGAAATCGCAGAGCAAAGCGAAACGCACTAAGAGAGAGAGAGAGCTTACAGTGCCTCCACGGCCGCCGAGAGAGATATTGTTGAAGAGGTGACCGTCGGTCATGGCTCAGAAATCGAAATCGCAGAGCCAAATGGGTTTTCTTAGAGAGAGAGAGAAATGGATTTGGAAAATGAGAGAGGGAGTGTGGCTTTCTGAACTTATATATAGGTAGAGAAGACGGTGCGCATTGCGCACACTACCTTGTGGCGCGAATTTGGATATCATAAGCTGTGGGCGTGTACTCTTTGTGTCTGATGAAAAACCTATACGGCATGTCGTTTTTTGTTTTTGTCATAGACAAAATTGTTTCTACTTTCTTAATAATGTGATTTTCCCCTAATTTATGCATGTTTGGCATTCCGTTTTGAAACCACACTTTATCGAAGTACAACTTTACAAACAATTTTTTTAAACAATTCAATTTCGAAAAGTAGAAGAATTATGTTGTATCGAGACAAATGATACATTAATAAAGATGCTTGCTTAAACCAAAGCCCAGGACCAAAGCTTAAAGATTAAAAGGAAAATTTGTATAGTGAAGAGGAAAAAATTATACAGGACTTGTGGACTTATATGACAGACATCCTTTTATACCGGACGGACCCCATACAGACGAACTCTACGCTGATGGGTCAAACAGGCATGCGACGTCCGTTTCTTCTATCTTCAACCAAGAACCCTAGGCGAAAAATACTTGCGGCACACACCAAAGAGTCCTATCGCAAAGAGGACTCCGGAAGTTATTAATGGAAATCTACTCTATAAGGAAAAGACTTGTCCATCACGCTTAGGAGTGTTCAAGGAGATTCCTATAAGGAAAAGACTTCATTTCCAAGGAAAAGAAGTCAACCTTCGACTACTATAAAAGCCCCAATACCCTCACAAATCGAGGTACGCACAATTTCTCTAAAACTTAAACTCTCAAGCATTGTTGGAGCTCCCTTCTGACTCAACCTTTAGAGAGTCTTTAGCCGGTACCACACCGGTACTCTCTGTAAGGTCTTCTTTTTTTTTCTGCGTTGGGCAGGTCTAGTATCGAGCGAGTTGGAACCGTGTGGCTCACTGATGATTTTTTCGGCATCATCATATAGCAAACTATCTGTAAGATAGCTTGGGCAGCTGTGATAGATCTACCACCTGTGGATTGATTGTAATGTTAGGATCCATAATGGCATGGCTAGATTAGATCAAATTTTAAAATTGAGTATGCAAGTATATATGTAGGATGTTAGATATTGATTGTTTCTTTAGTCAAAATGTTCCAAATTCTGTTTCAAATTGGGTCCTCTGTAACCTTTGGCATCTGACTGTTTCTATTTTTTTATTGGTGCTAGTATTTGTTGTGGAACAAGATCTTCTCCATTTCACTAGAAATTGAGAGAGTCAATTTTACGATTAAGATTTTCATTTTCATTTTCTATGAACCAGAGAGGATTATTTTCCTTTTATTGTAGGTTGTAGCGTGAGCTGATTATTATGTTTCTTTGTTGTTGATTATAATCTGGGTGTGTTTGCAGTTTAATGCTTGTGCATCTGGTTTTTTTTTTTTTTTTTTTTGAAACAAAATAGCTCATTTGTTATTATTATTGTTTTTTTATATTAAAAAGGCTTCAAAGCCTAGTAACATCTCATGCATTATTAGTTGCCATAATTTCTTCTATAATTCTGTTCTTCACAAATTAGCAACCAAAAAAAAAAAGTTCTGATTCTTCACAATCAGCCGTGAGTAGCACCAATAGGCTGATCATCTAACCAAGAAGCACCCCTTTTTTTTCAGTCACTAACCCAACTGATCTTGTATGGTTTTGATGTAATTGGAGGTTGGATTCTTTTTTTTCTTATTTTTTTTACATTCCTATATTCTTGATCAAATAGATTATTGAGCTCAGTATTAGCCTAACAGCAAGATGTTGGACTCAGCAGATTCTAATTTATAGAGTGGAGATAGTACAGGCACCAAGAAATTTGTGGCTCAATGGTATTGCCCAATACTTCCCACATAAAGAATTCAGGCTTAAAAAATTAAATCACCTCTTTCCCCTTGTTATAAGAGGGACAAAAATGAGCAGAGGCAAAAGCAATTTATTGGGTCTTAATGTGAGCTAAAGGAATATATGGGAATAAGGCAGCTAAAGGAGAATTCAACAATCTGGGAAAAATAAAGGCAAAAGCAATTTATTGGGTCATAATGAGGCTTTAATAATGATTTTTACAAGCCAAGTTAGGAGTTAACTAAGACTAGCATTTTCACGCACACTAAGACTAGCATTTTCACGCACACTAAGAAAATATAAGTTATATCTATAACTAAAAGAATGGATAATTATTGCACATTACTTAAAAGAGTATATTGTGTGTAGTATAACTTGTCCTATCTTTTTTTAAAAATTACCATGACTTTCGAGTGGAGTTGTAATGTGTCTTTGTGTTAAAACCTATTTCCCTCTCCCTTGTATGTGTGTGTGTTTGTTTCTCAAAAAAAAAAAAAACTATAGCTGCAAGCAATTAGAGTTTATATGTACAAGATGTGTATCAAAAACCTGTGTCTTAATTTTATGGAATTTGATAATTTGATAGTTAAAACAAGAGAGAAAAGATTTGAACTCTAAATATCTTGAAAAAATTAAGAGGTGTAGGTTTTTTATGGTCGTATTTTTTTTTTTTTTTTTTTTTTGAGGAACATTATGGTCGTATTCTTTTTGCATTCTTTCCTACTAAAGTGTTATCAGCTATAAGTTGGGAACAACTTATTTAAATTTTGCTAAAAATATGCTAAAATATATTTGTATTTTAAAAAAAATGAAGAAAAAAAAGTGAGATTTTAAAAAACTATACATAAAAGTTAAAAAGAAAAAAAAGAAAAAGAAATGAAGAGGGGCTTAACATCTGTTTCCAAACACACACTAGTTGTATTAATAGCAATGCAAAAGTTTACTTATGCTTTTTGCTTAAAAATAAAATGTGGTTCTATAGCTCAACTAAATTTTATTTTTATTTTTTAAAATAAAATCCAAAAAAAAATCTCTTATTGTAATAAAAAAATAAAATAAAATAAAATGAAAAATCTGAGTTTGAATCCTACCTACTTTCCTACACCAACAATAAACCATCTAAAAAACAAAGCAAATCAAAACAAAACAAAAAAGCAAGTGACATGAATCAAAATGGTGCTTTTATCGCCTATGACTTATCTGTATCAAGAAGAAAAACTCAATGGACAAGGTTGGGCTTAAAATCTCTCGTACTTTATAAAGTGCAAGCTACTGTTAGATGCCAAAAGAAGCCCACTGTTTTTCTATCAATTGAAGGACAAAGGCTCGCAAAGCCCATATTAAATCATTATACATATATTCAGGCCCATGTAATCCATATATTAGCAACTAGTTTTTTAAGGATAGTTTATTGTTTTTTGTCGGCTTATATATGCTTTCTTCTTTCTTATATAAATTGTCTTTGTTATATATCTAATATATATCTGTCTTTCGTACTTAGTAGCCTACGATTGAACCAGTCTTTGCGTCTACCCACAGGAATTCCCATCCATTCTGGGCTGGCCACAACTAGACAATGATTTTTTCACATGCAATAAATTAATGGTTGTCATAAGTTAATAGGCTGATTTGAGCTAATCACAATTTCAATCCTTAGTATCGCCTAGAGTTCAATAACTAGAAGTCTAAAACAACTTTGTTGTTTAGTATGCGTACGAAAATTTAACATAATATAATTTTTTTCTCATATTTAATTGTTTTGTCTAAATAAGAGGTTAGATAATTATGTAGTTATTAATAAGAATTTATTATGATTGTTTTGGCAAACTTTGTATATTAAAATTTAAAGAAATAATGACATGTTAACATTGTAATTGAATGTTTATATATATAATAGAATTTAAATTCAACCAAAAATAATATAATAATAAAATAATAGAATTTAGGTTTTAATTATTTTTTTTTATTACTTAGTATCAATAAATCACAATAGTCATTCTAATAATAGTTACATTCTTACTCATATAGATATATATGAACAAATCAACATACTATAACATGGAGTCCACAAGTATAGGAGTAATATTCAAGTTTGATTTATATATTAGAGTATTATGTGTTTTTATTTTCTATTTTTATGTCTCTTTTACTATGATTTACTGTCAAGCAAAATGGTTTGCAGTCTATTTTGATGCTAAATGAAACGTAAGATTTGTAATTCTATGTTTCCACGTGTTTGATAAAATGACTATAAAAATTATTCAAAAAAAACAAAACAAAACAAAACAAGGATGGTCATTGTGGGGACTGGGTTTTCGGCTGCCCAAGCCCAATGGACCCGGGTCAAAAGCCCAACGTACCCCGCAATGAGTTTATAGAGAGTGGGTTGAAGGTCTAGGCACCTGCCGGCGCTCGAACGGCCTGAACTCCGGCCCCTTTTATTTAAAGAACAAAGGATTTAGAGCAAATTACACCTGGGATGGGCTCCTCGGCCTATGGCCGAGGAGGCTCTTACCCCTCTTGTCTCTCTTTTTATTGCTTCTCCCCTCCCTTTCTCTCAGGAGTCCTCCCCTTAAGGAGGATTCCTTTACATTATATATCCCACCTACAATTGATCCTAGCCCTCCATTTGTTGAGCGATTAGCCCCTTTGCTTAGGTGCTTGTCCCATCAGCCGCCTTCCCAGTCTCTTTGGGAGTCACGGCCTCCAAGGTGATACTGGTGGAGGTCCTTTCCTTATTAATGCGGCCAGGATGATTGTCAGGTGTATTTAATGCTGAGGTGACCTTTTGGTTCGAGCCTATCCTTCAAATCCTCGGACGTCCGATGATGAGGTTGTCCTCGGACTTGGATTGTCCCCTTGGCTCGGGCCTTCGGCCCAGGAACGCAGTGGGCTGGGCCGCAGGATTATTTGGCCCCACAATAGCCCCTCAAAATTTTGCTGTCCGCCTCCTCGGGCGGAGAGGAGGATTTTGATGTCCTCAGGCATGCATTATGTACCGCTGGAGTTTGGCCCTCTGGGGGTATTGGAGTCTTTTCGCCTGCTTCAGAAGCGTTACTAATGCCTTGAAGGGCGCGACGTGCCCCTCATTAAATCCAGGCGGCTTTATGCTCCCCACGTGCAACGGTAGGATGTTAATCCAACGGTGGGGATTCGCCTAATGGTTGGGAGTGGGAAAATCCGATTTGTTCCTTGATTTTAGGGTATAAATACCCATTTGAAAACTCGGTTCTTCTGCATCTTTGCGCCCAAGAGTCCACATCTCCAGCATAAAAGGCCTGTCCGAGGAGCTTCTACACATTTCTGTAAGTCACTCTGTCTCCTTTGGAACTTTTTCCCTTTTTCCTCTCCGCCTCTTTTTCGTTTACACCTTCTTAGCTCGTCTAGGCTTCGTTTGGGATGGGTATTTTTAAGAAGTATGTCTTCACTGAGGAGGCGATGGAGAAATTCATCGCTGATTACAAGATACCGGCCAACGTGGGCTTGAGGTATTGTGAGCAGAGTGAGTGGCGCTTCTTGAGGCAGGAGGGTGAGGTGGTGATTCCCATCGTTGCCTTCGTCGAAGGTGGCATGAGGATACCCATGGGTCCGGTGATGAGGGACTATCTGATACACTTTCGACTAGCCCCCACTCAGTGCGCCATTAACGTCTTTAGGGTTCTGGGCTGTGTGGATGCCCTAAATGAGAAGATGGGCCTGAGACTGACCCACCATGACGTCAACTGGTGTTATAATCTCCAGTGCTTGAAGGGCGAAACCTACTATCTGAAGACCAGGGATGACAGAGTCCGGCTCATTCAGTGTCTCCCTGAGTCCAGCAAGGGGTTGAACAAAGATTTTCTCATCGTGTCTGGAGAGTGGCATGATGGCCTTCACTGCCCGACGACAAAGGGGACCCCAGGTGGGCAGCGGAAAAATGGAGAGAGAGAGTTCTAGGACCCTAATCAGTTCCATCCTTTTTCTCGCCCCTTTTTCTTGCAATGTTTGGTTTCTAATATGGATGTGTTTCCTTTTGCAGATCCGCACGCCTTCACGCGCCACTTCAGCCTAATCAACCGGGAAGACCTGCAGAAAGCGCTGAGGGCGGAGGTTTTTGTGAACGCGGCAGACAATCAAGTTAGGGCCGCTCACGAAATTTTGAAATACGACCCGGCTCACAAGGTATTTGCGGCGCCGAAGCACGTGATCAGAGCAAAGGATCCTCGTCTTCAGAAGATAACGTTGACCGAGGACGGGTTTCGGTTCCCTGAGGCGCCCTCCACATCAGGAGGCACAACACCTGCGGGTCCCTCCTCCTCCCTTAGGATCTCGGAGCCCAACGAAGCAGTCCCTGAGAGGGAAGTGGAGGTTGCTGATTTTGGTCCCGCCGAGGACGAATTTGACGTGTTTGATCAAGCTCACCAGTCCGAGGATCCTCCAGGGGATTTGGGTGACCCTCAACTGACTGAAGCAGACTTCTCAGCATCCAGGTCCTCTTCTCGGCGAAAAATGGGCTATAAGAAGAAGCCGCAAGTTAGCTTGGCTGAACTGATTGAAGGCCAGCCGGGGAAACCTAAGTCAGAGATCCCTCCTCCTCCTCCAAGAACTCGCTCTGCCTAGGGCAAGTCGGCCTCCGCACAATCAGGGCTTCCTCCCCCTCTGCCCGAGACAAGTCTGCCCCCTAGGTGTGAGCCCTCTGATCCCAAGCAAAAGAAGGATAAGGGCAAAAGGCCAGCTGAGGAGAGGTCCGAGCCCCCACGGAAGGAGGGTGATGATCGGCGGCCCTCCAAACAGCTGAAGATAGGCTCCCGAGGCCCGGACAAACAGATTGACGGCCAACCCGAGCCTAGGGCCTGGCTTCCGGCCCCAATGCTCCGTGGGGCGCCGCTGAGGGAAGACTCCTCCCTCAGAGATTTCAACGAGGGTGAGGGCACATACGTAGCCGATGCGGTTGAAAGGTGCCTGTTACTCCCCGCCGACATGGCAGAACTGGCGACTATGAGGAGCAGGGAGGTCTTCTTCTGCCTCAAGCGGTATTTGGGGATGGTAAGCTCCTCAATATTTGGGACTTTTCCTAGGTGTAGCTCTCCTCTTTCGCTTTTTTGGTCTCAGCTAAAGGTTTGTTTGTTTTGTTGGGCAGGCCGTTCAGGCTACTTTTAGGTTGGAGGACATAGCCCAGGGCCAGGGGAAGGCCATGGAGGTGGAGCGCGAAAAACGTCTGGAGGCCACCCAGGTCCTTAAACACTCTGAAGCCGATCTGTCCAAGGCCCGGGAGGAGCTGAGTGCGATGACCAGTGCCCGGGATACTGCCCTGTCCGGCCTCGTCGGTTTTCAGAAGCAGACCGAGGATTACTCAAAGCGCCTGGCTGAGGCGGAGGAGCAGCTGAAGGCTGCCAAGGGGTTGTTAGCTGATCTACCCCAAAAGGTGGCCGCCGTCGAGTCGGACAAAAAGGCGGCTGAGTGGGCGAGGGATGAGGCTCTGAGGGCCAAGTTAGAGGCTGACCAGGGCAGGGAGGAGGCCTTGGCCACTAAGAGGGAGGCCGAGGAGGAGGCTTACACCACGGGGATGGAAGAGACCGCAGCAGCCTTCAGGTCTGAAGTCCCCGCGTTGTGCAGGCGCTACTCTGCCGAGGTTTGGCGCGAGGCTCTTAGACAGGCTGGGGTCGAGGCCTCATCCGACTTGTGGAAGGAGGAGAATGTGTACTACCCCCCTGCCATCCGCGAGGCAGCTCCAAGTGGCACTGAGGCCGAGGAGGCTGTGGAGGAAGCCGGCACTACTACGGGTGAGGACACATCAACTGCTGAGCCCGTGGCTGAGCCCGCCCAAGGAAGTGACCCTTCCAAGGTGGCCGAATCAAGTGAGGACCCCGTTGGGGAGGCGCCCCAGGAGGCTGTGAAGTCTGGCGCTGGAGCTGAAGCTCCCCCTGCCGTGGAGGCCACCATTCTTGCTTCGCCTTCGCGGGCCGTCCCCTCTGGCCAAAGTTCAGAGAGCCTTGATGCTGCTATGGTCCAGCCCCCGGTTGAGGGAGGAGTATAAATGAGTGAGGCAGGCCCTCTGACCCTGTTGTCTTTCTGATCCTTTGTATTTTATTTTATTTATTTATTTTTTTTTCTTTTGGCTTTGTGACTGTAATGTGGTTCTCATCATGTAACATTTGTGAACTCAATGAAACGCGAGCTTTATTTCTTTCCTGTTTGTTGTGGTTGTTTACTTTCTTGCACGTTATTCATTCCTGCTTTACTTGTGTAATTTTATCTTTAATTGCACCGCGGCCAGTCGCGGCATCAACTGTTGCAGCGAAGGCATGTGTGCTTGAGTGGGCCCATCTTCCCCTAAGGGCTGGGTAGAAAATTCTTTAGGTTGACACTTAGGTTCTCCTTGATGTGATTGACTTCCCCACAAGCCTGAGTCCGAGGACCGTATAGTGCTTTGGGTTCTGGCTAACACTTAGAATCCCCTGAAGTGGTTAGTTTCCCCATAGGTCTGGGTCCTGGGATCATGCAGCGCTTTTGGTTCTGTCCAACACCTGGAATCCTCTGAAGGAGTTAGTTTCCCCATAGGCCTGAGTCCTGGGACCATGTAGTGCCTTGGTTCTGTCTAACTCTTAGGATCATCTAAGGTGGTTGGTTTCCCCGTGAGCCTGAGTCCGAGGATCGTGCAGAGCCTTGGTTCTGCCTAACACTTAGGTTCATCCCAAGCATTTAGCTTCCCCGTTAGCCTGAGTCCGAGGGCCATGCAGTGTCTCGGTTCGGTTGCTGCCTTCGAGATAAGTGACCAGCTAAGTGGCTAGCTCCCCATAGGCTTGAGTCCGAGGACCATGCAAGACCTAGGTACAGTTGCTGCCTTCAAGGTATGTGGCTAGCTCCCCATAGGCTTGAGTCCGAGGACCATGCAAGACCTAGGTACAGTTGCTGCCTTCAAGGTATGTGGCTAGCTCCCCATAGGCTTGAGTCCGAGGACCATGCAAGGCCTAGGTACAGTTGCTGCCTTCAAGGTATGTGGCTAGCTCCCCATAGGCTTGAGTCCGAGGACCATGCAAGGCCTAGGTACAGTTGCTGCCTTCAAGGTATGTGGCTAGCTCCCCATAGGCTTGAGTCCGAGGACCATGCAAGACCTAGGTACAGTTACTGCCTTCAAGGTATGTGGCTAGCTCCCCATAGGCTTGAGTCCGAGGACCATGCAAGGCCTAGGTACAGTTGCTGCCTTCAAGGTATGTGGCTAGCTCCCCATAGGCTTGAGTCCGAGGACCATGCAAGACCTAGGTACAGTTGCTGCCTTCAAGGTATGTGGCTAGCTCCCCATAGGCTTGAGTCCGAGGACCATGCAAGGCCTAGGTACAGTTGCTGCCTTCAAGGTATGTGGCTAGCTCCCCATAGGCTTGAGTCCGAGGACCATGCAAGGCCTAGGTACAGTTGCTGCCTTCAAGGTATGTGGCTAGCTCCCCATAGGCTTGAGTCCGAGGACCATGCAAGACCTAGGTACAGTTGCTGCCTTCAAGGTATGTGGCTAGCTCCCCATAGGCTTGAGTCCGAGGACCATGCAAGGCCTAGGTACAGTTGCTGCCTTCAAGGTATGTGGCTAGCTCCCCATAGGCTTGAGTCCGAGGACCATGCAAGACCTAGGTACAGTTGCTGCCTTCAAGGTATGTGGCTAGCTCCCCATAGGCCTGAGTCCGAGGACCATGCAAGACCTAGGTACAGTTGCTGCCTGGCGCTGGGCATCTTGGAGCGGTTAGTTTCCCCATAGGCCTGAGTCCGAGGACCATGCAGTGCCTTAGTTCTGTCAAATGCTTGGCATTTGGAAGTAGGAGTTTGTCCTCGGTTTGCTTTACTGAGGACGATTCCTCCTTCGGAAGGCTCATGATCTTGCACGTGGCATTGATCTCATCTCCATCTCGAGCCCCCACCTCTGTCATTTGCGAAGCGTCCTTTGGCCGTTCGTATTCCGCGCCTGACGCTTCAGTGCGCGAGACGCGCCTTCATTAATGGCCTCGTGAACTGATGGCTTCATTATTGTCCAACGCTTCGGTAACCCTCTTTTTGGGCTCCGCGTGAATTAATTCTCACCAACCCTATCCCTCTATATAAGGCCTTCTGGGGGAAAATGGTTTCCTCATGCTCCATGAGCTTCCCAACACAAACAGAAAGAACGCACCCTTCTAGCTTCTCAATCCCCTTTAATAACCCCGCCGGAATTGTGACCGGAGTTAGTTGGCATGAGGCGGTTTTGGGCGGGTGTGAGGACATCCGCGCCAAGAACCGTGGTGGCCGCAGCCCCCACTGGGCTTTCGGTGCGGCAGAATCTAGGCGTAACCCCGATGGCGCCATGCACGGTGGCCCGGAGGGATATTGTTGAAGTACCTAACGTCACTCCTCAGAGCGCACCCCCGACGGAGGAGACATGCGAACTCTCATTACGGGCAGTGCCCGAGTGTTGCCGTCACCGACGGCCAATGCTCGTGGGGGTTGGAGAGAAACAAGGGAACATCATGGAGAGGGCGTCCCGGAGCCCCTGTATCTGCTCCTCGCTTTGTTCAAGCTCCGCCGCTCCGAGAAAGGAGTCGTTGAGGGCCTTGGAACGAGCTAGCCCCAGCCCGCTTATTGTCAAGTTCTCCCATTCTCTTGATGCCAATAAGAGCACGGGTTGACACTTCCCTCTAGCTAGTTTTAGGACGGGTCCACCTGGGCCTCTGATTGTAGGACTAGCTGGTAGGAATAGTTGTAAAACAAGCCTGCCTGAGCCTCTGATTGTAATCTGTAAATTTTTCTTTACGAAATAATATAAAGTCTTCCTTTTTTTTTTTTTACTGATAAATATCTTGTCTTCCAATTTTTATCTTTCTGCACTGTTCTTCTTTTTGATAGTTCTTTTTTTTTTTTTTTTTGCATCACCGCCGATCTTCCATAGAATGGTTACTTAGGATGGTCACCCGTTGCGCCACCAGTGCACTAATCCTTCCCACAGACGGCGCCAATTGTGGGGACTGGGTTTTCGGCTGCCCAAGCCCAATGGACCCGGGTCAAAAGCCCAACGTACCCCGCAATGAATTTATAGAGAGTGGGTTGAAGGTCTAGGCACCTGCCGGCGCTCGAACGGCCTGGACTCCGGCCCCTTTTATTTAAAGAACAAAGGATTTAGAGCAAATTACACCTGGGATGGGCTCCTCGGCCTATGGCCGAGGAGGCTCTTACCCCTCTTGTCTCTCTTTTTATTGCTTCTCCCCTCCCTTTCTCTCAGGAGTCCTCCCCTTAAGGAGGATTCCTTTACATTATATATCCCCCCTACAATTGATCCTAACCCTCCATTTGTTGAGCGATTAGCCCCTTTGCTTAGGTGCTTGTCCCATCAGCCGCCTTCCCAGTCTCTTTGGGAGTCACGGCCTCCAAGGTGATACTGGTGGAGGTCCTTTCCTTATTAATGCGGCCAGGATGATTGTCAGGTGTATTTAATGCTGAGGTGACCTTTTGGTTCGAGCCTATCCTTCAAATCCTCGGACGTCCGATGATGAGGTTGTCCTCGGACTTGGATTGTCCCCTTGGCTCGGGCCTTCGGCCCAGGAACGCAGTGGGCTGGGCCGCAGGATTATTTGGCCCCACAGTCATGTAGAAGAACAAATGTTGAAGATTACTATAGTAAACTTCATTCATAAATGGGTTTTCAACGCTATGAAAAATTCCTAAGGTGTGTTTTATTGGATTTATTGTAGCAATGAATATAGTAAAAAGAATATTAGGCAACAATAATTTTGATTCTAATTTTGATTCATTATCCTCTTCTTCATTAACATGTTCTAGCAGTTGTTAGTTTTTTTCCCCCCTTTACCGCCTGGGATTCAGAATTTGAAATAAAGAATAAAGATTTGCATAACATATACTTCACAGCGTCGCACCAAAAAAATGACAAGGCAAATAATATACTTATATTACAAATAATCTTTATTTTCATTATCTACATCATCTTTGTCTAAACAGAATAAACTATCTAAAAATTTTGTGAATCTAACACATAATAATAATAATAATAATAATCAAATTCCTATCTAAAACGGTTCACCAAATACAAAAGTCATCAAACACTATAAGAATGACTCTTTGTTTGCCTAGATAATACAAACATATGACTATATGAGTATGTTCTCTATTTTTTTAATTACTTTAAATTACAATCAATTGTCTTCTACTCCATTATATTAGGAAAAAAAATTAGGTTTTAATTATTTTTTTTATTACTTAGAATCAATAAATCACAATAATCATTCAAATAATAGTTACATTCTTACTCATCTAGACATATATGAACAAATCAACATACCATAACATGGAGTCCACAAGTATAGGAGTAATATTCAACTGCACAAAAATTTACACTAAGATTTGTCTTCTTTTCATTTTCTACATTTTTTTTATGTTGATTTAAATTCGTTGTTTTTGTAAAACCATGTTTACTCACACTATTTAATTATGAAGTTTCTAGGGCATGTCGTATATATGATGGCTGATTTATATAATTTCTTGACAAATTTTTTTGAATAATTTAATAAGTTAACGTTATATATCTTTGGTTATTTTTTTTAGTAATGGTAGTTTATTAATTTATTTGGTAAGAATTTTCTTTTGGTGATTCACAAAATGATCCTTAACGAATTATTATTATAATTTTTTTACTTTAAAATAACTTTAACCATAAAATTATTATTAAAAATATTCCCACGCATCGCGTGGATTTGCGACTAGTTTAATATAAAAACAAACCTCTTCATAAAAAATTAAAAAATTCACAAAGGAAAAGTTCAAAAGAAAATTGAAGAAAAATTATTGCACTACTTTTTTTTAATACTTTTCGTTGTTCTTTTCTTTATGTGCAGAAATAGCATATACTATAATAGTGACTGAAAAATGTGATGTTTATAGCTTTGGTGTGCTAGCACTAGAAATATTAATGGGAACACATCCAGATGAACTCTTGACTTCATTATCATCGTCATCATCACCTCAAAATATGATGCTAAATGAAATATTAAACCAATGTCTCCCACCTCCAAACCGACTGGTTGCTCGGGATGTTTTCTTCGTTGCTACAATTGCATTTGCATGCTTACGTGCTAAACCAAAGTTTCGACCAACAATGAAATGGGTGTCTCAAGAATTTCTTTCTCATAAGAAACCAAAAATGAACCCCTTACATGCTGTTTCCCTATGGCAATTGAGGAACCAAGAAACTTATGCGGTTGGAGAGAGTGCTTGTTGTTCAATTGAAAACCATATTGTTTGAACTTCTACGTAAAAAAAATGTTGTGTATTACAATAACAATACCTTAAAAAAATTTCAACGCATTTTATTGCTTTTTCTTTATGTTTTGTAAGCTGTATTATGCAACATGAAATTTAATTCTTTATCAATCTGAATTTTGCAAATTGAATATTATATTAGTCTTAACACTTCTCTAATGAGACACACCTAGAATCCTCATAAGTAATCGTGGAGGACGCAAAGGAGGCACCCATATGCATCATGCTTGACTTAAAGAAATACTTGTAAGTTGTAACTGTGCCCGTTGTTTCTTGTGTTTTTCAACAGGCAAAGGCATGCTTAAAAAGAGAAAATAGAGTAAAATATACACCCAAGTACTAATTAATTTCCTTCTCAAAAAAAAAAAAAAAAGTACTAATTAATTAGGGACTCTGATGGTTCTGTGATAAATACTCACCATTCGAACTGATAAAGAAGATGACCTCAAGCGACAAAACATCCAGACCTGCTGGATCGTCCCCATAATCTACTCACTATAGTGATCTAAAAATCTCGAGACCTCATTCAAAAATAAAAGATAGACAAGTAATTATACAATTTGGCAAATTGTTTAACCACACTGCAACATAATTATCATAATTTGATTTTCAGTTGGCAGCATCCTTTTTTTTTTTTTTTTTTTTATTCCTTTCTTCCCCCCATTGGATTTATAATTTTTAAAAAAAATAAAAAAGAGCTTAGAGGAAAAAAAAAATTCAAAGGAGTTCAATGACCCAATGGAAAAGGGCATCTATCTGTTAATTTCAAGTGTTCAGTAAGGAATAGAATACCAAAAAAAAAAAATTAATAGTTCAATTTCTGTCCTTTAACTATGACTTCTATGAATGTTTCACATACTTTGTACAAGTTAGACACTGGAAACATAATACATGCTCGGGTAACTGGCCTCAGTTCTCCATATACACCCAGATAAAACCAAATTCTTGATGCAGAACTAATACAATTCCATAAGATTCCTCACAATTTAATACAAGTACAATATCTAAATGATTTTTCCAAAATTTATGAATATTAAAACGCAGGTGTCTACAATCAAAGAAAGAGAGACATAAGAAACACAGGCACCTATCTAGTATTATCTTCACACACAGATCAACTACACAATTACATATCCAGGTATTTACGTGTTTATCATCATCAGTTCATCACCATGATCACACAGAGGACCTATAAAAGTAAATATCCATGTGTGACAGCGAGAGCAAAACAGTTTCGCATAAAAATAAAAACCAAATGTATCAGCAGGTGAGATGATATGTCTATTCCTGACCCAGCTGTGTGTGTGTGTGTGTGTGTGAGAGAGAGAGAGAGAGAGAGAGAGAAAGAGAGAGAGCAAAAAGTTTTCATTATAAAAATTAAAAACAAATGTAACAGCAGGTGAGCTAAGATGTCTATAACTGACCCACCTCTCCCAAACATCATAAATGCAGGAGCTTTGTACACTAATTACGACACTTTTAAAAGAAAAATATATGAACATGAGTCAAAGAATGTACTAGATGAATCATATAAATGCTCCCAGGACCCAACCATTATATGGCAGAGGATGATGGAAGTATTCCTACAAGTTCATACCCTCACTATTAAACCTGCAGACTTTTGCCTTCAAAATCAAAAGAATCAAAACTCAAACACCAGTGGACATTTTGCAACTTCATATATAAAAACCATGATTCAATTATTTGATCGGTTTGAAGTGCTCATACCCAAATGCCTTCATCTTTCAAATAGCTAAATTGAAGCATCAGCTCACTTCTACATTAACAATCTAAATTCAATCAATTGGTATAAGCACACAGCAGCAAGATGGAAACTAATGATATAATTATATAATTGTATCAACAACACATTAATAGTAGATGTGTGACATACTGACATATATAGTATTATGTAAGAACATATTTAGGATTTTGTAGGAACATAATAATTGGTTTCTTTGGGGACCAAACTTATCAAAATAATAATAATAATTGGTTTCTCATCCCAATTATGCCAGCTGCAAGCCAAAGTTAAACAAGGCCTAAAATTCTGAATTACATAACTGGTCTTAGAGGAATGCCTATATTAGTGTAACCATGAAAAAAAGGAGGCACAAAATCCATTCAATTTCCACCAAACTTTTATGAATGAAAAGATTCCTAGGGCATGAAAATAGAACATAAAACTCATAACACAAGCAATCTACAAAACACAAAAAGCAACAGGGCAAAATGTCTGCTTGAAAAGTAGCAAAGGTTTGGAGCAATCTGAGATATTATGTCCTGAGACTCCAATTTATCTCTCTTATAACTACAAATTTCGGTTTCATCTGATTGGAAAGAGAGTTTTACATCCTAAGCTGAAAACTTGATTAAATTATTTGACCAGTGGGAGGCCCCAAAATCTATGTGACAAAGTTACATGGACACAGGAGGTCCAAAAATACAGATTCCTTTACCTTCAAAACGGATCAGACATTTAATCTACATCCTAAGCTGAAAAATTGATTCAATTATTTGACGAGAGGGAGGCCCCAAAATCTGTGACAAAGTTACATGGACGTGTTATCTTTTTCCTAAGAAATCCAGATTCAGTTATCCGATATTCATACAATGAAGCCAGGTGGAATTGACATGGATGATATTGACAACAAAATTATTATTGTTATTATTATTTGATAGATACAATGGGGGAGGGGGATATGAACCCTAGAAGGCTTCGTTGGAAACACCAGGAGGTGTCAGTTGAGTTACAAGACTCATGACTAATAACAAAAGATAGTATCACCAAAAGTAATTGTGCAATTCATGTATGAGATTGGTTAGATAAACAATATAATTATTACTTCCAATGAAGTTAGCTTCCAATTTTATTATTATCATATTTTTTATATATAATTTTCATTTCCTAATAGAGATGCAAGAAAGTCCATAAGACCAAATAGAACAGTTTCCCTATTTTATCCTTTAAAAACACAATCCTATGGACACTAGCACACCCAATTTTACATCTTGCTGGGTTGACAATGGGGTGATCAACATCACTATGGACACTCAACTTATTATGCACCAACCTGTTACACATTAATTGGGTAAAATTAGGTGTGTCCTAGACTTTATTTTAAAAAACCATTGTATTTGAACTAGAGTGGAAGGGTGCATGCACACAATGTAGTCACGCGTAGGTGGTGGTTCCTCAAACCAATGAAGGATTTGAAAAAGAAAGAAACGTGCTCTTTGTTTAAGGGTCCAAATAACTTAAGTATGGACAATAACTGCTTAAGATTTTGGTTCAATGCTCTAACATGATGCTTTGGTATGCTCATGATACAATCATACAAAACCATATTCTTGATGCAGAAGCAGCAGAACTGATGCAATCCCATAAGATTCTTAACAATCTACATACAATATCTGAATGATATTTCCAAAAAATTCTGGATTTTAAAACGTAGTTGTCTACAATGCAAAGAAAGAGCAAGACAAAAAGGACCACAAGCACCTATCTAGTATTATCTTTCTACTTAGCATCTACACAAGTACATATCCAGGTATTTACATATTTATCATCATCAGTTTATCACCATCATCACACACAGGATCTATAAAAGTAAATTGAAGCATCAGCCGGCTTCAACAATAAAAATCTAACTTCAATCAATCGGTAAAGCACACAGCAGCAAGATGGAAACTAATGGTGTAAATATATGATGGTGTCATGAACACATTAATAGTAGATGTAAGACATATTTAGTATTATGTAAGAACACAAGAATTGGTTTCTTTGGGGGCCCAAACTTATCAAAATAATCATAACAATAATTGGATTCTCTTCCCAATTATGCCAGCTGCAAGAAAAAGTTAAACAAGGCCTAAAATCTGAATTACATAACTGGTCTTAGAGGAATGAACATATTAGTATAACCAAGAAAAAAGGGGGTACAAGATCCATTCAATTTTCACCAAATATCTATGACTGCTATGATTCCTTGGGAAAGTCATGAAGATAGAGCATAAAACTCATAATAAAAGCAATCTACAAAAAAATATAAGCAACAGGGCAACATACCTGCTTGAACAGCAGCAAATGTTTGGAGCAAACTGAGATACTATGTTCTGAAACTCCAATTTATCTCTCTTATAAATAAATGTGTTAGCGCTTCAAATACTAAAAATTTTGGTATCAACTACTTATCAAAAAAAAAAAATGGTATCAACTGATCCGAAATAGAAAGTTTAGAATGCAAAAGGCTGCATCCCAAAGAAACAAGGACAGCAGATTATAGAAAACGATTTCATTACATTTTTTAATAAGTTCATAGATTTTTTTTTTTTTTTTTTAAAGTAATGAACTATAGCTCCACCCATATTACGATTCTTCATAACAGTAGAATCATCAATGATTCTAAACGGGAGGTCCAAACACGGGTGGCTCTGCTCTTTTTTCAGGGGGTTCAAATGAACCCCCTGACTTCAAAAAATATATATATATATATATAATAATTTTTTTTAGTTTAATACATTAATTTTTTTCTTAAAAATATTTTTGCACGCCTTATCTTAAATTTTATACAATCTTATTACAAGTATTTTTTACTCTAAAGTAAGAGTAAGTGTTTGTGAATTGTAAATGTCATTTGTGTGAATAATGATGTGTACGTGGATGTTTGTGTGTACAATATAAATATAATATAACTTTATATAATTTAATAATTAGGAAATAGAGAGGATTTGTTACATGAGTGTGTATAGTTATCATGTTATAATAACTTTTTGTCATAAGTTAGAAAAATTCAAGAAAAAAATTGCAAAGTTAGTGATTATTCAAGCATTCAATTGATTAAGTAAACACGTAGTGAATTATTTTATGTATGAATAAGTATGGTTGTATATGTCAATAATTAATATAGAGCCAATGAGTTGAGTTTAGTCATTTAGTTTAAAATATTTTTATAAAAACAGTGACAAATATGTAATATTAATTGCATAAAAATAAAAATTTAGACCAACTTAACAAAATAAAATGATCATAGCTACCCATATTAGCAATAAATACTCGTAATGAACTATCGTGTAACAATTCAAAATTTGAAAACTTGTAGAAGGAAATTGTAAAAATTAATGGGTTTTTTTTTTTTTTTTTTTTTTGTCTATAACTCGATATATTCAAGTTCTCTTTTTATTAATTTTTTTTTTAAATTTAAATTTCTTAATGACCCCCCTTCACAAAATTCCTGGAGCCGCCACTGGGTCCAAAAGTGCAGATGCATTGACCTTCAAAACTGGTCGGACATTTAATCTTCATCCTAAGCTGAAAACTTGATTTAATTATCTGAACAGGGAGGGCCCAAAATCTCTGTGACAAAACTACCTGGACATCTTATCTATTTCCCATGTTAGAAATCCAGATTCATCTGTCAGATATTTATAGATTGAAGCCAGGTGGGAATGACATTGATGATATTGATAACAAAAGATGGTATCATGTATCAACAGTAGTAATTGTGTGATTCATCATATACAATTGATTACACAAACAATAGAATTACCAGTTAGAGTGAAGTTAGCTACAACGCAAAATTTTCCATTGCAAAAGAGAAAAAATATAACCATTCATCTAGAGTGTGTATGTTAATGATTCTAGTGGCAGTAAGTAAAAAAGGTTTAAGAATAAAAAACAATAACAGCAAAAAATGTATAACAATCACCACAGAAGCTCCATCAAAGTGCAAACTGCTAACATCCATCTGACAAGTCATGAAATTAAAGCATGTCACTGAAAAGTATTATGAACTAAGAGAACATTTTAAGAACATGGCAAGCTCAAACTGCATTACAAAATGTTTTCTGTGAACTGAATACTAGTTTATGACCTCTTTTTGATAAGTTACTAGTTTCTGACCTCTGACTAACCTCTCTTTCAACATACATGTGTAGTATTGCATTCAAATGATACAAACTTGAGGTTCCTCTGAAGAGCATCAAAATTGCTTTCTTTTACTTCTGAACAGTTTGTCTCTTTTTGAATAAACATAAAAGAGAGCTAGCAAACCTCCTGCAGAGAAAGAAACCAAAGTCCATGGGAATGGTGGGTCCTTAAAGCATACCAGTGATGCCTCCAGTTCATCGGAAGCAGTATAGACAAGAGAGTGGATGGCATACAGATCATGATCAGAAGACTTCAAATAGTACAAAGCCATCTCAAAATCCAAATGCGACAAAGCAGAAACTGCTTTGTCAAGCTTGTACTTGAACAAAGTCCACCTTTGTTCGAACACAAGATGTTGATTCTGTTTAAGTAGCTTCCTATCACCACCATGTTCAGCAATGGATTCAAGAAAATCAATGGCACTCGTTATACTGTAATTCATCATCGTCAAAAGAACACTCCTCTTAGCTGCATCCTTCTGCACGAAAGACAATGACAAACTCTCCGAGAATGGCCCAAACGGGGTCTGCCCTACGCTCCACGTATAATCCACCAAAGTACTATTATGTCTAGGGCTCCACAACAAATGGGTAGGCGAAACCCCCCACATGCTCTGCAGAATCGAACCAACAAGCGGCCTCTCAAGACTCCTTGTCTGAGTAAACATGTGACGACCATTACAAGTATAATCACTCACAGTCTGCGTGTTCCTAGTCCTCACCGCGATAACCATGTCTTTAAAAGCAACAGACTGGTGATACCGATCGAGCAACAAATGATTATTGTAATCCAAATCAAACACATAAACCGGAAGAACCCTACCGAAATCGTTATCCACTGGCATTTCAGCCTCACTCCTAAACACCTGACCCGACTCCGACAATATCTGATGCAAACGCTTTGAATCCAAATACTCATTCACAATCAAAGTATAATTATCGAAAAGAAACCTCGAGGTGTATGAATTAATCGACCTAGAAACTGCGAACGAGCAAATCGGACACTTATCGAAACTCACCTCATAATTCTTAAACCTCAAGGTTTGATCACGTAACAACAATCCACCATCCTCACTCAAAGTCCTCTCAATCTTCTTCCAATCCAAACCATCCGAACTCGAATCCCTAGCGCTACCACTACGAACATGTATGAACTGAACCAGCAACGAATTCTCAAAAGGAACAGGAATTCTCAAAGAAGGAACGAGGAGTACCTGATAAGCACTCCAAATCAGGGAAGATACGTCGGCGAGGAGCGATTTCTGGGACTTCTGGCGGCTGTGGAAGGCGGCGAGGGGGTGGAATTCGCCGCGCGGGAGCACGCCGTCGCCGGACAAAGCCGGGCCGTAATCGACGGGTCCGGCGGCCAAATCGATCCATAAGTAACGATTTTTGGATGCGTGGATCGTTCCGAGGCAATCGGTGAAGCCGGCGGAGGAATGGGAGTCGGAGTAGGTGTAAGCGTAAGGTTTTGATTGAGGGCCGAGGTTTAGGAGGTAGATGAAGATTCCGTCGCGGTTTTCGTGTTCGTTTTCGCTGCGGAAATCGGAAGAGACGATGGTATCGATCGATGAGAAGGGAATGGAGAGGAGGGAAGAGCGGAGGGAGGAAGTGGATTTGGAGATTTGGGAGGAAAGGGATTCGGAGAGGGTGGAAGTGAGGGAAGGAGCGGAGAAGGCAATATCGAAGTGGGGAGTGTGTTGGATGGAGAGGGAATGGAAAGGGGGGTTGAAAGGGGAGATGACGTGGAAGTGGTGGAGGGGTTGGGAGGCGGAGGAGAGGAAGGAGGAGAGGAGGGAAGGGGAGTTAGAGGGAAAAGTGCCGACGAGGCGGATGTGGAGGGAGAGAGGGACGGAGAAGGAGAGGAGGGAGGAGGTGAGGGAAGGGATGGAGGGGAGAGGGAATGGGGAGGAGAGGGATTTTTTTAGGGAGGTTGGGAGGGTGAGGAAGGTGTCGTTTGTGGCTTGTGGGTCTTGGCGGGATTGTTGGGCTAGATAGGAGTCTAGGCCTAGGATTGGGGAGGATGAGGTGGTGGTGGTGAAGAGGAGGAGGAGGAGGAGGGTGAGGGGGGTGGTGGTGGTGGTGGTGGTGATGGGCATTTTTGGGTTTGGGAGAGTGAGGTGAGAATTTGAGAAGTTGGGGGGGATGTGGAGCTTGGTTTAGATCATTTTGATAGCGTTTCTTCTTGGGAGTTAAAAAAGGGAAATGAGCTTGTTTTTATGTTGATGAGTGACTAGACAAACTATAGTGTATAGTCTAGTAGCAGTGTTGTCCCAAGGAGGTGATTTGAAGTCAACAGCAGTTTCTTTCCACTACAATGAGTCCACAGACTATGTTGAGAATTCAAGCCCACTAAGATTGGATCAGTGTGAGCTTTAGTACTTGGTTTTGGATCAAATGGGACTCATTTCATTGCATGGGTTTCCGACGGCAATCAATGAAATGAGCAATACCGCTGACTTGTTGGGCTTCTTTAACCATTAGATATGTCTACAAATAATAGGACAAAGTTTGGCAATAAAGTTTGGAAACAAACTTAATAGCATGAGGCCATAACTTCATTTAATATCATTTTATTGAACGTGAATTTTGACAAATTTACTATTTGATTAAATTTCTTTTTTATAACTTTCATTTTGGTAAAAATTCTAAAAAATAAAAGCCCAATAACTATATCATCAATTAAATGTTTAAATTTCAAGTTTTTTTGGTATAAAATTATGCATAAAAAATAAATTTATTGATTAAATAGTAAATAATATCCAATTATCATAAAATTTGACATGTGTGTTAAGAATTACAATTCAATAGTTAGATTTTCAAAATACGCAGTCATATTAATTTTTTTGGTTGAAGTTGTAACCTTAGACTACAACCAACATATTTCATTTTTGAAAAATTTTAAAAAAATTAAATACCAATAACTATGTCATCAATCAAATATTTAAATTTCAAATTTTTATAATCTTAAATTATACATAAAAGTCAAAAGTCTTGTAACTCAATTGGTTGGCACATCTTGATTTGTTCATGACATCCACTATTCAAATCTCACCTCCGGTTGTAACGATCGAATTATCATAATAATATTAAGGCGAAAAGCCACTTTTAGTCCCTACATTTTCAGGCGATTCCCATTTTGGTCCATAAATTTTTTTTTTACCGCTTTTAGTCCCTATTCTGAAAAACGCTTCCTATTTTAGTCTCTGCCGTTACATCAGAGACGGATAAAGATGACATGGCAAACAACAATAATAAACAATACTTATTTAATATTCACGCGGCCTAATGAAGCAACTGTTAGTTACATCCCGCCCTTAATGGTCACGCGGCCCTCACGTGATAGTCCCTAACCCAAATAAAACCACATATCACCTGAAATTGAAATCCCTAACCCCCAAATTCCCTCAGCTCCTCGCTCACCAGTCACCACACATATTGAAGTCCCTCACCAGTCACGAACTCAAAAACATCTTCAAATCAATTGCTCCTCGCTCACCACACAGCCCAAAAACATCTTCAAATCAACTGCTTTCCATGGATTCAAGCTCAATGTCATCGAGTGGAAGCTTGAGGAAAAGGGGCCCAACCCAATGCTTTTGCTCAGAGAAACCAGTTTTGGTCGTTTCATGGACACCTGACAACCCTGGAAGAAGGTTCTACGGGTGTCCAAATTATTGGGTAAGGTTTTTAAATTTCTATTCAATTTCTGGGTTTTTAACTTTGTAGCACTTCAGGTTCCAATTTCATTTCCCTTTAGCCTTTCGCTTTTCCTTCTTCATTTTCGTTTCAAGCTCGCAATCCCTTTAGTCTAAGTCTAACCCCTCTGTCAACCATTTACAGCCCTTTTATTTCTCTTAGTTTTCATTTGTCTCGGTAAGATGTAATCTTTCCCTATTCATGTTGCATGCCCAACTTAAATGATGTGCTAGACCGTCATTTTGATCTTAACAGCTTCATAATATTTGACAACCAAAGTTTTTTGCTAATTCCTAGAGAAAACCGAAGTTTGTTTTCTTGTCTTGGGAACCCAGAATTTCTTTTCTTAAAAAAAAATAAAAAATAAAAAAACCTCAGCTTGTTGCTGACAATATAAATTGGTTTTCTTGTATTTTGCTAATACAAGTGTTGGAACATTGTGCTAATACTATTTTAGTTTCTGGGTAAGGTAGTATTTTGCTAATACTATTTGTTGTTGTAAATCAAAGAATTTTGGTTGAAGATATAATGGGTTTTATCTGGCTCTTGGGTGCCAGGTTGGACGCAAGTGTAAATTTTTTCAGTGGCTTGATGATGAAATTTGCGAGCGTGGCAAGGTGCTGATTCCGGAGCAGAGGCAACGGATTTTGACCCTTGAAGCTGCCATTGTAGGCTACAGGAAGAGAGAGAAGAGGCTGTTCATTTGCCTGGGGCTGTCTCTGGTGATAAGTGGGATGCTACTTTGTTTGATGCTTCTTTTGGTTGGCTAAATAGGTGGGGGGGGGGGGGGGGGGGAATGGGTCATTAGGTGGGTAGGTATTAGTGGAAAAAGGCCATAATTTTTGTTGGTATGTATTAGTGGGAAAAGCTTGAATTTTGGTTGGTATGTATTAGTAGAGAAAGGCCTAAATTTTGGTGTAATTCTCTTTGTAATCCAAGACTTCATCAATGGAACATGGTCTTTTTAAGTAATCTAAGGATTGTGTACCAAAATATTGCATTGTTGTGAAATGTTTGTGCCTTGTGTGCACTCAACATCAAAGCAGTTTGAACAGTACCTTAAAAGGGTTATAACAAAGTTTTTAGTTTCATACACAGATAAAAGGCTTGTTTGTGATATTAACTGTGCATCACCTGTAAATTTTGAATGATTTAAATGTACATCATGTGTGTCTGCCAAGCAAGAAAATGGAGCTCAATGCATTTTGAATGGTTTAAATGTCCTGTAAATGATATGTAATTGACACCAGCAGCCTGATATTCAAAGCCAAAATGAAAGCCTCATATTCAAAGCATACCAGTAGCCTGATATTCAAAGCCAAAATGATATGTAATTGCCAAATCAAAAAGAGGCAGATTTTTATGCCTCAAATTATTGACATCTCAATCACATCTTTATGCTCTATAACCTACAATTATAAGTACATAGGAGGTCATCAAAACTGGAACTCAGGGACATGATTAAACTGCATAATTACATATTAAACTGCATAATTTACATTTATTACCAAACCTGCATACTTACATTTATTAAACTGAATAATTTACATTCATTACATTGATTGTCATTTCTAACTGGTGAACCCCTCATTTCATTATCATTTACATTCAGCTGTCATCATGTCCAAAGAACTACTATTACACTTAATCTCTGTCATTTGTTTTTCGAATTCCACTTCCATGTCTGCTGATGCTTCTTTATCTTCTTGAATTTGCTCAATATGTGCATTTGCTGAGACACAAACTCCACAGAATCTGAACCTATAGTAGGCTGCATTGAAGATACTTGAGATTTTGCCGTGGGCCCCAATGATCCTATGGGAGGTGGCTGCCTTGGGCTTGTATAGAGCTGCTGCCAACATTAGCAGCTTCAGATTTACTTGCACAGATTTACTTGCTGTATTGGTGACAGCTGTTCCAAATTCAAGAAGAGTCATCCAAAAATGGAACAAATAAGTATCAAAAACTAAATGCGCTAAAAAATTAGAAAGAAATAAATTAAGATAATCAAGACAATCAAATCAAATAAATATAAGAACTGGATAATTTACCTGTAAATTTTGTAAATCTGTGAGTTCAGCTAAAGTAGTAATATTAGAGCTTTAAGAACTGTGCATAATTTATCTGATCCTCTCAGGAATCATCATCCAGTCACCTTGTCAAAACTGCATAATTTAACAAACCTGCATAATTTACATTCATTACATATTAAACTGCATAATTTACCAAACCTGCATAATTTACATTTATTCATACATCATTACACATTAATTCATACATCATACATCATTACACATTAAACTTCATCTTAAACTACCATTTACAAATTTAACATCATTACATGTTAAACTTCATCTTAAACTACCATTTACAAATTTAACATCATTACATTTAACATCATTTAAATACTGCCCAGCACATTCACCAAACCTGCATAATCACCAACCTGTAAATACTAATGAACACTAATTAACACCAATGACAGTTTTTGGTGTACCAAAATAATTACAAAATATAGGACAAAGTCTACCCAGCACATTCATACAAAAAAAGGACTTGGTCAGCCATTATATAAGTATACCAAGTCTACCCAGCAGTTACATAAACATATGAAGAGTGCTTTCAACATATAGCACAACAAAAAAAAAGGTCCTGCTTCAGCTTGCTATCTTCCAGCAGATCTCATTGCTGCCATGTATCTTGTTGCATTCCCAGTTGCATTCAAGGTCTCAGTGGTGACTGCACTTCTCTTCCTCTGTCTTTTTGGTCTTGGATTGGACTGGTTATCAGTGGGGGGTGGAGGTGCACTTGTAGTCACATTATTATTAAAGCTCGGTTGTGCATTGGAGCCTAGTTGTGCACTGCCTACAGCTGGGCTGTTTGCATGACCATCCTTGGCTGCCTGCAAGCACAAGCACAATAACAATTAAAGTTTGCCAACTAAAAATCAAAACAATGGGGATATCTAAGTTAAAGTAGTATATTTACCCTCCTAGTGGTCCTACTGGCTTGGGATGCACTTCCAGGCAAGGAGGAGTTCCCTCCTGCTTCTCCCTTGCAACTCCTCTTGTTGTGTCCTAATTTCCCATATAACTTGCATTGTTTTGAGATGCCTAGACCTCTGTTTTTTCTATGACCTCTAGGTTCATCAGGCTCCAGTGCCCGCTTCTTCTTAGGCCTGCCAGGAGGTCTCCTCTTGATAAGGGGTTGCACAGGTGGCAGTCCACTAGGTTTCCACATATTCTGGCCATTGATGGGCTCTATAATGGGGTCATAGCAATCAATGTAGGTAGTCCTTTTGTAGCAAGCATTGACATACTTTTCAGCATCTTCTATGTTGAGAAAGATACAGGAAATGGCATGGCAACATGGTATGCCAATTATGTCCCACTTCCTACAGCTGCACTTCTTCTCTTCCAAGTCCACAATGAAACTCTCCAGCCCATTCTTCACTTCAAACTTGGTACGACCAGCCCAACATGCTATCCACTTGCTGCATGCCAACTTCTCCTTGTACAGTCTCTTCCTTATCTTAGGACACAACTCAGATTCCACCTTCATAATCATTTCTCTGTTTGCTTGAAATCTAGTCATCAGATATAGCCTAATACACTCGAGCTGCAAGCACATAGAGAGAAAGGGAGAATTAATCATTCATTCATTACACAGGTCTATGGATCATAATGCACATTTATGCATACCATGGTGATTATAGGTTTGCTTCTGAACTTAACTATCACGCTGTTGAAGCTTTCACACATGTTGTTCAGGACTGTGTCACTTTGGCCATCACTTTTGAACATGTGCCTAGCCCAAATAGTTGTTGAGTGAGACTGCAGCCAATTGAATGCATCTTCATCCACCTCCTTTAGCTCATTCATTACCCTCTCATATGCTTGCTGATAGGTAGCCTTGGCTGCTTTCCAAAAAAGGTCTCTAATAAGGACACCAGGATGATTCTTCTTCAAATTATTGTACAAATGTCTGCAGCATATCCTGTGCTCGTACTATGGCCAATTGTCAACAAAGGTGTTCACCAACCCCTGCAAAGCACAATCATTTAATTCAGCAAGCAATAAAGCTACCATCATAAACAATTAATTCAGCAAGCAATAAAGCTACCATCATACCTTCTGCTGATCAGATATGAACACCCAATTGTTGCCATCTCCTATGTCAGCAAGCAATAAATTAAGAAACCAAGTCCAAGTGTCCTTCGTTTCAGCCTCGACTACTGCATATGCCAAGGGGAAGTATTCATCATTGGGATCTCTGCCAACAGCACACATCAGCTGACCACCTGCCTTGATCTTCAGATGGCATGCATCTAGACCAATGATTGGCCTGCACCCTGCCAAGAAGCCCTTCTTGCAACCTTCCAGGCATATGTAGATTCTTTCAAAATATGGCAGCCCAGTTGCCAATCCATGCTCTGCTGCCAATTCACCATCATTAAAAGTATGCACCTTCATCAATACTGTGCTCCTAGGACTGCACCTTCTCAACTCATCACAGTACTCCCATAGTTGGTTGAACTGTGCAGTGTGGGCCCCATCAACAGCATCTTGAGCTTTCTCTCTAGCCCTACTTGCCTTGCCTGCACTTATGTTAACCACATACTTCTCATGCACAGCATTCTGAATGTCCTTCAGCTTTATGTCAGGCTGTCTCCTAACTCTCTTCACTAACTTCTTCCCAATGTATGATGCTGTGCACCTTGGATTTCTATAACTTCTACTGCATGTGTGTTCCATGTTCAATGTTTTCAATCTAAAACTCTTCTCCCTTGGCACCTTTGCAAGGTAGGCAACAAACTTGCACCCTGGCTGGCATCGGGCTCTCACTCTCACCAAGTCATTTTTCACAAATTTTATACCCCACCCACCATGGACTGCATAATCAGTTATAGCATCTTTAAATTGTTTAGTTGAGATGAACAACATATCTTTCTCAAACCTAAGCTGCTCAACTTTGGTAACTGGCCTAAAGATTGGGTATTTGCTCCTCCTAATAAAATTGTCAACCTTAGCAACAGGGATGTCATCATCACTTGAATCATCACCATCCTCACTGTTTGATGATGATTCGTCAAGGCTAAGCAGCTCCTCACTCTCATAGTCAGAATTCATGACACCACCGCCCATTTGTCCTGGTTCAACCTCATCATCTTCAGCTTAATTGTCCCAACTATCAGTACTATCTTCACTAATGTTCATTTCTGGCTCTTCTTCTAAGTCACTCCTCTCATCCTCACTACTCTCCTCAACTTGGTCATCAACAACTGGTGCTTTGCCAGCCCTTCTAGCACAAACCTGCTCAGCATCTACGTCATGTGGCTCACCATGGTCAACATTAGTAAATTCAACATTATCATGGCCTCCAAATTGTGAAAAATCAGGTTTGTACTCTTCATCAACATACTCAGCATACTCACTATCACTAACTAAAACCTCAAGTGGTTCATGCACTGGATGCTCCACAAAGACATGAATCTCTCCATATCCCTTCACCAAGTCAGTCATGAACATAGCAGCATCATCATCAACCACCTGATGGAAATTTGACTGCTCTGGGTTCACACCAGGCATTTTAAACCATAGTTTATCCACTTCACTGTAGCCAAACTCCCTACAGATACTCTCAATTTCTACTTTCGACCACTTATCTGGGTCACAATTATCCACTATATCAATTGTCCCTCCCACATACACTTGAGGGTCCCACATGAAATGCCCACCATGGTGGACATGCAGAGTAAAAAGCTCATCCATCCTGCATACAAGTCACGAGAAGAAAACTGAATGAAAAACAAATATCCACTTTTTGAAAATTAATAATACTTTGTTAGGCTAATAAACAATAAAAAAGCATACAATACAGACAAAGGGAACACATGGACCCAGCCACTTCTTGAAAAGCAAGACACAATACAGACAAAAGATTCCATGGTTTATCAAGGTCAATATAGTGGTCCCTGATAAAACACACAATATAGACAAACAATGCAATTACCAACAAAAATACAGTCAGTATTGTGGTCCCTGATAAACAAAAGTAGATAAACAAAAGTAAAATAAACAGAGCTGCAAATACCAAAAGCAACACACAACAGCCAAACAATGCAAATCCCAAAAATATTTCACTATCACAGTCAGTATTATGTCCACTACAAAAGCTATAAAGGATGAGAGGAAGAGAGAGAGTGAGAATGAGACACAACAACGAGAGAGAAATAGAGATAGATTGAAATTCCAGAGCAATAACAAAACTGGACATCTCAAAAATCCCAAATCCTCAAAACCCAACAGCTAAGATTCATACCCAGAAGGATTACCCAGCGTTTAAAAATAGCATTCATAACACGGACAGAGAGAGAGTGAGACATAACGAGAGAAAGAGAGTTAAAGAGAAATACAACCTTCGCAATCTGCTCAGCACAAACACTCTGAAGCTATCTTTGATTGTGCTTGCTGATTTGTGGTTTTTTGTGCTTGCTGATTTGTGGGTTTTTTATGCAAATCTCTGGTCAAGTGATGAGCAACCAGTTAGGTAAGAGATTAGGGATTCTGCAAGTCAGCCGACATGTGTGGTCAGGTGTGGTCATGTGATATGTGGTTTTATTTGGGTTAGGCACTATCACGTGAGGGCCACGTGATCATTAAGGGCGGGATGTAACTAACAGTTGCTTCATTAGGCCGCGTGAGTATTAAATAAGTATTGTTTATTATTGCCGTTTGCCACGTCATCATTATCCGTCTCTGATCTAACGGCAGGGACTAAAATAGGAAGTGTTTTTCAAAATAGGGACTAAAAGCGGTAAAAAAAAAAATTTAGGGACCAAAATGGGAATCGCCTGAAAATGTAGGGACTAAAAGTGGCTTGTCGCCAAATATTAATAATAATGCATAAAAAATAAGTTTATGGATTGTTGATACCCCATTTTGCAACCCATATTTAACCTCACATGGAGGGCAAAAGGGTAATTTCACCTTGAAAATATGCCTTTTGATTTTAGTCATTAGATCCTTAATCTCATTTCACCAAAATGATCTTGATGTTATAACGATCAAATCGGCTGGTCATAAGCCCTAATCAGACCACCAGATTGAAAGTTATCATCAAATCAAGTTTTAATGACCGAGATGCACTATCACAAATTGAGTCTGACTATATGTGATTATGAACAATTGATTCCAATTGGTTATAATTATAATCAATTTGAGATTAATAATGTGTCATAATTTGATTGGTTAAGATTACATTTATGGTGAGGTTGCATACACCTAATTAATTAGATAGTTAAACATTAATTATTCAATGAGTAATTTGTGCAAGTATCTTTTAATTAGAGTAAATTTGGAACCAATTAAGTCTGAAATGGGAGTGATTGAAGCCATTTAATGTTAATTGGGAGCTAATTTGGAACCTATTAATGTTAATTGTGCTGAAACTATTTTTTAACAAATGACCACTGCTCACCATTTCATTGATATCTCTCAGAATATTTTGAATCTGTGAATGAGGTTAATTTTTCCAGAAACTAGACATCTGGGGCTTCAATTTGAGCACAAGAACGAGACAATTTCGATCAGAATTGAGTCAGATATGATTTCTTAAAATTGGCTCTACAGGCTGTTACAACAGCTACAGGAAAACCGAATTTTGGCTTGCTCCTCACTCCCACCAATCTCTCTATTTAATGCACCAGATTTTTCCCAATACTAAAATGATTTCTAGGTTCATGATTCTTTTTCAACCCTCATTATATGGTCTTCCATTCATATTTTCTCTACCACTACTATATAAACTCTCCCTCTCCTTTATTTCAAAGCACACAAAACAAAAACCCCCTCTCTTCTCCTCTCTTGAGTTCTAAGAAATTGAGTGGTCTTGTCATATCTTGGTCTTCTTGACACTCAAAGTATTGAGTGAGATTCACTCTTCTTCTCCTAACTCTTTTTTTCCTTCACCCTTAGGATCTCCCTCAAGAGTCTTCTCCTCCACCATATGGATCTTGCATGAAGGTATAATCTATTTCTCTAATTGTTTTTTGTGTTGCCATGATTAGAGTTTAAGCTTAAAGCATGATAATAATCATTTAAATTCCTTTGAATATGTTTAAATACTCTTAATTATTCTTATATGTTCTTTACATGTTCTTGATTGTTCATCACATGTTTATGCATGACACTAATTTCAATCTTAAATCCACATCAAAAACATGAAAAATATGTTTGTTTAATAATTCTTAAATTCTTGAATCTAGTATATCACAATCCACACACATTCACTAGAATTTATTTTTCAAATCCAAATGCACTGCTTAATAAATTGAATTAGGGTTTATCGCATGCACACACATTAAATTCAATATGCAAATTGATTGATAACATATTAGATGATGTGATATGAATGTTGGTGACCATAATTTAGAAGACCGATTTCACCGAGCAAGGTGGGTGCCTAACACCTTTCCACCTTGTAACATAACCTTCGAGTTTAGATCAAGAGTTAGCAGATCAAATATTTATCTTTGTAATTTTCAATTTCTAAATTGTAACTAGGAAATAGAACTATGTACTTTATCTTAGATTGTATCTAGGACCAAAGCTATGTAGTTTTCCTATGATCAATATAAATTCAATTGCAAATTAATAAAATGAGAAATTTTTCAATTTTGGTTTTCTTATTTATTCTAATAATTAAATAAGTGACGACTTTATTGTAAAATCCTTAATCTAAAGGGGAAAATATAACTAGTTGAACCTCCATTTTGAGAGGTAATAACATGAATCCACCCATTCACGTTAGTTTGGCCCAACATCCTAAAAAAGGGGGTCGGGGGCGCGGTCTCTCACATGGATTGAATAGTTAATAACATTCAATTTAAACGTAATTTGACATATATGTTAAAAACATAAATAAACATACAATACAACTATTAGATTTTCAAAATATACAACCATGTTAATTTTTAGTGACTCATTGCTTACAAAAATCCATCAACCAATCAATTATGTCTATCACCAAAACGAAACTAGGTCAGCGTCCAAGTATTCATTAAAAGAAACACCAATGATGGTACGTGGAGAATGACATTATAAAGAATTGGTGAGAGGTTCTTCTTTACTCTATTCGTTAAGAAGCAAACAAAGGATATTGCAAATTTGAGAGAGAGAGAGAGAAACTCTAACATAATTATGTAATTGTATACTCATACATAATTATAATTATAAGTATGCAGCAACTTTTGTACAAACTTAGAAAAACAATACTATATATTATGCACCGGTCCTTAGGAGGAACACAATAATACAATAAGTTTATTAATGAAATAGTAAATAACATTTGGTTGCTATAAAATTTGAAGATATAATTTATTACAAGTAGGGAAATTACTTCATTGGTCAAGCAATGAAGATGGTACAGTAAAAAGTCACCGCGGTCCTGATAAAACTAAAGGCGATAATGGAGTAACAACAACAAGATGCTCTTCCTGGTTATCAACTCTGATTCTCATGCTTGGTAAAGTTGAGTTCAAGAAGAAATAATCTAGGTCAGATTCAACGTTCACATCACCCTCCAAGACTTTAACCACCGTGGACATGGAAGGCCTCTTTATGAAATCATTTTGCAAACACCATGCTCCAACTCTCATCATATTCACAACTTCAGCTCCATGTAATTGCATTTCATTGTACATATCAATCAGATCCAACAATTGGTCCTCCACAATCTTTTTCATGAAAAGATGAAGTAAATGCATTGCTTCCTCTAGCTGAGAGCAATGAAAATTTCTCCTTCCACACAATATCTCCAAGAGCACAATTCTGAAGCTATACACATCTACTTTTTCTGTAATTACTAAACATAACTATTCTGGAGCCATTTAGCCTGGAGTCCCTCTCATGACTGTCACAACTTGGCTCTGATCATGGTCAACTAGTTTAGACAACAAAAAATCAGAGATTTTTGCATTGAAATTTTCATCTAAGAGGATGTTATGGGGTTTTATACCCAAGTGGACTATCTTTTGTCTACAATCCTCGTATAAATAAGTTAGTCCCCTTGATATGTCAAGGATGATCTTCTTTCTATGTTTCCAATCAAGCAACATATCAAGATTTTTATGAAATACCCTTTTCTCTAAAGATCCATTGGACATGTACTCATAAACGAGAAGCCTATGATATTTTTTCAGCACAAAATCCAATCAGTCTCACCAAGTTGAAATGATGAACGCTACCAATTGTCTCAACCTCAGCCAAAAACAATTTCTTGATTTGACTAAAACCATTAAGACGCTTCACTGCAACTTTTGTGCCGTCAAATAAAGTCCCTTCGAAAACTGTGCCAAATCCTCCATGACCAAGCTCCTTATTGAATTTTTTTTGTTATTGCTTGCAAATCATCATAAGAATACCTCATAGGTAGTCCTGGTACAAAATCTAAAGAATACTCAGCTTCATCAGCATTTTCTTTTTTACAAAATAGAAAAACAAGGATTCCAATGAAAAGAAACAAAGAAAAGAAAGATGCAAGAGTGGATCCCAATATGGTTTTTTTGCTGCTGAGGAGAAACATTATTCTGCACCGGAGGAAGAACATTATTCCGCACCAGAGGAACATTATTCTGCACCTTGATGTACACTTTAAAGTAAGTTTCTTCTTCTTTTTCAACAATGGACCTCTTCTTCTTTTTCAACAATGGACCTCAGTGAAAAAATTTGGGATTGTAAATAGCAATTCCCAACAAGGGAGCTCGAATTATAAATAGCAACTTTGCAAGAACAATTTTTTAAGCATGCCTGTTTACAACTCTCTAGATTTATATCTTGGTGGTCTGGATTTATATCTTGAGGGTATGACTGTTTTCTAAAGGGAAAGTATGTGACATTCTGGAACTCTAAAAGAATGTGATATTTGGAAGCTTCACAAGACAATTGAGTAACCAGAGAGCATCCGAGGTCGGGTTGCCTTTCTTGGATTTGTTGAAAATAGCTTGTCCCATTTCTGGGTCCAGGACAACTACACTGGTCCTTTGTAATACAAATAGAATAAATGCCACAAACCATAGGGTAACCACAGGGACCAATATCACTTGTTGAAAGATCATTCACTTCTGCCAGTAAATATCATACGCTCTCAAGTGTCCGTCAAGCCCAAATTTCATATAGCGACTTAGGTCTAGACTAGTAAATATTGTTGATAAACTATTGTTTCCTTCGAAGAAAACAAAGAATTTAGTTTGAAATTGAGCATAACTAATTTTATAATCATTGCCTAATGTATAAGAATAATAGGGTTGAGGAGGATAAGAATTGAAATAAGCAAACAACCCATGAGTGGTGAGAGAGAGCGAAAACAATCCTCCTTCACTAGTAAGTTGCTGCCCTGGCACCAAATTTTGCCCAATAACAAGCGTGTCAGTTGGATGATCAAAAGACTGCCAAATTGTTGCATTGTTTTCATCCAAGAGCTGCAGGTTGCACGTGTTAGTTATGCTTAGACCAGCCACAAATTTGTCGCTGCTGATGTTTGTCGACCACGCAACAGTTCCATCAACGTTTTGTAGCACCAAACCTCTATCTGAGGTGATATGCAAAGTCGCATCGTAGCTAACTGGATTCTTTGGGTTAGCAAACGATAAAACATGTGGAGTATGATCACTCAGAATGGTGTTTGCGGATAAATAATAAAGACTGTAAATGGCAAAGTGTGTACTGTTATTGCATGTTCGATTACAGAAGAAGCCACAAGCACAGGCATATACCTACCCTGGTATATATTGGAGGGTTGACAGGAAAGTATGATTCTCACAAATGATCCATCTTCAAATTTCACAAAATTGGGAGCAGAAGGACTGTTGGTCCATGAAGTAGAAGAGTTTGCAGTTAGATAACTGCGAGGCTGGGCTGTGACCAATAAGATGGGAAAAGGTGTTTGAAAAAGAGCAAGGTAAAGAAGAAAACCACACCAAGCCCAGCTGCTACTTATACCCATTGATTGTCTGTAACACACAAACACAATGTTGTTAGAAGAAAGGCCGAGAGGACAACCAAAGGGGGATGAAATTAGTGACAAGCTTAACTCAATGTTAATGATATATAAATTATAAACCTTTGGTCGACCAGAATAATTTATGTAATTTCAGCGACCCCTCCCTCTTGACTGGTTCACCTACAAAAGCAACTTTCTATCCACAAGCAGCAGGACCTCATTTGAAGGTTCTTCTCTCCCTCTTTCACATGGATATGGAAAATTGCCTAATAAAATAAAAAATGAAAAATTATTTGTCCACAATATTTTTACAAAATTTTCACAATAAATCTTAAATGGCAAGTTGTTCTTAGTTGGCAAAAAAATAATTTCAGTGGTGTACTCAAATTGTAATCAATAACAATTTATTATCTAGAATTTGTTATAAAAATGTTATGAATGTAGCATTTCTTGTAATAAAAAATGGACAAAATTTAGTTACAAAATTAGTTAATCAATATTTTTTTATTAGAGGTGAATTTTGACAAATCCATCATTAGGTGACATATTCTTCTTATATTCTTCATTCTTGCAAATTTTTAGGAAATTAAATATCAATAGCTATGTCATCAATAAATTGTTCAAATTGCAAGTTTTTGTACTTTAAAATTATGTATAAAATATAAGCTTATGGATCATATAGTAAATAATATTCAATTGACACAAAATTTTAAATTTATGTTAAGAGTATAAAGAACATGCAATTCAACAGTTAGATTTTTAAAATATGTAGTAATATTTATTTTATTGAGTAAGATTGTAGTCTTAGGTTACAACCAATTTTGTAAATAAACTTTATCATCAGAAAATTACTTAACGGTCACAATCACAGTCTCACACATATATGCACAACATTTTTGGGGTTAATTCCCAAATATTGTGTGAAACGGCATCGGATCTCACTACTATGTTTTTCATTTTATTTTCACTTTTTTTTTGGCTGGCAGTGGACTAATGGTGACTTTACATTGATGTCAGGCTATTCATACATATGAACACATAGACTTAGAAAAAAAAAAATTATGTACATAACTATTTTTAGCTTAACTTGTTTTGTTTGTCCAAAATAAAAAATAAAAATAAAAAAAAGAACCAAACACCTTGACTTAAGAATTCTAATAAGTACACCGCGCACTCTTGGTGCGGTGGTCACTCCACAAGTATAAGTGGTTATAGGGTGTGGGTGTAAAGGTCGGGGTTCAAGTCTCCAGAAAGGAATTTCACACACATATACACTTAGATTAGGTTAAAGTAGTGTTGATGGTCATTTTGGAAGCCAAAAAGAAAGAGGGAGCCCAGCAACACAGACCGAAAAGAAGTTGGTAAATGGATAGAAAAAAAAGAACCATTAAGCCCAAGCGGCAGGAATGATGGATCACAGGTCCATAAAATAAACAAATGGATCTTGAGGAAGCAAATGGCCTCAAAGGGGCCCGGAAAGAGAGAAATAGCAAATAGCAAACCCATGGGCAGTGTATGATGTAGAAAAAGTGAGAATGGGCCGCAGCAAACCTAAAGCAATACAGACAAAGAGAGTAAGGGGTTGATGGTAGGCCCATGAACTCCCAAAGATGAGTATGAGGTAATTGGGCCGGGAAAGCCCAATGAAATTAATAAAAGCCCATGGGAACACAGAGTTAGGAAAAGGGCCGAGGAAGCCCAAGAAAAGCAAATGGACCGAGGATGCCCAAGAGAAAACAAAAGCGACACAGGAGCCCATGAGTAAGAAAAACCCATGGCCATGCTAAGCCACTGAGGAAAGAGTAAACGGCAGGCCTGAAGAGGCCCAGCAGGATCAAGTCATTACAGCAGGAATGACAGAGTAATATGGCAGGACATGATGGCAATCAAGTAGTAGGCTAAAAGAAATATAAAACTCAGTATCAAGTAAAGCCCAGCCCCTAAGGGGAGCGGGAAATCGTAGGACAACCCACATAAAAGACCCAAAGAAGAGTAGCAGACAGTGCAGGCAAGCCTCCAGACCGCGGCAAACGCATGAGCAGCAGGCAGATTTTGGACATACACGAAAGGGAGGCACGCGCAAGGCCCGAGCACCACCAACCTGTACCCAGCCAATATGGGACATGGTGGGGTCATGGGTCAGAAGTAAGAGGGCATGGTTTGGCAGAGGGGAGAGGGGAAAATACCTATTCTGCGATTCCTGCCCAAGCTTTTTTGGGGGGTACGTCCTGCTGGGATGACAGACCACCTAAAAGAAGCAAGGTTGAGTGGGAACCGCTAAGTGCATGCCATGAGGGATAGAGAGAGAGAGCACTCACACCGTAGCAGGAAACGGTGCCACGACGGACTAATAAATAAAACAGCTCTCCTTTGTTTGGAAATGGGGAGTGGCACACAAACGGACCAGTGGTGGTTGGCAAGTACACCCAGACCAGACAAAGGTGGTTAAGGGCTAAAATAGTAAAATCTGGTCACGGCAGACACTATATAAGGAGACCCTTATCGTGCCCAGAAGAGGGGGAGCAAGAATCGGAGGAGAGGAATGAAAAAATAGAAAACAAGAGTAAAAAGAAAAGAAAGAAAAGATAAGAGGAAAACTAAAGAAAAACTGAAAACAAAGAAAAAAAGAAAGACAGAGAGAGTTAGGCTGGCAGGCATGCACCAGTAGGCCGATTTCCCTCTCTCCCTCTCAGAATCCTGCTCTCTGTCAAACAATAAAAGGATCTCCTTTGGGCACCAACTATTTAGGTCTGCTTCCCTCAAAACCATTAATTTCCACGGCAGGATTTCCCTAGGAGATTAACTGCGTTGAGAGGAGGCGTTCTTCCCTCTTTGGTTTTGGTCCCGCGAACCAGACTTGATCTGATTACTTTCTCTTTTGATTAATCCATATTACTATTTTTTCTTTTCACTTCCTTTGTAAAAGTCATCGTTATTATTGTGATTATGTTTCGTGAATGGGGGTTATTGGTCATTATCTGTTAAATAGCCAAAGTGCATTATTTTGTTGCTATTATTATATTTGTCTGCCTAACTCATCTGAAACAACTCTACCTACCATAAGCACACTCCTAGCAGACGAGGCATAGTTTGTGCACAAGCCGGTCCAAATTGAGTTGCAGTTGAACCGGTATCAATTCACTTACTCAGAATACTTGGTCCTATTACCGCAGGAGGCAGCCCAACCCAATACAACAAAAAAGGCCCCTACAAGTAGAAATTCTATTTTGTATCAAAAAAATATTCTAATAAGTATTACTATTTACTCAAAAAAAAAATTAGAATGTTTATTCTACATTGATTGTGTGTCTAGTGTCCACTGTTTATAACTCTAGTCTACAACTATAAAGGTTAGACCCTTTTATAGTTGTACTCTAAGTATGTAATATATTATAAACTCAGTTTAAAACACTATTATTACTATTTTCGTGTGTGAGTTACTCAACTTGCAACCACAACATGCGTATCATCTCTCTCTCTCTCTCTCTCTCTCTCTCTTAATTACTCGCATATCAATATTCTTAGTTTTGACTACTTTATATCTCATCCATCCCTTTTTGTTTTTTGTTTTTTGTTTTTTAATTTTTTAATTTTAGCCCTTGTTGCCATTTGGCTTTTGCCCAACTCCTAAATGTTTATAAGTGCTTTTTTGTATTAAAAAATATATATATACTATTAGTTTTTTTTTTTTAATATTTTAACTATTAATGGTTTGGCAACATTATTAGTATATTAAAATATTTATATAGACTATTAGTTTTTTTTTTTTTTAATATTTTAACTGTTAATGGTTTGGCAACATTATTAGTATATTTTTAACTTGTATAATAAACTATTAGACTATTAGATTTTGTATAGTTTAAATTTCTTAATGGCTATCCTAGAAAAAAAAATACAAATTAATTTTTGGTATAAGCAAGGTTCGAACTTAAAACTCTTATTCGCCAGTTAAAAAATTTAACAAGTTTAGTGTAGTGAAACCCACTTTTATTCACTTCTAAATTATTAGTTTTGATACAATCTAACACAGTAGAACTGATAATGTAGCATGGAGTTTATTTTTGGTCAAGTATTTTTTTGATTTGTTTTGTTTTTTATCTATGTGTGTGTGTATATATATATATATATATATATATTTTTTTTTTTTTTTTTCTTTTTTTTTTTAATTATGTTGTCCAGGTCCTGCAGGATAGCCGTCTCTCATATAAGCAGGCACCATGCAACACTAAACTTTTTTTTTCCAATACACGGTCAAAAATAACAAACAACAAAGACAAACATTAGAGACTCAGTTTACCAAAATAAAAAAAAAAAAAAAAAAAAAAAAAGAGACAAACATTAGAGACTGACCAAGAAGAGATAAAGTGATAAACAGGTAAAGCAAATGTAAACGTACGTTCTGAGAAGAAGCTTAAAGATAAAGATGACAGAAGTAGTGTTAAGAAGAAGAAGCTGAAAAATAAATAGAAGAAGAGAAAGGAAAGAAAGCTAAACTGCAGAGTACAGAAGAAAGAGCTAAAGAATAGCAAGGCGAAAGCTACAGTCGTTTAGCACAAGTGACTGAAAAACTACATGTCGTGTAACACTGATTGTACAGTTAGTCTAACAAATAGTTTAGTTTGTTGTTGACTGCTGGTAATCACAGCTATTAGTCCATGTGTCAGTTTCTCATTGGCAGATTAGTAACTATCTTAGAGTTAGTTAGTCCCAGTTCTGGGGACATATATAATGTACTCTTGTAATTAAGATCAATGAATGAATTCATTTCCTCACTCAAGATTCATAGCAAAACCCAGAGGAATACCAAAGGATTCTATAGTTCCTAAAACAAATAAAAATCAAAGCATTCTATTGCTCAGCAGTCCGAGCTACTTGCAAATTGCAATCTCATACCTCAATGGTATTTTCAATTTCACTTTAAAAGCACACCTCAGAAGGGTATAAATGTGTGTTGGATATCTCTAAGTACCAACAGTCAGTAACCGATCATTTCTTTCTTTTTCTTTTTCCTTTTTTAATTTCTGAAAATATTAAATAAATAGTTCATAATTAGGAAAATCACCAATTTTCCATTGATTGAACGTAAGCAGAATAGATGTAACCAGATTAATTAGCTAACTAAAAATTGTTCAACACCGGCTTGCAATCTAAATTATCTAATACCTCAAGGATATTTTAAAAGTTCAGAACAAAGCACATGTCTAACGTTAAACCATTTTGTTAGATAGTTCTATTTCCAATTTATAATGCATTGAGCCAATATTTCAGGCTATAGTTAATGGACAATATAATATAATGTTTGAGTTTCTTTTTTTGAGGAAAAATACTAAACTGACAAAGTTGCCTTAGATTCTTTATCATCATCACCCTTGGGAAAATGATCATTTCCATTTGAAATGAAATCATTTCATTGTTTAGATTAAATATTATAAATCTAAAGATATACAGACTATCTATTTTTAAAAAATTTATACAATATAACATTATTTATACTTTTAGATTCAGAAAATAAGATCTTAACTGTGCATTCTCAAAAAAAGATTTTAACTGTGAAATTGATTGATTTAGCACCAAAAAAAAAAACTGAAATTGATTGGAAATGAAAGGACTCTTGTCCACTAGTTGATTTGACTTTTTTTTCTTTTTCTTTTTTTTTGCTAAATAAGAACTTTATTGCTCAACCAGAAGGAGGGGAGAAACAAAAGAACTGGGCCAAATTCCATCTCTATCCAAAGCCCGCAAAATTGAAGAAGGCATATTTGAGGTGGGAACCAGCCCAGTCCATCTTACAAGAGCTGCCCATTGAGCCAAAAGATGGGCAAAGACATTGCCCTCTCTACAAACAAAAGAAAATTTTACATTGTTAAAGTACTTTACATAATACAAAATATCATCACATAAAGTTTTAATACTCCAGTGGGGATTAACATCTGCATTACGAATAGGCTCAATAACATTCCAAGCATCTCCCTCTAGAATAATGTTCTCATAGCCTTCACTAGCAGCAATCCTAATGGCACTCCATGCTGCTCTAGCTTCCCCCACCAAAGGACTATTGGGAACAAACTGGTTAGACCAAGCTTTCAAGGGATTACCCATAGAATCTCTACTTACCACTGCTATTGTGGTTTTTTCCTCCCTTATTGCAGCATCAAAGTTCAGTTTAATCCAATTGGAAGGAGGCGGCAACCAAGACACATCTTTATTTGGCCTCATGGACTGCTCATTCCAAGCTTGCTTGCAATCTTGAAAAACTCTTAGGATCTACCTAGCAAGCTCAGTTGGATTACTCTTGTTCCCTTCCACTTTAGCTTTATTTCTGGCCCACCATAATTGGTCACAAAATATTGCTGCATACAGTTGAAAATCCTTGGCCATTTCATCATCTAGACCAAGTTTAGAGCTTGGGTATAGAATAGATTTAATCCAGTCCACAATCGAAACATTTGCTAAATTGTGGACAACTAGAGGCCAGGGAGCCATAAGCCGAATCTGGGCAACCCACTCACAATGCAAAAAAAGATGCTCTAATATTTCATTTGCATTATTACATAAAGGGCAGTCCAAAGAAGGAAGGGGAAAGCGGTTATTAAGGACAGAGCAAATAGGGAGGATATTCCAACACATTTTCCACAAAAGATTCTTGAGTCTGGTGTTAATTTTGAGTTTCCACAACTTTTCCAATCTTTGTTTGACATATGGGGATGCCTTGAAGAACTAGAGCATCTAATGGCCTTATAGGCTGACTTCACTGAGAATTCTCTTGAATGAGAAAGACGCCAATAAATTTGATCTTGCTTAATATGGATAGGGAGATGAATGTTTAGAATATTTGTCACCGATGAGGGTTCAAATAAGTTTGACAACTTACCTCTGTCTCATTGTCTATTGTCTCTGTCAATTAAGTCAGCCACCAAATGGACATCCATTGAGATTCCACTTCTGACTTTTGAAATAAAATTAGGTTCATTGGGTACCCTCGGGTCTTCCAATATCCAAGTGTTAAGACCATTGCTAATCCGGTGACACATCCCTTTTTTGATAACCTCCCTGCACTAGAAGATACTTTGGGATGCCCATGAAGCACCTCTAGGAGTGGGCATTTTTATAAAGTTTCTATTCTGAACATATTTTTTCCTGAAAATATTAACCCACATTTTATTCACTCCCTTTGCAACTTCCCACGTCATTTTTGCCACTAAAGCTTTATTCATGTCTGCCATTTTTTTTTATGCCAAGTCCACCAACATATTTAGGGGTGCAAATTGAGTTCCAGCTTTTGAGACAACGTCCATGTTTGTTTTCCTCCTTTGATCCCCACCAAAATTTTCGGTTTAGAGCATCAAGCTTGGAACAAATTTGAGAGGGGAGAATGAGAGACGAAGCTTGATATGATGGGATGGAAGAAGTCACTGATGTAATAAGAATGACTCTATCAACTTGTGAAAGAGATTTCATTTTCCAGCCTTGCAAACGCTGTTTAACTTTCTCAATTATTTCCTCTGCTGCTGCTTTTTTATCCCTACTAGATGCTATTGGAATGCCCAAGTACTTCTCCTTTCTGTTTGAGACATTTATACCAATGAAGTTTGCTAGCCGAGATTTCTAGGTACGAGGAGTGTTCTTGCTGAATATAATGATTGACTTGAAGTAATTTATCTTCTGCCCAGACCAGTTTGAGAAAATATCCAAGCAAGCTTTAATTCTCCTTAAATTTTCTTCATTTACTTGAGCAAAAATAAAGAGATCATCTGTAAATTGAAAATGAGTAATGGGAATTAAATCTCGGGTTAACTTATAGCCTTTTATACCACTACATGTGGCTTCTCTTTCTATCAACCGGGCCAAGACTTCTACTGCCAAAACAAAGAGAAATGGGGAAAGAGGATCACCTTGTATTATCCCTTTTTGAGGCTTAAAGAAACCAAATGGGTCACCATTAATAAGGATGGAGAAAGATGTAGTAGACACACATTGCATCACCCATTGAATCCATATGGAAGGGAATCCAAAGCATTGGAGAAATTTTTCAAGGAAATTCCACTCCAAGCGGTCATAAGCCTTTTCCATATCAATTTTTAGAGCCAACCATCCTGTTTTCCCTTTCTTCTTTTCATAGAATGGAGAATTTCTTGGGCAATAATTGTGTTCTCTTGGATATTGCGGCTTGGTATAAATGCAGTCTGCCAAGGTGAAATCAAATTGTTTAAGACCTGCTTGAGTCTGTTTGCAAGAAGTTTGGAGATGATTTTATAAAGTACATTGCATAAACTTATCGGTCTAAATTGATTGACAGAAGCTACATTACTCCCCTTAGGAATGAGAGCAATGAACGAGTGGTTGATTTCTTTTAGCATATATCTCCTATTGAAAAAGTTAATGACTGCTTCAATGATTTATCCACCTATGATATTCCAATAGAACTTGAAGAAAAGGGCAGACATCCCATCAGGGCCAGGGACCTTGTTAGATCCCATGCTAAATACCACTTCTTTGATTTCATTTGCAGTAGGGATCTTTGTTAACATCTCTATGTCATCTTGGGATAAACTTGGAGAAATAAGACCATCTAAATTATTTGGAAAAGAAGGATTGGATGATGTAAACAGACCTGTAAAAAATTCCTTAAAGCATTTCCCAATTTCTTCTCTGCCTGAGATCCAATTCCATTGCTGATTTTTCAGAAAGTCAATGGCATTCCTCCTTCTCCTGACAATTGCTGAGAGATGGAAGAATTTTGTATTTAAGTCTGTTGCTGGTAGCCATTTAGTTCGAGATTTTTGCTTCCATAATGATTCCTCTCTTATCAGCCACTCATGTAGCTCTAAATTTATATTAGCTTCTTTCTCCAAGTTCTCTAATGTGGGCTCTTCCTTCTGGATTTGTTCTAGCTAATCCCATTTCTCCCTAATCTTGGTCTGGATATTTCCAAACCAATCTCTATTCCACCGACGCAAGTCTTCCTTCGTCTCCTTGATCTTCTTGCACACTTTGAACATAGGGGTCCCATTTAACCCTTTCTTCCAAGCATTCTCAACAACAAACATACTGATTTCATCTCTAGTCCACGCTTTTACAAACTTGAAAGGCTTTTTGACTTGCCTTTGCTCTCCATTGGTATTAAGAATTATTGGGGAGTGGTCAGATAATGAGGCTGGAACATGTTTAACAGTGGCTCTAGGGAAAATGAATCTCCATCTCTCATTTGCAAACCCACGATCTAGTCTTTCCTTGATATTTGCTAGGTCCTTCCTCTTATTAGACCAAATATAAGGATTTCCAGAAAACTGAAGGTCAATAAGACCATTTTTATCAATTACAACATTTGGACCTCCATTGGACGAAGTTGCCACCGGCTTGCCTCCCTTTTTATCAACTCGAGAAAAAACATGATTAAAATCCTCGAGACACAGCCATCCCCCATTAAAGGCTTCTCCTACCTTATCAACATCATCCCAAAATGGACCTCTATTATTCCTATTAGAAGGGTCATACACCAATGATATCATCCATGGCTCATTTACTGGATCAGAAAAAACCAAGCCATTAATCATATTATTGCACTTTGAAGTGATCTCCATATCAACTCCAATTTTCCACCCAACTATAAGCCCACCTTTCTTCCCTCCATTTTGGATGCAAGGAAAGGGTCACTAAAAGGAGAGTGTAAACTTCCAGAGCTTACCTCTTGTGGAGAGCTACCAACTTGTAAATAAGAATGCTCCCTAGCTAAAACTTTCATCTTCTTTTTACGAATGGGCTTGCAATTGCTTGTATTTTTCTGTTGACCGAAATTAGTCTGACTGGTGGATTGATAGTATATTTTAAGCCAACCCAAGCCCACTTTTGTAAGCTTAATAGCCCTTTTGCTAGGTAGCCAATCATCAGCTTCTGATTTCCTTTTAACTCCCAACTTGTAGGGTGTATTCTCTTGACTTTCACTGCTGCCCTATTGATGATTAGGCCCAATAGTTGAAGTGGGTTCATCTTCATTATAAAACACAATCCATGATAGCATGTTACTTTGGGCTTTAGAAAGCCCAATTAGAAGAGTTGGATCCTTAACTTCTGAGTTAGCTGTGGGCCCATTCAGTTGATCAAGTGGGGTTGATATCTGTGGAATGTTTCTAGATGTTTCGGGATCTAAGGTTTGGATTTTTGGGATTTCACTATGGTCAGAATCTTGGGATGTGTTATTGGTTTGGTTAATATTTGAGGCATGTGGGTTGGTGATGTCAAATGGTTCAGTTTCCACGAGGGTTATGGTGTTAGGGGCGGTGTAATCAAGGGATTCGTTTAGAGAGTTTTTGTTTTTGTAACTAGGGAGAGTATTTGGTTTGCTTAAAGAGGAGAGTTGGAAAGGTTTACCTAGACACAACTGCTTTGAGGTGACATTGGCTGCCAACTTTTCAGATTTTGACAGAACATTCCTCGAGCCTTCCACCAAATCACTTGAGGATTCACACTGATTCTCAATACTTGCTTTCTCCCGCACATGTTCTACACGCCAATAATCTTCAGACTCCATGGAGTTTTGGTTTTCCTCATAACTTCCTTCATCTGAGTTGGCTATGTCTGCCAAGAATTCTACCCATCTTGTCGTTCTTTTCCCTACAGCCTCTGCTTTCATCCAAGGCCCAAATCCATAAGACTCTTTTCCATTAGAACTTGTTGCTGTAGAATTAACTTTCAGACATCTGACCTTTAAATGCCCCAATCTACCACATTTATAACAAAAGTCAACAACCCTCTCATATTTAAACTGTATCCACAAATCAGCATGAGGGCTTCTGTCCAAGAAGAACCCACTCTAGAGAGGATCTTCAACTTTAAACTCTATTTTGACTCTTAAAAATTTACTCATGCATACTCCCCCATTTCCAGTGAAATCTACTTCTAAAACCTTACCCACCAAAGCTCCAATCTCTTCAGCATTTTCTTTGGACATATATTCAATTGGAAGATCATGTACCTGGATCCACATTGGCAAGCTTGAAAATTTCATATCTTCAACAGCCATATTTTGATTCCACAGCTTTAGAATAAGAGAATAACCCTCAATGTTCCAAGGCCCCAACTCCATAATTCTTTTGCGATCTCCTTCACAAGAAAATTTGAAGAGAAACACATTCTCTCTTAAATCAACTATTTGCACCCCTTTAGATGTTCTCCATACTTTCAGGATGATAGCCTTAACAACATTCTTGTTAATACTCCTATCTGCTAGAAGCTTACCCACTAGCCCAGTATTGAATAGCTCTTCTGCAACCCTCTCATTAGCTTTTAATTTTAGAGACACACCTGAACATTTGAGTTCACTGGCCTCCGCACTTAATGCTTCCACTAATTCATTTTGCTGGGACATTCCAACAAGGCACCGATTGTTCAGGGGAAACACCCAAACCTTAAGATGGACAAGGCCAAGGGCAGATTGGAAAACCCCCAACCCCAAAATGGACAAAACCAAGGCAAAAATGAACAAGATTGGGAGCTTATAATCACCAAATAGAAAGAGAGGAGAATAACTAGTTGATTTGACTTAAAGTTCTTGCCACGCTTCCCCTACATAATTTCCAGATTTGCTTGCAGATAAATCACGCTTAGCAAAGATATCAAACGACGTTTGTATATTCTCAAAACTTAATTGTATACCATTATTTTATATTGTTGAGACTACAACCAAATTTGTAGTCAAACTCTGTCAGTCTTGCAAATTAGCATTTGTCTATTTTCAGCATTTTGAAAACCTTGCAAATATATTAAACAAGACATCTATCTATATTTTTCTTTTCATTTGTACACCTTTCAAAAAATGGAAAACAATTACACTGGTCTGATCAATCTTCTATGCCAAAAAACAACCCTCACCATCAAACAACGGCAAGTACTAATTAGCACTTAAAACAACCACAAGACTACAAATTATCCTGTAGTGAGGACTTTTTATGCAAGATACAAATTATCCTGTTCAGGATCTGAGCCATCAGTATCACTATAAGATTGTGGATCCCAAAACTTTGAAGCATGCTCATCTTCAGATTTGACAACAGGACAAGTAGCATTGTTGAAGTCCCTAAAGCGGAGACGGCTAAGTCCCTCGCCACAACTACCAGTAACAATACGACATCCATTTACAGCCAGGGCAGTACAACCAGAGCTTGGCTCCTCATCAGAAGAGCAACTTAACGAATTTATTTGTGTACCAGTGTCAGTCTCCCAAATATTAATGAAAAAATCCTCGGGGCCTCCCGTAACTATTTTGTATGGATCCATGTGCACAAATGCCACTGAGCCTGTGTGTCCATCCAACTCAGCTATAGGTCCAGGATTCGTCTCCTGGTTTCTTCTAATATCCCAAAGCAGTGCTCTGCAGCATTTTACGTTTATATTTGTCAAGCATTGTTAAAATACACAATTTAGTATAAATAGTTTGAGCAACTCAAAATAATCCAGCAATCAAAAAGAGGAAGAAAAACTATAAAATAATAATAATAAAATCCAAAGAGAATACTGTCCCAGCGTTTCCTTAGACAGTCCACTTGTACAACCGAGTGAGTTGCAGATTGCTAAAAAATCAATTCAAGCTATGAATTCTAGTTTCATCTTACCTTCCACTAACACCAGTACAGATTAAGGATTTTGAAGGCAACATCTCGAACGAGTGAAACTTTGGCTGATAATTTGCAGCAGTAAGAACTTTTCGCATTGTCCGTAAATCGATTGCAATGACAGAGGAACCAGTAGCCACATAGAGCAGAGATTCATGGCACTTCATATTTACTGGTGAGCCAGGAAGAGATGCCATGCCCACACAGCATGATGAACGAACAGAAGATGATGCAGTTGTATCCCAAACCCTCACCTGTCAAACTCCACTATTGTTAGATGAAAAACCAATCTCGAAATTTCACACAAGTGTCAAAAAAAAAAAAAAAAAAGACAATCCAATTAAAAAAATGAGATGAAGTTCGTTGGTCCTCTGTAGCTTGAACAATTGCTTGTTAAGTTTTTTAGTTACTTGTTTCCAAAAGGAAAGCAAAGCTTAATTAACTTCTATACCAAGTTACTTGTGGCACTTATCAAAAAAAAAGTTACTTGTGGCTGCATTTATAATTATATCCCAGGCACTGATCAACCATCGACTCAAGTATAAAATGGATTCATACAAATCAGGACTGAGAAAACTACATGTGCTATTTTTTTCACAGTAATCGTAATTAAGCACGGAATTATGATCACTTGTCCATAAAATCCTATATTATGCTTTAAAGCATGGAACATTCTGCATGAATAATAAATGTCAATAAGCCTTAACTCAAATGGCATCTCCTTCTTCTATAAGAACATGGTGGAGGGTGAGGTTGTGAATTTGAGACCATTTGGTGTATACATAATTTACCAATAAATAAAATGTGCAGGAGTATAAATAGTAACTGGCATATAAGCTTTTGAGGTATCACAATTTTACACGTCATTATTTTTGTAAGGACCAGAGAAACTGGCAGCCCAAGCCCACTTCGAATAGTGGCTAGATCAATTCAACCGTGGCCCGAAACAATGAATTTGTAAGAAAGGGAAACAAACAACAAGAGAGAGGCTCTACCCGAGGATGTAAATAAGGAAGAAAAAGAAGATGTAATTAAATGGATGAGCTAATTTCTCAATACAAGCTGGCCCGAGGAGGCCACAATTATATAAGAAATGTTACTGTTCACTCTCTCTCTCAGTGTTCTTCTTGTTTTTTTTTCCTGTATCTTGATACTTGTGTCTGGATCCTTTTCTCTGTAAACCCTCTTTTTCTTATATACTCCTCCCTCCCTCACATCTCAACCTTCCATCTTTACCTAACAAATCTCCCCTCATGACACTTGTCTCTTTTTACATCTGAGAATGTGGTAGAAGGAATCTGCTTAGCTGTGACTTACACTATTCAGGTCACTTCCTTATCAATGCAACTGATAAAGCTGTTGCCCACCATTTAATGCGAAAGCAACAGGTTACTCTAAACTGGAAACTTCCCCTATGATCACTGATTCTCTTTCTTCAAATCCTTCTTCCCACTTAGAGCGCCTCAGAGCCCTTGACTCACCCCTTCCTCTCCTCGAGCGACCTTCCTCCTCAGGCCCATGGCATCCCCACTCCAATACTGCAACTCTTCAACTTCATCCTCGGTCCTCGGGCACCCACAATTTTAATATGTATATTTAATTGAATTTAAATTCTATCCTATATTTAAACTTTTCATTCAAATATTGACATATCATATTTTTTTTAAATGTTAGAATATATAGTTTCATATACAAACACAATCATAATAAATGTGTAATGCTAAAATATATGGTTCCATATTTAAACAAAATAATAATAAATACCTTTTAATAATTATCATAATTATCGAATTACATATTTAAACAAAATAACAACAAATACCTATTAATAATTATCATAATTATCAAATTACATTTTTTTTTTTAAATCATATTATGCTACTTTTCCGTGCATTGCACAAGTTACCAACTAGTAATAAAAATAACATGTTCAAGAAGCATAGACAGTAATTGTCACTTAAGAAAACCTAAAATGCATGTTCAGGTTCCTCTTTCAGTTTCCATTTGGATGCTGTCCTAAGGTACGTGAGCTGTTCCACATGAAAGTCAAGACCTAAATATTTTCAAGAAGGTGGCACATTGAAACAATTCTTTCAAATTGGGGTGTCAATAGAAAAAATTGATAGTACTTTTTTTTTCTTCTTTTTTTGGGGGGGGGATATTGTAAATGGGATGAATGTTAATCATCGCTATACACTCCAGTACAATAACTGGAAAGAAACAGAGAGTTGCATGGAATACCTTGGAATCTCTCGAAAGAGTCACCAAAAGAGAAGTTTTATGCCTGGAAGAGAGGTGGAAACAAGCATTGGTCAGTTCAGTTAGAAATAGCCACCCATGGGATAATAACAAAGATAATGATAACAAACAACTTAAATGTTCCAAACATTTTTTAAAAAGTCTATATGAGATACAGCTGATTCAGTGATTCTTTAATATTTAAAAATAACAGCTGTCGGCTGACTAAACATCACTGATGTCAATTAGTTATAACTGAAAGGACAGTGTGCTTGTGGGTTCCAAAACTCAGTGGATGAACATGTCACTTACCAATTAAAAAAGATCAGATATTACTCATTGGTCAAATTCTTACAGTACCCAAACCAGTTGCAAAAAAGAACAACAAGAGTTGATGAGTCTTCTATTTACAAGCGGATTACCAATTCTTTAAACATAAAACTAAGCAACTAGTGCTGATGAACTCTAGGTCAAATGGCACTTCCTCCCCTCAAAATAATGCGATGGAGGGTAAGATCATGAGTTTACAACTCACTAGGTGCGTTTATAACTTAAAAAAAAAAAAATTAAAATAGAGAGTGAGAAGTTGAGCAACTAGTATAATATTAGTGCAATCTTTTAAAACATAAAAGATAACTAGCGTCCAGTAAAAAAGTTGTTTTTATCTAGTCTTAGTGATTAAAGAATTATCATACCCCGCAACTGACATCAACTTTACAGGTTTCTCATGCCCATACAGAGTAGCCTTTAAAGCACTCTTGCCACGCTTGCCACTGGAGTTAAGGGACCAAAGGCGAACAGTACCATCTTCCCCTCCACTTGCCAGTACTTTGCCAATACCATCACCTAACAATTTATCTGACAAGGTAGTGACTGGCCCATTGTGACCCCTAAAACATCGTTGGCAAGAACCCTATAATGAAACCAAGATATCGAGGATCAAAAATAGGTAGAAACAAGATCCCAGAAGATAAACAATATCCTCCTGCCACCAATAATAACAACAATCACCATGAGACAAAGTAATGAAATAGAAATCAGAACTAATATTTGTTGCTCCAATTGGTTCACTGCAGTGAATGCAAGTATTGAAGATCAAGAACAGAGATCACAAATATCCACAAATTTCACTAATTCTTTGCTACAGGGTTTCAAATCAACATTAATTTATGAATTACCTTCCACCATAGACGAATGGTGTGGTCACAGCTTGAGGTGACCAACACATTTTCTTCACTTTGTGTTTCACTTCGAAATAGAGAAGTTTCATTAAGGGGAAACAACCTGCAATTAAATGATTATAAATAAAAGATTAAGCAACAATTCTTTTTATTTTATAATAATGGATAACCGTTTACAGATGGAAATTGGAACTATGCTAATAAGCTTCACATGATATGTTAAATTGATCTAAGGCTCATGTTCTGATGTGCGGTATAACAAATAAAAAGAATTATTTGAGACCACATCTATCTATAAACTAAATCCATTTCTAAATTTTGCACATTTCCAAAAAACATTTACAAGCAGAGAATTCTTGTTTGAAAATATGTAAAATGGAAGTCCAAGGGCGCAACCTATAATAAAAGACATGGAGCCAAATGGCTATTTAGCATAGTATATCAGCCTCACGAATAGTTATCTTTTTATAAAATTCATGGGAAGAAAATACTCTTGCAAAAAGGAGCCACTGATGAAAATATAAATTGCTAATACGATGCGACTTATAACCTTTCCTGTTATAGTTCTTCAAACATCCCAGTTAAGTCCATTTGTTTGTTTCTATACACATAGGAATCCATGTCCTACATTATCCTAGAAAATTATAAAGAAGATATTTGAACCCACCCAGTCCAGTTTTCAGCCTAACATGCTACTAATAACACAACTTGATTACAAGTTTTACAGTGGAATGTAAATGACCTCGTAACTAATAATGGCAGTGTGAATACATGCAAGTGGCCCTCACTAATGCTTGAGAAACTATTATATCACTGCATGTAACATCAACATCGGAACAAGGGAAAAGGCATGTAAAATTCTTACCTCATACAAGTTATTCTTGCGGAATGATCACTTAGCGTGAGGAGAGAACTATTCTCACATAAAAAGCAATTGATCTTTCTCATTTCAACCAATGAGCCCTAGTTTAACGCACACAGCAAAGTCAATGTCAGAATGAATTTGAAAGTTCAGAAATACTAAATTATTCCCCCCCCCCCCCCCCCCGGCGTTTTAGCAATAGTTATAAAAAGTGTCAAAACATTATAAAATCCTATCAACGACAAACAAAACCTCAACATCATGGAAAGATATCATAGAAGTTGTATTAAACCCCATGCATCATGGAAAGAAAGCATAATAAAGGGAGTACTCATTTCAATACCTGTGAAAAGACAAAATCATTTTTCTCCAATAATATTTGGTTGTAAGGTTTTGGAAATGTATAAATGTCAGCAACTAAGGGATCAATAAATTTGAACTGCTGCAATGCTGTACGCCTTGCCAAATATGCTTCCCTCACATCTAATGTTTGTGGGGAGCTCGAAGGTGCTTGTTGTGGCCAATGCTCCCTATCCAATTGAATGCCAGATATACAACAGACCCTTCAGTTAAAACTTAAAAGAAAGGGAAAGGAAAAACCTTTAAAAAAACAAAACAAATATATTACATACTAGAAGCCTTAAAATTTCACATGAATTTTTTTTTAAGAGAGATTTTAGTCACAGCTTATGTTAACGTTTGTTATTTTTAGTTAATAGTAACACATTTTAAATATAGGGTTTAATGTGAACACACTCCCCCCCACCCCCCCAAAAAAAAAGAAAAAAAGAAAAAAAAACTACATCAAAACAATATAATCTGTTCAAGTCTTTAATAAAGGGCAGTCAGTTAATGCAAGGAAACTGTAACCTCTTGCCATAGTGTGCAACCACGGCTTCTAAGACCCAACTTTTATTATTATTTTTGATGAAGTGGATCCTCATCAAGGCAGGGCCTTTGGAACCACTCCTAGGGAGTAAACCCAACTTTTCTTATACAGTATATTATATGCTTAAATTCAAGTTACATCTGGTGTGTTTTTCGGTTAACATTACACCACCTATTATCTTCTAATTGGAGAAATATGTCATCTAATCCCCTTTCAATTTATTTGTTTTTCCCATATCCACCATGCTCACCAAATATCAAGCCTATCAAAGATTAAGAATCATCTCATCTATGCCAAAGGCCTCTTGGCCTGGTGGCCCCTCCGGCTCTCCCCTAATAGGGTGAGCTCAAGCTCTGGTTCAACCCACCAACTCCCTCTATGGGGTGAGCAACTATAATAAACTTGAATGCAGAAAACTGTTTGCATGACAAAGATCAATATATTTCACTTTCACACAGGCAAATATTTGTTCTTTTTCACTTTGTCCAGCTTGAAGCAAGAAACACTCACTAATTGCAGTGAGTCACAAGAGTTACTCACAAAAGAACATTTTGATGAAAACAAACCATTTACAACAAAATCCACAACCTAAATTAGTTATCTGAGAAATGCCATTAAATATTTTCTCAAGTATCTAAAACTACAATTGACACACATTTCCTTTTTTTTAAATAAAAATAAAAGGTCACAATATGCTAGTAGTCCTAACAAACTTAAAGTGGTCACTTTTAATCACTAAAAAACTTTAAGCGATTGACTTCCCGGCTTGTTTTGATGGAGGGAAAGGAGAGCGGTAAGGTTTAATGAACCATGATTTGAAGTATTTTAAGGAGAGAGGGGGAGGGATTACACTTACACACCTATATTAAAAAAAAATTAATTGTCAATTTTGCCCTTACAATGTCAATTTATATATATATATATATATATATATATTTCTTTAAAATTAGCAAATGAGAATCATAATTGTCAATTTATATGACCATTCCCCTCCCTTCCTCTCTCTTCCATTTTCTTAATTTTTAAAGGCTTAACTACACTTTCCCCCTCTATCTATTGAGTCATTCACAATTTCCCCTTAAACTATAAAATGGCCTAATGCCCCCCCTTAACTATTTAAAATAAGCAAATAGGCCTTGGCGTCCACTTTGCGTTAAGACCCAACTGAATCTTTTGATTTCTATTAAATTCCATACCGAAATGACTAAAATGCCCTTGAGGGGAATTGAAAATGACCCAATAGTTAAGGGAGGAATTGCAAATGACCTAACAATTCTGAATCATTCCACCCAAAGAACCCATGAGATGCATTTTGCTTGTATTTATCACAACCGAAAAACCTTCTAAAATTTTCATCCGTGAATGCTTTTTTCAAAGGAACCCAAGACGGACAGTAACATTCTCATCCGTAACACACCCCCCCAAGCTATAGTCTATCGGGTCAATGGTATTTTAGTAACTTTGGTATGGAAGAATAAAGGAATCAAAAGATTCTGCTGTGTGTTAACAGCAAAGCAAACAATAGGAGGTATTTGCTTATTTTCACTAGTTATGGCCCTTATGGGGGAACATTGGTCGATTTTATAGTTTAGGGAAATTGTGAATAACCCAATAGCTAGAAGATAGGGGGAAAGTGTAATTTACCTATTTTTAAAACATCCCAAAAAGTGGGAATACTCCCCTCCCCACTCCTCTCCTTCCCACCTGTACCTTCTACCCTACTCTTTTTTCCAAATACACTATTAGACTAACAAACAAACTTAAAACTGATCGTCTTTGGTCCCTATGAAGTGATGACACGTCGATAAAAAATAAACTTTAAGGACCAACAGTGTATTTAAACTAAGGTTAATTATTGTTGCATACAGTCATACACACAGCATATGAAAATCGCGTTTTCAAAACACAATTTCAGTTTTTAATTGTAAAATCCTGTTTACAAAACGCAATTTCAACTAATGTGGCGCAATGTGTCTTAAGCGCGGTGTGTAACTATCACTACCCTTAAACTAAAAGTACATTACTTGAAATCGTGTTTTGAAAAAGCAATTTCAACTGACGTGGCGCAATGTATTCCGTACACTAACTATCACTACTCATAAACTAAAAAAGTAAATTAGAAATAGTATAAAGAGAAGAGAAGGAAAAGGGGGACCTGAACCAGCGGAGCCAAATGGAGTCGGAATAGGCGACGCGTTTGAAGTATTTGCAGGACATGGCTAAGTTTGAGAGGTCTTGGAGATTGTCGAGGTAGTTTGCACAGTAAGCCAACGAGTCCTCGTCCACATCAGTTATCTTCGTATTCGTCGTCGATTGCGATTGCGATCGCGATTGTGATTGTGATTGTGATGGCGATGAGTCCGCCATGTTGAATTACGCAATGTACAGAAAGCGAATTCGTTGGAAATGTATATATTCCGAAACCCTAGAAAATTGCAACTATAATAGGAAGAGAAAGATTTGTGACCGAGCATGTGTTATGTGTTTGTATAAGTAAATTATGCCACGGGATTTTGTGGATTGATTGCTGGTGATATCACACGACTTCTCTTTGCTTGTTTCCCGTGAAAATTAGGGATTTTTTTTTTTTTTTGAAGGTAAAAACTAAAAATTAGGAAAACTAGAAATAATCTTGACTCAAATTTCATACACCTTTTTGTTTAATAAACAAAAACAAAACGAAAGTTTTACGCTTGACTATAATTTTAAGTAGGTTGTAAACAGGACAAGGCGACAGCTTATAATTAGAGCACTCACACTAGTGGAAGCATATTGCTATATTGCTAAACTTTAGCTCTACGAACACAAAAATCTTGCTGCAACAGTGAAGCTAAATCTAAAAATTTTAGCTTCATTGCTACATTACACATCTATAAATAGATGTGCATTGTTCATGAGAGCTAAAAAAATATATATTATTTTATTCTACCGGTTGATTAAAATATTATCACTTGCTCAAATCGTGCCTCTCTCTCTCTCAGACTGTGCCTCTCCCTCAGACCGTGCCTCTCTCTCTCATTCACTCTCATCTCATCTCTGAAGCTCATCACTCCAATCTCTCAAAGCTCATCACTCTGGTCTCTCATCACTCCAGTCTCTCACTGACCCACCAGCCGCCATCCACCTCAAACCCACGCCGCCGATCGGAGTGCTTGCTCGCGGTTGTACTTGCTCGTGAATATTGGGTACCTGACTGGGAAACCCATGGAGCTCGCCGACCCACCCCTTCTGCTAACCTAGCTCGCCAACGTTGTGCTTGTTTGTGATTGGTGATTTTTTATTTTGTTTGTGATTAGTGATTTTGTTTGGTTTGGGTTGAGGAAGAAGATTGAAGATTTGGGTTTTTTTTTTTTGGCCTGCTGTGGACTGTTGGTGGTGGTAGTGGTTGTGGATGTGGTTGATGGTAGAGGTGCTTGTGGTTGGTGCTGTGGTTGTTTTTTGGGTAGTGAGATATATTATTTTATTGTAATGGTTATATTATTTTATTGTGTTGAAAACTAAAATAGATCAACTGTTGTAGCATGTGTATAGGTAAAATAGATAAAGTAACTTTTGATGGAGCTAAAAAGCTAAATTTTTAATTTCACTGTTGAGGATGCTCTTTTTAAAAACTTTTTTTTTTTAGATAGATATAAGTTAAAAACTTATTTATTTAAATTATTTGTTTAAAAACTTATTCATATAATAAAATCACAACTAAAATTTCATACTCTTTTAAAATTTATGATTTTAAACAAAAATGGGTGGTATATGTTATCATAAATTATAAATAATAATTTAATATCATATAAACTTATTTATAAGTTAAATAGAGTCTTTTATAAGTTAAATCGAGTCTCTGGTTCACGAGATTATTCTCAAACACATTATTATAATTGAGTTTAGCTTATTTAATAGTTAAGCCTAAACTTGAGCTTGAGCTTGATTTCTTTGCAAAACAAACATTTTTCCCGAGCTAAGCTCAAGTTGTTCATAAATTTATTTACAGCCCTAATTTTGACCCTTAAAAGTTTGAAGTTTTTTTTATCAAAGATTTTGCCAGTTGAGCTAACTGAAACCCACTCAATAAAACCTTAGAGTTAGTATTTTATGAAATAATTAAATATTGACACTAAAAATGCATATTTTGAATGAAAATGGACGGCAAAATCAATATTAAAATAGAATCAAACCTTAACGTGGAGTTAAAGATGGATGGAGTGCTTTTGCTTTCGAATAAAAGAAAAACGATGGATGGAGTGGAGGTTGTGAGGGTATTGAGGTGAGAATTGAGATAGAGAAATTTTTTTTATAGGTAAAAAAGATACAAAATACTTGGGCCCATTTGGTAAGAGATTTTTAATAACGTTGTTTAAGTGTTGTGAAAATATGTATGGGTGAAAAAGTATCGTAAAAATACATGTTGTGATGTTTAAACAACAAAAATTATTGTTTAAACAACGATACCAAACAAGCCCTTGATTATTGGATATAAATAAAACCCTCCTCTGGCTTGGTCTGATAGATTCATCTACGGTCTACCGTCTAATTCGACATTGTCTCAGCACTGAAATCATCCAATCATTCTTGACTAAACCATATCAGGCACAGCCCACAACTTTTCATTCCCATTCTAAATTGCAAAGCGCGTATGAAAATCTACATATAAGATGCCAATAGCAATAAGGGTTCCAGTTATCAGTACAAGAATTTCAAAATGGCCACGGTGTTATCAGTTATGGTCTATCCAGCAACATTGGTCTGCATGGAATATACCCGCAAGCTTGCCATGGAGTACACAACAGAATAGAGATATAGCATTGTCTTGCAAATCAGCAATTTGTCCATTTGCAGCATTTTGAAAACTTTGCGAACAGAATAAACAAAACATATCTCAATATGTTTTTCCTTTCATTTGTACACCTTTTATAAAGAGGAAAAACAATTACACTGATCTGGTGTCTGTCCCCAAAACAAAAACTCCCACATGACTACGGGCTATTAATTATGCATTAAACAAGTAAATCTGCTCAGCAATTTGAGTCATCAGTAATCAGAATAGTCATCTGAGCTATCAGTATAGTCATCTGAGCCATCAGTATCGCTATAAGATTGTGGATCCCAAAACCTCGAAGCATGCTCATTTTCAAATTTGACAACAGGACAAGTAGCATTTTTAAAGTCCCTAAAGAGGACAACGCCAATTCCCTCACCACCACAAGCAGTAACAATACGACATCCATTTACTGCAAGGGCAGTACACCCAGAGCCAGTAGTTGGTAAATCATCAGAACGGCAACTCAATGAATTTGTTTGTGTACCAGTGTCAGTCTCCCAAACATTAATGTTAAAATCCTTACGGCCTCCTGTAACTATTTTGTATGGATCTATGTGCAAGAATGACACCGAGCCTGTGTGTCCGCCCAACTCAACTATTGGTTCTGGTTTCGTCTCCTGGTTTCTTCTAATATCCCAAAGCAGTGCTCTGCAGCATTAAACACATGTTTAGCCAAATAATGTTAAATATAAAATTTAGCATATATAGTAGAATAACTTGAAATAATCCAGGGATCAAATAACTTGAAATATTCCAGGGATCAAAAAGAGGAAGAAAAATTAAAATTAAAAAAAAAAAAAAAATCCAGTGACAATGAGCTTACTGTCCCAGCATTTCCTTAGATGGTCCCCTTGTATAACTGAGTGAGTTGGGAACCACCAAAAATTCATTCAAACTGAATTCGGGTTTCATCTTACCTCCCACCAACACCAGTGCAGATCAAGGATTTTGAAGGCAACATCTCAAACGAGTGCAACTTTGGTTGATAATTTGCAGCAGTAAGAACTTTTCGCATTATCCTTAAATCGAATGCAATAACAGAGGAACCAGCAGCCACATAGAGCAGAGACTCATGGCACTTCACATTTACAGGTGACCCAGAAAGAGAGGCCTTTCCCACACAGCATGATGAATCAACAGAAGATGATTTAGTTGTATCCCAAACCTCACCTATCATAAACTCCATAATTGTTAAATGAAAAACCAATCTCAAGATTACAAGTTTCAAAAAAAAAAAAACAAACAGATTTGTATTAGAAAATCCAATTGAAAAAATGAGATGAAGTTCTTGATTCACAATTTTGGTCAGCAGCAGCCAGAACAATTGCTCATTATTTTTTTCCTTACTTATTTCCAAAAAGAAAACAAAGCTTAATACCCAGTTATGTTTGGCTGCATATATATCCCTGGCACTGATCAACCATCTACTCAAGTATAACAACTCATACAAATCAGGACAGAAAACTACAGCACTACTTTATTTCACAAAAATCATAATTAAGCCAAAAATTATGATCACTTGTCCATAAAATTCTATATTAGGCTTCAAAGCATGGAACATTTGCACGAATAATAAATGCCAATAAGCCCCAACTCAAATGGCATCTCCTCCTATAAGAATATGGTGGAGGTTGAGGTTGTGGATTCAAGACCATTTGGTGCATACATAATTTACCAATGATAAATAATCAAAACATACGCGGGAGTTTAAATGGTAATTGGCACATAACACTAGGTTCCTCTCCAATTTCCTCATGGATAGCTTCCTTTAAGGTTAAAAAATGGTCCAAATCAAACTAAAAAACTAAGAGCATGTTTAATTGCCTGTTTTAGAAATAGGTTTCATGATTTAAAGACAAAATGTGGTCGCCTCATTATAGAAAACTTGTTTGGCCAGTTATTTCCAAAAAGCATAACTTAAAAATGGTTACTCATTTTTACTGTGCAAACACCAAAAATTTTAAATATCTTTTGGCCATTTTCTCTCCTTGTTTTCTGTTCTCAAATTACTATACACACCATAATTTTTTTTTTTTTCATTCAGTCGTTCCTCTCTCTCCCTCTACGTCATCCACCGAGGGCAGGTAAAAACAATGGGGTGGGTTAGGGAGATCAAAAGGGTGGAGGGAGAGGTCAGAGTACTTGGATTGATGGAGGAGGGCGATGATGGGTTCGGCGGAAGCATTCTTACAGAGGAGGCTGCAGGACTTCCTCCACCTATGTTGTCGTCTGCCTTCTTCTTTGTCATTTACATACTCTTCCAAGCTATCCTTGCCACCATCTTCTTTATTGCTACTATGCAATAACCTATCGCAGTCATGTTCTCAGTCTGTATTTCCCCCAATCAATCACAATTTTTCTTTCCACTCCCTCCTTGATCTTTTGTGGAGGCTGCATTTACAGCGTTGACATCTTCTAGTGGTGGGATTTTTTTGCAATTGTTGGGGGGTTTGCTGATTTGAGATTGTTGGAGTTTTGGACGTTTGCTGTTGCAATTTTTCTTTCTGGATTAAAAAATATATATATATATAAATATAATAAATAAATAAAATTTCTTGAGGTGGTGGATTTTGCTGTTGTGATTGAGCTTCTGAACTGGTGGTGGTGGTTATGATTTTTTTTTTTTTTCCTTTTTTCATGGAAGAGAAGGATTGAGAGGAAAAAAAAATTAATAGAGAAATTTTCCAAACAAAGTTTTTTTTTTCTCACATTTAAAACCTATACAAAAAAGGTTTGGGAAAATATTTTCAAAACCTGTTTTTGCCCATTTTGAAACATATTTTTAAAATGGTGAACCAAAAAGACCCTAAATGATTTTCAACATGTGCAAGTACAAGTAATAATAAAATGTTCAAGTATGAATAGTAATTGTAACTATCAATTTGCTTGATTGACACGACAATTTGAGAGAATTGTAACAATACACCCCCTACCATCAAAAATTGAGAGTTATATTAAATGGAAATTGTGGTTTTTTAATGTGATCAATAAGGGCAATTTCATAATTACACCCAATTTTCATCCCATTTAACATCCAATTTAGACAATAGGGGGCACATTCAAACAATTGAAAGTTTAAGGGACATTGTAAATGCGGTGAAAGTTTAGGGTGAAAAAGTGTAATTTCTCACCCAAAAAAGAGGTTGGCTCACTACTCCAAAACTGAATCAATGTTGGAAACTTATGTATAAAAACTGGAGGGAAAAAGAAAAAGGTTACATAAAACCTATAGTTAAGGGTACCTCGGAATCTCTTGAAAGGGTCACCAAAAGAGAAGTTTTATGCCTGGAAGAAAGGTGGAAGCAAGCATTGGTCAGTTCAGTTAGAAGAAATAGCCACCTGCGGCATAATAACAAAGATAATGATAACAAACAATTTAAATGTTCCAAACATTTTTTAAAAGTTCTTTATGAGATACAGCTGATTCTGTGGTTCATTAAATTTTAAAATAAAACCCACTGGCTCTATATGTCACTCATGTCAATGAAATCTAAATCAAATGACACCTATCTCCCATATGTACAGAATGGGTGGTGCACTTGGGGGTTCCAAAACCCATTAGATGCATGTTTTACTTACCAATTAAAAAAAAACAGATATTACTCATTGGTCAAATAATTATATTACACAAACCGTCTGCAACAATGACAATAAGAGGTGATGATTCTTCTATCTACAACTGGATTCCCAATTCTTTAAGCATAAAACTAAGCAACTAGTCCTGATGAACTCTAAGACAAATGGCTTCCTCCCCTCATAATAATGAGATGGATGGTAATATCATGGGATTGAGTCTTTAAGACTCACTCAATGTGTGTATAACTTACAAAGAAAAATAAAATTAAAAGAGAGAGGGATAGAAAAAGAGAGAAACATAACAAGAAGCATAATATAAGAGCAAACTTTTAAATCCTCAAAGATAATTAGTGTCCATTAATAAATTTGTTTTATCTTAGTCTAAGTGAATGAAAAACTCACCCTGCAACAGACATCAACTTTACAGATGACTCATGCCCATACAGAGTAGCCTTTAAAGCACTCTGGCCACGCTTGCCAACAGATTTAAGGGACCAAAGGTGAACAGTACCATCTTCCCCTCCACTTGCCAATACTTTGCTATTGCCATGACCTAACAATTTATCTGACAAGGTAAAGACTGGCCCATCGTGACCCCTAAAACGTCGGTGGCAAGAACCCTACAATGAAACCAAGAGACTAATAGATATCTAGGGTCTAGAAAAGGTAGAAACACGAACCCAGAAAGCTGATAAACAATATCATCCTGCCACTGATAATAGCAACAATTACCATGAGACCAAGTATTAAATAGAACCAGAAATAATATTTGTTCCTCCAATTTTTCACAGTGAATGCAAGCATAGAAGATCAAGAACAGAGATCACAAATATCCACAAATTTCACTTATTGTTTGCTAAAGGGTTTCAAACCAACATTATTTCATGAAATACCTCCCACCATATACGAATGGAGCGGTCGCAGCTTGCGGTAACCAACACATTTTCTTCACTCTGTGTTTCACTTTGTGTTTCACTTTGAAATAAAGAAGTTTCATTAAGGGGAAACGACCTGCAAATTGAACGATTATAAGCAAAAGGTAAGAAGGTTAAGACAGTTTTTTTTTTTTTCAATTGGATAACCCTTCGCACGTGGAAATTGGAACTGTGCTAATAATTTTCATATAATACGTTAAATAGATCTAAGACTCACATTAGGATGTGACGTATAACAAAGAAAAGGCGCATCAGACATCATATGAGATGACACATCTTTATCTATGAACTAAATCAATTTCTAAATTTTGCACATTTCAGTAAGAAATTTATAAGCAATCAGTTTGAAAATATGTAAAATGGAAGTCCAAGGTTGCAACCTGTAGTAAAAGACAAGGAGCCCAATGTCTATTGAGCATAGTCTATCAGCCTCACGAGTAGTTATCTTTTTATAAAGCAATACATGGGAAGAGAATACTCATGCAAAAGGGAGCCACTGCCGAAAAAATAGATTGCTAATATGATGCCTCTTATAACCTTTCCTGTAATAGCTCTCAGATACATCCCAATTTAGTTCATTTTCTTGTTTCTATAAAGAGAAGGAATCCATGTCCCACATTATTCTAGGAAATTATTAATAAGTAATTTGTACCCTCCCAGTCCAGTTTGATTACAAGTTTGACAGTGAAATGTAGATAACCTCTTAACTAATAATGGCAGTGATGAACACATGCAAGTGGCCCTCAATAATGGTTAAGAAATTACGATATCACTGCATGTAACATCAACTTCAGAACAGGAGAAAAGGCATGTAAGATTCTCACCTCATACAAGTTATGCTTGCGGTACCCTCACTTAGTATAAGGGAATCATAACACATTCTTCTTAAAATGTTATCGATCTTTCTCATTTCAATCACTGGGCCCTAGTTAATGTGTACAGCAAAGTCAAAATCAGAATGAATGATACAGGACAATATCAACATGATAATAAAAGAACAAAAAATATGTAAGCCTAAGAATCAACACTTAGGGATTGCCTTGAATTGCACCAAGAAAGAAACTTAGGAATCAACACCTAAGCTGTTAGGAATTAGCACCCACCAATTTGGAAAATCTCCAATCTGAAATTTTATTCATCAAATGTCTCCTGTTACAATAAAACCCCACCTGAAACCTTTTTATAGAGCTTCTAGGAATAAAAAAATAATCCTATCTAAAAAGTAAAACTAATCTAGAAACTAATCCCGATCTAAAAGATAATCTCTACCTGAACTCAAAATAAAAGGAACAAGTAAAATCTTAAAATCTTAAATAATTTTATGAACATCTTATGAAAATCTGAAATAAAAATTCTTAACTAATCTTGGTTGTGCTCCCGGATCATACTCCCCTGGTTGGAGAAAACTCAACCTCAAGTTTGTGTTGAAGAATTAGGACTTTGGCATGTAACACTTGCTTCAATTCAGAAATCACCTTGGGGCGCACTAAGAATAGAAAAACCTTACATTCTGCCATTTTATACTCTTATGGAATCATAAAAGCAACATGTGGAATTGACATATAAACCTTTTTGACTTCATCAAGTGTAGATCTTCATGCACCATGTTGGATTCTTCAAGCATAGAGGGTTCTTGCTGTTTAGGCTCTATAGTAGACTCTTCTGGTTGCATGAACATTGAAACAACTTAAAATTGACATTTGTACTTCCTTGTCAAGACCAATCTCCTCTATTACCGATATCTCATTATCAATCTCATCTTCTCTGCAGGTAGCAGTAAGCTCATTGTGATTTACCATCCTTGGGACTCCGATTTAATCAAGTTGGGTCTTCATTTGCTTCGTCTAAACAGTCAAGTCTTGAACAGCTTTCTTTAGATATTCTAAATCTTGATGCATGGCAGATATAGTTCATGAGTAAGCGGAGTACAAGAAAATGTAAGAGCATTGATCTTATTTTGTGTGCAATTGGTTGTCAATTCCATTGCCTCATATTATCTCTAAAATCTTTTTTTTTATAAGTATATTATCTCTTCAATCTTGAAAATTGTTAGGAGAAGATCAGGGTAGATTCTCATAAAAATGTTGTTGGAAATATACAATACAAAGATCTTTCATTCTTTCCCAAGTAATTTGAGACCAGTGGCATCTAAAGTGAACCTTCATAATGGCTCCAATACTCCAAAGCTCTACAACAAAAAAAACTCTCATTTTGGCATACCAAACCTTTCACATATGATAAACCCAGTTTTACAAAGAATTGGTCCATCTTGAATAACCAATTTCCAAAACCAATTGTTGAATTCCATAGGTGGTTTGGAGATACCATGATGCTTGAAAAAAATAAGGTCTCACAAAATAAGTGGAACAAAAACCTGAGATGTTGTCTGGTTGATGTGCTCTAAACTGATAATTGTATGAAAGTCATCGGTTATACAAAGATCTTTCATTCTTTCCCAAGTAATTCGAGACTAGCGGCATCTAAAGTGAAGGTTCTTATAATGGTTCCAATACTCCAAAGCTCTACAAAAAACCCTCGTTTTGGACTACCAAACCTTTCTTTCACATATGATAAACCCAGTTTTACAAAGAATTGTTGTGGCTGAGCTTTTGAAGTCGACTAATGGAGTTTTCTTTTGGGACGTAAGTTTCTTTAGGTGTGTGCATACTCGGGAATTAGAGGCTATGTTGGGTTTCATGGATACCATTTATGGTTCTTCAGTAAGGGAATTTGGTGAGAATAAGATGTGTTGGAAACCTGATATAGACAAGAGGTTTATGGTTAAGGATTATTATAGTATTTTAGTGGGCTCTAATGACTACTGTTTTTCTTGGAAAAGTATTTGGAAGCAAAAGATTCATTCTCGAGTAGCTTTCTTTGTTTGGACAACCGCTTTAGGAAAATGCTTGACAATTGATAATTTACAAAAAAGGAAGTTTTGGATACTGGATTGGTGCTACATGTGCAAGTGTAATGGTGAATTGGTTGACCATCTCTTTCTGCATTGTCCAGTTGCTATGGATCTATGGTCTATGGTGTTGGGTTTATTTGGAGTAAGTTGGGCTATGCTGCAATCTATTGTGGGGCTTCTAGCTTGTTGGCTAGGCAAGTTTGGTCGTCATCGAAATGGTCATATTTGGTTAATTGTTCCCCATTGCTTAATGTGGTGCCTTTGGAGGTAGAGAAATAGTAGGTGTTTTGAAGAAAATGAGAGATCCATACCAGACCTTAAGTTATTTTTCTTTAAACTTTATTGGAATGGTTGACTGCTATGCGAAACCAATCATTCTTTTCTTTTCTTGATTTCCTTGATTCTTGTAATTTTTGTACTTGAATTATTGACCCTTTGTACACTCCCTGTGTACTAGGGTGTTCCTTTTTTGATATCAATAAAACTTATTACTTATCAAAAAAAAAAGTTTTACAAAGAATTGGTCGGTCTTGAATAACCAATTGTTGAAATCCATAGGTGGTTTGGAGATACCACGATGCTTGAAAAAAAAATAAAGTATCAGAAAATAAGTGGAACAAAACCTGAGTTGTTGTCTGGTTGATGTGCTCTAAACTGATGATTGTATGAAAGTCATGGGTTGGGTCCTACAGCCTGCTAATAGTTACTGTGCTTTTACAAGCTGGGTCCTAGTCTTTCAAAACTGGATCGGGTCAGACTTTGTTTTAAGAAATTCCAAGTTGTGGTCAAGTTTGAGACCTTCACAGGTACTTGGAGAAAAGAGGGAGAATGGCATCAGTGAGGCTGACAGCAGTCACGTGCAAAGAGGTCTGGAAGTTACAGCGGCGAACATGACTGGCCTTAGCAGTGCATCTCGGCAACAGAAGTTGGCAGCAACGAGGTGGCTTGTGTCTCAATTTCACTGGGTCTGGGGTTTGTTTGGCCCGGTTGTGATCTGAGGTCCTGGGGTCCCTGAGAGTCGACAGCAGCTGGGATTATGGGTTGCGGGTGCTTTATGTATGACTTGAAGGTTGTGTTCCCGATGATGAGGGATATTTTTGTGGCATTCAAACGGCTGATTTGAGGTTTTTTATTTATAATGGATGGATCAGTTTGCTTTGATTCCAAGTTAATGCAAAGACAATATCAATAGGTAAATAAAAGAACAAAAAATAAATATAAGATAACCCAAAAAATCAGCAGTTAGGGGTTGCCGAGAGTCAGCACCAAGTAGGAAACTTAAGAACCAACACCTAAACTGTTAGGAATCAGCATCCAACATTTTGGAAAATCTCCAATCTGAAAATTTATTCATCAAACGTCTCCCATTACAATAAAACCACAAAAAAAGCCTTTTTATAGAGCTTATAGGAATAAGAGATAATCCTATCTAAAATTTGTAACTAATCAAGAATTTAAAATCAACAAGTGAAATCTTAAAATCTAAAATAATCCAACAAAAATCTGAAATAAAAATTCTAACATGATCTTGGTTGTGCTGCCACATCAATGAATGCGAAAGAAAGTTCAGAAATACTAAATTCTTCACCCTCTTTTTCTTTCCTTTCCCCCTCAAGCAATACTTATAAAAGTGTCAAATCGTTATAAATCCTATCACCAACAAAAAAATAACCTCAAAATACACATCATGAGACTTGTGCTCAAAGATTTCATAGAAGTTTTATTAAATCCAATGCATCATGGAAAGAAAACATAACAAATGGAGTACTCATTTCAATACCTGCGAAAAGGTTAGGGTATTTTTCTCCAATAATATATGGTTGCAAGGTTTATAAATTGCTAACATGTCATCAACAAAAGGATCAAAGAACTTGAATTTCTGCAATGCCGTGCGCCTCGCCAAATATGCTTCCCTCACTTCTAACGGTTGTGAGGAGTTAGAAGGTACTTGTTGTGGCCAATGTTCCCTATCCAATTGAATGACAAATATACAACAAACATTTCAGTTATGTGAATATTTGTTAGATTAGTTAATTGTAACTCATTGGAGACATGAATTGAAACAATTAAAAAAATCACAATTTTAAATATAAAATTTAATTTCAAAACCACCCCAAACTATATGGAAATTATACGATTTATTCAAGTTAATGTTCCCTATCCAATTGAATGTCAAGTGTGCAACAGACCCTTTAGTTAAAAAATTTTAATAATAGATATCTTTTATTAATATCTATTATTAAAAAAGACTACTTTATGCAAATATATACACACACACGCACAAAAGAAATAAAAACTATATACAAGAAAAAAGCGAATCTACAAATAGCGAGAGAAAATCACTAGATTTGAGTCTCGAAACTCAAGACCAATCAAATAAGGTGCCGACAAAGGAGACGAGCAACTGATTGTTATAACTCTCCAAACCAGATTACTTACATTTCATTCATTTTCATTTCTTTATTTAAAGACATCCAAACGAAATTACTTCATTGTATTTCATTCCTTTATGAAATCTCAAACAATGCGTAAGAATCAACAATGTATTTAGGAACGATAATAACAAATTATCCAAACTAAAAATGGTGTAATATGGAATTTGGCCTTAAAAAAAAAAAAAAACAGTAACATAGAACCTGAACCAGCGGAGCCAAATGGAGTTGGAATAGGCGACGCGTTTGAGGTATTTGCAGGACATGGCTAAGTTGGAGAGGTCTTGGAGGTTGTCGAGGTAGTTTGCACAGTGAGCCAACGAGTCCACGTCCAACTCCGTTATCTTCATCATCGTCGATTGCGATTGCAATTGCGATCGTGTTCGTCGTGATCGCGGTGGCGATGAGTCCGCCATGTTCGAAGAAACCCTAGAAATTGCAATTACAATTTACACGGGGATTTGGAGAAATAGAGAGAGATTTGTGAGTGAGTGAGTGATTGAGTGATTGATGTTTTTGTTTCTATAAATATTGTGTGAATATTTAAGGCGCGAAAATTCACGCGGGTACGAGTTTTGTTTTTTGAGTGACAAACGCCGTACAACCAGTTCAAATTTGATTAATTGATTCATTTTCATTTTTCAATTACCTCCTATTTAAATGTGAATGTGTGATATTTTAAAATCAAATATATATCATGTGTCGTGAGAAGTTGAGGCTTCAATTAGAATGAATCATTTTATTTCAAACTAAGATCGAGTTTGAATTTTTCAAAAGCTTAATTCATTATTCTTTTTTCAAATAAGTTTAAGTTACGAGGTACTCGATTTAATTATTTTTTTCTCATATATAATAAACAACACAATTAAATTTTGTTACTCTTTACACATGTATGCTAATAACTACTAATAAATAAATTATATTGTTTGAGTTATAATTAAATATAATGGTTTTTGTTTCTAAGCTTATCAAATTTTTTAGTTACCAACCTCATATTATTAAATCTTATACATAATTTTTATCATGGGATGGATTGTTTATATTTTATAGCGTTAATAAATTACAAATAATAAATTTATTTTACAAGAATTACAAATAATAATTTGATAGCCTGTAAATTTATTCACAAGTAGACTCAATCCAATATAAAAATTTAACTGTGTTGTTTATTATGTATGGGAAAAGAATAATTAAAGAATAATTTAAGTATGAAGTATATTTTCATACATGTGTACTTATAAATATAAAATATTATATATTCTTAAATTCAGCATCATACTCACAAGTTTGTTTACAAATATGTTATTATATTTGAGATATTGACTCTTTTTTGTTGAGGCAAAATTTGGGTTGGCTCATTTGTTAAACAAATGAAACAAGTTTTTTCTTAAGTTAAGCTTGTGTTGTTCCTAAATAGATTGGTTCATTCACCCCCTTACTTACTAATGAAGTTACTGATTTCTCTTTGCTTTTTTCCCATGAAAATTAGGAAATATAAAAGAATGATGCTATGGATATTACAACAACAAAATGTTGTTAATATTCACCCATCATATTCATTATCGCATTAGTTATCTTGTATAATAAAATTTATATAATCTCTAACTTCTTCCAAAATAAAAGATAATACCCAAATTTCACACTCAAGAACAAAATTTGTTTGTTTAATAAATAAAGTTATAAACTTCAAGTGATTGACTTAATGGTTCCCAAGACCTTATAATATTCATGAGATACCAAGATTGAGACTTCTTAGAACTAGAAGTTCTCAGCCTTGGCAGTTAGTTCTCTCTCTAACTTCCTATGCTGTAGTAGTCAATTTCCTTCCAAATTTTGTGAAGATGAATGTTTTTTCTTGTAGATTTTAGTACGTTTATTAGTGTCGGGATTGCTTTAGTGGAGTTTGTTCAATGGTTTAGTACATTATGGATGATCTTGCTTCACGTTGGAAAAAACTCTCCTTGTCTAATAAGGAGGGGAAGAAATTGGCATTAGCAAAAAATAAGAAAGGTGTGGAGTATGTTCTTGCTGCAAAGTTTCTTACAAAAAGGAGTGTTAGTATGGATGTAGTGGCAAAAATATTTAGACCTTTATGGCGTACGAGCAATGATTTCTGTATTCAAGATGTGGGTGATAATCATTTACTATTTACTTTTGAACTCGAATCTGATTTAGAAAAGGTCTTAATGGGGGAGCCTTGGTATTTTGATAGACATTTGGTTGTTCTGCAAAGATATGATGGGATATCGCCTATGGAAAAAGTGGACTTCTCGAAGTCGTCGTTCTGGGTTCAAATCCATAATCTTCCACTTAGTTGGTTGACACCTGATGTTGCTATGGAAATTGGTGACTCTTTGGGGGAGGTTAATAAATCTGTTGATATGTCAGACATGGTTAGTGGGAATTTTATAAGAATTTGGGTGATCATAGATATAACACAACCTCTGTGTCGTGGCAGGATAATTTCGTTGGGAGTTAATGATGACAGATTTATCTCCTTTAAGTATGAGAGGCTTCCCAATATCTGTTACTGGTGTGGAATAGTTTCTCATGATGATAAAGACTGTTCTCTCTAGTAGAGAAGTAAGGGATCCTTGAAAGTTGATGATCAACAATATGATCAGTGGATTCATGCTGCACAAATTAATCCATCTAGGAAATCTGTTATGGATGTCAAAGGCTTCGGAGATAAAGTTACTCAACGAAACTTGGGTGCTTTAAGTCTAACAAGTACTCCAGTTGTGCATGAAGGGATTGTTTCTATGCAGCCAGTGTCTAGGAGTGTTGCAGGGATGGGAACAAGTGGCTCCACTGATTTTATGAAGGTCATGGAACTGTCTCCGAAGGGAGTTGGTCTATTGAGTGAGCGGTTGGAGATTTTGGGGGAATGGTTTCAGCATGGTAATCCAGTTATGGTGGAAGCTAAAAACAAGGATGCGGCTCTTATGGAATTTGGGAAAAAACTACCAGATATTGATAAAGCTATAAATGTGGATTATGTGTCATCAAATTTAATAAGTGGGAAGGAGTGTGTTCCAGATGTTAGTGGGAATTTGAGTGCATTAAGGACTCTTGTGTCTTATGCAAAAAAAGGACTTAAGTGATAAGTTGGCTTCAAAAAATATTGGGGATAAGATTGGCATCACGTGTAAGTCTTCTTTGGAAGCTTTATCTAATCAGGTTTCACATGCTGCAAAGAATTGTGTCAAACACTCTAAAAACACAATTGACTTGTTGGAGCAAGGGCGGAAAGAGTTGGTTTCTAACACGAAAGTGGCATTTGATGGAAGCTTTGAACCGGGTTGGGTTGCTAGTGATATAGCACAAGAAGTTAAGGGTAAAGGCCAATTTAAAGATCAAATGGGAGTTCTATTTACTGGGGTTAAGTTGGAGAGAGATAAAAAGGGTGGTGCTAAAAAAGGAATGTGGACTAGATTAAGTAGTAGGGCTGGTGTGAAAAATGTGAAAACTGATAGTATAAACAGTTCAGGTACAAAAAGAAGATCTTTTGGAAAACATGAGGCTATGGATGAGGATATTGAGAAGGAGAAGAAAATTAAGTTGGATGTAGAGACAAATGAGCTAAGTGATATTTTGGCTTCAAAATTGGGATCGGCAGAGGCTATTGAATAACCCCGTTGGGTCCAATGAGTCTTCTAAGTTGGAACTGTCAGGGGCTTGAGAACCAACAAACAGTAAATGCCTTGAAAAAGATTATCAAGGTACAAGTTCCCAACATTGTCTCCTTAATGGAGACAAAATCTAATAAAGGTTGGATGGAATATGTTCGTGACCAATGTGAGTTTAAGCATGGATTGATTGTGCCTAGTGATGGATCTAGTGGTGGCCTAGCTTTAATTTGGAGGAAGGAGGTGACAGTTCACATTCAAAATTACTCATTGTCCCACATTGATGCGTTCGTTGATAGGGGTGTTGATGGGTGGTGGCATCTTACAGGTTTTTATGGTAACCCAGAAACATCTAAGAGATCTGAATCATGGTCTTTACTTAAATCTCTTAGTAATTATTCACAGTTACCTTGGCTTGCTATAGGTGATTTTAATGAGTTGGTTGGTTTGTCTGAAAAGGAAGGTGGTGCTTCTAGACCAGCAAGCCAGATGGAATGGTTTAAGGAGGTAATTGATGTGTATGGGCTTAAAGATATTGGCTTCATTGGTCCACGGTTTACTTGGTTATATCAAAAATTTGATGGAACACAGATACATGAGAGGTTGGATCGTGCATTGGCTACAAGTGATTGGATGGGTTTCCTATAGCTAAACTTTATTGAAGAGGAGAAAATAGGTTAACGGATCCAATGAAAAGTTAATGGACGGGCCCATCATATGCAAGACCTAGTGGGGACGGATTCATCATAAACATCCTTAACCTAAACGGATTTGTTGGCGACGTGTCAGACAGAATCCCTATATGGAAGTATTTGTGGTACACTCCACAGAATCCTTGGGTAAATCGAGTCCTAGCGCAATTGGGGTTCTAGAAGCAGCGTGCATTTATGGAGATCTTTTCTATAAGGAAAAGACTTGTCCATCACGTTTGGGATTTTCTAAAGAAGACTCCTACAAGGAAAGGACTTCGATTCCACGGAAAAGAGGTCAACTTTCGACTACTATAAAAAACCAAAGGCCCTCACAAATCAAGGTACGCATAATTTACCCTCTCTAGCACTATAGAGTTGTGAGAACGTTTTTTACTTAACCTTCGGAGGGTATTTGGCCGACACCACACTAGTGCTCTCTGTTAGGTTTCCTTCTTTGTATTGTGCAGGTTCACGTCAAGCGTGTAGATATCGTGTGGCTCACTGGTGAATTTCTCGGCATCATCAGTTGGCGTCGTCTGTGGGAAACTTAGTTAAGATCCATAAGCCATACTATTGTTTCCTGGACTAAAGGGTTGCATGGTACTTGCTCGATGGCAACCACTAATGACGTTCAAGGAGAGGAACCACCCATGACTGCCCTCGAGAGACAAGTTCGAACTCTCGCTGCCGTCGTGGAACGTCTCACCAAACAAAACCACGACTTGGAAGAACAGCTACGCTAGAAGAATGCAACACCGAATGACCAACAAGAAGATCAAGAAGGGACCAGCGCTCCAAGAAAAAACCAGGAGAAACCTAAAGGCAGCCACGCCCCAAGCAAACCAGAGAGGCAGAACTTGAGCATGCCATCCCTCACAGATGCAACTCCACCACATATTGTCATAAAGATGCAGGCGATGAGGGAACAAATGGAGGTTATGATGAACGCGCTCAAGGGGCGAGTTTCCAGTGATCTTGACGATTTAGTCAACCGCACCGACTCGCCTTTCACTGCGGCCGTGAACTCTTTCCCCCTACCCCATAAATTTCGCATGTCGCATATAAACAGCTATGACGGCGTGAAGGATCCTCTGGACCATCTAGAAACCTTCAAGACCCTAATGCACCTTCAGGGGATAGCAAACGAGATCATGTGCAGGGTCTTCCCCACAACACTCAAAGGCCCGCAAGGGTATGGTTCAGCCGACTGACGCCAAACTCCATCAGCACCTTCAAGGAGCTGAGCGCTTAGTTCACTATGCACTTCATTGGAGGGCACAGGTATAAGAAGCCCACAGTCTGCCTGATGAGTATTAAGCAACGGGAGGACGAGACGCTGAGGACCTACATAACACGCTTTAATAAGGAAGCGCTCTCAATAGACGAAGCCGACGACAAAATACTGGTAACGGCTTTCACGAACAGGTTACAGAAGGGCAAATTTCTATTCTCTTTATACAAGAACAACCTTAAGTCCATGTTAGAAATACTCTACAGGGCAACCAAGTACATGAACGCTGAAGACGCGTTACAGGCCCGAGAGGAAAAACCCAAGGAAAGGGACCGGCAGGAAGAAGAACGACAGGACCAAAGGTCGAAGAGGCCAAGAACGGGAGACCGAAGGGATGAGCGGCGCTCTAAGCCACCAGGGGGGAGGTTCACGAGCTTTACCCCGTTAACTGCCCCAATAGAACAAGTCCTAATGCAAATCAAGGACGAGGGAGCTCTAACCTTCCCCGGAAAACTGAAAGGAGATCCCAGCAAAAGATCAAGAGACAAATACTGCCGTTTCCACCGCGATCACGGTCACGACACAGCAGATTGCTATGACTTAAAGTAACAGATAGAGGCCCTTATTAGACAAGGGAAATTACAAAAGTTCGTCAGAAAAGAGAGGATGGATCCGCCACCTCAAGAGCAGCAGCCCCGAAGGGATAATAAGCGTCCTAGACCCCCAATCGGAGACATAAGGATGATTGTAGGGGGAACATCGACAACCAGGTCGTCCAAGAAGGCCCGAAAGACTTACCTCTGAATGGTTCAGAACATCCAGCTGACAGGCTCAGTACCAAAGATAGCTCAGAAGGATAGCCCAATCGTCGGGTTCTCAGAGGAAGATGCACGACGACTTCACCATCCGCATGACGACGCGTTGGTTGTCACCCTACGAGTGGAAGAATATAACTTGCACCAAGTGTTGGTCGACAATGGCAGCTCAGCGGACATCCTATTTTACCCTGCGTTCCAGCAAATGATGATTGATAGGGAACGACTGATACCAACGAATGCCCTGCTGATGGGATTTGGAGGAACGAGAGTATTCCCATTGGGTGCGGTCACACTTTTGGTGACGGTAGGCGATTATCCTCAGCAGATCACTCGGGATGTGACATTCCTCATAGTTGACTGCTCATCAGCGTACAACGCTATCCTTGGACGGCCTACCCTTAACGCCTGGAAGGCAGCAACCTTAACGTACCACCTGATGATTAAGTTCCCCACGGAGTATGGGGTCGGGGAGTTACGAGGAAATCAGGTGGCCGCCCGCGAGTGCTACATAGCCATGCTGGAGATGGATGACCACCAGCAAACCATGTGCATAGAAGAGCAGCGGGTCGCAGCAGAACCAGCAGAGGAGCTAAAAAAAGTAACCCTAGACGAGTCAAAACCCGGACGGATGACTAGAATGGGGACATTGGCCAGTCAACCCACACGGCAGGCCCTAACAGCATTCCTAAGGGATAATCAGGATGTTTTCGCCTAGAGCCACGAGGACATGCCCGGTATTAATCGCTCAGTCATAGTTCACAGGTTGAATGTGAACCCCACGTTCTCGCCCGTAAGACAGAAAAAGCGAGTATTCGCTTAAGAGCGGGACAAAGCAATAGCCGAAGAGGTCAGGAAGCTACTCGAGGCGGACTTCATTCGGGAGGTATATTACCCCGACTGGTTAGCAAACATGGTGATGGTCAAAAAAGCTAACGGGAAATGGCGAATGTGTGTCGACTTCACGGACCTCAATAGGGCATGCCCGAAGGACAGTTACCCATTACTTCAGATTGATACACTGGTAGACTCAACGGCAAGACACCAACTCTTGAGCTTCATGGATGCCTTCTCCGGCTACAATCAAATCAAGATGGACGAGGCTGATCAGGAAAAGACCTCCTTTGTCACCAGTCAGGGGCTTTTCTGCTACAAGGTGATGCCGTTTGGGCTCAAGAATGTGGGAGCAATGTACCAGAGACTAATGAACAAAATGTTCGAGCACCAGATTGGGAGGAACGTACAAGTATATGTCGACGACATGCTTGTAAAGAGCCTTCTGGAACATGACCACCTGAAAGACCTACAGGAGACCTTCGACACTCTCCGGTCGTATAATATGAAGTTAAATCCAAACAAGTGCGTATTCGGGGTAACGGCAGGAAAGTTCTTGGGGTTCATGGTTTCCCATAGAGGTATAGAAGTTAATCCGGAGAAGGTTCGGGCCATCATGGAGTTAGAACCGCCAAAAACAATCAAGAATGTGCAAAGATTGAACGGTAAAATTGCAGCCCTGAATAGGTTCGTCTCAAAGGCGACGGACAAATGTCTTCCATTTTTCCATACATTAAGAAAGTCGTTCGTGTGGACAGACGAATGCCAGAAAGTATTTGAGGACTTGAAGAAGTACCTATCATCCCCACCGTTGCTTAGCCCATCGAAGCCTGGGGAAGTACTCTACCTCTATTTGGCAGTTTCGGAAGCGACAGTCAGTGCGGCCCTAATAAGGGAGGAGGATGGATCACAGAAACCCGTCTACTTTATAAGTAGGGCGTTTCGAGGAGCGGAAGAGAGGTATCCTCAAATGGAGAAGTTGGCCTTCGCACTAGTAACTGCGGCAAGAAAGCTCAAGCCATACTTCCAGGCGCACACAATAGTAGTCCTGACGGACCAACCCCTAAAGAAAGCCATGAGTAGCCCGGAGACGGCTGGACGAATGGCGTTGTGGACAGTGGAACTGAGTGAATTTGATATACAGTACTGCCCACAAACTGCAATAAAGGGGCAAGCCGTCGCTGACTTCATTGCAGAATTTTCTAGATCAGAAGTCGTGGGGGCAGAAATAAGCGCACAGTGGAGCATCTACACGGATGGATCCTCCAACAGGCATGTAGGAGGTGCCGGTGTGGTGATCCATACCCCTGACGGAGATAAAATCGAATGCATGATTCAACTGGACTTCCCAACGACCAACAACGAAGCTGAGTATGAAGCATTGGTGGCAGGACTAGACCTCGTGAAGGCCGCAGGTGCTGAATCCATGATCGTACATTGCGATTCTCAGGTAATAACAAGTCAAATCAATGGCATCTACGAATGCAAAAATGAAAGGATGAAGAAGTACTTGGAAAAAGTCAAGAATCGAATCGGCAACCTCGAAGTCAGATTCGTTCAAATCCCAAGGGAGGAGAACGATTGTGCCGACCGTCTGGCAAAGGCAGCCTCTGCTGAACTTATGCTAGTCCCCGATCAGGTATTATCGTTTGTCCAAGTTTCCTCAATTATTGATGACGGAACAAAAGTGCAGGAGGTGAATTCTGAGAACAATTGGACTACGCCATTAATAGCCTACCAGAAGACGGGCACACTACCAGACGGAAAAGACGCAGCCAGGAAACTGAAAGTCCAAGCCTCACGATTTGTGCTGATCAATAATATCTTATACAAAATGGGATTCTCACGACCGTACCTGAGGTGTTTGGGTCACGAGGAAGCAGACTACGTAATGAGAGAAGTCCATGAGGGTATTTGTGGAAACCATTCAGGAGCACGATCCTTAGTGCACAAATTGATCCAAGCAGGGTACTATTGGCCTACAATGCAAAAGGACGCGCAAGCTTACGTCAAGACTTGCGACAAATGTCAGAGGTTCAGTAATCTGATCAGGCAACCAACCGAGGAACTGACACCCATGACGGCCCCTTGGCTTTTTGTCCAATGAGGAATAGACATTATGGGCCCCTTCCCGACAGCGGTAAGGCAACTAAAATTTCTGGTAGTTGGTATCAACTACTTCACCAAGTGGGTGGAAGCAGAGGCCCTAGCCACTATCACGGAGAAAAACATTCGAAACTTTGTTTGGAGGAATATTATCTGCAGGTACGGGATACCAAGAGTGCTTGTCTCCGACAATGGAAAACAGTTCGACAACAGCGCATTTAGGGACTTCTGTTCAGAGCTAGGTATCAAGAATCATTACTCTTCGCCCGCGCACCCACAGGCCAACGGACAAGTCGAGGTCACGAACCAGTCCTTGCTCAAGATAATCAAGACTCGGCTCGAGGGGCCAAAAGGCATCTGGCCTGACGAACTACCAAGCGTCTTGTGGGCATATCGTACTACAGTAAGAAAACCTACTGGAGAAACGCCGTTTCGGCTAGCATATGGAAGTGATGCTGTCATCCCAGCGGAAGTAGGGCTTACGAGCTATTGGGTGGATAACTACAACGAGGATAAGAATGAAGAGGCCTTGCGGCTTCAACTAGACTTGGTGGACGAAGTCCGGGCTACAACAGAGCAGAGGTTGGCGCGATACCAGAACCTCATGGCAAAATACTATAACTCCAACGTCAGACATAAAGACTTTCAGATCGGAGATCTTGTGCTACGGAAGGTAATGGGAGCTGCTAGAGATCCTGCGTAAGGAAAGCTTGGCCCCAACTGGGAAGGACCATACAGAATCTCATCATGGCAAAGGAGAGGGACCTACCACCTCGAAACTCTGGACGGACAGAAGCTGCAACACCCATGAAACACGGAACACCTACGAAGATACTACCATTAGAGACGACATGAAGAGCATCAACTCTCCCCCGGTTTCCAATTTATTTCTGAGTTTTTATTAGTTTTTACTTCGAACAATCTTTTCTGTTATTTAGTTTTACTTCGAACAATTATTTCTACAAGTGCCTTTTTAAGCCCAAGGGGGCAGGTACCTTTTTTTTCTGCATGGTTTCTTTCAATAAGAAAAAATATTCAGACACTACTGTATTCTCTCCTACTTAATTTACCTAGTCCGATATTTGACTGGCATAAACATAGTCCACAAGATGGACGGATCATCCCAAGAGGATGAAAAATCCTAAGTCCCATAGAAGACGGATAAGGTCCACAAGATGGACAAGAGGATAAAAAGTCCCAAGTCCCATAGAGGACGGATAAAACTTAGTCCACAAGATGGACGGATCATCCCAAGAGGATGAAAAATCCTAAGTCCCATAGAGGACGGATAAGGTCCACAAGATTGACAAGAGGATGAAAATCCCAAGTCCCATAGAGGACGGATAAAACTTAGTCCACAAGATGGACGGATCATCCCAAGAGGATGAAAAATCCCAAGTCCCATAGAGGATGAATAAAACTTAGTCCACAAGATGGACGGATCATCCTAAGAGGATGAAAAATCCTAAGTCCCATAGAGGGCGGATAAGGTCCAAAAGATGGACGGACCAAACCAAGAGGGGAAAAAATCCCAAGTCACATAGAGAAATTAAATTTAGTCAACAAGATGGACGGATTATCCCATGAGGGTGAAAAATCACAAGTCCCATAATAGACAGGTAAAACTTCGTTCCCAAGCAGGACGGACCATCACAAGTTGACAAATATTGCTAAGTCCCATGAAGGACGGGTAAAAACCTGAGAGTAAGACGGACTACCCCAATTGAATGAATATTATTCCATTATAGACGGATATAGTCTAAATACAAAAATAAAAAGATCCTCTCGACGGATTGAAAGGGTCCGTCCAAAAGCAGAATGGCATAAATGGTGCCCAAAATACTGGACGGGCCAATTGCAGTAAGATAATACTAAAATCATCAACAAAATGAAATTTATGTCCAACTGGACGGCCACAATCATAATTCATAAATAGACGGATTCAAATTTTTAAATGAAGAGGATGGACTACGCCCCATGAAAGAAAATGTTAAACAAATTGATATTACAGGACAGTGTTCTCAAAATATCTTTACATAAAAAAATTAAAAAAAAAACAAAAAAAAAAAAAAAAACAAAACAACAACAAAGCAGTTTCAATCTGCAGCTGGAACTTCTTTTTCCTCTTAACGGACCTCCACATCCGTTGGATCATTCTCAACGATGGTCCTATCTACCTGGGCCCCGTTGACTAGCACCTCGTCACCAAACAGCTCGTCGGTATCATCAAATCTGGCAGGCTGAATGGATGTTTGCTCGGGAACGTTAATATTGACGGAGGATAGGTCGAGATCTGGATACAAATTTTTCACCTGACGAAGAGCATTGTCGAAACCGTCGTTGTAGGAAGACCCGAGCTCTAGTAGAAGGGCGTCGGAGTCGCGATACTCACGCACCGCATCTTCCTTTGCCTGACAGATCTCTTTCTCTTTGTCTTCCAGTACCTTTGACATCTCCTCCATCCTCTTAAAGTACTCGTCCCTTGCTTCTTCAGCCATTTTTAGCTTCTTTTCTTGGATGACCTTCCAAGCCCTCAGCTGTGTTAGCTCATCATCCGTCACCTTGGCTTTCTCCCGAAGACGGTCCAAAGTTGTCTCATGACTCAGGCACCGTCCCATCAGCCCCTTCATCATGAGTATGGCCTGAAAATAGAAAAGAAGTTAGCCACCTACTGAAGTAAAAGATAGAAGCATAGTAGACGGATCGATTACCTGAGCAATACTGAATAGTCCCATCTCCCTCATCGCTTCAGTGGAGTGGTTGCCCAAGTCTTCATAGTCATCAGAAGAAATGACGGACGACAGCTTCTCCAGAGCGTATTTGGGATCCTCGCGAAGAAGGACGGACGCTTTCTCTTGCTGGGAGGACGGGCCCTTCATAAAGCCTTTCCCGACCCCGTGCTTCACGCGAGTGACAGTTTTGGCACCGCCAGCCATGAGACCTAGGGCGGGCTCCAAAGGAACCTTGGGCTTCTTTGGAGGACGGTCCCCTCTGGATGGCACATTCCTTTTCAATTGAAGGCTTGAACCCGTTCCCTTGGGTCTGCCTCAACGGATTCTTTTTTCTTGGCAGCGTTTGCCCTGATTAAAGCCCTCCTCTTAGCGTCATCCATTTCTATAAAAATAGACAGAGTGAGTTAAAAAGGAAAGAATGGTAGACAGATGAAATTGCTGGAATTCAAGTAACGGGCTTACGTTGACGGACTCGGGCGTCGTACTTCCTAGCTGCCGGTAAAGATTCGGGTCCGTCACAATACCAGTAAATGGTATCAAGAGTGACCAGCTTGGCCCAGGTCCTCTCCTCCGTCGTGGACTTCTTAAAAATCTTTTCCAAAAAACTGAATTCTTCAAGCTCTATCTGTGGACGCCGTCGGACTATAAAAAAAAAAAAAAAAAAAAAAAAGGAGAAGACGAACGTCAGATGCTTATGAAGTTCAAATAAATAAAGTAAAATAAGTCACTTAAAACTTTCATATGCTGTGTGACGGGATGTACCAGACTCGTCTATTATGCCCCAAGTCTTGTCGACGGGCATGTGATCCGTCTCCCCTGGACGGCACATCCAACCGTCTCCTTCTAGAAAGAAGTAACGGCTCTTCCAGTCCCTGTTTGAATCTGGAGTTTCATAAATGATCTTCAGGACGGGGCTCTTAGGGACAAAACTATACATTCCCCTTGATTTGTCTATCTCGTCGGGACGGTAGCAATGAAGGAACTCCCGTACCGTCAGCCTACGTTTACCATTCGACATAGCTCCGTACAGAACCTCCATAGCAATGAAAACTCGCCAGGCATTTGGGGATATTTGGCTGACGGACAATCCCAAATACTTGAGAAGTTCACGGTGCAAGGAGCTCAGGGGGAATCTAAGGCCTGCCTTGAGCACCTGCTCGTATATTCCAATGCCGTCTACCCCCTGGTAGTAGCATTTTTCTGACTTATAGGGTAGACGGATGGGAATATGGTCAGGGATTTGGTAGTTGTCCCTAATAGTATTGAAGTGTGGCTCCTTGATGGTGGACGTGAAGACATTTACCGTCCACTCTGGTAGCATGACGAACTGCCTAAGTCCATCAGCACCCACGACGAATCTAATTCCTTGTTCTTCTTCAACGGGTCCTTCAACTATCTCTACAATCTTCGTATCCTCATTTGTTGAGGACGGAGAAGATGCAGACGGACTCCTATCCTCGCTCAAATCGTCTTGGTCTTTGTGACCTGACGGATATACCTCTTCGTAGTCCGCCTCGTCACAGACAACAGACTGATTACTCGACGCACTAGACATTGCCTACAGGTAACAATAAAACCTAAGACTATGACGGGTGTTGGAACATATGACAGGGAAAAGAAAGGTTAGTTTTGCATAATAAAGTAAGCTTAAATAAGGAATGAAATACAGACGGAAAGAAGTGACTTACCAGTTTAAAAAGTGGATGGATAAAAGCGTTTACAACGGTTGCAGTGATTGGACGGGCTAGTCTCTGACAGATGTGACGGTCTCGCTCTGACAATGTGCTTCTTCCTAAAGTAGAAAAATGAGAGGAGAAGGAGGCGATATTTATAAGAGGGAGTGCACGGAAGCCGAAGCGACGTTTCGATCTAAGATAAAATCCAGTAGAAGGACGACACGTAACAAGGGATAATAAATGTACTTCTGACAACCTGTCCGGATCCAAGCACGACTCAGGGAGTTTGAACCCGTCATCCCAAATTTTGAACCATCAACACACTGTTTGAATCGTCACCCCACGCGTCCGTTTGCTCATTGATGACGGACCTATGGGGTGAGGGGGCAACTGAAGAGGAGAAAATAGGTTAACGAATCCAATGAAAAGTTAATGGACGGGCCCATCATGTGCAAGACCTAGTGGGGACGGATTCATCATAAACAGCCTCAACCTAAACGGATTTGTTGGCGACGTATCAGACAGAATCCCTATATGGAAGTATTTGTGGTACACTCCACAGAATCCTTGGGTAAATCGAGTCCTAGCGCAATTGGGGTTCTAAAAGCAGCGTGCATTTATGGAGATCTTTTCTATAAGGAAAAGACTTGTCCATCACGTTTAGGATTTTCTAAAGAAGACTCCTACAAGGAAAGGACTTCGATTCCACGGAAAAGAGGTCAACTTTCGACTACTATAAAAACCCAAAGGCTCTCACAAATTAAGGTACGCATAATTTACCCTCTCTAGCACTCTAGAGTTGTGAGAACGTTTCTGACTTAACCTTCGGAGGGTATTTGGCCGACACCACACCGGTGCTCTCTGTTAGGTTTCCTTCTTTGTATTGTGCAGGTTCACGTCGAGCGTGTAGATATCGTGTGGCTCACTAGTGAATTTCTCAGCATCATCATTTATCATCTATCTTCTTCAGCTTCTGATCACTGCCCACTGGCTTTGCATTTTGTTAGAAGACAAAAGAAAAGGAGATATCATAGGCCATTTAAATTTGAGTCAATGTGGTTGAAAAATGCAAAATGTGAAGAGGTTGTTCAAAAAGCTTGGGATGTACGATTGATGATAGATTTGGCTTTTCCATTAACAAAATGTTTCGAATCTTGCTGTGATAGTCTAGATGAATGGAATAAGAATGACTTTGGGCATGTGGGGAAAGAGGTTGCACAGTTGCAGAAAGCTCTAGAGTGGTTAGAGTTACAACCAACGTCTCTTTCAATTATTGCTGAAATGCAAAAAAAAAAGAGTTGAGTTGAATTGTTGGTTGGAAAAGGATGATGCCATGTGGTTACAGAGATCTAGAATCAATTGGTTTCAAGAGGGAGATAGAAATACAAGGTATTTTCACTCTAAAGCTTCTGCTAGATTTCTAAACAATTTTATAGAAGGCATGGAGGATTCGGGTGGTATTTGGCAGGAGGATATTGGCATTGTAGAGGGTATAATTGTTGATTATAACTCTGACTTATTTACATCTTCAAACCCAACGAATTTTACTGAATTAATTGATGTCGTGGAGCCAAAAGTTTCTAATGCTATGAACCAAATGCTTCTTAGGGACTTTCAAGAATCTGAAGTAAAGACAGCTTTAAAACAGATGTACCCACTGAAAGCTCTTAGTCCAGATGGTATGCCCCCTCTCTTCTTTCAATATTTTTGGCCTTTAATTGGAAATGTTGTTTCAAAAATAGTACTTGATTTTCTTAATTTTGAAATTGTACCTCCCAACTTTAATGAAACTCATATTGTTTTAATCCCTAAAATTAAAGAGCCAAAAAAAGTTACTGATTATCGTCCCATTAGTTTGTGCATTGTTTTTTACAAACTAGCCTCAAAGGCGATTGCTAATAGATTGAAGAAGATTTTACCTTCTATTATCAGTGACAATCAAAGTGCCTTTGTGCATGGAAGATTGATTACTGACAATGTTTTAGTGGCTTTTGAGACTATGCACCATATCAATTAAAAAAAGGGGGGGGGGGGGGGAGGGAGAGATGACACTTAAATTGGATATGAGTAAAGCCTATGATAGGGTAGACTGGGGTTGCCTTGATAAAAGTATGGAGAAATTGGGGTTTGAGGGCAGTTGGAGAAAGTTATTGTTGACATGTATCTCTACAGTTACTTACTCTGTTCGGATAAATGGAAAACCACATGGACATATTGTCCCTTCAAGGGGATTACGTCAAGGGGATCCCTTATCCCTATATCTTTTTCTTTTATATGCTGAGGCTCTTTCTGCTTTAATCAAGAAAGGGGCATGTGATGGTATGATGGAGGGTATTTCTGTTTGTAGGGGCGAACCTAAATTGTTTCTTATTTTTTGCAAATGATACCCTTATTTTTTGTAGAGCATCTTTGGAAGAATGCGACTCTCTACAAAGAATTATATAGGTTTACAAGAGAGCTTCGGGCCAACAATTAAATAGAGCTAGGACTTCTCTTTTCTTTAGCTCTAATACTGATCCATCAGTTCAGGAGGAAATTAAACAAAGATTTGGTGCTCAAGTTATCAGGCAACATGAGAAATATCTTGGTCTCCCTTCATTGGTAGGAAGAAAAAAGCGAAATACTTTCAATGACATTAAGGAGAAACTTGCAAAGAAACTAGCTGGATGGCAGGAAAAATTGCTTTCAAAGGCAGGTAAGGAAGTTTTGATTAAGGCGGTAGCATAGGCAATCCCAACTTATACTATGAGTTATTTCAAACTCCCTGATACCCTCTGTGAGGAATTGACGAGTATGGTTCATAATTTTTGGTGGGGTCAAAAACAGGATAAGAAGAAAATGGCTTGGATGAGCTGGGATAAACTTTGCACGCCTAAGGCATGTGGGGGTATGGGTTTTTAGCAGTTGAAACCTTTCAATTTGGCGTTGTTAGCTAAGCAAGGTTGGAGATTGCAAATGGGACAAAATTCTTTTGTACATCATGTCTTTAAAGCAAAATATTTCCCTGACTGTAATTTTGTGCAAGCTTCACTTGGCAATAATCCGTCATATGTGTGGAGAAGTCTTATGGCAGCCCAAAAGATTATGCAGCAAGGTCTAAGATGGCAGATAGGTAATGGCTTAAATGTTCAAGTGTGGAAGGATAAATGGTTGCCAAATTCATCTACCTATAAAGTTGTTTCTCCAAGGTTGGATTCCTCATTGGCACTCCGTGTTTTTGATTTAATTGACTCAGATAATAGGTGTTGGAAGGTAGATTTTGTTGTGCAGATAGCACCCCAGGACTCAAATTAATAACAGTAAATAAGCGAAAATTAAATAATAAGCACACACAAAGAACACAAGAATTTACGTGGTTCGGCAAACTGCCTACCTCCATAGAGACGACGGAGAAATTTCACTATAAAATTAGGGAGATACAATAGTGTACAATAACACTCTCAAGAAACCCAAATCCCAATTATACCCTAGCACTCTCTCACAGAAACAATAAGAATAGAAGCTGGCTGCCTCTCTTTTCTCTATTTTTCTCTCATGCGGCTGCTCACTAGGTTAATTGAAATTCTCTAATTCCACGGCTGCTTCTTCATCTCATAACCTAAAATATATATATATATATATATATATGTCAAAGTCGGCAGAAGAGGTTTCCTATTAGAAATAGGATTCGGTCAACTTGGGCTTGTGGCAATTCAAGCCACACGCAAGCCCACTTCAACAGATTTATTGCAGCAATTGTTCTTGTCGTTTGAAGTGGAGGAAATAAGGAGCATTCCACTTAGTAATACTCTTCCCCCTGATAAACTAGTCTAGACAAGGACCTCTAATGGACTGTTTACTGTTCATAGTGCATATAAAATGGCTATGGAGCTTTCTTGTAGTTCAGTTATTGCATTTTTTTCAGATGATAGCAAGCTGCGTTGTTTTTGGAAGACAATGTGGCGTTTACCTGCTCTTCATAAAGTAGGACATTTCTTTTGGTGTGCTTGCCATGATATACTTCCAACAAAAGTGAATCTGAGGCAACGAAAGGTACTATCAGAAGATCTTTGTGAGGAATGTATGCTAGAATTAGAAACTTCAGGCCATTTATTTTGGTCATGTCCGAGAGCTAAAAGAATTTGGGGCTGTTTTAGGATTTTTAAACCTAATTATGAAGGTCAGTTCAATAGTTTCATGGAGTTAGTATGGAAGATGACGACGACTGATCATTGCGATGAAGGTGTCATGGCTTTGGTGGGGACGATTGCTTGGAGGTTGTGGGGTAATCAAAATGAAATTTGTAATGGAGGAAAGAGGATTGGTGAGTGGGAGTTGCTTCGTGAAGCCTCATTATGGTTGCTGGAATATCAAGAAGCTACTGTCGATGTACCAAAGCAAACTGATTCCTTGGTACAATGCTGGCGTCCTCCCTCAAGGCAATTGTATAAAGTGAATGTGGATGGAGCTGTTTTTAAAGCACAAAGAGAATCAAGGGTGGGAGTATAATTCATGATGTTAATGGTCTGGTTGTGGCTGCATTGAGCAAGAAATTTCATGCTCCTTTGGAGGTGGAAGCCAAAGCATTTGAATCTGGTTTGCAATTTGTCAAAGATGTGGGATTATAGGAGTTCATTTTGGAATGTGATTCTCTGAATGTTGTTCGTGCTCTTGAAGGCCTATCTCCTCCTTTAGTTTCGGTGATGCCTATAATTTATGGGATTCAAAGTTCACTTTGTTAGGAAAATATTGTTTTCTCATGTATATAGACAGGGAAATAAACCTGCCAATCTCTTAGCAAAACATGCTATCACTATTGTTGATTATTTTGTTTGAATGGAAGAGAATCCTTATTTCTTGGACAAGCTCTTCATCAGGATGTAATGTTTTCTTCGGTTTAATGAAAGTTTTCTAGTTTCCTATCCAAAAAAAAAAAAGATCGAAAATTCTTGCCCCATCTTAAGGTCACTACCAAGAGATTCCTCATTGTAATAACTTAAGGTGTGTATTATACGGAATGTGAGATAGTAAAAGTGGAATTGCATACACCTAAGTGAATAGTCTAGACACCCTCGTTGGTAAAAAAAAGAAAAAAAAAAAAGAAAACCATTTATTGGACAAAACCTAGGTACAATTCTTTACTTTGATAATTGCTTTTAAGTGGGGGAAAAATCATTTATGCTTTATTGGGACAATTAAATGATGTAATTAGTTAAAAGTGAAATTCTAAAAAATTCAATGAAAAGCCATAATTTTATGTAACCACCAACCTATTATTTTTATTATAATGAAAAATAATATAAAAAATCCGATTTCTCCTCACATCCAAAATATATTTGACCAATTTGATACAATGACTTTCCCTCTACGTAACAAATACAAAAGCTATTATTTTCAACACACAATCTCGAAAACGGTGCAGGAGGCTTCTCTCTGCTACTCATTGGAGGATGACACGGGGAGGAGATTTACAGAAGATTATGCTTAAACAAATCACAAATAGTTATTTCTAGATGTTGAAATTCGACTAAAATATGAAGACAACACTGTCATGGACTCGGGATTTCTGGTTCTGAGCTACACATTCAGAAATCCACATCAGGTTCCTTATCTCCTGCTCCCTCAACCTCATGTACGCAAAGAAAACAGCATAATGGAACTGCAGATCAGAAAGGAGGACAATATAATATCGTGAGTAAATGAGCTACGGCCATGAATAGTCAACGAGAATTTGAAGACAGCAGGTGTTTGTAACAACAAAGGAACGTAGATATATAGTCAGGAATGCTTATCTTCTAAATCCCATAATTAACTACTACTAATGGAACAAGTAAGGGGGATAAGGCCTGCTCAATTACTGAGACACAAACCTGTTGTTCAAATGCTAAGCAAAGCCTTTTCACCTCCTCTTCATAGAATGCCTTGTCTAGCATCTGGCTTTCTCCATAGGACATTTTAGCAAAGATAGACTGATAAGGAGGATATTTCTCCATAACACCACGGACCTACAATGACAACCAAACTGAGGACTTAGGTCACAAACTCCGTTACAATTAAGAATCTGAAGCACAAATGAGTACAGGACCCCAAAAAATATGCAATCACGTACTCTAGGTTTAGAAGAAATCCCGCCCAAATACAGAACAGGACAACTAGACGAAAGTTCAAAGCTACTAAATCTTTTTTAATCTTTTCCTAAAAAAAGTGGAGTCTGATTCCAAGGGAAATGACAGACACAGAAGCTCACAAGCATTCCCGACCATCACATAGGTATCTTCTTAGAAGATACCAAAACTCAAGAAACCAGAAGACCAGAGATAAGCATTAACACGGTAATGGATTATGATAATCATTCTAGACACAAAAAGGCTAAACTTCCCTATTGACCAACTTAAAGATCTTTTGCTACTAATACCACAACCTAACTACCCAGAAGTAAATAAATCTTGCATGTCTGTAATCATTTAATTAAAAGGCAGAACTCCATCAACCAAAAAAAGGGCCCCCAACATTTTCTAAATCCAATACTAAAACTCATTTCCAAATCTCCTGAATGAGACTCATAGCACACCTACTCCAAGGGCTAAGAAATTACATACCTGGTCAATGTCTTCACAAACAGCAAGTTCCTCATGGCCATATGGGTAACTGTTGAACACAAGCAGCCCATGTCAGATCCAACTGAATGTTCACTGTTAAAACTAAAGCATATCAAGATTGAGCAAAGAGCTTACAGTAAACCAAAGTTAGAGTACAACTTCCGACGATCATCTCGGGTAAGCTCAGTTCCAATGCTGCATGAAGTGAACCAAATCAATGCTTAAAAAAAGAAGCACATGTAATTGAAAATTGGAAAGATTCACATGAATAACAATAAAAAGCAAAGAAGAAAGCTTGTTAACACCAACAGCACCTATTTATGGTAATATTGACAGCTCTTCTGTCAGCCTCAAAGGAAAGGAGGTCAGACATGATCTCTGCTGTGGCACCCCCAAGTTTCTGTCCAGAATATCAGATTAAATTTCAAAGACATAGAATATGCTAAAAAAGTTTCCAAAATCTGTAATATATATTTTTGCACACATATATTTATCAATCGAAGCTCACCTGGCAAAACCTGTAAAAATCCTCAAGGTATGCCTTGTAAAGAGTGTTCCTCATTATTTCAATGTTCATGTCATCCAAGTCCTACAGGACAGGGAATCAAAAGGGAATGTAATCAAGAGTTTCCTACCAGAATCACATGCAAAATAGCCAAACAAATTGATCATTCTATAATAGTGATGCTAATGCTTTTGCTGCCAAAACTAGCTCATTTACTAAGATTAATGAAATAAAGAGTAAAGACAATAAAAGGTTTTCTGCAATTCTTCCAAGAACTTAAAAAGATGTGACATTCGTGTCTCCACGACAATGGCAATGGTTATCATCTCTAGTTCATTGCCCTTGTATCACACCCTTTCTTTAATCTCTCTCTTTTTCTTTCTTTTTTTAAGTAATATTACACCCTCCTTTAACTACTGCAATATCAAATGTGCATTCGACAGAATTAGGACTGTTTAAAGAAAACGGATTTAGTGATTAATTTAATAGACTGTGCAGCCCCACAAAGATGAAGATAGCCAATGTAAAAGAATGACCACAAAATGCCCATAGAAATTTTAGAAAAAAGGAATGTAAGAGGTGAGTAGAGCATGTTTTACTGGTCCACACCTCTGATGTAATACACTCCGAGAAGTATGGAGCAAGTGGTGTATCAACAAGAACCAGCCTATAAAGCTCCCGCATATTCTGAGCAACTGCCAGGGTAGCAATGCTGAGGAGAAAATATAAAATTAAGAAAATATTTTATAAGCTGTCAAAAAACCAACAGAAAGCAGTATTTAGCATTGAAATTACCTATCAAACATGCCCAATGGGTGGCATTTTTCCAATAGTTCATGAACATCTCTCTCATGCAAGGTTCCAGTAACAATCAGGACAACATTGTCTATCATGTGACCGTATCTGTAAGAAGCAGGAGATATAATATGAAATAAAATTTGAACAAGTACAATTTCTAATTCCTTTAGTAGTTGTAATCATAATAGGTTCAATTTCTCTTTTGTTAGTCATTGTTTAAAATAATAAGGTGGTGATTTCATAGTTCATCTCCAAACTGCTCAGAACAGTTTTCCCACAAGTAGTTGGATGGTCAATTAGTTCAAAAAAATTTGAAAACAAAACTGATGTTATCAAGCTGATGAAGTCCACATACGTAATGTACTCTAAGAAGGTTGACAAGGGCTCTGTCGCTTGGCATAGCATGTGCTTATACTCATCAACCAATTTAAGAGTGCATTTCTCAACAATTGTAGTTGTATGCAATGGGGAAGGTTCTGCAAGAAAGTTATGAAAATCAACAATTAGTGACTTTTAATCAAATAAAAGACACTTTTTTTAAAAAATGTACAGCTTATGTATGTGCTTAAAAACAGAAATCCAATTTATCCACTCATAAAGAAAGCAGATAGATTTAACAGCAGACAAAAGGAAATATAACACTCAAGTTCATGGGAACAGACAAATGGGACTACCAGATCCAGCAGTTGAACGATCCAACAAACTCATCACCATCATCTGCACCATATTAAATTGATTCCTTTTTTTCTTTTTATCAGTCATATTAATTTAATCTTATTCTGTTAAATGCTTTAGTAGGCAAAGCATGACAATAGGTGTCAGAAATTTTTAATGAGTAACCATTTCATTCGTAAAACGCAAAAAAGGGGTGACCCTAGTACACCAGAAGTGTGCAAATTACATGCCAAAAAAATAAAAAAAACCAATTTTAATATCCAAAATTCTGTCTATTAATTAATTCTATAAAATTTGACGAAGCAGGAAACTTGGCAGTATGCTCCCACTGATGCAAAGTCCATAATAGTAGATATTTCATCTTTGCTACCAAAATCTCGTTCCCTATAATTCCCTCACGGCCTCAATCAATGATAACCTATTTTCCCCATTTCTAGACCTTGCAAGATAAGAAAGATACAACCAAGCCCCAGTACCTTTCATACTCAACATCCAAAATTCTACTTCCTACCGTACTCCAAAGTCATCCAATTTTATATTATTAACTTTGAACAGGTAGCAAGCTTTCTAATTTCACAAAGCATACACCAGATACACGAACAAAATAAACTACAAATTCACTTTCAAATGAGTATCCATAATCTTCTCTCTCGCATTAGTCAAACTATAGCCTCAATCATATCCTGTCCAACTCTACCCATATCATCTTCTTCGAACTGCATCATATTTATACTGAAACAAACAATCGTTCCATAATTATCCAGAACATTCCACCAAAACCACGTCCCAATATTATTAAAACATGATCAGACACGCTCTTTAACTGTTAGAATAATAGTTAAATGAAAAAAATTCACCACTTTCTATCAGCTACAACTTTTAGGGCTGGTGATATTTATCGTGGTATAGGACCAAGTAGCCCTAAGTATCCTAAGTTTGAACACCCCGTCTCCATTATACCTTCCATTTAAAATTTAAAATCCCATGTGCTAGGCCTCAAGTGGACAAGTGTCAAGAGCCTTGTAACTCAACTTACACCTCTTGGTGTTTCTAACGAAAACGTCAAGGGTTCAAAATTCAAATCCCCCCTACCCCCAGTGTGGACAAGTGTCAAGAGCCTTGTAACTCAACTTACACCTCTTGGTGTTTCTAACGAAAACGTCAAGGGTTCAAAATTCAAATCCCCCCTACCCCCAGTGTAACTATTGAATTTATCAACCCCAAAAAAAAAAAAAAAAAAAAAAAAATTGATTAAATTCACTCTTCCAATCTGCTTAAACTTTTAGAACAAGTGGTAATTTATCATAGTATCAGAGTAGGCAGTCCTAAGTTTGAACCTTTGTCTCTAATCTCTACTTTACCTCTCATGTAAAAATTAAAATTCCACATGTTGGGCCTCAGAATAGTGCTAGAATAATAGTTAAATGATTAAACTCACCATTTCCTATCAAGTTAAGCTTCTGGGACATATTGTAATTAGTCATTAACTAATCTATGCCCAAAAAATCCCATCTTGATCTCTAATCATTAACTATCTAATGTTCATACCCTAATAAATCAACATCACTAATTCACTAAAAATATAAACAATAAGTGACTTTTTAAGTTCAACTAAGTAGTATTTTACATTAATCAAACAAAGACATGATATATAACAATGCTAAATTCAAATCAGAGACATTAACAATCAGAAGCGTAATTTTCTCAAAAAAGAAAAAAGAAAAAGACCCAAATTGAAAGAAAACGCACCGTTTTGGAGGTAAGGGCCGTACTCGGTGGCGGAGAGGTGCATCTTGATGTCATCGAGGTTTTCGCACTGGCACAAGTTGTTGTAATCAGCGGCGGTGAGAAGCCCAGCTCTGTGTCCCCTCACGATCGCTTCCAAGTACCCTCCATCTACGTTGAAGGTTAAGGCTTCGAATCCGTACATTTTCTTCTTCTTATTCTTCTTTCTCGGCGATCGATCAGAGAGAAACAGATCTGAACGAGAGAAATGCGAAGTTTCTCTGAATGAGGAGGGGATTTTCTTTTTGTTGGGTTTTGGATTTTTGCTGTATTCAGAATATCAGATCGAGGACACGAGGAAGGAGAGTCGATCTGGATTGCCATTATGTGGTTGGGAAATTACTATATTGCCCTCCCGTTTTACGTTAATGACTGCCAGGTTTTCTGAGGATGGGGATGAGGGGGTCGAACTTGGATTCTGTTGTTGAGATGGGCTGTACCATTGGGCTAGATTATAAAATTTGCTTTTGGGGTTCAAGCAAGCCCCAGATGGAGAAGATTGGTGGGTTTTTTTTTTTTTTTTTTTTTTTTTTTTTGCAAAAATTCAAAACTGACCCTCTAATTTTTAACATTTTTCATTTCAGTCCTCTAACTTTCAATTTTGTCATTTTAGTTCTCTAACTTTCAATTATTGTTAATTCGGTATTCTGTTAACCTTCTGTTAATTGTCTCTGTTAAATGAGCAAAATGATGCCGTTTTGGCTCCTTTTTTTTTTTTTTTTTTTTAAATCGTAATTAAAAGAAATTAAAAATACTGTTATTAAATATTTTGAAAAAAACATTTAGGAGAACGACATCATTCCCCTTACCTTAAATCAAAACACAAATTGTGTAAATTTTCTCATAGCCGTAAACTGCGGATTTTTGGGGAAGAAGGGACAGGAGATGTCTGGGTCAACAGTAGTGATGAGGTGAGACCGAGATTGAGAGAGAGAGAAACCAAGATTTGAGAGAGAGAGAGCACCCATGAAAACAAATAGAAACCGAGATACAATCCCTCTAGTCTGAGAAAACAAAACCAAAACACGATGACTCACTATCCCTAACTGAGAAAATTGGGGGAAAAAGAGAGGTTAGGGTCGGCAGGGGAGAATGAGTTTGAGAGAGAGACTGAGATTGAGGCTGAGATTGAGGCTGAGTTTGAGAGAGAGAGAGAGAGACCGAGATTGAGGCCGATTTGAGAGTTTGAGAGAGACCAATTTGGAGGCAACATGTATTCAATCATTGTTCTTATTAGCTTCTAACTAAATATTTGTTTTGTTTTCATATTTGAAAGATCAAACAACAAGTATATATTTATATTCCAATGTAGCAATTTATACTTCAATTGTGAGCCTCTTCATGTATCAATTCTCTTAATGAACTTGGAATGTACCAATTCTAGACTTTTTAATATTATTATTATCATTTTTTGTTTAGTGGGTGGGAATAGAGTAAAAATGGTTAGTGTCAAATATGTGTTCATTGAACTATACCTTTTTCATATTTTGAGCTCTGTTCTTGCTTTATGAAACGTCAACCTTCTTTCTTCAATCTTTATGTGGCACACGCATGTTAGTGAGCAAACAGGAAATGTATTAGTCAATTTGAGCATGTTGGTAAACTGGAGCCTAGACAAATGTTTTTAAAAAATTGAATCCACTACCAACACAAATGTTTTTCAAAAAACCCACCTCAACCAAAAGTTTGAAAATTTTTAATATAAAAAAGCCAAGTGCCCATGATTATTTAGTTTCATTAAATGTAATACTTCTTTGCTTAACTAGTAGCTAATACTTCCCTGTACCAAGTCATATAAACAATGTGACAAACAACATCTTGGTACAATGTCTAGCAGTCAATCATACAATGGTTATAGTAGTGAGGTACGAGAGTGTAGATGCAAACTTCCAGCAATTGTGACCACATCAAGGACTAATAAGAATCCAGGAATAATGTTTTGGAGATGTCCAAATTATAAGGCAAGTAGTTTGTATCCAATTTGTAATGGTTTTTTATGTGTTTTGAGTAAATATGTTAACCATAATTGTAATTTGCAGAGGGAACACAAATATGATTACTTTGAATGGCTTGATATTGAATTATGTGACAAATGGCAAGATATTATGAATGGATTAGTAAGAAAAATTTTGAAGGCATCCCAAGAAAGTCAACATTTGGAAGGAATGAACAAGATGTAGGATTCCATTATTGAAAATATGGAAAAGACAATCAAAGGACTGGGAGAAGAAAACAATGCAGAAAAAAGACATGACAAAGACGCAACAACGGAAGAAAACTACTATATGGTGCTATATATGCATTGTGTGCATATTTTTTTTATTTCAGTCTTCATACTTGGTGCAGACATGCAAATTAGGTCTGACAAAAGATTGTACTTGCCATAATTTTATAATCTTGTTATGAAGAAATGTTTATGGACATGTGATGGTGTAATGTGACTTCTTGGTATATAATGCAATGTTAGTTCTTTTAAAAGAAAGATTTTGTACAGCAAGGACCACATTTATTGTATAATTATTGCAGTGTTCAATTAATAAAGATGAAGAGATTATTTTTCTGACTTTTGCATAAGCTCTTTCATAAGATGAAGGGATTTTGGTAATATATCTGTACAATATATCTGTCCTATTAGTAATCATCTTTGGCTGAATAATTGGCAGCAATAAACCATAGGAAATCAGCACAAACCATATTTCAATTAATAAGATTTCAGTCCAATTTGCTTTTCAACAAGTCAACTAGTCACATGTGTCCCAAATATTTTAGTGGAAATATGAACAATAACCTGCCTATTAATTGACTTTAACATCACAAAATAAATACACTGCTCAACTTTGTTCAAAAATTAAATTGCCTTAATAGTTTGGCATCACAAAATAAAGGCAAACCAAAAGCATGAAATTTCAATTCTTATACATAACTTGTCTTGCCTTTTGACTTTAACATCACAAACTAAATTCAATATTAGTCTACTTCCTTCCAAAATTAGATTGCCTTAATAGTTTGGCAATAACATCACAAAATAAAAGCCGTGTTAAGAGTTTGGCATCACAAAATAAAAGCAAACCAAGGGCATGAAATTTCAACTCTTATATATAACCTGCCTTGCCTTTTGACTTTAACATCACAAACTAAATTCAATATTAGTCTACTTCCTTCAAAATTTAGATTGCCTTAATAGTTTGGCAATGACATCATAAAATAAAAGCCATGTTAAGAGTTTGACATCACATAATAAAAGCAAACCAAAAGCATGAAATTTCGACTCCTATACATAACCTACCTTGCCTTTTGACTTTAACATCACAAAATAAATTCAACATTAGTCTACTTCCTTCAAAAACTAAATTGTCTTAATAGTTTGGTAATAACATCACAAAATAATAGTCGTGTGACAATGCTTGGCCAATTACATAATAAACTACATGCCTAAGTTCTGAAGTACTGTCGCTAGAATTAACTAAGTTCTGCTGCTTTGTTGACTATTAAAATTTATGCAACTTTGTTTACTACCATCAACTCCTGCTCTAGATCTCTTCGAGTTCCCCTCAATGTTGGCAGTCTGAATGTGAAAAGTACATAGACATTAAAAGTTGATAACAAAAAGATGATATATATATATATATATATATATATATCACATATTCATTGCTTTGTTAGCTGCTAAATGCATTGTCTACTTGCACTCTAAATCCCATGAAGTGCTCCTCAATGTTGGCAGCCTACATGTGAAAAACATTATCAATGTGCAAAATTTGCTGCATTAAGGAAAGAATTTAAATGAATTCAAATATCATCTTTCTGCCACTAGTTGTTGCCTTGCCCTTGCCCTTGTAAGTTGCTGTCTTGCCCTTGCCATTGTCAGTTGCTGCCTTGCCTTTGCCCTTGGCAGTTGCTACATCTAGTGGCCTTTGATTGCTACTGCAAGTCCTTTTGTTATGCTCCAATTGAGGATAATGTGCACATCTTAAACTTGTTTGATTCCTCTTCGTCTTGTAAGGGTTATGAACTTCATCTTTATCCTTTCTTCTTCTATCAATCTTAGGCCTCCTTGGCTGAGTTTTATGAATTGGAGGAAGTATTGCATCTCCATCTACGTCTGGCCACAAATCAGGACCATTACATGGCTAAATGAGATGCAAATATAAAACAATATATGTATCCTTCTTATAGAAGTCATGCACATAATCCTCAGCCCGTTCTTTCCTGAAAGTTATTACGTGCACTACATGCTTATAAGGGATCCCAATCAAATCCCAGCAGTTGCAAGCACATGAACGTTTCTCCACTTCAACCATAAACTATAACTATTCACCTCCCACCTTATCCTACCTGATCAAATAGATTTGCAATCAATACTAGCCTCTTTACATTTCTCCAATTTTTGTTGGATCTTGTGACAAATAGGGCCTTCATACTTAGCCATAGAATCCCTATTATTACGGATCCTAACCATGAGATATCTTCTAATGGTTTCAAGCATATTGACCAATGGCTTTTCTCTTGCTTCCACGATCTTCGAATTAAAAGTCTCACAAATATTAATTAACAGCATATCACACTTTGGATAATAGGGGAAAACATGTTTAGCCCACTGTAACGGAGACCTACCCCTTAGCTCAACACAAGCTTCCTTGCTCACTATTTCATTTACTTCATATAAATTTCGAATGACGCTACTATCAATGACTTAGTTGCTCCCCAGATCAAGTCCTTTAACTCCTTTCCTTGATGGTTCTTCTTGAAGTTAGCAAAAAAATGCCTCACACAGAATCTATTGTATGCATTTGGGACCACATCAACTAAATCAGGAAGCAAATGTTTTTGTTGGTCTAAAATAAAACACCATCCATGGTCCCTCACAGGCCCTATATCACCTATTAAATTCTCCAAAAATCATGTCCAAGGCTCCTTATCTTCTGCCTTAGCAACAACATAAGCAATTGGGTGCATACCATCATTTCCATCTATACCCATAGTAGCTCGAAGTTGGCCAGCAAGTACGCCCTTCAGATTACAAGCGTCTAAACTGATTAATGGTCTACAATAACAAACAAATCCCTCTTTACATGCAGCTAAGCACACATAGACCCTCTTGAAATTATGATCAGGGACAGCAACTGTGACTCTAGTTGTGGTACCTGGGTTAAATCTTCTCAACTCCGCACAGTAGCGTCTTACCTTGGAGTATTACTCACAAAAGTCCCCTCTTACCATGCATCTAGCAATATCTCTAGCTCTATATGCCTTTGACAAGGCAAGCTCCACATTAACATCCCGCCCCACTACAGCTACCAAATCTTTAGCTTGAAATTTAATATTAGTCTGAAATTGAACAACATACTTTTCTACCACCCAATGTGCAGAAACCTGCTTGCTATGGAAAGACCTACTGCATGTATGAGTATCATATAACGCACTAATCCGAAAGTTTGCCTCCTTATCCTTACCTGCAGACACCTTCTAAGGACAACCTTCAACACATTTATACCTCACCCTAGACTTCTCATTTTTTGTCAACTTGATGCCATTTCCATGCTTTAACTTGTAAGCTCATGCAAACTCTTTGAACTGTTTATCGTCCCAAAAGGACATCCCAAACACAAATTCAGGATCCTTTAAGTATTCAAGTTTGAATTCAAGTAATTTTTTCTTTTGCTTATCATTAGAACTATCGGGAGAATGCAACTCGTCTAAGGATGCATAGTTAGATCCACTTGGACTTTCATCCAACAACCGATTGAAAAGAGTTGGAACTAGATCTAGGTGGGATTAGGGATGACAATGGGGCGAGGCGGGGCCGAAGGATGGGGTCTTCATCCCCGCCCCGCATGGTTTTGTCTTGCTCCATTCCCACCCCGTCCCGCATGACGGGAAAAACTTTCTAACTCCATCCCCGCCCCTCGGGGCCCTGCAAAGCCCCACTCTACCTCGTAAAACTCTACTTTTTGTTAATTTGCCCTACAACTAATACAATTTTTTTAATGAAACCTATTTCATTAATAAAAATATACTTGAAGTTACAAATAAATTTATCTCATCAAATCAAATCAATTTTTAGAAAAAAATTAAATAATATATTCAAGCTTTTAACAAGATAATCACAAAAAAAAAAAAAAAAAAAAATCTCATAGTATAACATGTAACAAAAAAAAGGGTAGAGAACCATATTGGGTAGAATAAAATAAGCTAATATTGATATGTTTGTTTTAAATAGTAGGGTTTTAGGGTATGAAAAATTTACAATTATAACCCTTAGCAATGTAGGGTGGGGAGGGGCGGGGTGGGTTAAAAAGTCTAAACCCATCCCCGCCCAGCCCCGTGGTGTGGGGCTAAAATCTTACCCCAGCCCCGCCCCATTACCTTTATGGGGCAGGGAAAACTCGCGTGGGGCGAAGCGGGGAGGGGCGAGGCGGGGCAAAATTGCCATCTCTAATGGAAGATGTAGATTATGAATGGTATGACCCTGATTATGATGACCCAGCCAATGAAAAGTTATATGAAATTATTGTGGATGAGGTTAATGGCAACACCTTTCAGCCCATCATAACTCGTAACGGTCAACCCTCACAAGAGCCCACAATTGCCATCGATTCATTGTCACACCCACCTAATTTTGTAAACCAATCATTATCACATTTGTTTCTGAACGGGAGTTGCATGTTCTACATAAATGTCTATTTTTGGATCAATGGGGTCAAGGCACTTAAATAGTTCCTGAGTATCAGCATTAGTGGACAAATATCTTAGGCCAGTGTGAAGATCCAACCCAGGCACAAGAAAATAAAACTGGACATAATCCAATACCCCCAACTCTGCACAATAATGCTTAACTTCCGGTACAAAAAAACAATCCGAATCCACGTTATCATAAACTTTCACCTTACCACCTATATACTTCATTTTCTTAGCCGAATGGTGCAATACTCCATTGTAGTGAAAAAATAATTTGAAATTCTGACCAAGCATCTTTACTGTGAAAGTTTTACATTAAAAAGTCAACAAACAACACAAGTATTTTAACTGATAAAGACAGTGTTAAGTACCCCACACACACCAAAATATCAGCAAAAAAATAAAGTGCTAACTTCTAAGTACCCCACATAGCAAACAACTAGTGGGGACCAAGTTATTTCAAAACATAGAAATTACATGTGAAGATGTTTAGCAAACAATTAAAGTATATTATCCACACAAAAAGAGGAAAAAAATATATAAAGTAGATTATCCCAAAGCATTTGCTCTCACCTATCAGTCAATAAAATCCAACATAAACAAACAAAATGAAACAAAAATACTCTTTAACAAAAAAAGTCACCAGTTTTATATAACACACAACAAAATCTAGCACAAAATTTACCATAACACCCAAATAAACACAAAAGTTCAAAAGAGTTATATCATCACTTACCCAAAACTAGGGTTGTCCACGGGTCGGGTAGAGTTGGCCCGGGTTGGGCCTAACTCGCACTCGACCCGATTGGGTTGGGTTGCTGGAAAACTGACCCGCACTCACTTGAAATACTGGGCGGACCCGCTGTTCACGTAAAATAATCTGCAAGCGCACAAAATCGTAACAAGTAGTAAAATGTTTTTAGAAAATGAATGTCGAACCCACAAGGATTAACTATGTTATTGATTACCGAAATTCACTAAATTAATTACTATTTGGAAAAATCGAAAATAAATGGAATGTTCTACCATTTGAATTAAATTAAACTATTTAATAAAAATAAATCTACGAATAAAAAGAATTAATCAAAGCGTAAAAATATAATAATGTAAAAATATGATAAGAATGGATCTAGAGCAGTTGATTTCACCTAACAAATCCCACACAATTTATTCTTCCTAATTATTAAATTCTAATAATCTCCCGTTGATGATTAAAAATTCCTAAAGTATTCAATATCTTCTCTCGAATAATAACAAAAATATCTTCAACTAACAATTCCATATCTCTATGTGAATTTAATTAATTGGAGACTCATTACGTGCTTTGAATTTTCTGAAAAAACACACTAATCACGGTAAAGCATCTCTACTTTCGCTCAACTAATGGTGTTTAATTCTAGAACTAAAATAACAAATCACCTCTCGGTCTCATTGTAATTCAATTGATCAAACTATAATTTGTAAAAAATAGTAAGCATTAAGAATAAGAATTAAACACTCAATCATGGAAATATTAAAAATAAAATAACTCAGAAAATAAATTGTGTGTTCATTGCTAGACTACATCAATGCTCTAGAAAATAAAATTTAGTTCATAATAAAATTGAAAAGAAAACAAATAAAACTTATGTCTTTTATCTGAATTGATTGATCAACATGAAGCTCTTGCCTTTGTCCTCAATCCTTCTCTTCTGAAAGACTCCTCAAAAACAGATTCTTCAATGCGCCCCCTTATTTTTCTGTTTTAGCTCATATTTATATCACGACACACGCAACTGACCTAAGGCTTTTCTTTACAAAGACCAAAACCGAAGTGGCCCAATAGAAATTCCTTATTTGATTCTTGTATGTCAGTGAAGTTATAGGGAATTGTTGGACTCAAAGAAAGCCCACAAACATGCACACTTCTTGTATTTACTTTTCCTTATCTGACACTTCACGCTTTCCAGCCTTGCAAATTACAATTCTCTACAAGTTGGCTTCTTGAATCAATTGACCCCACCTTATTGTTTCAGCATAGTCAATTACACTTCACTTGCTCTGTTTCTTCTTCATTTTTCTTGTCTTCCACTAATTCTTGTAAATATGCAAAGCCTATATAACCTTGATCAAGCTGATTGATTATTAAGATTGATCCCAATCTCCCAAGTTGAAGTGCAAATTGTGGCCCATTGAAATAAAACACTCTTCAAGTCAACCAATTTACATCCACAAGATGTAGATTAATCTGAAATCTTCTCAATCCTTCAAAGCACAAATGAATGTATAAATATAAATAAAAAATCAAATCAAATCATAAGAAATAAATGAAAACTAACAATTTTAATAAGTAAGAGGATAATAAAAATCATGTAAAAATTACACTTATCACCCGCCGAGTCGGGTCATCGATTGAGGCAGGTCGGATTCATCGGGTTAGCGGGTTTGGGCCACATATTAGGCCAAATTTGTAGATTTTCATGGATTTAATTTTTTTGGGCCTTTTAGACAAAATTATTGGGCTTTCTAAATTACAAGGATTTAAACAGCTTTTGAATCTTGTCACGTTAGATTGGGCCTCTTTTTTACATCATTTCTTTTAAAATAGGCGTTCAAGAGCTTGAACTTGTCCAAATTAATATTTCCTAGTAGGCCAATACCCTTTAAAATGGGCCTACAAGCTCTGCTTGAAGCAATATCAGTCCAAGTTTATACTTCCCAGAACCCACATATTGACATTTGGGAACAAAAAAAAAAAAATATATATATATATATATATATGTATACAAAGTAAAACCTAGGCACAATAGCAAAAAAAAACACACAAAATATCATTTTTTTACCACCTGTTAATCATCCACACATTACAACAAATATTTTCCAAATTGCCTAAACCTAAAGGCCTGGGCAATGAGCAGTACCCTCAAAATTCCCTCAAGAAAACTCAAGAATATAAAATTCAATTTGAACACATTAAACCTGCCAACCATTCCACACATCAAGTAAATTTCTAGAACCACACAGCAGCAAGCATTGCTACAAATACTAGAACATCTTCATAATTCCATATATATATGTATATAGAGTAAGCCATAGAGGCAGCAGAGAAGGCAGTTATTACACAAGTCTGTAAGGCAGTAAAACACCAAGGCAGTAGGTAATATTCCCAGCAGTATATATAATTAGTTACAATGATGAAATACTATAGGTATTTCCAAAAAATAGATTTCCTAAAGCAGTAAAGAACTACTTTATTATCTATAGTCAACAAGTTCATAACTTATAGAAAGAAAAGCCTACATAGATGCTAAGTTTTCCTTCCTATAAGCAAGAGTTCATGTATAGTTAGAAAAGCTATACATCTGTCCAAAAAAGCTTTAAAAATATGTCCAAAAAACTGCCTCCTATACAAAATGCGACCTTCCTTCCTCCTACAATACAAGGGGGAAAAATTATCAATAATATATAAAGACAAAGAACATAAACTACAAAATGACCAAAAGGGAAGTAACCAATATCAACAAAAATTACAAGGGCAAAAACATACTTGGTTAGTGATCATTCATCAATACTAACTGTGATATGGGTACCACCTTTGCTTGAGCATGAACTAGAACTTGCTGCTGTTGTTGCTTGATTTAAAACTAGAAAAGAAAAAAATTGAGGCGATAGATTAAATTTTGCTCAAGTATATGACACATTTAATAACACTTAATAGACAAGAAGTTTGGAAGTTAAACATATTACCTAAGTCATGAAATTCATCCTCCAAGGCCTCCATCTCGTCCTTTGACTTGCGATAAGAAATTGGGACATGGGCTTGCAGCCAGTTTTGAGCACTAACAATATTTTGAACCATGAAAGGAGACAATGAACTTTGAAATGGATCAAGTATGCATCTTCCGGTACTAAATACAGATTCAGAAGCAATCGTACAACAAGTACAACCAGCACATTTCAAGCCATTTTGGACAGCACTTGGTAACTATTTGAATTGGCTTTCCACCACCCCAAAATCTTAAATTTCACATCCCTTCTACTCTCACAATTTTCAATCAAATATTTTTCAATCTTATTGCTACACCCTATAGACTTCTCAGCCTCTAAGAAACACTCATATCGAGAATTAACCATCGCATATGGATCAAAACAACCAATTTTATCACCTTCTATGTGTGTCCTCTCACTCTCACTTGGTACTACCACATTTGGTGAATCAACACAAGAGTAATAATTATACAACCTATCCATGGTCTTCCTCACCAAATCAACCATCTCATCAGCCACTTCATCCTCATAAATTTCAGAAAAAGAAAATTTCAAAAACATCATTTTCTTTCTTGAATCAAGAACCATAATCACATATAAAAGCTGATTAATTTTATCCCATTTCCCCCTATACTTTTCAAATTTAGCTTCCATTTTAGCTACCATGTTTTTGAAGAGATGATTTTCAGATTTAATTAAATGAGCGATATTCTCTTGAATCACAAACATCTCATCAAAGAATGTATTTGAAGTAAAATACAAAGAACCGGAAAACTTCTTTGTTGCATTGAAAAAAAGTTTCAAGAAACCCACAAACATCCTACAATTTTGAAAATCAACCCCATAAGGAGATCCCAAACCACCACTATTTTCCTTTTTCATAAAGTATGAAGAATAGCTATCATCCTCAAATCCATTCTTAGGAACACTTTTTCAAATTCTTCAACAGTGTCTAACATGAGGTAGGTAGAGTTCCACCTAGTAGGTACATCTAGACTTAGTAAACACTTGGATTTAATACCTAATCTCTCCATAAAACTCCTAAAAGTTTGATTTCTATTTGGTGAGGACTTCACATACCTCACCGCTTCACGCACCCTAGCAATAGACACACCAATTTCTTTCAAACCATCCCCTACAATCAGATTTAGGATATGTGCACAACACCTCATCTGCAAGAACTCATGTTCTAAAACAGTCCCCTTCCAATATTTAGTTACTGTTTGTAAAAATTTAATGGTAGCACCATTAGAGGAAGCATTATCCATTGTCAAGGTGAATATGCCATCAACACCTTACTCACGCAAACACGTCTCAATCTCTCTACCTATAATCTACCCCCTATGGTCTTCAACTTGACAAAAATTTAGAATTCTCTTATGCAAGTTCCAATCATCATCAATAAAATGACATGTGAGGGACATATAATTCAGATTTTGAATACTAGTCCATGTATCCATAGTAAGGCACACCCTACGACCTTTCAAGGCTTTCCTTAGTTTTTGTCTCTCAACACCATAAATGTCAATCACATCCCTAGCCACAGTTTGACGAGATGGAATATCCTTAATTTGCAACTTAGGTTGTAAGGTTGTTAAATATCTTTGAAACTCATACCCTTCAACAAACCTAAAAGGCAACTCATCTATTATAATCATTTCAATGAATGCCTTCCTAGAAGCCTCAACAGTAAAGGCTATTGGTACAAGTTGAAACCCTTCCTCCCCATCCATTTTGGGTTCAAATGCTAAGGTTTGTTGCCTTTTAAGTGTATCTCTATTAGGGTTCTTAACAGAATTTGGCGTATGATCCTATAAATTAGTAGTACCATGCCCCTTACTATTAGCATGATAAGTTTTTTGGCAATAATGGCAAACAGCCTTAAATTGACCCTCACTAATTTTTATTTTTTCAAAATGATCCCAAGCAATAGAATTTTTCCTATTTTTACCACAATCAATAGCTATCTCACTCACCTTGGCTTTACCATTAAGTTTAGGTGGAAGTGCCTCAGCATTAGTTAGAGTGGCAGCAGATTCAGCTTGGGCGGTGGGTTCAGCTTGGGCAGTGGGTGTTGTTTGGGAAAGGCGCGCATCACTAGAGGGTTCCATAACCTAAAGATATCAAATCTAAGCATTAGCACACTACCATAACAATGAGACTACTAACCCAGTAACAAGAACACATAAAAGTGACACAACAACAGATCAAAGCGACAACGAAAACAACGACAGATGTAACAAACAATAACAAGAAGTTAAAAGAGAAACAACAAAAGAGAAATGATAACTCAGAGAACTCTTAGCTGTTAGGGATTTGACCTTGAGAAGGAAGCAAAAAGAGTAGCCTACTTGAACAACTTTCAACTCCCGTGTAAAATTAGGATTTCAATTTTTTAAGTTAGGAAAGCAAAATGAATCAAACAAATGAGCAGTAAAATAAAATCAGATAAGAAAATAAAAAGTGGTTGGATTTCATCTTTTTAAAATAGGGGTTCATCTTTTTCTTTTTTTTCTTTTTTTTTTAAAGCAGTGAAGATACTACAAGTGTATTGATCATAGAAAAATAATAAAACATAGAATAAAACAGGGCAGAAACAAAGCACACTCAAAGCACACTAAAATAATGAATCAAACTAACTATAATGTCTGTCTGTAAAGAGTAAACATGAAAATAAACACAAAGCACACTCAGAAAAGTGGTAACTCAAGTCTTTGAAAAATGATAACACAAACGAGCATACTCAAGCGAGTCTTATGATTAGTTATTTGTTTTGGTCTGAGAAGGTAGAAAAGCATAAGAGCACACCACCAAATTGGTTTCAGATATAACTTTCTACCTTGAAGTAAGGTGCCATCATTTAATTTATCAAGAAGTTATTGTGATACTACAGCAGGGAGTGTTGCTGTTTTTTTTTTTTTTTTTTTGGTTGATTAAAGGGAGTGTTGCTGTTGATGAGCTTAAAATGCAGGATACTAAAAGTTCATTTGATGAGAATAGTATTGATAAGAGTACTACAATTGTAGCAAATGAATGAACTGGTGAAATCCTAGTGTGAGAATCAAGATTCTGATTGTGTGGTCAGTGCTTTTATACAATATCAATTATTATAACATCAAATTCAATAGGAATTGCAAAATAATTCAGGGGCATGAACCTTATCAGTATTTCCTTATTGAGAACTTCCAAAAGATCAGTTTCTTATGAAGCCACCAACATTTGATTAACATGTATTTTAATAGCTTCCACAAAGAATGTTAAATATTTATAAAATATAAACACATACTTATCAAAAAAGATTATAATAAATATAAACACCCACACATCAAAGCACAAATTTAACAGACCCTCCTCTTAATCTATTAACATCGTGTTTTTTTTTCGATAATCAAGAATCTTTATTGAAAGAGCTGGAGAACTAGCAACAAAACAAAACCACATAGCCCAAACCAGCAACAATACAGACAAGGCTCTTAAAATGGAGACCAACAACAACAAACCAAAAGGAACCTCAAATAAGGGTGAGTTTGGTTAAGCTTTTTGTAAAAGTGCATAATGAAAAAGTGGAGTTTTCAAAAAGTCCATAATGAAAAAGTTGAGTTTCAAAAAGCTGAGTGTTTGATAAAACTGTTAAAAAGTGCTTTTTGAAAAAGCTGAGTGTTTGGCTAGCACTTATAAAAGTGGCTGTTTAAAGAATAAATTACCAAAAAGGACAATATATTATAAGGGAGTTTATTTCATACTTTTTTTTTTTTTGATGTGAGTTTATTTCATACTTAATTAAAAATCAACTACATCATATAATAATAATAATAATAATAATAAATATATTATTGGTATTATTTTAATAATGTTTGGGCAATTTTTCTTTTTTAGTGTCATAATTATTTGTTATTACCATTAATGACTTCTTATTAATATTTATTAAATCTAAATAATTTTCATCATCATGAAGCACAAAATGAAAATGTAAAAAGATGATAAAATATACGCCAATAATCCAAATTTAAATTGTACTACATAAAAATGTAAAAAGATATAAAATACATATCAATAACCCAATTTTAAATTGTACAACACAAAAATGTAAAAAAGATGATAAAATACATACCAATAACCCAAGTTTAAATTGTACTACATGATATTATAAATAAATAAAAAAGACAACTACTAATTATTACCCCCCCAAATGGAATTAACAATGGAATCACGAAGAACCACCATCGCAGGGTCTGTTAAAGATCCTGAGTTCTGCTCATAACTGCTACCTGCTTCACTATTATGTTCTCTTCTAGAAATTGAATCTCGATTGGTGTTTATGAAGCCCCTATCATCCCTATCATTTAGTCTAACAAAATTATGAAGAGCCATAGTAGCAGATACAATAAGTATTTGGATATGGAATGGAAAATATGGCATGTTTCTGATAATTCTCCATTTATTCTTCCACACACCAAAAGTGCGCTCAATCACACATCGAAGAGATGAGTGAGCATGATTAAATTTTTCATGTCTAGTTCTAGGGCTTCCACCTCTCCTTCGAAAGCCTTGAAGATGGTATGATATCCCCTTGTATGGTGCCAAATAGCCTTTCACCATTGGGTATCCAGAATCAACTACATAATATTTCCCTAGAAAAAAAAAATTCAATTGTATTAACACACTCACACAATATGTCATTATAATGAACAATTGATTAATCAATTACAAACTTGGTGGTGGGTGCGGAAAGTTGTTACTTTCTTTACGAATAGTATCAAGAAAAATGTGAGTGTCATGTGCTGCACCTTCCCATCCAGGCAAAGCAAATGTGAATAACATATCAAAGTCACATGCAGCCATCACATTTTAGGTTGGATATCCCTTTCTTCCATAGTATGGAATGGACTTCTCAGTAGGTACAACCGCTGTCACATGTGTGCCATCAATCGCACCGATGCAATCCTAAAAAAAACATTAATAGTTTTCAGTTCCACATGCATTGTATTATCTTAAAGACAATAACACTTATTCAAATATACAATAGTACACATACTTTGAAATGTGGCCAATAAATTGGATGGTTTTGTATTTTGGTTGGAACTTCACTAAAAGTTGGATCAGAAGGCTTTACATATGCAGCTGCAAAGCGAGCACCCAACAGAGTAATCATCTTCTCAAAATGTCTACTTATGGTTTCACCCGAATGCTAAAATATTTCTTGAACCATTCGGTTACATGTTCCATGACCTAGTATCAGTAAACAGATTGCCACTGACTCTTCTAACCTTATATTCCTTGAATGTTGAAGTCCATAGTCACGTTGTAAAACTTGACACAAATTACTAAACACTTCCTTTTTCATTCTAAACATGTTGTAACACAGTATCTCATTACCTTCCATGTAGCGTCTCACCCAAACCCACCCTGTTTGTACAGAATCATAACAAGGAGTCTTATTAATGTATTTATTGAAATATGTCACAACTGCTTCACAGGTAATTGCCACAAGCTGGTAAAACTCCTCATCAGAATCGTCATTACTATCATCATCATCAGAATCACTGTCACTGTCATCATCACTGTCACTACTCTCACCATCATCATCATCATTGTTATCACCATCATTATTATTGTCAGCATTGTTATAATCACCACCATCATGATAATCACAGTAATTTCTGTAATCCCCATCCATTAATAGTTCCATAAAATTGTCACTCTTATGAGTACCATTATAATTATCCATATTGGTTTGGGCTACACAACAAAGTAACAAATAATCAACCATTGCAAATACTTAATATAATCAACATAATAATCAACAAACTCTACATCAAACAATTCAACATCAAGTACATAACACTGTAACAGTTGCTTCAAATGTGTTTACATTACACATATATTAGTCCAAAGATAATACTAAATATCACATAACTTAGTTTAAAGTTAATACAACATAAAGTTAATATTAGTTGTCTGCTAATACAACATAAAGTTAATATTAGTCTTAAGCTAATACAGAGTACCACATAAGGTTGGTCACTTCTTTTGGTTCAAACAAATCATTTCTTGTAGCCACTCCAGCTTTGACTCTGGCTCCTTGAAAGTTAGGAACATCTCCCTACGTGACTTTTTTAGTAAGATAACGGAAGCTTGAACCGCAAACTGGTTATCCACTCCAGGAAGTGCTCTCACAATCGCCATGACATTATCAATTGAACTTGGTGACTCTCGAGAAGTACCTTCATTCCTATTCTGACATACAGTTATTAATTGACTAATACGATTGTCCAACATTGCAGCTCCTCCTATCTTCTTCTTTTTCTTCTGTGAGGGTATTGATTCACTAGTTCGCTTTTGTCCTGAACTACGTGATTGACTAGTATGTTCTTGCAGCAAACTATCAATGTCTAAACTCATGTCACATTGGTTATCCTTAAATTCGGAGCTACCATCTGAATCACCAGCACCCTCTCCTGGTATTGTTGGAGGGAGTGTATTTGAAGAAGGGGTCCATGCAGCTACCCCAGTTGCTGCAACATCTCTAAACATTATTTCAAGTTGTTCTAGATTCTGTAGACCTTTCTCTCGAAATTTTTTAGCTTTGGGTAATTCCTACAAAATGTAATTGTAATTTCACTCAGTTAACAATAATATAAAAAAAACTATCTCCAACTAGCTACATATTAATAAAATACTCAACTTACCTTCAACTTCCGCTTCCACCAATCATTAGGAGCAGCAATTGTTCCTTTCACTGCATCCCAACCTAAACCTGTGTCAAGACTCCTCAATTGTTCCCACACTCTCCAATCACCTTTTAATACATCCCACCTACTTTTTAATTGATCCCTATCATAGTCTTGACCGGTCATATCACAAAATTTGGTCACCACATTGACTCAACCTTCGGTATTAAAGCCAGCACCTTTTGTTCTATTCCCAGCTTCAATTTGTTCCACACAAAGGTAACAAAAAATAGTTGTCCATGTTGGATTAATATCCCAATCTACTCTAGCATTTTTTACCTCGGGGTTGGAAGAGGTGTTTTTACCCATCTATAAAAATAACTAATAAATATAACCCCATAACATAACTAATAAAACTTGAAAATTCATATCAAGCAAAAGACTTTCAACCACAACCTTAAAAACCCAGATAATAAATAACTAATAATCAACATTAAAACACAAAAACTTTTGGTTGTGTGGGGTGTTGATGGGGTGTGCGTGCTCTGCTGATGTGGGGTGCATCTGCTGTTGATGGGGCATGCGTGTGCAGCTGCACACGCATGCCCCATCAGCAGCAGACGCACCCACATCAGCAGAGCACGCACACCCTGCAGCACCTCACCATGCAGCAACCAAACAAGCCCAATAATCGTTATGATCATTCAGCAATGATCATTCAGCAATGATCATTCAGCAAGCATTCATTATGAGTAATTAAGCTAACATTCAGCAAATATGAATCAATGATGGCATCATGAACCACAAAAGAAAGAAAAAAAAAATCCGTAAAACCTAAAACAAAAACAAACCCATCTCCAAAAACTAATGCAGAGTTATAACTCAACAAGCATTCATTCTGAGTAATTAAAGTTAACATTCTATTATTGAATCAATGATGGCATCAAGAACCACACAAAAAAAATTAATAATAATAATAATAATAATTTTTTTAAAAAATCTGTAAAACCCAAAACAAAAACAAACCCATCTTCAAGCACGAACACAGTGACACACACAAACACAAACACGAACAAGCACAGTGAGAGAGAGAGTTTTGAGGGATAAAGAAAAGGGAGGGGGTGTTGAGTTGAGATGAGAGTTTGCAGGGGAGAGGACAACAGAGCATCCACAAAATAAATAAAAAAATTACGAAGCATCTACCCATAAATTTTTTTCAGTACCCGGCAACAGAATAAATAAATCTTTAGCAAGAACAAAGCATGCAAGATCTGAAAATTTTTTTGGCAGCAGATCGACGGTTTTTTTGGTAGCAGATAGGTAAAAAAAAAATTTCAGATCAGTGTTGGTACCTGGTTGTTTTTGGTAGCAGATCGGCCTTACTTGGTGTTTTGTTGATCAAAACTCTACCTTTAAAACGTATTTCTCAGATTAGATTAGACAAATTAAATTATTAAAAAAAAAAATTACAGAGGATGGCCCGCTGAAGAAGACGAAGAAAGAAAAAGAAGAGGAAGAAGATTTTCAAGACAAAAGAAAAGAGAGACTTACGCAGAGCAGAGCTAAGCTGAGAGGAGCCGATCTCTTTGTGAGGGAGCTGCGCAGAGAGAGATGAGATGAGAGGGCAATTTCTTTGAAGTGTTAAGACAAATGAGATGAGGGAGCTGCGTGCGTGATTCTCTGAAGTGTTAAGACCCCTTGCCCTTTAGTCAAGGGCAATTCCGTAACTTCACTCTCCCAACGGATATAAATAAAAACTCCCAGACTCAACTTTTCATTTATGGAGCTCAACTGACCCAAAACAAAAACGGGCATATCCTTTAGACATATAAAAGCCAACTTTTTCTGAAAAGTTGGCTTTTATTCTCACCAAACGCACATTTGAGCTAGCGTTTTTGAAAAGCCAACTTTTGGGCTTTAAAAGCTGAACCAAACGGGTACTAAGCCCCAGCTAGACAAAGCAACACAACCTACAAACCTACAAAACCATAACAGAACCACAAAAAAAAAAAAAAAAAAAAAAAAAAAAAAAAAAACCAACTAACAAAAGCACAACCAAAGCAAAATACAACCAACACTCAACAGCAAATAGCTTTTTTTTTTTTTTGGTTGTTGTTTCTTGTGTTCACCATCATGAACACCTTGTTTTTGCTGTTTTTGATTTTTCTTCATGATTAATATGATTCTTATTACTTATCAAAAAAAAAAAATCATTTGAACAAGATGATAAACCCATATCACAAAATACAGAAAAAGAAGGATAATAAAAGGAAGAAAATTTACCTGATCTAAGAGTAGGAATCCAAGACTAAGAGGCTGAGAATACCCATGGTGGAAAGAAAGTGAAGTGGCGGCGTCAGGTGTGATGTGAGGTGTTGGCAGCAGCAACCAATAGCTATGGTTTGGTCTGGTGGAGTTGGGAAAGATTTTGATGTAAAGGATTTTGTTTGTTTCAAATTAAAAAAGAAAGATTTTGAGGCTGTGCGAGTAAGGAGAGAAAACTGAGAGACTAGAGAGCTGAGAGAATGGAGAGAATATTGATTTATAAGAGAGAGATAAGGGTTGAGACCTTGAGGCTGAGCCGAGTAAGGAGTAAGGAGGACTCATCATGGCCATGGCCATGGGGAAATGGAACTCTGATTTTGATTTGAAGTGCAGCCGTTCTAAATCTTCTAATGAGAGATTTGGTTGATTTTCTTTTGTGTGAAACTAGCAACTGAGGGCTTTTGATTTGAAAGTTTGAAACTTAGCGTGTAGCACTAAACAACTCAGTGTTTTTAGTCCAATTAATCTTCTCTCTTCACGTGTTTCTCCCTAGAAATAACTAATGTTTTTATTTTTTATTTTTTTAATCTGAAACCATCAGGTCGGGTAATACGAGTTTTTAATGCCTTAACCCGCTACTTGACCTGAATAATTGGTTTTGTAAGAGGCAGACCCGAATCCGACCAACCATGGGTTTCGGGTCCACCCACTAGGTTTCGGGTCAGTCAGATCCGGTCGGTTTGGGCGGGTTTGTGAACCGCTAGACAACCCTACCCAAAACTATATTTAGCCAAAGTTGGAGCTAGAGCTGACAGAGTGCACCCTAGCAAGCCGGAGTGGACCCTATCTTGGTTTCTCTCTCTCTCTCTCTCTCTCTCCCAATATCGGATTCGATTTCTCTCAATATCGGATTGTTTCTCTCAAATCTCTCTCTCTCTCTCTCTCTCTCTCTCTCTCTCTCTCTATATATATATATATATATATATATATCTTGGTTTCTCTCAATCTCAAGTGCTCTCTCGCTCAAAGCTCAGTTTCTCTCTCTCTCAATCTCGGTCTCACCTCATCACTGCTGCGGACCCAAACATGCCCTCTCCCTTCTTCCCTAAAAATTCGCAGTTTAGAGCTATAAGAAAATTTACACGATTTGTGTTTTGATTTCAGGTAAGGGGAATGACATCATTCCCCTAAATGTTTTTTTTTTTTTTTTTTTTAATATTTAAATTTTAATAACAGTTTTTTTAATTTCTTTTAATTATGAAAAAAAAAAGGATCCAAAACGGCGTCGTTTTGCTCATTTAACGAAGACAATTAACAAATGATTAACAGAATACCAAATTGACAACAATTGAAAGTTGGAGGACTAAAATGACAAAACTGAAAGTTAGAGGACTAAAATGAAAAAGACTGAAAATTAGAAGGTCAGTTTTGGATTTTTGCTTTTTATTTTTCAAGACCATTTTTTTTTTAAATACAATCAGATTTGAACATATGACATTCATTTTATGATAATTGCTTTTTATCATCATATAAAAATAGGGATGACAAAAATTTCCCACCCTACCTCATTTTGTCCCATGCAGATTTTCCTTGTCCTAAAGAGGTGATGGAGTAAGAATGGGTTTTGCTCATCCTATTTATATGTATTTTTTTTTTTCACATATTCTATTTATTGTCCCTTGAAAAAATTGTTCTCTCTCTCTTTGCATTGCCTATTCTCTTTATCATTGATCTCTAATTCATTAATCTTAAAGTTTCCTTATTAAGAATGGCCAAATGCCCTAAATCCGTCTTACCTTCCTCCTGCCTCACATTGGTTTTCCATGCCTTGAAGAGATGACGGGATGGGGATGGGACACCCTTAATCCAACCCCATTCTCACCCATTGCCATCCATAGGTAAACAACTTCTCTTAGTTTTTGGTTATTTGATAAATATTTAAGTTAAAAAGTAATAATTATCTCATGAATTGGATGTATGTATCCTCCTTTTCAAAAATTTTAAAAATATTTTATACTATATATAAATATTTAACATTTTAATAATTAGCCTAGGAAAATGGGACTTGACCCCTCTAAATATTTGAGTTAGTCCAATAATACTCTTAAAAAAATTGTCCAATTAGTCTAGTAGTTATAGAAAATGTTTTTTTTCTCACATTTATTTTTTATTGTAAAATGTATTATTGTTTCTGTTAAAATTTTAAATCATTCATGTTTTTGAATACTTCATTATTTTAATTGAAAATTTTCTACTCACTTTGATAGACAATTTGATAACTTATTATTAAAAATGAAAAATTTAAAGATTCACTTTGGAGAATACTAAGTTATGTGCGCATAAAGATGTTTGTGTTTGCGCATGTGTATGGAAGTTATACGTTGGCCCTCAAAGAAAATTTTTTGACTACCCCCCAAACTTTTTGACTATTTACCATAACGAAATAACAGTTAAATAACAAAATAGTTATGCCTTAAAAGATAACTATTATGGTACAGAATCTATTATTGTACACCAAACTTATTCTAATTGTCGATCTGGGAAAAAACTAGCCATCCATTTTGTAACACGTGTTTTTCCTCCATTATTTGATTCAAAGACAGGCAAAGGGTCACTGGCATTGAGAAAGGTAATTGATTTCAATGGCTTTTGAGCTTTAATACACCAAAATGATAACAAGATAAAATAACAAATCAAATAACGTCCAAAAATTATACAAAATTTAGTTTAAAAAAAAAAAAAAATACAAAATTTCACTAATCATTGATTGTTTTCTTCGATTGTATTCCACGTGAATAAAGATCCTCTCTATTTTAAGTTAAATGCACTCTCTTTTTATGGTTTAAATTTTATATTTTTGTATTTAACAAAGTAAATGTTACTACGTCATTTGAAGCTTTAACTGATGTATAACTAGATACACCTTTATATTTATAAATAGTGACGCCCAAGTGGGCAGTCCAATTTGCTATTGAGATTGGCTTGGACCATGCCAAATTTGAAGGTGACAACTCCTCCATTGTAGCTGCTTTGGCCAACTCTGATACAGACCCAGCTTTGCATGGTAATGTGAAAGAAGATGCCACAATTAGCTCAAATGTTACAATGGCACAAATTCTCCCATATCCAACGATAAGAAAACTTAGCAGCCCATATATAACCTGGCCGAAAAAGCCTCCAAGGAACTAAAAAGGATAGGCAAGTTGGTTAACGCATTCCCAGGCGATATTATTCATCTATTGTCAATCTAAGTTACTAGGTAAAAATAAAGAAAAATCTTAACTTTGAAATCAACTCATTGAGAGATGGTATAAATCTTTGACGCCATTCAAATTCCTCTGTCCACACAACCATTACTCTTAATTATCTCTTTTCTTGATTTGATATTAATGTTTATCACATATCATTATTTTTTTCTCTTTTTCCCATCAAATTAACAGCATATTGTATACATATATCTGTTATATAAAACACATATTAAAAACATAAATATATATATATATATATATATCTACAGTTATCAACCCAATCTTAATTTTTTAATTCGGCTTGTAACTTAATTATGGTTAAATTTGATTCTTTGACCTTAAAGATAATGTTTTTATGTGTCTGTTACCGTAGCCAACCTGTTAAGGAACATTATTTTATATATATAGAGAAATAGTGTTCTAACCTTTGGTAAAATTATTATTTGCCACGTTTAAGCATCCTATTGTCGAGGATCGAATCCTAAATGTCTCACATGGGAGATGCTTGCTTAGTGCTAACGAATGCTTATGGTACAGCATATATCTTGGCTTAAGGATTAGTGCATCCTGTGATCAAACAATGCCATCAAACTAACCTAACTGCATTCCAACAGTGACCTAGCTTGTTAATTATGATTAAATTAATATGCGATTCTCTTGCAAAGTATTCCCCTAATTTATTATTATCGTACGCTTTGGAAGAAAAAATTATAGGAAGGCGGACAGTATCTGTCCACTTATAAAACATGTGCAAAGGATCTCCGGGATATTGTTTTTTAAATTCAAGTGCATGATGCTTTATTGAATTAAATACTTAAAACTACTTTTTCGGGGGTTCTCCAATGGATTCTTTGGACTTTGGAGTCTAGCCCCATTCTTGTGCTGCATGCCTTGTAATTTTCTCCCAGTTGAATAAGATCAACTTATTTAGCAAAATGGGTAAAATACTATTTTTATCTTTAAATTTGATAAAAAATTTGATTTTTATCTCTCAACTTTAAAGATTTTTTTTTTTCATCCTTAAACTTTGTAAATAATTTTTTTTCAATAGTTTGGAGAAAAAAATAGGAATGAAAAAAGAACATTTTTCAATAATTTAGGGAAGGAAATAAAACCTTTTGATAAAGTTTAAGGACATAAAGTAAAACATTTTCAATAGTTTAAGGATAAAAAAATAAACTTTTCAATAGTTTAGAGACGAAAAACAAATTTTTATAAGTTTATAATTAAAAAACAATTTTTTGGTAAAGTTTAGGGATCAAAATATATAGTAATTTACCTTTGCAAAACTTAATCTTATTTGGCTTAAAAAAATATGGGTTATCATGGGACCTGCCATAACCCATACTATTGGATTTAATTTGGATATTATCTTATTCTACCTAGGGCCGGCTCAACCATATAAGCAATTGATGCAATTTTCTAAGGCCCCAAATAAAAAAAGGCTCCCACTTGTAAATTTTTTTTTTATATATTATAATATATTTATCTATATATTATAATTACAAAAAAAAAAAAATTTTAGGCACTTTTATTGGTCAATAAAATGCATTAAAAAAGCCACATTATATCTTAAAATTCAGAATACTGCAAAATAATAGTGTACACAACATGATAGGAGAAGACTGCACAGTGCACATAGCACTGTACAGTCTTGTCCACAAGCCTCAACACATCACAAGGTCTAAGTTAAGTTGGCCCACACATGACCCCACACTAATTAATAAGTTATCACATTTTTTTTTTAATGCAAACTCTTACTTTATCAATTATTATAAATTATCACACCAATTAATTATTTGATGTATATTATATCAACTCATTTGTATTATAGTGATACTAATTTATTGAACCATGTAATAAATAAATTTTTATTTGTACAAATTTAGACTTTAAAGTTAAAAAAAGAATCCATGTAAAATTTTCGCCTAAGGCCCCAAAAATTGTTGAGCCGGCCCTGATTTTACCCATTTACAGTCTACTCTGAGAAGAAGAAAAAAATTATGTGGAGTTAAGCTTAATTTAACCTAAATTACTAATAGCGAGGTATGACAAAATTACTACCATGCATAATCTAGAAAAATTAGAATACATTTATAAAATAAAAAAATATTTAAGATTATTATATTTACGGAATGTCGTTTACTCCTTTTTTGTTTAAAATTGATTAATATAAAATATGGTAGGTTTTATCTCAACCTTTAAACTTTAAACACGCCCCCACCCCCCCGCCCACATAAAAATGAAGAAGCAACGTTGTCAAGGCATGTGATTACTAATATATTATATTATTATAATCATAGTGAAATATATATTATATGTGGCATATTTCTGATGCGACTTTGCTTGGCATCGAGTTCCGTGGCCTCATGCCTAGTAAAATATGCCAATTCATTACGCGTGAGTTTGGACAGCGGTGAGTGGTCCGTTTTTAGCGATTGTGTTTTTGGTTGGGTCCCGTAATACTATATATAATTTAGCCAAAAACACAAAAATATGAATATCAATGCATTTTTGGGTCTCACGGTATTATTTACATTTTTAAAAATTATTTTGCTACAGTATTTTCAACAATAAATTTTCAGTTTTTAACAAATTAATATGCGATATCCAAACACATCTTACGAGTAAGAAATTCAGTTTTATTTATTTATTTATTTTTGCTGAATGAGTAAGAAATTCACTTCGTTGGAAACTAAAAGGACCTTCCATTTAAAAAAAAAAAACAAAAACAAAAACAAAATACTCTACAATATGCATCTTCCAATTTCATATAATTAAATATTTTGTCTCCTGTGTTTTTGATAGTTTCCAGCCAAACTTATATTCATAATTTCATATACAATTTATTGAATTTAAAGAATATGCTTTTACACTTTAAAAAAAAAATATAAATAAATCGATTATGCTTTTACCTTGAACAATAATTTGTAAGAAGTACTTGTAATTTTTTTAACACTAGACCAAACCACAATCTCTAAATAAATTAAAAATATTATTGCATTACACTGTAACGCATAAACTCTTTTCCAAGATCATATGTATGGACTTTGTGACATTGCTTTGTGTGATACACACTTATATATATGAGTATATACTTTGTCTCTATTCCAAATTCCAATTGCATTTACAGGAGACTTTGATAATAAAACCACCTTTAATCAATGTTCTAATTCCAATTGCAAAAGAAAATTTGATAAATTCTTAATATGACAAATTATCTTTTTTGAGGAAAGACAAATTATCTTAACTGTAACATAATATAACATATTTATAATAAGGACATCACTTTTTTAAAAGTTCAAGCCTTCGAGTTGGACCAAAGTATTTTATATTAATTACTAAAAAAAAAAACTAAAATTCATGATTTTTGTTTTTCATGTAAGACTTTTCTCTATGTATACCTAACAGTGCTAACACCCAACAATTAATATATTTACTAATTTCTATCTCTTTTTATTTTTATTTTCTTTTTCCAACAAATGTAGGTTTTGTGAGTTCCACAGACCAAGGCTGACTCAGCGAAGCCGATCTTCCTAACATATACCAACCAAACAAAGAACTTAAAGAAAAGTGAATTTCATGGTTTTCACGACTTTTTGCATTCAAGTCATCTTATAAAGGAACGAGGTACACATGACTTGAAATAGCATTAAAAAGGACTGCTAAAGGGATACTCCTCAAAATAAAGCAATTTTGGCAAAAATGTATGTGCTCTTAGAGTTTGAACTTTTCCCACATATTGGAGTCAAAATGTTGTGAAATGTTGCATATAATCACAATGGATGCAAAAAGAATACTCCTTATATTATTATTATTATTATTTTTTATTTTTTATTTTGAGAGAATTTCAACTTATGACATTTGTTACTGATAATAGTTCTTTAGTATCAGACCAACCCACTAATCAGTTTTTGGTGTAGATAAGGATTGAACCATAAATTTCTTATTCAACTATCAAAAATTTTACCAGTTGAACTAACTGAAACTCACTGATGGGTCAAAATCAAAGTATAAAATGAATCAAATACTTTTTTTTTTTTTAATAATTTAGGGGGTGTTTGGTACACCCACTCAAACACATATTTTCAGTTTTTAAACAACATTACCCGTATTTTATACACTTTTTTACCCACACGTATTTTCACACATATTTTCAAATAATAAAACACATATTTTCAAATACATCTACCAAATACCTCCTTAATTATTACAATATATAAGATTTTGTGAAAAACTCACTCAACCTGCTAACCCAACCAACCTGTGTCACCCGCGTGGGTTAAAAGTGGAAGGTGGCGGGGTTGTGTAGTTTTACTCATTAAAAAAGTTGATTAGTTTGACAAGCAAGTTGATTTTTGTGAACCTGTCATAAACCATCTTAGCCCACCCGTATCTAGTTGTATATACCAACCAACCTGTGTCACCCGCGTGGGTTAAAAGTGGAAGGTGGCGGGGTTGTGTAGTTTTACTCGTTAAAAAAGTTGATTAGTTTGACAAGCAAGTTGATTTTTTTGAACCTGTCAAAAACCATCTTAGCCCACCTGTATCTAGTTGTACATATAGATATAAAAATTATATATATGACTAATATTAAAAGGCTTAGTGTCAAATTCTTCTCTTGCATTTTTTCCTTTTTATTTATTTATTTATTTAAGATAAAACAAATAACTATTTTAAAGAATGCCCATTGAAAAGATCTACTAAAAGTTCTATTTTTGTGGCATAATTAGCGACGTTTTAACGTAAGCAAATGTATCTAGTCAACCCGCACAATTTACTGAATCGAAATCACCTATATTTTTCAACAGACTTGCCGATTATAGAGGATAGTGGGTTGACGTTAGTTTGAAATTTTTTCCAACCTACTAAACTCAACCTGTCCAATAATATATCCAACTCATGCACAATCCTAACAATAATAAATGAGAAGGGAAGATTGAAACCTTAATTCTCTTAAAATACAAGAGACAATCACTCTGCACTTTTGGTGCGGTGACCATTCTATAAGTATAAGTGCTTATGAGGTGTGGAGGATAAGAGTCGGGGTTTAAGTTTTCAGGAAAAAGCTTTACATACAGAATTTCTGTTTTGTATCAAAAAAAAAAAAAAAATACAAGAGACAAAAAATTTATCATTTAACTACAAAATTCTTAGCAAATTAAATATAATTTATGTATTAGACATGAGAACATATTGCATAAATGGTAGTAAATCCACAAATCAACATATATATATATATATATATATATATAATTCTAACTACACAATCTTCATATATAAAATAATCTAATGTTCTTGAGATAAGTGATTTTTAGTGTTTCAAATCAATATACAATTGAGGAGAAAGTATTTACTCTTACGGGAAGAGTCCTCCTTTCTCTCACAACAAGCGTGAGCCCCCGTGTGGGACCATAGTTGGGTCCACTTGTTGTGAGAGGATGTATGGAGGACTCTAGAAGTGAATAATTTCACTGCAAATTGAGCGGCTTTAACCCTTGTGACTAAGGTTAGCAAACATGGGGCTATAGTGGTATGGGTGAAGGAATACTCGTGTGGACTTTTATTGCAATTTTACACTATAAACTATAAAGCTTATAAATTAATGTGTCATAAATCATAAAAAATTAATTCAAATATTTATTAAGTAAGATGTTAAAGTCCACAAATATATTAAATTTATTATCATATTGATTTTTAAATATTTTGTGCTAAAACTTGTAGTAGTAAATTTAACATGTTTCCTATTTGAATTACCCTAATGTGATTGGGGAAACAAAATTTATTAGATTTATGTAATAAAATTTGTAATGTCCCTAATATTATTATATTACTCAATTTACAACCAATGGTGTCCACTTTCTAATCCAAAACTAAGTTGCCGGCCACAAATTCATGGATTATATCATCAATTGTCATTTGCGAATTAAACTAATAAAAATCGATGCTTTAGATTAGAAGACTTTAATGTTTCATTTAATTGAGTATATCATGTGAAACATTGTCAACACAATTATCCAAAGAAAGGAAAAGAAAAAACAAAAGTCTTTTTGGGGAAAAAAAAAAATTGAAAACCAACAAGTTTACCTGATCGCCACGTCACGTGAAAGAATGCAAAACTTTATATGATTATCCAGTTATAAAAGTCCATATTGGTGTAAAAAAATGGCGACCCACGTGATGGGTGAGGCCACTACTGCAGCAGCTGTTAGCATATATCTTAGAATGACGCTCAGAAGAACCTGAGTACTGTTTTTGGCAGAGGTGACATGCATGCATACACACACAGACAAATTGATCACACACTTAGAGCATTCTCATTAAGGATGCTAAAAAGGGTATATGCTAAATTTTAGCATCAAAACACCAAAAAAACAACTCCATCAAAGCTTTCAAATTGTAAAATATTTAGCATACTGCTACAGTGAGCTTGTATTAATACAAGCTCACTGTAGCCTGAATTGTAAAAAAAAAAAAAAAATTTTATTCTCATGTTGGCTGAGGGGGTTGGCTAGTTGTTTGTGTGTAGTTATTTTATTATTATTTTAATGAGTAGTTTATATTATTTAAATAAAGTAGTAAAAAATATAAAAATTTAGGTAAAATATCATTTTCGTCCTTAAACTATCACAAAAGTTCGTTTTTCGTCCCTAAACTTTCAAAAGTTCTATTTTCGTCCCTAAACTATCACAAAAGTTCGTTTTTCATCTTTAAACTTTCAAAAGTTCTATTTTCGTCTTCAAAAGTTCTATTTTCGTCCCTAAACTATCACAAAAGTTCGTTTTTCATCTTTAAACTTTCAAAAGTTCTATTTTCGTCCCTAAACTTTCAAAAGTTCTGACAGAATGCTGACATGGCTTGACAAAGTGCTGATGTGGGAGGGATGAAAATCAATACGTTTGGAAAAGTTTAGGGACGAAAATAGAACTTTTGAAAGTTTAGGGACGAAAAACGAACTTTTGTGATAGTTTAGGGATGAAAATGATATTTTACCCTAAAAATTTTGATGTTTGATGTATGTTAAAGTGGGATGGTATAATAAATAAAGTAGATTTTTGAAATGTTAAATGCTAAAAATTTTAGAATTCTTGATGGGAATGCTCTAACATACCCAAACTTAACACAACCCCATCCAAATAGTGAGTGACTCTCTCTCTCTCTCTTTATATATATATATATATATATATATATCATGAAAGGTCTAGACGCACAATACATAATATATACTATATTTATATATGTACCCGGTTCACTTCGTATTTTGCAAGAATCAGTAAGAAAAGGAGAGCACAGAGATTCACACAGCTTCTAGAGCAAAATGGGCAGCCTTCATTTTCAAATGTCTCTCTCTCTCTCTCTATTATGCTTACACAATGTTCTAACCGCCAATCAGACATAACAACGAAACGGTCACATAAATTGGACACGTGTAGGTTTTGCATGGTTTGTGAGGTCACATATATTCATTGCAATGTAAATTATAATATATATATATATATAAGATTATTTTAAAAGAAAAATAAAAATTGATGTTAGAGCACAATGATGATGATGTGAATATTGCACGTTCCAATCAATTGTTGGTGCCACTTGTTGTGGGGTACTTTTTATTGTGGTTTGACTGGTTTCTTGGTTTTGTAGGATATGCATTTTGGTTGATTAATTAATGGGTAATAATATATAGGAAGTGGAATTGAGTTCAAGAGGAGGTGAAATATAAAATAATTAATATTAGAGCCACTAGGCTTTGGCCTAATGTTACCAACTCAATAACTACCATGTTCTTTTTTTATATGTTTTTTTTTTGGCTGAATAATGTTCTTTTTTTATATGTGGGTTCAAGAATCGGGGCTTTGAAATCTCAATCCCCTGTTTAAATCAAGTGGCGAATTCTATATAGTAAATAGTAATGAAAGCTGTCTTTGAAAGTTTCGATTGGACCAAACGATTGTATGATATTTGACATATAACTTCTTTCTTTTCTTTTTTTAATAAGGAATTTGTGTATAGCAATCAGTATCTTTCCTAACTTTTAAATTTGGATAATGCTAAGGAGTGCTCTTAGGGTACTAGTTAATAATCCAGTTAAAGAAAGTTTTTATGGGAAAATAAAAAAAAGTAATTAATGTTTTTTTTATTTCTCATAAAAGTAATGTCAAAACTTTCCTAAAATGGATTGTTAATGAGTACTCTAAGGGCACTCGTTAGCATTTTCCTTTAAATTTTACATAAATAAGGTTTGTTGTTATGGGATAATAGATTTGTAGGTTCTAATAATAATTCTAGAAATTTGGGATTAAGGCTTGTTATGGAATAAGCAATTTGTGATCAAAATCTACCAAAAATAACTTTATTAATATCTTGACTTAGTGTTCATTTGGGAACAGTTTATTTAGTGTGCGTTTGACATTGATGAAAGTTGCCAGCTTATTTTACTATTCAGCTTATTTTTGCTATTATTCATGGGCTTCACTGCACTTTTTGGTACTATTCATGAGTATCATTATACTATTTTAGCTAACTTTTACCAATATATACAGTACTTTCAGCAAAAAGTTTTCAATTTCAACAAAATAAATGCATCCCAAATAGACCCTTAGTTAAAACTGAAAACTTTTTACTAAAAGTACCATAGACAAAGGTAAAAGTTAGCTGAAATAGTCTAGTGGAACCCACAAATAGTAATAAAAGGTGCAGTGAGACCCATGATTAGTAGCAAAAATAAACTAAATAATAAAATAAGCTGACTTTTTAAACCAATGCCAAACGCAACCTTAATGTAAAAAACAACAATTTAGTGAAATTATTTATTCGTATTGGAGGAGTCTTCCTTTCTCTTACATGCCCATACGTATTGTGAGAGAAGGGAGGATTCATCTTATAAGAGTGAATAATTTCTCCATTATTATAAAGTAGACACCACAATTTCAAATCATATCATATTCATATAAAAAAAAAAAATGTACTTTCTATCTAAACCAATCAAATATTTCTTCTAAAAAACACCAATCAAATATTTATTAATAACCTTTGGGTTAAGTGACAATTCCATCTCATATAACCAATACAATCTTGTTTCAAATCCCAATTCTCTTCTCCTAACAAAAAAATAGAAGGTTTTTTTAATTCTCTCACATCCACTCTAATAGAGGAGGGAGAGTTAAGCTAAATTTCCTCCATTACATGCTGCGTCAAATCTGCTACACTCGAGATTTAGATGATATCTTACGTTAAATAAGGAATTGAAAAAAGAATGAATGTGACCTGAATTTCTTGAATACCTCAAGAAGTAAATGACTTGCTTAGGGTCGATATTTGAAATTTTGAGCTTCATGACAAGAGAACCATATAAACCGGAAAAGAACTTTCATCGATAGGAAATGACTTGCTTGGTTTTATGCGTTTTAGTTAGTTGTTGCTATCATCATCTTTTGAGTTTTTCAAACCACTTAAGTGAGAACCCAACCCCATATTGAGGTTGCCTACTCAACAAGTGGAACTTAAAGTCTTCATATTACGTACTATTTTTTACTTAATAGGTTGACACAGAACATTTTTTTCAAACTCAAATTGCTGTTTCAAACACTTTTGTATCCCCAACCAAATACAAAGCAAAAGTAATGTATAAATTCACCCAAAGAATTCTAACTTATTCATAAAAAATAAAAAAATAAAAAACCCAAAAAACAAAAGGAATAAAAAGGAAAACACCCCAAATGTTTGCCATGTGAGGCTCCTAATTAGTCTGTAGCTTTGTTCTCATATATGACAAGCTTTAGTAATCTTTGTGATTTCTGAATTCGTGATTGTCAAAAAAGCTTTATCCAACTAATCTTGCTTTTGCTGTACGCAGAGCGGCTATATATTAAGCTGCCTTTCTTAACAAGCCTAATAGTCAAGCCCACATTTGGTGATAATTAATCAATTAGTAAATGTTGGTTATTTAGGAAAGGCTGTTTCTTTTTAGTCAAGTCTAAGGACTATGTGTGACAGTTTCTTTGTTTTTTTCAGGATGCATGGAAGTGGTCCTTTTCTAACCAGACAGAGAACCCAAAGAGAAATTTCTTGGTATTTTCATATATATGATTGATTTATCGATCAATGGGGGGTGGGGTGGGTGGTTAAAGATTTTACCCCTTATCAAAATGATCTTCCTAAGGGGAGAGAGAGAGAGAGTATTTTGGGGAATCATGAAGATGAATTACCATGCAAACAAAATGTTTATGCTCGCACAATAAGTTAAAGAAAATTTATAGCGCACTTTCAAGACGTGAAGTGAATCTAGACGAGCATAAGAGTAGAGGCTATGAAGAGCCTATCAAAATTTGTGCTTCTCTACTTTCACTTCATGTCCTGAAAGTATGTTCTATACTTTGTCATATTAGGCTAGCTATAAACCTTTTACAAAAGTACACACATGCACTACACTAGGTTGTGAAGGGCTTATAAAAATTTTTCTCAAAAAATAATCCTCTCCTTCAAAAGAAAGTGACAATAACTAAAGCATGCATGTTGCCATGGTCTTTTTTTTCATCCATAATTAACCAGGATAAGCGGACCATCAACAGGACCGAGGCCCCCCCCCCCCCCCCCCCCCCCCACCCCAATTTTCAAAAAAATTAAGGAATTTTTTTTAAAGAATTATCCTAAATAATATGAAATTTTTTAAGAAAACCTTATCATTTTGGCCCCCCATACTCGATAATATACATATATATTTAAGAAATTCTAAAAATAAACATAATTTTCATTTAAATAGAAGAATAATATTAAAGATACAAACTATTTTACAAACTGTTGATGTAATGAATGATTATTGGTAAATAAAAAAGTGATATTAATGGTGGATCTAGATGAAAACCAATAAGAAGTTGGCTACATCAACATTTTGTAAAAATATTGTAAAATAAAATACAATCCATAAATATATATGTCAAAAAATTACAATAATTAAACATTTAACATTTTTAAAATGAACAAATAGGTATTTTAACAATTACCTCAACAAATAAAAGGGAAAAAAATTCCAATTTTCATTCCAACACATATAGGGCTTACTTGTACCATAGGAATAGAAAAATCGAAAGGTCAGCAGTTTTGTTGATTCGCCACACCACCAAGTCCCCCACACAATTGCAGAAATTTTTTCTCACAGTGCTCTCTCTCTCTCTCTCTCTCCGTGTTGTCATTTGCCTTTTTTTTTTTTTTTTTTTTTCTTTTTAGTTCTTTCCTTTTCCCATTGCTACCATAGTTTTGTGTTTACAATATAAAAGTAAAAGTTTTGTGTGACTAAACTAGACAAGAAAAAGTGAAAGACAGGCTTAAAGCTTCTGTAGGCCAATAAATCCTGTACAGTGCTCCTATGTTACTTTACTTTTCATTTGCTTTCTTTTTTATTTTCCTTATAATATATAATTTGTTATTATAATAATCAATATATTATATATTGTATGACATTATAATTTATGAATATACTTGATTAATTTGATTAAAATATACAGTATATACTATTATATTAATATGTATTTAGCACTTCAAAAAAAAATTAATAATGGTTGTTTTTGTTACATATTGAGTTATGAAGTATTGTACATTACTCTTTTAGATTTCATACACACAAAATTTTTTTATATATAGCCCCCAAAGATAAATTTCTGGCTCCGCAATATTAAAATTTACCCTAGTGATGATATATTGAAGTTCATGTGAAAAATAGCATTTTAAAAAAGATCATCATCATACAATTTAATTTTTTAACATCGTCATCATATATAATTCACTTATTGACCTCTCTCTCTCTCTGGTCTGGTTTTTCTTTTGCATAAGAAAATACTTACACCTTAACTCATTTAAGTGTGTACCTTAGGATTTGAAAAAACCAATGACTCAACCACTAAAACCGCTAATCTAATAAACCAATTAGTCTGGATAATCAAGGCCTGATTTAATATAATTCAAATCACACAGCATGGATAGTCTTTCAGAGGAAAAGTCTTATATTTACTATATATGCTTGCCTTTCACAAATTTTTGGTCTTGTTTAGGGGATCTAATTAAACCCGTATTTACCTCTACGCGAGAACTAGGTAATACCATTAAATTACAAGACATTTAATTTGCATTTCTCATGAGACGTAACCTAATGCCAAATTGGTTCTGCAGAATAAATTAAAACCCGGGAAAAGTCTTACACGAGGGCCACCACCTTGCAAGCTCAGAAGGGTACGCGTTCAAGTTAGCTACCCTACCCTATATGAAGGCTAAGTTGGTGGATTTGAAACCAAAACAGTGTGTGTTTTTTAAACCATTTTTAATGTTGTTGCAGTGTTTTTATCTTTGTTTTGTCCAGTTTTTCTGTGGCAAACTTCTTATCTTTTACGACAAAAACAATTCAACCCCACCAACCCTTCCTCTTTTTACAAAGCTTACGTTACTTGGCCAAAGAATTTTATACTATATGTTGGCCTAACTGCAAGTGTAAAACCATACTCTTATTGAACACTTGGAAATAGAATTTGTCATAGTGGACTAACCTTTATCATAAAAAAAGAAAAACAAGCAAAGAAAAAATCCAGCTGGTAATTTCGAACTTGAAGAACTTTGGTCTTCCTGTTTTGTCCTTGATATATTTAACCTAATTTCTCATAAAGTAAAATTAATTATGAGATTTATTTTGTCATTGTTTGTTTGTACGTGATCAGATATTTTCTTATAGTCGTGAACATGTTTATATTATTTGGCTATTTGCATATATACTCCTTGTCCTTTTTGTTATTTTTCATATTGACCAATGAAGTTGTAATTATATTGTATCCCTCTACTCAAATATGTACAATTAGGTGATTGACCCATTATTCTATTTAAATATAAAACTCATTATCCAAAAAAATCATAGAAAACATAATTTTTTTTTTTTGTAAATTATATATACAATGAACACAATTGATAGAAATTCTCAATGAACAACTAATTAAGCTGGTATAGCTAGTGGAAATATTATATATAATAGATGGATATCTGAGAGGCCATGTTCTACTTTAGTATTGAAATTTCCTCCTGTACTCAACGGGGAGAAAAAGAAGAACAAAAATGAGTCTATACCACTCAACCTAGAATATATATATGGTTCTTAACATTCCTTCTCTGTTTTACTTTTTCTTGGGCCATTTACCTTCTTTGTCAAGAGTATTTAATTTTGGAATAAACAATCAAACCACAATACTCAAAGCGTGAAGCTCTATTTTTTTCCACCGGCCATTTTTCCCCATTCATTAGACAGAGAGCTAGAGATAGAGGGGGTGAGGTGTCATATTATTTTATCATAAAATTTGATTTACTCCATCATTAGCCTATACTAAACAATAGTATAGATGTGATACATAATATATTACATGAAAATTTTGAATTTTAATTATTTTGTTACATGCATAGTTCCCAAGAGGGGATTGGGATTGGTTAAAAGATGGATTGATGAGGCACGATGAGATTGAGACTTTAACAAAAGGGGCACATTAAAGGATCCTAAACTTAAATGGCTATTTTCAAAAGTCTTGTAACTCAATGACATTACTTTTTCAATTTTTCTATGGAAGAGAACTTGAGTTTAAATTATCTCCCATTATTTGTTGAAAAAAAAAAATCCTAAATGATTCTCTTACTGTGAAATATATTACTTGCAAACTCTTTCTTGGGGATAAGTAACATAAATTAAGTACCTTAGTGTGTAAGATTTCCCAAAATATGTTAAATCTAAAACAAATTGAAAGAAGTTTATGTGCATTCTTCTTCACAAAAGTTTTATTATATATCCAAGGGAAGCACTAAAAATCTCGAGATTAAATTCTATAAGGATGGGGTGTAAAACTTATGTTTTACACCATCCAATAAGTGATTGCCACATTAGCATTTTACTTAAAATTTATTAAAATTCAATACATCCTACCACACCTAATAACATCTTGATAGATTCCCAATTTGGTTGGATTTATATATGGGTATTAGAATTGATTGAGTGTGATTGTGTTTATTCTTAAATATGTGATAAGATGATGTGGCATGTTGGGATTGGAGGGGTAAAACATGGGTTTTACACCATGTCCTTATAGAATTTAATCTCAAAAATCTCATACCATCATAATTAATTGTTTCAAGCAAAGAAAGAAAATGCACTTGTACTTTTGAGTTCTAAAAGGAATGCTGGTACATCACTTACATTATTGGTATTTCTTTTAATTGTAGCTTTGAATTGTACTTAATTTTATTAAAGATTCACTTGGAAAAGCATGAACTACAAATAGAAAACGGAAAATTAAACTGAGTATGGATACAAGTATTGGAATAGATTTATTTGTGCTTTTATTTCAATTAACTCTCCAAAAATACATGAATAAATCGAGACATATAATGAAGCAGCATGTGTGAGAACATGTGAATCGTTCTATTAATGCTAAAAACTATCCGGTGCAACAATTTTTGTTCCATTTCAAGCATGATTACCACGTGTCGATATGTTATCTAGTTACCTTTTTTTTTATTTTAAATTTCCATTCTTTCGTTTCATATTTCTAAATCGAATCTTAACATTCATTGTCGCCCCACCTTGTAACTGATAATGCTAAAGGATGCGATCTTTAAAAAGAAGCATTCTCATAGCATTTTATTGCAGGGAACAATCATCTATGAAGTGAGGATGGAACATATCAGTTTTCGATCCATCAGCTGTGTTTACCATTTTATTTCTAAAAGATCCATCAGCTGTTTTTATGAATCAAAATGCTTTCAAATTGTCTACTAAGCAAGGTAAGTGAATGTTTAGAGTTATTCAAAGGTGAAACATATTTTTATTCATGTATATTACTTATATATATAAATATAGTCCTCAATTTTAAGTAAGAATGCAAGTAGTTTGGCTATCAATTTCAACTTTGATTCTAATCAAAATAAAATTTAACTTTGATTGTATAGCTATTGATATTAATATTAATTTAAACAACTGCAGTTTAAAAAGTCACTCGATTGAGGTGGGAATATGGATTGTAAGGAGCTAAATATATTCCTTTTCTTACCCCCTGCTAACGTCAAAGAAAAAGATTGACGCATTCTACATTTTTGGAGAAGCATCCAATGATAGAATGAAAAAGGAAGAAATTTCTTCAAGCACTTTTTAACTTTCAAGGCTAAAAACCCCTCTACCAATAATTCATGGGTCACTTCAGGTAGTTGGTGAGTCTGTTCATCAGGCCATTTCTTTTCTTTTTTACATGCCAAAAATTAACTTAATTGTCTTATATTGATCATGAAATCCAATCCTTGAGCAACCTGTCTTTGCACATAAAGAATAAAGAATGTTTTAATGGTAGATGCTTTATTTATATGCCCTAAGATTTTTCTCAAACTACATGTAACATTGTGTGTGTATATATATATATATATATATATATTCCTTTTGCTTTAAATCATTTGAGCTTATAATTAGGCACTTCATAACTCATTTATATCCACTATCTTTTTTTCTTTTTTCTCTATTTTTTTCAACATGATTTGGTCAGTTTAACCATCTTATCGACTTAAGTAAACATATATCGTTAATTGGAAAATATTTAGTCAATCAGCATGCTTAATCGATAGGCAGACAATATTGAAGAGTATACTAGTTAGACTAGTTGTCACAATTGTTTACATATCTAGTCAGTTTGCTATTATTATATTTGCTTTCGTAAGTAATGGGTTGTTAGCATCACCTATCAGACCAATAGAAGAGGAGGGTCACTAAACGAGAACTGCTATAAATAATAGTTGTATCTTAAATAACCTAATTAGCAAAGCTAGCCACATTTTTGTTGTTTTAAAAAAAAAAAAAAATTAATATGATAAGATTTGAAATTATGGGATCTGTGTTATGATTATTACCCTTTATTTTTAGATTAAAACACCAATGTATTTCTTTTTAGTTTGCTTTTCATCTTAGATCTTTTTTTTTTCTTTTTTCTATAAAACGAAGAATTAATATTTACAACAGGACATTTTTATTGTACTACTTTTGTCCATATATGGTTGTAAGTGTAATTATAGAATCATAATTTCACATCAAACTGTATGCTAATGAATGATGAATTTCATCTTTTAATTTCATGCTAGAAGGGATATATTGAAGGATTTACACGTGATAGAATTATTCAACATGATTAAGGAAATTAATCAAGTTTAGTATGATTAAGGTTTGGAATTTAGGCCAAAGCACCTACTAATCAAAATATCAAATAATGTTTAATGTGTCATATTGGGAAGCGTGTCTAGATGAAAATGATGGCACAATAAAGATAATATGTATCAAAAAAAAATTATTATGAGGGGGCAAAAATCAAAATATATAGAACATAGTAGAAAGAGTCAAGGAGAGTCGGTCTATGTTTGTAAATGTAAAGTATATATAGAATGCAGTATTTTTGTTTTAATAATATCCAAATTTGGCAATTAGCTTCTTAATTTGATTTTTGTGATCTGGAATTATAGATAAGCACGAACCAGATTTTTAATTCACTAAATAAGGAAACCACTCTACTATCTATATGCATGATCTATATGAGTTGTGCATGTTTTTTTTTTTTTTTTTTTCCTTTGGATATGTCTCTTTATTTACTACATGCATTTAGTAGATATAAAGCTTATGCAAATATATTTAGTAATTTTTTTTTTACAAATATAAAGTAATTTTTTTAGAGAGTTTCAACTTATAACGTTTACTCCTGATGGTAGCTCTTTATTATCAGATCAAGACATCAATTGATTTTTGGTGTAGGCGGGGATTGAACTCCAAATTTCTTATTCAATCATCAGAAACTTTACCAGTTGAGCTAACTGGAACCCACATATAAGGTAACTTTTTTTTAGAGAGTTTTAACTTATGGTATCCGCTCATGATGATAACTTTTTATCATCATATCAAAACACCAATCGGTTTTTGGTGTAAGTGGGGATTTAACACCAAATCTCTTGACTCTAAAAAATAAAAAATAAAAAAAAAACCAAATCTCTTATTCAACCATCAAAGAGTTTACCATTTGAGCTAACTGGAACCCACCATATAAGGTAAATTTTGATTGCATACTATTTAGTTTAGTATGGGCCAGCCTTACAAGTTAATATTATTATTATTTTGAGAATCATTATGGTTATTTTTATAGACGAGGATGAATGACATGTTCTTTTTTATATAGATAATGAATATTATAGTTTGAGAAGACATCTCAAAAAGCAACAATTCAATGAACCGATAGTATGATAAATTGACCTTGAACATTTAGGTTTACGTCACGTCTCAAACCAATAAATCTAACACAAAGGTACTCCCGTAAGTATAGGGTCAGTGCTCTCTAAAAATATGAAAAATAAGGTTTTAGAATTTAAGTAATTCAAATAGTAATACTATGGCTTTTTGAGTGAATTTGTAATGTGTCTTTGAGGTTAAAAAAAGAAAAGGAAAATGTCAACTTATCTATCACCTTCTAAGAAATTGCGCAACAATTAATAAGCGAATTATCTTGTAATTTCCATTTTCTAACCTAACCATCTAATTTGAGAAAAATCAAAACAAATAGTCAAATAGTAACAAACAAGATTAGTTGTCATAAGAGAACCCTCCACTATAAGAAATATCAATCCTCACTTACAAGTTACAACTGTAAGTGGGGAACAAGATTCTTTCACTATTTCCGTTGATGGTTTGAAATTAGAAAAAATAAAGTAAGATTATTTAAAAGCATGTATGATCGATGTATAGTTATATCATATATGTGATGCGTTTATAATTGTAATCATTACAAAAGTACTATTCATGCATCCACTTGCAACTTAATTTAGTATAAAGATTTAGTTATTAGTAGATTAGATCCATTTTAGTAGCTATTAGCTCTATAATTTAGTGATAGCTCCCTTCCTTAAAATGGTGTAGCCTAAGATTAAAAATATAAAGAAATTATATTTTACGCCCATATTGTAGGGGTAGTTTCAAATCAAATCATAAAGTTTTAAAAAATTCAAAGTATACCCTATAATTTAAGACTGTTACAAGGTAAACTTTATTATTTTTCTAGTTTCAAATCCAATCAAATTGCATCAATTTAAACAATGTGCTTTTGGGGTTTGTTTTGGTAATTTGATTGAGGGTTTAAATATATATGAAAAGATTAGGGTTTGATTTTAATTTAATGAAACTATTAGGTTTAATTTGTAATAATCTTAATTTTTTTTTCTTTTGAGAAGGTAAGGGTATGTTTGGTAACTGTTTTTTTCTCTTATTTTCTATTGTCAAAAACAATTTTCTATTTTTGATACTAAAAAACTTGTTTGGCAATTCAAAATGGACGGAAAACAAAAACTGGTCTCAAAACTCAATTTGTGAAGGAACCTGAAAACATACAAAATGCTATTTTTAGTTTCTAATTTTTAAAAGTCAATGAAAATATGCATTTAATTTAATGAATATGTCTCATTTCATGAGTTAGCATTAAAGTTTAAATTCTAATAACAACATATTTTAGTATTTTCTATTTTTTTCTTCAAAAAACTTTTTTTTTTTTAATTTCAACTAATCAAACATGTTTTTTTATTTAAAAACTACAAGAAAATTGTTTTTTTTTTTTTATATATTTCCTAAAACAAGTTTTTGAAAATAGAAAATAAATATTGTTACCAAACATAACCTAATAATCTTAAACTTCATATTTTAATTTGAAAAATTTAAAACAATAGGGTTTAATTTCAAACCATCCATAAATATATGATCTAATATGTCATTTTCAAGTTAAAAAAAAATGTAATTTGCCCAAAAAGGAGAGAAGAAACTAAGGGAAATATATATATATATATATATATTTTAATAATATGATAGTTACAACAAGAGAAGTGGCTTTTGTACACTTTATGTCTCCATTGGAAACACTAAAGAGGTGTCAACCAGTTGAACCCACAAGATTGTTGGCAAGGAAAGAAAGTTTAAGTTAAGGGCTTTTTTTTTTTTTTTTTTGAGAAGGAAGTTAAGGCCATTTAGGTAAAAAAAGAAAAAGAAGATTATTTAGAATTGTTAGGGCAACTCCATTGTGGAGTTCTAAAAATCATATCCATCCATTTTGAAATGGGTAGATTGGATCTTACCATGACATCAGTAAATAAAATAAATGCTAAATTAGTTATATACAACATTTGTTTAGATGTTGATGACAAAACAAATTATAATTCACTTATTTCAAAATAAATTGATGGTATTTTAAGAAGAGTAATGATTATCATATACTTATTAGTGTATATTATCCGTACATATCGTCATTGTTCATGTTTTATTGCGGATATCACGTAAGCAATTCAAGATACTATATGTACAAAGTGTATAATATTGAATGTGTAACAAGATTTTTCAATCTAATAACTCCATGTAACATATTAAAAAAACATAGCCAGATTTTGAATTTTCCCAAGTCGTATGGTCGGGTATGAAATTACAACAAGATACTCAAATACTGACGATGTTTAAAAAACATTAAATAAAAAAAAAAGAAAAAAGGCTTTCCTTATTTTATCCAAAACATTTTTAATATTAGAATATTTCCTTGTTTAAAGTGAGTTGTAGTTGATTCTCAAAAAAAAAAAAAAAGTGAGTTGTAGACTGTGAAAAATGAATATAAGAAGGGCAAAAAATTAAGGAAAGGACCAAAATTCATTCAGGAAAGGAAAAAAGAGAGAGAGGTATATAGATAAAAATCCGCTGTTGGAATAGCCCACTGGAAAGCAAACCATGGCCCCTGGTTTTTTCTCTCCTTCAAAAACCGACTGTTTCTCTCCCTTTCATCTAACCCTAAAAGCCTTCCTCTTCTTTTCCTCCTTTATATTCTCTCTTCAATCTTCACCAACCATCTACTTCTACAACAACAACTACAGAGAAGATGATGCCAATTCTCGCATCTCTCAACTTTTTTTACCCTTAGCTTCTCTGTACGACAATACTACTGTTGTAGAAACATCATTAGTAATAGGTATAAAATATATTGCTCAGTTTTCCGTACTCTGTTTTCCTCTGTTTTCTAGCCATTTCTTTGAAAGTTTGGAACTTTGGTCGATACCCAGATAGTTTTTTGGGGTTTTTGAGCAATACCCAGTTCTTCAATTCGTGTTTGGGTCAATACCCAGATCGCAATTTTGCATTTTTTATGAGGTGGGTGTGTTGTGCTTGTATTCTGAGCTATTTTGTGTGAATTTTGAGGTTGAATGGGGATTGAGACGACTCGGGCTGATCGTAAAGGTAAAGAATTTCGTGAATTGCCTACGGACACGAACACGAGTCCGAATTCCAGGTCTAAGAGGAGCCGGCGACGTAAGAAGAAGATGTTGCCGGTTCAGAAGCTATTTGAGATTTGTAAGGAAGTGTTTGCCAATGGTGGGCCTGGGATTGTGCCTTGTTCTGAAGATATCGAACGGCTAAGAGCTGTTTTGGGTATGCTTTTTTTTTTTTTTTCCTTAATTGTTTTTGAATTGAATTTCATGGTCAAATGTAAGATATTCATATGGTTGTGCTTAAGGGTATTAAAATTTGGTCGAATTCAAGCTTTCTGATGGGTTTTACATTAACTGGTATATGTTTTTCCTTGAAATTTTGATAATATTCGGGGTTTTAAGTGGTTGAGGTTTATAATTTCACTTTAATGATAATATTATCTGAATATGTGAATGTTTGAGGGCTATTTGCTGTTTTTGGAGATATCTATTTTATGATTTCTGACTTAGAATGCAATATCATTTAAGTAGGATCTATCTAACTGATACCATTACTCTTACAATAGTGTCAATTCTCAACTCGCGTGTTGAGTTTGTTTTTTGCTGTAATTTTTTTTAACACCAAGCTTCAATAGGGATTTCTTATGCTTCTCCTTATCTTATGAATTTGTGTGGTGCAAGGATTCTCAATATTTATTTCTGTTTTTTGAGGATATATAGATGCGCATTATATGCTACGAGCATTAAAAAAATGCATCAAGTAAGCATGTATTTCTTTACTGTGCGAGGTTTGTGTGTCTAGATTGGGGGATGTTGGAACTTGAGAAAATGAAAAGTTTGTGCAAAATGGTTATGCGATAAAGATCCTCAATTGAATTGAATTGTCTTCAATTGGTAGTTTCTATTAGCATAAATCTGGTGGGAGCATTTGGGTATCAGACCACACTGGTTTGTTTTCTTTTACGCTGCTTTTAAGTTCTCCATTTTTTAGTAGCATAGGGAGTGGGACTACGTGGCTTTATTTTAAAGGCTAGCACAGGATTTCAGGAAAGTTTTCTTTTTGTCTTGGTCTCAAATGTGACAATGGCTTATACAAGGGGCCACCCACGCTTCCCTTGAATGTCTTTGCTGCTGTAGACAAGATTCTATTTTTTGTCTTTTATGATTAACGATATTTTGGAAATTCGAAACGTATGGCTTTAATTGTAATAGCATAGGACTTGTAATTGTTCATTACTGACATGAACCTTCGCCTGTTTGTCCTTGATGCTTACAAGCCCAACTTCATGCTTGCAGATGAAATGAAGCCGGAGGATGTTGGCCTCACTCCTGAGATGCCGTATTTCAGGACACAGTATTGCGGGACACAGTTGGCTCGGAGAACCCCGAAAATTAAATACTTGCACCTCTATGAGAGTGACAAATTCTCGGTATGTAGGCTTCTCTGAGGTGCTGTCACGCAGTGATGAGACAAAATTAGTACCTTATGATAGATGTGGTTCTCAAATCTTTTCAATCATTGCAGATGGGTATCTTTTGCTTGCCACCATCAGGTGTTCTTCCACTTCACAATCACCCTGGAATGACAGTTTTCAGTAAACTGCTCTTTGGGACAATGCACATCAAATCATATGATTGGGTGGCTGATGCCCCCGATGCCCCTAGCAACGCATCTGCTGATGTGAATCTGTCAGAAAGTAGGTCTTTCCTTTAAGGTTTTACTATCCCACAGTTTCTCATATGCACAGATGGCATTGTTTATATGTTTCTGTAGATGACAAGCACGGTTTGAATTACCACTACACGCTTGCAGATGCCAAAGCATTCTTAGTGTAACTCTTGCTTTTCCATTTGGTGTTAACATACGTTGCAAAAATTAGGCTCCTTAGGGAACGAGGGAAGGAAAAATTATATAAGAAAGGGCCTTATGAAGGTGTCTAGTGGGAGATTAAAGAAAATATGATATTTTTGTATGAGATAGAATTTTCCTCCGGATCAGTTTGAGGGAAAGGTCCTCCAATCCTCAACATTTCAACTTCAAAAAAATTTTCACCGCTACTTAATTAATAGTCATGTGACTCATTTAAATGATTTAATAAATCATGTGATTTAATACATGTGTGTGGTCTTATGAACTCCAAGATAATGGGTAGGAGGAAAATTGTCCTAATGGGTTATTAAAGGAAAACTTTATCGATTTATATGTCTGTAGCACCTTACATCTTGATGGTTCAAGAAATGTTCTGGTATGACAAACGCATCCTTTTTTCTTATTGCAGTTTTGTAGAGGCTATACTTTATGTCCATATTAATGTTTTTGAAATCCATCTGTGATTTTTTTTTTTTATTAGTCAATGAAGTTTGATGGATCAGATAGTGGCTAGCAGTTTGATCCAAGTTTTCAGCTTTCGGTCAAAAATTTTACTTTCAATGCTTTCCCTTCTTTGACATTATTTGACATGCTTTTGATGATGCAGTCACTGCACCTGCTGCTCGTTTGGCTAAGGTTAAGGTCGACTCAGACATTACTGCTCCTTGCAACACCTCCATCCTTTACCCAGCTGATGGAGGCAACATGCATTGCTTCACAGCAGTGACAGCGTGTGCAGTGCTGGATGTGCTTGGCCCTCCATATTCTGATCCTGATGGCCGGCATTGCACATACTACCTTGAATTTCCATTCACCAATTTCGCAGGTAGCACATTGCCTCTTCACGTTTGATCATACTATAACACTCTTTGTTACTCAAATGGAGGGGAGGAATGCCTGTTACTTGATACAAAATCTTAATTACTTTTTTCTCTTTGAAATTTCAGTTGATGGGGTTTCAGTGCCTGAAGAGGATAGGGAAGGTTATGCATGGCTTCAAGAGAGGGAGAAACCTGAGGACTTGACTGTAGATGGAGCACCTTACAAAGGGCCAAAGATTGTGGATCAATGATCTCACCTATGTCGACACTGGCTGATGATGTCCAGTCCTTGCAGCACCCAAACTTTTGTTTCATTTTGTATCTTGTTCTTGCGGTTCTTTTCCTTCATCCTTTTTTCTTTCTTTTCCCCTTAAAAAACTTTTTTCCTGTGGGACATGAGGGACTAGATCCTTTTTTTCTCTCTACAGTTTATGTAAATACTCTGAACCAAAAAAAAAGAAAAAGAAACAAAGAGAAGTTCACTGGAAAATTGAGCATGAAAGTGAATTGAGTTAATTGTCAGCATCATCTCTATACAACTGGGTGTCTGGGACTATTCCTTTTCTTCTATTACACGATAAGCAATATGTACCCTGCTGCTTCCATTGAGAGCAAAAAAGATATATGTATAATTAGAGCTATAGCTATGGCACCTAGCTAGGGAGGTGTATAGGTCCACAAGTAGTTTGATTACTTGATTGGTACCTCCAGGAGACAAAACTATAAAAGGGGTTTTCTTAGGAGACCAAGGTTTCTTAATATCAGTTCTGTCAGTGATGGTGAACTGATTGGGCCGGGGGGGGGGGGGGGGGGGGGGGGGGGGTTGTTGTCTCTCTCTTCCCCATGATGGAATGTTTGATTACTTGGAGACAGATTGAAATGAAATGGTGTGTGTGGTGTAGCTTTCTTTGACTTCAATTCCATCAGATAGGACTTTCCCATGCAAGTTGACGGGTGAACGAAATTTACACTGCAGTGATTGTCTGGAAAAAAGTTGGCAATGCCATTTAGAAGTTAAACTAGGGGTTGATTCTGCAGGCAGCAGCAATTATCACAGTTATTGGATATAAACATATTCTGAAGTCTGCTGCCAGACAAGATTTTGGTGGGGCAGTAGCATAAATGTACTGTACATTAATGTTTTATTGGGTGAATGATGGTACTATAAAGTATAAGGGTCTGGTTAATGTGTGCCTTTTGCACACATTAAACTTTCTATTTTTGAGAATTTTTTTTCGGGAATTGAAAAAGTTGTCATTATTTTTTTAATTCTTGAGAAAATTTTTTTCAAGAATGGAAGTTAAGACACACATTAAACTTTCTATTTTTGAGAATTTTTTTTCGGGAATTGAAAGAGCTGTCATTACTTTTTCAATTCTTGAAATTTTTTTTTTTCAAGAATGGAAGTTATGGCACACATTAGTAAAATCCAAAGTATAAACCTTGTATATTTCGTTCATTAAATAAAATAAAAAAAATAAAAAAAAACCTTGTATATTTCTATGCTTGTGCATAAAGTTAGTGCGACTGTCCGTTGTGTCTACTGGTGCTGAATCTGTACCTTAATGCTTAAATAGAAGGTTGTATGTAGATGAACTTAACCCTCAATATGAATAAGGAAAAACTTTTTTGTGTTTTACTTTGGATGAATAACTGTGAGCAGGTTGCTCAAGCCTCACAGCGTATAAGCTAGGAGCAATCTATGACTGAGCATAGAGCATGCTGCAAGCTGCATGTACAAATACAAGATGACGGTGAATTTTTATTTATTTTTTATTTATATTATTTATACTAGCATGTAACCCGTATTTACGTAAGGCATGAAAACATTTAACAGTAATAATGATGAGGTGGTTGTCTCGGTTTTTACATTGAGCAAATGCGGTCCATTTAAATGATGCAATTTTTTTTTTCTCATTTACCCTCGGCTTTCGTGTAACGTGTATAAAATTCTTTTAGTGAAATTAAAAAAAAAAAAAATCAACTCCTTTGTATCTTACCCTCAATAACTTACTTAGCACAGAAATTGAAAACTTAAATAAGACATATGACACTAAATTAGACATCTAATTTAAAATCTAATTGGATTTTCTCTTATAGTTTTGATTCCAAAGAGCAAAGTAATGACAATCATGGGTCAAACATGGTTTCTCTGGAATGGAAAACAAAAATTATTAGCAATATAGGAAAAACCTTCAAAAAAGTACAATAAGCAGAAAGTACAATAAGCAGAAAAGAATTCTTGAAGATACTATCCAAGTATTTTTTAAATGTAAGTTTGCATCTCACAAAACTCACATACCTAAAGACAAATTTATAAACTCACACTTTGTTCTACTTTTAAGTGTTTCCAACAACATTTTTTAATCTTCAATCATAATTAAGTTTATTACAATTCCATTTGTGTTTGACTATTATATCTAGTAATATATTGTGCAATAACGTTGCAAAAATGAAGCCAAAATTTGTGTAAGAAAAACTAAAGTAAAGGACACGGAATTGAAAATCAAATTTTGTTCTGTAAGTAGAATCCTTATTGTTCTTTAATAGTAGTATATGAAACTAAATAGATTAATAATGGGACAACTCACAATGTGTGATAGATAAGCAATTGTTTCCATTAAATCGTACGTACTCGTTGCGGTGGATTTCTTAAAACTTGTTAAATTTCATTAATACCTGCAAGCATAGAAGAAAATAATGAAATGGACTTGGACTTTAAATATTGAAATATAATTAAAATGTGTGGTTTTAGGGTATGTTTGGTACATTAAATGAGGATTACGACATGAATATAATTTTTATTATTAGGAATAAAATGTTTTAATGTAATAACTAAACATATTCATAAGTTTGCTTGTGAGTTATAAAATTAGAGTATCTCCTTAAAAATTGTTATTTTTTAAACTTAAGAGAGATATGTTTTATTTTTTATGATTTTTTTATTTTTATAATTGTTAGATGTATATGGAAAGTTTGTTTATTTGGAAATATATTAAGTTTTGAAATTATTGCACTTACTAAGGAATAGGTAATACAACAATTTCAAAGATGAATGGTTATTCTTCATTTTGAAGAATAACTATTCATAAGGAATGCCTATTTCTTGTAATGAAAACATAACCAAACTAAAAAATAGTTAAACCATATAAATACCTATTACATTACAATGCTTATTATAGTTGACCGAACATGCCCTTAATGTTGCAACCAAGTTCTAGGGAAGAAGCACTATGGGGGAACATAATTTTGAGGACCCATAAATTTTTTTTTTTTTTTTTTTGATTCATTTAAAATGAGATAGCTCATGGAAACTGGGGAAGGGAGATTAATTCTCACTCACTTAAAGAATTACACATATTAGGCATGCTTTACAATCATGTCAAATTATATATCCAAGCTTGTATAAAATTAAGGGAATTACAAAATGCAAAATGCGCATTGTGACCATTGAAGAAAAGTTGGATAAGACATAAAATTGAGGCACCTTTGTAGACACCTCATTTACTCATAATAAGGTGAAATTCGAATAGGGGTATCTTTCTAATCAAGTAGCAATAATTTTTTTTTTTATTTATAAAAAAGGTAGCTAAAAGGAAAATATAAACTGATTAATTCTTTACAGTTCAATAATGATGTCTTAATTTCTTTAAACTCCCAAAAAAAAAAAAACCCTCAAATAGGCAAAAATCATTAATTAAGAAATTGCTACAATGTGATGATACAACAACATAAATAATGCCACAGTGACTTGACAATATCAAAATTAGTCCTCCTAAAAGCAGCTAAAACACCAAAAACCATAAAAATTCCTACAAATTATATGCACCCTAACCCCCCCCCCCCCCACCCCCCCCCCCCCCCCCCCCCCCCAAAAAAAAAAAAAACTACGTTAGCACATAATACATAAAAAAAAAATAATAATAAAAAAAATTAATATATGCAAAATCTTAAAATGGGCACGCAAATTAACGCTTCACTTACAAACCAACAACTTTTGAGTGTGACATTGCTTATTTAATAGAAAAAAGGCCACTCAGGCTTATTTGCAAAAATTAGTGAAACCAAGATGAAATCAAGCACAACTCAAATAATTCAACAAAATAAAGTATTCAATAGTTTGAAAGATAGAGACTAACAAATGGATAGACTACCAAGCTTATAGTAAATATTTGGGTATTTGGGTTCCACCACATTCAAGCATTTTCTTGAACACAAATTGAGAAGCCAAAAAAAAAAAAAATACAATTTTTTAGGGTTGGGAAACCAAATAGTATAATTTCCCAAAATTGAAAACCTTTAAAAGGAATAAGAATTGTCGATCTTCCAAGGAGAGGGAAAGCGATTAGTATAAATATAAAAATATTTGCATATTCCTCTATCTCCTACTAAGATAACCATTTTAAATATTGAAATCAAACTAATTGAGCCTAACACTGAAAAACATGGGATATAATATATGGGTTTTTTTCAGAAGAAATTGATAATAATAAATAAATAAATAAATAAATAAGGTAATAGAAAAAGAAAACAACATACACCGGCCATAAGAAACATAGAAGTTGGTGAGGCTAAATCGTCGCTCAGTTTTGGCTTTGGCTTTGTGATGTTTATGAGAAAGGATAAGAAAGTGAAATCTTTGCTGTCTCCTGGAGCTCTTGTTCTTGTATTGGTAGTATTTGACCGTAGGCTTGATATATCTCGTGGGTCCTAAAACAATGCGAATGAATAATAAATCATTCACATTTGCATAGGAAAAAACCATAGTTCAAGATTAATTTAGAAGTGAACAAAGAGAATGATAATTTAACAAATATAATAAACAAAGAGAGATAGAGAAAAAGAGGATAAATTTTACATTAAATCAAAGATCCCTATTGTGTTCTTCATCAACTTCAAGCACTCATTTACAATAGAGCAACCTCATATCAAAGTTAACATCGAAGCCTCTCCATAATGCCTGTACGGACATTATAGTAGTGTGCATGCCTTCCTTCTAGGACGACTGTTCAAGGCCTTGAACTTGCTCTAGAAAGAGGGCTATTCAAGCAATTGGACAAAAATCAATCATTATTAATCAAGGTGACTAATTGTATTTTTAGCCAAACAATGTCATAAATTTGCGTGATGGACTCCTTGACTTTTGAACTTAACAACTCAATTGGAACACAAATTAAGAAACTTAAATGAGACACATGATGCAAAATTAGATTATAATTGAAATTCAATTAAAATCTAACAATTTGACTTTATTTAGAAGAAAAATAATAAAATGAAATATTTTATACCTCTTAACTTTCACTTGCTTCTCCAAAAAAAAAAAAACTTTCACTTAGGATACTCACAAAAACTTTATAATAATAATGCATCGAACTTCACCCATTTTCATTTTCCAAACATTGGACAAAATATGGAACCTGGCATTAGAGGAACTTTTCATCTTATATGGATGGACTACGGAACAAATACAAGAATATGCATAAAACCTTGTTCGACCAAAAAAAGAAGAAGAAGTGCATAATACGTTGATTTCAGTGTTATTCCCAAACAAAATTATATATAACTACATAGGAAAAATGCTATTTACACCATCTATAACACCGACATCTTTTCCCTTTGTCCATCTTTCTTATGGTTTTTTGGTTCTTTGTGTTGATCTTTTCCTTCTATTCCAAGTCTTCTGCAGATGTGTTAACAGCCCTCCCTGGACAGCCAACCAATGTTTCTTTCAAACAGTTTTCTGGTTACATTACTACAGATGCTCAGCATGGCCGAGCTCTATTCTATTACTTTGTTGAAGCAAAATCAGCGAGCCCACTTTCAAGACCCTTGACCCTGTGGCTCAATGGAGGTTATTATCTTAGTTATTTAATCATCTTTCTTGCTATATGGTCACTAATACTATATATCAATAAGTCTACTCATACAATAAATTTTGCAACTTTTTTTTCACAATTGTTGAAGTGACATTTTGTGATTCGTGTACAATAAAAGTAGTGTCACAGATAAGCTCTTGTGAATGTAATGCTTAACCAATCTCAACTTACCGTCTCAGCAAATCATGAAAAAAGTTGTGAAATTTTTGTATATCATTGCTTTGCTCATATATTATGACACTAAATGTTGTTTTATGCTTGATTCTAGGCCCTGGATGTTCTTCCCTTGGTTATGGTGCATTTATGGAACATGGTCCTTTCCAACCTGGGGATAATGGACTTCTTGTCAAGAATAAATATTCATGGAACTTGGGAAAATGTGTTTATATCAGTTCATTATATAGCAAGTTATTATTATTATTATTATTATTATTTTATTTTTTTAATGAAAAAAAGTTTGCCATGCTATACTGACTTCATAATGAAGTATTTGGATAGAATCAAACATGTTATATGTTGAGTCACCTATTGGGGTTTGAGTTTCCTGCTCAAACACAAGCTCGGATTACTTAAGGTGGAATGATACTCAGACGGGTATATGTGCATTTAACTAATGGTAGTATTACTTCTGTGTTCTATATTTGTTAATATTTCTCAAACTTTTCAATACATAATCTTCTTTTTTTTTTTTGGTTAACAGCCAAAGATAATTTGATATTTTTAATAAACTGGCTGGAAGAATTCCCAAACTACAAAGACTCCGATTCGTTTTTAACTGGTGAAAGCTATGCAGGTAATTATGATTTGTTTTTGCTATCCCTCAAATTTCATGATTATGATTATTGAAAATTGTTAAAGTATTGGTTAAATAATTAAGTTCAACTATTCCTAAGAGCTTAAACTTTAGAAAAAAAATGACAATATTTCATGATATGAAAGCAATTATGCCTAAGTTGGAACTCTGTCATCTCCCATTTAAACAGTTAAAACCATAAATGCCGAGTCCACACTTGTTAAAAAGCTCCAAGCTTTTTAGGATTTGGGATTTCTTTAGCTAATTATTTTTAAGAAGAAAATATATGAAACTTTATAGGTATAAGCTCTAAGATTAAGATTTTGTGCACCTAAACAATCATTGAAACTTCTAGATATGATCATTAAATTGAGCTATCTCAATATTGACATCTTTGGTTGCAGGCCACTACATCCCACAGCTTGCAGCCTTGTTGATAGAATACAATAAGAATCCAAATATCAAACCAATCAAGCTGAGAGCCATTGCTGTAATGACCAATATTAGTGAGAGCTAAAAAGTTACTTTCTGGATTACAATGTTGTTAATAATAACAATAACTTTACTCTCATTGTTGTTTGTAGCTTGGAAATCCACTTTTGGACCTAGACATTAGTGTGCAGGCTGGCGACTACTTGTGGTCACATGGAGCAATATCTGATGAAACACTAATGTTGAAGAATTCTGCCTGCAATGACTCAAAATATCTTAGTGAAGACGTCCACGGGAAATTGTCTCAAGGATGCAAAGATGTGTTTAATAGAGCTTCAGATGAAATTAGCGCAGATGTTGCTCATGATGACCTCCTCTTCCCAAATTGCTTGTCATCAAGCTCAGCTGAACAATTTATGCCCAAGGGGAAACATGGGAAGATTCATGCAATGGCATACACAATGTTTTATGATGTTTAATAACATTGAGTTTGAATTGAGCATTATAAGCATATAGTTGGATACTTGGATTGGCTTATTCATTGAAAGTAGGTAAAAGTACAAATGTATCAAGAAAAATGAGGCTATAAAAAGATGTAGTATAAACAAATAAACTAAATAAGCTCTAGATAAAAGCTAAACCAAACACATATGTAATGAGGAGTCTTTGTGGGCCTGGACAGGTTGCTAGCAGGGGAACCAGAGGGGATCCATGCCTTGATGGAAGGGTATTCACCAATCTAAACAACCCTCAAGTTCAGAAGGCAATGCATGCCAACACAACTCACCTGCCCTTCAGTTGGAATTTTTGTTTAGGGTCTATTTCTTTCTCTTTCAGTGTGTGTGTGGAGTTAAAGAAATTCTCTAGTGGTTTACTTTGTAGTTTACTTACAAGTTGATTTATTGATTAGTTAATCAAAACATGTAAAAATTGCAGGCCTCTTGAATATAAGAAGATAACTTGGACATGAACCTCATACCCCTCATCTCAGACCTTATAAGGGCTGGCATTCCTATCATGCTTTACAGGTTCTAAAACATCACAATTAACTTCTAAGTATTGATTTTTCTCTTTACATTTTATTGACATCCAAAACTACAAAATTGGAAGTCGAACACTCGAGCAGTTTTCCAGTTCTCCTTGACATTTTCTTGAAAAGTTTATGAGTACATTTACATCAAACAGTGGTGACCAAGATTCAAAAATTCCTCTCACTCAAACAAGAATAATTGCTAACAAGCTGGCGAAGGATTTGAAGCTATCTCCTTTTACAAAATATGGTACTTGGTATGACAAGAAGCAGGTATGTATATAATTCTGTAATTCTCTCAGTACTTCTTTCTTTTATTTTAAAAGCTTGGACAAACACAATGGCACTAGCTTTCTTATCTTAAATAGCTTCAAATATAGTGAAGGTAGATTGATCTTAACAATTTTTAATTAACATAATTAGATTATACGCAGGGGCGTGCTTGAATTGGGTAAGGGGTATTTTCAACCCAACCTAGCTTCTTTGGATTGAGAAATTCCCAATCCAACCTATTGCAGCTCAAAAATTCAACCCAACCAAACTGGTGTTGGGTTGATTCATTGGGTTAAAGTCATTTGTTAGGCTTTATAAAAATATTGGAATTTTATTCAACTGTTGATCTATTAAAATTTGTAATATTGAACTTTTTTTTATTTAGAATATTAAGTATTTTTAACACACACACGGAGAGAGAGGAGAAAGTTTTTTTTAAAGAAACTTACAGTGGTGTATATCCAAATTTCAACCCAACCTAGCTTCTTTGGATTGAGAAATTCCCAATCCAACCTATTGCAGCTCAAAAATTCAACCCAGCCAAACTGGTGTTGGGTTGATTCATTGGGTTAAAGTCATTTGTTAGGCTTTATAAAAATATTGGAATTTTATTCAATTGTTGATCTATTAAAATTTGTAATATTGAACTTTTTTTTTTAGAATATTAAGTATTTTTAACACACACACGGAGAGAGAGGAGAAAGTTTTTTTTAAAGAAATTTACAGTAGTGTATATCCAAAAAGATATAACTCTTAGATATACAGTATAGGTTTTAAACCTCTTTTACTCATACTCATTTTTCAATGTGAGATTAACCCACTATTTTTTCTTTTGAAAATACTAAGTATTTTTAACAACTTTGTTAAAACTGAGCCTTAAAATACTCAAATACATCAAACTAACAGATTTAAACAAATTCTCTAATTGTGGCATTTGGTGAAGTAAACACTATTTGGCAGAGCCACAAAGAATGTAGTTATTGTTCATTCAGTCAGAAATTTAATGAAATGTGAATTGTAATTGTAGGTGGGTGGATGGTCTCCATCATTTGGTGGCTTAAAAGAGGGGAAGAATGTGACATTTCTCACATATGCATCGGTTAGGGGTGCAGCCCATGAGGTTCCATTCACATCTCCTTCACAGGCCCTTTCACTGTTTCGTTCCTTTCTAAGTGGAACTCCTCTTCCTAGGCCCAGAGATTGACTAATGGGTCAAAAGTGCTGAAGCCCATTGCTTAAATGATCATATTCTTCGAAAATCCACATTAAAGTACAATCTCAGATGATGATATCCTTTATCGGTTTTAGTTTTTCTCATATATGTAGACAAGGTAAGTTTGTAACTTAAAACATTGTTAAGTATTCAAGATATGTTAACAGTTGATCCGTGTGGATGGAGGATATTCTTCCATACTTAAATATTGTACTTTTAGCTGATTATTGCTGTGTTTTTCTCAATGAAATATTCAGGTTACTTCTAAAAAAATAAAAAATAAAAAATACATTAAATCTTATAGTAGTAATTTTTGTTTTACTCTGAATATTTTATTGCAATTTGATTTTTCCTATAGGCTATATTGCCCAATTTGGAGTTAGACTAAATAAAGAAATTTAGTAATACCTTGGCGTATTGCAATTCCCTTTGAACTCTGTTAGGGTACTTTTTTTTTACACCTAATTTTATTCGAGTCCCACCTATTTATACCACTATAAGTTATTGGGTTTCCCAAACTTTTTTTTTTGGCTCTATTATTATGTTAATCACAAATATTTCATATCTCATTATCTAAATTGAGTCATGATATAAACTATCACAAAAAGCCCAAAAAACTCCTATTTTATCTAATTTTATTATCATTATTTAGCTAAATCCAAAACCGGCCCTATGAACCCAATACACACATCTTATTCTGTTTAAAGCCCAAGAATATTTATGCTTGACAATATTTGAAAAGCCCATGACTCAAATCCATGGCAAAACAATTTTATCAATTCAAATCCATAATCAAAGCCCATGATTTGAAACCATGGCTATTTATTTATCCAAAACCCAATTCACATTGGCAACATCAAAACCTAATTCTCATTGGCAACATCAAAAGCCCAACTTTCGTGGGCACTATTAAAAGTCAAAGCTAACTACTTGTCACTATTTATCGAAAGCCCAAGGTTATCAATACTTGGCAAAATACTATATCATAATCATTTCACCTAAAAGTCTAATAATGAACAATACTTTAAATTCTTAAACCTATTACTATAATATTACAAGCTCATGGAATTTATGAATTATCTCCTCTCAAAACTCATGGTGATCATCTTATAAAAGCACATGGAAAGATATGATTATTAGACCCATGACATTTATTTATTTCATATTCACTATCCATCTTACATCACGACATTCATAATCTTTATTACCAAAACTCAAGGTAATTATTCATCCTACATGTCCATTATGATTATCTATAAAGAAACTCATGAAAACATCACATTATTCCATTATAGTAGTTGTTACCATATTTATTTAAAACCCATGATAAAATATTATTATCAAGAAGAATTTTGGAGGCCATTATTTAAAAAAGCCCCAAGGAAAATATGATTTACAAAGTAATCCACAGTAAAAATTATGAGAAGTTATTTAAAGCCCATGGGAATTAATACCCAAAATCTATCATAAATATTTATTAAAACTCATAGATTCATTTTATTTCTACTAACAACTAAAGCTCATAAGGAGTAAAAAACCCATGGCAAAACATGTATTTAATGCCCATTTTGTAGGCCCAAGAATCTCGTGGAGAAGGGAGCAAGCCCAAGCAAAGAAAGGGCTATGTGGCCCAACTAAAAGTGTTGAAATGGAGCAAAGTTCCAGCCCAAAAAGGTCCCAGCAAGAGGCTTGAAAGTGGGCAACCAGCCCTTGTTCATCCCTAACCAAAGAAACAACTAAAGACTCCTACAAGAGAACCAAGCCTTTGAGGATGAACTAGGGGCTATCCTATCAGTTTTCTGCCACCCTTTGCCTAACTTGAATAGTGCCTAAGGGCTGTCATATCAACTGAAGTCAAAAGGATGATGGGATTCCATCATCTTCCTCAAGACTGCACCTCTAGTGGAAGGGGAGCTGAAACCAAGTCATCCAAACTTCAACAAATTGATGCTATAAATGTTAAAAACGTTCAAGACGTGATTTATGTCCCAAGCCCATGAATCCTAAAGGGGAAAAATTGGGAACGTGTGGTTTGGAAGGCAAAAATGGATTTCTAGCGGAACCCCCTGAAGTGAACTTAGAGCTTGACACTTGGCTTGGGGTGTTGAATCTTACTTCTTGAGAGTCTAAATCTCAGTTGTAGCATTAGGATTCGCTCTTGATACACGCCTCAATCACATTGATTAAGCTCAACCCTAGAAAACATGGCATTCAATGCAAAGCACTCTAAAATCCTATCATTACCCAAAGAAGCAAGGCAGCCCCAAAAGCAAATCTCCCATTTTTAGGCCAAATCCAGGTTATTAATGCAGCTATCTGGCTCCCCTAAATGAGGCCTACGTTTTTTTTAGATTCTTGTCAATTAATACTTCTCTAAAACTCCATTATAAAAGCAAAAGCATCTCAACCCACAAAAGGGGGAGCTACTTCTTCTAAAATTCCTAATTTATTTGCCATTTTACTGGTGATTTAGCTCTCTTTAAGCTCACTACTCATCCATTTCAGCCCACACTCATCTAACCTCAGATATTCTTTTCTATCCTTGACACAATCATAGCTTATAAATGTCCCCTAATTAGTCACAAACAGCTACCCCCTCTGAAACTCTTGATTTATTTGCCATTTTACTTGTGGTTTAGCTCTCTTTAAGCTCACCACTCATCCCCCTTTAGCCCACCAGTCACTAAAGCCTTAACCTCAGTGTTAATCCCATCTCACTCACTCAGAATAGCCCACATTACCTCATTCATGCCTTATGCTCACATACTTATCAAAATCTTAGTTTAATACTTGCTGCACTGAGCTGGGATCTCTTTCTCCTTTCATTCCATCCTATTTTTCCTCTTATATTTGTAACTATAAATCCTTTAATCCTTATTTAGTATTATTATGATGAAGGACATAATGTTTTGGAAATTATAGAAGTTTTCCTTTATGTTGACTTAATAATAATAAGGAAAACATATAATTTTTACCATGTAAACACATTCATTAACCTGAAATTTCTCTACCACTGGAAATAATACTGTACCACTAGAGGACTGATTTGAACTATGATGCTGTAAAATGACTAATAATATAACAAACTAAACGTGTTTATTGAGGGTACAGCCTCCATCTCTTGCTTGGGCGGGCTTACACGACACCAAAAGCCTTTGGGCTATATTTCTAGGGCCCATCGTCGAGTTTCGGCATGGCTACCCCATATTTTATTTGGGAACATCAAAAATTTTCTCCTCAACAAACTTAAGATCAATTATTCAAAAATGAAAATGAAAAGTGCTGATTTCTTTCAAGTATGTTTGGATGAAATTATTCCTCAAAACCTTTTAAGTGTTAGTCTATTTGATCTCATTAAGGTCTATACCCAATCACAGTAACGTGTTTATTGTGCTTTATTGTTGTTTCCTTCTTAGGGTGCAGCCTCCATCTCTTGCTTGGGCGGGCTTACACGACACCAAAAGCCTTTGGGCTATATTTCTAGGGCCCATCGTCGAGTTTCGGCTTGGCTACCCCATATTTTATTTGGGTACATCAAAAATTTTCTCCTCAACAAACTTAAGATCAATTATTCAAAAAATGAAAATGAAAAGTGCTGATTTCTTTCAAGTATGTTTGGATGAAATTATTCCTCAAACCCTTTTAAGTGTTAGTTTATTTGATCCCATTAAGGTCTATACCCAATCACAAAATAGATAAATTGGTTACTTTATTTATTTTGTTAGGACATAATGATCTTAAATTAAGTTCATTAGTTGGCACATCTTATTGTTTTCAACAGAAACATTCAGGATTCAAATCACCATCCCCCCAAATATTGAATTATTTGTAAAAAAAAATTGGCCTTAAGTGGACCAAAAGAGAGGGGGAAAAAAAATCTTATTTATACATCTTAAATTTGAATGATTAATTAGATTTCAATTCACTCAATTAGTAAAAGTCATTTTACTTGAATAATTAAAGCACTTACCAAGTCAAAATTGCTCACGTTCCACAATGTGAAAACACCCACCAGTTGATTTTAATCCCTAAACTCAAAACCAACAACTAAAAAAAACCGCAGCAAAAAAAACCAAATTTAGTACCAAATAATCCATAAAAATAAAATAGCTGTATCATACTATGTTTTTTTTTTTTTTTTAATTAATTAATTAATTTTTTTCCTCTAGCAACCAAACCGATCTTATTGAGAAAATCAGAGAGAACTTATTGTGCAGTAGCTGTTCCGGTGATGCTAGGCTGGTGTGAGGACTTCGTGCTAATGATGGCTTGGTGTGAGGGTGGTGGTGGTGGCAGCAATGGCAGCAGGGTTGAGAGAGGAAAGCGAAGTGTTGGAGATTGGTTTTTTGAAATTGTTAGATGGGTTTCGTGAGAGAGAGAGAGAGAGAGAGAGAGAGAGATCTTGCTAGGTTAACTGTGTGTTTAACCATAGTTAAATTTACTGGGTTAAGTTATTAAATTTTAATTGAGGTGGCATATCTAAGACCCTTGATACTTTTCAAAAAGATCCTGTCAATTTCAAAGGGAAATGGAGAGGATCGACTGTCTGTTATCTCTACTGGTGCTGAATCTGTACCTTAAATAGAAGGTTGTACGTGTAGATGAACTTAACCCTCTATATTTATATGGAAAAACTTTTATTTGTTTTTACTTTGGATGAATAATTGTAAGCAGGTTGCTCACAGCGTGCAAGTTAGGAGCAATCTATGACTAAGCATGGAGCATGGAGCATGGAGCATGCTGCAAGCTGCATGTACAAATTCAAGTTGATTGTGAATTTTTATTTATATTTGTATACAATTTGACTTTATTTAAAAGAAAAATAATACAATGAAATATTTAATACCTCTTAACTTTCACTTAGGATACTCCATCACAAAAACTTAACTTTATATATATATATAAATAGGCAAATCTCTGAGAAAGTTAAATTAGAATTTGAAATTAGAGTCTAATTTTGTGTCATGTGTCTAAATTTATGTGAAGACCACACCATAATTATCTACTTAAGTTTGTGCCATGTGTCCACTTAAGTTTATTAATTTTTGAGCCAAGTGAGTTAATTGGTACAAAATACTAAGAATCTAATATTAATGAACTATAAAATTAAAAAAAAGAAAAAACCAATCATATATACTCAATAAAAATCACTACACAACAAAGATCATCATATGTTCTATTTTATTAAAAATTAAAAAAAAATTGATCATAAGTAGTATTAAATTTAGGTAAGAATTTTAATACGTGACTAATTATGTTTACTTTTTTAAGTAATGATTTGACTAATTATTAATATTTTATGATAAAAATTGTGTTTAAATTTAAATGTATTAATACGTATGCATGTGTTAAATGCTATTTTTTTTATTAATAATTTGACTAATTATTTATATTCTTATAATAAAAATTGTATTTAATTTTAAATGATCCATGCGTTTGCATAGGTTACATGCAAGTCTATATCTATATATATCTAAAAGCTGAAGCGTAGCATTTATTATTACTGCGCTCCTATTAAGCTACCTCATCTGCCACGTCAATAACCACATAATTAATCTTTTTCATATATATATATATATATATATTGTGGGGGGTTTGAGGACCAAGGAATTCTAGCCGAGGATTAATTTACACAATCCAGGCCAAGACGGGTAAGGAAACTCCAAGGACTTCGCCTACTCGAGGAGAGTAAGAGAATCAGGACAACTGATATCCCTTAGAAGCCTAAGGATAGGAGAAGAGATAGCAACCGAAACAGGGTTGGTGGGAGGAAGTTTCTTGAAGGAGACACCTCCCACCTTCACATTCAATGCCTAGCACCACCCTCATCAGCTGCATTAATGTGAAAATGACCCCTGAATAGTAACTTCACAGCTAGCAACCCCTTCTACCACCTTTAAAAGGGTCTTGATGGGACAAGTATCTTAAGAAATGCCCTAAGACGTACAGGTGGAGGATTGGGATGCAAGGAAAGGGACTATAAAAGGAAGGGAATTCCCCTGAAAAAAAGGGATAAATATTTTCTAAGTAAAAAGAAACCAGTGAGGAGAATTTAGAATTACCTTGTAAGGAACCAGAACTAAACTTATATATAAGTAATTGACCCTAAGGTTTGCTTGAGGAGGATATTATCCTCAATTGTTGTTCCAATTGCGCTTATTTGCTACTTTGGATTCTTCGGTCTTAGACTTGGACTCATCCTTGTATTGCACTTGAGTTAGTGACCCACTCTCTTAAAAATTCTATTGTTTAGGCTTGATTTGAGGGATAAGGTATCACTGTTCTAGGTGGGTTTGGGCTTTTATTTTCTGAGTCCATACATATATATATAGGCTTTACAAATTCATTTTAAAGCGGTTTTAACTTTACATATTCATCTACTTTAATTTTGATGTTATAACTAAATAATAAATCAATGAAAAATCAATACAAAAGTGTTGTCTATGTATATTCCTTTTGGGCAGTTTTTACTTTAAATACTATTTTGTCCCTTAATCTTCCTTTATTTTGCCTTTTCTTATTCTCACCATTTTACTATAAATTTGTCACTCTCATTCTATTCATATTTTTAACATACAAAAAAGGTTATTTCTCTCTCTCTCTCTCTCAAATTTTTTTTTTCATTTTTTTTTGGGGTTATTTTATTTTATTTTTCTTGCATCTCTACCTTAGATTGATGAATATTTGTGTTTTTTAGAAATCTGCTTTTGGTTGTTTAAAACTGAAAAATGAAATCAATGAGTAATTTTTTTTTTAAATGAACTCTACTTCTCATTTTTTTGGGTTATTTTATTTTATTTTTCTTGCATCTCTACCTTAGATTGATGAATATTTGTGTTTTTTAGAACTCTACTTTTGGTTGTTTATAACTGAAAAATGAAATCAATGAGTAATATTTTTATTTATAAAAAAATTGTCTATACAAAGGTATTCACAGGTCTTGCTTAATAATTAATGGTAGAAAAGATACAGCCTAATAACTGTCCATAGGAGGGTCTCCTACTAGAGGTTTGTAACCCGCATTTTCTTATTATTGACTAATTCATATGTGTTCCTTGATGTAAGTATTTTTTTAATCATTTTATTTACTAAACCACATACTTTTAATGAATAGTGTTTGTTGTTGATCCGATTTGGGGGAAAATCATATTATTATTTGTCATATTTTGTGTTGCTATAAGGTTTTAGTTTATTTGGAAAACAACAGGATGGTCTGAATAAACTAATGAAGAATTGTCACGTCCCAAACCCGATACCCAGATTTGTGACCATGACCGGCATGTTAATATCAAGCTTAAACCTGATATTAACAAGAACCAACTAAACTTTTTACAAAAGCTTCCCTCTTTCTTTTCATTCTTGTTTCTTTACTTCTTGATATAACTTTTTACTTGATATTCAGAGTATCTACACTGTACTCAAAGAATAACATAATCCACCAGTCATTCAATATCCACACTTTCACATAATACATCTCTTAATACTTTAAGGTATACAACTTTCATTAAAACCTAAAATACACAATACTACAAAGCTAAACATCAAATTGCTAATTTAGGATCTATACATATAAAACTAAAACCAGCTTCTTTCAAAATTTGACTAAGGCTCCTTTTACTCCAAAATAAAACTTATTGACTGAAAAAGTGGAAGATGTGAGCTGCACAGCTCAGTAAGGGTAAGATACACAAGAATTTAATAAGAATGCATGTAAATCAAATTATTTTATTTATGATTATTCAGATAGGAGAACATCTTTTCATGTACAGTATTTTATATTATTCATAATAATAACTTATACGTTTTTCATAGGAAAATAATTGTTCTCCTTTATCTTATCAGAATAATATTGCAAAACCTTTTTAGATTGAATTGCTTTCTTTTCTTACAAAGTCACCAATATAAATATTGATTGTTTAAAATCACATACACACATACACACATACACACACACACACACACACACACACACATATATATATATATGACAAAATTTAGCTACAAAATTGATTGTAGCTTTAGGCTACAAACTCACTCAATATCTTTTTATTGGAAGTGAATTTTGACAAATCTACCATTGGATTACATCTTCTTCTTATATCATGCATGTTTGCAAAATTTTAAGAAAATTAAAGATCAATAGCTATGTCATCAATAAATTTTTAAATTGCAAGTTTTTGATATTTAAAATTATGCATAAAATATAAGATTATAAATTATATAGTAAATAATATCCGATTGACAGAAAAATTGACATGTGTATTAAGAGTGTAAAGAACATGTAATAAAATGGTTAAATTTTTAAAATATGTAGTAATATTTATTTTATTGAGTGAGTTTATAGCCTAAGGTTACAACAAATTTTGTAGCTAAATTTTGTCCATATATATATATATATATATATATATATATATTTTTTTTTTCATTATAAAATAATCATTTTGACTTAAATCAAATAATTGGTAACTTTGTCTTAATTTAGAAACATCTTAAAGAATAACAAAACTTTTCTTCATAAACTTCTTTTCATAAAATATTCTAACTTTCATATTCACAAAACTTAACATTTTAATATTAACATAAACTTGTACTTTTGTCAGAAACTTTATCTTTAAAGAACAACAGAAACTTTAGAAACATTTATCTTTAACGAACAACTTTTCTTTTTACCAGAAACTTCTTTTTATGAGAGCTTTCAACTTTTCATAATGCATTTAAACAAAATCATTCTCTCATGATCAATAAAATAATATAGCTGTTCATAACATATTGGTTAGTCTATATCTAATAAGTTTGTACTGTAATGACAAAGCCCCTACAGTTTCCTTCTACTGTATGTACATACTTTTCAATATTTCATAATGCATTTAAACAAAATCATTTTCTCATGATCAATAAAATAATATAGCTATTCATAACATATTGGTTAGTCCATATCTAATAAGTTTGTACTGTAACGACAAAGCCCCTACAGTTTCCTTCTACTGTATGTACATACTTTGATCAAGCGCGGACGCAACGCCATTCTTAGTACATACTTTGATTGAGCGCGGACAAACCGCTATCCTCAATACATACTTTGATTGAGTTCAGATTACCAGAGCACATAACCCGAAAATATTTCTTACTTATATATCTTATTAAAATTCATAGTTTTTATAACATTTCATAATAATAGTATTTCCATTCTTTTCTTTAAGCATCATGTTCGTGGAATTAGTAATAGCATCAATATGCTCAAATCATATACATAAGTTTTCGAACGCTCACGGACATATCTTTATCTGAAACATGATTATATGTCATATCTCTAATAAAAAACCTTTTAATGCATAATACACTTTAAAATAATCTCATGACTTGCCAAATACCCATATAACTTATCTCTTACCTGAAAATAGAGGAACCGAGAGCCTAAAGTCGAAGGAGCTTAGACTTGGGTATTAGTAACATCTAAACCAAATATCAAAACTTATTACTATCAATTACTCCTTTTCATAAACTTATACATTCATCTCAAAGCCTATCTCTCATAATCAATGAAATCCTAATCCCATCTCAACGAGGTTCCCCAAACACAAGATACATTCATCAAACAACATGACGTACCAAATCATAGAGAAACCATTATTTTAATATTCATATTCAGATCATGTCAAACAACTTTAAAATCAATTCAGAATGTGTTTGAGATTAGAAGCAACGGTGCATGCATAAACTTACACAAGGTAACATACAACATGAACAAAATGGCTTCACAAAAACAACAGTTGAATAGTTTATAACCCCTCCTTTAGAGTACTAAATCTTGAACCAAGTTATACAAAATTTATCTATGATCCAAACATATCAAATAATGAGCATATTAATTTATAACTCAAAACATTCACCTTAACTTTAAAATTAAATCCTCAAAGTTAGGTATGTCATTTACTGTTCACTATTTATTCCAGTAACATATATTCCACTTATAAAATACAAATGGGTTATCAATTCACATCCAATTTTCATGTTAATTTACAGAGCCACTCCTATGGATGTTTAGTAGATTCCATATCATTTTTAGAACTAAATCATAAATCCATGATTTACTAAAAATCATACAAGACAGCATACTCAAATCTGTCATAACAGAATTTCAATTAGAAATTAAACAATTATTTTTATATTGATCCAATGGCTGTGAGACCACTTCCATTAGAACCATATGTGCCTTAGCATTCATAAGAACTACTCCTAGCATCCTAATTCACTGTATATAAATTAATGCATAATTATCATGCGTAAACACAGAATCTGTCACAGTGACAACTTTGCAACATTTTTTTGTAAATTCACAAATAATTATCAAATGATGGTATTTTCATATTAAATTTTATACACACATACTAGACATATTATATAATAATCTCCAACAAACCTTTTACCCATAGCTGTCCTAGAAAAATACAAAATTTATAATGATCAAACAGGTTAAACAATGAGTGCAACTCTCATCAGGTTTTCATGAAGTGCCTATTAACTAACTCTCAACCAACTTCAATTATTGAATCAACTACACATTCAGTACCTCAATTAGCAATACAATAAAGTTTATCTAGCTATTTTACTTATTTTAACACTTACCCATAACAACAGATTTTATCTTTGTCTATCATCTAGGAGTACATGCAAGTATAAACAATGACTCGCTTCATATTCAGGCAATCAAGAATCTCTAAATTCCAACACACTCATATACAAATTCATATTGTAAGGTAATTTATCAACCATCTTGTTGGCTTTATTCCGTGTCAATTTGCTTGTAATTTAAGCACTTAGTAACCCTGTATTTAAGTGGGATTCATGTAAGGGTAGTGTGTGAAGAGAGTGTGAAGAAAAGCTCATCCTTGTGCAAAGAAGCAGAGACTCGCGGCTAGGACTCGCGACTTACTCGCGGCTTGCAAGCCGCTAAATGCTGTGCACGTGAGAAGCATGCGGGAAGCTGAAGGGTCGCGCCAGCTGTTGCACTACAGGACAAAAGTCCCAGGTTGGCTAGGCCGTTACGTTGCGACTTGAACTCACGACTTGGACAAGCCGCGAAGTCAAGCCGCCAACCAGCCCTGTTTGGCAAAAACTGTCTCTTCGTATTCCAAACACACACCACTATATATAAACCCTTATACCCACTATATATAGACCTTCTCACAGACGTGAGTGTGGTGAGATAAGGATTTGGTCAATAGCCTCTCAATGATGTATCAATGGAAAGAAAGAAAGTAGAGGAATTTGATGAGTCTCTTAGTGAAAATTGGGGATGAGGCAATCTTGTTTTTCACTAAGAGACTCATCAAATTCCTCTACTTTCTTTCTTTCCATTGATACATCATTGAGAGGCTATTGACCAAATCCTTATCTCACCACACTCACGTCTGTGAGAAGGTCTTTTGGTGCTAAGGGAAGCAGTATGGGAAGGAACCAATAGTTATTGGTTGATGCTATTGGCTATAGCAGAATCCGGTAAGCTAGAGAAGAAAAAGGTTCGGCGCAACCTCGTTGGAGCAGGAAGCTTAGAGGGCTTAGTTACCTGGATAGATTAGGCTTGGAGGGTCTATTGCTGTTCATGTATCCCAACTACATTTTCTAGTGGATTATTGACCGCTTGGAGGGCGGCGGAGAGGTTTTACGCTAAGGGTTTCGGTTTCCTCTTCGATAACACATTGCGTGTTGTATTTGTGTTTGCATCTCTCTTCCCTTAATCTTTACTGTTTATTATCTGCTGTGGATGTGATTTTAAATTGGTTTAGATTGTTTATCAATTCTTTCATTGGCTTATGTTCATGTTCCGCACATTAATTGTTTGATTATAAGCTTGAATTGATTATTTGTAATTTGGGGTCTAAACGTTCAAGGGTGTTTCATACCCATTTTGAACTTTCACATATAACCATCACTTAAGTTTAAAATGGAAAATAGACTAAAAGAATTACATTTTCCCCTTACCCTAGACACAGATTCTTGGAGTGATAGAGTTAGAATCACTCTAGCTTCAAGTTGAGAACATGAGCTTGAGAAAAATTGAAAGAAACTTCTTGTTGTTGCTGGACCTGAAGGTGTGAGAGAGAGAGGAGAGTTGAGAGTTTTTATTTCTTTTGATGTTGGACCCGTGGGTATGAGAGGGAGAGAGTTCTTGATTGTTTTAGTTGCTTTGAGAAAGTCAAAGAAGAGACTAGGTTCTGCCGATAAGAACAAAAAAAGAAGAAAACAAAGGAGCAAAGAAAGAAGAGCCAAGGAAGTTTCTGGTGAAACAAAGAAGTCAAGGAAAATAACTTGGGTGGGGCATGTGTATGCTAAGGAAAAGTGAGCTGATGACTTATCTTTAAACTTTTTAAAATTTACTTTCCACCCCCTCCTCCCTTATAAGCTTATATTCTATAAGGACCAAACTATAAAATAACTTTGCATATAAACCCTTACCTTAGACACTTAATTAAACACCAACAACTACGTATTTAGTAACTTAAACTACTTAATATAGTTTTGTACATACTTAATATATATTTATAATACAATTAGCCATTCAATTATTTATAATCTTTACAATTCTTATTCAAAGGCATTATAAAGTAATATGTTTATTAAATACTCTTCTATTAATTATAGAAAAAAAGTGGCTTAAAATAATAATTAACCACTCAAACACATAATTTAAATATAAAGTTGGGTCAGGGTGTTACAAGAACAATTAGTGTAGTTGAAGACAATGGTCTTTATGCAATTTCCTTTCATTGTTTGTAAATATTTTGTTTAACAAATTAATTAGTAACAAATTATTATGTTTTTGTTATATGATGTTCTTAGATGCTTGAGTAATTATTTTAAGCATTTACAAATATTTTATATTGTTCTTTATCTTCCTTACTTTATTAATGTATTTTTTAAGATTTTTAAGAAAAAAAATTCAAATTTGTAGTTAAAATGATTTATTTATCTATTTATTTTTTACATGTTAGATTAGATGTTAGATTAGATTATGACAACATTAACTCAATACTTCTCCTTTTTCCAAAAAAAAAAAAAAACTCTACTTTTTTCCCCTTTGAAATTGTACTCTTGGTTTTTTTAAAAAGAAAAAGAGTTACAATCTTTTATTTTTCCCTTTCTTTATTATTTATTATTTTGAATTGTATTTTTGTTGAGTTTTATTAATTTTTTTTGGATACATTACTCAGTGTTTTTGATTTTATGGTAAAAAAAAATTGGGTTTGAGAAAGTTTGTTAATTTAAAACTAAAAGAATAATTTCCAAATTTCATTTACTTTTTGATGATACACAAAAAATTATAAATAAAGTTTATAAAAAAAAATTAATATTTTTACTAACTTACCTTTTGAACTTTAGAGAAAATTTGTATTATTTAATTTTGGTACAACATAAATTATATATATTACATTACTATTTATTAAATTATTCTAAATTGAAAAAAAAAAAAATTAATGAGACCACCTTAAAAATATTATCATGCGCAACGCGTGGGATCCGCGACTAGTTTATAATAATAATGCATTCAACTTCACCGAGGTAATTTTCCAATTAGCATGCATTTGGGAGAGAATATCATTAGTTAGTATGCGTTAGAAACAATTCAGTAAAATAGCATCTCGAGTCTCTAAGACTCGAGTTCACTGTAGCAACTCAAGCCTAAAAGACTCGATTTCTATGTGCTGGCACAGCTGAGGTGTAGTCTGAAATCCACATGGAACTTGAGTTTTAGACACTCGAGTTCCATTTTCTCTTCAATCCGTTTTTTCTTTCTCTGTTTTCCCCTTCACCTTGTTCCCCAATGATTTCTCTAACTCTCAAAACCCCAAACCCACTTCCAAAGACAACAAACCTAGAATAAAAAAAGAAAAAAAGAAAAAGAAAAACAATACCAAATAGGAACATCAAACCCAAGCTGTTTCGGTGCCAAGATCAACAAACCCAAGCCGCTCAGGTGTCGAGGTTAACAAATCCAAGCGTAGGGAGTTGCTCCGGTGCCAAGATCGTGATTTTTGAGTTTGAGTTTTTGATCCGGTGCCAAGATATTACAAATCCGTGGGTTTGGGTTGTTGCTCCGGTGCCGAGATTTGATGAATCTGTGAGTGAGGTTTAAGGAGAAAAGGAAGAACAGGGAGAACGAAGGAAGAAATGAGAAAATGAAGAAAGGGAAATCGAGTGTCTAAAACTCGAGTTCTTCATGGAAAATTGTCCACGTAAGTGTATGAAAAAATCCCGAACTCGAGGATTAAAAGTTCAAGTTCTGCATTGATCTCGAGTTTTAAATATTCGAGATGCTAGTTACCTAGATAGTTTTGAAACGTGACAACTAACAAAAATTCTTTGATATTTAAGGTTAATTGGAAAAAAAATTCCAACTTCACCCATTTTCATTTTCCAAACACTGGACAAAATATGGAACGTGGCATTAGAAGAGCTTTTCATCTTATATGGATGGACTACGGAACAAATACAAGAATATCTGAATATGCATAAAAACTTGTTTGACCAATAAAAGAAAAAAGAAGTGCATAATATGTTGATTTCAGTGTTATTCCCAAACAAAAAAATATATAAATACATGGGAAAAATGCTATTTACACCATCTATAACACCAACATCTCTTCCCCTTGCCCATCTCTCTTATGGCTTTTTGGTTCTTTGTGTTGATCTTTTCCTTCTATTCCAAGTCTTCTGCAGAGGTGATAACAGCCCTCCCTGGACAGCCAACCAATGTTTCTTTCAAACAGTTTTCTGGTTACATTACTACAGATGCTCAGCATGGCCGAGCTCTATTCTATTACTTTGTTGAAGCAAAATCAGCGAGCCCACTTTCAAGACCCTTGACCTTATGGCTAAATGGAGGTTGATATCTGAGTTATTTAATCATCTTTCTTGCTATATGGTCACTAATACTATATATCAATAAGTCTACTTATACAATAAATTTTGCAACTTTTTTCTCAAATTTTGAAGTGAGATTTTGTGATTATTGTACAATAAAAGTGGTGTCGCTGACAAGCCCATGTGAAAGTATTGCTTAACCAATCACAACTTACCATTTCAGCAAGTTGTGCAAAAAGTTGTGAAAATTTTTGTATATCTGACATTGCTCATATGTTATGACACTTTGTTGTTTTATGCTTGATTCTAGGCCCGGGATGTTCTTCCCTTGGTTATGGTGCATTTATGGAACATGGTCCTTTCCAACCTGGGGATAATGGACTTCTTGTCAAGAATGGATATTCATGGAACTTGGGTAAATGTGTTTATACCAGTTCATTATCTAGCAAGTTTTATTTATTTATTTATTATTGTTATTATTATTTTTTTATGAAAAAATGTTTGCCATGCTATACTGACGTCATAATGAAATATTTGGATAGAATCAAACATGTTATATGTTGAGTCACCTATTGGGGTTGGATTTTCCTACTCAAACACAAGCTCGGATTACTTAAGGTGGAATGATACTCAGACGGGTATATATGAATTTTACTATTGGTAGTTTTACTTTGTGTTCTGCACTGGTTAATATTTCTCAAACTTTTCAATACATAATCTTCTTTTTTTTTTTTGGTTAACAGCCAAAGATAATTTGAGATTTTTAATAAACTGGCTGGAAGAATTCCCAAACTACAAAGACTCCGATTTGTTCTTAATTGGTGAAAGCTATGCAGGTAATTATGATTTGATTTTGCTATCCTTCAAATTTCATAATTATGATTATTGAAAATTGTTAGAGTAGTGGTTAAATAATTAAATTGACCTATTCCTAAGAGCTTAAACTTTTGAGAAAATTGACAATTTTTCATGATATCAAAGCAATTAATCCTGAGTTTGAGGTCAGGATTAAAATTCTACGTGTAAGGTCAACACTTGTTAAAAAGCTCCAAGATTTTTAGGATTTGGGATTTCTTTAGCTAATTAGTTTTAAGAAAAGAAGAAAGTAGATGAAACTTTATAGGTATAAGCTCTAAGCTTAAGATTTTGTGCACCTAAACAATCATTAAAACTTCTAGATATGATCATTAAATTCAGCTATCTCAATATTGACATCTTTTGTTACAGGCCACTACATCCCACAGCTTGCAGCCTTGTTGACGGAGTACAACAAGAATCCTAACATCAAACCAATCAAGCTGAGAGCCATTGCTGTAATGACCAATATTAGTGAGAGCTAAAAAGTTACTTTCTGGATTACAATGTTGTCAATAGTAACAATAAGTTTACTCTTATTGTTGTTTGTAGCTTGGAAATCCACTTTTGGACCTAGACATTAGCGTGCAGGCTGGCGACTACCTGTGGTCACATGGAGCAATATCTGATGAAATACTAATGTTGAAGAAGACTGTCTGCAATGACTCAAAATATCTTCGTGAATATGTCCACGGGAAATTGTCTCAAGGATGCAAAGATGTGTTTGATAGAGCTTCAGATGAAATTAGCGCAGATGTTGCTTATGATGGCCTCCTCTTGCCAAATTGCTTGTCATCAAGCTCAGCTGAGCAATTTAGGCCCAAGGGGAAGCATGGGAAGATTCATGCAATGGTATACACAATGCTTTATGATGTTTAATAACATTGAGATTGAATTGTGCATTATGAGCACATGGTTGGATTGGCTTATTCACTGAAAGTAGGTAGAAGTACAAATGTACCAAGAAAAATGAGGCTATAAAAAGATGTTGTATAAACAAATAAACTAAATAAGCTCTAGATAAAAGCTAAATCAAACACATATATAATGGGGAGTCTTTGTGGCCCTGGACAGGTTGCTAGCAGGGGAACCAGAGGGGATCCATGCCTTGTTGGAAGGGTATTCACCTATCTAAACAACCCTCAAGTTCAGAAGGCAATGCATGCCAACACAACTCACCTGCCCTTCAGTTGGAATTTTTGTTTAGGGTCTATTTCTTTCTCTTTCAGTGTGTGTGTGGAGTTAAAAGAAATTCTCTAGTGGTTTACTTTGTAGTTTACTTACAAGTTGATTTATTGATTAGTTAATCAAAACATGTAAAAATTGCAGGCCTCTTGAATATCAAGAAGATAACTTGGACATGAACCTCATACCCCTCATCTCAGACCTTTTAAGGGCTGGCATTCCTATCATGCTTTACAGGTTCTAAAACATCACAATTAACTTCTAAGTATTGATTTTTCGCTTTACATTTTATTGACATTCAAAACTACAAAATTGGAAGTCGAACACTTGAGCAGTTTTCCAGTTCTCCTTGACATTTTCTTGAAAAGTTTACGAGTATATTTACATCAAACAGTGGTGACCAAGATTCAAAAATTCCTCTCACTCAAACAAGAATAATTGCTAACAAGCTGGCGAAGGATTTGAAGCTATCTCCTTTTACAAAATATGGTACTTGGTATGACAAGAAACAGGTATGTATATAATTCTGTGATTCTCTCAGCACTTCTTTCTTTTATTTTAAAAGGTTGGACAAACACAATGGCACTAGCTTTCTTATCTTAAAAAGCTTCAAATATAGTGAAGGTAGATTTATATTAACAATTTTTAATTAACATAATTAGATTATACGTAGGTGTGTGCTTGAATTGGGTTAGGGGTATTTTCAACCCAACCTAGCTTCTTCAGATTGTGAAATTCTCAATCCAACCTATTGCAGCTTAAAAATTCAACCCAACCGGTTAAAATCATTTGTTAGGCTTAATAAAAATATTGAAATTTCATTCAACTGTTGAAGCCTACTACAATTTGTAATATTGAACTAGATATTCCGACTTTGTTAACTAAGCCTCAAAATACTCAAACACATCAAACTAACAGATTTAAACAAAGTCACAAAATTGAGGCCTTTGGTGAAGTAAACACTATTTGGCAGGGCCACAAAGAATGAAGTAATTGCTCATTCAGTGACAGAAATTTAATGAAATGTGAAATGTAATTGCAGGTGGGTGGATGGTCTCAATCATTTGGTGGCTTAATAGATCGGAAGAATGTGACATTTCTCACATATGCAACGGTTAGGGGTGCAGCCCATGAAGTTCCATTCACATCTCCTTCACAGGCCCTTACATTGTTTCGTTCCTTTCTAAGTGGAACTCCTCTTCCTAGGTCCAGCGCTTGATTAATGGGTCAAAAGTGCTGAAGCCCATCTCTCAAATAAATGTTCTTAGAAAATCTATATTAAAGTACAATCTCAAATGATCATATCCTTTACTAGTTTTAGTTTTTCTCATATAATAACTTTGTGACTTAGAACCTTACTAACCATGTGAGACATGTTTGCAGTTTATCTATATAGATGGAGGATGTTCTTCCACACTTAAATAATCTACTTTTAGCTAATTATTGTTGGGTTTTTTCAATGAAGGTGCGGTTTGGATTGCACGTTTGCGTCTGGCGTTGGCGTTTTGGTTCTCCTTTTTTTTTTTTTTTTTTTTTTTTTTTTTTTTTCAGCTGCTTAAGTTGACTTTAAGAGACAAAAGGTGCAGTTCATGAATAGTATATGCACTGTTCATGCACTGTGCATGTACTGTTCATATATTAAAAAATATTAAAAATGGGTCCCACCGGTACTATTCACAATTTAAAAATTATTTTGCTACAGTGTTTTCAGTTTTCAGTTTTCAGTTTCAGCAACAATAAGTTCAATCCAAACGGACCCGAAATATTTAGGTTTCTTCTCAAAAACAAAAACAAAAAAACATTAAGTCTTATAGCAGTAATTTTTGTTTTACTCAGAATGTTTTATTGCAATTTGATGTTTCCTATAGGCTATATAGCCCAATTTAGAGTTAGCCCAAATAAAGAAATTTAGTAATACCTTGGCTTCTTGCAATTCCCTTTTGAACTCAAGATCAATTATTGAAAAATGAAAATGAAAATGAAAAAGAAAAATGTTGATTTCTTTCAATTGTGTTTGGATGAAATTATTCCTCAAAGTCTCAAACCCTTTTAAGTGTTAGTTTATTTGATCCGTTAAGGTCTATACCCAATCACAAAATAGATAAATTAGTTACTTTATTTATTTTGTTAGGACATAATTATCTTAAATTAAGTTCACTAGTTGGCACATCTTAGTGTTTTCAACAGAGACACCCAAGATTCAAATCACCCTCTCCCCCAACTATTGAGTTATTTTTTTAAAAAAAAATTGGCCTTAAGTGGACCAAAAGAGAGGAATAATAATAATAATAATCTTATTTATACATCTTAAATTTGAATGATTAATTATATTCCAATTAACTCAATTATTTAAAGTCATTTTACTTGAATAATTAAAGTACCTATCAAGTCAATAATACTCATATTTTCAATCATTAGTTTGGAAGTTGGTAGGCCAATAGCACTTTGGAAATTGCTCATCGTAACTCAAAAAACTTCAAATATAGTGAATGTAGAAATTAGAATTTGATCTTAACTTTATTTATTTATCCATTTATATATATAACCGAAGCCTCTGAAACTCCCACAATTTTCCATGTAAGCACAATATTAAAAAAAAAAAAAAACACACAAACAAAAAAAACGTAATTGCACTTTTCTAAATCCCGATGCTTTTTCTTCCTCTCTTCCTCTCCTCTTTAGACTCTCAAATCTCTGTCTTGTTCATAGATGGAAGCCCTCTCGCTCTGTCACTTTCTGTCCCAACTTCTCCTGGGTGCAAATACAATCTCTTCTATTTATCTCAAACCTGATCTATTGGAAGAAGTATGGGCTATCTCTCCTATCGCAGTCTCTTCTCTTTTTATTCTGTGTTTTCTCTACTGCCGTTAGTTTCTTTTTCTTCGTTTACTATATGTGTTCCTCCATCTTCTATTTCTTCGTTTCTTCTCTGCCTCAGATATGTTTCTCTCTGTGACTGCTTCTCTCTATTTCTTTTTCTTTTTCAAATTTGGTTGCACTGGCCCTACGACTTTGGACATTCTGATACAGAGACCCAGAGATTTGATGGATATGGAGATTGGGGAAATTCTTCAAGGTGCTGGGGCTGTAAGTGTAAAAGATATACTGTACATCCAACTGTACATGAATTAATGGGCTCCAACAAAAGTTGCTTGGATAACTAAATCTCTAACCTCAACACTAACCATGAAAGAGAGTTCAGAGAGGCCAATAATTAAGCATCAACATGCATTGATGGTGTTGGCATCTTTTATTACAACTATGGCCTTACAAGCTGGAAAAACCCCAGAGGGAACATGTGGAGGATTTAAAAAAAAAAAAAAAAATTTGTCTGAAGATTATAGCATGTGGAGGAGTTTAAAAGAAAGGAAAAAAAAAAGAAAAAAAGAAAAAAACGTTAAAAGGTTGAGAGAATAAGTTGATGAGAATAAAAGAAAGGTTAAAAAAACGTTAGTAGGATAGTTAGGGTAAAAAAAAAATATAAATGATGCTAAAGATATAACAAATTTCATCACTTAACTTCTAGAAACTAATGTCACCAGTTATAAAAAAATAAAAAATGATATTTGTTTATTATTTATTATGATAATGCCATTTACCAATCATAATTATTGTCACATCAATCCACAAAATGTTTTGTTATTAATTTGTTGTGTCTTTAGCATTTTGTAAAATAATTAGTTTAGTGTGTTTTATATATATATATATATATATATAGCGATAATTCTGATATATATTATTCCCTTAGGTAAACCGAAATCGTCTCTAATACGAAATTGACTCTTGCGATGTACACCTTGTGTTTGACAACATGTCTCACTTATGCATTAGTTTAAGTCAACTTCATGGTTTGTGCCTCTTGATTTAGTTTCCACTGGTCTTTTTTCTTTCTTTCTTTTTTCTTTTTCATATGCATTTAGTACATTATAACTTTAATCATAAAAACCAAAAATGCAACATTATAATAGTAGTCTTCTTACAATGAAATTTTTTATGAATTATGTTTTTTGTATTAATATACATTTGCAAGGACAAAATAAAATATTGGAGAAAATTATAAACTTGATAACATTCAAACATTAAGGGGTAAGATTATTACTAAGTGAGAGATTGAGAGAAAAAATTCATTGAAAAATATTAGTTTAATTAAAAAAAAATCTCTTTAAGTAGTTTTCCCGTGCATAGCACGGGTTAGCAACTAGTTTAATATAATAAGATTGTATGAGTGTGCTTGAATTATGTTAAGTTGGGCTTGGGGTGTTTTCAACCCAACCTAACTTTTTCAAATTGAGAAATTCCCAATCCAACCTATTGTAGCTCAAATCAACCCCTAGAATGGGTTGTTCCTTATGTTGAAATTTTTCGTTAGGCTTAATAAAAATATTGGATTTTTATAATTCAAATTTTGAAATATATTATTCACTAAATGATTACAATTTATATTATTGCACCCAGTATTCCAACTTCTTTAAAACTAAGCCTTAAAATACCCAAATACATCAAACTAACATATTTAAATGAAATCTTAAATACAAATATACATATTTCAAAATATTCATAGCATGGGTTGGGTTGGGTTACTTGGGTTAAAAAATTTGCAAACTCGAATCCAATCCAATCCAACCTAAACTATATATACACGGTATATATCAATTAAGACCCAACCAAACCCATCAATTCATGAAAAACTAACCCAAGGCTTATCCTGGGTTCATAAGGTTTTGTGGGTTGAATGAATATAAAAGATGGTAAGAATGTGAGATATCTCACATATGCAGCTATTAGGGTCACCAGCCCATGAGAATACACATCTCCTTCACAGGCCCTTACACTATTTCGTTCCTTTCCAAGTGGAACCCCTCTTCCTAGGCCCAATGAATGATTAATGGGTCAAAAATGCTGAAGCCCACTGCTCAAATGATCGTGCTTTTTTTTTTTTTTTGAATAAATGATCAGGTTCTTTGAAAATTTACATTGTCTCCCCCAAACCCCCCAAAATAAAAGACACTATCTAAATGAAGTCATATAATAATTTATATTTAAATGTGTATGTTTTATTGCAAATTGATGTTTCATAGCCCTCCCCCCTTTTTGTTTTTGTTTTAATAAATATGATAGAATTTAAATTTACGAATTCTTTTTGTTATTAAGTTATGGTACCAATTAATTTTTGATGTAGGTGGTTCTCAAATCCAAACCCCTTATTTGAGAATAAAATACTTTATTAATCAACCTAGCTGAAACTTAAACGTTTATAGCCTAATTATGACTCAATTATGCTTGCAGTCTTGTGGACTTGCATTAGGACTTAAAGCAATTTTGTAGTGAAAGCTGGGTAGGCTTTCACTGTTGCCTTTACACAAGCTATTTGATGGTGATTTCTTTTTTTAAAAAAAAAATTATTTATAAATAATTCAATAGTTACACATGAGGAGGGAGATTTAAACCCTAATTCTCCTTATAAAAGAGATTAACTGATTATGATTGGTAAAATTTAATAAGACTTCAAAGTTGAAGTAATTCAAGTAAATAAAGAAATTATTGAATATTTAATACCTTGGCTTCTTTAAATTCCCTTTCAATTTATGCCGATTAAATATTGGAAATGGAAAATAAATAAATGCTGATTTTTTAGTGTGATAGGATGAGCATATTTAACAAAATATATATATATATATATATATATATATATTAGAGTAAGAAGTAGGAGAGTCATCAAAGATACCTAGAAAAAAGCCCGGCCTATCTTCATAAGAACAATAAGAATTTTGATGAATTCATTGCACTACCTAAAAAAATGACTGGAAATAAGCTGGATCATCTCCTTTTCAAGGAGAGCTAATGCTTTGGGGAGGAGAAATTTGAAATCTAGATCTTTTAATAAAGGAGACCATTCTATGCTACTTTGGTACAAGGATCTTGGCAACTTTTTAAATTGTTTTCTTGCCAGGATTCTTTGATTCCCATTAAAGTCTATAAGGTTGAATTTATTCAATCATTTTGTTGGCTTTATTCCATACCAAATTTGCTTGTAATTCAGCATTTAGAAACCCTGTATTTAGATGGGAATCATGTAAGGGTAGTGTGTGAGAAAGTGTGAAGAAAAACTCAAGAGTGTGCACTCAAGAAGAGCCTCGTGACTGGATCTCGTGATTGGCTCGTAATTGGCAAGTCGCTAAAGGTGGCACACATGTGAAGCATGCAGAAGGAGCTGAAGGGTCACGTTAGCTATTGCACTACAGGACAAAACCTCCAGTCTGGGCAGGTAGTTAGCTTGCAACTCAAACTCGCAACTCGGTCCAGTCGCGAGCTTGAGTCGCCAGAATGCCCTATTTGGTTATAACTGACTCTTTGCATTCCTTATACACCCTACTATAAATACTCTTATACCCATGAAATGTAGAGAACTTCTAGAGAGAATTTTGAGAGAGAAATCCTAGAGAAAAACAAGATTGACTCATCCACAATTTTTATCCTTTGATTCTCCAAATTCCTCTACTCTCACCCTCTCCATTGATATATCATTGAGAGGTACATTAGCCAAATCCTTATCTCATTATACCCATATCTGTGAGAAAGCTTTTTGGTACTTGGGAAGCAGTTCAAGAAGGGACCAATTCATTTTGGTTGATGCAAAGGGCAATTGCGGGATCCAGAAAGTTAGAGAAGACAAGGTTCGGCGTAACCTTGTTGGAGCAAGAAGCTTGGAGGGCTTAGGTGCACTGGGTAGATTAAGCTTGGAGGGTTTTCTACTATTCATGTATCCCAACTTTATTATCTAGTGGATTATTGACCGTTTGGAGGGCGGCGGAGAGGTTTTTCCCTGAGGACTTCGGTTTCCTCTTCGATAACACATCGTTGTGTTGTTTTTGTGTTTGCATCTCTCTTTCCTTAATCTTTGCCTTTTAATTACTGCTGTGGTTGTGATTAATTTTGGTTTAGATTGTTTTACCAATTCTGTTTTAGCTTATTTTCATTTTCGGCACATACATTGTTTGATTATAAGCTTGTATTGGTAATTTGTGAATTGGGGGTCTAAACGTTCATAGGTGTTTTACACACTAATTGAACATTCAAAGTCTATACACAACACTCACATAGATTAATGGAAAATTCTTAAGTACTCCTTAAGCATGGAAAAATGGTGCTTCCACCATGAATGTAAGATGAGGGAATATCATTATCCATACTTTGGAAGTACCTAAAGTACTTAAATACTCTATTTATTTTGTTAGTACATATATAAGTCTCAAATTAAGTGCATTTTATGGATAGATATGGCATCAATTGAACTAGGAAAGGGGTAGCACAAATAATTGTTGAGTGCACTGCTTTTCTCGTATGAACATCATTGACAACAATGATAATAAATGAAAAAAAAAATGTACATTTAATCATTTTGTGCTTAGGAAAACAGTCATCTCCATTTGAAATCGAACTATTTCATGGTTTACATGAAATATTACAAAAAGGTATACCCAACGCCGCGGATGAGTATGGAGAGTGATTGACAACTGTGGTGGGAGAAGTAACTTCGATTTACTGATTAACTATATGGATCAATTGAAGCCACAGAAACCGGACTTTGATACTAGATTATGATATATATGAAACTTGACTTTGATAACGTGTTAGAAAAGGTAGGATATAGTTATGATATATATGAGAAAATATAAGGAACAAATAAAGAAGGCATAAATTAAGAGAAAGACATAAAATGTAGAGAATTAATGTAGTTTAACATTAAAGGTTATATCCATAGTAAAAAAGCCTTAATGAGTACCATTAAGCTCTATGTATTATATTATAATGAACCCAGTAAAGCTGAGTAAACTAAATCTAGGGATGTACTCAATTTTAAACATGCTGAAGTGGTCAACTGTGAATGATTGACTTTCTGCCTACTACTTTTTATATGGATTCACCATTTTTTGGTCCATCACTCACAATCAACCACTTCAATATATTGTAAAATTAGATTGTGTCCATACTATTGTTGAAATATTGACAGTCTATAAAGTGATCGACTGTAGGGATGGGGCGGGTCCAAAGGATGAGATCTTCGTCCCCGCCCCGCATAGTTTTGTTTTACCCTATCCCCACCCCGTCTCGTATGACGGGGAAAATTTTCTTACTCCATCCCTGCCCCTTGGGGCCCTGCGAAGCCCTGCCCCACCCTATAAAACTTTACTTCTTGTTAATTTGCCCACAACTATTACAATTGTTTTTAATAAAGCCTATTTCGTTAATAAAAATATACTTGAAATTACAAATAAATTTATCCCATCAAATCAAACTAATTTTTAGCAAAAATTGAAAAATATTATTAAAGTGTTTAACAAGACAATATCACCCAAAAAAAAAAAAAATCTCATAATACAAAAATCAATGATTCAATAGTATATAAATTTGTTTATAGTAAAGACAAAAGAAAATGTTAAAATTAATATCTTATTTCCAAGCTTGCTAGAAAAAAAAAGGGCAGAAAGTCTTATTGGGTAGAATAAAATAAGCTAATGATATATTTGTTTAAAAAGAAGAGTTTTAGGGTATGAAAATTTTAATCCTTATCAATGCGAGGTGGGGTGGGGTGGGGCGGGGATGGAGTGGGGTGGGGCGGGTTGGGTCTAAAAAGTTTAAACCCATCCTCGCCTTGCCCCATGGTGCCGGGCTAAAATCTCGCCCCATCCTCTCCCCACGACTTTTACAGGGCGGAAAAAACTCGCGTGGAGCGAAACGGGGAGGGGCGGGGCAAAATTGCCATCCTTAATCGACTATGAATGATAGACACTTTCTGTCCACTATTTGTTACATGGGATTCACCATTTTTTGTTCACTACTCATAATAAATCATTTTAGCATGATGTAATATCATATGTAAAACTTTGTGTGTTCATAGTATTAATTTTTGAAATACTGACCGACTATGCAACTAGGCCACTGGTCATTTTAATATAAAGAAAGGGATATTTACAACTTATTATCCATGTCTCTAGTCTTCATATGTAAAACTTTGTGTGTGTTCATAGTATTAATTTTTGAAATACTGACCGACTATGCAACTAGGCCACTGGTCATTTTAATCTAAAGAAAGGAATATTTACAACTTATTATCCATGTCTCCAGTCTCCACTAGTTTACTAGAATAAATAATGGCTGGGATTTTAAATATAAACCTTACATGAACCAAGACTCTTATTTTACCAAGTAAATGGCTGATACCATGAACTATTCACTTAGGTCTATTTCCTAGCAGCCCTCCTATTTCTTTTTTTATTTTTCAAACCCCATTTTTTAAAAAATTATAGATAAAACAAGTTTCAATTGTGTCCAACTGCTCAGATAATGAAACAAGGATATACAACCCATGTCTAATATTCAAATACAATTTTCAATGGCCAATCCAGTCTATTGACCTTAACTCAATAAAATAACCACAATTTGGCTTTGAAGGTCTCCTGTTGCAACTAACAAGAGTTAAAAAAAAAAAAAAAAAGTTTTCTTAATGGTATGTAATTGGACCACCATTAGTCCCATAACTCTTTCTCTCCCCAAATATTATAATGCTAATCATTTAATTAATAGTTTAATGATGCAAGTGCCAGAAGAAAGTTCAAGCTTGCCTTGGCAGAAGTCTTGGAACATGGGAGTCATATATAGATTAAAACTATAAATAGGTCTATAATTTATTTATTTTTAATTAATGGAAAGTAGTGCAAAGACACACCTCTTCATCTCTGTCTTCTAGTCTTCTCTCAGAGGTGAAGACTGTTATTCTATGTATTACCATTGACCATTACAACTTGAAGACTAGAGAAAGACCACTTTGTTAAGAAAAGAAAAGAAAAAAAAATAACCCCAAGGAAGTAAGTAAAAAACAAAATAATCACTTCATATTTATATATAAGACCTCTAAACTACAATGTACCTAAAAATTCCCAAGAGGTGCCTCGATTAAATTTTTAACTTAGGTTAAAATTTTTGGGGTTAACAACTCCTTAATCCTTACCATGGATCAAAGTCCATGACATCATAAATTTGTATGCATTGACTTCAATTACCAACAAAGGCCACCATGAGCTTAGCAAAAAAAAAAAAAAAAACAAAGGCCACCATGTTTTCAATAATTTAATAATTTTGCAACCAATATTTATATAGGTCAGTAGGAACAGGATCTATGATATTTTATCTCAAGTAGGGTAATAGCTCTTAAGTAACTAAATAGCCACCCCCATAAAACATAAACACTTTCAGAGTCGTATCTAATATATTTAATTAAATTAGTTTAAGATATATTTATATATTTCGTTATTTAAGAACCACATTGACACCATGAAGAAATTTAATAATCCATCAGTTATCTCAAAGTTTAAAATTATTATTTTTTAATTAAATTAACCTAAGTTTCAATATGGACGAGATTTGTTGAGCACATCGAAACCAATAATTAGTAGTCGTGGTACTCAGATCCCGATATACATTGGGGCCAAAGATGAGGAGTCTTGAACTTAGAAATATTGACTCCAAAAAAAAAAAAAAAAAAAAAAAAAAAAATGTTTTGATACAAATTTGGTTTCATAACATATGCTTATGTCACGTAATTTTGGTTTTTTTTTTTTTTTTTTAAAAAAAAAAACTATCTATTTTGTTGTTCATTTTTTTTTTAAAGAATTTCAACCTATATCGTCCGCTTTTAATAATAGCTCTTTATCATCAGACAAATACATCAATCAGTTTTTAGTGTAGGCGAGGATTAAATTTCAAATCTCTTAGGGAAAAAAATTTCTTTATTTTTCTTTATTTACATTTTGTATATGCGTATGTCATGTAATTCAATGTGAGCATTATACGTTATAGAGTATGGTTTTTGCAGCATGTGGCTCATTATAAATATATTAAATTGATTAATATCAACTTTCTCTGGTTGAAACTTGATTGTTAAAGTTCTAAGAAATTTAAAACGCTAATCAAATTACAACTCTATTGTTACTAAAAAGCTTTAACCAAAAAAAAAAAAAAACTTTATTTACTTTAAAATATTATATTTATTTATCAAAATTTTTTGTTTTAATATATCTTTCATCATGTAATTTGTAGTCAAATGATCGTGTATTATATTACGTTATATTTCTGTATTATGTAACACATTATATAATTTTTTTATATTTTTATATTAAATGATTAAAGATTTACAATTTTCTAATAATTTAAGTTTTTGAAGCAAATGGTAATTTATAATAGTATAAGCTAGAGTGGGAGATCTTAATTAGTTAAAACCTTGTCTCCATCTTACCGAATAATTCTGCCAAAAGCCTTGTAGTTAAATTGGCACCTCCTCATGGACAAAGTACTTGGGGGTCTAGGGGGGAAATGGTTCGAGCTGCGGGGCTAGCAGTATGTTATAATTATTTCTAAAAAAAAAAAAAAAACCTTACTGAATAATTCTTAGATACTCTCAAAACATGGAGAATGGTGCTCATTTTCTTTCACATTCATGGTGTGGTCCATTTATTAAATTCATGATGAGGTCCACCATGAATGGTGCTCATTTGTTCGTGTTCCAAGAGCACCTAAGAATTACCATGACTTTTAAGTGGAGTTGTGGTGTGCCTTTGTGTTAGAACTCATTTCCCTCTCCCTTGTGTGTGTGTGTGTGTGTGTGTGTTTGTTTTTCAAAAAAAAAAAAAAAAAAGAATGGGTAATTGTCCCACATTGCTTAAGAGAGTGTGTTGTGTGTAGTATAACTTGCCCCACCCTCAGTTAAAAGTTACCATGGCTTTTGAGTGGAGTTATGGTGAGCTTTTGTGTTAGAATCATTTTCCCTCTCCCTTGTGTGTGTGTGTGTGTGTGTTTGTTTCTCAAAAAAAAAAAAAATAGAATTTTCTCATCTTACCTCTCATTTAAAAAATTCTCACAAATATAGTCTCATTTAATAAGAGCAATTAAGACCCACACGTGGTGAGAGAGTGTTGAATTAAATTTACCCATTTCTAATTGTTTAAATTTTTGTAAGAATTAATATTTTATCAATACTATTTTATTAATTATATTATGCATCACACAGCAATACTTGTAGTAGATTGATGTTTAATGAAAATTGAACTTGCTAGTTGTTACAACTTTACAGACAACTTTCAAGCTTAGCATGGGGATATGAGCGTAGTCATTAGACCTATCAATGATTTGGAGTCTCTTCTCACCTAGGATAGGAAGATTGCAATAATCAATATATGCTGAATTTACTATATCAATACTTGTCAGAGTAGTTCAACTCAATAATATCGATTAGTACACCATAATAAGTAGCATTACCTTCAGTAACAACACAAACTCCACTGTTTTGAGTTTTCCTAGTTGCCTCAGAATCTTTGGTGGGAAACTTCAAACCATTTATAACATAATACTTGAACCGTTTTGCTTCATTATCTGGATATCGAGCAAGTCATATGACTTTATCAGAGAGTTTTTTTTTTCTCAGAGACATCCATTGACATCACCTATTATAGACAATGACTTTTATTATAAGTATGTTATCTAAAGTGTTACAACCAAAAATAGTTTTATATATATGCTTTACTTATATAATCCCTAAACTAGCTACAGAATTTCTCTATGTGTTGCTTTTGAATAACATCATCAGTTATATGAAAAGGGAAATCAGCCTTGATCTTCGCTATGTGTACACTATGTAGACAAACGTGTTAGTGTTAAGCTAGAGTATTGTACTTGAATGCCATGAAAGGATACACAAAGACACATTACTTACTCGTGAAATGGGGTGATTTCCTCACAATTGAATTTGAATCTAGTGTAATGCTTACCACCGCACCCATAGATTTCTCGACATTCCTTACAGGTCGATTGAATATAGTTTCAACAGACTTAAAATAGTGTGAGCAGAATGTTAAGCATTCCTCTGCTATATACCCTTCTGCAATGAAGCCTTCTGGCCAAGTTTTATTATGCACGTAAAACGTAAGTCTTGACAAGTACCTATTAGAAAACTCATGATCAACAATGGGAAATTGGTAAGTTAAACAAAATGAAATAGACAAAGTTACCATATGTGTTGCCTTTCTATGGGATACATCCAACAATAATAAACTGGGCCAGAAACTTTGGCTTTGCTAGCCAAATGTATGACTAGATGTATCATCACTGTAAAAAAAGAGGGAGGAAAAATCCTTTCCAACTCACACAACATCACTGCAATTCTCTTCTTAGGAGCCATAAGTTCCTCCACATTTAGTACTTTGTAACATATCTCCCTAAAGAAACAAGATAAGTCAATTAAATACCTACTTACTTCAGTTGGAAAAGATCCACGTATTGCTATTGGATAAAATTGCTGCATTAAGATGTGATTATCATGGCTCTTCATCCCACTAATCTTGCATTCTGAGTTTAATGCAACATGAGATATTTGAAGAATAACCATCTAGCACTCTTACATCTTTCAAAACTTGCATAAAACCATTCTTTTCACTAGCATTCATATGTAAACAAGCATGTGGCATACGGGTTTGATTATTCCCAACCTTTTCCAAGTGAAGTTCACTTCTTATACCCATATCTTAGTCTTTGCGCGCCTTCAAGTTATCCTTTATCTTGCCATTCAAGTTCAACAATGTCCCAATTATATTATCGACCACATTTTTTTCAATATGCATCACGGCAAGATTTTGAAAAAACACATGGTCCTCCCAATACAGCAAAGTGAAAAATATACTTCTCTTCTTCCACACAGTTAACGCTTCCTCCCCTCTTTTTCTTTTATTAGTCAAATTAACTTTTTTTTTTCCTAAACACATGATCGATTACAGCATCCGTTTGTAACATGATTTCCTCTCTGGATATTGTAATAGGAGTTGATCTCATATCAACATGCCCATCAAATGATTTTTTTTTTTTTTTTTTTTTTTTTTGCTTATGGAATTTATTATCACTATCCAAGAATTGCCTATGTCCAATGTAACTAAATTTCCTTCCATATCTTAATCAACGAGACTGACTATCATAGTTACAAGGGAGACATGCAAGAGCACCTTTAGTACTCCAACTCAATATATCACCATATGCAGGAAAATCATTTATGGTCCACAATAATACAGCATGCATTTGGAATGATTTTTTGGAAGACACATCAAATGTTTCTACTTTAACATCCCATAACTCCTTCAGTTCTTCTACTAGGGGTTGTAAGTACACATCTATATCATTCCCGGGAGAGGTTGGACCAGGAATTAATAATGATAGTATGAAATAAGACCTTTTCATGCACATCCATGGAGGGAGATTGTATGGGATCAAAATGACAGGCCCTGTACTATGAGTAGTACTCATATTTCCATACGGGTTGAATCCATCGACTGCTAATCTAAGCCTCACATTACGAGGCTCGGATTAGAATTCTATGTACTTAGAGTCAAATGATTTCCAAGCTTCAGAATCAGCGGGATGCCTCATTAACCTGTCATTCACACGACCATTGGCATGCCATTTCATATGATTAGCTGTTTCAGGAGACATAAATAGTCGTTTCAATCTTGGCTTTAAGTGGAACCACCGTAAAATCTTTGCAGCTTTCTTTTTCTTTTCTTGGAGAAAGCATTAGTATTTTGTTGACTTTTAGACTCATTACTTTCACATCTTGAAAGTTTACAATTTGTACAAGTTTCAAGGTTGGCATTTTCATTCCAATATAAAATACAATCTTTAGGACAAGCATGAATCTTCTCATAGCTCAAGTCTAGATCCTTAATAATCTTCTTAACCTCATAACAATCTTTTGGCGACTTAGCATTTGAAGGAAGAAAATCAAGCAAAAATCGTAGCAACATGGTAAATAATTTGTTGGTCCAACCATTAAGACACTTTATGTGGTACAAATGCACAATGGCTGACTTACAACCTTCATAACAAAGTTGATTATTTTCTTCAAGCAATTTCATAAGCTGAAGTGCATTTTCATTAGGACCTTTTGTGGGTTGTTGCACACTAGGGACTTCTTCCATTAATTAGCCCAGATGCCATATCATGTATGGGGAACATGTCATGCAACATGTCATGAAGATCGGCATACTCTATCAGGTTTTGTTGGATATGACTATTAGGAATTTTAGTAGAAGTCTTTGCAGACGATGATTCCCCATTAAAAACCCAAGGGTGATAACCCCTACAAATCCCTTTTGACACTAAGTGAGCCTGTACAACATCTATAGGCCGCGAATTTGTATGCATGCATTTTTTACACGGACATGAAATCGTTCCATCCGGGTGTGCATGGTTAAATGCAAAATTCAAAAACTATTGGACTCTGTCTAAATATTCTCGTGATCTTCTATTGGTAATTTTCATCCAACTCTTATCTATTGCTATAAAGTAGTTTACAAGAAACACCTATAATGTGATTTCATGAAAGTACAAACCAAGAGTTTACACACATCTCATTTACACAATTTCACTTTAATTTAAGAAACAAATCATCTTTAATAATTCACTTTCGACTATGTTCATAAGAAAACAATGAATTTAAACGCATAGAGAAGTTATCAATACATTTGGTAACTATAACATCATTACTAGCAATATTCTTTAGGAATGGGCATCTCTTAAAATATCCAATTTCATTTTAGCATTCCACATGTGTGAAAAAGATAGAGAGAAGCCCCTAAAATGAATTAATCAAATAAAAACAACTCAACAAGAATCATCCAATACTGTACAAAACAGTCAATACTCCCAATATCAGCTAAAACCACCTTATTACTCCATGCAAGCCACCTGCTTGCCCCAATTCAACAACCCACCACAAACACAGAGAGAGAGAGAGAGAGAGAGAGAGAGAGAGAGAGAGAGTATCTTAAGTCTTTTACCAACTTCATTTGCTTTGATCACACGAACTTATAAGGCCTCTTCTTTTTACAATCTACCAACAAGGAAAGAATATATATATATATATATATATATATATATATATAAACCTATGTTAATTCTCAAACCTAAGAAACAAGAGCATTAAAACCCCATAACCATAAATTTCCAAATAGTGAAATGGATATTCATAATTTGCATGAATAATCTAAATGGGTCTGATTCTTTTGTAGGAGCAACTATAAAAATTGTCATATTTGGACCAATTCATAAAAATAAAATAAAATAAAATAAAATAAAAAACAAACAAACTTAGAAACTTATTAAAATTATACTTATTCAAATCCACAGTTTAAACAAGCATAGAAACTTCATCTTCTATTCTGTTGTATAAAAATTTTCATATTTGGACCAATTCATAAAAAATAAAAAATAAAATAAAAAAGGAGCATAGAAACTTATTCAAATTATACTTATTCAAATCCACAGTTTAAACAAACACACATAGTAGCAGAGTTCACAAAGGGTCTAGGGAAAAAAATCCCAACATTGCTTAAGCCAAAAGGAGACTCTCACAAAATCAAATCAGACAACATCAAATATTTTGCTTTTTTCAAGCACAAGGACACGATCTAGACACATACATGTTTTGATCATTTTGGCACTCATGAAAATGAAAACAACAAACAAAAGAAAAGAAAAAAAAATGTTCAATCCACAGAAGATTTTTTGCAGAATACTCACAATGGAGACTGGCGATGGTGTGAGTGGGTCGAGATGAGTAGAAAAACCCACACTAGAAAAACCAAGAGGAGAAACCTAAACAAAAAAGTCGGCCCAATAATGGAAATATTCGAAACAATTTCTTGGTTTTTAATCACAATAATGGAAATGAAAAAAATCAAATAAAAAACAACACAAATTTACAACAATACAAGGCCCAGATGAAAACAACTTGTAAATACCACAAAACAGAGTTTATTTTCCTTCGTTTTCTCAGCAACCAATTATATTTTATCAAAAAAAAAAAAAAAGAAAAAAAAAAAAGAGAACTTACTGGGCAGTGCAGTCGGCGCAATAGTGGATTGGGGTTGCTAGGTGGCGGTGACAAGGTGGATCCGGTGGTGGTTTCGACTACAAATTGCAGAAACCCAGCCATTGAGTTGACTTGGTTCACCGGTGGTGGTGGGGTTGTTATGGAGGCGGCAGCGGTTGATTTTGGCTGTTGGTTAGTCGATTGTAGGTTCACGATTGTGGGTGTGCGAGTTGGGTGTTTTGGGTTGGCAGTATATATGGGTGTTTGGTACCGCCGCTATAGTATGCTGCAAAAGGTTATATTTATTGCAGCAGGTTTTTGGAGCGCTCCTATATCTAAGTCTAACGCCACTAAAACACATATATTGTGGCAATTTTATATACTGCCGCTATAGTACGCCTCAAAAGACTAGATCTATTGTGGCGGTCCAATGGAACGTCGCAATATATCTCATGTACAGGGCAGTCCGAAAAAGCACTGCAATATGCGACATATAGTGGCAGTTTTCGCAACTGCCGCAATAGCTCGTATTTTTTGTAGTGTATATTTATAGATTTCTATAACGCACTTCTTTACTCATAAATGAATTATGAAATATCCGTAGTGATTTTGAAAAGTTAAATCTTTATATAAGAATATTATTGTAACTTGAAAAGAAGATGAAATTAAATTCATGATAGGGATCATAAGATCAAAGCAATTGACTCATTCTGGAATTGGTAAATATGATCTAGTTACAATTTATATATATATATATATATATATATATATAAAACAAATCATTGTTATGTTGTATATATATATTTTAAAACAAATATTTATTAGTTTACCAACTTTATTTTTTATATATAAAAAAAATGACATCAGAAATAAGTTATCATTGAAAAGGCTCCATGAGTAAATTAATCACGTGCTTTGTAATCAAATATTAACCATTACGTAACACAAAGACCAATTTGTATCGAGTTTTGGGTGGCCAGTACCGATATTTTTAGATATTGACAAGTAACAGTAATACTGATATCCTAATGTAATAACAACCCATATATGTGAAGTTAAAAGAGCAATAGTGTGATCATATATAATATATTAAAATGAAAACTCAGTTAAGAATTCAAATTAAATTTTAAGAATACTTCAATTTTGTTGTCAAGCATTTCTAAATTTTAAATGCACCTTAATTTCATACTAAGTATCCTCTCAATAATATTATAATTTGTGTCAATTGTAGAATTTACATGCAAATTCATGAGTCTAAAATTAGAAATTCAAATTATACTTCTATGAATCTATATACTACCATCAATGTGTACAATTTGTTACTTATTAGATAGAAATATTATATATATATATATAGGACAAAACTTATGTACAGTACCTTAAATGCTGTTCTTTAGGTTCTCCTCTTAAGATTCAGCCATGTGGCTACTTAATTAAAAAATACACTTCAATTTCATGAGAAAAAATCCACATGGCAGAATCTTGAAAGGGGAACCTAAGGAACAGCACCTAAGTACTGTACCTAAGTCTTGCTCATATATATATATATATATATATATATATATTATATTATATTTATGTATCTAATTATGGTTGTATATATATGCAAGGTTTACAAGTTATTGTTATTTAAAACTCACACTTCTCTCAAAAAAAAACCTCACACTTAATCAAAATAATTTTATGTTTAACTTGATGATTAAATAACTTTATAAAAACAAGGAATACTGAATTTTATTTTTTGTTTAATATGGATGAAAATATTTCTTTCTTTTGGTTTTAACTTTTAAGTCATCAAGTCAATAAGCTTCGTCTGAAGCTAGTTTAACTTAAACATCAGTATAAGTGCCTTTATATGTAATCTAAAATCTATTGTTTTCACTTTTCACTTTTCATCTATATATACTATACATAAAAGTACCAAATCCTTAATTTTTAAATGATTTACCAAATTAAATACCTTAATGATGTCAAATAAGACGAATTTTTCGATAGAGAGAGATACTATTATAGCTTTAAAAATATATATATTTAAATAATGAAGGAGACCATAGGTCCACAGTGGGTTTCTCCTTTCATAGATCTATATATGTGTCTTCTCTTTTTGTCCAAAAGAAAACGCTCACCCCTATATATATGCGGCGAAGTAAATTTATTTTGTACCATTTACTACTTAAGGATCTATCAAGTCTTCTTAAACTCAAGTTTTTTTTTTAGATAATAAATAGAAAATTATCATTAAAATGTATAAAAAAGACTCCATGTGCAAAGCACAAGCTCCATCAGTTGTCTTCAAGCTAATAATAATAATAATAATGTAACATGAAATATGAGACCAAGCTATGGCTTTATGAAATTTTATATCTAAAAGAACATGTTCATACTTCTGACCCTTTTTACCCAATTGTTGGCGCTTGGCATTGCGAAAAGTCACTGGTTTTGGGCAAGGTTATCACAGTCATACTATGCTCTTACGTATAAACTATAAAGGTAAATTTTCACCATCACATCAACCAGTATAATAAGTTGTTTATAAGCTTTTTAAAACAATTTTTTTTCCCCCTTTGGATTGGGATGAAATCTACAAAATAACCTTCCAAGTTAAAGCATGCGAATATTTTGGACTAAATGAATTTTGCTTATGTTTTGGTTAATTAGTTTAGTTTCCAATTTATTTAACTTTTAATTTGATTATTAGGTATAACTTTTTTAAATATTTATTTTTTAAAAATTTTAGTTAAAAAACTTTTTTTTATCCAATTTATTAGTTAACTAGATTGTAACCCATATTTACACACAAAAATATTTATCACTAATGATGATAAGATAGTCTTATCTAAGTGAGTGAAGTTGTCATCTTAGCTTTTTCGCTGAGTATTATGATTGGGTCACTTGTACTAAAATTAAGAAAATTAAAACGAATACTTGGTGCAAAATTAGACTACAATTAGAAGCTAATTTGGATTTGATTTAGATTCTGATATGATAAAACTTCTTGTTGTCAAATAAAGAGCCTAATTGATCTAAATCTTGCCTACACTAAAAAAAATTATTTGTATTTTGACTTAATGATAAAGAAAAATAATCATTGAGTAAACATCGTAAATTTCAAATCCTATTATATCTTTAACAAAACGAAAACAAAAAAACCGATACACGATGGAAAAAGTAAGCTCAATTGCTCAAGTCCCAACTACACTTGCATCCAATCGATAACAGAAAAGAAAAGAGAGGTGCATGGTAATACCATATTATCAAACACTCATTCTTGGTGATAAAGAATCCTGAAATTAACTAGGTTTAGGTTTTCTTGTTCTTGTTCTTTTTTTGGCTAAATATATGTGTTAGACATATTATGACCTTATAAAAGTGCAACTGAAAATCAGGAGGATGAAAATCAGGAGGAAAGTAATTCTAGACCAAAACCGACAGAGGTAGACAACTAGCAAATTTCAAAATATCACAGCTAGTTGTACTGTTAAAATATCACAGATAGCTGTACTGTTACACGTGATTTGCTCCCTATTTTTTCTCCTCTGTACATATCCATCTAAATGGACAATATACAAAATGTGATAGTTTCTATATAAATGAAATACCAGCTCTCTCTATCTCAAGGTGAGATAGAATTTCTCAAGAATTCTTTATGGTATCAGAGCCAACCGTGAGATAGAGAGAGAAACAAATTTTTTTTTTTTTTTTTATTTATTTTAAACCCACCATGTCAACCACATCAAGCTCTTCCCCTGCCTTCACCCACTCTGATGACTACCCATATCCCGTGACTCAGAATATTGCAAATTTTGTGTCACTTCGTCTCTCCTCTACCAACTTCCTTCTCTGGAAAACACAAATGCTCAATACCCTTGAGAGCTATGACCTCCAAGGCTTTATCAATGGTGAAGTTCAACCACCACCCCAGTTCATCAATAATGCTGACTCTGGCACACAAACTAATCCTGCATTTGTGAAGTGGCACAAAACTGATCGTCTTGTCAAAGGTTGGTTGACAGCCACTCTCTCCGAGGAAGTTCTTGGCATTGCTGTAGGCCTCAATACTGCCTTTGAGGTCTGGAATGCATTGGTTCATGCATTTGCTCGTGTCTCATCAGACCGAAGCCTTGCACTTAAGCAGCGGCTTACCTCTATAACTCGAGGTACCGATATTTTAGCTGTTTATCTCCGTCGGTTCAAAGCAGTGTGTGATGATCTTGCAGCCATTGGGAAGCCAGTTCCAGATCACAAGAAATCATGGTGGCTACTCAATGGGCTTGGCAAAGAATATGAGGTGTTCACTACTACCATGTTGAGACCACCAGTCCTTCCATACTCTGAAATTGTCACTTTACTGGAAAGTTATACTGAAAGGCATAAGCTTGATGCTCAACCCACTCCTCAAATGGCTTTCTATGGCCAACGCAATAATAAAAATAAAAGAAACAATGGTGGTCAAGGGTCCTTTAATTCTAAGGGACGTGGGTTTGCTCAAGGTGTCCAATCTGCACTAAAGAATTCCAGCCATCCTACACGAACTTTGCCAGCAAATTCACCGATCATCACAGCCAAAAACACAAAAGATGAAGCAATTATCTGTCAGATTTGCAACAAAAGGAACCACACTGCCCTCAAATGCTTTAACTGATTCAATCACTCATTCACAGCAGACAATATTCCACAAGCATTAGCAGCTATAACCATTGCTGACAGTCAGGATTCTGAGTGGTTCCCAGACACAGGAGCTAGTGACCATATTACTGGTAACCCAGGTAATCTTCATTCCTTAACTCCTTTTCATGGATCCGATGGTGTTATGGTTGGCAATGGTCATACTTTACCTATCACACACATTGGTGAAACTACTCTTGGTACTGGTTCTTCTCCTATTCACTTAAAAGATGTGCTATTAGTTCCTGATATTAAGAAAGATCTTCTCTGTTAGTAAACTTACTACTGATTATCCACTCATCTTTGAGTTTGATGGACATGGTTTTGTGATAAAGGACAGGACAACCAACAAAACAGTAGCGAAAGGGAGTAAACGAGGTGGTCTTTATGCCTTTGATAGAGGTCCAACAGCCCTGTTCTCTCATCGATTCAAGCGGGTTGCTAGAGATTGTTGGCACTATCGCCTCGGTCATGCACACCAAAGGATCATTGATCACTTGCACTCCAGAAATTTCATTTCTTCTTCTTCAGCATCTAAGCCTTCTTCAATTTGTATTAGTTGTCAAATGGGGAAATCATGTAGGCTTCCATTCTTGCCTAGAGAAAATGAAATAAAAATTCCATTTTACAAAATTCATTGTGATCTATGGGGGCCAGCCCCTATTTCTTCTAGAGAAAAGTTTCGCTACTACACAATATTTGTTGATGAGTTTACCAATTTTACTTGGTTTTTTCCTATGAAAAAGAAGTCAGAATTTTTCAACTGATTTGATCTATTCTATAAATATGTGGAATGTCAGTTTAATGCAAAAATTTGTGTCTTTCAAAGTGATGAAGGTGGAGAATTTGCAGATCGTGATTTCTTGCAGTTTTTAGCCACGAAAGGCATTCACCATCAATCTGCTTGTCCAAAAACACCTGAGCAAAATGGCAAGGCTGAGAGAAAACATCGAAATATCACTAAATTAGGACTCACCATGATGTTCCATGCACATCTACCACCAAGATTTTGGACAGATTGCTTTTCCACAGCAGTGTTCCTAATCAACCGTCTACCATCCCCACACCTCAACATGGAATCTCCTTTTTTCAGACTCTATGGAAGAAATCCAGACTATTCTTCATTACGAGTATTGGGCTCAAAGTGCTTTCCTTACCTTGGTGAGTATAGATCACATAAGCTTGATCCAAAATCCCTTCCTTGTGTTTTTATTGGCTATAGCATGAAGCATAAGGGGTACAAATGTTTGTATCCACCGACTGGGCGAGTTTATATCTCACGCCATGTGGTCTTTGATGAATCTATCTTTCCTTATTCCACACCTACAAGCTTGTACAAGAGTGATACTTTAGAGGGGGAGCTTTGCATCTTCTCAGAATGGGAGATTGATCCACCAAATGATTCTCCTCCATCTTACTCTACACCACTTTCAACCTTTGCACCGCCTGAATCTCAAGATATCACTAGCCAACTGTACCATCAAATGCATCACAATTCCTCCTCAGCTGAGACTCCTATAGTGATCATATCAAGCCCTTCTTTGTCTGAGCCATGTCAAGCATCTTACTCAGATCCACCAATAGAGACTACTCCTATTCCTCCTGAAACAAACCCAACTCAGCACCCCATGCTTACTCGTTCCAAGGTTGGTGTACGTAAGCCTAACCCCAAGTATGCTAATCTCCATGTAGCCCGCATAAAGCATGATATTCCAACTGAACCACGATCCTTTCAAAATGCTAAATGTCACCAAGGTTGGGTAGCTGCCATGGATGAGGAGATGGATGCCCTTGCTGCAAACAAAACATGGATCCTTGTTCCATACAAACCTGAGATGAATGTGGTGGGATGTAAATGGGTTTATAAAGCTAAACTTAAACCCGATGGCTCTTTAGAGCGACTCAAAGCACGATTAGTTGCCAAGGGGTTTCATCAAGTTGACGGCATAGATTTCTCAGAAACCTTCTCTCCTGTTATCAAACCTGCTAGTATTCGACTTACCCTCACAATAGCAGTTGTTAAAGGATGGGAGATTTGCCAACTTGACGTCAAAAATGCGTTCCTTCATGGCTTTCTATCTACTCCTGTTTACATGCATCAACCACCAGGCTATGTTGATCCAGTGCACCCTACTCATGTATGCCAGCTAAGTCGTGCCCTATATGGCCTCAAACAAGCCCCTCGCGCTTGGTTTGATAGGCTTAGTGACTTTCTTCTTCAACTCGGCTTTTATTGCAGCATCTCTGACCCGAGTTTGTTCATTTGTCAATCTTCTCGTGGAGTTCTTATTTTGCTACTCTACGTTGATGACATGATAGTCACTGGTGATGACCCAAATTGGATTCAATGGCTTATCTCTCAATTGGCTCATGAATTCTCCATTAAAGATTTGGGTTTTCTCCATCATTTTCTTGGCATTGAAGTCCATCGAAGTACCCAAGGTCTTTTCCTTTCACAAACACGCTATGCTTTGGAACTTCTAGATCGTGCTGCTATGACATCATGCAAACCAATTTCGACACCCATGCCCTCAAAAGGTCGGCAACTTCCTATCAATAATGATCTCTACCCTGATCCCACACATTATCGTAGCCTAGTTGGAGGACTACAATATCTTACCTTCACTAGACCAGACCTTTCCTATAGTGTCAACTTTGTGTGTCAATTTATGCATGCTCCTACAATGGCTCATTACCAGCTTGTCAAACGCATTCTGCGTTATGTCAATGGGACTGCTCACTTTGGGTTACAAATTTTAGCCTAAAGTACTCTTGATTTGTATGGGTTTTCTGATGCTGATTGGGCTGGTTGCTCTATTAGCCGACGGTCTACCACAGGGTTCTGCACATTTCTAGGCAGTAATTGTATCTCTTGGAGTGCCAAAAAGCAATCAACTGTGTCTCGATTTAGTGCTGAGGCTGAGTATCGCTCCATGGCATCCACTGTAGCTGAACTCACATGGCTGTCCTTCTTACTTCGTGATCTTGGTATTGCCCTTCCTCGCCCTCCAATACTACATTGTGATAACTTGAGTGCCTTGTATATGACAGTGAATCCTGTCTTTCATGGAAGGACAAAACACATCGAACTTGATTATCACTATGTTCGTGAAAAGGTGGTTCTTGGTTCTCTTGAAACCCGCTTTGTTCCATCCAACCATCAACTAGCTGATATTTTCACCAAGCCCCTCTCCAAGGTTGCCTTTCGGGAATTACGAAACAAACTTGGCCTTTGTCTTGATCCATGGCCAGGTTTGAGGGGGAGTAAAAGTGCAACTGAAAATCAGGAGGATGAAAATCAGGAGGAAAGTAATTCTAGACCAAAACCGACAGAGGTAGACAGCTAGCAAATTTCAAAATATCACAGCTAGTTGTACTGTCAAAATATCACAGATAGCTGTACTGTTACACGTGATTTGCTCCCTATTTTTTCTCCTCTGTACATATCCATCTAAATGGACAATATACAAAATGTGATAGTTTCTATATAAATGAAATACCAGCTCTCTCTATCTCAAGGTGAGATAGAATTTCTCAAGAATTCTTTACCTTAGTAGTTCAAATCAATTGTAGGTCCAAATACTTGTACGTAGAACAAGCATATTAACTTTAGGTTAGTCTATAATTAGATAAAGTTAGTCAAGTATTCTTTAGTATATAAACTATACATTGAGTTAATTGTAACACAAATGTTTAATATTAATATATAGTTGTTAAGGGTTTTTTCATCATAAACGTAAGCCGTCAGGCATAAATTTTTGTATGTATTTTTTCTTTCAAGCTTCTGCTCTCGTTCAATCATCACATACAATCGGTCACATAATAACTGCAACAATATGAATGGATGGAGTGAGATATATATATATATATATATCTCTATTATATTGTTATGGCATAGATGGATATGATATAAACGCCTACAAGGTCAACGGAAATAACATGACCCGGCCCCTTTACAAAGAAGGGTACAAACTGCTAAACTTGACCTGACAAGAATTGAGTTCTTAATGACTACATTTTGGATTTTTTAAAAAAAAAACTATAAATTCCAAATTATATTATTAGTTAGGCAAGGTTTGAAACATATTTGGTTTATAACAATTCGACTTTTTTGGAGTCGACTTCGCCCTTTGAAAATCCACTTGGAAATCGAGTGTGAGAAACTCGATTTCCAAAATCGAGTTTCTCACACTCGATTTCCAAGTGGATTTTCAAAGGGCGAAGTCGACTCCAGAAAAGTCGAATTGTTATAAACCAAATATATTTCAAATCGAGTTTCTCACACTCGATTTCCAAGTGGATTTTCAAAGGGCGAAGTAGACTCCAAAAAAGTCGAATTGTTATAAACCAAATATGTTTCAAATCTTGCCTAGCTAATACAATAGTTTGAGGGATTTAGTTATTTTTTAATAAAATTCCTACATTTTTATGTTTAAAAAAAAAAAAAAAAAGTACTACATTGAATGGCATGACGTGCATTATTACCGAGGAGCAGATAAAATAGTATGGTTTTTAATCATCACAAGATCTCACGAGATCTCGGTTTTGGACCTTTTGGTTACAAAAATCGAAAATGATATCTTAAAATATCGAAACATAATATCTTAATTGAAAAATTATAAAATTATAAGCTAAATTTTGGTTAAAATATCCGTTTTCTTGAAAATATATTTCTAGTAAGTTTTTCTCTTAACAATCTAATAATAATAATATATAATTTTTTTCTTACTATGGTTTCTTATTATTACTATTTTTATTTTGCTGAATTCTTACCATGATTTCATTTACTTTTTTTTTTTTGAGAATCATGATTTCATTTACTTAGTTTACTTATATTGAGAGCTTTTTTACATTACTAAAAGAAATGATTTTTTATACATATATACAAAGAAATTAATGATCTTAAATGAAGAGTTTGTCACTTTGTTGTACTAGTCCCAAGTACTTGAAAGGAGGCTAAGTCCATAGAAAATGAAGCGATATCAGAGGGATTTTTTTTTTCCTAATCTTAATGGTCACTCTTTTTTTGTTCTACTCAATAGTCACATAATGATTCTAAGAGTGAGAAAAAAATATACTTTGGATATTTAAAATTGGACTCAACCCTTAGTTCTTTTCACTGTGTTACTTTATAATCATTTTCATGATATTTACCCCAATAAAGTAAAAAAAAGGAAGAACAATTAAATTTTATTTGGACTTGATTCTAATATTTCAAATATGACAGTATGGAAATTTAAAGTCAAGTTTATAAATTTTTATTGCTCACTCTTATATTAATTTATTATATTAATTATCAATATAAATGATATTATAGATGCATGAAAATCATTTTGAAATATCTTCTCGAAAAATCTCCAATTTTCGTGGTCGAGATCTTAAAAAATATATAAATAATTAAATATTAAACATTGGTTACTACTTACTACGGTATTTCTTGGACTGAGTCTCGACTTTACCAGATTATTCCATGATCATAAAAAATTCTCGTAGATATTAAAAACCTTGATAGACAAAAAAAACTATATGAAATTTCTAGAACTTTATTTTTTATTTTTATTTTTTTGTCTTCTCAAAAACACACTCCATATTGGTGAGTCATCTTTCCTAAAAAACCTTAATTATATTGCCCAAAAGTCGATTAATAAGGTAAACCAAATACATAATTACTTCAATAATTAAGCAAAGGTTACGCCATAGATAATGACACATGAGGCTACCTGCCACAAAGGCAACTAGGTTACGCATTAAGACTTTGACTGTTAGCCTTGTGACATCGTCTATGCACAAGCTTCAACCATAGTACCACTACAATATACACAGATTTATTAAACAATGTATCATACTAAATTTAATAATATATATTACTATACATTAAATCGGTTCCCGAAAATCCACCTCTCTCAACTCCTTAAAGCTCATTTGTGTCTTACCTGTGAAACGTTGAAACTTAATTCTTTAGTAAATAGTTTATTGTTGTGATAATAAAAAAAAAATAGTAGGAGACTGGGAGCGTGGTTAAGGTGTTGACATTTTAGGTGTGACTGCGCACAGGGCATAGATAAGCACTGAGATTTGTATATTTTAATAACAAGTGTGAAAATAGTTGGATCGATTATTTTTTTATTTTTTTTGTAAGGGCCGGTAAAGTACTTTAAGGATGGGGTGTATATAAAGTTCGAAAAGCCAAAGAGATCTACTTCACAAGCAATGAATTGCATGTCAAAAATGCCTAGCTCTTGTGGTGAAGCTAAAGAAGAAAAGAGCTTTGAATCTACTTGCAACCATGAGAATCAAGAGGCTAGACAGGTATGGTAAACCCTTCATTCATCCCTTCTTGTGAATTCTGGATTCGGGTTTTCTTCTTACTTTTAAATTCTTGAGGTTTTTCTTGGGATTAATATCATTGAAAGTATTGGTATTGTTTGAAAATCTGAATTCTCACAGATAATATGAGTTTCCTCTCTCTCTCTCTCTCTCTCTCTCTCTCTCTCTATATATATATATATATATATATTTGAAGGGTGTCTTGACTTCATATAACAATGGTTCTTTTCATGCATATTTGATTGAATTATGAGTTTTTTGTCTTAAAATTTTCTACTTTCTTCTGCTTCAATGAATTTAAAGAACCTTGGTTTTTTTTTTTTTTGGTTTATGAAGTTGCTAAGCATTTATAATATGCTTTATTTTAATACAATTTTTGGGAGATCATGGATATAACGAGTTATTTATGAAATCTTCTTATTCTAATTTTAGGGTAAAAGTAGAAGAGAAATATTGCTGGAGATGGGTAGCTTGAACCAATCTTCACCACAATACATGGCCTCTGGAAATGTTAAAAAGGTACACACACACACACACATATATATATATATATATATACGGTATAAGTTTTTAGTACTAGTATATGAAACATGCATGTTCGTTGAAACTAGTTTTGTAGTTTATGGTTATCTGCTTCGACTGTCATTTAATGCCTCTGCCTCTCTCCCTCTCTCTCACTCTCTCAAGAATTTTGCACCTCTTTTGTTAAACATATGAGACTCTATGCGTGTACTGATGTGTGTGATAGAGAGAGATATTTTATTAAGAAAAATTGCACCTCCCTTGTAAAGCTTATGAGGGAAAGTAATAGTCAATGGACATGTTATGGAAATGAACAGATCTAATTAGTCAAAATCCATGCAAGCTAGCTATGGCTGAAAAGTCATAATTATATGCTTAGTTGTTCAATGAACGATTGAATAGGGTTTGCGACTAGTTCAATGAATATGCACCTTTTTCCTCTTGATTTACAAAACATGATGCTGAATTTCTGCATTACTGTACTTCATCTTTATGCCGGGATCCAAGTAATTACCACTTTTAAATCCATGAATTTCTAATATACATGATCTCAAAAAAATTATTGAACAAAAACAATAGAAGAACATATATCATATATGTACTTGTTATCCAATTGAATTTACTACTTTTAAATCCGTGAAGATATGCTCTTAAAAAAAATACTGAATGAAACCATATATCATACATGTATGTTGATGGTTAGAGCTCATTTTCGGCTTTTGTTACATGAATGTGCTTTTTTATATCCCTTTATTTCCAAGTTTAAATTGTCTATTATTAGTTTCTTTTTAATTACATAATCTATTGTTTTAGTTGAAACCCAAAATTTTAAATTAAACCTTAGATTTTAAAATTTTTTAGTTGAAACTCTGAATTTTTAAATGGTTTCAGTTCATCCCAGCAAAGAATCATTGTTAGATAAATGTAAAGAAAAATAAAATAAATTATACACATAAGACTTACCAGCTAGACACTAGATGCCTTGTCAAATGAAAATGATAGCATGTTCATTTAATTATATTTATCGTTTAAGAAAGTCATTATATATGCTCCTTTTAAGTGACAGAATACTACGTGCAACTCAAATGGAAATAATTTTGGTATATAAATTAGTTCTACGTACAATTTATGTGAATTTATGTTACTTTTAATTAATAATAATTTGCTAAAATTGTGAATTAATCAACGATATAAAATGTTTATAGTTTAGTTGAAATTTAAAAAATAATAATAATATTTAAAGGAAAATTATGTAGTTGACCATTTTGTTTATAACCCTTATGTTTTAATTTCTGTAAGTGAACAAAAGGTGGGTGAATTCTAAATTCTAAGAACTTTCATGACTAATTTTTTCCATCATCTAGGAGAATGAACTTGAATCTGCCAAAGCCGAAATGGGTGAGGTGAAAGAAGAAAATGAAAGATTAAAAATGATGTTACAGCAAATTGAGAAGGATTACCAGTCTCTTCAGCTGCGTTTCTTTGACATCATTAAACAAGAAACTCCCATCAACTTTACTGAGTCATCAACTGCCTCACATGATGAAACTGAAGAACCTGAACTAGTGTCTCTTTGCCTTGGAAGAAGTCCAACTGAGCCTAAGAAAGAAGAGAAAGCTAGCAACCCTGCCAAAATTAGTACCAAAGATGAGGAATTGAAGGCTAGCCTTTCACTTGGATGGGACTCTAATAAGTTTCAACTATCTACAGAGATTGTTTCTGATCCAAGCCCGGAGGCAAGTTTGGAAGAGACTAAGCAAGCAGAAGCTGGAGAAACATGGCCACCAAGTAAGACTCTAAAGACAATTAGAAATGGAGGAGATGAAGTTTCACAGCAAACACATGTGAAAAGAGCTAGGGTTTCTGTGAGGGCTAGATGTGAGACTCCAACGGTTAGTACTAATCCATGTAGTTCTTTTTTTCTTTTACTTTTTCATTTAGGACTTATTAAACCATGAGCGATTAATAATTTAATGTATAAGTGAGGAAGAGCGTGTTAATTAATTCAAATCGATGAAATGAAAAATGTAGAAGAATACCTAAAATAACATTAATAGAAGTAGTAAAAAAACATTTTAATTAAGTACGTAATTGAGAATATGATTTCAAATATAACAGAATGATAGAAAAGAATATATTTGACTGACCTTGATTAGTCTATTGATGATTCATTGCAAACCTTAAAATTCTGGGATTAAAATTGAAGTATTGGTTAATAAATCATAGAGTGCTTTCTTTTGATTACTTTGATAAATTAGTTGTAATAGCATGTAATACAATAATACATGTCTTTCCAACAGCTGAATGATGGATGCCAATGGAGGAAATATGGACAGAAAATTGCCAAAGGAAACCCATGCCCTCGAGCTTACTATCGTTGCACAGTTGCACCAGATTGTCCAGTAAGAAAACAGGTATTGCTATCTTGTTTACAAGAGTTCTTTTGTTTATAAGTTGATATTGAGGCCTTATTGCATAGGAATGGTAGTCCAAATGTTTTCTATGATTCTTGAAAGGGTTTAACGCTTCTTTACATGCATGATTACAGGTGCAAAGATGTGCTGAGGATACTTCCATCTTGATCACCACCTATGAAGGAAATCACAACCACCCACTTCCAGGTACTGCCACTGCCATGGCTTCCACCACTTCCGCTGCCGCTTCGATGCTATTGTCTAGCTCTTCAATGTCTAAACCAGGCCTTGGCTCCACAGCTGCTGCTACTGTACCTAATGGATTACATTTTAATCCCCTGGATAATTCAAGAGCAAAACAATTTTACTTGCCAAACTCTTCCTCACCCCTTTTCCCAACAGTCACTCTAGACCTCACTAACACTCCACCCTCTTCATCCACTCCTTTTAATAGATTATCTTCAAGCTTTGCTTCAAACCCAAGATTTCCTTCAACAAGTCTAAGCTTCTCATCCTCACAATCCAACATTCTACCAACATCTTGGGGCAATGGATACCCTAGTTTTAACTCAGTACCCTACAACAAAACCCACACTGGGGGGTCCTTAAATATGGGGAAACAATCCCAAGAGCAGCAGCTTTCCTACCAATCTTATTTGGAAAAGTACCACCGAGCTTCTTCTCAAGAGACTTTAACAGATAACCTAGCCAAGGCAATTGCATCGGACGCAAGTTTCCGATCCGTGATTGCTGCCACAATTTCATCAATGGTAGTAGGTCGACCAACCCCAGGTAGTAACCAAGGTGGAGGGGAAAGATTAGGCCAAAACATTAAGTGGGGTGAGCCAATTCAGGCTGTTTCTACTGATTCATTGACCCAAAACGGAAAAGCATGTGCATCAAGCTACTTCAACAGATTGGCTTCATCCCCTTCCCAGACATCAGGCTTGATGCTTCTGCAGCCTCCGTTGCCATTATCCATCTCCAAGAGTACTCCTACATCTACTTCTGCCATTGGGGATCAAATCAATTGAACGGTCTCACATATCACCTTGGATGTTACAATGGTTGAAGCATCCTTTTTCTCTTCAATGCCTGGCAAACAGGCGTTATTTTGCATATTTTCTGTACATGAAGCTGGTAATATGGGACAAGCCAACATTGCCCCAAGACCATGACAGTATAAGTCATCCTTTGAGCATATATTTTCTTTTGTTCTTACTTTTTTTTTCAATATCAAGTAAATATAAGTCTGAACATATCAGGTTTTGAGCCATCCATACAGTGTAGAGCAACAAGTCAAGAGCTAAAGCCCGCACAAATGAGATATGAAAAAGAAAACCTTAACTTTTATCATTTCTGCAATAACCTGAAACAAAAGAATTTATTTCTTTTATATCATCCATCTATGCTTAGCTATCAATTAAGCTTAGAAAACAGTCAGTAATTGCAAGCTTATTGAGTAATCTAATAACACATAACGTCAATTACAAAGATACATCCCCATCCCCATCCCCTAGAAACAAGTAAACAAAGGGGAAATCAATAAGTTTTGATACTCACCAAATAACCCCAAAACATGGTAATTTTACTCGCATCTCTAAATTTAGATTTTACAAAGCAATTGTGCTAGTTGTAAGGAGAAAATATCATTGACGGTCGCACGTGTAGTACTTTTTCTTCTCTGCATATCTTTGACATCTCATCAGAAGGCTGCATATAGTAACAGTGCACCTCATTTGCTCCTTCCTCATTTTACCTTTTCCAACAGCCTCTCCATTATAGAACTTTGCAAGATCACTCTCACATCCAAAAACCTAACAACAAGCACATAAGGGCTTTGCCACTAAGTGATATTGAAGAATGATTGTTAATAATGGACATGCAACCTGTTTTCAATAATGAATTAATGATATTCTGCCCCTTAGGCTACACCTTTTTCTTTTATGAAACCTTATGCTACTATTTTTTCCTTGATATTTCATTTTCATTAACCAGTATAGTTATTAACCATTATCTGAGGTTACTTTAGATGGGAATTTTATTTGAAATAATACATTGTCACAGTTTGTAAAGACATGAGTATTCATATGGGTGTGTATTTTAAACGGATTGAGCAAAGAGTTGTTTCAGAAAGTAAGATTTTTCTCTTCTTTGGAAAAGGAAAAAAAGGGGGGGGGGGGGTTGCGCGCGGGATTGGGATTTTTTGTATGGGTGGGAATTGGTTTGGAAACCCACCTCAAGCCAACAACTTATTAGAACTGAAACTTTTTTTGTCCACTTCAACTTTAGTACGAGTCAAACTCCCACCCCCATTACATATTACAATCTTAACCTGGATATGCACAATGCCTTGGCTGTATTGATAATATAATTAACCCAAAATGAGTTTAAATGACAGAAACATAAGGGCAGAACTGACATTACCAGTCCAAATCTGGCTAATTCTTCAGGACACATCATGAAACCTTCAGTAGTTCATGAAATGCCTCCTGAGGTATATCAACAGAGCCAACTCTCTTCATTCGCTTCTTTCCTTCCTTTTGCTTCTCCAACAACTTCCTCTTTCTACTAACATCCCCACCGTAACACTTTGCAAGAACATTTTTTCTCATAGCCGAAATCCTAAAATCAAATTAGATAAATTTAGGTGAAAACTGAAAGTTGAACAAGCAGTTATGCTAATTTAAGGAATGCAACTTTGCAACGAAAAGCTTCACAAAATTTCAATGACAAATGAAATCCAGTACACATCTTTGCAACGCACACATTGGTAAAATTTGCCACAAATGAATACGATAAAAATGAACTAAGGAATCGGATTTTTTTTTTTTTTTTCAATGACAAATGAAATCCAGTATACATCTTTGCAACACACACATTTCCAAAATTTGTCATGAAATAAAAACTTACTAAGGAATTAGAGTATTACCCTGGGTCAGTAATTATATATGAAATTTTATAATTTTACATCAGTTTTTAGCATAAATAAATTACCAAAAACTGACTTTCTAACCCTCAAAAATATTTACAGAACTTACGTCTCCCTTGCAATGACCTTCGATCCAATTGCAGCTTGTATTGTTATCTCAAACATTTGCCTGCTCAAAATCAGAAGATATGTGGCTACTGTTGAATAAACAAAAAAAGAAAAAGAAAATACAAAATAATAATGCTTAACTACTAACAGACAGACCTGTCTATGAATTGCTTCAGTTTCTCCACCAGTTCACGACCAACACGTTGTGCCTTCAAGTTATGAACAATAGTTGCCATTGCATCAACTGGCTGTCCATTCAAGAGGACATCAAGCTTCACCAGATCAGATTGTTGATATCTGTCAATGACATCCATAAAGTGCATCAGACAATGGCCATCTAGAAGACCTAGCTACTTGTGACATCGACACTCATAGGCTATAATGAAACTAATTTTATTTGAAAAAATATGTACACACTTCTGCTTTGTGAGTTGGTTCACTAAGAAACATAAGCTCACTATTAATGGCATCAGATAGTGATTGCTGTGCCAGACAGAAAAGCCCATACTAGTTATTATGAAAATTATAGCATATTACCCCTAGTGGTGGTGCCATTATTTAATATCTAAGGTGAGGCTGTGTGGATGCACGTACAGGTGAAGAGAGAGAGAGAGAGAGAGAGAATCAAAACTTACTCAGCATCCTCATAATCAAATGATGCATATCCTGATGTTATACTTTTCAATTCATTGTAGAAGTCAACAACGATCTCTCTCAAAGGTAAGCAATACTTCATAAATACCCGCTGACTGCATGTATTAAAGTCATATCAACATTTCAAACATGAATGAGTTCATCTAAGGTTACTTAGAACAAGCTAAGAAATAACCATTTAAAAATGGCTAAAGTACATTTAGTCCCTCTATATATTACTGTGAATTTGGCCCCCAAGTTTCAATTTCAGCAATTAACAACCTAAAATTTGGTTTTCCTGTTTTCCATTCCATTTAAACCTGTCAATGTTGGACCATTAAGTGCATGAAACGATGCCATTTTTTGCATGTCTTTAAACTATTATAAATTTATTATAATAATTTTATAGAGGGCCAAATGTGATCCCTTTTAAATTGACATCATATTTGTTTTTATTTTTATTTTTATAAGTACATCGTATTTGGGTTATTATCCAGTAAAACAAATTCATACCAAAGATTGTGGGGCTGAAAAGAAGAATTCTTCTATAGGTCCTTCAGCACCTTGCCTCCCACCCCCATCATTACCAAAATCACCCACGCCCCATTGACATGGTCACACACCAAGCCACTGCCATTGGACCACATAACCAATGCCATCAACCTCAAGCTCACCTGACTATACATCATCAACGTGGACCCAATCATTATTCTTACCTTCAACATTCTTCAATAAATTTATGTCGACCAGCCTTGTTCATGGAAGGGATTTGATGGTTTGGGAAAAAACTTTTCCAATTGGTAGTTAGGATTTGCTGTTGGTGATGCTTAAGGGGTGCAGGTTTGGTGTTTGGCCATGGGTGAGTTAGTGATGATTGTGGGGGGTCCAGGTATCACTGGCATTGATCTGGAAAAATGGGTGTCATTCTTTCATGAATATAGTCCATGGAGTAAGGTGACCAGCAGATGAACGGGGTTTTGAAACTCACTTTGGAATTCTTGTGGGTTTTTGTAAAGGTTATGGGGTTTTTGTGCTGGTGATCAGTGGATGAAGGTTTAAGTATTTGGGGTTGAGGCTGTGCTCTTTCTAGCCATGGTGGCTGCACATGGCATTTGGTGGTGGTGGTGTGGATTTGACCCATGGTTTTTTGGGTTTTTTTTTTTTTGAATATTTTATTTCCTTCTATCATAATACTATAGATTGTGGGTTTCCAGATGTGTCAGCCAGTGGTGTGGGTTTGAGCTATGGTACTTTGGGTTTTTCTTTTCTTTCTTTCTTTTTTTCTTTAAATGTTTTCTGCTACTGTAGTTGCTTTGGATGTAGTTTTTTTTTATTATGGATGCAATTTGGTGAAGGTGTGAATAAGGGTTGTGGCTGTTTGGATTATACTTTTTGCTGCAATGATGCCATGGAATGTGGTCTTCTAGCTGCAGCATGGGTGGCATTTAGCGGAGTGGGATTGGATTGTGATTGTAGGTTTTTTTTTTTTGTTTTTTTTTCCTTGCACAAAATCCTTCCTTACCCTCTGGAATGACATTGTTCCATGAGTTCACATGGTCATGCAAAGGTTAACCATCTATTTGTTTCATAATTCATTAAAAATTAGCAAAAAACAAAATGGAATTATACACTAGGCAGATGGAGCTTGACGGAAGGGCCAATTCATGACAAACCCAAAGTTCAGGCTGTTAATTACTTAAATTGATATTTGACAGCAACATAAAAGCTAGACAAACTAAAATGTATTTTAACCATTAAAAAACAACATTATTGCTTAATATAAACATATGAGCAACAAAGCATACAATTTCCTGTCTATATATAAAACCCAATTCACTAAAATTCTAGGATAAGAAGAAAATGAAGGAACATAGCTCAACAAAATATTTAAGGTAAGACCACAGAATATTAGGTGCATAAGAATATATTGTAATTACAAATTCTGATAAGTGATAACCCATACATATACTGAACAAAGGAGGATAATTAGAACATAATTTAAGACTAGTTCTGGCACGAATTTTACCTATCAATGAATGAGTATTCCAACTGCTGTCCTCTACGCTCAGAGCATAGGGTAATAACAGGCCCCACATACCTTCAATGGATGACAAATAAAGAACAGATAAATTATATGGTTCACCTGCTGCCAAAAAATAACTATGACAAGGGAATATGAGAGCTTACTCACTAGGAATGATAATTGTAGCTAATACTGTAGGTTCCCAACAAGCTGTAACACGTTGCTTGGGATTTGAGGGCAATGCAGCAGGATTCTGTACTTGAACTTTGCTAGAAATGGGACCAACATAAATTTTTTGGTAAAGCATATGGGAAACGCTATCTCATTGACACAAGATTAGAATATATACCTTCCATCAGAATACTCAAAAATATAGGGAACAGTTGGAACAGTAGAAATAACGTGAGCTCCATACTCCTGTTATTGCATAAACAGACATGAGTTCTCAATATTTAGAGGCCAAAACAATGTGGGTAACATTAAGCAGATTATATCTCAAAATTATGATTTATAACCAAACCAAATTAAATAATTTGAGCCCTGTCCTAAATCATACTTAAGATATAGTGCAGACACAAGATGGATGTGTTCAATTAAGAAGAGATTCCTGGTATCATATAATTTCCATATTTATTGCCATATCAACTCTAAATGCCACTTTTTGATATTATGCCCCATAGCAATCATTATCTGCAAAGAGAATAACTCTTTTAAACAACCCAACATAACTTTTTGGCTTCATATAACAAGAAACAAAAGAAAGATCACCTGTTCAAGACGCTGATGGAAAACATCCATGTGAAGTAAGCCTAAGAAACCACACCTGTGGGTAGAACACAACAAGTGCATAAAAGATTACTACATATGAAGAGGCTCAAATTCAAATGTTAGAAGGAGCAAAGTTCCTCATTTAAGTAGGAGCTGAAACAAGTCATTCGCTAGTTGATGCCACACCTAAAACCCAGACCTAGCGCAGTGCTACTCTCTTTAGTAACAGAGACGCTAGCATCATTGCATGTCAGTCTCTCTATTGCATGATTAAGTGCTTCGAAATCAGATCCATCAGCTGGATAAACTCCAGAGAAGACCATATGTTTTGCAGGCTTGAATCCTACATTTTGGAAATTCACAAAAGACATCAGGACCTGGGAAATCTAAATGCAAATTACAGCCAAAATATCTGTTTACTTTACAACTACCCACTACAAATTCATAATAATAATAATAATAGTAAAGAAATAAATATCTGCCAAATTATTCATAATCCCTCTTCTCGGAGAGAAAGAGACGAAACAGTCCAATGATAAGGGTCAAATAGTAAAACTGACGCAGCCATTTCCTCCAGTAACTATGCTAGATATTAATCTCTATATGATTCATGAAAAACTTGGCAGTGACTAGCAATAAGAATAGTAGCTTTTACAAATGTGACTTATGACTTCAGAGCCAAAGCCAGACTGAAACAGAACAAATTAACAGTCCTAACTACCCTTATATTTCAAAATTTAGATACCCCAACCTCAACAGTATTCTGATACTTTATTGGCAGAGGAAGATTGTGGATGCGAAATAGGACTTTCACAGTTGTCATCCAGTGCATATATTACAGAAGGAAATAGAATCCATGCAACATAACCTAATTTCCTGCAGCCTTAGTTTAAATTGTCATTAGGTAAAAACTTCAAATACCACTAATTTTTTTCACTGTGGGTCAAGCTTATAACAATTTACTAATCAAGTTCACAGATTCAATTCCCTAAATGTCAAAGAGGTATGAGTGAACGTTGATAAGAAAAGAGTGCTAAGGGTATAACCAACAAATATATAATCCCAAGACATAATCACCTGGTTATGCTTGTAAACTGCTATATTTTCAAGTTTATCTAAGATTTTATTATATAGCAATACCCTTTTAACTGCAGCCAGTTTTGTAGTTGCAGGAATGCATTTATAATGCAATATACAAGAGATCTGTCACTTGCAAGGCCAACAGACACTCATAGTTGACATGCTGAAACACTATGCAGTCATCCAGCTAAAATTCTATAACCTTTTTGTTGTCAGTCATTATTTTTCTCAACTTTCATCTATAGCTTCCTTTGTCATGCTACCTATTACAAGCAAATAAGAAACCAGCATGTGGCATCATAAAGATAAAGATATAATCCTCAGCTTAGATTGCCTGTTTAGGTAGCTTATGAAGCTCAAAAAACCCTGAAATAAATTCATATATCATATATAGTTGTTAGTCACACATGATCCGCATGTTAACTAACAGTTTCTTTTCCTTATCTTTTTTTATCCCAATTATTTTAGGATGCATCTAAGTTTATTCTTAAATAGCACAATATTTGACTCTTTTACCTTTGCTTTAACATGAGATTTTTTGTCAATAACATCTAGAAAAAGTCAAATAATGATCACACTAGAAGGTGTAAGTGAATTTCCAACAAAATGATTGATAAGTACAGTAATTAATTAAAAAGAGGGGTGCAACCCATGAATTTTTAAAAAATTGTGAGTATATAGAACTTTCATTATCTTCTCCTGTCGAAGTGAATTACCATAATACCACCACTTGGCTGGGAATCTGATACTAAACTTAATTCCTAATTTGCCAGCCTAGTTGCAAATAGCAACAATAAATCTATGAAACAGGAGGTTGCAGAAATTTCTATTTTTATTTTAGGTTGCGGTGTCAAACCCCCCCCCCCAATCTAAAACGCATATACACACAAAAAAAGACAAACAAACAAAAAAACCAAAAGTGGGAGAAAATAACTACAGAAATATATGTACGTACCTGGAAGGGGCTCTACAGTATGTCGGTTATGAGAAAGTGTGTCTCCAACACGAGCCTCTTTGGTTGAACGCATGCCACTCACAACATATCCCACTTGTCCGGAATGTAGGACTCCAGTAGGGGTGAGTTCAGGATGCATAATCCCGACATCTAAAACATCATAAGCTTGGCCAGTCGCTGCAGATGAAATCTTATCCCCCTTACGTAGCACACCATCAACAACTGCAACATGGCATATTACTCCTTTGTATTCATCATAATATGAATCCAATAGAAGCATACGCAAAGGTGAACCACTCTTCCCGGGAGGAGGAGGTATGTGCTCTATCACTGCAGGAAGGACTTGCTCCAGACCCTGCCCTGTTTTGGCTGATGTTAAAAGAGCATCACTAGGGTCAAGATCAAACATTGATTTTAGTTGAGCTTTGACGCGATCAGGATCAGCAGTTGGCTGGTCAATCTTATTTATGACAGGTATTATTGTCAGGTTAGATTCAAAAGCAAGATAAAAGTTCGCAACAGTTTGTGCTTGAACACCTTGGGCAGCGTCAACAACCAAAAGAGCACCCTGGCAAGCTGCTAGGGATCGTGATACTTCATAACTGAAATCCACATGACCAGGTGTGTCAATCAGGTTTAGTAGAAAACTTGGCTGATCTTGTACATCACTTATGTCAGTACCATGAAAATTGTGCTTGTGGAACATGGTTGCTGTCTGAGCCTTTACTGTAATTCCCCTCTCTCTTTCTACCTATTAAAATTTCATCAAATAAGTGGCATATAGAATAAAAATCAAGTAAAAGTGTAAAACAACATTTAACGTAATACAATAACTGAATGTGGAATAACAAAAGCCTTTTGCCATCATTTTCTCAAGCTTACACACTCCCCAAGACACCTGATATTTTTGTTAGATAGAAATTTGGCACAAGCAACTTAAGAAACTCAGAAATTTGGCACAAGCAACTTAAGAAAACATAAACTTCACACAAAAACAAACCCATCAAGAGCACCACGAACTCGAAAGCAATACAAATTCCATAGAGTAACCAATTTGTGTTTTTTCCTAAACAACTAAGCCAACTCTTTTCCTCTCTTTTTCTCATTCTAACCAACTATGAAGACTCCAACTTCATTGGTAAACAAACTCATTAAAAGCACCAAAAACTCAAAAGTAATAAAAATACCGAATCCATGTCTCTTCCTAAAGAACTTAGCAAACTCTTTTCTTTTCTCTTTTATCATTCTAATCAACTAAGAAGACTCGAACTTCACTAGGAAAGAAACTCATCAAAAGCACCACAAACTCAAAAGCAATACAAATTCCATAGAATACCCAATTCATGTTTCTTCCTAAACAACTAAGCAAACTCTTGTCTTTTCTTTTTTCATAATTCTAACCAACGAAGAAGAGTCTATAACTTCACTCAGAAACAAACTCATCAAAAGCAATATAAATTCCATAGAATACCCAATTCATGTCTCTCCCTAAACAATTTAGCAAGCATATACTTCACTCTTCACTCAGAAACAAACCCATGAAAAGCATCATACACTCAAAAGCAATATAAATTCCATATAATACCCAATTCATGTCTCTTCCTAGACAACTCAGCAAACATAAACTTCACTCATCACTCTGAAACAAGCCCACTCGAAAGCAATACAAATTCCATTGAATACCCAATTCATGTTTCTTCCCAAACAACAAGGAAAAAAAAAATCCTGCTGATATACCTGCAACTTGTCAAGGTACTGAGGCTGACCATGGCCTCTCTTAATGGTCCCAGTGAGCTCCAAAAGCCTGTCAGCAAGCGTAGACTTGCCATGATCAACATGAGCGATAATGGAAAAATTCCTGATCCTCTCTGTAGGGTACTGGCTCAAATCTAAGCAGTTTTCTTTGCTGTTTTGGCGAGAATGAGAGCAAAAGCCATTGCTCAAACCATAATGGTCGTTGTTGTTGTTGTTGAGTCTTGTGTATAGTGGATTGGCTTTGAATGTAGAGGGAAATGGGTGTGTGAGAGAGAAGTGTTTGAGTGATTTTAGGGTCTTTGAAGCTCTGCTCAGATAACCCATTTGGGGGTTTGGAAGAGCGAGAGACACAGAGACTGCTGGAGACGAAGCTTAATTCATAATAGTTTTGCACTGGAACGGCGTCGTTTATGATGGGCTGCAAAAGTGCAAATCTGTTAGACTACAATTTGGGCTGGTGGATACTTTACACTTGGCCCAAAGAAAGGTTTGGGTTAAGCTGACTTTTTTCCTTTTTGTAACGGGCTGTAAATTTCGTTATTTTGGAGTTTTATATATATATAATTTAATAGTGGGGGAATTTGAACCTTAAACATTTTTGTTGAAAATATTAAAAAATGATAATTAAATTACAAATATCTTATTAGATTTCAAATTAAACTTTCCTGGAAGGAGGTTAGAAGAGGAAAGAAAACGTACAAAACCAATAGTATGGGTTAATCTCATATACTTTTTTTAATATGTTTTTTTTAACTGAATATTTTTTTAATATGTTAATGGAGAGTTGGTAAGAGTAACATTACAAAATCAAAATCAAGAATTACCAAATCTTGTTGTGCATTCATCTCTACCCAATGGGCAAAATAAATGTTCAATCCACTAAAAACATAGACCTTTATTTGGGGGGAGGGAGGATTGCAAAAGCAAGAGACATGCATATGGGCAAAGGGTTGATTTTATTAAAAAAAAATTATAATTAAGGATAATTATATTCAAAAAGAGGGGAAGGATTCAAATCCATCTCTACCTTATGGGCAAAAGAGCCAATTAGGAAGAGAATAGATAATTATAGGCTTATCCCAATTATAATGAGTAATCCAATTGGCTAAGTCATGGGCTAAGAAGTTTGAGTTCCTAGAAACAAAGCAAAAGTCCCAACTATTAATGCTTTTGTAAGTCTCATTTCTCTAGTAACCAAGCCTTGCGCTAACAAAACTTAGGTCTTGGGTTTGAGTTTTCCTAATCCCCACCAGTGAGTATGTTAATGTCAATCTCGCTTTGTGTTGTCTTGGGTGTGTAGGAGAGAGAGAGGGAGAGAGAGAGAGGCATGGAATAATGACTAATGAGCAAAAATCACTTCACTGGTGTCATTTCTACACAACAGTTGCCATGGGACATACTTGGTCTGACTGGTACATTAAAATTAATCTTTACCCACCATAAGCCTCGACGTGACAATGTACAATCTCACCCTATCATCATCTCTTTGATTTCCATGTTGGTCTCTCATCTCCTTGATTTTGATGTTGGTCTTTGCTGTAGCCCTGGACACCACAACACGGTGACACACACAACACTTAATTAATACAACAATGTGTAGCTAGAAAATGCTAGGAACATAGAAAATATTCGTTTATAAGTTTAATACTGCCGATTGAGATGCAATGAATTTAGAACATTTGCAATGGATAATATTAATTTGCTTTTATCATATAATGAGTTATAAAAAATTAGCAATTATGAAAATATATTAAAAAGAAAAAAAAAAACAATTTTTAGAAAATTGTAAAATTTTCATTGAAGCATATACTTGATTCAATAATAATTTTGGCAAGAAAATATGGATGAGTTGCAAGTTGACTAGAAGTAGTTATAAACGAACTTGAAGTTGATTTGATTAAAAATAAGTTTAAAATTTTAATTGAATCTATAGTTTTGAATGTTTTAGAAATAGTTTTAAATTGGAATGACACTTAATACAAAATTAAAATATAATTAGAATCATATTTGGATCATTTACTGAGCTTATACTTCAATAAATATAATAAATAGATAATTATGCTTCTTTGGCTATCAGCTTGTCAAAGTGTTAGTGCATCTTCCTTTATTATCTTTTCACTGGTCAAGTTTCAATCTTAATCAATTTGTAATCATTCTAATCCATTACATTTTGGGGTCAATATAGAGCCTAATGTGTCGGTAGCTGATAGCCAAAAATCTAAAGTTGCCTTTTTCTTTAGGAAGGTCCTGTGATCTTAACCCTTTATTTAAAAAACAAAGAAACCAAAAAAAAAAAAAAAAAAGTCACATTCTTATTTGATTATTTCACGAGGAAGAAGCTTGTATTTTCTGAAAAATGAGTTGGATGTTGATGTGATTTTAGTCGGCAAACCCAAAATTCCAATATGAAGTCCTTGTTGTATAATAAATTCCGTTGTCGGGACAGTATAAAATAATGGCGTCCCACTTGTCTGTTGCAATAAACCCAGCTCATCTATTTAGACGAATCAATATGCATATGAAGATAACCCTATCTTTCACTCAATTACGACTCCTTGTTTTTTTAGTGAATTTTGACTCTTTCTTAAAGAAAAATAAAAAAATTGGTTTCAAATATAGGCCAATATTAATTGCATTTTTTTTGTAGTAACTATGTTGTGGTTGGAGTCTTCTCTCCATGAAAGCATGAAAGCACTTACTTTTCCATTGTCTGCTAAAAAATTTGATGTCTACGGTCTACCTTTCTCCAAATTATATACCGGGGCGGTTTGATGCATTTGGAGGCCTAAAGTGAAAACTAACATTGAGGCCTTATATATATATGACTTAAAAATAATTAAATATTACTTAAACTCTATTATCTTATTTTATATACAAAATTATTACTAATTAACATGAACCACGTTATTTTCTTTTTTAGAAAGTTTATAGATACAAAAAATTTGACAAAACTTTTCACACCTATTAATGTGGTAGATTAGTAGTGATAAGTAGTGGTGGACCTAAGTGAGAATTTGTAAAAGTTTGCCAACTCAACTATTGTGAAAAATGTTGTGAACTTTTTTTTTTTTGGTGTATTGCTCTATTTTTTATTTTTTGAGAAGTGCTACATTCACAATATTTTTCATAATAAATTCTAGATGTTAAATTGTTATTGATTCTAATTTGAACCTACTACTAGAATTATTTGTTTGCCATTAATAACAGCCTGTAACAACTTGCTATTTAGGATTTTTTGTAAAAATGTTGGGAAAAATGTTGTGGACGTAGCATTTTTCTCTCTTTTTTTCTTGTCTTTCATTTGATAAAAAAATTTATTTTATTTTTTAGCTAATATTTGGGCTTAATTAATTTAAAAAAAAAACCCTATTGGTTAAAATTTGGAGGACTTTTTTCTACTTGGGACCTTAGGTGACCACATCAACTGCATCTACTATAGGGCCGACTCTGATTATATATAGTAGGAAATTAATTCTTTGGGTTCATCTTGCATTTTTAAATATTTAAGACCCTTAAAAAATAGTTGAAGTCAATTTAAAAAGGCTCAATTAGTAAAGTATTTTATTGTTGAATAAAAAGCTTGAGTCTAAATTTTTTTTCATAAAAAAAAAAATTCATTGGTGTCATATGATGATAAAGGATAATTACCATAAAATAGATGCTATAAATTTAAATATTATTGGATTTTAAAAAGTTAAAATTTGAAAATAATATTAACATATACATTTTTTTTAGAAATATACAATAAGTTGTTAGAGTCTTTTAGCTTAGTGACGTTGATGGTTCTCCTTTGAAGAGAATCAAGATTCGAACTCTCTTATTCATTATTGTAACTATAGAATTAATAATAAAAAAAAGGTCCACTAATTGAATAATCCAAATCTTTTATACCATTTTTTGTATATTACTCTATGTTCAATTAATCACAATTTGTCATGTTTTTATTTTACTTTTTTTATAGAATAACTGACATTTAAAATGAAAAGTAATCATACATATGGTAATTAGTAATTAGTGGAACATAAAGTGGTACATAAAAAATGGTACAAAAGATTTGCATCCCCAGTTGAATTTGTTAGGACTTGGAACTTAAATAGAAATGGGACAAGCAGTAACAATTTGAGATCACAGTATTTGTAATTTATTGCACTGTCTTTTTTCTTCTCTCACACCTTTAAAATATTAATGGACATAATAAATGTATGAGCTATGAAGTGGCTTTCTTTAAAGAAAGTCATTTATTTTTATGTACAATTTCTGAGAGAAAATTAAGAATTTAGGTGTAAAAAACAAGAAGCAAAATAAAATCGTGGTGCTATGATCCATGGCCCCTCTGAAATCTGAACGCAATTGACCTATCACCTGACCTCCAATAACCACTTCCTTTCAGCAATTTCTCTTCACTTTTTTTTTTCTTTTCAAAAAAAAAAAAGTTATATATATATTTTAAAATTTTTATTCCTTTGTGCAATGTTAAAATATTTGAGTACTCAATCCTTTATTTCCCACCCAAAAAAAGAAAAGTAACAAAACCACTTTAAGAGAGAGTGAGTGAGTGAGACAGAGAGAGAGAGCGAGAGGTTGAATTTGAAGGGCTCCAATCCATTATACTACTCCTATCAAGTAAGTCTTCCTGAAATTTTGTTTCTTTGTTGTTGTTTGTTTTAAAGTTCAAATCTTTATGCTGTGTCAACTAAAAAAAAGGTCAAATTTTTAATACATACAAACTTTGATTTCTTTGTATAAACATTTCTTGAACTATTTCATACGCCTAGCTATCACCGTTCTCTGTTTCTCAGGTATGTCTCAGATCTGAGCCACTTTGCTCAAACCCACTTTCATCTCTCTCTCTCTCTCTCTCTCTCTCTCTCTCTCTACTCTAAATGTTGTTTTTTTTTGGTTGTTATTTTGTTTGGTGTATTATATATTTTTGTTTAACTGAGTGTTCATGTATGTAGGTATGTTTTACTTTGTGCAGATCTTCTACTGTTTCAGTGTTTCTGTGTGTTTATTCTATTTACATTAGTTTCATATGAGAGCTTGGTTTTTGGGCAGTTTGTGGATTTTCGTATTCTTTCTGTATTGGTTTGTGGGCACTGTGTTTCCTTGTGCTTATTGTAGTGGGTCTGTGGTGTTTATGAGGCTGTGTCTGATTTAGAATATTGGGTTTTGTGCAAAATGGTGAATTCGTTTGCATTGAGAATGAATGAAGGAACCGAGTTTTTTGCATTTATGCTTTATTGTAATTTGCCTTCAAGTGTTTAGTTTACTGGAATGTTTACTTTTTTTAGTGGAAATACAATTAAAATTGTGGTTGCATCTTTGTTTTGAAATTTGAATTTCTATGCTGGGCGCCCTGATTGTGAGCTATGTGAGTTTGTCTTGTGGTCAAGAGTATATGATAGCTGCAACAAAGAAATTTTTTAGTTTGGATGGTCTAAGTGCTTTTAGTGTGCAACAAAGAAATTGCTGTTTATTTCTGTTTGAATGATATTTTGATTCTGTGTTATTTATAAGGACTTAGAGTGAGGTTATGTGGGCTCAAAAAAATTGGTTCAGATTGAAATTGGGAATCATGACTTAAACTTTGGTGTTCTTTAATTTTTTTTTTTTTTTTGGGTTCATCATAAAACTTATCTCATGTTTCTTTTCAGCTTGTACATATGTATTTTGAGCTTTAACTTGTTAAATCATACAGGGTTAGGAAAATAGGTTCAATTTATTTGGTATAAGCCTTCTTGCAATGGGAAAGTCTCCAGGAAAGTGGATCAAGACCATACTTTTTGGGAAGAAACCATCCAAATCTAGCTTTCTAAAGGTACTTAGTTATTGCCTTTCAGTATTCCATTGCTGCTCACAGTTGTGATCTGACTCTTTCTCTCTCTGAATCCATGCTTGTGTACATGATTTGATGTATCATGTTGGTTTACTGGTATGAAGGGAGCATGTGGAGCATTATAATTATTTGAATGACAGATTTTACATATTGTTTGTACTTGTATAGTTGTACTATTCCCTTTTCTTGAGATATTGATATCATCTTGTCATGTCAGAGTACCATACTATCTAAATATCTCATGCCTCTAATGATTTATGCTCCATTAAGTTATGTAAAAGGCATAATTATATAATGTGGATTATAGCCCATCTGGAGGTTGAATTGGCTGATTATCAATGTTTTGCAACTATAGCCTGTTCGGCTGTTCCTGATTGTTGGATCAAAGTGTAGAAGTTTATGTAAGGTTAGCGTTATGTCTAGGTATTATGTATCATGTATCTAATTCATGTAATACTTGAAATTTCAGTACATAATATGTTTTCACATATCTTTCGTCAATTGATGATTAGAAGATATAGCTTTACCATTTTGCCTGTTGCTTGTTACTTGGTTACTGAATATATTTAGTGGAAATTATGCACATGCCTTCAATTTGGTTTTTGATATACTCTGAGCAATGTTTGACTTGGGCCTGCACTAATTTGTGAATCTCATCTCATGTGAAGAAATCTACAACCAATAAAGAGGCAACCATTGCCTGTAAGGCAGTGTCTGGTGATTTGTCTGCGAATCCTTCTGTAGTTTCAGATGTGGCACTTCATACCTTGAACAGAATTGAAGAAAAATCAGAAATTGGAGTAACTGCCAACCTACCACATGATGCAGTTGTCTTAATGCCTGCAAAGCAAGGTGCACATACTGAAGGAACCATGGGTTTGGATTCAGCTGGCAGTGCTGAGATTAGTAGGCAAGAACAAGCTGCTACAAAGGCACAGGCAGCTTTTAAAGGCTATTTGGTAACTTTTCTTGCATGAAATAAAAAGATATGTCATAATGGTTAATTACATGAACCAGAAATTTGAAGCTAATTCTGCGATCCTTTCTAGCATGTCTTTCTGGTTCTCTAATGCATTGTATGCCACATCTTCTAGATACATGCATACCCTTATGACAATATGTTGGGGTTTTGACTACAGTCTCTTATAGTACTGTCTTATAATTGAAAGCATTCGTGGTTTTAAAGTACTCATGAAAGCCACTATGAGATAATATCTTGGTGAAACCATCTAAAAATTGATGCTATGGAGTACCAGTACATACTGCGAATGATTGTTTAAGCAATTAGCATTATTAATGATAGTCATAAAATGAAAATCGAGATAGAAATACATACACGTAAAAATTTTATGGTTCATTGTTTAAGGGAAAAAAGCACTATATGCATGTGTGCACATTGATTTTTAATTTTCTAGTTAATCTTTTAGGGTTTTGGCTTGGGGGTGGGGAAGTATAGATATTGTGGAGGTGTCTGTATTTCTGTTGTATGAGGGTCTTATTTCAGTTACTAACATGTATTCAGGTGGGATTACAAATTTTCCTCTTAATGTAAAGAAAAAGTATGTGTATGGATTACGAAACACTATATTTAGTGGTTTTTTTTTTTTTTTTAAATTAATTATTTACGTGATTTGCTATTAGGAAATTTTGTACTTAAATAATTTTTGAACGAAAATTAAGTTCTCATTGGCTATCTGTGAAACACAGATTCATACGTTTTTCTTTCATTAAGTCAAATGTACAAGGTTATCTCAATGTAATACAGATCTAATTTAAGTATAATATCTGTGAAGGCTCGCCGGGCATTTCGTGCTCTCAAGGGCATCATAAGGCTGCAAGCACTTATTCGCGGACACTTGGTTAGGAGACAGGCCGTTGCTACTTTGCGCTGCATGCAGGGAATTGTTAAGTTACAGGCACGCATTCGTGGTCGAAAAGTCAGACTTTCTGTTTGTGGGCTTGAAGTGCAGAAAGGATGCAGTGTGGTAAGTTTTCAAGTAACACCTAAATTGGTTTTATTTAATCTGTAACTGGTCTTTCTGAATATCTATATGATGTGGAAAAAAGAATCTTGTAATTTTTCTGTTATACCCAATATTGGGAGTTCTTTATGCACTGTGTTTATACAAATCAATTAAACTTAATTAAGCCTTAATCCCAAGTAAGTGGGGTTGGCTATATGGATAATTTTTTGCCGTTTGGCCCTATATAAAACCTTGTGAGTTATGTTCATCATATAGAAGAAATTCTAAAATTACATTTCCTGGGGCCTCTGGTATATTTATGGATTACCCTTTTGCACTAAATCCATATCCTGTTCATCTTTGAGGTTTTCCCACTTATTAAGTAATTGCAGGAATATAAACCAGCTCTGCTCAAATCTTTCAAACAATATTAATCGGGTTTGGCTACCCAAAAGTTTGTCATCACTTGTTAACCATTTGCTGTTGTATCTTATATCACAGCATCAACCATTTGCTATTCTCATTGCCCTTAACAGTGCTTTCAAAATTGAACCACAATGATTTCTAGCTGGTTTGATCTAATTGCAGACGAGTGAAATGACCTTGCTTGCTTTTTGTTTTTTTGTCCTGATTTAATACCTGCCCCAAAAAGTCCTTGATTGATGCTACTTTGAATTTTCAGATTTGAATGAATGTCATGTGTGTCACTCATCTATTCATCATCCAAATTTAATACATGCTTCCTTATAGACTTTCTATTCCTTGACTGTCAGCATTTATCTCAAGAATGTGATGTCATAATGCTTTTTAGTTCCTTTTACTTTTTGTTCTTTTTTCCTTTTCACTGTTGATGTATTGATTTACTTGGATAAGCTCATTTCTTGTTGAGCTTATTACATTTTCTAGGCAGCTCTAATCATGGTAATATCTTGTGCATCTTATTCTGTCTTTGTAATATCTCTTTCCCTTTACCAGGATGTTACACGGGTTGAGCCAGTTGGATTACATACAACCAGTAGGCCAGAAAAGCTGTCAACAAATGCTTTTATTTGTAAGGTATATAAGCATCTGGTTTTTTTTTTTTAGATACATCAGAACTTTCATGGTTTGTACGATTAGTATATCATTTGCAATTGAGAAAAAAAAAATGTTCTGAATTTTAGAATCATCTTCTGTATAAGATTAATCCACTGACTAGTCAGCCATTTCACTACAATTATGTATGCAAAAGGTAGTATAGACTATTGTATGGGTGCACTAATTGGGGAAATTAAGTAGCCATAGCGTTGATATCATTAACCTTCTCAATATAGAGTGACCCATGTAACACTGTGGTTTACTTACCAGATAAGGCTCAAGCTGCAGAACTTGAGTGGCCTCTATAATCTACATTTTAAATGATTCATATAAGAAAAGAAAACTATATGAAATTGAAGCAAAGTGACAAAGCAAGTAAGATATTAGGATATTATATATCTAGTCTTTTATTTTTATTACAGCATGTAATATAGGAGTTGATGACGTTCAATGTTGCTCATTATATAGCTTCTTGCTTCATTGCCAACTGCCATGCCCTTGAGCCTCCACTATGACCCAGTTGAACCAAATTCAGCTTGGGATTGGCTAGAACGCTGGTCATCATCTCAATTTTGGGGACCACTTTCACAGCCAAAATGTGTTCCCGACGCTAAATCTCATAGACAGCAAGACAGCATTCAAACAGGGGAAACTCAACCAAGCAGGGCAAAACGAGGTGTGCGCAAGGTCCCAACTGTAAATGTTGAAAATAATTCACTGCATCCCACATCTGAGTGTGAAAAGCCTAGACGCTACCTCAGGAAAGCTATGACCCATCAAGCAGAACCAGTGCAGGAACAGACTCCAGATGAACTTGAGAGGGTGAAACGAAATTTGAGGAAAGTTGCTGTATCCAACTCAGGGACTCCTGATCAGTCAGAAGCTATGACTGAGAAGCCAAAGTTAAATATGCGAAAGGTGTCAAACTCCACAGTATCTGATGCTCCTCAGAAGGGTAGCAATAATTCCTCTGAAAAAGTAAATGACCCAATAGTAGAAATACCTCCAAAACCCTTGGCATTGGAGGAGACAGTTGATATGATGCATGATGATCACCCTGCTGGTGAGCGACTTCCTTTGGAAACTGTTGAAAAAATTGATAAGATTCCAGTGGTGAATGAGGAGCTAAATACAAAGGAGGATCACACTAGCAAGGAGAACCAGAAAAGCCGGAGAAGATCTTTCCCAGCAAAGCAGGAATACCCAGAGAATGTTTCACAGAATACTCCAACCCTGCCAAAGTATATGCAAGCAACTGAATCTGCCAAGGCAAAACTTAGAGCACAAGGATCCCCGAGGTTTGGTCAAGATGAAATGGAAAATGGTTTCATCAGGCGGCATTCTTTGCCAGCTTCCACTAATGGTAAATTGAGCTCAATGTCACCACGGGTGCAAAGGCTAGCTCCATCAAATGGCAAAGGAGGGGGCAAAAGTGACAGATCACTATCTTCCTTTAAAGATGGTGAGGGTAAGAACTTGAACAGATATGCAGTTTTTTTGTACTTTTGTTATCAGCTGGTTGTAATGTACTTGTTTTTTTTTAAATAAATTTTTGTTCTACACCTGTTGTATCCATCTGATATTAAGCATGTTGCTTATATCTCATCATCTTGTTTCTAAGATTGTTTCAAGGGCTGCGAGAAATTGTGTTATCTTTTCTCTTGAACTTCCAAATGTTTCTTAAGTTGGTCATGGAAGATGTAAGCCAACACAATAGCTTTCTATCAAATGCATAAAAAATGATTTCCATTCTTATGTGTACTTTCTTCTTCTTGCATGTTGGCATAAAAGTCAAGACTCTTTCTATTTCTGGGTCACTCAATTTGTAGTTTATATATATTAGTTTCCAAAAAATCTTCAGTTGTGTACTGTTGATGCTGTTTCTGGAATTTTGTTCCGAATGATTTAACCATTTGGTGGATTTAAATTTCAGATAAGGTGGCCCGGCCAGGGTGGAGAAGGTGAGTTTGGTGCTATCTGCTTTGAGAATTCAGATATTAGAAAGGTATGTGGAAAAACAGGGGTGTGGTGTACCTGGAGTCTTAACCTTAGTTCTTTGTGTTTTGTGTGTTTAATTCAACGTATAGTCATGGACTTGCACTTCAGCATAATTGTCGGTTGAAATTAACATCAATGTATGCTTTATACTTTATTTCTCTGCTCCACCATAGAATTCTCAGATGTAAGAAATCTTAACTGTGCTTAACCCAGAATCTATGAAATTTAATATTTAGCTTGTTTACTTTATTGATTTATCTTTTGTTGGTTATTTGATTGACAAAGTGCGGTATCTCTTGATATACTGCATTAGATATCAAGGAATGGATGCCATGAAATACCCTTAGTCTAAATGTTTTACCCCCAACTCCATTTTTACTGCATGCCTTGTAAAATTCTCTCTTTTTCCTTGACTGTAGAATTTATTTTCCAAAAAATTCATCTTTACATATTTTAAAGGCCAAAGAGACACCCCTTGGAGTTTGGTTCAATTGCAAAAAACACCTCTTGAAGTCTCAATTATTCCTTATAACTCTTTGAGGTTTCCATATCCCCAAATTGACCTTGGACTAACTCTCGTTAGCTCTCATGGTTGGAAAAATAGCATGACAATTGCTTGTCCACATTAAGAAGACTTGCCAATTGATTCATGTTACTAGTCACATGTTGGTCATATGATTTTTCCATCTATAAGGTCTAACGAAAATTAATCATAGAGGTCAATTTGATGGATATGGAAACCCTAGATTGTTTTTGCAACTAATCCAAATCGAAGGGGTGTTTTTGCATTTAGGCCTCTTTAAAACCACAAAGTTTCTCAATATAGTAAATTTGTTACCATGAAGCTTGACAAGCAAAATGGGCTCAAATTAAAATTTATAAAAATATGAGCTTGGTGCTGAGCCAATCTGATGCATAAAGTCAGATTTCACCCTTGTCTGAGTATTTCACAATTGATCTAGGACAGACTAGGAAAGGTCAGGATTATAAGAAAGTTAACGGAGAAAGCTGATAATAGGAACTGGGAGGTCCAGGCCTTTGTCCATCATAAGTCTAAGAAAACATTTCAAATTTTTTTGAACTTTGTTATTGTCCATAGACATCAATGGTGCAACAGATATTAATTCATAAATGCAATTTCTCCCCATCGCTGTGGGGAAGAAAGCAGCATTTGTTACAAACTTACAATAGAGTGAGGTTCCAGAGTATGGTTTTGATTAATATATCAAAAAGTTACCTTGTAACCATTTACAAGATAAATGTATCCATTGCTTACAAATATAAATGGTGGCACCCATGTCATTTTACCGCTTAATTTTCCCCATCTTGGTATAATGTAGGACAGAATGTGGGGATTTTTTGTTTCACTATCTCAAGGATGCAGTACAAATTTCAAAACCCTATCAAGTTTTTTAAGCATTTGAAATGTCTTTTTATTTGGAGCGGAAGATTTCAATTTTTAGACGAAAATTCGAGATTGAGTTTCATTCATGTGATGGGGTTTGATGTGGAACATTTTCAGATGAAAATTTGAGATTGAGTTTCAATCATGTGATGGGGGTTTGACTTGGAACATAACGTAGGCATAAATTTTTATCACTTATTAATTTTTGATATTTTATGTAATTTTAGGATTAAGTGATTTCTGATTTTATTTCCTCGATTTTAGGTGTTTTTAAGCGGTTTCTAGTCAAAGTAGTCTTATTATGATAATGTATCCATTAGAATTTGTTTATGATTTTTTTTTTAATTAGAAAATAAATTTTCTTGGAGCTGTTAAATAGGTTGATAATCTTTATAAATGAAAATGGATATTCTGCAATCAATAAAATTAACTTTTCTTTAGGATGTCATATTAGTGAAAAACAATCCTCTTCTTTAGGAGACTGTACTTTTCTATAAAGGGAATCTGAAGTTTGAACCATGCAATCTCATTTTCTGGAATAGATTGATTTTACATTTTTACTTGGGACTCCGAGTGTCAGCAACTCTTTATTGTTTAGGCCTTGAGGGCGACATTTGTCTTTGATGGTTTGATACTTTTGTAGTAGTCACAGTGTATGACAAGCATTTCATTTAAGAATATACAAGTTGTAATATTGCCATCAAGCAGGGCGGGGCGGGAAAACCCGTGTGGGGCAAAGCGGGGAGGGACAGGGCAAAATTGCCATCTCTATATACAACTACATCTACCATATGATTATTGATGTAAAATATTTTTGTCCAGTTGTGTTCTAGAGGTCAGACCAGGCTTTGTGTCTTGAGAGGATATAATTAATTTTTGTTTAATGTTTTTCTCTCGCAATGAAACAAGATTAACAACTTGCTTTATTTACTTATTATAAAAACATAACACTACCCCACTTGGATTTACTAGCATAAACTAATACGTTAATGTAGAGTGTCATGTGCTGCTTATTAAATGACCAGGCTAGTATTTAGATCAGCTTGAGCAGCTTGGTTTTACCTAAAAATATGTTTTCTTCCACGCATCAAATAAGGACTTTAAAGTTTAAACATCTTTTGAATTAACATCTACAAACTTGGGAACCCCGTATAGACCTGACGCCTCTTAGGTTGTGGCCATGACCCTATCTCTTGAGAAGCTAATAAGAAATAGTCTTAACCACTTGTGACAGCAAGACACCATTGGTTAATTGATGCAAAATGGCAATGAATTCAGTATTATAAATTCATGATGGCTCAAACTATATGAAACCGGTACACTTTTTCGATAATTTGATAGTTGGAGTAGAGGATATTTGAATCTTGAATGTCTTTTTCGGATATATTTGGAGGTGCAAATTGAGTTACAAAGTTCTTAGCATATGAAACAAGTTCTTATAATATAATGTCAAGTTGTCAACTTCTATACATCTTTGTCTAGAAGAAATTAAAAGAGAAAAAATCAAAATTTCTCACAAGCAGGTTGCCCTGTTTTAAATAGACTTAGTAATTAGGAATCCGATCCATATCCTACTAATAGCTTTGAAAAAAAAGTAAAATTCCAAGGTAGCCAGCTAGTTTGTAATCTATTCCAGGAAAGAAAGAATTCAGTAAAGATCAGAATTGCAAAACTGCAATCTTTGGCATATTCTCAATCAAAAGTCAAGATTGCATTCAATACTATGACTAAACTTTATTATCCTGGCAATGATTTACGTGCAAGATTCACATTATTGGATCAAATTTTAAGGATGTTAATGATTTAAGCTTCAAGTTGACTTTCCCTTGAAATCAGCTTTTACTACTATCTCATGCACCACGAATTATATTTTATTATCTATTGCTACAAATCATCATTAGGATTGCGTATTTAGCTAAGCAATCTGATATTTTTTTAGTAAATTTAGCTGATTAATTTTTAATTTAGCTAAGCAATCTGATCTATGCTTTTAAAAATTCAGATTTGTCAGAGTACTCAATTAGCTAATAAATCATGTCATGACTAGACTCCTAGACTTATCTACAACGCTGAATTGTGGGGAAAAAAAATATTTACATAATTAATGATCAATCAGTCTTCAAAAGATTGTTCTGTTTACAAATGTTTTTATACCATGGGCTGTTTTAATATTCTCTTTAAAAAATCCGATCCTTTACAAGTATAAATCATGCTAGGATGAAGTTGGGTCGCTAATGCTTCAGAGTTCAGAAGGCTCAAGATTGAAAATGTTCTATGAAATTTTAAAGAGTTTATGGGTTTTGCATCCGTAATTCATTAAGTAGCCTATTGAATTTTCATTAAAAAAAAAAAAAAAAAGTAGCCTATTGAATGATGAATTCTAAGATTTTCTTTCTTCTTCCTCCTAACCTATTCTAAAAATTGATTCCATGCATACTAATAAGTTAATCAATTTTCCTTCATCATTGATCAACCATATATAAACCGTCATATAAAAAAAAACATATATAAACCGCACGTTGATATAAATTTCAATGTGCCAACACCCAAAAGTTTTCACTATAGAGGTATCTTTTTTTATTTATTTATTTTTATTAATTATAATTTTTTTTAAGAACAAAACTTAGGTAAATATCTTTGGTACTCTTTATTATAGAACTCATCAATGTTTTCATAGTTGTTTGAAAATGTTAAATGTAAATATGTGAATGTTTAAACTCAAAATAAATGATTCTCAAAAAAAAAAAAAAAAAAAATTTATAAGTTATTGATATGATACTAATTTCATTTGTTATATATCATGTCAATCTATAATTTATTTTTGTTTGTAAGAAAATAATTGATAGCAATTTTAATGATTTTACTAGAGAATGTTTATAGATTGACATGATAATTAATATGACTGATGCCATAGTAAACAAACTAAATAGTCTTAAATTTTGACATTTCATTATGTTTCTCTCAACATAGGAGCTTGACTTCTTTGGTGGAGTAGAAAAGTTTTGTCCCTTCTAGTCGAAGGTGTTGTTAGTCCCCAAGGAATAACACAGTTATTTCTTGGTTAGTGGTTTGTTTTTTCGGGGTTTTGGGAAACAGGAGAGTAACTGAGTGCCTTGTATTTCAACCAATGGAAGACCTTGCACAAAGCTGGAGCAGACTAACCCTGTCTGAGAGGGAAGGTCCTGGTTGCTATCTTACACAAGAGGAAAGCTCCAATGAATTCTGTATAGCAGCCAAATTTCTTACAAGGAGGGTTCTAAATATGGATGTCATAGCAAGAACTTTTACTCCACTATGGCGAGCACGTAATGGCTTCAGAATCAAGAACCTTGGTGATCACAAAGTGCTTTTTATTTTCGACAACCAGGCAGATGTAGATCGAATTCTTCAAAGTGAGCCATGGAGCTTTGACAAACATTTAGTGGTAATGCAGCGATATGAACAAGAATCACCCATCCAGGAACTCAAATTTAATGAAGCAAGCTTTTGGGTTCAAATCCATGGAATTCCATTTCGTTATATGACAATGGAGGCAGCAATAAAGATAAATGAAGTGATTGGAGAGGTATCTTGCCCCACAGAGTCCAAGGAAGTAGACGGAGGGAATTTCTTACGTGTCCGGGCTAAAATTGATTTATCGCTCCCTTTATGCCGAGGACGGTTAGTTTCTTTGGGGAAGGAGAAGCAGGTATGGGTTAGTTTTAAGTATGAACGACTTCCAAATCTATGTTACTGGTGTGGTCGTCTCACTCATGACGACAAGGACTGTGAGTTGTGGATAGAGAGTGAAGGAACCCTCCAAACCGAGCAACGACAATTTGGACCATCCATCCGTGCACCTGCGTTTGTTCCATCACGGAAAAACACAATCAATGTCCCTGGATTCTATGCAGCCAAGAAAAGAGAAGGTCACGCTCAACCATCGTCCATGGAGTGCGAAAAGACAGTCCAAACTCCGGTGAACTCAGCGGTACCAGGAACTCCTCAGAGGCCTGCGCACAAACAGCAAGGTTGTAACGCACAAGCTGAATTTACTCCTAGGGCAGATCAGTTACTTACTCAGCCGAATGGAGTTAATTGTGAGATTCAGTGCGCAATAAATGAGAATATTACTCCAGCTGTTACAGATGAAGCAATAAGTCAGAATTACTCACAATTAAAGGATTTGGACAGCAAACTTTCCAATTCTATCTCCCACGTTTCCTCTCATTCAATGCCTAGTGACCGTTCACCCCACTTAACCCACAATGATGACCAGGCTCATGAGAAAAAATATGCCCCACTTAGTGAACCACGTGCTTCCCATGTGATGATTAGGGACTCTGTCAACCCTAGCCAGCAACGTGTTCTCCCAACATGGTGCCGCCGTGCTAGACCTGGACAGCCCACTAATAACACAGCTGCTGAAAGTCACTTAGGCAAAAAACGTGTTGTTGAAACAATTGGGTCCCAAGCAGATTTACCCTCAAAGCGTCAACAGGTTCTTCATGACAATGGTGGCGTGTCTTTTATATTGGTGGAGGCTGATCATCAGCCCCGCCAAGAGCAATGAGTTGCCTAGCATGGAACTGTCGTGGGCTTGGGAACCTACGTACAGGAAGAGAGCTCGTTGATATCATACGGGCAAAAGATCACTCTGTCGTTTTTTTAGCCGAAACTCTGACAGACGATGCAAGGCTAGAACTAGTTCAAAGAAACATTGATTTTGACCATAGATGGGTGGTACCAAGAGAAGGTAGAAGTGGGGGATTGGCTTTATTTTGGAAGTCAACGGTGAATTTGAAGATTGAAAACTCACATAGATATTTCATTGATGCTACTATAAACAAGGGTACGGAGGGAGAATGGGGATTGACTGGGTTTTATGGTGAACCAGAGACTACTAGAAGATGGGAAGCATGGGATAAACTTCGGCAACTTAATTCACGTCCGGGAGTTCCATGGTTGTGCCTGGGTGATTTCAATGAGATCACGAAACAAGAGGAAAAATTAGGTGGAGCCATCAGGCCTCACACTTAGATGCAACTATTTCGGGATGTGATTGACGAATGCGGTTTCATGGATCTAGGTTATGTGGGGCAGAAATTTACTTGGAGTAAGCACTTTACTAACGGTAATTCAATTTGGGAGAGGCTTGATAGGGGTCTAGCTTCAAATGGGTGGTTCTTAAAATTTCCAGGTTCGAAGGTCTATCACTTACAGTGTGATTCTTCGGATCATAATCCACTTCTTGTTGTCTTTGCTCCATTAGATTTGCCTCAACGAAAGAGACCCTTCAAATTCGAAGAAATGTGGTTATCACACTCAGGCTGTGGGGAAACAGTGCAGGCTGCTTGGAACCATTCAAGTGGGGTTGAAGGGAATATGGAGATCCTTACAAAAATTGAAAAATGTGGGAAAGATTTGGATTGGTGGAACAGAAACGTTTTTGGGAGTGTTCGACAAGAGTTGGTTAAGAAGAAGAAGTTGCTACTTCAGGCAGAAAATGAGGCTATGATAAGTGGTATAAATACTCGGGTTAGGGAGCTAAACTCAGAAATTAGTGTGCTCTTGGATAGAGAGGCCAGAATGTGGGCACAACGATCAAGAATTCAATGGGCTAGCCAGGGTGATAAGAATACCAAGTACTTCCATAGTAAAGCAACAAGAAGGTATCGAAAAAATCAAATTGGTGGACTTCGTGATGAACAGGATTCTTGGAGGGTTGGTCAAGATGAAATTTCCGGAATTGTAATAGATTATTATCAAAAGCTGTTCACATCCACCGTTCTTGATCCTCCTAGCATAGTTCTTGAACATGTGCCCCAAGTTATAACGGAGGAGATAAACCAAACCCTCACAAGTGAATTTAGGGAGGAAGAAGTCTTAGCTGCCTTGAAGCAAATGGCACTGATGAAAGCCCCCGGTCCAGATGGGATGCCTCCGCTGTTCTTCCAGCACTTCTGGAACATTGTAGATTCGGATGTCACCTCTTCAATTTTATCATGGTTGAACTCAGGTATCCTACCTCACCCCTTAAATCATACCTTTGTTGCACTCATTCCAAAGATTAAAAATCCTGAACATGTGCATCAATTTCGGCCAATTAGCCTTTGTAATGTGTTATACAAAATTTTTTCCAAAGTACTAGCCAACAGATTGAAAGCCCTACTCCCCACTATAGTTACTGAACACCAATCAGCCTTTACCAAAGACCGTTTGATTTCTGATAATATTTTAGTTGCCTTCGAAACCTTACATAGCATGCAAAAACACAATTCACCCAAATCAGGTTTTATGGCGATTAAATTGGATATGAGTAAGGCCTATGACCGTGTTGAATGGTCTTTCCTTGAAGAGTTGATGAGGAAAATGGGTTTTAATGAGAGATGGATACACTTGACCATGCTTTGTGTAAAAACAGTCACCTATTCTTTTTTGATTAATGGTGAACCAAGAGGGCTAATTCATCCTACTAGGGGCATTAGACAAGGGGATCCACTCTCCCCCTTTCTTTTTTTGCTATGTACCGAAGGGTTGAATGGGTTGATTAAGCATGCAGAAAGAAATGGAGATATTCACGGATATTCTCTTTGCAAAACGGGCCCCAAACTAACGCATCTGTTATTTGCAGATGATAGTCTTCTATTTTGCAGGGCAACGGTGGAGGAGTGTGACAATGTAATGCAAATATTGGAATCCTATGAAAGGGGGTCGGGCCAAAAGGTGAACAAGAGCAAGACAGCCATAATTTTTAGCAAGAACACACATGCCGACATCAAAACTAGTATCAAGCAAGCTTTGGGGGTCCAAGAAATTATGCATTATGAAAAATACTTAGGGCTGCCATCATTTGTGGGAAAAGGAAAAAAGGCTAGCTTTAATTACATTAAGGAGAAAGTGTGGCAAAAACTTCAAGGTTGGGAAGGGAAGTTACTATCGCAAGCAGGAAGAGAAGTGTTGATCAAAGCAGTAATTCAAGCTCTTCCAACCTATACTATGGGATGCTTTAAAATCCCATTGGGTTTGTGTCATGACATTGAATCCTTAATCAAAAAATTTTGGTGGGGTCAAAGAGGGGATCGTAGAAAAATTCACTGGTTAAAATGGGATGAAATGACCAAATCAAAGATGGTGGGAGGCATGGGTTTCCGAGATTTGGCTCTCTACAATGACTCACTCTTAGCCAAACAAGCTTGGCGCCTTCAACACAACAAATCATCTCTTTTTTACAAGGTTTTCAAAGCAAGGTTTTTCCCTAATTGTTCCATCTTGGAGGCCCACGACTCAAGATCAGCCTCATATGCTTGGCGGAGCATACTCAAAGGCAGGGAGGTATTGCAAAGAGGTGCTAGATGGCGTGTGGGAAATGGTGACTCAATAAAAATATGGCAGCACTCTTGGTTGCCTAGAAAACACCCTCCACAGGTACTATCCTATCCTATCTCTACTATGGAAAATGCTAAGGTGGCAGTGTTGATAGATGAAAGTGTAAGGCAGTGGAACGAGGAGCTTATTGATGGCATCTTTGCAAGTGATGAAGCGGCCATTATTAAAAAAATTCCTCTTGGTCGAATTGCTTCAGAGGACGTTTTGATATGGCCACACTCTAGCAATGGCAGATACTCATGCAAGTCCGGCTACAGGTTTTTGAAAGAGGAGGCTGAACTGTCCTACAATCAACAACCTTCAGCCACGGACACTCGCCTTTGGAAAAATCTGTGGTCTCTCCAGGTACCCAATAAAGTGAAAAACTTGTTGTGGCGTGCTTGTCGCGATGCTATGCCCACAAAAGCCAACTTAGTGCGAAGAAAAATCATTGAAGAACCACTCTGTGACCGCTGTCATGAAGCTCATGAAACTCCTTTACATGCTCTATGGTTGTGTAAGGAGATAGACATTGTTTGGGAGGATAGTGAGTCGTGGGCATATCGGAGACAACTTCAGGTTTTGAGCTTCAAAGAACTGCTATCGTGGATGATTACGCAGAATCAGAATGTTGAACTTTTCGCCATGACGGTGTGGCTAATCTGGTCACAGAGAAACCAGGTCCGGTTGAACCACACGGCCACAGCACTCCACCAAATCCCTCAACGTGCTAGAGAGTGGCTTACAGAGTTCACAGCATGCCAAGCCACACAGCCAGCACGTTTTGACAGCCCAGGACGGACACGCAGGTTCTGGACAGCACCTCCATCGGATCTGGTGAAGATTAATTTCGACGGAGCGGTTTTTAGTGGAGAAAATAAATCGGGCATCGGAGTGGTTATCAGAGATGGCTCAGGTTCGGTGTTGGCTTCTTGCTCCAAGAAAATATCACATGCTTTCACAGGTTCAGAGGTTGAAGCATTAGCAGCAGTCACAGCGTTATCTTTCGCTACCGAGCTAGGTGTCAATAAAGCAGTTTTGGAAGGTGACTCAATGGAGGTGATCAAAGCACTCACTCAAACAGAGCGCATACTGTCTTCAATAGGACCTTGGATAGATGACTCAAAGGTGCTAGCATCCGATTTTATTAAATTACAATACTCTCATGTAAGAAGAGAATGTAATAGGCTTGCTCATAGTCTGGCTAGATATGCAGTTGACATACCAGACTTTCTTGTGTGGATGGAGCATGTTCCACCACAGTTTGTAGTTGTTTTACAGGCTGATTTAGCCAATTTAATTTAAAGTATTTCGAGATTTCCCCCTCAAAAAAAAAAAAACTAAATAGTCTTAGAGACTTATATACTAAAATTTGTAATATCTCCAACATTATTTTTAAATGTTTTTTTGAAGTAATTTAAATTTACTAATTTATTTAACTTAAAAAAAAAAAAGAATGATAGAATTAAAATTGTACTTAAAAAGAATAAAAACTTAAAAAATTTACACACAAGTTGTACTTAAAAACTTACACACAAAGACTAACACTTCATTCATGGACTTCCAAAATAAAAATGTAAAATAAAATTTACTTATAAATGACCAGTGCCCGTTATAATGAGACTTTAAGAAGAGTTGAAAAAGGTAGCTCAAAAAAGGGGGAAAAAGGAAGGAAAAAAAGAGTTTAAGAAATTATTATTGTTTTATTTGACAATAAATTCACCAGTTAATTTTGACTTTGTCATTTTGTATTCGATCTTATGATATGTGAGTGAAATATAGAATTATGAAAGAGGTATCATAATTCTGAATTCTTTTTTTTTTTACCAAAAAAAAAGACTTCAGAATTATGATATCTCTTTTATTTTTTATTGCTTACAGTAAGATAGGAGTAAGATTGCTTGCTAAACACCTTTCTCAAATCTTATAAAAATGGTATTTTTATGCACCAAATATTTTTTGTTTTTAGTGCTTACAACAAGTTGGGGCCTTGGGGGAGGGGGGAAAGGGTTCAAATTAACCTAAATTCTTCACGTGAAAATTAATCTGGTAATGTTAGTGAGGTACATGATTCCCGATAAAATTAATCTATTTCTAATGCAGGGAACTGTAAATGGTATAAAAAATTTGACATATTTTAAGTGAAAATGTCCCTCATAGTCCCCTTAAACCTTATAAAGAAGGACTTTGCAAATCCCTGCACCAAGAACAAGTTAAGCTCCACTAGAATGGGGACTCATAAATTCTACACTCCTTTTGTCTTTCTAGTACTCTACATGTTTTGTCTATTGATCATCACAGCTACTGCAAGTTCCCATGTAATTAACTCTCTCTCTCTCTCTCTCTCTCTCTCTCTCACATAATTGCACACATGCGCACATATAAATTCGTCCATGCATAATGGATAGTACAAGTTTTGACGTTTGTTAGGACATATGTGTGTTCACTTGTTAAGAACATATGTCACTTGTTTATGTAAATTGGCTAATCCTTTTGACAAAACGCACTCTACTTGTAATTGGGTAGTTCTAGGTGTTTTTAATACTTCAAGAAACAAGGTTTCAAGATCAAGTGTTGAAGTCATCAAGTCTGTCCAAGAAAAAGCAAGCTGAAGTGCAATTTCATTAAAGCTTGACACCTGCTCGATAGCTACCTCGACACCTGCTATTTGTTGAGATTTATAATTTTCAGATTTTCTGATCTGATTTTCTTGGGATCCGTGAATATGGTTTTGGGCCTTCTTTTCTTCTAACCCTAAACATATAAAAGGATTGTTTTAAGAGCCGTCAAATTGTACACAAGTTGCAAAAGCATTGAGCAATCTCTGTTCAAGCAAATTGTGATCAAAAGACGAAGTTCTTAACCTAGTTCATCTTCTCTCAAGAAGTTGCTGTGTATTTGCACCATAGGGTTTTGTAACCAAGCATCTTCCTGATCTTCATTGTGTATGATGAACTGAAGAACTTTGCAGCCAACCTCTCCTTCTAAGTTGGTGTTTGAAGTCGCGTACTGGAATCCGCGCATTGGTTAGTCACGTACTTGGGAGTCGTGCATCAAAGGTGGAAATTGTCACTACAGATCAAGTCCAATTGGGTATTGGGGTAAGGGTTCAACTATAGGTTGGTAAGGTACTTGAGATTCCTTTACTTGTAACCGCTTGATTTGATAATAGTGGAGTTTCGGGAGTGGTGACCTGAAAATCACCCGGTGGGGTTTTTGCCGTTAGGGTTTTCCCCATTCGTAAACAAATCACCGTGTCATTTAATTTCCACTGCATATTTAGTTGTTTGGTAATTTGTTTGTGCTTCCACGTATTTGCATGTTAAATTGATTAATTAATAACTTGGCTAATTAATTAATTGGTTTTATCACAAGGGGTCATTCAGTTTGTGGCCTATCAACGTTAAAGTTATTAACCAAATTTTATTGTTTGTGGTTGGTTCTATAGTGGCATGGCAAGAGACCAAAGGCTACACAAAACTTTTTTTTTTTGATAGTCAACTTGTGCATAATTTCATTAACTTGGGCTACTACCCAAACATCTTACATCAAATGCAATTTGAGACTCAATAACTGGGGGAGTATCCTCCACCCAAATTACACTCTCGGAAATAAGCTTGGCATTTCTTGCCATCAAATGTGCTGCATGGTTACAATTTCTTCGCACATGGTTTGCTTTCCACGCAGAAAAGTTTAAGGACCAAAGTCTTGCTCCTGCAATAATGTTCTGAATTGAGCTAGGAGGAGAAGAATGGCCGGCGAGGGCTGACATAACTGTCTGAGCGTCTACCTCAATGATGATGTGGCTGAGACCGAGATCCCTTGCCAGCAAAACACCTTCTTCCACAGCCTTTGCTTCTACTTCCAATGCACCCAAGGGCAGTTCTAGCTTTTTGCTCATGGCCCCCATCATCTGACCCTTATCATTCCTGATCACAACTCCAACGCTGCAGCTGTTGATCTCCTTGAATACCGCTCCGTCGATATTAACCTTGTACCAACTGAGTAAAGGGGGGGTCCAAAAAGGACTCCTGGACTTGGCTTCCTGGCATGTAGTGGTGTTTAAATTACGAAATTCCTCAACAAGATTTTCTGCCTCCACAGCTATAGCCTTTGTTGGTTTACCCCTCCCTTCATACTTGGCAGCGTTCCTATTTTTCCAAAGGCACCAAGCCGTGGTAGCAAAAAAACTCCAATCCACCTCACATCGAACATCCCTCAATCTCCAAACCACATCAATAAAGTCGCACTGGGGGTTTGGAAACTTTGGGAGGGTGAGCCTAGTTTCCTTCCAAACGTTAGCCACAAACATGCAATCCCAAAGAACGTGACCCGAGGACTCAGATTTGCCACAAAATGCACACTTATCCTCAGTGGCCACATTTCTGAGTTTGAGGTTGTAATTTGTTGGGAGACTACTCTTGCATGCCCTCCACATAAATTGCTTAACTTTGTTTTAACATTGCAAACCCAAAATGGACCTCCATAGCTCACCCATCTTTTTGCAGTCAGAAGCACTACCCCTATCAGCGTTATGATTGCCTTCCACCAGCCATTTGTGAGCGACATGATAAGCACTTCTAACCGTGAACATTTCGTTCTGAGTCCAAGCCCAAACCAGTGTGTCATCTGGAAGACAAGGGCTGATTGGAATGCTAAGAATCGCCTCCACATCATGAGGGATGAAAGTCTCCTTCACTGTGTTGATATCCCAGCCCCCTGTATCAGAGTTTATTAGGCTAGCAACCAGTTCACACGTCGAAGCAAGGGGGCGAGGACTAACGAATTTGAAAGAACCAGGAATTGGGATCCACTTGTCAGCCCAACTATTAACCTTTCTGCCATTACCAATATTCCAACGCAGACCTTTGCCAATCACCTCCTTAGCAGCCATCAAACTTCTCCAGGTGTACGACGGTTTGTGTCCAAGCTGGGCATCCATAAAATTGCTCTCGGCAAAATATTTTGCTTTGAGGACTTTATGACTAAGAGAGTTAGGGTTAGAGAGGATTCGCCAACCTTGCTTAGCCAACAAAGCAAGGTTAAAGGCCTTGAGATCCTTGAACCCCATACCCCCTTCCGCTTTTGGAGTGCATAATTTTTCCCATGCTATCCACACCATCTTTTTTTCTTTATTTCTTTGGCCCCACCAAAATCCACTAACCATGGAATTCAATTCTTTACACAGAGAATCTGGAAGCCGGAAGCAACTCATGGTATAAGTGGGTGTTGCTTGAGCAACAGCCTTAATAAGGATTTCCCGCCCCGCTGACGACAGGAGCTTTCCTTTCCACCCCGCTATTCTTCGACCCACTTGGTCTTTAATTCTGTTAAACGCTTTCCTTTTCTCTTTCCCTATCAAAGGAGGCAGCCCAAGGTATCTCTCGTGCTGCTGGATGATCTGTGCCCCAAACATTCCTTTAATGGCTTCTCTTGTTTCATTACCGGTGTTTTTACTAAAGAAAAGAGACGTCTTATCTTTGTTGAGTTTCTACCCTGAATTCTTTTCATAATCCTCCAAAATTTGAAGTACTCTAGCACCTTCTTCCCTGGTCGCATTGCAAAAAATTATACAATCATCCGCAAACATTAAGTGAGAAATCCGAGGGGCATGACGACACACTGAGATACCCTGGATTCTGCCTTCACACTCTTCCCTTCTGAACATTGCCGATAATCCTTCCGCACAAAGGAGAAAGAGATAGGGGGAAATCGGTTCCCCCTGTCTAATACCCCTTGACGGTATTATTGTGCCCTTTGGCTTGCCATTGATGAGGACCGAGTAAGACACTGTCGTTACGCACATCATCATTAAAGAGATCCATTTCTCATGGAAGCCCATTTTTCGCATCATCCCCTCCAAAAAAGACCATTCAACACGGTCATACGCCTTGCTCATATCTAATTTGATAGCCATCAGACCCTTTTTTCCTTTCCTCCTCTGGTTGATGTAGTGCATAGTTTCGAAGGCAACTAGAACGTTGTTGGTAATCTGCCTCCTCGAAACAAAAGCACTTTGGGATTCGTTGATTACTTCCGGGAGGATCTTTTTTAACCTGTTAGACAACACTTTTGATACAATTTTATATACCACATTGCATAAGCTGATAGGTTTAAATTCAGTTATTTTTTGGGGGCATTTCACTTTTGGGATCAAACAAATATACGTATCGTTAAGACCACTAGGCATGATACCAGTTTTGAGGGTCTGGATAACACAATTAATAACACTAGAGCCAACCACATCCCAATATTTTTGAAAAAAGATGGGAGACATACCGTTCGGGCCGGGGGATTTTGTGGGATGCATTGGCTTTAGAGCATTCCATACCTCATCTTCCTTGAACTCCCTGAGAAGGAAATCATTCATCTCATCGGATACTCGTCTTTTCACTGCACTTAGGCTAGCCTCAAAATCCTCGGGGTGGTCAGTGCTAAAAATGGTTGAGAAGTAATTTAGGATTATCTTTTCTACATCGTCAAGCTCATCTTTCCATTCACCATCTCCATCCTGCAATCCTTCAATCCTGTTTTTTCTGCGCCTCTGGTTAGCAGTTGCATGAAAGAATTTTGTATTCCGATCCCCGCTTTTTATCCAGAGTGCTCTCGACCTCTGCTTCCACATGATTTCCTCCCTAAGGAGAATCTCGTTAATTTCCCCCTTAAGCGCTTGGATTTCCTTCGCTGTATCATGGAGCTGGTTCAATGATTCCAAATGTTGGAGGTGCCTCTGCTTCAATTTCAGCTACCTGTTAACATTGCCGGAGACCCTTCGATTCCAGTCCTAGAGTTGAGCTTGACATTGCTTTAATCTATCCTGAAGCAATACCTCTGGGTTCCCATTCAACGGATCCCACGCTGATTCTATCACCCCCCTGCACCGCTCATCTCTAGTCCACATAGCCTTGAAGAAAAACCGTTTCTTTGTCAGTCTTGAAGGCTGCCTTTTCCTTAGCCATAGAGACAGAAGATAATAGTCCGATGTTGACATCGATCTGTGATAGACCCTGGCTTTGGTATGTAATTCCCTCCATTTCTCATTGGCAACCATCCGATCTAGCCGAATAAGAGTTCTTTGCTCCCCCCCACGACCATTGCACCACGTGAAACGCGGCCCAATAAAAACCAGATTGGAAAGCCCGCACTCATACAAACAGTCCCTAAATCCTTCAATTTGACGAACGTCCTGCTCAAGCCAGCCAATTTTGTCATCCAAATGGGTGATTTCATTGAAATCCCCAAATACGATCCAAGGTAAGTCACACTGACTTCGTAGTGCTTCGAGAAGTTTCCAGGAAGCGTGTCTCATACCTGTGTTGGGGTGGCCGTAAAAACCCGTTGCTCGCCATAGTTTTTTTTCTCCCCCTTCGTGAATCACTACATCAATATGTGAGTGGGAGAAACTTTTAAACTCCACATTTGTTCCTTCTTTCCACAGCAAGGTTAAACCGCCGCTTCGACCATCGCACGACACAATGATACCTCGGGTCAGATCAAGCTTACGTTGGAGCCCTTTCATTCTGCTCTTGCTCGCTTTTGTCTCTGCTAAGAAGACAATGGTCGGATCGTTTGCCTTCACCTCATCGGTGAGGGTACGAACCGCCGGGGTTGATCCCAGTCCCCAGCAGTTTCAAGCGAGTAAACTCATTGAGCTCGGCGGTGCTGCCTCGCAGCCACCGCCTCTCCGCCATCCAATTCATTTTCCCCATTTGGGGTTTTTGAGACTTGAGTCTTCCCTTTCCTGCGTTTCAGATGAATGATATTTGTATCAAGTTCATCAATAGGGGTTGGGCCCTCCCGTTTTAGCTTTGTTGGGCTTGCATCAACTACTTTCTCCTTAGCTTTACCCGTTCTTTCTATCCGCTTCCAGTGGCTGCTGCTTGGGCCCAGCTTTTCAGCGACCCAGCCCATCTCCTTGTCATAACACATTGCCATTAGGCCAGCCTCAGAACAGTCCGTTGTATTATTTTCAATTGTCTTCAGTTTTGGCGCCAAAGCAAAATTGAACCTCGGGCTTTCCTCCTGTTGTGTCACTTTCTCCCAGTGCATACTTTCGCCTTTATCAGCTGGACATTGCACCACGTCAGTGCCGGCTCAAGGCATAGGCAAGTTGGGCCTAGGCCTAAGGCCCCACCAAAAAACAAATTTTTCCTTAGGAAAAAAAGCCCCACTTTCCATAGATAAATGCCCAAATTTTTATAAAATTATATATATATATATATATATTTTCTAAAGGTTGTACATTTTTTTTTATTAGTGATGTTAAGGATACTACAAATTTTACTATTGGCTTACAAATTACCATGTTATTAATCACAAAAAAGTGATACAAACATTTATTAGTTAAATTGATGAAGTTCATCAATGAGAGACAATATCACATTATATTTTGAACATTTTATAGTGCTTTTAATTAGCGCATTTTTCATTTTCATTTCTATTAAGACTCTCAAAGTACGAGACTAATAGAACCTTACTCAATTGAAACCCTAAAATATTTCAAAAAGATGTTGCAAATGTGTTAAATCATCAATTATAAATTAATCTCTCCTAATAGTTTGAGACTTTGATTTTTGTAAAATAATATCCTACAAAGCCATACACCAAATAATATCTATCTCTCTCTCTTAAAATCAAAATATAAAATTAAAAATTAGATTACAATTTTATTTAACTATGCATCGTCTTATATCCAAAATAAAGTATCTTTTTCAATCGCAATATATTTTTATTTCTTTTTATTAATATTTATAGGTTCAACTATGATATTCAATTCTCTATATGAAATTAACATTAATTTAGTTGGTATTATTTATGTATTTAATGTATTAAATTAACCTTAATTTGATTAGTATTAAATAATTTTGTTTAATTAATATTTACATATTAAAGGCCCCGCATAAATTTTTCGCCGTAGGCCCCAAATTATGTTGGGCCGCCCATGCACCACGTCTGCATCTTCCTTTCCCAAAACAATCATACAACTTTCTGGGATTTTCTCACACGTATCGGTCTTTCCATTCTCCTGATAATTCTCTAATTTTCTTTCTAACTTGCCAGGTTCCCTTGTCGTGTTTTCTATGTTGCAGTCTCCTAAGCCCAAAAGGGTTGACCCTGACGTCGCCCCACCAATCGAGGTCCCCGGCGGCACGTGAGGCTCCCTCACCGTCCTCATTCCTTTGTTTGAGTCCGCACCTCCTCTGTTTTCCGACCCCTCCTTGTTTCTCGGATTGGTAGAGTCCCCACCAGCTCTCCTCATTGGGTCACCTCTCATCCAGGCACCGTATTGAAGGTCTTCAATGGCAGGAATAATACCATCCTCCTTTCTAGCCCGGCAGTCCTTGAGGTCATGGTCTAACATGCCACAACGGTAGCAAAAATTGGGCAAACGCTCGTATTTAAAGTTAACCCACCTTGCCGTACCTTCCTCAATGGAAATCCTTTTCCCCCTAATCAGCTTCCTCGTAACATCTATTTTTACACGGACCCGAAGATATTTACTCCACTGGACTCCGGACTCCATGACATCCACCTCAAGGACTTCGCCAAGACTGGCACCAATAACCATACCAGTCTCCCTTGTTCTACTCTTTAGAGGTAGGTTATGAATCTGCACCCAAAAAGGAGACCATTTCAACACTAGATCTTTAGGGACCTTGTCGCCATCAAATTCCTGGAGGAGTACCAAGTTTTTCTCATAATTCCACGGACACATGTCTAGAACTTTCCTTTTGTCCCTCTCGTCGTCAAACTCCACAAGAAACAGCTCCTCCTCTATCTCTGAGACTTTTACATTTCTGTTTGGTTTCCAGAGCATTCTCAAGTTCTTTCTTAACGTGTCAAGAATTATGCATCTGCGAGCAGCAAGCACCCTCATGACCAGGCAATATTTGCCTCTATCTGTTGCTGCCTTAGTACAGCTGTTTCCCAGCATCAAGCTCTCATCTTCCTCCTCTGTGAAGGTTAACTTTTGCCATAACGCTTCTAGTTCGTCGGCCATTTTAGTTAGACCGTAATAGGCAAGAAGAAAACTGATAGGTCTCACCCAAGGAAGACCACTAAAACTCTCGCAAGTAGCTGCGAGACTCGCACTGCTTCTCCGTGCCCTTGGGCTCGAGAGCACTTCCAAGCCAACTAAACTAGTAACTGGTTGAATCCTGGTGGAGATTTGCATAATAGAAGATACGCAAACAAGGAGTCCAAAATCAGCCCTACAACTGTTTCCAAACTACGTCTAAAGTGGAAGTTCTTTGCAGGTGATGATATATCAGCAACACCAGCAATTTTCAATGGTACCCTTTATTTCCCAAGCTATAATGGCAACATCTATGCTGTCAATGCATGTAAGGGGACTTGTTTGAGAGAAGAACTTGCATGAGTTGACTGGCATTAATGCGACCGGGTTTGTACCTACTCTCACCTACATAGTTTCAAGATCAACGCCGACGATAGTTGGTGATCATGATCTCCTCATTGTTGGAATCTATGGGCCAGCTGTTGTTATTGCTGTTAAAAGATCAACTGGGGAGCTTGTTTGGTCAACACAGCTTGATAACCATGCCGCAGGACTCATCACCGTGTCCGGAACTTATTACAAAGGGTCGGTGAATCGTCTGTAAACTATAGCGAAATTTGTTTTTCATAAATTCATTTTTTTATCTTTAGACTATTGAAAAGTTTGTCTTTCATCCCTAAATTATTGAACATGTTTTATTGTTGTCCTTAAACTTTTATTTATTTTTTTCATCCCTAAACTATTGAAAAAAGTTTTTTTTTCCCCTAAACTATTGAAAAAACTATTTACAAAGTTTAAGGATGAAAAAAAACTTTTTAAAAGTTAGGGATGAAAAAAAACTTTTGGTACAGTTTAAGAACCAAAATAGTATTTTATCCAAAATTATTAGTGATATTGGGCTAATTACTAAGGGTATACAGCCAATCCGCTAAAACCGACCTGATCCAACTCAACCCACCGGGTTGGGTCTGTTTTTAAGGGTTGGTGAGTTGGGTTGGGTTATGAATTTTTTTTTACAGTGGGTCGGGTTAGGATTGGGTCATAAGATTCACAAATCTGCTTAACTCAATTTGACCTACCTATATTTAATATATATTTAAATTAAAAAATACATTGTACAATTTTATTATTTACTTTTTTGCCCCTCTTCATAAATAAAACCCAAACTCTAAGTTCTTCTCGTATAGTTTGCATTGGTTTGGTGTTATGCTCATGATTATTTGATTATAAATTTACTTTTATTTGTGGTTGTGTTGTTCTAATGCTCAATTTAATAATAATAATAATAGTAATTAAAAAAAAACTGTCTAACCCATGGGTCCAATCCGATCCACATGGGTTGGGTTAGGTTGGATTTTTTAACCACTATAGTGGGTTGGGTTGAAAAAACCCCTCAATCCGACTCATGCATACTCCTACTAATTACAATGAAAAATTCATTGGGGATTACTCATATATGGATTGAGTTAGAAGTTTTGAACTCATAATCTCACAAATCTTATTAGACATTGGGAAGGGAGCCACTAGAACAACCCCTTATTGTTTAACATATTAATCATTCGATCATATATACCTTGCATGTTTAGCCTCTCGTTCTCTTGATCTCGCCTTAAAAGATTAATGTATATTTCTTGATTAATCAGTTATTTAATTAAAAAAAAGTTAGCTGTGATCGCATAACATTATCCAAAAAAAAAAAAAAAACCCAAGTCAAGTTGAGAGCACATGCATACTCATATAATTCACACATGCTCTTAAATATTTTTATGTATATAAAAGAGTGTCTGATATAAGAATTGCCTAAGTTACAAGTTAAAGTTGAAGTTAATTAAAGAATATTATGTATAGAATTATGCAATTTTTTTAATGTGTGCACTTCTCTAAATATTTGTATAGTGTCTGAGTTTATATATATATATATATATATATTTTATAAAATAAATATCATATAATGGAATCTTAAATGCACAATAACTTATGCCTTTGAGAGACTTGACAAAATCTTTAGAAATTATATTCAAACAAGAAAAAACAGAAAGAGTGAAAAACAAATCTAATTAAATTCAAATTAGTACTCTTTACCCCCTTCTCTCATTTTTCTTATAGACAAAAACAATAAAGTAAAAAACATAGATATAAATATTTTTACAAACTGTTAATAAAAATAAAAGGTTGTAAAAAGTATTATATATTTAGCATGGCCTTAGGTTTTTATTAACGAATGGTAAACAAGCTTGTAAAAGCATCATGTCTTAAGGTACATTTGGTAGATTGTAACAGTAATTGCATTGGAATACAAAATGTTGTAATGTAATGCTTATTACTATTCATTTTTTTGGTGATAATACAATAATAGAACCCTGAAGACAAACTTAAGATATATTTTAGGAAATATCTTACTCATATAATTGTATTTCCTAAAAAATAATATTTTTTAAATTTGAAAGAGAGATTAGTTATTTTTTATGTTTTTTTATTTTCATTATTGTTATGTGCATATGGAAAGTTTGTTTATTTAGAAATATATTAATTGTAGAAATTAATGCACATGCTAAGGAATAGCTATTACACATCTTTTAGAAATGAATAGTTATTCCTCATTTTAAAGAATAGCTATTCATAAGTAATGATTATTCCCTATAATAAAAACATAATCAAACTACTAAATAGTTAAACCATAGGAATAACTATTACATTACAATGCCTATTACAGTTTATCAAACATACTCTTAATTCTTCATTCCTTTTGATCCGAATGCATTATGCATCATAGTTAGTCCATTCGATTATGTAAAGAAATTCAATTTAGATTGCATTGCCCTATGGGAAATTTGTTCCTGCTTCCCCTAGATCAAAATGCACACATGTAATTGGGAGATAACATGATGAACTTATGCTAGAGATTTAGAATTAGGTCAGCCAAAAAGAAGAAAAAAAGAAAAAGTGGTTCATTTCCACCATATATAGCTCACCTCATGTGATATTTGCTGTATTTGATTTTTTAGGGGTTACTATGTTGGTAAATCTTCACTAGAAGAACTCCTTGGCATCGGACAATGCTGCACCTTTCGTGGTAGCTTATCCAAATTAGATGTTCATTCTGGCACCATTTTATGGCAAACTTTTATGTTGCCTGATAACCATAACAAAATTGGAGGATATGCTGGATCTGCTATATGGGGAAGTAGACCCTCCATTGACATTATAAGGAAGCATGTCTACATTGCCACCGGGAACTTATACTCGGCTCCCTTAAATGTAACCCAATGTCAACAAAAGGAGAATAATCAAACGGTGCCAACTCATCCAGATCAATGTGTTGAGCCTGATAACCACTCCGAATCAATCCTAGCACTTGATCTAGATACTGGCAAGATAAAATGGTTTCACCAACTAGGAGGCTATGATGTGTTTTTTGTTGCATGTAACAATCTTTCAACCGCTAATTGCCCACCTGGTCCAGACCCAGATGCTGATTTCGGTGAGGCACCTTTAATGCTAAGTGTAAAGAGGAATAAGACCAAACTAGATATTGTTGCTGCTGTTCAGAAAAGTGGATTTGCTTGGGCTTTGGATCGCAATAATGGAAGCCTCATATGGGTTACAGTAAGTTGGCTTGATCTTAGACAAAATAAACATTGGAACATCTTAGAACTCCAACTCTCTTTTGTGAAATCATTCAGTATACTGTATTATACTCTCCTCTCATATAAGGGTTAGTCACACCTTTAGGTGCAACACATTTAATATATTTTTATGTGAGAGAGAGAAAATGCATTTTACTGCAAATGAAAAGAGTCAATTTCTTGATTCAGATGAAATATTACAAATTTAAAATTGTACAAATTATTAAATTATTTAAAAAATTTAAATAACATCACAATTTGTACATTTTTATATTCAAAAAATAAAATCTGAATCATATATCATGAAATAAACTTTTCACTAGAAATGGAGAGGATACATAATACTCCTTCGATAAAAATATTCCTTAAGTTCCATCTTCACACAAATCCTTGGTCCCACATCTAAATATCCATTTGTTACATTTTTTTTTTAAATTTAAAATTTTTTCCAAAGATTGTCATAGAGATTTATTTTAGCAAAATTACTCATCCTATGAATGAATTACACACTGAAACTCCTTAAAATCTTTCTTACCAGATTTGCTAACTATGATTTTGATGTAGCAAGCTGGACCGGGTGGCCTTACTGGAGGGGGGATTTGGGGAGCAGCCACTGACAATAAAAGGTTGTACACAAACATTGCTAACTCGGATGGCAAGAACTTCACTCTCTCAAACCATCTGCAATAAACACCACTGCCGGTGGATGGGTCGCGATGGAAGCTGATAGTGGCAAAATCTTATGGTCCACTGCCAATCCTAGCAATGCCACTGCTGCAGGTCCTGTAACTGTGGCAAATCATGTGCTCTTTGCTGGATCCACACATCCAAAAGGACCCATATATGCAATGAACGCTAAAACTGGAGAAATTCTATGGTCCTATGAAACAGGAGCTACTGCGTATGGGGGCATGTCAGTGAGTGATGGATGTGTATATCTTGGTAATGGATATAGATCCCCATCGTCCACTCAAGGAACATCACTCTTTGCCTTTTGCCTCTCTTAATTACTCTTTGAGTAATCTTTAAATAAACTGATAGGCCATTTAATAAATTATGAGGCATATAATTGTTATTTTCAATTGACCTAGAAATCAATATATATAATAATATCTAAAACATGAGACATAACATCTATTATTTATTATTACTGTGGTTCAGTTAAGCCACGTTAGTATAGTATTTCGGTTTAATTCGGTCTTATTTGTTTCACTTCAGTTCATTCGGTCTCATTCGGTCCATTCCAGTCAATTTCGGTCTGATTTGGTCTAATCAGTCCATTCAGTTCACTTCTGTCGATTTTAGTCCTATTGGTCCACTTTGTTCTATTTTGGTCCAATTCAGTTAACTTTAATCCAATTTGGTCCATTTTAGGGCTTAAATTGATTTTTTATGTAGGTTGTCTTTTAAGTTTTTTTGTCTCAAAGTTCTTTTTCTTTTTTAATTTTTGAGTTGAAAAGTATGAAATTTCATGCTATGGCCAAACTCTTTAGTTTTGGGTAAACAAATACAAATAAAATAAACACTAGAAATTAGAGATATGAGCTTTAAAAAAGCAATAAAAATAATAAATATTCACAAAATTACCTTAAAATTCAAGTTTCAATAATTTAGGCATTATATGTATATTTGGAAAGAAAAAAAAATGCTAAAATTATAAACTTATATAAGAATTAAAACTTAATATAACATTTTACACGTGTTCCATGGAATAAGAGTGTACCTTTCTTTTTTTCTTTTTCTTTTTTATATTAAAATTTCTTGGATAGGTCCAAATTAGTTATTTGCAGATGGTGGTATATTTAAAAAAGGTTATTTTAATAAAATTTCTCCATTTATATAAAAAAATATTATAATTATATAATTTAATGTGTTTAAATTACAATATATATTACTATGTATTGTTGTTGAGTACAAATTAAATACATTATATGTTTTATCACATAAAACTTTTAAAAATAGAAAATACTTTTTAATAACACATGTATTATTTAATCTACAAATTTTACATTATATTTTTATAAAATAATTATATTACATTTTTTCACGTATCTCGTGGATTTGCAACTAGTATATATAAACCATGAATTAGGATCTAATGGATGTACTTAATTTTTATTAACCTTTTTCTTTAATTTTCTAATATATATTCTTATTTCTTTCTTTTAATGAGGTGAAGATATATATCGAATTATTGATTTAGTTGGATACTCTCTGCTACTCACACTTTATATGGTGTTTTTTGCTTTTTGGGAATAGGTAATTTAGCTTTTTATTGAAAACTTATTGCTGAAAGGGTGTTAAAGTATAATTGTACTTTGAGAAGTAAAAAAAAGTAAGTAAAATTGAAATTTTAAAAAGTTGTACATAAAAACTTAAAAAAGGAGGCCTATAATCCAATGCCAAATGGACACACTTCTCCATAATTGGTAATTTTTTTTTTTTTTTTTTTTTTTTTGAATTTTGAATGAAGTATATGTGACGGATTATCCTCATGTCATTTTGACCGAACCTGTGCCTATTTTATATAAATAGATTGATTTAAATATTTACTTGGGACTCGTGAGTTAGCAACTTTTTATTGTTTAGGCCTTGAGAATCCATACCAACAGGACAATCATTTTTCCTTCATATATCATTAATTAACCATATAGGTTTCCTCCTTCTTTCTCGTTCTCTCTCTCTCTCTTTTTTTTTTTTTTTTTTATAACAAAACTTAAGTACAATATCTTCAGTAATACTCATTATAAAACTCCTCACCGTTTTCACAGTTGTTTAATGATATTAAAATGTTCAATATAAATAGAGAAATGGTACATCCACAACAATTTTATAACATTTTCACAACATTGCTTACCTGTCATTGCCAAGTCACAAAACACAACTTAAATAATTTGACTAGGAAAAGAAAAAAAAAAAAAAGAGAATTCAAAACAAAATAAAAAGATTAAGAAAACAAAACAAACAATCAGATGAAATTCAAAACACATTTCGGTGAGGAGGGAAAGAAGGGGTTTTGTAGAAGGAAGAATCTTGCTCTCACACACTAGAGGCGGAGGCGGAGGTGGAGATGGAGGCAGAGGTAGAGGGTAGAGGCAGAGGCAGAGGCAGAGACACTCACTTCTTCTCCCCGCCGTCGCACATCGTCGCTTCTCTATCTTCCTCAAAACGGTGAGACCTACATATCTCTACCTTTCTCAAATTTTGTTTCTTATTGGGATTACTGAGTTGTGATTGTAATTTTGTTGTTTCTTGCTCTGTAACATTTCATTCTCATTGAAAGAAAGTTGGACTTCTCTACATTCACAACAAAAAATAATAATAATTGGACTTCTCTATTTATTTATTTATTTTCCACATAAAAATGTCATTAAAATTTTTAAACTATTTTTTTTTTTTTTTAAGAACATATTTTTTGTTCTTGTTTTCTTGTACACACAATTTAAAAAAAAAAAAAAAAAAAATCAAATCGATGCTTGAGGTGGGAGGGTTGAAAATTGAGGTATAAATGATGCTCGCAAAGTGTTTGATACAATGCCTGAAATAAATCTTGATGAAGCCTTGAATTGTTTCAGATTGATGGTTAACGATGGTAGTGATCCCAATAATTATACGTATGTTGGTGCTTTATCTGCTTGTGCTAGTTTAGGTTATGCAATAGTTGGTAAGGAGATTCATGGAAGGATATATAGGCATGAGCCATGAGCAAGAGTTGAATGGCAAAGGTTGGGATGCAAGTGCATTCACTTGTCATCAAGTGTGGACTCGACCTTTCTATTGAGGTGTAAATATAAGCAGTAGAAAATGCATTCCGTTGGTCTTGTAATTTAGGCCTTTTTTGCCCCCTTTTAAATATATTATTTTGTCATAGTCTACTCATGAAAAATGGTACTTTCATATTTGCAGACTATGTGTGATGATGTTGTGGCTGAGGTGAAAGAAATGTATGGAGATTCACCCCCCACAATTGTACTTGTTGGCCATAGGTTGAGCTCCTTCCATCCAACGTTCTTGTATCTTATAGTCTAAGTTGCATGGACACGGACATGGGTACGGATATGACACGGACAAGGATACGGAGATACATAAATTTTTGAAAAATAAGGATACGACAAGGTGTAGACACGGTAATTAAATATTTAATTAAATTTTATATTTAGGCATATTTTTTAAACATTTTTGGGAAAAGAAGAACAGAGAGAGCTGTTCTGAGTGAGAAAGGAGTAGAAAAAAAGAAAAAAGACAAAAAAAAAATGGAAAAAAAAAGAGAAAAGAGGTCCGGAGAATGAGAAGTAAGAGTAAAAAAGAGAGCTTTTTAAAAATTACATGTAGGAAATAAGAATAAAATAATGTTATAAAATTTAAAAGTAGAAATAAAACCTGGTGAGGTAAGGTACTGTTGGGCAACTGTTGTAGTGGCTGGAAGGTCCATGTACTTATATATTATTTTATTATTTATTTGTGGTTCTAAAAAGTTGAAGTTTGATGTGCTTTTTATTAAACATTAGTGGTTGCCAACTCAAATCCCACTAATGTTACTAAAAGGCAAAATTGAGTTATTAAAAAAAAAAAAAAAGGCAGTCATCTTGGTTTTAACGAAACCAAGTCCTTTGCACCAGAAAGAAAACAAAAGCTACGAAAAGAAAACAAAGGCGACAGAGGCTCTCACCTAACGCTTGAAAAAACTGTTCAAAGCAAGTGACTAGTTGGTGTAGTGTCAGAGCTGTGTTGGAGAAGCGAAAAAAGAGACACCGCTCAGAAACTAGAGTCCCACAAGTCATACCGGTATCGGTGTTCGACACGTGTCGGACACCAGTACTTTGCCAAAAATGGCGTGTCGGTGCAACCTAGTTATAGTTCTCTTGGTTACATACATGGGTAGATTGATGAAGTGACCACTTAGTTACAAGTCAAAAGTGTTCAATGCCTTTGGTCTGATTGCTTTTTCTTCAGTAAGATGTATTAGTAGTTTCCTAATATTATAAAGTTAAAATTGTAGTTTTGTATAAGCCATTAATCCGTATAAAGTATATGGACACATACAAGAAGAGATAGGGAGAGGGTGTTATGTACAATTTCATGTTTTAGTGATAGTTTGGAACTTTGGTGATGTCATTTCTTGTTGTTAGGAATAAAGTGGATGACATCACTTTATCCAGTGAGAAGGAAAAAGTTTGAGTTGTTCATCTATAGTCATCAACTATATGTAATATTTATTGTCTTTTTTGCTTTGAAAGCTGGGCATTTTATTTTCTGTGTACATGTTAGAGGAATATTTCTTTTCATTCTAGATCGCTTTATGAGATTATGCCAATCACTTGGGATCTATTTCCTCTCATAATTTTTAATTGCTTTTATGTACATGTTACAGTTAGATATGTTGGAAACTAGTTGGAAAATATAGGTTAGAGTATGAAGAAATTCTATTACGGTGTTGTCTAAAATGTACTTCCTTTTGTAGATCTCTTAAAGCATGGAAGCTCAAATTCTGGGTTTGGAAGGCAATGCTGCTACTATTAGCACCAATTCAAGTGGGGTTTTGTTCAATATGTACTTCCTCTAGCGGATATCATAAAGCATGAATGCTCAAGTGTTGGCTTTGGAAATTGGAATGCAATGCAGCCAAAGCTGCTATTTGCAATCATTTGATGTATTTGTTTATATTGGGTGTTGATGTATATTTTGGTCACCTATTGTGTTGTATACTTACTGTTTCTTTGTAAAAAGAGTCTATATTAGTCATCGAATTTGTCTATTAGATTTTTTTGTTAATTAGTTGTTATAATATTAAGTGGATATTGTAAAACCAGTTGTGGTTAATAAAGTTTTGAAAGATTGTTTTTGTTTTTGTTTTTTTTCCTTTGTTGTGATATGACATATATCATTTCTATGATAACTACCACAACTATTGTCAAAGATAGGCAATACTAGCCATGATGCTTTTGTTTGGTTTCAAAATCTGTCGCCTATGGTGGATCATCTTTGCACTTTAATAAATAGATATTATCTTGTAACAGACTTATTGCTTCTTAATATTAGCCAACCTATGTTAGCAAAGGTGAAAAAAATTATGTACAAGCAAATGATGATGAAAAATGATTTGCATTTAAAAAGAACTTTTACATTAATATATGTTCTAGAGATAGAGAAGGCTCCTTCCTTATCACAAAAGGTTGCCCAATGGGCTACATTATGAGACAAAAATATTAACTGTCAAGTTTCCATGTTTAAACTAATCTTATGACCCTATATATCATAAACAAACTAATTGTCCTTGCCATCTTCATGTAATTTTGGATTTCCAACCTTTGTCACATCATTGGTACCAAACTTCCCAATAGAATTGCTTGGATGCTCATTTGACAAATCATAACATGCCTTCTGGAGTGGAGAATTATCCTAAAAAACAAAATGAAAACATTTAGTTTCACTATAGAATCTACTAGTCGCTAAGCTGTGCAATGCTCGGAATAGTTTAATAAAATTACATATATTAGAAGCAATTGAATAGAGAAAAAAAAAAAGCCTAATCTATTTAAATTCAATTGCATATTAAAATGATATTATTCTCAGTAATACCATGCTTTACAAATCTATCAACAAAATTCACAAAATATATTATATACATTTACGCAATTAAATTTATTAAATCAATGAGGCTAAGTTAAAACTTCAAATAGTCAAGATGACTGCTATAACAACATATATTATTCGGAAAGAAACTTACCTATTCCTAAGGAAAAGAATGATACAAAAATAAATATGAACAAAAAGAGGAGGTGTGGGCCATGAGAATAAAGAGATTCAAAATAATAGGAAATAATTATTAAAAAATCTAAAATATGTCAGTTATAAACAAAATTATAGGCTCTTTTGATTACTGTAACAAACAAAAACAAACAGACAAAGAAAAAATAAAGCTACACCTTCTGCCAAGAGTTTAAAGTAAAAATTGTGTGCGCTTTGTTTTAAAAACAGGTACAGGAAAACAAAAAACAATTAGTGAAAACAGAAAATGCTCTAAACCACAAACTATTTTTTTGAAATCGGTTTGAATTTCAAATGAGTAATTATAGAAGCATCAGTATGTAGATTTTCAATTTTCTTTTGTTTCTATATGTCTTTAGTACCAACTTGCATCAGTATGTAGCTTTTCAATTTTCCTTTGTTTCAATATGTCTTTAGTACCAACCTTCATGACTCTTTTACAATTCTTTTTGGATTGTGTTTTTTAGTTCCTCTTGATTTTAAACACAGAACTATTGGGTCTTAACAGTATTCTAATGCAATTATTAATTACTTAAAATCCAAAAAAAAAATTATTTAAACATGATAAGTTACAATTCAAATTGAGTCTCATGAGTTCTTTAAATGTAAAGAGAACACTACAATATTTAGAAATTAGATGTAGATAGACAAATAGTTAACCCTATACTGAAAAAAAAAAAAAAAAAAAAAAAAAAACATATAAGAATAGCAAAGTAAATAAGTACATGCTTGAGAGGTGTTTTTTCATGGTAACAAAATGGTTGCATTTCAACCACTTGTCTAATCATACTTGACTAAAATGGCGTGTTTCCTCCTTGTAGCATATTTGGCAGCCCATAATATGGACTCATCCTGATGATATTAGGAGGGCAATTAATGTTTGGCCACATGAGAGATCATCCCTCTCATTTGAGCGATTCCCCCACCTTCTTAAATAAATGACATTTCCACTATTTTTTTTCCTACTTTAGACTCCAAATGAAACCTTCTTGTTCGAGTTTTGCATTGTAAATCATAATTCTAAATTTGTTGATTTCGTGAAACCTCAAAATGACAGGATATAAATCCTCAAATTTCACTAAACATATTTTACAATAAGCAATAATGTTGATGAAATAATTTCAATTAAAGCTACATCAATTTTTTTTTTTCATGAACTATGAGAAATCACAACTCTTATCATGCACATCATATCAATTATATATACATGACCCTTTAATTTAAGTTTTCATTTTTTCAAACTTACCCACGTTGAACTTTATAGTTTCAAAAGTAACAAATTAATTAAACTTTATAATTTTAAAAATAACAAATTAAACCTTGAAATTTAAGAAGAAAAAAAAATAGGACAAAGTTTAGTTACAAAATTGATAGTAGCCTAAGACTATAACCTTACTTAATAAAATAAATATTACTACTCACTACAAAAAAAGTGTTCTATAGCCGCGTTTTTAAAACGTGGCTATATCTCTTGAAAACGTGGCTATAGGACATTTTGGCCTATAGCCGTGTTTTTTTTAGATGCGTTTTCAGTCATGGCTTAAAACCCGTAACTATAGGCCTGAGGGGTCTATAGCCGCATTTTTAGAAATGTGGCTATAGACTAAGACCAATGGCCGCGCTTTTAGAAAAGCGGCTATAGGACATACTCTAGTCACGTTTATAAAAAGCGGCTATAGGGGACAGCTATAGCTGCGTTTAAAAATGCGGCTATAACCCTTTTGTTTTTGTTTTTGTTTTTTTGTTTTTTTGTTTTTTTTTTTAATAATTTGGCTATAGCCGCGTTTTTAAAACACGGCTATAGTTTTTTTTTTTTTTTTTTTTCCTGGCCAGATGGCAAATGCCTGTCTATAAAAGACAAATTAAAGAACATCCATAACCAAATTCAAATTAGACAATATCGAAGATGACCTTATCACCTTAAAGTATTCTTTTGCATTTTAGAAGTAACAATATGACAGGAAGGAGGAAAGAAAAAAACAACCTTTTTCAATGCAGCTTCAAGTTCACCTTTTTACTTCTCAAGTTCTCCTATCTCCACCACCAATTCCTGGAAAATGCCATAATCTTTTGTTTTAAACCATAATGAAATGGATCACAAACAAACAAAAGCTATTGTCAAAAAAACAGTCCACTGCATATCATATAAGGTAGAAACTTTTCATAGGTATCAGATTTTAGCACAATAGTTTAAATTCTCTAAAATATTTTGGCAATCAAATTATAATTTCTGGAAACAAGTCAGTCCTAAAATGGTCCAAATAAGCTTTTACAAATTAAAGAAAAATGCCTGCACTGGAATAGTTTAAGAAGGCAGCATTGGGCTTCTAAAAGGAACCTTTAAAGGCCCAAATATATCTTGATTGCATGTAAAATATGGTTATTCTAAGTTCTATTGAAGCAAAGTAATACATGATTTTTCTAAGTTCAATTGAAAACAGTAAATATCAATTCCTAAAAGTAATCTAAATAGTGAATGGGTTAATTACTTTGTATAGTAAAGTGGATCGAAGCCTAAGTAAATATTTTAAACACCAAATAAATTGAGGACTATGCCTTAAGGATCAAAATTAATGAAACTTATATAAACAAGATTAATCAAAGTCATAGAACTTTGAATCTAGAACATTGGCTTTTGTCATCTGGTGCTAATAGTATAACTAAAATTCTTTGAATCTAGAAAACATTCCTTCTACAATGCCCACAAGATTTTGCAAACGTTCAAAAGAACAAGAAAACGGCAAAGAATAAATATATAACAAGAATTAGAGTAAAAAATAATGTCCTTAGGACAATACCAACATGCAAAATAGTGAAGCACTGTATGGTTACTATAAGTAAGACTTACAGGTTAAATACTGAACTCAATTCATTCAGAATAGTGAAATGAGTAACAAAAGGAGCATGAGAATCAAACCTCCATCTAGCAATACCATTGTTCCATGTAGTCCTAGTGCCTCAGTTTCTTTTGATGTTAGAATTTGACTTCTTCCAAGCAAGAATGTATGCTCTAAACCAACCCTAATAGATCCATCTGAATTATCCATTCTAGAGTATCCATAAAAGTATTAAAGGGGCTTGATTAAAGATTGCTCGAAAAAATCATAAACCATTATTTTTTGAGCCAGATGCACTATTTTTCTTTTCACTAGTGCTTGGCTTATCCATCCTAGATACCATTTTTTTTTTTGCTCTTTCCAAAAGCAAAGAAAAAGTCTATGAAAGAACAACTGTTTAAAATGCAAATGAAAAAAAAATCTTCCCCTTTTCAAATTGAGATTACCCAATACTACTATATATATTTTTTTAATTGCAAACAATTAGTTGATATGTACACTCAAATGAAGCTTTAATTGATTCTTTCCAAGTCTCACCAATTTCTTTTGAATTTGTTTCTACTTTTGATAGGTTTGGGTCTTCCATTGGCAAGGAATATCCAGATAGTGGGAGGCCCACCCACACACCATCTTTCCTATAATTAGAAACAGTGAGACGGCTTATTGCTAGAGTAGACAAAACCTATTTCTCTATGCCAATTGTCAACACATTCATCCAAAAGGCATAATAACAATTAGACTAAATGAGTTCTCAAAAATCTAAGCCAAAATAAAAAAGGGAAGAGTTGTCAGTAATAAAAATCATATTATGGTGCAAAATGATCAACACAATGTTCCTTGTAAGTACTTCTTGATTCTTACTCTACAAAAATTCAACACAATGTTCTGGTGAAAATTATAAAGTGAAAAAGTCAGTATTTGCAATTCATTAATGGATGTTTACAAGAATAACAAAATTTTGGAAAAGAATCTACCTTCAGCTACAAGTCTAACAAGTTTAATCACATTCATGATGAAGACAAATAGATCAGCATATAAAAGAAATGTAGAGATCTTAATGTCTTATCTTGTATGATAGAGGACCTCTTTGACCTCAGTATATGACAATTTCTTAAAACTGAAATATGCATTCTATTAGCACTTTGAAACACTTAAAAAAATTGACAAATTTGCAAGAATACAAAGTAAGTCATATGATGCAAGAGTCTAACTGCATAATAGTAACACGCTTGGCATGGATGGTACACAGGTTAGTGTCCTCAAACAGACCTACAAGGTAAGCCTTAGTAGCCTCTTGAAGAGCCAACACAGCGTGACTCTGGAAACGCAGATCAGTCTGAAAATTACACAAACAAAATACAAAGTTAGAACCCAAAACCCAAATAGCATGCATATCAACACAAACAACAACACAACTAGATAAAGACATTACCTTGAAGTCCTGAGCAATTTCATTAACAAGCCTCTGGAATGGCAGCTTCCTGATCAGGAGCTCAGTACTCTTCTGATACTTACGGATTTCACTGTGACATTTTGACAAACACATATTAGGCAAACAAATATCACAACAAACAAAGCAAATTTCTCATACATAAAAAATGAACTAAGAGACTCACCGAAGAGCAACAGTACCAGGGCGGTAACGATGGGGCTTCTTGACACCATCGGTGGTGGGTGCAGACTTACAGGTAGCCTGGGAATCAAAAAAACAAGATTAGAATTCAGATTACCAATAATCACACAAAGTAGGATCAAGAATGTTAATTTCAAAAGAAAAAATATTACACACCTTGGTACCGAGTTGCTTCCTGGGAGCCTTTCCTCTAGTGGACTTACGAGCAGTTTGCTTGGTATGGGCCATCTGTGCAAGTCAAACCAAAAAAGAAAATTTCAAAATCAAAATCAAAATTGAATGTGGTCCCTCTCTCATCATTTGGTAACCAAGCAGGATTGACAGGGTTATCAACCCATATATACTCCCATGCCTCTAGACCCCTTAACAAATGCACCAACTTTTAGACAAAATAATGCAAAAAGTTGTCACAAACAGTGAGAAATCATCACGGTGATTGTGGCCCACTTAATGTGATGCTAGCTTGACAGAATAATTTTAACAGCAAATCAGGATAGCCATGGACCTCACCACTTTAGTCTTAGCAAAACAAATTGTGTAAGCTGCCTTAAGAGTTAACAGTTAAGTTGTACATTATGTTACTATACATGGTGTCCCCTATTTAGATAATTCTTTCTAACAGATTGCAATTGAACAAGGAAGGACACAAAGATGTAATATACCTTATCTGAAGTGCTTTCTGCCTTTTTTTGCTCCTGTGTCAAGCATAGGGAGTTCAGACATGCCATTTGTGTAGACTAAATAAAGTAATCTTCTAATGAACTAATGACAGTATTGTTTGAGAACATCTTTGAAACTGTATTATTCATTATGAGAATGTGGATGCTCATATGTTAGGTTCTAAATGTTTAGAACAATTGGCAAATCGTGAACACAAACTTGTCTAGATATAGATCTTAGAGTCTATAGGTTTTATTAGATAATGCTCAAGGTGATTCAAGTCAAGATTTAAGAACATACAAGCTGCAGGAAGAAGACTTCATATTCTGTCTGGTTCGATCGATTGAAGAACAGGCTCGATCAATCAAAAATCGTATCTGCAGAATTTTAAGTCGGCCCAAACAGCAGCTTAAACCCATTAAGGATTAGGGTTTTAGATCTACTTCTCCCACTATATAAAAGAAACCCTAAGCCACGTTTTTTAGACTCTTGAGAGAGAGAGAAGAGAGTGCCTATTTTGTATCTAGGGTTTTGTACCCAATCCTCTCTAAGTCTTTGTTGCTCATACATTGCTGTTTGTGTGAATCTCTTGTGAGATCATTGAGGAGTTTTCCTTCACATAAACTTAGGGTTTTTAAGGTAGAGATATTATCAATATCTTGATGATCAACTCGGTTGCTGCCATTGGAGCTTAAAGAGTAACAAGCGTGGGTGCTTGTAGCTGATTGGAGAATCCAAGAAAGAATGAGTCCGTGAATTTGGAGTTTGCACGTGGTCATGTTAGTAAGTTTTACTGGTGGGTAACATTAGGAAGTTAAGTGGGGAGCTTGTAAGTCCTTTTGTATGAACTTTGATTCTTTCGCATAGTGGATTCAGGTTTACCTTGAGGATAGCTAGGTCAAATCCTCCCCAGGTTTTTACCGTGTGGTTTCCTGGGTGATCATATCATTGTGTTATTTATATTTCCGATGCTTTATATTTTTGATATGATTGTTTGTTTGTGATAACCTAGAATTGCATAATTTGACTAAGTTAATTACTTGGCTAATTAACTAGGTTAATCTGGTTGGTTTAAGGGGTCTAAAATTCTATCATCATATAGTAACATTGATTCTACATAACCATTAGCCAGCAAGAAATTGTGTCAAAAACCTCTCCAATTGGTAATATAATTTTTTTAATGAAACCTATTTCATTAATAAAAATATGCTTGAAATTACAACTAAATTTATCTCATCAAATCAAATCAATTTTTAGAAAAAATTGAATAATATATCCAAGTGTTTAACAAGACAATCACAAAATAAAAAAAAATAAAAAAAAAATCTAATGGTATAACACATAATCAAATAAAGGTAGAGAACCACATTAGGTAGAATAAAATAAGCTAATATTGATATGTTTGTTTAAATAGAAGAGTTTTAGGGTATAAAAATTTTACAATTATAACCATTAGCAACGCGGGGAGGGGCGGGGCGGGGTGGGTCTAAAAAGTCTAGTCCCATCCTCGCCCCGCCCTGTGGTGCAGGGCTAAAATCTTGCCCCATCCCCGCCCCACCACCTTTGTGGGGCAGGGAAAACCCATGTGGGGCGAAGCGGGGAAGGGCGGGGCAAAATTGTCATCCCTAAACTATCATAAACCACTTAGGAGGTAAAGTTAAACCCAACATTCAAAAACCCTACAGTAGGATAATAAAAGAAAATATTTGCTTCATTCAGATGAACCCATGCTCTCTTTGCTATTACAAGACAAGATATACAATATATCCCTTATTATTATTATTTTTTTACTGAACAATGTATCCCTGCTTAATGTGGAGACATCATAGTCCCATCAAGAGCATAAACAAATGCCTCTGTCAAATGAACACAAATATTAGTGCAGTTCTACAATTTTCACAAGTATGAAGTTAGTTTTAAGCCCAAAATATCTCAAACAATCTTTTCATCTAAAACTTTTGCGTAAACGTTTTTTCTAACTCCATTTTTCTTGACTTCCCAAGACATTCTGCATATGGTAGACTTAAAATGATGTGTTTTACTTACCTCAAATCCAATTTATTTATTCAGTTTTAAGTGTATATATAGTTCATTTATAACAAAGTTAAATCCTCAATGTTGAGTTTTTTTGGTCTAAATTATGCCTTTGGCATCAAATGTAAAAATTTCAATATGAAAAACCAATTGCCTCTATGTATCACAACATATATAGAAACAAGTACAATAAGAAATAAGGTTTATAAGATTACGAGGTCTTCATTGATGATGCAACAGTCAAGCTCATCATCCCAGCCATCATGGAATTTCTTCTCCTTGACCAAATCACTGATGATGATGTGGCGAAGCTGGGTGGCTTCTGCTAAAACAGATGATGTCGTTGTCTTGCCCGTCCCAGGCGTCCCTGTCACCAGAATGTTGGGCCCTTTCTTTCTCACACTACCGTTTTGTGCCATGTAATCAAGTCCCTACTGCTTTGGTTATCTTAGTCACTTTTTTGTCAGTGCTTGTTCTACTTCTATGTTTGACTAGCTATTAACCTGTGCCACACACAAAATAGAATTAGATCAAGTACATAAACGCATATAATTCAAGATTATCTACATAATATCTGTTATCTTATATATACAAAAAAAGAAGAAATTAATTTTTTTTAATTATATGTAAACTGTAATGAATATTTATTTCAAAGGTTATTAGAAATTATATTTGAAAAATTTTTAATGTAACAACATGGAGATTGGTTGAGCCACCCAGTTAGTAACTCAGCTAGGAGAAGATAAAGTTTGGCAGGAAACAATTCCGGATTGTTTATGAAATGTAATAGAAACTGATGTAAATCTTTAAGTTTCTTTAATCTAATAAAACTTTCTTCTATTTTATTAGAAAAATCAATCATCACAATTCCCTTAAAAAAACCAAACAAGAGGAGCACACTACAAACTATAAACCTTCAACAACTAAGCAAACTTCTAATTGCACCAATACAGATTCCAAATATGCAAAATTCAACCCAAATCACCAAAAGAGTCCATTTGTTTAGGCAATTTGGGAGCCTAAAAGAGCATTTTTAAAACCAAAAATGCTGTTTCGTAATAGCAACTCATTATAGCTTCTTTTTTTTTATTTTTTTCTTTTTATTTTTTATTTTTTTTAACAAAGGCTCATTTTAAACCCAAAACACCATTTCGCAACAGCTTATACAAACGCACCCAAAACATATTGAATTTTGGGTGTGTTATCTGGGTCTTCATTGTTGATGAAGTGATAAAAGCCTGGCATGGGTGTAGCTTTGAAGTTAAGACTTTGTCTTAACTTTTTGATTTTTGCCTCTTTTTGCTCCTGTGTCAAGCATAGGGAGTTCAGACATGCCATTTGTGTAGACTGAATAAAGTAATCTTCTGATGAACTAATGACTGTATTGTTTGAGAACATATTTGAAATTGTATTATTCATTATGAGAATGTGCAGCTATAGAACAAACTATGATGGCAAGGAATGACATGCCCTTTTTAAAGAGAACTACTAAAGTAAGTGTACCTTTAATTTTGATTGAAGGCGTGTCTTCTCTACCTCTTTAGCATTAGACTTTTCCTCCAATTTCTTTAAAAACTAAAAATAACCAAATATGAGGTTAGTAGAAGACAACATTGAAACTTCATCAAGATATAGAAAGACATTATGTGCCTGCATAATAGAGATTTTATTTGGGGGGAAGGGGGGGGGTCATGTTGGATTTAATTGGTACCTCCTTTCTTTTTTTTGCCCTTTCATCACTTTTCAAGCCAAAAGAAGAGGGGGCCACCTTAATACTTCTTTTATCCACACCGCCTGCTTTGAGTGACCTACTCCAGCACAGCAATGCAATATTGAACTTTCCATAATAGTGGATCAAAGATTTCAAAAATTAATTGAGCAGCCCTAATAAATTTATTAATGCAAAACAAATCAGGGAACTATAACTTCCATGCATTTGAGTTCTCACAAAGCAATATAATATTTTCTTTGTTTCGGTCAGAATTTAGTCCTTACAAATCCCTAATTAAGTGAAATAGCCAAAGAAAACAGATCTACAGAACTTTATCAAAATTTTCAAGGCAAACAAACAGAATCTAAAGGCAAATTAGATCTAAAAAATTAAGCAAATCAAACAAGAATCCAACAAGATTAAAACCTCATAAACAACAACAGATCAAAGAATCAACAAAAGCCTATACCTTTCAAAATCAAACTATTTCAAAACCCTAGAATTCAAATATAATAACTGTGAAACAAAAAAAGAAACCGAAAATAATCAGAACCTAAAGAACTTTGCCCTAAATTTCTATTCAAATTAAACATAGAACTTAAAACCCTAAATTCAAAAATTGAAAACAAAAAATAAAAATATAATTACCTCTCTTAGCTTCCCTCTCTTTCTCTTCGGCTTTCTGCGTTTCGCTCTCTCTCTCTCTCTCTCTCTCTCTCTCTTTGCAAAACAATCAAAGATTTGAAATGTCAAGAGGCTGGAGACGAAAGGTTTGGAAGTGGAGGGTGAGGGCTAGCTTGAGATCGGAGAGATGGAAGGTGAGGGCTTGAGATTGGAGATGAAGGGTGAGGGCTTGAGAGTAACAGATGGAGGCTGATGTGCGATGGGAGCTAGGTAGGGCCGATCAGGTTTTAATATGCTATTTATACAAAGCCTAAAGCCGCCTTTTTAACTGGCGACTATAGGCAAAGCTGAAGCCGCTTGTAAGAAACGCGGCCATTTCCTAAACTAAAGCCGCGTTTTATAAACGCAGCTACAAACTAAGTTTATAGTCGCGTCTATAAAACGCGGCTATAGGGAAGGTAGAGCCGCATTTTTCAAATGCGGCCATAGTTCAGATTAAAAAAACAAAAAGAAAAAAAAGAAAGGTACTATAGCCACGTGTTTAAAACACGATAATAGCTTCAAACCAAAAAATGCGGCTATAAACACTAAAAAACGCAACTGTAGACATATTCTATAGCCGCATGTTTAAAATGCGGCTATTGTTCAATACTTTAAGCCACGTTTTCTAAAAACGCGGCTATAGCTTGCCTGTAGCCGCGTTTTTGCAAATGCGGCTGTTAGGTTCTAAGAAATTAGGAACTAATATATTTAGAACTCCAATTTGTATTTTGTTGGCAAACCATGATCAAAACATAGAGTCTAGGTTTAGGCTTGCTCAAAGTATATTTATTTGTAAAATTGGAATTGAGTGATTGTAGAATTTATTGGACTAAATCTGCCTGGCTCGATCGATCGAAAATCAGGCTTGATCGATCGAAAGTCGTGCAGATTTATTTTTCTGTAGAGTTCCAGTTCAGCCTAAACTCTACTTAAATGTCTTGGGGTTCAAGTAAAACTCTCCTATATATAAGGAAAATCCTAAAACGTTTTTAAGTGATTTTTAGAGAGATTAGAGTGCCATCTTGTGCCTCTTTTTGTAGATCTAGGGTTTTGTACCCAAAGCTCTTTAAGGTTGCTCTTTATGTTGTGTGTGTGAATCTCTTGTGAGATCTAGAGGTGTTTGCCTTCACATATACTTAGGGTTTCCAAGATTCAAGATTATGTCAAGAACTTGGTGATCATTCAGTTGCAGATTCAAGAACTTAAAGATACACAAGTGGGGGCGCTTGTACTTGATTGAAGAGTCCAAGAAAGAAAGAAGAAGTCCGTGGATTCGGAGCTTGCCCATGGTCGTGTCAGTAAGTTCTACTGGTAGGTAGTATTAGGAAGTCGAGCGGGGAGCTTGTAAGTCCTTTTGTATGAACTTTGATTCTTTCATAGTGGATTTAAGTTTGTCTTGAGGATAGGGGGTAAATTCCTCCCCAGGTTTTTACCGTGTGGTTTCCTGGGTGATCATATCTTGTGTTATTTATTATTCCGCTGCTTTATATTTTTAATATGATTGTATGTTTGTGATAACCTAGAATTGCATAAATTGACTAAGTTAATCACTTGGCTAATTAACTAGGTTAATCTGGTTGTTTTAAGGGGTCTAAAACCGTTCAAGTGGTATTAGAGCGGGTAGCTCTTTTCTTGTAGATCTTTTGATCTCTGAGCTGATCCTTAACCCCTGTTATCATGGAACACGGTCACTCTCTTGTTGTTCCTCCTCACTTTGATGGGAATAACTATGCTTATTGAAAAGTAAGGATGAAAGCATTCCTGAAATCCATTGATGAGAGAGTTTGGAATTCCGTTGAATACGGATGGGAGAAGCCCACTACTCCTGTGAGTGAGTGGCAAACTTCTCAAAAAGAAGCAGCTGGATTCAATAGCAAAGCTATGAATGCCATCTTTAATGCTGTTTCCATAGAGGAATTTAAGAGAATCTCTAATGTTGAGGTTGCTCATACTGCTTGGAAAATCCTCCAAACCGTGCATGAAGGCACAAAGGCAATTAAGATAAACAAACTGCAGAAATTAACTTCTAGGTTTGAGAGCATTAGAATGTCTGATGATGAATCATTTGATGAATTTTATGCCAAACTGAATGACATTGTTAATTCTGCTTTTAATTTGGGTGAAATCTATGATCAACCTAAAATTGTTAGGAAGATACTTAGATCTTTAATTGAAGACTTTAGACCCAAAGTGACTGCCATTACTGAAAGCAAGGATGTTGACTCCATCCCAGTTGATGAGCTTGTAGGATCTCTTCAGTCCTATGAGTCTGACCTACCGAAAGCAAACAAATCCATATCAATGGCTCTTAAGTCTGTTGATGATATTGAGGTTGGTGGATTTGATGATGAGCTCTCTGCTACAGAGATAGCTTACTTTGCCAAGAATTTTAGTAACTTTCTGAGAAACACTAACAGAAGGCCAAGAAATACAAACACTGCTGAACCTAGAAACTTTAGGAAGAATGGTCCCACTAAGGTCAATAACTTTGAAAAACCTAGAGAAAAAGTAGGTCAATCTTCAAATAATACTTTGGGTGCTCAGTGTTTTGGTTGTCAAGGGTATGGTCATGTTAAATTTGAATGTCCTACATTCTTGAGGACTAAGGGTAAAGTTATGGCTATAACCCTTAGTGATAATGAGGTTTCTGATGATGAGTCTGAATGTGACGAGGATGGAAACTTCATTACTTTCATTGCTACAGCTGTAGTCAATGAAAGCATGTCTGTTGAGGAGAACCCTTCTGATGGGGAACTCTCTGAGGATGCAGATCTTCAAGAGTCCTATAATAAATTTTGCAAAGTTACTGCAAAGGATGTTATGAATGTTGAACTTGGCCTAAAGAAAATTGATTCTCTTGAGCTTGAAAAGAAGAATTTGCTTGTTAAATTTTTTGATGCTAATGATCTTTTGAACCATGTGAAATCTGAGAACATGCTTTTGCTTGATAAAGTTAAAACTTTGGAACATGATTTATCTATTGCTAGATCTGCTAGTTCTAAACTTGATCACATGCTGAATGTTCAAAAGTATCATTCTGATAAATATGAGTTAGGTTATGTAGAAAGCATCTTTGTGTCTGCTCCTATTTCCACAAACTTTGTTCCTTCATCTTCTCTTGAACCTACTGTGAGTGAGGTTGTGAGTGAAACTATCAAACCACCTGTGAGTGAGGTTGTCAAACCTGTAGAAGTTTCACCTCCTAGGAAGATTAGGGTTGATCTAAGAGAGACTAAACCTAAGGATTCTAACCTTTCCAAGGACAAGATGCATGGTAAACCTGCTTGGGTCTGTCATTATTGTGGAAAGTTTGGACACATTCGTCCTAACTATTACAAGCTTCAAGCTGTTAAGAGAGCAAACAAACCAAAAGTGTCTGTGCCTTAAGCACAAGATCCTATGGCACTTATTGGTGAATTGGTAAAGGCGTTGAACCTTTATTCCAATCCTGGAGTTGGAAATCACTCGAATGTGAATAAGAACTCCAATGCTCGTGGTGCATCTAAAAGGTTTTGGATGCAAAATACTCGACCTAATTGAGTCTTTCTGACATGGTTCTTGTGCTTCATTGCTTATTCCTTTGTGACCATTGTTCTTTGGTTTCTGTGTTTTTTTTTTTGTTGTCTCTAGGATTTGCATTGCATAATATTCATGCATTTCATTCTAGGATTTATTTGTTTTCTCTTTAAAAAAAAAAAAAAAGAAGGAGAAAAGCAAATTGTGTTTGGCACTATTTGTCTTGCTCTTTGAAAACAAAGTTGGTCAATTTATTTACACATAACATGTCTTATGTACCTTGTTTAGCTTTAATGAGCTTATTTATTGCACTTTACTAGTTGAAGCTTTGTAGTGCATGATGTGTGGGAAAGATGTTTATGGTATTTATCACTTTGTCTTAATCTTGAAGTCACATGTTATTTGACTGTCGGACTTAATCCTTTTGAGAGAAGCATAAATAACCATCTCACCACTGTCCACTAGCCAATCATGAACACCTTAGTGCATATCGTAAGATTCTGTGCTCGAGAAAGTAGAGCACATGCACAAAAAGAACATAAGGTGTAGCCTCGGTTTAATTGCTTAATGCTTAAAATTGGTATGTACCATTAAGCTTGATGCCAAATCACATAATTAAAATTGGTGTGTATATTATGAGGCAAAATTTAAGAAACTTATATGATTGCAAGCTTATGTTCTAGGAGATGTGGGAATTATATGATGTAACTCTTTAGGTGATAGTCTCGTTTAAATTCTATGTGATAAATTTTGTAGACTTTGTGTTTGATTTCTATTCACATATCACCTCACATGTATCTCAAGTTTTTGCTAGTTGCACACACTACACAAGTTACTCTTTGCTAAACTTGGTACATTTTATTGTGTGTGATCTTGTTGTGGCCATCCAAGATTAAAAGTTCCTTGATTTTAATGCAAAATGTATTTAAAGTTTGCGAAATTGGATATTCTAGAGCTTGAATGTTCCCGAATTGGGGATTTTGTTCAAATTGGGTTTAATTGATGCAATTGGCTTGTTGAATTGATGTAATTGATCATTATATTGTGTATTCTAACAATTGATGATCAATTGGTCAAATTTTTCCTAAAAACTTAACAAGTGGTTTTAAATTTTTGAAGTTTTATTAGAAACTCTATACTCAAGCCAATTTTGTGAATTTAACTTATATTGAACTTAGTTTCATTGCATTAGAGCATGCATCATGACATATTTTTTCATGCATCATTTGTGTTTAGGATTCACATGCATTACATTGATTTTTGTATCCATCTTGCAGTTTTGCAGTCATATCTCTCATTGTTTTCACACATAGCATGCATACACTTTGCTAAATTGGGTTCTCAACTTGATTTAAAAATTGATTGATTAATTTTTGAGTTTTGTACATTCTAGTATATGTTATTTCTTATGTGTGAACTGTAGAAATTTTTTTTCTTAAAAGATATGATAGATAATCAATGTGCAAATATTTTCTCTACTCATGCAATTGTTTATGAGTCACATAGTGCCATGTTTGCATTTTATTGAAAGAGAGAATATTTTTTTCTTCATGTGTATCCTCAACTTAGTTTTTTTTTAAAAACTTGGTTTGTCTTTTTATTTATCCCCACCCTCCTTTATTTTTCCCCAAAACTGTTTTTCCCAAAACTTGTTTTGTTTTTCCTATTTTTATAGGGGGAGAAATTTTTTTTAACTTTTGTGGTTCTTAGGGGGAGTTGTTGCTCTTCTTAGGGGGAGTTGTCTCTATTTTCTCTTACTCTGTTGCGTATATTTTCTGTCTACCTTCTGATTAGGTAGTCTTTGTCAATACGTGACAAAAAGGGGGAGATATAGATGATCTGTTTGTTTTGTTTAGGGGGAGAATATAAAAACTTTTTGATGTATCTAACTTAGGGGGAGAGTTAGAATTTATTTTGATATATTTGTTTCTTGTTTCACTTTTTATTGATTTATATTTATGAGTCCTTCATTGGTATATGTCTTTATTTTATGTTATGTGAAATCAAGAATTTATTTTTGTTTACTTGTATTTTCCACACATGCGTTTATGCGTTTTGTTTAGTGTTTCAGGAAATATACAGGTTGATTCAATTGAGCTGCTGTCTACTCTTGCAACTGATAGATAACAGTTAGGTTGAATTGTATTTGGGCTATTTGTAACTTTGAGCATTTCATGTTTGTGATGTGTTTTGTCACGGATTGCCTAAGGGGGAGATTGTTAGGTTCTAAGAAATTAGGAACTAATGTATTTAGAACTCCAATTTGTATTTTGTTGGCAAACCATGATCAAAACATAGAGTCTAGGTTTAGGCTTACTCAAAGTATGTTTATTTGTAAAATTGGAATTGAGTGATTGCAGAATTTATTGGACTAAATCTGCCTAACTCGATCGATCGAAAATCAGGCTCGATCGATCGAAAGTCGTGCAGATTTATTTTTTTGCAGAGTTCAAATTCAGCCTAAACTCTACTTAAATGTCTTGGGGTTTAAGTAAAACACTCCTATATATAAGGAAAATCCTAAAACGTTTTTAAGTGATTTTTAGAGAGATTAGAGTGCCATCTTGTGCCTATTTTTGTAGATCTAGGGCTTTGTACCCAAAGCTCTCTAAGGTTGCTCTTTATGCTGTGTGTGTGAATCTCTTGTAAGATCTAGAGTTGTTTGCCTTCACATATACTTAGGGTTTCCAAGATTCAAGATTATGTCAAGAACTTGGTGATCATTCAGTTGCAGATTCAAGAACTTAAAGATATATAAGCAGGGGTGCTTGTACTTGATTGAAGAGTCCAAGAAAGAAAGAAGGAGTCCGTTGATTCGGAGCTTGCACGTGGTCGTGTCAGTAAGTTCTACTGGTAGGTAGCATTAGAAAGTCGAGCAGGGAGCTTGTAAGTCCTTTTGTATGAACTTCGATTCTTTCATAGTGGATTCAGGTATGCCTTGAGGATAGGTGGGTAAAATCCTCCCCAGGTTTTTACCGTGTGGTTTCCTGAGTGATCATATCTTGTGTTATTTATTATTCCGCTGTTTTATATTCTTGATATGATTGTATGTTTGTGATAACCTAGAATTGCATAAATTGACTAAGTTAATCACTTGGCTAATTAACTAGGTTAATTTGGTTGTTTTAAGGGGTCTAAAACCGTTCAGCGGTTAAAAAAAAACGCTGCTATAGCTCGCGTGTTTTGTAGTGACTTATTTTGAGAATTTAACTGTTGAAATTTTGTTAAGTAATATTTATTTTAGCATACAATTCAACGGTTAGATTCTCAAAATAAATAGTAATATTTATTTATTAAGTAAGGTTATAGTCTTAGGCTATTATCAATTTTGTAGTTAAATTTTGTCATTTTGAAAAATTTAACTGTCGAATTGCATTTTTTTTTTTTTTTTTGCTTTTAATATACATGTCAAATTTTTTGTTAATCGGATACAATTTACTATATGATCTATAAGCTTATATATAATGCATAATTTTAAACTATAAAAACTTGCAATTTACTATATTGATCTTTAATTATGTTAATCCTCACCTATTTAAGTAAAAGTGCATTGTGTTTGGAGTTTAATATGAATTAAGGTTTTAGTTTATAACCTTTTGAATCCTTAGAGGCTTAGATTTGAATTTATTAATTTTGAGATTGTAAAGTTTAACATGTTACATTTAAAAAAAAAAAATAGAGTTTAATTTGTTACTTTTAAAAAATAAAAAGTTCAAATTGTTATATTCCTAAATTATAGAGTTTAAAATATAATTCCTCCCCCGTTCCTCTGAAAGGCTACGACATCTGCATGTTGCTATAATTTGGTGTAGAATTAAAAGCCTGTATTTGGAATCAGAGTCAATTGTGGAATCGCCTACCAAAAAACAAAGATTTTGGTTCTTTTCACTGAGACATAGACCAAATCATATTAAGTATAAGTTTATTAGTGGAGTGATGCACTAATGTTACTAAGTCATAAACTATTTTATAACATTTTAACAAAATGTTGATATGACCATGGTTGGCCAACCTCTTATTAGTTTTCATTTAGCCCCACTATTAATATCGCTTTTTCATTTACCAATAATCTCTTACCACATTAGCAGTTTGTAAATTTTTATTTTATTTTTATTTTTTGTAAAATAGTTTGTATCTTTTGCATTATTAGATACATTAACATTTTGTAAAAATATTGTAAAATAGTTTGTGGTTGTAGCATTACTCCTTATTATAGTTTGATCGTTTTCCCAAAAGCAACATTACAAAGAAATTAAGTAGCACCAAATATCCAACAAATCAATGTGTTTCTATAAATCCATCCGGTCACAAGTCATATATATAGTCCACATTTTCTTTCTTATCTGGGTTCTGGGACTGTCAAAGATAATAGCAAGTTTCATGCCTCATAAAAGTTTTATTCGTATGTTTATATACTTACTCAATGAGTAATCAGTTGAGGCAAAAGGCATAGAGTGATGTTCCAGCAGTGTAAGATGGACTAAAGCTACCCAACCCTAAACTGTATCCATTGCCAACATAGACACATCCATCGCTCACTGACATGCCTCCGAACACAGTGGCACCAGTTTCATAAGACCATAAGATATCTCCAGTTTTAGCATTCAATGCATAAATGGGTCCTTTTTGGATTTGTGGATCCAGCAAAAAGCACATGATTAGCCACAGTAACAGGACTGGATGCGGTAGCGTTACTTGGATTGGCCGTGGACCATAGGATTTCACCACTATGAGCATTCATTGCCACCCATCCACTAGCGGTTGTGGTTGCCTGAGATGGTTTGAGAGTGAAGTTCTTGCCATCAGAGTTGATTATGTTGGTGTACACCCTTTTGTTGTCAGTGGCTGATCCCCAGCTACCTCCTCCATAAAGGCCACCAGGTCCAGCTTCCTGCAACAATCATAGTTAGAAACTGGATAAGGAAGATTGTATACTTCGTATCATTTAAAAATGGTGCCAGTGACATTTTATTTAACCTTTTTGGTTAAAAAGGCATTCTATAAGCTAGAGGTTCAACAGTTTAAGATTAGAGTTTTATTAGGGATGGTACAATTTTATTACTTAAGTTTTACAAATTATTGTTACCAACTAAAAAAATAATTCAGATTCCATCTATAATAATAATAATAATAATAATTCATATATTTATTTATATATTATGTTATTGAAATGATGCTAATCATATTTATTATTATATATATTGCCATTTTTTGTTGTAAATTTTATTGTAACTTTAACATTTTCTTTAAAATTAATGTCATCTAATGCTTTATAAAAAAAAAGAAAAAAATGACAGTCTATTGACCATGAGACGAGGGAATGTGAAAAAGAATGGAGATTGAGGTTAACTATGGGGTTTTTCTTCATCTTCTTTATAATAATAATAAAAGTTAAGCTTAGAAGCCATGTTTACGCCTACTGACTTCACCAAATTGCAGGATTTTTAGATTTTTAAAATAATATATATATATATATATATATATAGATTTGTTCTTTTCTTTTTCTCCTATAATTTCTAAGTTGATAAATTTTTTTTATTATAATCTAAATTCTTCATCTAATCCATTTAATCCTTATTTTTACATGTAGTGTATTATAAAGAAAGCAATTTTAACAAAACATGCAACTTACATTCAAAAATAAGTGTTTTAACAAAACATGCAACTTACATTCAACAAAAAGTAAAATTTTAAAAAGAGATTAAATTTAGTTGGTTTTCTTCTTTAAGAAGTAAATTTAGTTCGTTGGTGCCATACAACTACAACCTACAATTGTGTCTATCTAAATATTATCAACAAAGCCTAAAATAATCAGATAGAAAGGGGGGGAAAAAAATCCAAGCATAAAATATTAAAATGTGTAGTTGTGCACGTAGAAGTATAGCTAATCCCATGAATTTAAAAAAAAAAAAAAAAAAAAAAAAAAAACCCACTTTCATTGGGAGGATATACACATGGGGAGGAATTAATAATAAATTTGTTATCTACTTTTTTTCAAATACAAATTTTTTTAATTTTTTGGATAAATATCAAATTTTTGGATAACCAAAAAAAAAAGAAGAAGAAAAAAATGAAAAAGAAAAAGAAGAAGAAGCTAATAACGTTAACAACTTGATCTTTATTATATAATTTGGAAAAAAATTGTAATTAATGTTAACAACTTGATTTTATGATATTTGATTTTAAATAAATTCCTTCTCTTTTTTTTTTTTTTTTGTTGGATAAATATAGGAATGATTATGAATAATATTTTTATTATACCATGACTCTCATTTTAGATTTTCAAGTCACTATAAGTAATAAGGCCAGATTCATGATTTTTTTTTTTCATTAATATTTTGAACGTCCAAGTATCTATAATTTTTTTAGGGTTATTTGTTTTTCTCTCAAATTCAGTCCCTCTTCGCTTCAAAAAATAAATTCCCAATTTTTGTTTTTTGTTTTAATTTTTAATTCATGTTGTTTTTTACTATTTTTTTAGGGAGTTTCCTTGAGGTTTTGAAGCACTTGATCAAAATTTTTTCTCACAAAAAAATTTCTTGAAGTTTATATTTACACATTTTGTTTTGATAGAGTGAAATTCGGTGCCTCCTCTCTCATTTTCAAAGACAAAAATTCAATTCTTACGTAAATTTATCTACTTTTATTTTTTAATGTTTAGTAATTTGGGTTGTTCAAAATTCTTAACTATTACATTGAGGTTACCACTTAAATATGCTTTCAATTATTTTTTTTTAATTATTGAATTTAAGGTTTTTCATTTAAATATGCACTTGAGTTTTAATTATGCAAACTCCTTTTATATTTTTCAGGCATCTCCTTTTATATTAGTTACATAATTATCTACCATATTCCATTCAATTAATTTTGGACCTATATATGATTTTTTTTATTATAAAAACTTAATTTTACTCAATATGCATTCATTATGTAACTTAAAGTAAATGTTACTTTAGTTTTTAAAAAAATAGAGTAAAAGATTACTTTATTTTTATTATCTATTTAATTTTAATTAATTTAAAAATTATTATTTTTTATTTTTATTAATTTACACATGATTCTTGATTAACCTGTACATCACACGAGAATAATATTAGTATATATATAAAGTGGGTGAGGGTTTGAGAGTTTAGATATCAAGTAAACTTACTGTACTCCATATGAGGCTGCCATTGTTGCGGTGCAAAGCCCATGCAAAACCACTCTTTTGAACAGCAACGACAATATCTAGTTTGGTATTATTACTATTTATGCTAACCATCAATGGTGCCTCTCCAAAATCAGCATCTGGGTTTGGACCCGAAGGACAATTAGGAGTCGAAAGATTGTTACATGCCAAGAACCATACATCATAGCCTCCTAGTTGGTGATACCATTTTATCTTTCCAGAGTCTAGATCAAGAGCCAAAATTGAATCAAAATGGTTATCTGGCTCGATACATTGGTCTGGGTGAGTTTGTACAGTTTGATTATTCTCTTTCGCTTGACATTGGCTTACATTTGAAGGAACCGAGTATAGATTTCCAGTGGCAATGTAAACATGTTTCCTTGGAATATCAATGGAAGGGCTACTTCCCCAAATAGCAGCTGCAGCATATCCTCCAAGTTTGCCATAGTTATCGGGCAACATAAAGGTTTGCCACAAGATGGTGCCATAACGAACATCTAACTTGGAAAAGCTGCCACGGAAGGTGCAACATTGTTCAACACTGAGACCTTCTTCCAATGAAGATGTACCAACATAGAAACCCCTACAAAAATCAAGTCACATACATCAGGGTGAATTACGTATGAAGTATTGTCAATTTGTAATAAAGTTCATCATAATTATATTTAAACAGAACTTCAAGCATTAAGGTGACAATATCCCAGGTTGTTCCTATTATAGTGAAGTAGTGAAGGTAGCATGTGTTTTTTTTTTTCATCTAAGGGGGAATGGGAACAAAATTCTCCTTGGAATAATGTAAACCTATTGGAATATTTTTGCAAAATTAAAATGAAGTACATCTATAACGGGGTTTAATTAAGTCTTTAGGCGCGAATTTTATACACATATATACTTAAATTAAATTAGAGTAAATTTTTTATCATGTAAAAAAAAGGAGTCTCTAAATAAAACATATATATATATATATATATATTTGAGAAACAAAAAACAAAAAACAAAAAAAAAAAAAACAAAAAAAACAAAAAAAACATATACGTTTCGTTAATGGTTCAGTTCAACCCCCTATTTATAATCATTTAGGATGATGTCGTTGACGAATAAATACTTTAAAAAAAAAAGAATGTCGTGTGACTATTTTAACACCTATGCCTAATAATAAATTAATAATATATATAAACAGTATTTCATTCCAATTAAGTTACGGTTATTTGATCCTCAAAAAAGTTACGGTTATTTTGTTTTAACTTTTTTAATTTACAATTTCACGTTTAATAGATTTATGATTTGATTTGAATTGTTTTTTAAAAATATAATGTTTAATTTAAAACTTCAAAACATGTTGGAACAATTTATAAAATTTGACATAAGTGATAGACATAAATAACCTTTGGTTTACTTTACATTATCCTTAATTTTGTAACTCCTCCATGTTACCATCTTGAATTTTTATTTATAGATATGATAGGGAATTAAACATATAAAAAAAATGCTATGTTTACAATATTTTTATAACTTTCACAATAAATTTTAAATGATAGGTTGTTATTAAGAGTGGACAAAAAGATGATTTAAGTTATGGATTCAAAAACACTTCTCAAACATATAACATCTACTTTTCTAATTTATAATAATGAATTTGAATTAAACATATAACAGCTTGAATTTGAATATAGATGTTTTATCCAACTGTAAGATACTTATCAGTTATTACATATTAATTACCATACCGAATTCTCTCTCAAAAAAAAAAAAAATATTATTATACCGACTTTATTTATCTTCTATTGACTAAAATAAAATATCTACTTTTTTTTTTTTTTTTAAATATAAAGATGAGAAGAAAGAAGTAAAAGTGTACTCAAATTCTACCCTAAAACACACTATCTCCCGGGTCCCTCGGGGCCATCTTCTTGTTTGGAAATGGAAATAACTTGCACGTTGAGTATACGTATAAAATATTTAAGAGCATGCTGTGTGATTGGTACTTTGATAAATCTGCTTTCAAGTTGACTTTCTGTAAAACTACTACGTACAGACCAAATCAATCGAATCCTTTGGTCCACACCCAATTTTTCTAATTGTTTCAGACTCTTTACTATTATTATTATTATTATTCTTTTGCTATCTTATCCTTGCTCAAAAATTCAGCCTGCCTTTGAGTTTTCATGGGGAATGAATAACGAAATTTTAGCAAGGAGAGCTTAATGCGGTAATGCCAACTCAACCACGCAAATACATTAATTGATGTTCAATATTTTCAGATTAGACTTAAGAGAATGAGTGGCAAATCAAGCAAGGTATGTATTTTACATGATTGTATGATTTTTTTTTGTTGTTGCTAAGTTGCAAACTACACCCTAACTAATTTGGAGTATTTGGATTTTACATTCTGAAATTTTAGAATTTAAATTTTATCTCCTAAAATTTGGAAATGTTTGAATTTTACACCATAAATTTTGAAACTTTATGGTATATAAAATTCAAATACTTCCAAACTTAAGGGTGTAAAATTCAAACATCTCTAAAATTTAGGGGGTAAAATCTAAATTCTAAAACGCCAGGATGTAAAATCCAAACACCCCCAAACTTCAGGGGGTAAAATTCAAATTCTGAAATGTTAGGGTAGAAAATCCAAATACTCCAAAATTTAGGGGTGTAATTTACAATTTACCATTTTTTATGCAAGATAGAAATTCTAATTTAGCATAATCTAAGTGTATATAAGTGTGAAGTTCCAACATGAAGACTTAAACCCTAACCCTAACTCCCAATACCACACAAACACTTATATTTGTGAATGATTAAAATGCTAGTGAGCAGCCTTAGACACGTAATTGAAATAACTTATTTTGAAACTTAATAGTCATAACTTATTCCTTTCATTTCAAAACACACACACACACACACACACACACACATATATATGTGTGTGTGTGTGAATAACTCACCACATTAATATGTACTAGCCTCATCACATGCGAAGCACGTGCGATGTGGCTTTTTTTTTTTTTTTTTTTAAAGGTTTAGTGTTATAATTTTTCATTCATAACCAAACTTTCTATAATACATTTCATATAGTTAATGCATCACAGAAGGTTATAGAGTTAGAAATTCACAGTATATATAGTTAATAAAGTACAATACATAATGTAATTCAATTGAGAAAGTAGTATATAAATATTTTACAAAAACTTACCTATTTTGATAAGAAAATGCCTTACTATTGAGAAGAATTTGGTATATAAAACAGTGACTGTAGAAGAAGATAGTATCATTTGGAAATAGGATAAAAGAATGAAGAATAAATTGAAGGAATAATATTGTGGGTTTGTGTGGATTCCACAAAGTTAGAAGGGGAAGAGAGAAATAAATGAAAGAAGAAGGATTTTTTTTTTTTTTTTACAGGAAGTTGTAATTGGCTTTTGTGTGGATTTGCTTTTTATTTTTTATTATTTATTTAAATGTGACGTGGGTAGTTTCATTTTTTTTTTTTTGGTTAGGATTTTTTTTTTGGCATGTGTTTTTGATGTGACGTGGGAATGGGTAGTTTTTTTGTTTTTGATAGCAACAGTGGGTGGTTTTTGTTTTGTTTTGTTTTTGTTTTCGGTTTTTTTTTTTTTTTAAATTTATAAGGACTTGGGGTGGTGGGAAGTGTGGGAAGGAATAAGTAACCCTTTTAATTAAAAGGAATTTTATTATTATTATTATTATTATTATTATTATTATAATATAGGAGTAAGGGACGTGGGGTAATTTTTTTTTATAGGGATATTTTTATTTTTTTGTTGATTTACAATTTTAACCTCATTTCTTAATATTTTAGGAATAATGATAAGTTAATTAAATTATGAGCATTTTTGGAAGTAAAAAAAGGCAATAACTAACTTTCTGAATCCTCTTAATATATAAAGATGATGTATGATGTGGGTTCTTAACATGAACAATTAGTAAAATAATATTAAGTCAATTACAGAAAAATACAAAATTTTATTACCTAAATTATACAAACAAATATGTCATATCAATAATACAAAAGGATAGTTCAAGTATTTATTTATTATGTGATTGAAATGAAACTATGTTCTTTAATTTCTACTTGAGTTTATAGGCATGTTGGAATAAAATCTATAGTAATTTTAGAATTTAATTTCTAGTAACATATATGCTTTATAAATGATTTACTAACCCTTTGTAATAAGTTCCTGACATGGTGATAAGTCCAGTGGCATGGCTGTCAAGCTGGGTTGACCAAACAAGCTTCCCAGTTGATCTTTCAACAGCAATAACCACAGCTGGTCCATAAATTCCAATGATCAGGAGGTCATCAGCTATTGTTGGTGTTGATCTTGATATTGTCCAATTGACCTTAGGTACAAACCCAGTTGCATTAAGGCCAGTTAACTCTTGCAAGTTCTTCTCCCAAACAAGAGATCCATCAGACTCTTTGATTGCATAGATATAGCCATTCCAGCTTGGAAAATAAAGGGTACCACTGAAAATTGCTGGTGTTGCTGTTATATCTTTGCCTGCATAGAATTTCCACTTTAGACTTAGTTTGGAAACAGTTGTGGGGCTGATTTTGGTCTCCTTGTTTGCATATCTTCTATTGCGCAAATCTCCACCATGATTCAACCAATTTTGTATTCCCTTTGGTCTCTTCCCATGCCACTAAAACCAACCAAAATTGAAACTTGGGGTTAATTATTTTGACATCAAAACTAGCGATAGTTTTATATGGATGCAAGCATTGCCAAAAAGAAAAATTCTATCCATTGATGCATGTGTGCGTGTGTTTGTACATGTGATGGAGACAGATGTATATTACATTGGAACCTGCAAAAGCTGTGAAGGTTAGGAGACAAAAGACACAGAGGAGAAAGAGAATGCCATTGAATCTATGAGTTGCCATATTTAAGTGAGCCTAATTTGTTATCGGTGTATGGATTCGGGGATTCCATATTTATAATGGGCAATTTTAAGTTATTTCAACTTTGACTATGAGTGAAGCGTACGTATCTGTTCAGTGTTCTCATTCCCTAGCTTTTTTTTTTTTTTTTTTTTTTTTTTGAGAAATCAATTATTGGTGAAGATGTTGTCAAATAAAGCAATATATTAAAATTATTCTAATATCTTTACTCTTCCAACTAATAATATCTCTAGAGAATATACCATTTGAACAATAGGCATTAGTTTAAAAAAAAAAAAAACCATTTATTTATTTATTGTTCAATATAGTGTATGACAATTAAACAGCTAGCTATAAGTCTATAACTAGATAGCCATTTGAGGATTTTGTCTTATACATGTGACACAATTTTATTCTCAAAATATGTACAGTGCGTCCCATACTTTGACATACATGACATAGAGGGTAACCAAGCACCGAGCTGTAACTAGTCTCAAGATCATACATTCTTTTGTAGAAATCTTTCAAAACAATGTACACTTGGACCAGGGGTGGAGCTAGGGGGGGTCGAGCAGGGGCAATTGCCCCCCCTGACCCAACCCCAAGCCCCACATCAAACTTAGTTATGCATTTGTTGCCACACATTAGTTATTATCTCTACTTTTCTTTGTATTGTACACCTAGATGTATTCTTTTATTTTTTAATAATATTTCTAACATTATTAAGTCAAAATTGCTTCTTTCCTTTATGATATACCAATCATAAGCAGGCTGTAAGTAAAGGTAGCAAAATAAATAAGAGATTTTAAAAAGTTGGATCACCATTTTTTGTTCTCTAATACAGATTTAGCATGAAAACTTCTCTATTAATTTTCCTTTTTTCATTCATGTTTATGTGTTTTACTTGTTTAAAATATTTACTTAAACTTATAATCACCTTAGAATTTAGAATACCTTAAGGATAACAGTGACTATTAAATTTCAACTCTCACATTAGGCACAGAAAAAAATTGAAAAAAGACGAGAACAAAATATAATTTACATGTACCTTTATATTTAATCCTGCCCTCCCTTAAATTAAAATTCTGGTTTTGCCACTGCTTGAGACATAGATGTTTAAATTCGTTTTAAATATTAGAAACATTTTCTTTATTTTCTAGTATCAAATTTCAAACTTAAAGTGGCAAAGGAGGGTGCAAAAGTGACAGATCACTATCATCCTTTAAAGATGGTGAGGGTAAGAACCTTGAACAGATATGCAGTGTTTTTGTACTTTTGTTATTAGCTGGTTGTAATGCACTTGGTTTTTTTAAATACATTTTTGTTCTACACCTGTTGTATCCATCTGATATTAAGCATGTTGCTTTTATCTCATCATCTTGTTTCTAAGATTGTTTCAAGGGCTGCGAGAAATTGTGTTATCTTTTCTCTTGAACTTCCAAATGTTTCTTAAGTTGGTCATAGAAGTTGGCCAACACAATAGCTTTCTATCAAATGCATAAAAAATGATTTCCATTCTTATGTGTACTTTCTTATTCTTGCATGCTGGCATAAAAGTCAGACCATTCTTTCTATTTCTGGGTCACTCAATTCGTAGTTTATATATATTAGTTTCCAAAAGATATTCAGATGTGTACTGTTGATGCTGTTTCTGGAATTTTGTTCCGAATGATTTTAACCATTTGGGGGATTTAAATTTCAGATAAGGTGGCCCGGCCAGGGTGGAGAAGGTGAGTTTGGTGCTATCTGCTTTGAGAATTCAGATATTGGAAAGGTATGTGGAAAAACAGGGGCGTAGTCTTAAACCTTAGTTCTTTGTGTTTTGTGTGTTTAATTCAATGTATAGTCATGGACTTGCACTTCAGCAGAATTGTCGGTTGAAATTAGCATCAATGTATGCTTTATACTTTATTTCTCTGCTCCACCATTGAATTCTCAGATGTAAGAAATCTTAACTATGCTTAACCCAGAATCTATGAAATTTAATATTTAGCTTGGTTACTTTATTGATTTATCTTTTGTTGGTTATTTGATTGACAAAGCGTGGTATCTCTTGATATATTGCATTGGATATCAAGGAATGGATGCCCTGAAATATCCTAGTCTGAATGTTTTACCCCCAACTCCATTTTTACTGCATGCCTTGTAAAATTCTCTCTTTTTACTTGACTGCAGAATTTATTTTCCAAAAAATTCGTCTTTACATATTTTAAAGGCCAAAAAGCAAAAACACCCCTTCGAGTTTGGGTCAATTGCAAAAACAACTCTTGAAGTTTCAATTATTACGTATAACTCTTGGAGGTTTCCATATCCCCCAAATTGACTTTGGACTGACTCCTGTTAGCTCTTATGGTTGGAAAAATACCGTGACAATTGCTTGTCCACATTAAGAATACTTACCAATTGATTCACGTTACTAGTCACATGTTGGTCATATGATTTTTCTGTCCATAAGGTATAATGAAAATTAATTATAGAGGTCAATTTGATGGATATGGAAACCCCGGATTGTTTTTGCAACTAATCCAAATCCATGGGGTGTTTTTGCATTTAGGCCTATTTAAAACCACAAAGTTTCTCAATATAGTAAATTTGTTACCATGAAGCTTGACAAACAAAATGGGCTCAAATTAAAATCTATAAAAATATGAGCTTGGTGCTGAGCCAATCTGATGCATAAAGTCAAGGTCCTTTTTCTGACCTAGCCTGATTTCACCCTTGTCTGAGTATTTCATAATTGATCTAGGACAGACTAGGAAAGGGCAGGACTATAAGAAAGTTAATGGAGAAAGCTGATAATAGGAACTGGGAGTCTGGGAGGTTCAGGCCACTGTCCATCATAAGTCTAAGAAAACATTAAGAAATTCATATTTTTTTGAACTTTGTTATTGTCCATAAACATCAATGGTGCAACAGATATTAATTCATAAATGCAACTTCTCCCCATGGCTGTGGGGAAGAAAGCAGCATTTGTTACAAACTTACAATAGAGTGAGGTTCTCGAGTATGGCTTTGATTCATATATCAAAAAGTTACCTTGTAACCATTTACAAGATAAATGCATCCATTGCTTACAAGTACCCCACAATAAATGGTGGCACCCATGTCATTTGACCACTTAATTTTCCCCATCTGGGTATAATGTAGGACAGAACGTGGGGATTTTATGTTTCACTATCTCAAGGATGCAGTACAAATTTCAAAACCCTATCAAGTTTTTTAAGTATTTGAAATGTCTTTATATTTGGAGCAGAAGATTTCAATTTTCAGACGAAAATTCAAGATTGAGTTTCATTCATTTGATGGGGTTTGATGTGGAACATAACGTAGGCATCAATTTTTATCACTTATTAATTTTTGATATTTTATGTAATTTTAGGATTTAAGTGATTTATGATTTTATTTCCTCGATTTTAGGTGTTTTTAAGGGGGTTTTTAGTCAAAGTAGTCTTATTATGATAATGTATTCATTAGAATTTGTTTATGAGTTTTTTTAAAATTAGAAAATAAGTTTTCTTGGAGTTGTTAAATAGGTTGATAATCTTTATAAATGAAAATGGATAGTCTGCTTTCAATAAAATTAACTTTTCTTTAGGATGCCATATTAGTGAAAAACAATCCTCTTCTTTAGGAGATTGTACTTTTCTATAAAGGGAATCTGAAGTTTGAACTATGCAATCTCATTTTTTGGAATAGATTGATTTTAAATTTGGATTGTGTTAACAGACACCGTTTTATAGTTTTTTGTCTTCTTTTGTAACTTTTTGCAGCTTTATAATATTTTTTTACAAAACTTTACAACTTTTTGTAGTTTTTTGAATGAAAAGTACATTCTTAACTAGCACCACACTGGTGCTGGTTAACATTTGCCTTTAAATTTTTACTTGGGACTCCGAGTGTCAGCAATTCTTTATTGTTTAGGCCTTGAGGGCGACATCTTTGATGGCTTGATACTTTTGTAGTAGTCTCAATGTATGACAAGCATTTCATTTAAGAATATACAACTTTTCTAGTAGTCTTTGTTTGTGATTTGCTTATTTTGCTGAAAATGAAAATTTTTTACTGAAAATACTGTAAATAAAGGTAAAAGTTAGATGAAATAGTACAGTGAGACTTATGAATAGTACCACAAAGTGCAGTGGAGCCTATGAATAGTAACAAAAATAAGCTGAATAGTAAAATAAGTTGGTTTTTTAAGCTAAGCCAAACACACACTACACCTACCATATGATTATTGATGTAAAATATTTTTGTCCAGTTGTGTTCTAGAGGTCAGACCAGGCTTTGTGTCTTGAGAGGATATAATTAATTTTTATTTAATGTTTTTCTTTGGCAATGAAACAAGATTAACAACTTGCTTTATTTACTTATTATAAAAACATAACACGACCCCACTTGGATTTACTAGCATAAACTAATACGTTAATGTAGTGTGTCATGCGCTGCTTATTAAGTTATCAAGCTAGTTTTAGATCAGCTTGAGCATCTTGGGCTTACCTAAAAATATGTTTTCTTCCTCGCATCAAATAAGGACTTTAAAGTTTAAACATCTTTTAAATTAACATCTACAAACTTGGGAACCACATATAGACCTGTCGCCTCTTTGGTTAACTGTGGCCATGACCCTAACTCTTGAGCGGCTGATAAGAAGTAGTATTAACCACTTGCGACAACAAGACACCATTGGTTAATTGATGCAAAATGGCAATGAATTCAGTATTATAAATTCATGATGGCTCAAACTATATGAGACCAGTACTTTTTTTTGATAATTTGATAGTTGGAGTAGATGATATTTGAATCTTGAATGCCTTTGTCAGATACATTCGGAGATACAAATTGAATTACAAAGTTCTTAGCATATGAAACAAGTTCTTTTAATATAATGTCAAGTTGTCAACTTCTATACATCATTCTCTAGAAGAAAAGGGAAAAAAAAAAAAAAATTTCACAGGCAGGTTGCCTTGTGTTAAATAGATTAAGGAATTAGGAATCCGATCCATATCCTACTAATAGCTTTGAAAAAAAAAGTAAAATTCCAAGAGTAGCCAGCTAGTTTGTAATCTATTCCAGGAGAGAGAATTCAGTAAAGATCAGAATTGTAAATCTGCAATCCTTGGCATATTCTCAATCAAAAGTCAAGATTGCATTCAATACCATGACTAAACTTTAATATCCTGGCAATAATTTACATGTAGATTCACATTATTGGATCAAATTTTAAGGATTTTAAAATGTTAATGATTTAAGCTTTCAAGTTGACTTTCTCTTGAAAACAGCTACTACCTCATGCACCACGAGTTATCTTTTATTATCTATTGCTACAAATCCTCATTAGGATTGCGTATTTAGCTAAGCAATCTGATCTATGCTTTTAAAAATTCAGATTTGTCAGAGTACTTAATTAGCTAATAAATCATGTCATGACTAGACTCCTAGACTTATCTACAACGCTGAATTGTGGGGAAAAAAAAAATTAATGTTTACATTATTAATGTCAATCAGTCTTCAAAAGATTGTTCTGTTTACAAATATTTTTATACCATGGGCTGTTTTAATATTCTCTTTCAAAAATCAGATCCTTTACAAGTATAAATCATGCAAGGATGAAGTTGGGTCACTAATGCTTCAGAGTTCAGAAGGCTTAAGATTGAAAGTTTTCTATGAAATTTTAAAGAGGTTATGGGTTTTGCATCCGTAATTCATTAAATAGCCTATTGAATGATGAATTCTAAGATTTTTTTTTCTTCTTCCTCCAAACCTATTCTAAAAATTGATTCCATGCATACTAATAAGTTAATCAATTTTCCTTCATCATTAATCAATAAAAGAATCTAGAAACTGCCTTGAGAGAAAAAGAACTGAATCCCTTTGATTAATTGGGAAAAATGAAATTGAATTAAAATTATAGTGAGGCTCTGTTTATATACACGCACCAACAGAGCAAGAGAGGGAAAAATCAAAATAACTAACTTCTAACTAACTTTTAACAAACTATCCAATACTGACTTTACAGCTGTACAACACTATTCACTCTCACGTGTCTACTTCCTCACGTGCCAATTACTTATGTGGAACGCAGTCGTTTGTCTTCAATTTCCCTTTCTTCTTTTGCTTATACGTTCTGTCGTTTTGATCACTATTACACCTGAGTTGTTCTTCTTTCTTTGCTTCTGTGTTTCTTCGCTTCATTCCTTCTTTCTCAGTCACACTTTCAACACTCCCCCTCAAGTCATGATTCACAAAATCATCGACTTGATTTGAAGTCTTCAAATTTGGGGAGAAAATATCAATCAAACCCAAACAATTTACCAATTTGCTAAAAGTTGGAAGTCCTAAAGCTTTGGTAAAAATGTCTGCCGTTTGAAACTGACTTGAAACATGAAAAGTTTTAATTACACCTTCTTTTATCTTGTCCCTGACCAGATGGCAATCAACCTCTATGTGTTTTGTTCGCTCGTGGAAGACAGGATTGGCTGCTATGTGCAATGCAGCTTGATTGTCACAAAAGAGCTGAGCACTACATGGATGATCAACCCTTAAATCCCTTAGTATTTGAAGAACCCACACAATTTCACAGGTTGTTGTAGCCATTGATCTATACTCTGCCTCTGCTGATGATCTAGACACTGTACTTTGCTTTTTGGACCTCCATGAGATTAATGAATCTCCTAAGAACACACTGTAACCTGTGATTGATCTTCTGGTATCAGGGCAACCTGCCCAATCAGCATCACAGAAAGCTTTCACTTGCATTGTGGAGTTGCTGGAAAAAAATAGTCCCCTGCCTGGAGTTCCCTTCAGATATTGTAGCACTCTATTCACTGCCAGCATGTGAGGTTCTCTTGGTTTAGCTAGAAACTGACTCAACCTATGAACTGCATAAGTGATGTCAGGTCTAGTTAGAGTGAGATAAAGTAATCTTCCTATTAACTTTCTGTACTGACTTGCATCCGGTAGTAGCTTTCCCACATCCTTTGAAAGGTGCAAATTTTGTTCCATTGGAGTTCTAAGTGGTTTAGACCCCAAGAAGCCTGTATCTTGCAAAATCTCCAAGCAATACTTCCTTTGATTCAAACTTATTCCTCTGTCACTTCTAGCAACTTCCAATCCCAGAAAATACTTCAATAAACCTAAGTCTTTTAGGCCAAATTTAGTGTCAAGCAATTGCTTTAAGTCAGCAATGCAGCTAGGATCATTGCCAGTGAGCAGAATATCATCTACATACACTAGCAAGGCAGTGAAAGATGTACCTTTAGTGTATGTAAAGAGAGAGTAATCTACCTTGGATTGGACAAAACCAAAGTTCAACAAGGTGGAAGAGAATTTTGCAAACCATTGCCTTGAGGCTTGTTTCAAGCCATAGAGGCTCTTGTTGAGTTTGCAAACCAAAGGACCACAGTGTGAAGAATTTGAAGTAGGAATACACTCCCCCTTGCTGTGAAAACCAGGTGGAAGGCTCATATAGACTTCTTCATCCAAATCACCATGGAGGAAGGCATTGTTCACATCCATTTGGTGAAGAGCCCAACCTTTCACAGCAGCTAAAGACATAACCATTCGGACAGAAACAGGTTTAGCCACAGGAGAGAAGGTATCAGTGTAATCAAGCCCTTCCCTCTGGGTATACCCCTTTGCAACCAAGCGAGCCTTATGCCTTTCAATGGAGCCATCAGACTTATACTTTGTTCTAAAAACCCATTTGCAACCAATGGGAATCTTACCAGGAGGAAGAAGGGTTAAAGACCAGGTGTTAGTAAGTTCAAAGGCTGCAATTTCTTTATCCATAGCAGCTCTCCAATCAGGGGATTGAACAGCCTCATGGAAAGAAGTAGGGTCAGGACAGGTGGAATCAACAGCATTGACAAACTGTTTGTAGTGTTTAGTAAGGTTGGAATAAGTGAGACAAGCAAAAATGTCATAAGGGAGGCCAGTGGAAGGTTTGGAAGGGTTGGAAGTGACAGATTTGCATGAGTAGTCTTGTAGGTATGTTGGAGGGTTGTGTGGTCTGGTAGATTTACGAAGGGGAAAGGGAGAATGAGGTCTAGTAACAGACATAGGTACAGGAGCATTCTCAGAATCAACAATATTAGGAGTAGCATTTGGAAAAGATGAAGGTGATTGAGGAACAGGAAGAAGGCTAGGAGCCTGATCTGCAGAAATGATGTCTGTAGAATCAGGGAGTAAAAGTCCATCCTCAGGAGAAAAATCAGAATCTGAAATGGGAGAATCAGGAACAGAAAGAGGCAAAACAAAAGAATTGGAATCAAAATTGGAAGGATCAGTGTGGTGGTCAGAAGAAGAAGAAAAACCTGAAGCAAAAGGGAACAGATTTTCATAGAAAACCACATCTCTAGAGATAAAAATGGAATTTGTTGCCAAATCCATGACTTTGTACCCTTTAACACCATTGGGATATCCTAAAAAAACACATTTTTTAGCTCTTGGTGCAAATTTGTGCCTGTTTTGACAGATAGTAGAAGTGAAACATAGGCAGCCAAAAATTCTGATGTGATCATATGAAGGAGATGTTTGAAAAAGCATTTCAAAAGGGGTTTTGTTTTGTAAATGTTTGGAAGGTAACCTATTTATGAGATATACAGCAATAAGAATACAATCCCCCCACATTTTCAAAGGCAAGGAAGAATGAAATCTCAAAGCTCTTGCAACATTCAAAATGTGTTGATGTTTTCTCTCAACAATTGCATTTTGTTGAGAGGTTTCAACACAAGTTAATTGATGTAAAATGCCTTTTGATCTAAAAAAATCCTTCATAAAAAACTCTGTGCCATTATCACTTCTAAGGCACTTAATCTTTGTATCAAATTGAGTTTCAACCATGTTAGAAAATTGTTCAATAAGAGCAAGTGTTTCTGACTTAGATTTAAGTAAATAAACCCAAGTGCATCTAGAATAATCATCCACAATGGTGAGAAAGAACTTGTAACCTTCAATAGTTGGAACAGAAAAGGGCCCCCAAAGATCACAATGTATAAGATCAAAAAGACAATGGGAGACATGAGTGCTATTAGGAAAAGGTAACCTCTTTTGTTTAGCAAGATGACAAATGTCACAACAAGCTATTTTATTTGAGTTCAAACCAGATACAGATTTATTGAGTAAAGACAACTTAGCATATGAAGGATGCCCTAAACGAAAATGCCACAAATCAGCATTATTGACAGAATTGATAACAAAAGGAATTGAAACAGATTTCTGTGAAGAGGCAGCAAGACTAGATGATGAAGGAATTGAAACAGGTTTCTGAGGACTTTCCTGCAGAAGATAAAGGCCTCTTGATGCTTTACCCAGTCCAATCATGTTCCAATTGGCCAGGTCCTGGATAAAGCACAAAGAACCAAAGAATATAAGGCAGCAGAAACAAGTTTTAGTGAGTTGAGTGACAGATATGAGATTAAAAGTAAAAGAGGGAACACAAAGAACTCCATAGAGAGTGAGTTGATCTGAGATATGGACTGTCCCTATGTGAGTAACTAAAGCCTTTTCTCCATTTGGTAAGTAAACAAAAGTGTTAATGGTGGAAGTTATAGATGACAAGCATGACACTGAATGGACCATGTGATCTGAAGCACCAGTGTCAATGATCCATTCATTTGCTTTATGAGCATGCCTATCAACTATATGGGCAGAAAAAATTGAATGAGCAAAATTTGGAGGCAACCAGAAGGGATTACCTGAAAAATTTGCAAGGTAAGGTGTGGAAGAACTAGCCCCTGCAGTAGCATTGGCACCATTTAAGGGAGACAGAACTAAGGCAGCTTGGTGAGGAGGTTGAGAGTAGACATTTGACTTGGAGGCAAGGAAGGAAAGCAGCTGCTCACACTGACTCTGAGTGATGGGACACTGAGGGGCATTGAATTGAGGCTGTGACATGGTAGGCTGTGACATGGTCAATGGAGGAGCATAATGCATCTGATCAGGTTGGTTAGCAAAGCTTTGCATAGGTTGAGAACTAACATTCCCAAAGCCATTATTGTTGCAAAAAAAACTTCCATACGAGCCATTTGCATTGCTAGAAACTTGATTAGCAGATGCCTTTCCTTTGTGTTTATATCCTGGGGGGTACCCATGCAATTTGTAACACTTGTCTGCTATATGACCAACAATTCCACAGTAAGTGCATACAGGCCTCTCCTTCCTTGAATTGCCATTCTTTCCACCTTGATTGCCATGAGTTACACCCTGGTTCCAGCTTTGATGAACTTGATTCCATCCTTGATGACCTTGAAATCCCTTTGAATTGGAATTATTAACATATAAGGCTGTTGGTTCGATGACCAAATCAGCTTGACCAACTTGCCTGCGCTTTTCTTCTTGCAAGATTAAAGAATATGCCTTGTTCAAAGCAGGTAATGGCTCAGTGATCAAAATCTGGCTAGTAACAGTGGAATAACTATCATTGAGTCCCATAAGAAAACGAAAAACTTGATCCTTTTGCTGAGCACATAGTTGATTTCTTTGGGAACCACAATTGCACACACAAGTACAAGTAGAAAAAGATTGATAATGCACAAGTTCATCCCATAAAATCTTAAATTTTGTGAAATAGGAACTCACCGACAAAGATCCTTGTGAAAGCTTCGAAATTTCTTTCTGAATTTCAAAGAATCTAGGAATGTTTGGTTGAGAAAACCTATCACGCATGTCGATCCACAATTCCCTTGCAGTATGAATGTACATAACACTTGTAGCTAAATCCTTGCTCAAGGAATTCACCTCCATGAGAGAATGGTGGTGTTTGCCCTGTGCCATGCATTATACAGAGGATGAGAAAGATCAGGTGTGGAGATTGAACCATCAAGAAAGCCAAATTTATTTCTACCACTGAGAGATAGAAACACAGCCCTTGACCAACTGAGATAATTTTCTGGACCAATCAACGGTTGGGAGACCAGAACAACATCAGATGGTGGAATATAAAAAGGGCTTGAAGGATTGGTATTGGCATCCTCCATTGAAGGAGCTTGATTAGATGATCTGCAATTCACATTATCAGAAGTGTTTGGAAGATTTTCAGAGTCTGAAGCATTGTTAGAGACGGAAGCCATTGATGAGCTATTGAAGCTCTGATACCATATAAAAGAATCTAGAAACTGCCTTGAGAGAAAAAGAACTGAATCCCTTTGATTAATTGGGAAAAATGAAATTGAATTAAAATTATAGTGAGGCTCTGTTTATATACACGCACCAACAGAGCAAGAGAGGGAAAAATCAAAATAACTAACTTCTAACTAACTTTTAACAAACTATCCAATACTGACTTTACAGCTGTACAGCACTATTCACTCTCACGTGTCTACTTCCTCACGTGCCAATTACTTATGTGGAACGCAGTCGTTTGTCTTCAATTTCCCTTTCTTCTTTTGCTTATACGTTCTGTCGTTTTGATCACTATTACACCTGAGTTGTTCTTCTTTCTTTGCTTCTGTGTTTCTTTGCTTCATTCCTTCTTTCTCAGTCACACTTTCAACACAACCATATATAACCCGTCATATAAAAAAAAAACATATATGAACTGCACGTTGATATAAATTTCAATGTGCCAACACCCAAAAGTTTTCACTACTATAGAGGTATCTTTTTTTTTTTTTTTTTTTAAGAACAAAAACTTAGGTAAATATCTTCGGTACTCTTTATTATAGAACTCATCAATGTTTTCGTAGTTGTTTAAATGTTTGAAAATGTTAAATGTAAACATGTGAATGTTTAAACACAAAATAAATGATTCTCAAAAAAAAAAAAAAAACAAAAAAAAAACACAAAAAAATTATTTATAAATTATTGACATGGTACCAATTACATTTAGTATATATCATGTCAATCTATAATTTATTTTTGTTTGTAAGAAAATAATTGATAGCAATTTTAATGATTTTACTAGAGAATGTTTATAAATTGACATGATAATTAATATGACTGATGCCATAGTAAACAAACTTAATAGTCTTAGAGTATAATACTTATGTACTAAAATTTGCAATATCTCCAACATTATTTTTAAATATTTTTTGAATTAATTTAAATTTACTAACTTATTTAACTTAAAAAAAAAAAAAAAGAATGATAGAATTAAAATTGTACTTAAAAAGAATAAAAACTTAAAAAATTTACATACAAAGACTAACACTTCATTCATGGATTTCCAAAATAAAAATGTAAAATACAATTTACTTATAAATGACCGGTACCCATTATAATAAGACTTTAATTTGAAGAGTTGAAAAAAGGTAGCTCAAAAATGGGGAAAAAAAGAAGGAAAAAAAGAGTTTAAGAAATTATTATTGTTTTATTTGACAATAAATTCACCAGTTAATTTTGACTCTGTCATTTCGCATTCTTATGATATGTGAGTGAAACATAGAATTATGAAATGAGAATAATTTGATTGTAAGACTTCAGAATTAAGATATCTCTTTTATTTTTTATTGCTTAAAGTAAGTTAGGAGTAAGATTGCTTCCTAAACACCTCCCTCAAGTCTTATAAAAAATGGTAGTTTTATGCACCTAATATTTTTTGTTTTTAGTGCTTACAACAAGTTGGAGGAGGGGGGAAGGGTTCAAACCTAAATTCTTCACATGAAAATTAATCTGGTAATGTTAGTGAGGTATAAGATTCCCGATAAAATTAATCTATTTCTAATGCAGGGAAATGTAAATGGTATAAAAAATTTGACATAACTTTTGAGTGAAAATGTCCCTCATAGTCCCCTTAAACCTTATAAATAAGGACTTTGCAAATCCCTGCACCAAGAACAAGTTAAGCTCCACTAGAATGGGGACTCATAAATTCTACACTCCTTTTGTCTTTCTAGTACTCTACATGTTTTGTCTATTGATCATCACAGCTACTGCAAGTTCCCATGTAATTAACTCTCTCTCTCTCTCTCTCATAATTGCACACATGCACACATATAAATTCGTCCATGCATAATGGATAGTACAAGTTTTGACGTTAAAGTTACTAACCAAATTTTATTGTTTTTGGTTGGTTCTATAGTGGCATTGCAAGAGACCAAAGGCTACACAAAACTGGTTGAATCATGGTGGAGATTTGTGATGGGAATGACGAATCCAGTGACATCATGACGAGGAAGTCTATCATTGACGAGGTTAGACGATACAGACGAGGGCAAGCACAGACGAGCCTGTCATATATTCACGTCACTGACGAGGAAAACACTGCATTCATTACAGTGCAATTAAGTCTAGAATGGTTATAGAGCCAACTGTATGAGCCGTTACAACACATTCAAGTCACATTACACCAGACCAGACGTTACCAGAAGGAGCATTAAGACCTCCATTACTACTCCAACGGCTAGAAGCCATGAAGGTGTGCCTATAAAATCCTCTTATTGTCAAGAACAAGGTACAAAAACATATACACTAAGAGAGAGCTATTATCTATTGCATTCTCTATTTTTCTGAGATTTTCTTGCATACTAACTTTGGCATCGGAGGCGAGGTGGCAGGCACCACACCGGTGACCCTTTCAGGAGGTTGCAGGAGGGCTTCGTCCGACCACATCGACTGACGAGCTCACGCTCCATCAGTTTGGCGCCGTCTATGGGGAAGACATTTTTCGCATTCAGTCGCGAAAAGGTAGTTTCCAGTCAAATACTTATTTCAGATGGAGTCCAATCAAGATTCTGCAGCCTTGGCACAGCAAATTCAGGCTCTGGCAGCTACCGTCGAGGAATTGTCCAAACAAAATGAGGAAATGAAGTAGAGGCTTCAGCAGGAAGAGAACCGGTCCAAGGGAAGTCAAGAGGACGAGGGGAATAGCCATAGAAGAATCGAACATCAAAAGCCTACAACTCCAACTGAGCAGAACTCGAATCTACTCCAGGAGATGAGGAAGGAAATGGACGAGCTTAGGAACGCCATCAAAGAAAAGACTGAACGAAGCGTGGACCGATTGGTCAGGGCAACAGATTCGCCATTCACTATGGCCGTCCTCGACTGTCCAGTACCGTCAAAATTTCGGCTGCCTCAACTTGAACCGTTCGACGGGCTAAAGGATCCCCAAGATCATCTTAACACATTTAAGACGACCCTAGGACTCCAGCAGCCCCCAGACGAGATTTTGTGTCGTTCCTTCCCAACCACTTTCAAGGGAGCCGCACGGGAATGGTTCACAAAGCTGCCCACATCGTCCATCGACACCTTCGAGCAGTTGAGCAATGCCTTCCTGCGTCACTTCATTGGGGGACAACGACCAAAGAGAACCGCGGATCATTTACTCACCATCAGGCAGGGAGAGAGGGAAACTTTGAGGTCATATGTGAAACGTTTCACCCGGGAGACACTGGAGGTGGACGAGGCCGATGACAAGGTGCAGCTAACGACCTTTAAGGCGGGGCTGAGATCCAGAGAGCTTGTCTCGTCACTTGCAAAAAATCCACCGAAAACAATGGCTGAAATGCTCCTCAAAGCGCAGAAGTACATGAACGCGGAAGACGCACTGGCCGCCATCAGGGACATTGAGAGGACGGGACACAAGAATAGAAAGGAAGACGACCGTAGGGGGCAAAAGCGTGAACGACCAGATCTCCGAATCAATGACAGAAGCAGAAGGAAAGATGATAAGAGTCCTCGAACGGTAAAATTTACTCCCCTTGTTATGCCTGTTGATAAAATCCTGACACAGATTAAGGACGAGCATTACCTAAAGTGGCCGCGGCCGTTACACTCGTCTCCCAATGTTCGCGATAAGAACAAGTACTGCCGGTTCCATAAAGACCATGGCCATTACACCGAGGACTGTCGGGACCTCAAAAAGCAGGTAGAGGAGCTGATACGAAAAGGGAAGTTGCAGAAATTTGTAAAGAAAGGTGAATATAGTAGATCTCGGGACGGGAACAAAGGCCAGCCCGAGGCTTCATCAAGGGGGAATGACCGTCAGTCCCAGCCTCCTCAAAATGTGGTTGGGGAAATACAGACGATCACAGGTGGACCCGTCACCGGAGGTTCGTTCAGGTCCCTTCAAAAAGCATGCCAACGTCAGGTGAACAGCGTCCACACGACTCCCCCGTTGAAGCAGAGACGAACTGAGCAAGACATGACTTTCAATGAAAACGACGCCAGGGGAGTAAAACAGCCCCACAACGACCCCCTGGTCATAATGCTTACCATAAAAGGGTTCAACACCAAAAGGATCCTCGTGGACAATGGTAGCTCTGCTGACATCATTTATTTTCCTGCATTTCAACAGTTGAAGCTGGACCCCAAAAGGCTACGTCCTTTTGATTCCCCCCTCGTCAGTTTTAGTGGTGACAGGGTCTATCCCAAGGGCATAGTAATGTTGACAGTGGGGACATACCTGAGGCAACTAACCTGTCAGCTGGACTTCTTAGTGGTGGATTGCCCCTCCTCCTACAACGTCATCATTGGAAGACCTGCCCTCAACAAGTGGAAGGCGTCCACATCAACCTACTGCTTAAAGGTGAAGTTCCCTGTAGAAAACGGGGTTGGTGAAGTTAAGGGAGACCAAGTCTTAGCTCGAGAATGCTACCAGGCTGTGTTGGCCGCAAAGGAAAATCACACCTGGATTATTGAAGAGAAGGAGGAAGAAAAGGTGGAGGCCCTAGAAACAGTGCAACTAATTGAGGGAGAAACGACCAAAACAACCAGGATAGGGACGACCTTGAGCCTCGAAATGAGAACAAAGATCGTCCAGTTTCTTAAGCAAAACCTGGATGTCTTTGCTTGGAGCCATGACGACATGCTAGGTATATCCCCAGAAATCATCCAACACAGGTTGAATGTAGACCCAGAGAAGAAACCCGTCAAGCAGAGACGAAGAGTCTTCGCACCAGAAAGAGATCAGGCAGTTGCTGACGAAGTGAAGAAGCTCTTAACTGCAGGTTTCATCAGGGAAGTGTACTACCCTGACTGGCTGGCCAATACTGTTCTGGTAAAGAAAGCAAATGGGAAATGGAGGATGTGCGTAGATTTCACGGACCTGAATAGGGCCTGCCCGAAGGATAGTTTCCCCCTTCCAAGGATAGACTAGCTCGTAGACTCCACTGCCGGGCACAAGCTGTTGACGTTCATGGACGCTTTCTCAGGATATAACCAGATTAAAATGGCCAACGAGGATGAGGAGAAAATGGCCTTCGTCACCAGCCAAGGCCTCTATTGCTATAAGGTAATGCCTTTTGGACTAAAGAATGCAGGTGCTACTTATCAGAGGTTAGTGAACAGAATGTTCAACAGGCAGATAGGCAGGAATATGGAGGTTTACGTGGATGATATGCTCGTCAAGAGCAAGGAAGAGTTTGCTCATCTGGACGACCTCAGGGAGACATTTGCCACTCTCAAACAATACCAAATGAAGCTGAATCCAAGTAAGTGTGTGTTTGGTGTAGCCTCAGGGAAGTTCTTGGGATTCATGGTATCCCAGAGAGGAATAGAAGCAAATCCGGAGAAGGTTCAAGCCATAATCAACATGGCGTCACCCAAGACCGTCAAGGAGGTCCAAAAGCTCACAGGACGGATCGCCGCCCTCAACAGATTCGTCTCTAGAGCAACGGATAAATGCCTTCCCTTTTTCAAGACCCTGAAGCAGGCCTTCGCCTGGACCGACGAATGTGAAGCGGCTTTCCAAGAGCTCAAACGCTACTTGAGCAATCCACCTCTCCTAAGCCCGTCAAAAGAAGGTGAGAACCTGTATTTGTACCTAGCTGTTTCGTCTACAGCCGTCAGCGCAGCCCTGATCCGCGAAGAAAATAGAATTCAACTCCCCGTGTATTATATCAGCCAAGCCTTCCAGGGGGCCGAGTCCAGGTACCCAAAAATCGAAAAAATCACGTTCGCGTTGATAATTGCCTCACGCAAGCTCAGGCAATATTTCCAGGCAAATCCAATCTGGGTAATGACGGACCAACCTATCAAGAAGTCCATGAGCAAGCCCGAGGCAGCAGGGAGAATGGTCCAATGGGCAATTGAACTCAGCCAGTTTGATATAGAGTACCATCCCAGGGCAGCCATTAAAGCACAGGCTCTGGCAGACTTTATCGCCGAGTTCACCCTGCCGGACGAACAAAACCTTGCCAGTAAGGACAAACCTTGGGTGATACAAACCGACGGTTCGTCGGCCCAAAAGCGGGGAGGAGTAGGGGTCGTCATAACCGCCCCTGACGGAGAAGTATTGAAGTATGGAGTTCAGTTGAAATTCCCGGCGACAAACAACGAAGCCGAGTATGAGGGGATTCTGACGGGGTTGAAGTTAGGGAAAGTGTTTGGAGCCAAGACCCTATTAGTCCAAAACGACTCAAAGCTAGTAATTGGGCAGATCAAGGGAGAATACGAAGCAAAGGAAGAAAGAATGCAGAAGTACCTAAGGTTGACGAAGCACTTGACTCAAGAGTTCGAAGAGGTAAAGTTCGTCCAGATTCCCAGAAGCCAGAATATGGCAGCAGATGAAGTATCGAAGATAGCCTCGTCAAAAGACACGGGATCGAATGCAAACCTGATGATGGAAGTACAGAAGAACCCCAGCATAGAGGAAATTTCGACCTTTGCAATCCAGAACACAAGTAGCTGGATGAAGCCCATTATATCCTTTCTTCAGGATGGACATCTCCCTCAGGACACAAGTGAGGCCAGGAAGATCAAGAAGAGGTCTGCCAGATTCACAATTCTTAATGACACTTTGTACAAGAGGGGCTTCTCCATGCCCTACTTAAGGTGTGCGAACGAAGAAGACGCTAAGTACATCCTAAAAGAGGTCCATGAAGGAATCTGCAGAGATCATGCAGGCCCCAGATCCTTGGTAAGCAAAATTATGCGAGCAGGTTATTTATGGCTTACTATGCAGGTGGACGCAATGGAGTTCGTTAAGAAGTGTGACAAGTGCCAACGATTTGGGAATATCCAACGACTGCCAGCCGAAAGACTGACGATGATAGCTTCCCCTTGGCCATTCGCACAGTGGGGAATTGACATCGTTGGCCCACTACCCTTGGGCAAAGGCCAGGTAAAATTCTTACTCGTCGCTATAGATTACTTCACAAAATGGGTTGAGGCAGAGCCACTGGCAACTATCACTGAAGCAAAGATCCGGAGCTTCGTATGGAAGAACATAGTCTGCAGGTTCGGGATTCCAAGGACGATCATATCAGACAACGGGCAACAGTTCGATTGCCAAGGCTTCAAGGATTTCTGCTCTGGCCTGGGCATCAAGAACCATTTCTCATCGCCAGGCCACCCTCAAGCAAATGGACAGACATAAGCGACGAACCGGACTCTACTCAAAATCATAAAGACGAAACTAGATGATGCAAAGGGTTCTTGGCCAGACGAACTACCCAATGTCTTGTGGGCATACAGAACAACAGCACGAACCTCGACGGGGGAAACCCCGTTTAGACTTACTTACGGGACTGAGGCAGTGATCCCGGTCGAGGTCGGGGTAACCAGCACCAGGCGGGAGATGTTCAACGAGGAAGACAATAACGATCGTCTACGAGTCAACCTGGACTGCCTGGATGAAGTCAGAGATAAAGCCGGCAGCAGAATGACAGATTACAAGAAAAAGATGACAGAGTATTACAATAAAAGGGTGAAACTCCGACGACTCAACATCGGCGACCTCGTCCTACGTGAAGTAACTCTGGCGACCAAGGATCCAACTCAAGGGAAACTTGACCCCACATGGGAAGGACCGTACCGGGTCGTTCATTACTCCAGACAAGGAAGCTACCACCTTGAAACTCTAGACGGACAAAGACTCCCGAGGCCATGGAACATTGAACACCTAAAGAAGTACCATCAATAGACGTAACAATCAAATGTACTTGTTATCAAAATCAATAGAGAATCCATTCAGATGATATTATTCTATGAGCAAGTCTAGACAACCGAATGTACTGACGAAGGCAATATCCCTAACAAGGGTGTAAGCCACAAAAAGCCAAAAAATGGCTAAGTAACAAAATTCCGCCTTGACGGATGTAAGTTACTGACGAAGGCAATATCCCTAACAAGGGTGTAAGCCACAAAGAGCCAAAAAATGGCTAAGTAACAAAATTCCGCCTTGACGGATGTAAGTTACTGACGAAGGCGATACCCCTAACAAGGGTGTAAGCCACAAAAAGCCAAAAAAATGGCTAAGTAACAAAATTCCGCCTTGACGGATGTAAGTTACTGACGAAGGCAATATCCCTAACAAGGGTGTAAGCCACAAAGAGCCAAAAAATGGCTAAGTAACAAAATTTCGCCTTGACGGATGTAAGTTACTGACGAAGGCGATACCCCTAACAAGGGTGTAAGCCACCAAAGAGCCAAAAAATGGCTAAGTAACAAAATTCCGCCTTGATGGATGTAAGTTACTGACGAAGGCGATACCCCTAACAAGGGTGTAAGCCACCAAAAAGCCAAAAAAATGACTAAGTAACAAAATTCCGCCTTGACGGATGTAAGTTACTGACGAAGATATATAAAAAAAGTAGCACGACGAAGGAAATTACTTCAAAAACAAGTAAGTAATATTAAAAGCCTGAAATAGGTTGAATCATCATTGTCTTTTACAACTAGAAGCCCATAAACACTGGGCAGAAAATTTTCCTTGTTGCTCCCAAAATAGACAGAAAGTAAAATTGTTCAAAAATTAGATTTACATAACTGCCCAAAGAATGGAGGGCATCCCAAAAGAAGGAAAGAAAGGAAAAATTTTCTAAATATCAGGCTCCTGTAGAGGCATCGTCGTCAGGAGCATCCTCATGGGCATCACCACCAGCAGGAACCTCTCCAGGAACTTCAGTTTGCATAGCAGAAGAAGGAGCAGCCTCGTCAGCGGCCATCTCTTGATCCACTTCTTCTAGGTCCAGAGTGTCCATGTTTACTCCAGAAGGATGCTTGGTGAGGTATCTCCTAAGGAGCTCAAAGCCTTTGAAATACCAGCTGAATAGGACGGTTTGGTACTCGTCCGTAGTCTGGAAAGCCTCTACAGACCTCGCAGCAATAGTTTTCAGACTTTCCTTAGCATTCAGAAGCTGTTCGTCCTTCTCCGAAGTCATCTGACGCTCAACCCTCAGGTCGTTGTTCAAAACTTTGACCTTCTCCTTTAAAGAGGTGGCCGCGTCCATAGAATCAATAAGATTCTTCTTCAGCTCCGAGTTCTCCTTCTCCAAAGCTTCCATCCTAGAGGTTAAGGATGCCACCCTTGCCTCTTGTGTAAGATGCTCAGAGGTAATGTGAATGCTTTCTCCCAGCACCTGGAAAGGAATGTGAAGATAAAAAAAAAAAAAAAAAAAAAAAAAAAATCTTTTTAAGTACAAAGGACACCCTACCTGGACGAGTCTCTGAATATGACGAGAGGCGACGTCATTAAAAGATACACCAGAGAAGACCTTGAGATCATCCGCCGTCAACATTTGGTGTGCCCTATCCACGGCCAATCTCTCGTCGTCCCATATTGTGGACGACCGTGAGTCAGCTTTCTCCTTCCCTGATGTTCGCTGCTTCTTCGAGGCCGGAGTAGGGATCTCCTCTATCGAGGCAGCCGGAGAAGCCGTCCTCGTCGGTTCAGTGATGGGAACTATGTCGGTGACGGGGATATTGGTGCTAGCAGGAGTGGTTATCCCCTTGACACGCACTGCTTTCTTCCCGATGCTAGATAAAGGCTCGTCCTTCTTTTCTCTCATCTTAGCGTACATGTCCTTCTTGAACTTAGTCGTCATTTCTGCAAGAAGGAAATGGTTAGGAAAAAGTCCACATCTGCATAAAGAAAGTAAAACTTGACGAGGTTAGTACTTACTCTTTTTGCCTTCAATTCCAATGGAACGAAGAACGTAAGGAGACGGGTCTGGCTCGAGGTGGTAAAAAGCCAAAGTATGTGGGTCGACGAGGTCGTCCCAGCTTTCTATCGTCTGGGCGTATCCAATGGCGGTCTCAACGCGCTCTTTATGCCTGCTCTTGAGCTTAGGCCGTCTCTTAACTACACGCAGCAAGAGGCAAGGGGGTCAGCAACATCACATAACAGAAAAACATCAAAACTGAAAACGACAAATAGAAAGACTGACGCACCTAAAGCCGGGGTTCCTCACCGACGATGCAACCTTGGTACATCACCCCAATCCGCGCTGGATTGAGTCTCAAAATCGTCCCCCGACACAAAGAAAAACCTGGATTTCCAGTACTTGAAGGACGAAGGCAAACCCCTGACGATCCTAGCATCCCTCGCCCAGGGAACTAACTCATAATATCCATACTCCTTGGACTCTTTCAAGCGATATAGATATGTAAGTTCGTCTATCCTAATCATATCTCCATTGGCAGCTAACCATATCTCCATGCAGTTCACCACTATTCTCCACGAATTGGGCATGAGCTGCCCAGGAGCAATGCCAAAACGATCCAAAAGTTCCATCAGGAATGGATGGACGGGGAATCTAAGCCCACAGGTAAAGGCTGACTCATAAAAACACACCTCACCCGGGAAAAAGTGACAGGCCCTATCCTCGTCACTAGGTAAACGAACACGAACCCTTGCCGGAAATTGAAACCTATCTTTAAATCTAGCCACATTATCCGCGTCCAAACCACACGCCTCCCCGAGGGCGTGAAAAGCCCTAACCTCACGAGGAGAAGAGACGACTGAACCCCCCTCCGCTGGATCATCGTTCGATGATAACCTAGTCTCAAGGTCGCTAGACCTAACTTCAGACATCGTTTCTCCCTCTCTCACTAAACCCTCGAACCAATCAACCGATTGACGAAGCAGAGGCAATAAATCAGCCAACGCAACGCCCAAACAGTTACCCTCAAAAACAAAATTTTCTAAGTGTGGGAAATTCCCTAAAGACCCTCCTAATTGCGCAAATAAGAAGGAAATTGAAGGGCAGTCTATCCTAACTTCAGAACCACGGACCATGGAAATGCAAAAAAAAAAAAAAAAAAAAAAAAAAAAAAAAAAAAAAAAACGCAAGAAGAAAATGACACTTGCTAGAAACCCAAAAAGAAAAGAAACCGAGTATATAAAAGGGAAAAAGAAGAGTGAATCAGAAACCACAGCGTAGTAGAGAAAACGAAAAACAAAAAAGGGAAAGAAAAATATACCTTAAAGCGACGGTGAACGGCGCACCGGTCCGAAGAAGAATGGCAGAGAAAAGCTCACCAAGGAAACACTTAGCAAAAGTTTTGTTTGAGAAATGAAAAGGAACAAAGTGAAGAAGTTTTTAACCCAAAAACTAAGGCAACTGAAAAACGGCGGGAAACCCCAGGGTCACAAGAATGACCCCAACAATCCATACACAACACGTGGCAACCAAGCAGGAAACGCCATCACTGCGCAGTTAATACGGCACGGAAGCCCAACAGGCACTTTTGGCCCAGGAGACTTTTCATCTTCCACGGCCAACACGACATGTCATGACGACCTTGGAATCCGGGGGCAACTGATGGGAATGACGAATCCAGTGACATCATGACGAGGAAGTCTATCATTGACGAGGTTAGACGATACAGACGAGGGCAAGCACAGACGAGCCTGTCATATATTCACGTCACTGACGAGGAAAACACTGCATTCATTACAGTGCAATTAAGTCTAGAATGGTTATAGAGCCAACTGTATGAGCCGTTACAACACATTCAAGTCACATTACACCAGACCAAACGTTACCAGAAGGAGCATTAAGACCTCCATTACTACTCCAACGGCTAGAAGCCATGAAGGTGTGCCTATAAAATCCTCTTATTGTCAAGAACAAGGTACAAAAACATATACACTAAGAGAGAGCTATTATCTATTGCATTCTCTATTTTTCTGAGATTTTCTTGCATACTAACTTTGGCATCGGAGGCGAGGTGGCAGGCACCACACCGGTGACCCTTTCAGGAGGCTGCAGGAAGGCTTCGTCCGACCACATCGACTGACGAGCTCACGCTCCATCAATTTGCATAATAGAAGATATGCAAACAAGGAGACCAAAATCAGCCCTACAACTGTTTCCAAACTACGTTTAAAGTGGAAGTTCTTTGCAGGTGATGATATTTCCCAAGCTATAATGGCAACATCTATGCTGTCAATGCATGTAATGGGACTCTTGTTTGGGAGAAGAACTTGTATGAGTCAGTGGCGACTCTAGGAATTTTTTTCAGGGTGTTCCTTAAGAAGCATAAATTAAACAATCTAATAATTTGGTATATTGTTGTTTCATTAATTATAAAATTATTAATTGTTGTTTAGCCTAACATAATTTAATTTGTTTGTCTTTTATAATATATTGATTAATTAAATTATTAATTATTTTTTATTAGCTGCTTTCCTTAATTAATTATTAGTTAATTAAATTATTGTTTATTGGTTGCACTAGCACATATTCCATGTGCATTTTCAAATATCTCACCCGGCCTCATGTGTCCATCCACCCCTCACTCCACTCAACAGACAAGCCTCATGCCCCCAATAAAAAGTTTTCAATTTCAACTAAATAAATTATTTCCAAATAAATTCTTAATAAATCATCAACAAGGATTGAACAGAGAAATAAATGCACATACAGAAGAAAAAAAAAAATTTCATTGTTGCACTATGTATAGAACACAACACTACAATTCACTAACTTTATTATATCTCAACTCCCAGTTCATTTCAAAGTTTCAAACAAACTCAATTTTTATTTTTAAAAATAGACACTAACAGACAAACATAACTGTTTACCATTAAAAAAATTGCTATTCATATAAGCACAAAAAGACAAAAAAGAAGAAGACAAAAATCAACTCATAGAGCACAACACGTGGGAGGATATCCATCCACCACTAGACACTTCTAGTACTTTCTTTAAGTCATTATTTAAGTCTCTTAAAAAGAGAAAAAACTCTCTCTCTATCTGTCTTTGTATCAGACAGTTTAAGATATTTTTTTTTGTGCTTGTTGCTCACTTGCTCATGAGAGAGAGAGAGAGAGAGAGAGAGATACCAGATCTGGTGCGTTTGGGCTAGGGGCGGCTCTGCTGCTACCATGCCGCTGCTGCTACCTCTCCCTTCACTGCTTTACTTCAACCATCAGCCGTTGAGTCCCGTGGTTAGGCTTAGAGTTAGGGTTTTATTTGTTTGTTTGTGTTTATTTTTTTAAATCTTTGATGGAATGAGAGATTAGTTTTGTTTTAAATTTTTGAAAGGCCGGACTATTTGTTTTTGATAAAATTTGGTTGATTGGGTTAAATTTTCTTTAGCTTTACTATTTTGTGATTTATGTTGTTATGCTAAATTTTTTGAGCTTGCTAAATTTTCTTTTATAGATTAGATCCATAAATTCTTTTCATGGTCTTTTAAAGTGCTAGTAATATTGTTGGGCTTTTTTGTGGGCTTGCCTTGTTACAACTTTTTATTTTATTTTTTTTTTTAGATTTTAGTCGGCTTTTTTTTTTTTTTTTTTTTGCTTGAAAGTAGAACAAATAAATTTTTTTTTTATTGGAGGGTGTTTCTAATTTTTCTTGAGGGTGTTCCTAATTTTTTTTAAAAGGATAAACAAATAAAAAAAATTTAATTATTATATATATATATATATATATTTTAGTTCAGGGTGTTCCCAGGAACACCCTGAGCTTAACATGGCGTCGCCATTGGCATGAGTTGACTAGCATTAATGCAACCGGGTTTATACCTACTCTCACCTACATAGTTTCAAGATCAACGCCGACAATAGTTGGTGATCATGATCTCCTCATTGTTGGAATCTATGGGCCAGCTGTTGTTATTGCTGTTAAAAGATCAACTGGGGAGCTTGTTTGGTCAACACAACTTGATAACCATGTCGCAGGACCAGGGCCGGCTTAACAAATTTGGGGCTCTAGGTAAAAACTTTAAACGGGACCTTTTATTATATTTAATTATAAATTATATATTTTTTCCATTAAAATTTATTTTTCTTACTTTTTGAGAGGCAAAATTACTAATTAAGCTATTGCATTCAAGTTTTGCTAACATTTCCTTGTCAATTGATAATATGGCTAAACCACTTAATTTTTTTAATGACATAGTTGATCTTAAATAGGATTTTATTAATTTTAATTTAAAAAAAACTTCTTTCTATAGATGCAACTATAACAGGTATAGTTAGTAATATTTTGAAAGTAATACATGCATTTAGAAAAGATTCTAGTCTCTTTATATAATTCTAGCCTCTTTAAAACTTTTAGTTCTGAAAATAAATCTAAGCCATCGATATCAGAATAAGTTTCATGTGTGAGAAAACATTCAAGATTTTTTTTTTTTTTTTACTAGTAATAAATTTGTCCATAGCTCCTTTTTGAGATTCAATTAGTTCTTCTCTTTGTTTGTCCTCTTTTTTTTTTTTTTTTTTTTTTTTTTTTTTTAGTTTTTCATATCCAAATGGATATTTTCTAGTGGACATTTGTAATTAAAAAATATTTATGAATAAATTAAACATAATCTATAATAAAAAAATTATAATTTAACTAGAATAATATAAATTTAATGTATAAAACAATAAAACCTAGTTTGTCAAAAGTATAATTGCAGCTTTACTTAATATGATCACTTTACACTTTAAACCTACACAAATAAATTAAAATTAAAATTAATATCTAAATTTATAGTTTTGTTATCAATACTCTTTTTTTTGTAGGATTGTAGCGGTAAACCTTTTTTTTGAGCAAAATGTGTAGGACTAATTAAACTTGATCTACTAAGACCAGCCCACTATCCATCTATGCCACTAAATCTGATTAAAAAAAAAAGTGTAGGACTAGGATCAATGCTTTAAGTGGGTTCCATTCCATAGTCTTCTAGAAAATACTAAAGAAATCAAGATTTAAGAGTAAAAACAAAAAAAGTAAAGAGTACAAGAAAAGCTAAGCCAAAAAGGGGAATGAAAACCTAGCAGCAAAAATAATTCTATGAAGAAAACCAAAGAGGCAAAGAGAAGAGAAAACAAAAAACGAACCTGAAATGAAGATCTGTGAATACACCAAGTCTATTGCCAATACCAATTGATGAGTAAGCCAACTAAAAAGTGTGATTAAAAAAAAAAAATCAAGATGGAGAGAGTGAGTGTTTTTTTCTTCTTTCTTTTTTCTGCCTTTTGTTATATTTTCTTTTGCATTTTGTTACTTGTATATTGAGAAAATCAGTGTCTCTCTTTCTCTCCCTCTCTACATTTCAAGTAATACACATGGGTTTTCTTAATGAAATGTGGTACAAAGGTTTGATCTAGAGAATACTTGGATGTGGTGATTTTTTTTTTTCCTGAGAAAGCTAAAGATTTGTTGATTTGATTGGATTTCATGTTATTTCAGTTTTTTTACTTTGTGAGAAACGGTTAAAAATAACTTGTTTCTTTTCAATTTTCAAGTAGAGGCTTAAATAATTTGGGCGGGCCTTGTTTTTTTTTTTTTTTTTTTTTTCCTTCCAAATGAGAAAGCAACATTATATAATATGTTAGTTCTATTGGGGACCCTCTTACAAGTGGGGGCCTTAGGCGGTGACCTAAATGGCCTATAGGTTCAGTCGGCCTTGCGCAGGACTCATCACCATGTCCAGAACTTATTACAAAGGGTCGGTGAATCGTCTATAAACTATAGCAAAGTTTGTTTTTCATCCCTAAACTTTAAGAAATTCATTTTTTGTCCCTAGACTATTTAAAAGTTTGTCTTTCATTCCTAAACTATTGAAAATATTTTATTTTTGTCTTTAAACTTCTAATTTTTTTTCCATCCCTAAACTATTGAAAAAAGTTTTTTTTTTTTAATCTCTATTTTTGTTCCTAAACTATTGAAAAAACTATTTACAAAGTTTAAGGATGAAAAAGAACTTTTTAAAAGTTAGGGATGAAATTTTTTTTTGATAAAGTTTAGGAACTAAAATAGTATTTTACCCTAAATTATTAGTGATATTAGGCTAATTATTAAGGGTGTACAGTCGATCCGCTAAAACCGACCTGATTCAACTCAACCCGCTGGGTTGGGTCTAGTTTTAAGGGTTGGTTAGTTGGGTTGGGTTATAATTTTTTTTTTAATTTTTTTTTTTACAATGGGTTGGGATAAGATTGGGTCATAAGATTCACAAATCTGCCTAACTCGACCCGACCCATCTATATTTAATATATATTTAATTAAAAAATATATTGTACAATTTTGTTATTTACTTTTTTGCCCCTCTTCATAAATAAAACCCAAACTCTAAGTTCTTCTCATATAGTTTGTATTGGTTTGGTATTATGCTCATGATTATTTGATTATAAATTTGCTTTTATTTGTGGTTGTGTTGTTCTAATGCTCAATTTAATAATAATAATAATAGTAATTAAAAAAAAAAAAATTGTCTAACCCATAGATCCAACCCAATCCACATGGGTTGGGTTAGGTTGGATTTTTTAATCAACTATGATGAGCTGGGTTAAAAAAACCCTTCAATCCGACCCATGCATACCCCTAGTAATTACAATGAAGAATTCATTAGGGATCACTCATATATGGATTGAGTTAGAAGTTTTGAACTCATGATCTCACAAATCTTATTAGACATTAGGAAGGGAACCACTAGAACAACCCCTTATTGTTTAACATATTAATCATTCAATCATATATACTTTGCATGGTTAGCCTCTCGTTCTCTTGATCTCGCCTTAAAAGATTAATGTATATTTCTTGATTAATCAGTTATTTAATTAAAAAAAGTTAGCTGTGATCGCATAACATCATGACGGAGCTATGCTTTGGCATTGGGGGGCAATGGCCTCCCCAACTTTTTTGGAAATTTGATTTATGCATATATATATATATATATATATATAGATTATAGACACAAGTTGAATATTTGACTCCAAAATATATACACTTAGCCCCCCTCCAAAATATTTACAAATTACCCCATGAAACAACCAAAAAAAAAAAAAAAAAATTTCGAATGACCTTCCTTTTTGCCCAATTGCCCCAAGAATAATTGAAAAACCTTTAGACAAAACCTTAAAACCAGAAGAAACAAACCACATTCCTCTCTCTGCGATGTGTTGTATGAGTAAGAGACTCTAGCTGCTCTGCCCATTTTTTTAATTTTATGAAACCCAGTCTCCGTCTCCCAGCTCTTGCTTCTCTCTCTGCTTGTATGCAGTGACAAAGTGTAGAACTAGTAGTGATGCGGAAAGTAACTGATATTTCTCAATATTCAAGTATAAATGTGTGGCCTCTAATATTTAGACAAAAAAAGAAAAGAAAAGGTTTTTAATAAAAACAAACTTGTGGCTAACGTTAGAGGACTAGAGTACTGGGCAGTGCTGTAGAGACTAATAAGAAGAGGAAATAAATAAATAAATAAAGAAAAGAAATTGGTTGTTTGTTTGACTTTTGTGGTCTTAGGACAATAGAAAAGTTGTTTATTTAATATTTTGTAATGAATTGTTTTTTTTTTTTGAGAAACTTTGTAATGAATTGTTAATATTAATATTGTTGTGACTTTATTATCAATAAATTATTAACATTAAATTTGTTATGTTTTGTGGGCATGTTTATTTGGGTTTTTGTTTGGGATTAATTTCGTGGGAAATGTTGTGAATTTGAGTGTCCCTAGCATTATTCAAAGAAAAGTTATAAATAATTCATAAACTAATAATGATGATTCAGTATTGCTAACCTCTAGTGCTGATGTCCTCACGTGCTCTAGACAAAACCTGTGCAACAAAAAAGAAGAAAACCTTACAGAGAATACTGGTGTGGTACTGGCCAAATACCCTCTGAAGGTTAAGTTAGAGAATATTTGCAACTCTAGAGTGTTAGAGCTGGGGTAAATTATGTGTACCTTATATTCTGAGGGCTTTGGGTTTTTGTAGTGGTGTAGAATCGACTTTTATTTATTGAGTAAGAAGATGTTTCCTTATGGGTAAGATCCTTATAAATGTAGATTCTTCCCATATAAGGATTCCATTGACCAGGGTCAATCGTAGGGTGCAAGATATTTCCATTTATGATTCCTTGGAGTCCACTTAAGCCACATGGGTGCCACGTGGCCTTGATATCCACCTACCTTGTGTCTGTGTAGCTAGAGTCCATCTACTATGGATGATCATCCGTCATGTAAGCTCTCCGTCCGGTGTCTCAATTCGTTGTCCTGTTCTTGTGTTTTGATCACCAATTATCTCAGTATCTTTGCCAATGGCAGGCTTATTTGAATGAGTTCGTCTACCTTAACTTTTATCCTTTTCAATTGTCCCCTCACTTTAAGGGTCTGTCGCCTTATCCTACGGACGGACTCGTGGAGTGATGGTTTAACTCATCCCTTAGGAAGCACGTTCTGATTGACAGGCCAGCCTAGAGCCATTAATGCAGTAGGGGCATGTGGCATGTTTTTAGTGGTTAATCACTCGGACTGAAGCGTCCCTTTGTCTCTCGTGCTGTTCCCTCTATATATATGTTGCTTCTCCCTTTCATTTTTTACTTTTCGCAACGAATTTCTAGTCAGAGCGCTATTGTCCTCTTTATCAAATAGTCATTCCGTCTACTTGGTGCAACCGTCCTCCACGCCTTTTCCGTTGCCTTCTTCGCATCGTTTAACTGTATCCTTTACCTTATGCTGAATTCTCTCTTTGTTCAACTGTTTATTTAAATATCGTATGCCTGTTGCCTGCGTAGACCTGTAGAGTCTTAGGGTTTTACCCGTCACGTGTAGGTGACAGATATCTAGTGAGGCGTTGAGTGAATAGTTGTGTGTCCGAGAAGGAGCGAGCTACGATGAGGTGTTTTCGTCAGGTTAGGATGACCCCAGCACCTCTTATGATGAAATGGTTCCGTTTGCTAACTCACCTTCCACGGAGGAGGAGGAGGACTTGGATGTGGACAGGTCAGAGGGAGACTCATTCAATTTGTCATAGGCCCTAATGGTCTTAAGGTTCATCATGCTTCCGCTGTGGACGACAAACGATTTCAACTCTTCCATTAAACAAAAACACTTCGATATGCTTAGGGAGAAATACCAGATTCCCGTTGGCATCCCAATGCATCTACCCTTTAAGCAAGAGAAGTGTTACTACAAGGATGTTGAAGACGTTAGAGTGTATGAGTAGATGTTGAAAGCGGGACTTAGATTCCCTTTAAGTGCTCTTCACTGTCGTCTTCTTCAGTATCTAGGACTGGCCGTCATCCAAATCTCTCCGAACGCTTGGAGAGTCTTCCTAGGTGTGGAATTTTTGTATAAGGTGATGTCTGATAGGGCACGTAGGATGACAGTGGAAGAGTTCTTCCATTGTTACCGTCCATCCGAGATCACTCAATCAAAAGGTATGTATAGTTTCTTGCCAAGAAGTTCGTCGCTTAGGCTATTGTGTGACACCCCCGACTCAAACAGAAATTGGAAAAGTCGTTACTGTTTCATCTAAGGGGGTGATTGGATGTGTCACCCTAGTAACCAGGAGTATATGCCTGTGGACAAAACCTGGGGTATAATGCCCTCGTCTGGTATATGTCTGTCTATCTTAGGTTTTTATTACCTATTGCTTATTTCATTTGATATTCTAGCCATCTCTTATTGCAGCTCGAAATCGTACAAAAGTCACTTTCAAGGAGTGGAGCTTTTTGGAGAACATCTTCCCAATTACCAAGATGTCAGAGAAATCGTGGACTAAGCTGGTTACCTTGGACACCCCCCATTGGTACTGTGACGGTCCTGAACCCACTGAAGCTGCCCGTTGCTACGACAGACAAGTGCGCAAACGTAAGTCCGTTGCCCATTACTTGCTTTTCTTTTTAGCTTTTAGTAGCTTATCTAACTCCTTTTTTCCATCCATATTTGTGCAGAAATGGAAGACAACAGAGGAGAGCTTTTATCAAGCAGTAGGCTGCTGCTAAGAAAAAATTGGAGGAGAGTTTACCTCATAAGGTGATGGGTCAGGCTAACCCATTTACGAAAAGGAAACCGTCCAAAAAAACTGACCGTCCACCTAAAAAGCCTAAGGTGGTGACGGGGTCAATTGTTGGTGAGACCCCTACTACTAGCAAGTTGCCCCCCAAGCCTAGTTTGGGGAAGAAGGCTTGATGACAAGTTAGGGTCCTGTCACTAAGACACCTCCCGTCCTCCTCCGTGAAGACTCTTAGTATGCCCTCAAGCATATTTCTTCAATTATTAAGGATGAAGTCTACGAGGACTTGGGCAACTATGCCACTGAGGCTATGGGGGAGATGGGCCTCTTTAGCCTGGCTCAGGTGCATATCCGTCCTCTTTTCTTTTATCTGTCATGTTGCCTATTCCTTTCTCTCTCTAACACTGGTTTTTGATTCTTGCAAGCGGTGCTTATGATGAAGGGTCGAATGGACCGTTGTGCATCCCATGAAACGGTGGTGGGCTGTCTAAGAGAGAAGGTGGAGGCCAGGGAGACGGAGCTGCGAGAGTTGACGACCTAGAAGGAGGTCCAGGTTAACAAGCTTAACTTGAAAAGGAAGCTCTTAGAGGAGTCGGAGGCACAAGTCGAGGTGCTGAAGAAAATACTTAAGGACAATGAGGGAGAGATCTCGGAGGCAAAGGGTCAGCTCCTTCAGGTTAAGGAGGATGCAGTAAGGGAATATCGTGACTTCGACGCCCTCTTGAAGGAGTTTGGTGGCTTCTTTGCTGACTGCTTTGACGATTGCTTTCGTCAAGTCAAGGCCTCTTTCCTAGACTTGAACATTTCCCATATTTCCATCGATGCCCAGGCCCAGACTCCAGCTCGTCTAGTTGACTTCGAAGGAACCGACGAGCTTTTTGCTGATGAAACCAACCCCGACCCTCAAGGTGACGGGGAGGCCACTCATGCTAACCAAGAAAAATCCGTTGAGGACGGTATTCGTCAACTTGAAGGGGACCATATGGTTGAGAAGAATGAAGAACCTCCCACCATCCAGCAATAGTTTTATTATTATTTTATATTATTATTTTTTTACTTGTATATCATTAACTTTGTATCTATTCATTCCGCCACTCATTGTTTCTGGGTTTCTTTGGATGTAAACATTTGCCTTTCATAGGCTTTTTTATCTATCGTTTCTTATTTTGTCCATTGTTTGAATATATACTTTGCATATATCCATATGTTAATCTTGATGTTTCTGTCCTTTATTAATGGACCCGTTTACTTGTGGACCTGATACTGGATTCGTCCACTCAAGGATTTGATAAGCTCATACCGTCCCACAGGATGAATCAGTCCCTTAGTTGGACTTGACATTTTTAGCTCAACTTTTGGGATGAGCTCGTCCATTATTGGACTCGTCCACTTTTGGACTTAATGAACTTCTTGAATTAGATTCATCAATCTTGAATCCCCCCTTGGGGTGAACCCGTCCACTTAGGGACCTATTAATTTTCAGCTCACCCCTTAGGATGAAACTGTTCACTTATGGACTAATTTTTAGCTCACCTCTTGGGATGAATCTGTCCACTTATGGACCTTATAATTCTTAGCTCACCCCTTGGGATGAATCCGTCTACCACAGACTTAAATAATTTTAGATCATATCTTGGGGTGAACCCGTCCACTTATGGACTTTATAATTTTGGATCACCCCTTAGGATGAACCCATCCACTTGTGGACTCAGTAATTTTAAAATTATCCCTTGGGATGATCCCGTCCACTTATGGACTAATTCTGGATCATACCTTGGGGTGAACCCGTCCACTTATGGACTTTATAATTTTGGATCACCCCTTAGGATGAATCCATCCACTTGTGGACTCAATAATTTTAAAATCATCCATTGGGATGATCCCATCCACTTATGGACTATAATTCTGGATCACCCTTTAAAATGAACCCATCTACTGATGGACTTTAAAAAGTTGCAAGGCATCCATTCACATAAGAAATTGGTTGTAGACATGGTTTTGTAGAGATGCATATATGCTCATGATATTTCTGAATAACTCCTTTTATTGTGTGATAAATACAAATAGAAATTGTTCTTAAAAAATGAAAAACTGCTTAAAAGTATTGTAAATAGTAAAAATTAACTAAAAGGAAATAAATTGGAAATTAGGAGTATAGTTGTTCGTGCCCTTGTCTACTGGTAGTACTTTTTCAGATGCTCTGTGTTCCATGAGTGCTCCGGGTGATAGGTTCCCTTCCTATGCCATGATGCGATCCTGTACGGTCCTTCCCAATTAGGTCTAGCTTCCCCTGGGAGGTATCTTTTATGGCATCTGTCACCTTTCTCAAGACAAGATCTCTAACTTGGAAGTCCCTATGTCTGACTTTGGAGTTGTAGTTCTTGGCCATGAGGTCTTGGTACTGTGCTAACCTTTGTTCAGCTGTTGCTCTGACCTCGTTCACCAGATCAAGCTGTAGGCGCATAGCTTTAGCATTTCTACTCTTGTCATGGTTCCCACTCTATAGCTTGTGAGTCCCACTTTGGCAGGGATGACTGCCTCGCTTCCATATGCTAGTCAAAATGGTGTTTCTCTTGTAGGCGTCCTTGCTATTGTCTTGTATGCCCATAAAACGCTTGGTAATTATTTCGGCCATATACCTTTTGCCCCTTCGAGCCGAGTCTTGATGATTTTTTAAGCAAGGATCGGTTCGTGACCTCAACTTGTCCATTGGCCTAAGGGTAGGTAGGTGATGAGTAGTGATTTTTGATCCCTGGTTGTGAGCAAAAGTTTCTGAATGTGTAATTGTCAAACTGCTCCCCATTGTCTGAGAGAGTACTATATCGTACTTGCAAATGATGTTCCTCCATACAAAGTTTCGCACATTCTTCTCCATGATGGTGGCCAGGGCTTCGGCTTCTACCCACTTGGTGAAGTAGTCTATACTGACCACCAGGAATTTTAGTTATCAAATTGCTATTGGGAATGGACCCATGATGTCCAATCCCCACTGAGTGAAAAGCCATGGAGCCGTCATTGGAGTGAGTTCCTCTGTTAGTTGTTGGATGAGGTTACTAAACCTTTAACACTTGTAGTAAGCTTTGACATATGCAATAGCGTCCTTTTGCATGGTAGGCCAATAGTATCCCACCTGGATTAGTTTGTGCATTAAGGACCGTGATCCAGAATGGTTTCTGCAGACTCCTTCGTGGACTTCTTGCATGACATAGTTTGCCTCATCGGGGATAAGACACCTCGAGTACGAGTGGGAGAAACCCCTTTTATATAAGACGTCTTTAATCAACACGAATCGTGCTACTTGAACCTTCAACTTTCTTGCAGCCTTCTTGCCGTCAGGTAGCATGCTGTCTTTCAGGTAGGAGGTTATTGGCGTCGTCCAATCGTTCTCGGAACCTATCTCCTGCACATTGATATTGTCTATTAATGGTGAGATTTGAATGAAGGACAGTACCTGATTAGGAATGAGCATATGCTCTATTGGTGTGGCCTTGGCAAGACCGTTAGCGTGCTCATTCTCCTCCTTCGGGATTTGAACAAACTTTGCTTGGAGGTCGTTTACTCGATCCATCACTTGCTCAAGGTACTTCCTCATCTGTTCTCCCTTGCACTCATAGTTGTCGTTAACCTGACTGGTGACTACTTGAGAGTTGTAATACATGACCACATTTGCGGCTCCTGCTGCTTTTGCGAGATCCAGCCCTGCTATCAAGGCTTAGTACTTTGCCTCGTTATTGGTCATAGGGAAATCGAGTCGGACCATGTATTTGACCTTATCCCCTTCTGGACTGTGGAGTATCACACCAACTCCACCTGCCTGTCTGTTGGACGATCCGTCCATGTGGATACTCCACCTTGGAAACTTTTCTGCCCCCTGTCCTTCCATGTTGGTGAATTCTATGATGAAGTCAGCAATAACTTGTCCCTTAACGGCTATGCATGGGAGATACTGTATGTCGAATTTGCTTAACTCGATTACCCATAGTGCCATCCATTTGGCGACTTCAGGGCTGCTCATCACTCTCCGTAGAGGTTTGTCCATTAGAACAATCACCGTGTGCGCTTGAAAGTAAGGTTTGAGCTTGCAGGCCACGGTCACCAGAGCGAAAGCTAGCTTTTCCATTGGAGGGTACATTTTTTCTGTGCCTTGGAGTGCTCGACTCAGAACTATACGGGTTTCTATATCCCGCTCTCCTCTCTAATTAAGGCCGCATTGACAACGGCTGGGGAGACGGCTAGGTTGAGAAACAATTCTTCTCCTGGATTGGATGGGCTTAGCAATGGCGGGGAAGAAAGATATGCCTTTAGGTCTTCGAAAGCTTGCTGACATTCGGCCGTCCACCCGAAGGACTTCTTTAATGTGCAGAAGAAAGGTAGGCACTTATCTGTTGCTCATGAGACGAACCTGTTCAGTGCAGCTACCTTATCGTTTAGACTCAGTACCTCATTGACATTTTTTTGGTGGAGCCAATTCCATTATGGCTTGTATTTTATCTGGGTTGACCTTAATACCTTTCTGGGACACCATGAACTAGGAAATTTCCTACTGTTACCCCGAATGCACATTTGTTTGGATTCTACTTCATCTTATAAGAACGAAGGGTATTGAAGGTCTCATTGAGGTTGTCCAGATGGTCATCCCCCCGAATGCTTTTTGCTAACATGTTGTCTATGTAGACTTGGACGTTCCTCCTAATTTGATGTGTGAACATCTTGTTCATCAACCTTTGATACATGGTGCTCGCGTTTTTGAGTCCGAACGACATTACTTTGTAGCAAAAGAGACCCTAGCTGATGACGAATGAAGTCTTCTCTTGATCAACCTCGTCTAGATTGATCTGGTTGTAACCAAAAAAATGCGTCCAGGAAGCTCAACAACTAGTGTCTTGCTATTGAATCCACTAAGATGTCAATTCGCAGAAGTGGGTAGCTATCCTTAGGGCATGCCCTGTTTAAGTCCGTGAAGTCCACGCACATCCTTTACTTCCTATTGGTCTTTTTGACTATCACTACGTTGGCCCGCTAGTCGAGGTAGTATACTTCTTGTATGAACTCTACTTCCTGTAACTTGCAAACCTCTTCTGCTATGGCCTTGTCTCGCTCTTGCACGAATTCCCGTTTCTTCTGACAGATGGGAGGAAAAGAGGACAATACATTCAACTTGTGGACAATGACCGAAGGATCAATCCCAGGCATGTCTTCAAGGCTCCAGGCGAAGACGTCCTCGTTCTCCCTTAGAAATGTTGTGAGCGCCTAGCATACTGGTGGGCTAGCGAGAGTGCCGATCCTGGTCGTTCGCTCAGGCCTAGAATTATCAAGGAGTACATCTTCCAGTCCTTCCTTGGGTTCTGCCATCGTCCGCTGCTCTTCTATACACATAGTTTGTAAATGATCATCTGTCTCCAACATGACAATATAGCACTCGTGCGCACTACTTGATCTCCTCATACCTCTCCCACTCCGTACTCGATGGGGAACTTAATCATCAAGTGGGAAGTTGAAGTTACGACCTTCCACGAGTTAAGGGTAGGACGACCCAGGATGGCGTTGTAAGTGGACGAACAGTCAACAACCAAGAATGAGACATCTTTGGTAATCTGTTGAGGGTAATCACCGACTGTCATGGGCAAAGTGATCGTACCGAGGGGGTATACTCTTATTCCTCCGAATCCAACGAGTGGTAGTTGGTTGGAACCAACTGTGTTCTCTCAATCCTCATCTATTGGAACACTGGGTAGTAGAGGATATCAACAGAGCTCCCATTGTCCACAAAGACCCGATGGGTGTTGTAGTCCCCCACCCGTATGCTAACCACGAGTGCATCGTCGTGTGGGTGGTGCAGACGCCGGGCATCTTCCTTTGTGAACCCAATTACAGGGTTGTCGATTCGTGCCATCTTTGGGATGAAGCTCATCAGCTGGACATTATACACCATCCGTAGGTAGGTTTTATGTGCCTTCCTAGAAGAATTGGAAGTTATGGTTCCCCCTACGATCATCCTTATTTCTCCTAGGAAGTTGTAGTAGTCGAACGTATCATGACCGTGATCACGGTAAAAATGGCAGTACTTGTCTCGGGAACTTTTACTAGGATCTCCTTTCAGCTTGCTAGGAAATGTCAAAGCTCTTTCGTCCTTGATCTGCATCAGGATTTGGTCGATCGAGGCAGTTAGTGGGGTGAAGCTTGTGAACCTCCCAGTGGGGGGGTTTAAAGCGCTTGTTTTCCTGTCGGTCTCCGGTCCTAGCCATCTTCCGTCCCCTATCTTACCTTGCGTCCTCTTGTCTTTCCCTCTTTTTGGGCTTCTCTTCTCGGGCCAGTAGTGTGTCTTCCGCGTTCATGTACTTAGTAGCCCTGTAAAGTACATCCGACATGGTTTTTGGGTCATTCTTGTATAAGGAAAATAAAAACTTCCCCTTCCATAACCCATTGGTAAATGCAACCATTAGTATCTTATCGTTAGCTTCATCAATCGAGAGGGCCTCCTTGTTAAAGTGGGTTATATAGGATCTCAGTGTTTCCTCCTTCCATTGCTTAATTCTCATTAGGCACGTAGTAGACTTCTTATACCTGTGCCCTCTATAAAGTGCGAGGCAAGCTGCGCCCTCAGCTCTTTGAATGTAATGATGGAGTTGGGCGTTAGCCTGCTGAACCATACTCTCGCAAGACCCTTCAGCGTAGTTGGGAAGGCTCGGCATATGATTTCGTACGCCACGCCTTGCAAGTGCATGAAGGTTTTGAAAGAATCCAGATGATCTAAAGGATCCTTTAACCCATCGTAGGCTTCTACCTATGGCATACAGAACTTCGGTGGAAGGGGGAATGAAGTGACAAGTGCGGTAAAAGGCGAGTCTGTTCGATGGACTAACTCGTCGAGGAAGCTTGACACCCTTCCTCTGAGGGCGTTCATCATGAAGTCCATCCTTTCCTTCATCATCTGCATTTTTGCGACCATGTATGGTGGAGTAGTATCTACGGCAGATGGACGGCTTGTATCCTATTGCTCTTGTCTACTTGGGGTGTTACTGCCTTTCGGCCCATCTTGGTTCCTTCTCTCAGGGCTAGTACCTTCCTGGTCCTCCTCCTGGGTGTTAAGCGCTGTGTTCTTTTAGCGCAGTTACTCCTTTAGGTCATGATTTTGCTTGGTGAGGCGTTCTACTGCTGCTGCAAGATTTTGAACCTATCTCTTAAGGGCGGTGGTACGTGGTTCATCCCCTTGATGGTTATTGGTGGTCGCCATCGAGCGAGTAAGTACCATGCAACTTTTTGTTCAGGATGCAGTAGTATGGCTTATTTCCTCGTTTTTCCCACAAATGGCGCCAACAGATGATGCCGAAAATCGTCAGTTAGCTGCACAGTCCTCACGCGCTCTAGACAAAACCTGCACAACAAAGAAGAAGAAAACCTTACAAAGAGTACCAGTGTGGTACTGGCCAAATACCCTCCGAAGGTTAAGTTAGAGAATATTTGCAACTCTAGAGTGTCAGAGCTGGGATAAATTATGCGCACCTTGTATTCTGAGGGCTTTGAGTTTTTATAGAAGGCTATGATGTACGGTTCGTGGCATGTAGCAATCTTTTCACCCCTAATTGTCTACCTGGTCCAAACCCAGATGCTGATTTTGGTTAGGCACCATTAATGCTAAGTATAGAGAGGAATTCGACCAATCTAGATATTGTTGCTGTTGTTCAAAAAAGTGGATTTGCTTGGGCTTTGGATCGCAATAATGGCAGCCTCATATTGTTTACAGTAAGTCGGCTTGTTCTTAGACAAAATATACCTTGGTACATCTTAGTACTCCAACCCCTCTTTTGTGAAATCATTTAGTTTACCATATTATACTCTCCTCTCACATTAGAGTTAATTCCACCTTTAGGTTTAGCACATTGACCTATTTTTACGTGTGAGAGGGTAAAATGCATTTTACTTGAAATGAAAAGAATCAATTTCTTAATTTAGATGAAATATTACAAATTTATCATTATACAAATTATTAAATCAATTAAAAATTTTAAATGACATTACAATGGGTACATTGTTAGATTCAAAAAATAAAATCTAAACCATATATCTTGAAACCAACTTTTTACTAGAAATAGAGAGGATGCACAATACTCCCTTAATAATAAATTCCATAAGCTCCATCTTCACCCAAATCCTTGGTCCTGCATCTAAATATCCATTTGTTACATTTTTGTTTTTCAAATTTTGTGTAACGATTATCATTGATATAGACTTTACCAATATTACTCATCCTATGAATGAATTATAAACTGAACCTCCTTAAAATCTTCCTTACCAGATTTGCTAACTATGATTTTGATGTAACAAGTTGGACCAGGTGGCCTTACTAGAGGGGGTACTTGGGGAGCAGCCACTGACAATGAAAGGTTGTACATAAACATTGCTAACTCGGGTGGCAATAACTTCACTCTCAAACTGTTTGTTCTATTTAGACCCCCTTATACCAGATTGTTTAACCTAATATATTAGTCAAGTGATTACTTAGGTTAATTATTTAGATCTAGGTTAAACAATAATAAATCATATCTTGCACAGTAGCGGAAAAGTAAATAATACCACGATATGATGACCTAGGAAAACCAATGAAACAAATTGTCTCAAGGTAAAAACTTGGGGAGGATTTGACCTAACTATCCTCAAGGTAAAGCAAATCCACTATAAGAGAATTGAAGTTTTTACAATCAGATTTAACCCTAAATCTATTGCTACCTCAAGTAGTAACTTATTGACACGATCACGTGCAAGCTTCGAATCCACGGACTCCTTCTCTTCTTGGATTTACAGCAAGACAAGCATCCATGCTTATGACTTTGAGACCCCACTCAAAGGTTTTAGATCACCTTCAGTTGTTGATCTTTGTAGCAGCAACTAGGTTCTACCACCGCTTGATTGTAAATCTTGCTTCGGTAGACGGTTGTGTAGTTAGAAGGTACAAAACCTTTCTGATCTCACAAAGAGTAACACACAAGTCTTCCAAAAGTTTGCAAAACATAGTTAGGGTTTCCCTTTTATATGTGGACAAGTTAGATTGAAACCCTAAATGTTTTTGCGGGCTTAGGCTTGCTTTAAAAATTCTGCAGAATCTGATTTTTGCGATTCTCGATCAATCGGGCCTAATTCTTGATTGATTGAGCTTGGCAGATTCTGACTTTCTTTTCTGTAGTTAGCTTGAACTTAAAGCTTACACCTTTAAGCAATGCCTAACACATATAGTAGACATGTTTTTTTCTCTGCTTGCCAACACACAAAAATGATAATTCTAAACATTTAATCCTAAATCTTTAGAATCTAACACAAACCATCTGCTATAAACACAACTGTCGGTGGATGGGTTGCGATGGAGGCTGATAGTGGTGAAATCCTATGGTCCACTGCCAATCCTAGCAATGCCACGGTTGCCGGTCTTGTAACTGCGACTAATGATGTGCTCTTTGCTGGATCCTCACATCCAATTAGACCCATATATGCAATGCATGCTAAAACTGGAGAAATTCTATGGTCCTATGCAACGAACGCTAGTGTGTATGGGGGCATGTCAGTGAGTGATGGATGTGTATATCTTGGTAATCTATATAATGCTAAAAGTTGAAGTGTAGCACTTAATATTGCTACACACACATTAAGCCACATCAACATCCACGTCATTACCCTTCTTTTTTCTAATTTTTTTTCCTTCATAATTTTAAAATACTATTAAAAAGAAATGATTTCCAGCCCTATCTCTACTTTAAAGCTCAATCTTTATATATTACGGTTAATGTTGTCAACCTTAAAGCCCCAGCCAAGCTAAATAGTATTTAATGCTAAGCCCTCTCTATCTTCCTGTCTTTCAGGCTTACAAAGCTTCACAACTTCAGCTTTCTAACTGTCTTCCAGTCTTTCATGCTTTCAAAACTTCACAACTTTAGCTTTCTAACGCAAAACTCTCTCAATTCCCTGCTTGGTCTCTTCCTCTGCTCATTTAACCGAATCACTCCTTCATACCTGTTCAATTTCCAATATACTTAAAAAAAAAAAAAAAAAAATTCAGTGTCCATATTAGGTACACATTATCCATTTATCCCTTCCTTTTGTAATTAATATTTTGCTATTCTTTCAATTAATTAAGCATTAATTCAGACCTTCTTCAAATCTGTCTTGATTAGTGGTGATTCTTCCTATTCCCGATCAAGAGGTTTTTCAAAACGTTCAACTGTTGCCTATTGGAAATAGAACACCCGCTACTTTATTGTTTCTATATATATCTATAATCTCTCTTCCTCCATAGATAAAGAGCCTATTAGCCTTACCTATGCCAATGCAGAATACAATCCTTCCCACGAAGGAGCCCCCATGAAATTATCAGATTTGAAGCCATGGATATTTTTCGTGGGGTTCTCAGCAAACAAACAGACCCAAAAAAAAAAAAAAAAAGCTTTTAGAATCAAAGCCCTTCAACCTCCAAACCAAAACGTTGTCAACATTGAAGAAGTGCTTGAACAATTTGTAAACATGATTTTGAAACCTGGACCGGACTGCACAGTGAACCGTTCACCAAAATTATTCTTTTAACCCATAAAACCACCCTATGCAAGAAAATCAGTGAAACTGCCCTATCACGGGTTTAGATCAGATATATATATATATATTGGGTATTTACATCTATTATTGAAGCTTTAACCACCATGAGATGCTGTCAAACCATGAGATTGCATTGCTATTTCTTCTTACTCTTCTTCTCTGTCTTTGTCTCTCTTGCTCTCGTTGCGTTTTCACCATTTCTGCAGGTCTTCTTTGCTTAGTTGTCACAGTGAAGGTCAAGTTGTTGTAGAGGATGGACAGACAAACCAATGCTTAGGCAAGCTTAGCTGTCATCCACTTTATAGTGTACCAAATGCTTGCAAGCCTTTAATCACTTATTTCTTTCTTAAATTGGCTTGGGCTTGTGTTTGTACTTGATCAATTTTTTAATGGGCAAACAAACCTGATAGGCCACAAACTGAATGACCCCTTGTAATTAATTAACCAATTAATTTAGCCAAGTATATTAATTAAGTTAATTAACATGCAAACACGTGGAAGCACAAACAAATCACCAATAAACTAAATACGCAGCAGAAATTAAATGACACGGTGATTTATTTACGAATGGGGAAAAGCCTTACGGCAAAAACCCCATCGGGTGATTTTTAGGTCACCACTCCTGAAACTCTACTATTATCACAACAAGCGGTTACAAGTAAAGGAATCCCAAGTACCTTACCAACCTACAGTTGAACCCTTACCCCAATACCCAATTGGACTTGTTCTGTAGTGACAGTTCCCCCTTTGATGCACGGCTCCCAAGTACATGACTAAACAATGCGCGGATCCCAGTACGCGACTTCAAACACCAACTGAAAGAGAGGTTGGTTGCAAAGTTCTTCAATTCATCCTACACGATGAAGATCAAGAAGATGCTTGGTCACAAAACCCAAAGGTGCAAATACACAGCAACTTCTTCAGAAGAGATGAACTAGGGCAAGAACTTCGTCTCTGATCACAATTTGCTCCAACAGAGTTTTCTCAATGCTTGTGCAACTTGTGTACAGTTTGACGGTCCTAAAAACAATCATTTTATATGTCTAGGGTTAGGAGAAAAGAAGCCCCAAAGACATATTCACGGATCCCAAGAAATCAGATCAGAATTCTGATTTTCATAAACCTCGATAGATAGAAGCTGTCGAGAAGGTATCGAGCTTACGGGTTGGAACAGCTTTCTAAACCTTGACATATACTAGCTGTCGAGCTTTAGTAATCTTGCACTTTCAGCTTGTTTTCTTGGACAGACTTGAAGGCTTCCACACTTGATCTTGAAACATAGTTTCTTGAAGTATTTCAACACATCCTAGATCTACCCAATTACAAGTAAAGTGTGTTTTGTCAAAGGATTAGCCAATTACATAAAAGTAATGACATATATTCTTAACAAGTGAAACACATATGTCTTAACAAAACCAATGTCAGCCTCTCTTCCAGTTTTTGTATTTTTTTTATTTATTTCATAAATACTAAATGGGTTGGGCATAATAAAAAAGAATTGGGTAATCAAATGGGCTAAACATAATTTAAGATAATTTAGATAAAGACTTGCTAGAATATTGAACTCTAACAAAAAGTTTTAAGTATATTAATTTTTTATATATATACATTGACTGAGAAACTCAATATTCTTTTATGTTTGATTATGATTTAATATTACTTATTTGTCTTATGAATGTTATGATATGAAAAATATATTTGAAATATATTTATTTATTTTTAAATAATTATTAAATTAATTATGACGTCATCATGGTATGACCTCAATTCAACCTCAGTCTGACCTTAAAAACCTTAAATTTTTCCCTTATACGATTCTTTGAACAATCCAGGTTTCAAAACCATGTCTGCAAATGATAATGCCATAGACAATCTCTACCCACTTGGTGTCACATATCTTATTTGGTCCCCCAAGACATTGTCTTTGCTTGAATATATGCCATTGGTATAGCAAATCGGAAAGCAAATTATGGAGATAGATCACAACTTTTATTTTCTTTGTTTCTCATGAAAAAAGTATATGGGAAAATAGTTTTTTTTTTTTTTTTTCAAAATTTGGTTGGTCGTGGTTGGGAAGGACTATTGAGAGTTGGAGTTGTCAAGTTGGGTCATGAATGTTTTTAGGGTTTGACACGTTATTTGTCAATTTGAGCTTGTGTGTGTGTGTTTTTGTTTTTTAATTATTTCACACTTTGTTATTGGAACAGTTGTTACATTGGAGGTATTGCGTATATTCACCAATTATAAGAGATAAGGTCCCAAATTTTACTGAATTAATTTTTGACTTGTCACAATGAAAAATTATGTATTTCTTTTAATAATTAAAGTACTATACAAAGGACAAACAGAGGGCTTATGATATTAATGTATGTATTTAAATTAGGGAAAAGAAAAAAAAAACCTTATGTTGGCGGCTTGGAGCAACTAAATTACCATGTCTTTAAATAAGAGAAAAGCAAACAGAAGAAAAAGATGTCGACAAACTTTTGGCCTCGGCCTCATGTCACTACTAGGCTACTCCTTCCCGCAAATCAATAACCCACTAAAATACATCTACTATTTTATTTGTTCATTTTGCTGTTTCATTAGTTCTGGTGGACAATTGCATTTTACTTGATATGGTTTAGATTTGTTTGCTAATAAAGCAATCATTTTTTTCTTTTTTCTTTTATTTTTTTATTTTTTATTTGTAAGTGCTATGTTCACAATATTTTCTCAACACTTTTCTAACAAAACATATGTGGTAAGTTTTATTGGGTCTAATTTGAATTCACAACTTAAATTATGTTTTTACCTACTCATAACAACCTACCACTTAAGATTTATTGTAAATGTGTTGTGAAAATATTATGGACATAGCATTTCTCTCCCTCTCTCTCTCTCTCTCTCTCTCCCTTTTTTTTTTTTTTAAAGTGACAACTTATTCTTACCCCACTTATTACCAAAATAACTTTAAATGTTTACTAGCCTAAAATATCTTTAAACTTTATTGTGCTAAAAAACATAAGCTTAAATATTAAGTAAGCCCAACAATTGCAAATCTTGTTTCTCCTCATCTCAAAACTAGACATAGCACTAGCTTTTTTCAAAGCCACCTATTATGCAAGTTTGGGCATTATTTTTAGAGATAGTCATGATTCTCCTATTATAGTCCATACTAAATTAATTCCTTGCCAAGGAAACCCATTGTAGATGGCTACCATGCTCTATTGTGTGTTACACTCCTGTCATGAACTATGGATCAGGGATTTGATTGTGGAACTTGCCAACTCACAGTTGCTGCCATTAATTAGGTTGCATGAACTATGCTTGAATGAGATTTCGGATGCGTTAGAACAAATTCATGCTTTTCGTGAAATAGGCAGGACATATATCCTATAGGATAGTTTCTAGACTGTGCAATAAGTAAGCGCAAGTGTTGGAGTTTATCGCTTTTGAATTTTTTTTTTATTGAAAAAAAAAAACTATTTAGAATGTTTCATAAATATTTCATTTTTGAAATTTTCCCATGCATCACTCGGGTTAGCGACTAGTGGATATAATTACACAAATGCCACTCATGGAACATCACTCCTTGCCTTTTGCCTCCCTTAATTATTACTCTTTGGGTGTATTTGGATACCGCTTATTATTGAAAACTGAAAACTGAAAACATTACAGTAAAATAATTTTTAAATGTGTGAATCGTACCATGGAACCTCATTTTGAAGTTGTTTTTGCTGTAAAAATACTTGCAGGTCCCGTGAACAGTGCACGAGACCCACTAGAAAACGTGGGACGCAGCTGAAAAGTGCTTTTCAGCACTATCCAAACATACACTTTGAGCAATCTTTAAATAAGCTGATAGGCCACTTAATAAATTATGAGGCATGTAACTGTTATTTTCAATTAATCGCAGCTATATATATAAACTATATATGAATTAGGACCTAATGGATGTACTTAATTAATTTGTTATCTAAGCCTTTTTCTTACTTTTCTAATATAATTTCTTATTATTTTTTTTTCTTTTTTTCTTTCAATGAGGTGAAGATATATATATTTTTGATGAACTGGTGAAGATATATATATATATATATATATATATAGTGCTCACACACGTTATATGGTGCTTTTTGGAAAGCATACTAATTAACTTCAGCTTATTGTTTTTATTTTTGTTATAATGTTTTTGAATTAAGTATACATGTGATGGATTATTAAGATTAATGTCCTCGTGGAATTTTGACTGAAGTAAAGAAAAATCCTTAATGCCATGTGCCTATATATTTTTAGGAACTTATTAATTAACAAGTTCCTAATAATATATAGGGGCAAGGATCGGAATTTAAGTTTTCAAGAGAAAATTTCACATATATACACAAAAATTAGGCTAGAGTAGAATTCAATGAATGCTAACAAGGTACGTGGTTAATTTGGCATACAAGTTATTATTTACAATTTGTTTTTATGATAAAAAAATATTTTTATGGTTAAGGATAACTCAATATGCATCTAAGATTTCTTTATTTAGTTAGAGTTTGACAATAAATTTCCATAAGTTCGATCAATATGGGATCATGACGCTCATCATGATGCTAAAGAGTATATGATAGTTTATCTCTTATGAAACTTCTTTTGTTGATTATTTAGACAGGTTGACCACACATGCTTCCGGGTTTATTCGTTTGACAGCAATAGCAACAGTAGGATCTGGATCTTGATCTTGATACTGTTGAGTTGACATTGAGAATGAAACCAGTGTTGTTAATATAAAGTTCTTCTTCCAAATAAGGGATCAGAGGCTTTAACTGCATATGTACCCTTTATTTTCCTAGCTCCAGCTAGGAAAATAAAGGGTACCATAAAAAAATAGCAGGTGTATATCACCTCCTGCGTAAAATTCCCACTTCAAACTTAGTTTTGAGACAGTTTCCAGGGCTAATATTTGTCTCCAGCTCGTTGGCGCATCTTCTATAGTAAAAATCTACATGTGTTTTTTATTTACTTTGTTCAATCAAGTCCCTTAACTTTACAATATCAGGCATCCCTCCTGTTTCCACATAAACAAGCTGTGTCTGCTATTGCTTTGGGCTAAGAAATTGAATTACAATACACTGGCCGGGCAAGGAAATTAATATTGGTTTATTTGTCAATTACTACTTAACTAATCTTTATACATAACTAATATTATAGATTAGTTATGTACAAAGATTAGTTAAGTAGTAATTGACAAATAAATCAATATTAATTTCCTAGAAACTTTTTGTGTGTGCGTGTGCCCACACACCCCCCCCGCCCCCGCCCCCCCTCTGATAAGATACTTCAGCAATTGAGTTGACACAAGTTAATGTATAATCTGTTCATAAATTTTAAAAGATTTTGACCCTGTCATTTCGCATTTTTTATGGTATATGAGTTTAAAAAAAAAAAAAAAAAAAAAAAAAAAGACTGAAACATAGAATTATGATCTTGGAACAACCTGATTGTAAGAATTAAGAATTAGGAATATGCTTATTTTTATCTTTTATTGTTTACATTGGAAAAGATTTTCAATAAGTTCTTTCACATTAAGAAAATTGAGAAACATTATTGAAATACAAAATTCTTGACAAAATTAGAATCTGTTTTAGATGACAAATATAAAAAGAAAAGTAAGTGGTCTTCATTCAGAGTCAAGTTCAAAATGGCTTTTGAATGAAAATGTCCCACATAATCCCCTTAAACATTATAAATAAGGACTTATGCAAATCCATACCCCAAGAACAATTTAAGCTCCAGTACAATGGGGTCTCATAAATTCTACCCTCCTTTGGTCTTTCTACTCTTCATGTTTTGTCTATTAACCATCACAGCTACTGCAGGATCCCATGTAAATCTCTCTCTCTCTCTCTTTCTCTCTCTCTCTTTGCACACACATATTCATGCATGCATAACTCTTTTTTTTTTTTTTGTGTGTGGATAAAAGTTAGAAAACATGCATTCATAACTTATAAAACTGTTACAGTAATGATTACATTTGGTGGTTGGTGCTAGCTAGTGGCATAGTAAGAGAGCAAAGGGTACACAAAACTGGTTGAATCATGGTGGAGATTTGCATAATAGAAGATATGCCAACAAGGAGACCAAAATCAGCCCTACAACTGTTTCAAAACTACGTCTAAAGTGGAAATTCTATGCTGGCGATAATATAAGTGCAACGCCAGCCATTGTCGATGGTAACCTATATTTCCCAAGCTGGAATGGTTACATCTATTCCATCAAAGTGTCTGATGGATCTCTAGTATGGAAGAAGAATCTGCAAAAGTTAACTGGCCTTAAAGCATCTGCGTTTGTAACTAATGTCAACTGGACAGTATCAAGATCAACACCAACAATAGCTGATGACCTCCTCATCATTGGAATCTATGGACCAGCTGTGGTTATTGCTGTGGAAAGATCAACTGGGAGGCTTGTTTGGTCAACACAGCTAGACAACCATGCTGCTGGATTTATCACCATGTCTGGAACTTCTTTCAATGTGTTAGTAAATCATCTATAAACTATAGCCAATCATTCGTGTATATAGATTAGAGTTACACAGATTGATCATTTTTAGTGTTTCTAACCAAAAAAACTTCAGGTTTAAATCTCTCATCTTCTAATTATCAAATTAGTGGTAAATAAATTTAAAAAAAAAGACTATGTAGCCAAACAAAGAAGAAGAAGAAGAAGAAGAAGACCTCAATTACTTATTTCCAGCATGATTACACTACTTTATTAAAATGTTGATACAATGAATGCTCATACAAGCTCTTTACAATTTTTTTTAAGATAAAAGATCTTTCTTGGATAAGGATAACTCAATATACATCAAAGATTTCTTTATTTGGTTAGATGTAAACAATAAATTTCCATAAGTTCGATCAATAAGATCATGATGACGCTTACCATGATGCTAAAGAGTATAATAGTTTATTAGTGATCGCAACATTATCCAAAAAATAAAAGAAGCCGTGCCGCCATGGTCCATGGTGCATGTTCGTGGTCGAAAAGGAAAGCCAACTTGTTGAGACTTGAGAGCACCTGTTTTTTATATGTATATAGATTGAATATTGAGTTTATTTCAAAACAAGATGAACGTATATTATTCGACCTTAACTTGTGCCTGTAAAAAATTAATAAACAAAACGTTTATAAATAAATTATTATATCCAAACAAGAAAAAAAGAAGGGCAGAGTGAAAAACAAATCTTATTGTCACACTGTTTGTTTCAACAATGATGTTTTTTAGAAAATGAGTCATTTTTCAAGAAACATTTTCTATAAAACTATTTCATTTTTCAATGTTTGATAGCAACTTTAAATGAGTTGAAAAACAACCCCCTAACTTCCTTTACTTAGATTGCTGTGAGATAGAGTTGTTTTTCAAAAAAAATTAATGAAAAACAATCTCTAAAAATAAGCCATACTTTTTATGTTGACCAAAGATAATTTTCCTTTGACTTATCTTTTTTATGCTATCAAACGCTGGAAAATAAGGAAAACTATCTTTACACAAGGTTTTCCATCGAAACAAACGGAGTGTTAAGAGTAGTCTACGCGATTATGTAAAGAAATTCAATTTCATTACAAAAAAAAAAAAAAAAAAAAAATGTAAAGAAATTCAATTTAGATTGCACTAATTCTAAGGAAAATTTTGTTTCCGCTTCCCATAGATGAAAATACACACATTAAGTAATGAGGAAAGAACATATTGACCTTATATTAAAGATAATTGAATTTTGCCTACATAGCTCATCCCATGTGATATTGGCTATATTTGATTTTTGTAGGGGCTTCTATGTTGGTACATCTTCACTAGAAGAAATTCTTGGAATTGGACAATGCTGTCCCTTCCGTGTTAGCTTATCCAAATTAGATGTTCATTCTGGTTCCATCTTATGGCAAACTTTTATGTTACCTGATAACCATAACAAACTTGGAGGATATTCTGGAGCTGCTATATGGGGAAGTAGTCCTTCCATTGATATCACAAGGAATCATGTCTACATTGCCACTGGGAACTTATACTCAACTCCGTTAAATGTATCCCAATGTCAGGAAAAAGAGAATAATCAAACTGTACCAACTCATTCAGACGAGTGTCTTGAGCTTTGATATCCACTCAGAATCAATCCTGGCACTTGATCTAGATTTTGGAAAGATAAAATGGTATCACCAACTAGGAGGGTATGATGTATGGTTCTTGGCATGTAGCAATCTTTCCACCCGTAATTGTCCACCTGGTCCAAACCTAGATGCTGATTTTGGGGAGGTACCGTTAATGCTAAGCATAAAGAGGAATAAGACCAAATTAGATATTGTTGCTGCTGTTCAGAAAAGTGGATTTGCTTGGGCTTTGGATCGTAATAATGGCAGCCTCATATGGTCTTCAGTAAGTTGGCTTGATCTTAGACAAAATGCCTTCGAAACATTTGCCTTTGCAAAAATGCTTAGTTTATCGCATTTAAATTGTCTCTGACACATTTTTTATATGATATCAAATGCATATGAGTAATACTAGGTACATAGCATTTTTCATAATTTATTGATGTTTTACATGGACTTACTACTGGTACAAATTTAATGTTTTCAATTCACAACTTGTAACTTCAGTGGACATAAAACATTTGTGCATCGGCTTATTGAATACACAACCTTACTTACCAGGTTTGCTAACTAAGATTAATTTTGAGAATGTAGTATTTCAAACCCATGTTGTTCACTTCATGATAATTGCTCTTTATCACCAAGTCAAGTTACTAATTGGTTTTTTGTGTAAGCATGGATTGAATTCCAAATAATTTATTCAACGACAAAAATTTTTATTAACTGAGTTAACTGGAACTTACTGCTAACTAGGATTTTGATGCAGGAAGCTGGACCTGGTGGCATTCAGGGAGGGGGTACTTGGGGAGCGGCCACCGACAACAAAAGGGTTTACACCAACATTGCCAACTCTGATGGCAAGAACTTCACTCTCAAACCATCTAAGGCAACTACAACTGCTGGTGGATGGGTGGCAATGAACGCTCACAATGGCAATATCCTTTGGTCCACGGCCAATCCTAGCAATGCTACTGCTGCTGGTCCTGTTACTGTGGCTAATAATGTGCTCTTTGCTGGATCCACATATCCAAAAGGACCCATATATGCGATGAATGCCAAAACTGGAGAAATCCTATGGTCATATGAAACAGGAGCCATAGTCTTTAGGGGAATGTCGGTGAGTGATGGATGTGTATATTTGGGTAATGGATATAGGTTTGCATCCTCCCCTAAGGGAACATCACTCCTTGCCTTTTGCATGTCATGAGTACTCCTTGATCAGTAATATATAAATAAAGATATGCCATTTAATTCATTATGAGGCATGTAACTGTTATTTTCATTTGATCCTAGCTAAAAATAAAATATAAACTATTTGAAATTAATTTGTTATTCAGCCTTTTTCATTATTTTTCAAATATAATTTGTTATTTTCTTTTTACTTTTCATGAAGTGAATGTTTACATCAAATTTTATTATCTAGTTGGATACTTAGCCCTAATGTTATATGATTCTCTCGGGAAAGCGATACTAATTAATTTCTCCTCCTCATTTGGTCCAAAGGCCTCCTACTAATTAATTTTTGCTTAACTGATTTGTGTAAAGTTGTAATTTACAACTATGTATTTTGTTAGCTTTTATTTCGTGCCAAATTTGATTGTAATTTTATTCAATCTTTTGTACATTGTATTTATTGTGGGATTTAATTGTAAGGGTTGTGTGATAGAAAGAGAGAGTGTGAAGACTCAAGCAATTGAATATTGAAGAGGTTTTCGTGGGTAGCACGCGACTTAGCATCCCGTGAAGTGATCCATGTGACTTGCACATGCTAGAATGCGAAGTGTCAGGACAGGATAGAGATAGCTGTATTTTGCGAGTAGTTCGCAGGTAAGGCCTTCCCACGAGACATCCCCGAAACATTCTATTTTGTCAGGCTGTACTATCTGATACACACTTTCTCTACCCACACTATATACACACACATTACCCACAAATGTTGAGGAATGCTTCTGAGAGAAAACCCTAGCCATAAAACTTGAGAGTTAGAGATTGTTATACCCATATTTCTCTACACAATTGATTGTGGATTTTCCTCAACTCCTACCTCTCCATTTCCATACTATTGAGAGGTTGATAGCCCAAACACTTATCACACCCTTTCAGAGTGTCAAGTGAGGTTTTGGTGTTGCTGGGAAGCATTGGAAGAATCTAAGGATGGCAGATGCAACATGGAGCTTGTTGCAGGATCCAGAGAGCTAGACAAGACATGGTTCCGAGAAGCTTTGTTGGAGTAGGAGCTTGGAGGGCTTAGGTACATCAGGTAGATTAGGTTTGGAGGGTTTCTTGCTAACCCATGTATTCCAACTGATTGTCTAGTGGATCGATTACCGAGGTTTTTTGCCGAGTTTTTCGGTTTCTTCTTTGATAACACATCAGCGTGTTATTTTGTGTTTGCATCTCTCTTCCCTACTCTTTTATATTCCATTTTACTATTGTGTTGTTAATTTTATGGATTAGAGTAGCTTGTTTGTTTATCCGCTCGCATTTACACTATTCCGCACTTAATATTAAGTTAGTGTAAAATCAATCGAGCCATAACTTTAATTTGGAAGACTAAATAGCTCTTGTGTTTTCAACACATTTTCGAGCTTTCAATTTGGTTATTTATAATTTAGTCATAATGATAGGAAATGAGGATTTGAACTCTTTTTCCGTTAAAAACAATAGAAAGTGTTAGCTAGTGTTTTTTTTTTTTTGTTTTGTTTTGTTTTTTTTTTTTTTTAAGAGAGCTTCAACTTATAGCATCTGTTTTTAATGATAACTCTTTATTATCAAACTAAGACACCAGTCAATTTTTGGTGTAAGCGGTGATTGAACTCTTGATCTCTTATTCAACCATCAGAAGTTTTATTAATTGAGCTAACTGGAATCCACGAAAGTGTCAGTTAGTTGAATTGCAAGACTTTTTTTTGTTATTGTAAATTTTTGTTTTTTTGTTTTTGTTTTTGTTTTTGTAATCAAGTATATATGATGTATTACAAAGAGGTTAGGCCAAGGAGAGATCAAATGAAGACTAAATAAGAGTTGAAAATTTGAATTAATTTGTTTTTCTTTTGTAGTTACCTTCATGCATTCATGTGAATCCCTGTTACACTAGTGTCCAACTCGCATGAATTCTCAATCATTTTGCAATACTACAAATAATTCTGTGAGTAACTACTAACTAGTACTAGCTACATCTGTTAGTGAGGAAGTTTGATTTTGTTTTGAAAATGATTTTTTTTGTCCTTTTTCATTAATGACGTGTTTGTTAAGTGCCAAATAAGCTAAAAACAATACCTAGTTTTGAGCACTACAAAATCCACTTTAATTTGTTGATAAATATATATATATATTTTTTTGCCTTTTTAAATTTTCTGTTTTAGCTTCTCCTTCACTAGTGACTAGTCCACCCACTTCTTAAGTAAAATAGATTTCAATAGTAAATATACAAGAGATAGTCTTAGTCAAATTGGGAAAATGAGGAAGAGAGAGAGAGAGAGAAAAAAAAAATCAGATAAATTAGAGAGAGGAAGAAAATAATTTTTTTTTTTAATTAGCATTGCAATTATATGTAGTACTCCCTAAACTTCTATTTGAATAAAATTTGATGCAATGTAGTTTTATTAGAGGGGGGTAAATAGGGGAATTTTTGACCTTATTCTTATATGAAAGCTCAGATTTGTGCTAAAACACAAGAGCTTGTTTAGACCCCTAATTTTAAAATTATGACTAGATTGTTTTTACTCTAACTTATCTAAATGCGAAACAAAAGTAAATGAAGCGCAATAAACCGGAACTACTCTAGTGCATAAACATGAACAATAAACAATAAATGTAAAGCACAAGAGTAAGGGAAGAGAGATGCAAATATAAGATAATACCAAGATGTGTTATTGAAGAGGAAACTGAAAAACTCGGCGAAAAACCTCTCCGCGACCCTCCAAGTCAAAATCGATCCACTAGTGAATAAGTTGGAGTACACGAATAACAAAAGACACTCTAAGCGTAGTCTACCTAATGTACTTGAGCCCTTTAAGCTCCTGCTACCAACGGACTTCTCAGAGTCTTGTCTTCACTAACTTTCAAGATCCCACAATGCCGCCCGATTGCATCCGCCAAGTTTCATCAACTTTTTTTGGCAAATCTCCAAAGCTTCCCAAGTTCCAAAACACTCTTTACACTCTAAATATGTGTGAGTTGTGTTTGGGTACAAATTTCCTTTCAAGGTATGACAATGGGAGAGGGAATGAGAAAATGCTACAATGATTTCTTACTAATGATGAGTAGCTCTCTCTCTAAAAGATGGGTGTGTTGTGTTGTAGAAACCTATCTAGGGTTTTCTCTTCGAATATAGTATTCTTTACTTTTGTGGGTAATGAGGCTATATATAGTATGGGTGAAGGGTAAGAAAGTCACACTTAAAATTTTCCAGTCAGAAAGTTTCACGTGTACCTCGCAAGATGGCGTGTCTCGCGAAGTACTCGCAAAATGCAGCCTGGCACTTGACTCTTTAGCTTCTAGCATGTGCTTCTCCAGTGGCCTTTTTGCGGGAACCTTTATTGCGGAACTTCTAGTGAGCTAGTTGTGAAATTGCACTGATCTTCATTACATGCTTGATTCTTCACTAACTTAATACTAAATCCAATACAATAAAATATCACAAAATACAAAGAACAAAATTAATGCAATTACAACACTTTTTATCATGGAATAAAGTCAACATAAAACATAATTATAAATCATAACTTTACATTATAGAATTTAATCTCAAAGAAAAAGGAAGAAGGTAGATTTATAAAGTAAATCCATTGAAAACTCATTGTTTACATATTTTAATTTTTAGGTGGGAACGATTGAAAACAATAAATACCACATAAATGGCTTATTAGTATAGTTTATTTACATGTCTACTCAATGAATAATATTCCTCTTAATGCAAAAGGCAAAGAGTGGTGTTCCAGCAGTGAATGATGGATTAACGAGAGTAGCAATACCAGACCTATATCCATTACCAACGTATACACATCCCTCACTCACTGACATGCCCCCATACACAGTGGCTCCAGTTTCATAGGACCATAGAATTTCTCCAGTTTTGGCGTTGATTGCATATATGGGTCCTTTTGGGTGTGTGGATCCAGCAAATCTCACATGATTAGCCACAGTAACCGGACCTGCAGCGGTTGCATTGCTAGGATTTGCGGTGGACCATTGGATTTTACCACTATCAGCGTTCATTGCCACCCATCCACCAGCGGTTATGGTTGCCTGAGACGGTTTGAGAGTGAAATTTTTGCCATTGCAGTTGATAATGTTGGTGTAGACCCTTTTGTTGTCAGTGGCTGCACCCCAGCTACCCCCTTCCACAACACCACCTGGTCCAGCTTCCTACATCAATATTCTAGTTAGTATACCTTACAATAAAGATTACATATATTTGATATCATATGAAAATTATGTAATTGACATTCTAAGAAAGAGGTGATCAAAGTTTTTATGGGACAAAATTTAGGTACATACAGTTTGTTAGGTACAAAACATTGGATTCCTGATTAAATACAAACATATAGTTACATTAATTTATGCAATCTTTTCGAAGGACAATTATTCTATTTTTTTTTCTTTCTTATAAACAATTAAATTCAATATAACTATGTGTTTGAATTTAATGAGGGAATCGAATGTATTACTACATTTAAGAAACTGTACCTAAGTTTTATCCTTATCTTGTCTTGAAATGAGTAATGAAAAGGACCATCTTTAAAATAAAAATAAAAATATGATAGAGGTAGCATTAAGGTTTATTTTGTGAAAAAAGTGTTGACGATGGAGCTCAAGAAATTTTCCTTTTGGGGTAGTGGAGTCCTAGAATGTGCCTCGAGCATTGGCATATTTTTCTGAGATAAAACAACTTACTGTAGACCATATGAGGTTGTCATTATTGTGATCTAAAGCCCATGCAAAACCACTATTCTGAACAGCAACAACATCTAATTTGGTTTTATTTCTTTTAATGCTTAGCATCATTGGTGCCTTTCCCAGGGACGGACCTACATAGGGGCAGGGGGGGCAAGGATGAACCTACATTGGTGCCTCTCTTTTGTTGCGAACTTGATGTTGTACCAATCATCTACTCGCCGTTTTTTACTTGTAACTTCATCTCTTTCGCATGCCATAAACTATAGAGTTTGTGGGGGTAGTTTTAAGTCTGTATTTCATTTCCTGAATAATGTCTCCAACAGAACTTTTTCTTCTAGGCTTCGGTAAGATTTTAAATCCATCCTTTAAATTTATTTCTTTTCCAACTTTTTTTTGTTCATTACTTTTGTTCATTATTATTATTTTGTTCAATCATAGATGACTTTCGAGACTTAAAAGAGCGAAGAGTTCCATTTTGATAAATGTGTTGAAATGTTTAAAAAATACTTATTTTGTATGTTATCTTTGTCGACATTTTTATAATATCAAATGTTTAAAAAACACTTATTTTATATGGAATATTTTGTTGAATATGAAATAGGTGTTAGTTTTTATTTTCATAAAAAAATAAAAATTGTTTTAAACTTTGGCCCCTTCCAGGTTTAAATTCTGTTCCGTTCCTGGCCTCTCCAAAATCGGCATCTGGGTTTTGACCAGGTAGACAGTTGGGGGTTGAAAGATTGTTACACGCCAATAACCATACGTCATAGCCTCCTAGTTGGTGATACCATTTTATCTTGCCGGAGTCTAGATCAAGTGCCAAGAATGAATCTGAATGGTTATCGGGCTCAACAAATTGAGCTGGATGAGTTGGAAGTGTTTGATTATTCTCCTTTTCTTGACATTGGGTTACATTTGAGGGAGTTGAGTATAAGTTCCCAGTGGCAATGTATACATTGTTTCTTGGGATATCGATAAATGGACTACTTCCCCAAACAGCAGCCCCAGCGTATCCACCAGTTTTGCCATTGTTATTAGGCAACATAAAAGTTTGCCACAAAATGGTACCAGAATGGACATCTAATTTGGAAAAGCTGCCATGGAAGGAGCAGCATTGCTCAGGGCTGAGGAGTTCTTCTAGGGAAGATGTACCAACATAAAACCCCTACAAAAATCAAATACAATATAACATGGGGTGAGATATGTTGGAAATGAATGATCACTGATTATAAATTTCAATTATTAGTTCATCATGTATTTACCAATAGAAAGGAACCATGTCTATTTTGCTGTAATGAGGCAGTGGAAGTACTTGCGTATATAGTATTGTATTTTCATGCACAGAGCCAATTATGTTGGCAATTAGTTAATCGGATAAAGTTCATGATCCTATTTCAATAGAACATAATTTTTTTTTTGATGTAACAATGAATCATAGTAAGCTTTGTCCTTATTATAGTGAGGCAGTGAAGGTATGCACAAGCAATGAACATAATTTTCCTTGTTTATATTTCTTGAAAATTATATATAGTTTTATAATATTCCAATTTCTCATGAAATGTGAAAATTCTAACTTTGGCTTTTCAAATAAAAAATGTCATATATATATATATATATATATATATATAGTGGGAGGACGAGAATCTGTGGATCTGGACAGGGTCGGAAAAGAGAAGTCTAATGTCAGAAGAACAGACCTCGAAGAGCACTAACAGTGAGCCCTTGGGAAAAATATAAGTAACTCAAGCCTAGGGAGACTATAATGCCCGAGGACCCCAAGGATACTCTTATGTCCTTAGAAGGACCAATGACTAGTTCTGAATACCATTGGGCATAAACCGAGGAAGAGGAGAAAGATTTGTTACCAAGCAAGGAAGGGAAGAATGTAGATAAAATATCCATTATTCAATGCTCTAAACTCACTTAGCTGACCGCATTAATGAGAAAATGACTCTTGAACAGTGTCATCACAGCTTGGTGTAGAGGCCTTCTAGTGAAGTCATGATGAGACAAGTATCAAGGGAAACAAACCCAAACCCTCCAAGTGGAAGGTTAAGATGCAACCTAGGAGGCTATATAAGGTGGAAAAACCTCTGTAAAAGTGGGATGAAAGCATTAAAAAAGAAAAAGAGCAATACAAGAGTGTGATTGTGATCCAAGAATAAGTGTAACCTATATCTCAGACCAAACCCAAGGAACATAATATAAGCCTCCCGAGGCTCTTTTTGACTAGCTCTCATTTTATACACTTAGGCTCAATGTTGATCCTTTCATTAATTTCTAGTTAATTAATCTAATACAACTCAATAGGGGAATTAAAGGTTGATTAGCATCCCAACTCTATAAATTAATTGTGTGAGGAAAAAAGCAAGTTTGACTTATTTTTGTCTGTCACACACGCACGCACGCGCGCGCGCGCGCGCGCGCACACACACACACACATATATATGAAAGCTCGGATTTGTGCTAAAACACAAGAGCTTGTTCAGACCCCCAATTAAAAATTACGGCTAGATAGTTTTTACTCTAACTTATACTAAGTGCGGAACAAGAGTAAATAAGCGCAAAGAACTGTTAACACTATCCTAAGCTATATTCATCCATTATCAACAATAAAATGAAAGTTTAAAGAGTAGGGAAGAAAGATGCAAGCACAAGATAACACTGAGACATGTTATCAAAGAGGAAACCGAAGAAATCAGCAAAAAATCTCTCTGCGACTCTCCACTTTGAAATTGATCCACTAGAGAATAAAGTTGGAGTACATGAATAACAAAAGACCCTCCGAGCCTAGTCTACCTCATGTACTTAAGCCCTTCAAGCTCCTACTACCAACTGACTTCTTGGAGCCAGCCTTATCTTCTCTAGCTTTTTGGATCCCACAATTCAGCCTGATTGCATCCGCCAATAAATGAGTCCTTCTAATGCTTCCCAGCAGCACCAAAATCTTACTTTACACTTAGAATAGGTGTGGTAAGTGTTTGGGCTAGCAACCTCTCAAAAATATAAAGATGGAGAGGTAGGAGTTGAGGAAAACCACAAGGAAATGTGTAGATGATTGTGGGTATAACAATCTCTAACTCTCAAGTGTATTTTCTAGGATTTTTTATCTGAAAGGCATTCCTTACTATTTGTGGGTAATGAAGGTATATATAGTGTGGGTAAAGACTTGGTAAGGCAAAACACAACTTTTTGCCAAACAGAAAGTTTCGCGGGTCCTTCGCAAGTTGGCCTTACCAACGAAACAATCGCGAAAAATCCAACTTGGCATAACTCTTCATCTTTCAGTCATGTGCTCTACACGTGGCTTTTTTTGCAGGTTGCTTCTCACGAGATAGTCGTGAGCTAGTCACAAAATCCACTTGTTCAACTTTTGAAACTTTATTCTTCACCAATCTCTCACACTCATCCCTTACAATTAATCCCACATACATACGGAGAAAATGACTGAAGAAATTACAATAAAATTTGGCACGTAATTAAAGCCAACACAATATAATTAGAAATCACAACTTTACAATATATATATATATATATATACACACACGCTGGAATTATTATTGTGACACTTAAAATTGATTTTTTCAATTTTTATTTCTCAAATTTTAGTAATTGCATACAGTTAATTTTAAAACAATTTTTTTTAATCAAAATAAGATATGTTTATGAATGTTCAAGGATTTTTTTTTTTTTTGGTAATTAAAAAAAATTAAATATAATGAAAGATTCCTTAGGTAATATAAGAATATGTTTGTCGCAATATATTAAAAATTTTTTTATCTAAACAACATAAATTTCAACTATCATAAATACAATTGTCTTGACTTAGTTTAAACTTGTCACTTTTAAGATTTGATATTCTCAACAACTGAAGTGAACAGATGACAGATCATAAAAAGAAAGTGGGAAAAGGAGAAGGAGTTATAAAATGACCCGAGGCGGTGCCGTTGCTTGGATTGGCCGTGGACCACAGGATTTCGCCACTATGAGCATTCATTGCCACCCATCCACTAGCGGTCGTGGTTATTTCAGACGGTTGAAGAGTGAAGTTCTTGCGACCAGAGTTGACTATGTTGGTGTAAACCCTTATCGGTGGCTGATCCCTAGCTACCTCCTCCATAAAGACCACCAGGGCCAGCTTCCTACAATAAAATCGTAGTTAGAAACTAAGTGAAGAAGATTGTATAATTGTATCATATGCCAGTGACATATTCTTAAGATGTATTTATTTAATCTTTTGCTTATAGTGACATTGTAAGCTAGCTCGCTGAAGGTTCATATAATAAAGATTAAAGTACTATTACGGATATTATAATTTTACTACTAAGTCCTATCAATCATAAAAAAAAAAATGTAATTTGGATATTTAATCATGTTGAGTTGACAATAATCATATTTATTATAATGTTAGTTTGTAAAATTTTTATAGTAGAAGTTGTAGTAATTCTAACATTTCCTTTTAAGTTTAATGTCATTGAATAGCTAATGCCACATATAAAAAAAATCTGCAAGATACTGACCATGTGACTAGGGAGTTTAAAAAAAGGATGAAGATGGAGCTTATGGTTTTTTTTGGGGAGGGGTGTGTGTGTGTGTGTTAGAGTTTAAGATATCAAGTCAACTTACTGTTGTCCATATGAGGCTGCCATTGTTGCGGTCCAAAGCCCATGCAAATCCACATTTTTGAACAGCAACAACAATATCTATTTTGGTAGTATTACTATTTATGCTAACCATCAATGGTGCCTCTCCAATATTAGCATCTGGTTTTGGACTTGGAGAACAATTAGGGGTCAAAATATTGTTACATCCAAAGAACCATACATCATAACCTCCTAGTTGGTGATACCATTTTATCTTGCCAGAGTCTAGATCAAGCGCCAAGATAGAATCAAATGGTTATTCGGCTCAACACATAGGTCTGGGTGAGTTGGTACTGTTTGATTGTTTTCCTTTTCTTGACATTGGCTTACATTTAAGGGAACTGAGTATAAATTTCCTGTAGAAATGTAAACATGGTTTCTTTGAATATCAATGGAAGGGCTACTTCCCCATATAGCAGCTCCAGCAAATCCTCCAAGTTTACCATAATTATTAGGTAACATAAATGTTTGCCACAAGATGGTGCCAGAACGAACGTCAATTTTGGAAAAGCTGCCATGGAAGGTGCAACATTGTTCAACACTGAGACCTTCTTCCAATGAAGATGTACCAACATAGAAACCCCTACAAAAACAAGTCACATGGGTTGAATCACCGTGACAATGATGTGAACCTATAATGTCTGTTGACTTTGTTCTATAATAATTGTTCTTCATTATAAAATCAATACATTAGTTGATTTTTTTTTGTAAAAGTGTAATTTGAATTCAAGTTCCTTTGTTGACTGATAAAAAACTCGATCACATATGATATGCTTTATTTATCTTATATTCTAAAAGTTCAATTAGTGTGAAAAACACTAATAGATGTTTAGACCCCAAATTTCAATCATAACCAACACAAGCTTATATTCAAACAATTGATGTGCAGAATGATAAATATAAGCAATACTTAATGTGACAAACTACTTTAACACATAATTAATCACTGTCGGACCGTGTGCCTTACTGATCTATCCAACGACCAATTGGTGAAGGATGAATCTTTTATAACATTTGATCGCAAACCAAGCCCATTGGTATTGGAGCGAATTGTGAAATCCCTCACTCACAATGCGACTCCAACGACTTGAACCTATGACCGGGCTCTGATACCATTTGAAAGCTTGAATTTATGTGAAAACACAAGAGCTGTTTAGACTCCCCAAATTAAAATTATGGCTTGGTTGATTTTACTCTAACTTAAACTAAGTGCAGAATAGAGTAAATGCGAGCGAATAAACAAGATAACTACTCTAAGCCATATTCAACAAAACATAGCAGTAAAATGAAAGCTAAAACAATAGGGAAGAAGAATGCAAACACAAGATAACACGCTGATGTGTTATCGAAGAGGAAATCGAAGATCTTGGCGAAAAACCTCTCCGCCGCCCTCCAAGCGATAAATTGATCCACTAGAAAATAAGTTGGAGTACACGAATAACAAAAGACCCTCCAAGCCTAGTCTACCCCATGTACTCGAGCCCTCCAAGCTCCTGCTACCAACTGACTTAACGAAGCCTTGTCTTCTCTAGCTCTCTGGATCACACAATTCAGCCCGATTGCATCCACCAAACAAATAACTTCTTCCAATGCTTTTATGAGTGAAGGCGAGTCATTCTACTCATTTTATGGGAAGCTAAATGAAGTGGTGATTGGGAAATTCAACTTGGGATAAAAGATGGAGGACTCCAAGATTGTGAGGAAGATTCTACGCTCATTACTAGAGAGTTTCCGTGCAAAGGTCACTGCCATCGAAGAGAGCAAAGACCTTGATGAGATTAAAATTCAAGAACTCATCGATTCTCTTCAAACCTATGAGCTATCTCTACCATCTCAAAGGAAGAGCAAATCTCTTGCTCTCAAGAAGGTCAATGAGAGATTTGAAGCTCAAGACTCATCGAATAAGGATGAGGTTGAAAAGGATGTGGCGTACCTTGCTAAGAACTTCCTTAAGTTCCTAAAGTTCAAGAGAGATAGAAAGTCTTTTGAGAATGGCAAATTCTCAAAGTTCAAGAAGGACAAGAAAGACTTCAAGAAGAAGGATTCAAGAGATTCCTCACTGTCTGAAATAGTCACGTGCTTTGAGTGCAAAAGGCATGGGCATGTGAAGAAAGAATGCCCCACCTATTTGAAGGCAAAGGGTAAAGTCTTTGCAACTACCCTTAGTGACTCAGATGGTTCAAACTCTGATTCTGAAGAAAGCTGTGACGGAGAAGGAAATTACTCCGCGTTTATGACCATTGCACCCATGGACTCATCGGAAGATTTGAGCCTTCTAGTGGAAGAACTTGGTGAGCACACTGAAGTAGAGTCTATGGGAATTAGGGAAGAATCGGATGATAAAGATGAAGGAACCAAGGAACTGCAAGAATCTTATAATTCTCTTCTTAAGAAAACTGGAGAGTATGCTAGAGTGGCTAAGGCAGCCATCAGAAAAATGAAGAAAGTTGAACAAGACTACAAGAGCATACTTGTAAGGTACAAGGAAACAAAGTGTGAAGTTGAGGCACTGAATGGAGAACTAACCAAGGCCTACTCCAAGATCAAGTTTATTGAGCTTGAAGTGATTCAAGCTAATGCCAAAGTGGAGTGTGTTGCCTCCAAGAAACTTCACGAAGTGCTTGCACATCAAAAGCCTTTTTCTGACAAAAGTGGATTAGGATATTTTGGAGAGAGTAGCTCAAGTGCTAATGTGTCCAAGGAGATGAAATTTGTTAAAACTAAGGAACCAATGGTAGCAACTCCAAGTTTTGAGAATGTAAAAGTGGAGAAAATATCAAATGGAACTTCTCAAAAGGTTTTAACAAAACCTCAAAATCCATTTGTGGCCAAACCAAAGGCTAAAGGGAAGTCTCTTCCAAAGTCTCAAAGAGGTCCACAAGTTCAACATTTTTGCCACCATTGTGGAGTTAGAGGACACACAAGACCTAATTGCTATAAACTTCACGCATTGAAGAAAGCGGATTCTCAAAAGCTAAGAGGACAAGGAAAGGGAAACTAGAACATCAAGCAGTCAGAAAGGTGAGAAGCTGATTCCAGGTTTGGTGATGTGATAAAGATAATTGATACCATCACTTCTTGTTTGGCAAGCTTCAATCAAAGGTTTGAGAATCACAACTCTAGTACCCAATCCTCTAGGGATATCACCCCAAATGCACGTGTTGTGTGGGTGAAGAAGGGTACACATGCATAAGCATTAGACCATGTCCATGCATCAATTCTTCCTATATGTTGTGACTTTGATTGGTTGTTTGTTGTTTCCCATTTTGGCATGTTTCTTTTCAAGTTTGTTTTGTACTTGTTGTTTTTGTTGATCTTACTTTACATGTTTTGTTTTTAAGTGTGTTGAAAAATTCAAAAACCCATAAAAATTGAAAAATCTCTAAAAAGTTTGATCGCTTGTGTTGTATATATCACATGTGAGTTTGGCCTAGTACCTTCGTACTAATGGCGTAGTGCATTTACGAGCTTAGCTTGTTATGTATGCACATCTATCTTTGTGGGAAAAATCTTGAAATCTATGTGTGATTGTCGTAAATCGATCTTTAAGCTTGTCATGAATGATTTGTCAATAGTCTTGATGGTTTTAATACATGCATAGACTTGTGTCTATATATCTTCCCACACATTTTTATATTTTTGCCTTATAACTCAACAAATCTCAAATCTCAAAAAGAGAAAATGAGCTGCAAAAGCCGTCGCACATACTAGTATTTAACTAGGAAAAATGGAAAGCGACTTATTTTGAAATATATGGTGCCCAAAAAGCCAAAGGCTTACTCACAAAATTGAAATATCAAAAATTTCAGGCACCGATCTCAAAATGAGATGTATTGTTCAAAAAGGATCAAATGTTATGATTTGTAAAGAAGACAAATGAAAAGCTTCAAAGATGTGTAATCATTTTCTTGTGGGAGATCATATATGTTCATTTCTATAATTGAGATGGACCACTTGACTTAGTACCAGTTGTGTATGACTTGATTGAATTGATCATTGAAATTTCACTCTGGACTAAGGACTATTCCATGTTTGATACTCACACATAACACACAAAACTTTTGCTCAATGAATGCTTATTTCATTTGTGTGATTGTACATGTTTAAATGTGATGTGTATACTCAATTGTTTGTCGATCATACCCAAAAAGATTTTTGAGTATTTTATATGTTTTTCAAAGTGTTTTTATGCTTTTGTATTTTAAGTTTTTGTTTTAAGTGCATTTTTCATGTTTTTCATCAAAAACTTCTTCAAAGGCATTTTCGTGAGAAGCTCGCGACTTAGCTCTTCCCGCAAAAATGGGCTAAGGTAAAATAGGAAAACACAAAATTTCAGACAGAGACTTTGTGACTGTCTTGCGACTGTTTCACGAGTAAAATCTACCTGCGAAAAGTTTTATACTTCAGAGGTGTTAGGACATATGTGATTCACTTGTTAGGAACATATGTCACTATTTTATGTAATTGGCTAATCCTTTGACAAAATGCACTTTACTTATATTTGGGTAGATCTAGGATGTGTTTAATACTTCAAGAAACTTTGTTTCAAGATCAAGTGTTAAAACCATGCAAGTCTGTCCAAGATTCAAGCTAAGAAAGTGCTTGTCATTAAAGCTCAGCAGGTAGCTCGACAGCTAGCCATCTATCAAGCTTGAAGAGCTGTTCCAGCCCCGTGGCTCAACAACAGCTCAACAGCTAGGCATCTGTTGAGGTTTATGAAGTTCAATTTTTCAGGACTATTTTTCATTCAATCCGTGATTGTATATTTGGGCTTTCTTTTCTCACAACCCTAGACATATAAAAGGATTATTTTAAGGGTCGTCAAAGGTGAGAACAAGTTGCACAAGTGTTGAGCAAAGTTTTGTTTAAGCAAATTGTGACCAGAGGATAACACCAACACGTGTTATGGAAAAGGAAATCGAAGAACTCGGTGAAAAACCTCTCCGCCGCCCTCCAAGTAGTAAAATGATCCAATAGAGAATAAAGTTGGGATACATGAATAGCAATAGACCTTCCAAGCCTAATCTACTCAATGCACCTAAGCCCTCCAAGTTTCTTACTCCAACAAGGTTAAGCCTAACCGCATCTTTCTAGCTTTCTGGATCCCCCAATAAGCTCCATATTGCATCTGCCATCCTTGGCATATTCCAATGCTTCCTAAGCTCTAAGAACACTCTCAACACTCTAAATGGGTGTGGGTTGTGTTTGGGTACAATTCTCCTCTCAATTGGTATAACAATGGGAGAGGGAAGGAGAAGAGACTACAAAAATTTCTCTCTAAGAATGAGTAACTCTCTCTCTAATAGAGTGGGTGTATTGTAAAAACCTTTCTTAGGTGTATTAAATATAGAACCAATGAACCAAACATGTTTCTAATGAGGAAACATGAGAAACTCCAAAGTTTGGTACTTATCGAAGTCCAAACAAGTGAGAAAATGCCTAAAATGTATTTTATAAAACATCTAGCGTGCACACAATGAACAACAATGTGAAATAATGCAAGAACATCATGAAATCCACCCTTAATACATGTTCTTTTTGCCATAAGGGGCCAACATGTAGGAAGAGATATAAGCACAAGTCTATGCATTTATCAAAACTAACAAGACTATTGACTAATCATTCATGACAAGCTTGAAGATCGATTTATAACAATCATACATAGATGTCAAGATTTTTCCTACAAAGATAGATGTGCATATAGAACAAGCTAAGCTCTTAAATGCACAAAACCATTTGTACGAAGGAACATGACAAAACATGCGTGTGATATGTGCTCAAACATATACGATCAAACTTTTTGAATTTTTCACTTTTTATGTAGTTTTGAATTTTTTACTCACACAAAACTAAAATATAAAAGTAAGATCAAAACAAAACAATGCTTATAAAGAAATGCAAGATGCACAAATTGCATGAAGATATGACATTCAATGCATGAAGGGTCCTACAATGATCGAAAGAATTAGATCAAGTACCAAAAGAGCAAAACCTCAACCATAGGAACCCTTCCTCATCCAAACGGAACAATAGTTTGGAATGAGTGTCTCATGAGAAGAGAGATGAGGGTTGGAAGAATGAGAACTGGAGATGTACATAGACGATGAATTAAGAGCATTAAATATGTTAGGACATATGTGTTTCACTTGTTAAGAACATATGTCATTCTTTTATGTAATTGGCTAATCCTTTGACAAAACGCACTTTACTTATATTTGGGTAGATCTAGGTGTTCTTAACACTTCAAGAAATAAGGTTTCAAGATCAAGTGTTAAAGCAATTCAAGTCTGTCCAAGAAACAAGCTAAATAGTGCAAATTCATTAAAGCTCGATAGTTGGCTCGATAGCTGCATTTATCAAGTTAAAGAAAACTGTTTCAGCCACGTGTGCTCAACACCTGCTCGACAGCTTCTTGACAGCTCCTATCTGTCAAGGTTTAAGAATTTCAAAACTCTGATATGATTTTCTTGAGATTCGTGAATGTGTCTTTGGGCCTTCTTTTCTCCTAACCTTAGACATATAAAAGGATTATTTTAAGGACCGTCAAAGAGTTCACAAGTTGCACAAGCATTGAGAAAAATTTGCTCAAGCAAATTGTGACCGAAGACAGAATTTTGCTCTAGTTCATCTCTTCTGAAGAAGTTGCTGTATTTGTACACCATAGAGTTTTGTGACCAAACATATTCTTGATCTTCATTGCGTGGATGAACTGAAGAACTTTGCAACCAACAATCTTCTCTAGTTGTTGATTGAAGTCGTGTACTGGATCCGCACAATTGGTTAGTCACGTACTTGGGAGTCATGCATCAAAAGGAGAAATTGTCACTACAGAACAAGTCCAATTGGGTATTGAGATAAGGGTTCAACTGTAGGTTAGTATAAGGTATTGAGATTCCTTTACTTGTAACCACTTGTTGTTATAATAATGGAATTTCGGGAATAGTGACCTTAAAATCACCCGTTGAGGTTTTTGCCATGTAGGTTTTTCCCATTCATAAACAAATCACTGTGTTATTTTATTTTCTGCTGCATACTTTAGTTATTGGTGATTTGTTTATGCTACCACACGCTTTGTATGTTAATTTGATTAGTTAATAAACATGGATAATTAATCAATTAATCCATCACAAAGGGTCAATACGTTTTTGGCCTATCAAAACACTTTCTTTAAGAACATGCTATTTTCACACAAATCCAGTTTACCTTTTTTAGCACAACTTCCAAGAAGTTTAAGTTCCTCTTTTCTTTTTATTCCTTTAAGAGCATGAAACTTAGAGCAATGAGGTCTTAGATGACCAAAAACACTACAATGGTGACAAATAATGTGTTTAGGTCCACTAGGCTTTTTAGGGAGGGATCTAACAATATGATTTTGTTCTCTTTTCAACTTATGATATTGAGATCTTATATGACCAATCACACCACAATAGTGGCAAGTAGGAACAAACTTAGATTCACTCAATTCCCTAGGATGAGACATAAACGAAGGCTTAGGCTTAAGAGCATTTCTCTCCACTTTTTGGTTTCGTTTGTGTGGTGGAATGTGCACCGATTTGCCTTTAGAGATAGAACTCACAATAGGCACAAAATCGTGCACCACAACATGATTGCAACAAATATTTTCATCATTTTTAGCAATAGGTTCAGCAATCAAACACTTGGGATGCATCTCAAGAGATTCATTTTCACATTTTAGCTCATCAACAAATTTGTTAGACAAAACAAGTTTAGCATCCAAGTCCATTTTCAAAGATTCAAACTCTTTTAGTTTTTCAAGAGAATGTTCAGTAAGTTTCTTATACTTTTCAACCAATTTATTGGATTCATTGAGCTTAGCAATTAAATCATCCTTTGTACAAATGAACTTACTCAAATTCTTATGAAACTTCTTAGTATTTTTCTTCAAGAGTTTGATGTTAGGAATATCAACAACACCCAAAGATTCATGTAACATACTATCACAATCATGATGATTATCACTCATAGAGGCATTTTTACAAACACATGGCATGTTACATTCATAAACATTTAAAACATGCATAGAAGCATACAAAGCACTATTCATGGCAAATAAACACAAGGGGTCAAGGATCACACTTAGGTAATGAAACCAATACAAGTGTACCCGCTCTGATATCAATTGAAAGTTCAATTAGTGTGAAAAACACTAATGAATGTTTAGACCCCAAATTCCAATCATAACCAACACAAGCTTATATTCAAACAATTGATGTACGGAATGATAAATATAAGCAATACCTAATGTGACAAACTACTTTAACACATAATTAATCACAAACACAGCAGCAATTAATGGTTAAAAAGTAAGGGAAGAGAGATGCAAATACAAGGATAACACCGGCACGTGTTATCGAAGAGGAAATTGAAGAACTCGGCGAAAAACCTCTCCGCCGCCCTCCAAGTGGTAAAATGATTCACTAGAGAATAAAGTTGAGATACATGAATAGCAATAGACCCTCCAAGCCTAATCTACCTGATGTACCTAAGCCCTTCAAGCTTCTTGCTCCAACAAGGTTAAGCCTAACCATGTCTTCTTTAACTTTACGGATCCTACAATAAGCTCCATATTGCATCCACCATCCTTGGTATCTTCCAATACTTCCCAAGCTCCAAAAACACTCTCAACACTTTAAATGGGTGTGGGTTTTGTTTAGGTACAATTCTCCTCTCAATTGGTATAAAAATGGGAGAGGGAAGGAGAAGAGACTACAAAAATTTCTCTCTAAGAATGAATAGCTCTCTCTTTAATAGGGTGGGTGTGTTGTAGAAACCTTTCTTAGGGTTTTTCTCAGATAGGCTCTGTACATTTTCTGTGGGTAATGAGGGTATATATAGTATGTGTAAAGAGAATAAGAAAGGTCATGTGTTTCAGCAAAACAGGGGAAACTCACGACTCACTTGCGACTGATTCAAGTGGCGACCCGAGTCACGAGTTAGCCAATTGACAGATTGTACTCTCTGGATAACTAGCTTGACTCTTCACCTTCCTCCATGTGCTTCTCATGTGACTTTTAACTGTCTTGATCAAATCTCCACCACTTAATACTAAACCCATTACAAATAAATTCCACAAAAATTCAAGGAAATAAATTTATGCAATTGCAACACTTTTGTTCATGGAATAAGCCAACACTAATGTTATGATAAAAATCATAACTTAACATATTCAATAACATATCTACTTTTATCTATAAAAAATCTCATATTGGAAAATGAGTGTAAGTTAAAGAAATTTAAAACTTGTGTTATGTATCTAAGAGTTATGCCTTTTTGGATATACACCACTATCATATGCTTTATTTATCTTATATTCAATAACATATCTACTTTTATCTATAAAAAATCCCACATTAGAAAATGAGTGTGAGTTAAAGAGATTTAAAGTTTGTGCTGTGTATCTAAGAGTTATGCCCTTTTGGATATACACCACCATCAATTTTTTTAAGATCTTCTCCCCTCTTCCCGTGTGTGTTAAAATACTTAATATTCTATTAAAAAAAAAATTGTTCCTATAAAAAGAAAAGGAAAAATGCAAATTAATAGTGCACTCAAATACACAGTACCCCAGGGCCATCTCGTTCGGTTTTATTTATCTTATATTCAATAACATATCTATTTAAGGGCATGTGTCATGTGTGCGATTGATAGTTACATACGTCTGGTTTCAAGTTGAATTTCTGTCCAAATTAACTCATATGCATATTGATACTATTATGCATCATCGATTGCTTCATTGTCAAATGTTGATCAAATCAATCGAATTCTTTGGTCAGACCCCAACTTATATATTGTTTCAGATGTTTGTTCATTCTTCTTTTGCGGTTTTGCGATCTAATCTTTGATAAAAATAAAAAATAAATAAAAAATAAAAAATTCAGCCGGGCTTTAGGGTTTCATGGGGACTAAGACAAAATTGTTAGCCAGAAGTAGGGGCAGCTTGATGCATTTGAAGGCCTAAGGCAAAAATTGATTACCTTGTTTTAAATGTAAAATTACTACTAACTAACATGAACTACGTAAAATTTTTCATTTTTTAAGAAATTTTATAGATAGAAAAATTTGACAAAATTTTTCATACTTATTGATATGGCAGATTGATAATGGTAAGTAAAAGAGTAGTGTTAGTGGTATACTTAAATAAGAACTAATAAAAGTTTGCTAACTAAAATATTATTATTATTATTATTTTTTTTTTTTTAGAAGTGCAACATTTACAATATTTTTTACAACAAATCCTAAGTTTTAAGTAGCTTTTTGTGTTCTATTTGAAAATATCACTATAATTATTATTTTTGCCATCAATAATAGACTGTAACAACATGCTACTTAGTATTAGTTGTAACAGTGTTGTAAAAAATATTGTGAACATTACATTTTCCTATATTTTTTATTTGTTTTTCATCTGGTAAAAAATATTATTTTAATTATTGATTATAAATAACCCTATTAGTTAAAATTTGGAGGCCTTTTTTTTTTTTTTTTTACTTCTGGCCTTAGGCAACCAAATCTCTTGCTCTACCATTCAGCCGGCCAAGAGCTTAATGCCTAGCTATCTACATATAAACGGATATTCAATTTTTTGGGGACTAGACTTCAGAGAAAGAGTGGCAAATCATGCAAGGTATGTATTTAATTCTAGATCCTTAGACACGTAATTTGAAATAACTGAAGTTTACGAAACATATCAATCATTTCTTCTTTTTCATTTCAAATCATATGAATAACCCGACACATTATCCATATGATTAGAAATGATTTAGAGTGATGCAGGGGATAAATACAAATTTCATTATATAAATATTAAAAACTAATGTGTCATCAATAAAAAGAAAAGAAAAGAAAAAGTAACGTAGGTATTTAGTGATTACTTTGACATTTTCAAATAATATACGCTTTATAGATGATTCACTAACCCTTTGTAATAAGTTATTGACATGGTGATAATTGTAGAATATGGCTTGAATTAGGAGTTCGACTCCTTGTTGAATTTGGATAAGGAATAAATTTTATTCCTTTTGGATTGCTATTGTTTGAAGTTATCAAGCTTTATTAGAAGCCTTGTCTACTACTTGATTTGGAATTTTTTTTGGAATAGGAGTGATTCTCATTTTGTGTGTGGAAAGGAAGTTTAGTCCTTCTTGGTTTTGGATATACTAGCCAACTCAAGTCTCTTATATAAGTAGAGTGCTGCTACGGCAAATTGAGAGAGTGTGTGTGAGAAAAGGGCTCTCTCTTCATTTGGTTATTTGATATTTGTGGGTTGCAATTTGAAATAGTGAGAGAGGTTTGTTACCGCTTGGTTTTGGTTTTGGTTAACGCAGTTTGGTGATTTGCTCTCTCTTGGTGTGTTGCAACTTTTGGTTTTGCTTTGTGGCTCTCTCTTTGGTTTGTTCGCAATTTGTATTTGGTATTCGTTTTTGGTATTTGTGAACTTTTGGTTCTTTGGTTTGTATTTGGTTCTTTGGTTTTGTTTTTGTAAGAGAGAGCTATTTGGGTGTATTTAGGATTTGGGTTTGTGAGAATGCCTCTATACCAATTTATATTATCTCAAATTTGTTATAGTGAAATTTGTTCGTCGTCGCCTGTGGATGTAGGCTATTACCAAACCATGTAAATTCTTAGTGTTTTGTGTCTATTTTCTTTTGGATTAATTTTCTTCATTCCTATTGTTAGTTTGGAAATCTTTCACAAGCTTAAAATATTTTCACAATCAATCTTGGTAATTTGAGCTTCCGCTATTTTACAATATTAATTCTTGCGGTGTGGTTGTCAAGTTGGGTCGACCATACAAGCTTCCCAGTTGATCTTTCAACAGCAATAACAATAGCTGGTCCATAGATTCCAATGATAAGGAAGTCACTAGCTATAGTTGGTGTTGCTCTCTTGATACTGTTCAATTGACCATAGGTACAAACCTAGTTGCATTAAGGCCAGTTAACTCTGCAAGTTCTTCTCCCAAACAAGAGACCCATTAGATTTGATTGCATGGATGTAGCCATTCCAGCTTGGAAAATAAAGGGGACCATTGAAAATTGCTGGTGTTGCTATTATCTCTTTGCCTACATAGAATTTCCGCTTTAGGCTTAGTTTGGAAATAGTTGTAGGGTTAATCTTGGTCTCCTTTTTTGCATATCTTCACTTTTGTAAGTCCCCACCATGATTTAACCAGTTTTGTGTAGACTTTGGTCTCTTTCCGTGCCACTATAATCAGCCATAAAATATAAACTTGGTTAATGTAATGTTGAATTTAATCAACCATCTTGTTGGTTGTATTCCATGCCAAATTTGCTTGTAATTCAGCATTTAGAAACCCTGTATTTAGGTGGGAATCATGTAAGGGTCGTGTGTGAGAGAGTGTGAAGAAGAGCTCAAAACTGTGCAATGAAGCAGGGACTCGCGACTGGCTCGCGACTAGCAAGCCGCCAGAAGATGCACACGAGTGAAGCATGCAGAGAAGCTGAACCGTCATGCCAGTTGTAGCACTAAAAGACAAAAAGTCCAAACTGGCCATTCAATTAACTCGCGGCTTGAACTCGCGACTCAGTCAAGTCGCAAGGCCAAGTTGCCAACCAGCTCTATTTTGGAAAAACTGACTCTTCGAATTCCTTTCTAACCCCAGTATAAATACCCCTTATACCCATGAAATGTAGAGAGCTTCCAGTGAGAATTTTGAGAGAGAAACCCTAGAGAAAAACAAGATTGACTCATCCACAATCTTTACATAGAGACTCTTCAAATTCCTCTACTCTTACCCTCTCCATTGTTACATCCTTGAGAGGTTCCTTTTCTCATCATACCCACATCTGTGAGAATGCTTTTTGGTGCTTTGGGAAGCAGTTAGGAAGGGACCAATGGTTATTGGTTGATGCTATGGGCTATAGCGGAATCCGGTAAGCTAGAAAAGACAAAGGTTCGGCGTAACCTCAATGGAGCAAGAAAATTAGAGGGCTTAGGTACACTTGGTAGATTAGGCTTGGAGGGTCTATTGTTATTCATGTATCCCAACTATATTTTCTAGTAGATTATTGACCGCTTAGAGGGCGGTGGAGAGGTTTTACGCCGAGAACTTCAGTTTCCTCTTTGATAACACATCGTTGTGTTTGTCCTTGTGTTTGCATCTCTCTTCCCTTAATCTTTGCCATTTAATTTCTGTTGTGGATGTGATTTTAATTGGTTTAGATTGTTTATCAATTCTATTATTAGCTTATGTTCATTTTCCAAACATATATTGTTTGACATTAAGCTTGAATTGATAATTTTGTAATTGGGGTTCTAAACGTTGATAGTGTTTTATACGCTATTTGAACTTTCAATTGGTATCAGAGCAGATACACTTGTTGTGATTTAAATACTTAAATGTGATCCTTGACCCCTTGTGTTATTTACCATGGATATTGCTTTGTATGCCTCTTTGTATGATTTGGTTAATGATGAATGTAACATGCCATGTATTTGTGAAAATGCCTCTATGAGTAATAATCCTCATGATTGTGATGCTATGTTACATGAATCATTGGGTGTTGTTGATATTCCAAATGACAAACTTTTGAAGAAAAAGGCTAAGAAGTTCCAAAAGAATTTGAGCAAGTTATTTTTGTGAAAATGATGATTTGATTACTAAGCTCAATAAATCCAACAAATTGGTTAAGAAATATAAGAAACTTATTGAAAATTCTCTTGAAAAGCTAAAAGAGTTTGAATGTTTGAATATGGACTTAGATGCTAAACTTGTTTTGTCTATCAAACTTGTTGATGAGCTAAAATGTGAAAATGAATCTCTTAAGATGCATGCCAAGTGTTTGATTGCTGAACCTATTGATAAAAATGATGAAAATATTTGTTGCAATCATGCTGTGGTACCCGATTTTGTGCCTATTGTGTGTTCTACCTTAAAGGACAAATCGGTGTATATTTCTCCACATAAAAGAAACCAAAAGGTGGAGAGAAAGACTCTTAAGTCAAAGCCTCCGTTTAGGTCTCAACCTAAGATTTTGGATGGATCTAAATTTGTTCCAACTTGCCACCATTGTGGTGTGATTGGTCATATAAGACCTCAATGTTATAAGTTGAAGAGAGAACAAAACCATGTTACTAGATTCATTTCCAAAAAGCCTAGTGGACCTAAACACATTGTTTGTTAGCATTGTGGTGCCTTTGGTCATCTAAGACCTCATTGCTCTAAGTTTCATGCTCTTAAAAGTATCAAAAGAAAAGAGAAACTTGAGCTTCTTAGAAGTTGTGCTAAAAAGGGTAAACCGGATTTGAGTGAAAATAGCATGTTGTTAAAGAAAGTGTTTAATGCTCTTAACTCCTTGACTATATGCATCTCTAGTTCTCATTCTTCCAACCTTCGTCTCACTTCTCTTGAGACACTCATTCCAAACAATCGTTCTGTTTGGATGAGGAAGGGTTCATATGGTTGAGTTTTTGCATTTTTGGTAATTGATCTAATTCTTTCGATCTTTGTAGGACCCTTCATACATTAGATGCTTCATTGTCATGCATTTGTACATTTACGAGCTTAGCTTGTTCTTTATACACTTATATCTTTGTGGGAAAAATCTTGAAATTTATGTGTGATTGTTGTAAATCGATCTTCAAGTTTGTCATGAATGATTGGTCAATAGTCTTGATAGTTTTGATACTTGCATAAACTTATGCCTATATATCTTCCCACATTTTTTATTGTTTTTTGCTTAAAGAGCTCAATAAATGTAAATCTCAAAATGAAAAGAGATATTGACTGCAAAAGCCGTCGCACATACTAGTATTCGACTAGGAAAAAGGGAAACCGACTTATATGAAAATGTATGATGCCCAAAAGCTAAAGGCTTGTTCATCAACTTGAAAGATCAAAAATTTCAGGCATCGATATCAAAAAGAGATAAAAATAAAAAATGATCAAATGTTGTGAATTGTAAAGAAGCCAAATGAAAGGCTTCAAAAGTTATGTAATCATTTTCTTGTGGGAGGTCATATATGTTCATTTCTATAATTAAGATAGACTACTTGACTTAGTACTAATTATGTATGACTTGATTGAATTGATCATTGAAACTTCACTCTAGACTAAGGACTATTCCACACTTGAAACACACACATAACACACATGCCAAATGTTCAATGAATACCTTATTCATTTGTTCGATTGTACTTGTTTAAATGTGATGTGTGTGTGCTCAACTATATATGGATCAATCCAAAAAGATTTTTGATCATTTTATATGTTTTTGGAAGTGATTTTTATCACTCTTTGTGTTCATGTTTAGTGCTTACTTTGTTTTTTCATTGTTTAAATATGTTCTGTGTTGAAAAACAAGTGTCAGAATTTTTGGCTACTCATTCTGGTTACTTGAGCGAGTAGTGAGCAAGTAGCGAGTTTTGGCTACTCGTTTTGGTGACTTCTAAGTCGCGAGTTCCAGTAGCGAGTTTACACAGAATAGTTTCGTGACTCACTCGCAACTCAACTCGCAACTCGCTAGTTGCAAAACGCCTAGAAATAGCTTTTTAAAAAGCTTTTTCGTGGGAAACTTGTTTTAAACCTCTCCCATCCTCTCTAAAACTCCTCTTTCAATATTTTTACTTCAAAACCCAATTAATTGAAATGGTTTTTCATTCCATTAACATCTCTAAGGTAATTTTAAACTCTTTTCATTGATTTTGATCCTTAGATTATGTTTTGGAGAGTTTTGTGCTCTTGGTTGGGATTTTTATCATAGGGTTTGGGAAAAATTAATTTTTGTCAAATTTTTGCATGGGATTGGTTTCTTTTGGTGATTTGCTTTGGATGTTGGCCCCTTGTGGCAAATAGAACATGTATTAAGGGTGGATTTCATGATGTTCATGCATTGTTTCACATTGTTGTTCATAGTGTGCAAGCTAGGTGTTTGATAAAATGTCTAATGCCTCTTAGGCATTTTCTCACTTTTTTTGGACTCCGATGAGTTCCAAACTTCGGGGTTTCTCATGTTTCCTCACTAGGATCATGTTTGGTTCATTAGTTGTGTATTTAACACACCTTGCCCCACTTGTGCATTTTCCATGCATTAGTCATGCATTGCACATAGCCACCTCTTGCACACAACTTTGCTATCCTTGTCATGCATCGGTTTATACCTTGTTTCTTCATCCTAGCATGCCATGTTTACCTTATGCTTTGTAACATTTTGTTTTGTCTTTTGTTTGAGTTTCTTTTTCTCATTCATCTTGCACCCTTCATGCATCTTTATCATTGTTCGTACCTTCATCTCTTGCTCTTTTTTCTCCTTGACCCTTTGTCTATTTGTGTCAAAAAGGGGAAGAGTATACTGTTGTGTCATTTCTATATGACTCTTGTGCACATTCTTAAGGAGAGAAATTTTATTTCTCGTGCACATTCGTAGAAAGAGAGATATTCTATAGGGGTGATGCATATACCAATGGGGAGAAGACATTGTGTTAGTAAGAAAACTCTGTTTGTTTTTTTTTTCTTTATGTTTGTTTGTTTTCTTATTTGCTTTTTGGTGCTTTGAGTTATGTTTAGTATCTATACTTTGTTGTTCTCATTGCATCGTCTTTGTGTGTTGGATATGCATACATCCTTATGCTATTGTGCTTTATTGGTTGCATGTTCGGTTGATCATTTGCTTTGCTATATGCTCATTGTAGTAATTTCCATATGACTGTCATGTGTTTGATCAAGTTGCTTATATGTTTCACAACATGTTTACTTTATCGCTTTTTACTTGTTACATTTTACTTGTCCTTTTATTATTTGCTTTACCTTGAGAGTCTAATGTGTTTTGTGCAAATGTTTCAGGTTACAAGTATATATGTTCCAAGTGCATCACAGCTTCTCATCAGTTTGAGGAGGAGAAACTTTAAGCACTTTTAGTTTATATTGTGCATTTTCTTTAGTACATCATCTTTGTACCCTTGCTTTGTAGTTTTAGTACTTGTTGTTAAATGTTTTGCATTTTCTTTAAGTACATCACTCTTGTGCCCTTGTTGGATTTTTATCATTGATGCATTTACCTAGTGTTTATGCATTGGTTGAGTGTTGGACATGCAAATGATACTTTGCAATTGAGCTTATTAGCTTACATGTCCGGATGTTCATTCCATGTGTGAATAAGCATTGTGGTCACTTTTTATAGTGATTGTTCGTTTTTGGTCAAGCCATGGTTTATTGCTTTATTCCTTTTTGCTTGATCGCATTGTGCTTGCTCCATATGCATTACAAGTTTTTAGCATACAATGATCATACTTTGTTGTTGTGTTTCAGGAGATACTTATCCTTATGGTTCAAGAGCTTCACAGATTCTAGAGTTAGGTGTGAGTGAATTTTGTTCAACTATTCCCAACTCACACGTTAAGTCTAGAGTTTGTTGTAGGGTTTTGTCATGGAATAGCAAAAGAGGGAGATTGTAAGGTTGAATTTAATCAACCATCTTGTTGGCTGTATTTCGTGCCAAATTTGCTTGTAATTCAGCATATAGAAACCCTGTATTTACGTGGGAATCATATAAGAGTAGTTTGTAAGAGAGTGTGAAGAAATGCTCAAGACTATGCAGTGAAGCAAGGACTCGTGAGTGGATCTCGTGGGTGGCTCGCGACTGGGAAGCTGCCAGAAGATGCACACGAGTGAAACATGCAGAGAAGCTGAACCGTCATGCCAGCTGTAGCACTATAGGAAAAAAAGTCTAGACTGGCCATTCAATTAGCTTGCGGCTTGAACTCGCGACTCAGTCAAGTCGCAAGGCCAAGTCGCCAACCAGCTCTGTTTTGAAAAAACTGACTCTTCGCATTTCTTTCTCACCCTAGTATAAATACTCCTTATACCCATAAAATGTAAAGAGCTTCCAGAAAGAATTTTGAGAGAGAAATTCTAGAGAAAAACAAGATTGACTCATCCATAATCTTTACATAGAGACTCTTCAATTCCTCTACTCTTACCCTCTCCATTGTTACATCCTTGAGAGGTTCTTGGTCAAATCCTTTTCTCACCATACTCACATCTGTGAGAAGGCTTTTTGGTGCTTTGGGAAGCAGTTAGGAAGGGACGAATGGTTATTGGTTGATGCTATGGGCTATAGCGGAATCCGATAAGCTAGAAAAGACAAAGGTTTGGTGTAACCTCATTAGAGCAAGAAGCTTGAAGGGCTTAGGTACATTGGGTAGATTAGGTTTGGAGGGTCTATTACTATTCATGTATCCTAACTACATTTTCTAGTAGATTATTGACCGCTTGGAGGGCGACGGATTATTGACTGTTTGGAGGGCGGCGAAGAGGTTTTACGCCAAGGACTTCGGTTTCCTCTTCGATAACACATCATTGTGTTGTCCTTGTGTTTGCATCTCTCTTCCCTTAATTTTTGTCATTTAATTTCTATTGTAGATGTGATTTTAATTGGTTTAGATTGTTTATCAATTCTGTTATTAGCTTATGTTCATTTTCCGCACATATATTGTTTGACATTAAGCTTGAATTGATAATTTTGTAATTGGGGGTCTAAACGTTAATAGTGTTTTATACGCTATTTGAACTTTCAGTTAATTACTCTGACATCAAAATTTGTGTTAGCTATGCATGGATAGTGCATATGAGAGAGAGAGAGAGAGAGAGAGAGAGAGAGAGAGAGAGATTTACATGGGAACCTGTAATAACTGTGAAAGTTAGTAGAAAAAACATGCAAAGAAGAAAGACAAAAGTAGTGTAGAATTCATAAGTAGCCATTTCAGTGTAGCTTAATTTTCTCTTAATGGGGCATGGATTCTTGATACCATTATTTATAAGATGAAAGAGGTCTATAAAGATAATATTTTATTGATTAGCCATAGGTGAAGGCTTCCATTTCAAACACATCCATAGCAGAAATGAACGAAGCAGACGTTGAAACAGTCATCCATCATATTTTATATGGTTTTTGGATAGAATATAAGGGCCTCCATGCCACTTGCTCCTTTCATTTTTTTTTTTTTTTTTTGGGGGGGGGTGGGGCTAAACTTCCACTTGCTCCTTCATAAATTAGTGCCTTAGTGCCATATTCCTTTTCTTATTAGCAATCTTATTCTTTATGTCTCTAGTTTCTTTCCTCTTTCTTTAATTAGCAGCTATCCTTACTTGCGCCTTAGGTCTAACAGTTATGGTACAATAGACATATCTAATTAGTATTCTTCCTTACTCGTTGAAATAGTGCATCTATCAGTTTATTTAAATAAATAAAAAAAAAGAATTTATTGTTATTGTTAGTAATATATTGGACATAATAGTCCAAATCTTACTTTGTGTGTAAACGAAGCCTTATACTTGTCCATACTAAATTAAGAAGGTATTGAATACTCAAGCGTAAAAGATGAAGCAAATGAACGTCAACTTTATGAAGAGGAAATAAAAAAGGAACTAATTAATATTAAAGGAAGTTCATGCATGCAGTGACGAGTTCTATGAGCAGATGGCCCAAATTATTAACCTATAAATATGAATGAAAGACACGTAAACTTATGATAATCTTTTGTCCCGCAATTCTCATAAATTGTATTCTCAAAATATGTATGCTTCTGTCCTGCACTATTGTTGTCTGTATGCATGATCGCTGACAACACTTGGATTTTAACTTCGGGACAAGATTAAAATAAAAATAAGAGGAAAAATTAATTCAAAAAAATACTAGTCAAGATTAATAAAAATAATTTATAATTATATAATAAAGAAACAAAACTAATCAATTAATAGTTAATAAAATTATATTCATGAGATTATTAATCTAAATAAAAATAAAGTTTAAAACATTTAATATGATTACTTAAAATAAAATGAGAAAATGATCATGTAATATTATTAAAATTTATTAACAATATATTTGTGAAGCATACTTTGTGTTTGAATCAAGACTTCAAGAAGACTAAATCAGAGAAATTATTTTTGTAAAAGAATTATGCTCATTTACTCATAAATACAAATTCATATCTTCTACTAGGAAACTATTTATAATCCTACTTCTATCCAAAAATCAAATTTAAGTATAAATTTATTAGCATCATTTTTCTGTGTGCAACACCAAGTATCCAACTGGTCAATATGTTACTATAGATCCAGTGGGTTATACATCTATATATACTGGATAAATAGGGAGAAGGGAGAGGCATTTGAACCCTAGACACCAGGCACCATAATAGGCCATAAATCTAGTTTACATTTTGAGTGGGACGATGGAAAATATGATAGTTTCATGCCTCGTTATCAAAAAAAAAAAAAAACAACAGTTTCATGCCTTAGGCTGTGTTTGTTTCGTGTAAAATGTTTTCCGGAAAATACATATTTTTCGAAAATATTATTTTCCGAAAAAGGAAAATATTTTTAAGTGTTTGGTTGAATTATGAAAATTGTTGTGAAAAATATTTTCATGTATTTGGATGTATTCTAAAAATGCTATTTTCCGGAAAATTTTTCACATTTTCTCAACATCCAAACAAATTCAACAACAACCAATTCAACCACAAATTCCGGCAATAAAAACACAACACATCAACAAGAACAACAACAACAATAACAATAAATTCCGGCAACAACAATCAGTTCCTCCAAAAAAAAAAAAAAACAACAACAACAATCAAATTAAAAAAAAAAAAAAAAAACAAATTGAGAGATCGAGGAAGAGAGAGCGTGGAGGCGATGCGTTCGTGGATCGGCGAGCTCGAGGAGGCGATGGGTTCGTCGTGCTCGTGGGTTTGGGTTCGTCGTGCTCGTGGGTTTGGGTCTGGGTGAAGGCGTGCTCGTGGGTTTGGGTCTGGGTGAAGGCGTGCTCGTGGTTCTGGGCGCGGTGCGACTCGTGGGTCTCGCAGTGCGACTCGCTGGGTCTTGCCGACGCGGTGCGACTCGCTGGGTCTCGCCGACGCGGTGCGACTGGTGGGTTCGTGGGTCGAAGGTCGCCGGCGATGGGCTCCGGTTCGTGCTCTCTCTGGGTCGAAGGTTGCTGGGTCTCTCGTGCTCTCTTCTCTCCTTTTCCGGAAAATTTGATTTGAAGTGAAAATAAGGCCGGAAATCCATTTCACCCGTTTTTGGCATTATTTTCGATCAACCGGAAATGGTTTTCAGTTTGACCAAATTTGAAGGAACAGCCAAACACCCAATTTTCCGGAAAATAATTTCCGGAAACCGTTTGAAGCCAAAACAAACGGACCCTTATTATTCACTCAATATATATAGTAAGTATATATATTATTTTCTCTCACGAGTACTCATGAGAGGCAAAAGGCAAAGAGTGATGTTCCAGCAGTGTAGGATGGATTAAGACCACCCAAGCCTAATGTGTATCCATTGCCAACATTATACATCCATCACTCACTGACATGCCACCATACACAGTGGCTCCGGTTTCATAAGTCCATAGAATTTCTCCTGTTTTGGCGTTCATTGCATATATGGGTCCTTTTGGATGAGTTGATCCGGCAAAGAGCACGTCATTAGCCACAGTAATAGGACCCACAGAGGTGGAATTTATAGGATTGGCTGTAGACCATAAGATTTTGCCACTATTAGCGTCCATTGTCACCCATCCACCAGCGGTTGTAGTTTTCTTCGACGGTAAGAGGGTGAAGTTCTTGCCGTTAGAGTTAGCAATGTTGGTGTAGACCCTTTCATTGTCAGTGGCTGCTCCCCAAATACCTCCTCCCACAATGCCACCAGGTCCAGCTTCCTACATCAAAATTGCAAACCTAGCCTGTAAGGAAGAATATTGTAGATTTGATTTCAAGTAATAATAGTTCTAGCTCGTGACATTCTAAGATTTTCTTTTTGGGTCATGGTTCTAATACCACTTTAAGATGGAGTTTCAAGAATTAATCAACCATGAAATATATGGGAAAAGTGTTCATTCAGTGTGAAATAGATCAATTTTATGATTGAGATTAAAATTTTACAAATTTAAAGGTGCATAAATTACCACGCCATTAAAAATTTAAATGATGTGACAGTTTGTAGTTTGTACACTATTAAATCTAAGAAATAAATTTCAATGATGATATATGGAGGAAATAAAGAGAACTTGAAATAGAAGTGAAACTAAGGATTTGTGCAAAAAAATGATTGAGATGAAGCTTATGGGTATGTTCTTCATTTTAGAGTAGGGGGGAGTAGATCCTCAAATTGTGTTGAGACCTTGAAGATATGAAACCAACTTACTGTGGACCATATGAGGTTGCCGTTGTTACGATCCAAAGCCCATGCAAATCCACTTTTTTGAACAACAGCGATAATATCTAGTTTGGTATTGTTAATACTTATGCTTAGAATCATCGGTGCCTCTCCGAAATCAGCATCTGGGTTTGGACCAGGTGGACAATTGGGGGTTGAAAGATTGTTACACGCAAAGAACCATACATCATAGCCTCCTAGTTGGTGATACCATTTGATATTGCCAGAATTTAGATCAACCGCTAGGATTGATTCTGAGTGGTTATCAGGTTCAACACACTCGTCTGGATGAGTTGGTACAGTTTGATTATTCTCCTTTGCTTGACTTTGGCTTATATTTAAAGGAACTGAGTATAAATTCCCAGTGGCAATGTAGACATGATTCCTTTTGATGTCAATGGAAGGGCTACTTCCCCATATAGCAGCTCCAGCATATCCTCCAAGTTTGTTCTGGTTATCAGGCAACAAAAAGGTTTGCCATAAGATGGTGCCAGAAAGAATGTCTAATCTGGATAAACTACCACGGAAGGTGCAGCATTGCCCAATGCCAAGGAGTTCTTCTAGTGAAGATGTACCAACAAAGAAACTCCTATATGGAAATGAAGAACAATATCACATAACAGTGAATTAAGTTGGCAATGAGTATTTTCTGATAAATTTCATGCATGGTTATTTATAAAATATAAAATATTTGATGCAACAATGAAATATATCCGAGGTTGTTAATTAAGTAAGTGTGTAAGAAATATGTAGTTAAATGATTAAATTTATTACTTTTCAACAGTTTAAACTTTTAAGAGAATTAGTAATTTAAAGCTTAAACTTTTGGAAGCTGAAGGTACCATGCGCAATCAACAAAAAAAAGTAATTTGATTAATGAGACTGATTTTTTTTTTAGAATACTAAATATTTTTAACACACATACACGGGGAAATGAGAGAAAGTCTTAAAGAAACTTATGATGGTGTATATCCAAAATAGCCTAACTCTTGGTTACACAGCCTAGACTTTAAACTTCTTTAACTCACACTAATTTACCAATGTGGGATTAACCCATTATTTTTTTCTATTGAGAGTACTAAATATTTTTAACACACACACACGGAGAGAGGGGAGAAGGTATTAAAGAAACTTACAATTGCGTATATCCAAAAGAGCCTAACTCTTGGATATATAATACGAACTTTAAACATCTTTAACTCACACTCATTTTCCAATGTGGGGATTAACCCATTGTTTTTTCTTTTGAGAATATTAAATATTTTTATCAAACACACGGGAAGAGTGGAGAATGTCTTAAAAAAACTTACAGTGGTGTATATCCAAAAATGCCTAATTCTTGGATACACAATCTTTTTAACTCATACTCATTTTTCAATGTGTGGTACTCCTTTGATTGATTAATATTTATTTTTTTATGTCAAAAGATAGGGAAAAGAGTGGTGCTAGTTATACTATAATTTTTTACACTATTTTTTATCTCTGTTTTATTTTAAATAATTTAGTTTTTAGCCTTTTTTTTTTTTAATTTAAAAGAGATTTTCAAATTTGTAAATAAGTTATTAAAAATAATAGATGTCAACTTTCTGTCCATTTGTTAAATAGAGGCCAGCTGTCTCACCATGACTATGTATTCATTATTATATTTACTACAGCTAGCACATAGTAGTATCATATATAACATGATCATCAATATTGACCTAATTAATTAATGGAATTATTTGTTTAAAAGTCATAACTTAGCAATGCAGTGTTTAGGTGGTATGAACCTTTTTTTTCTATAAAAATAAATAAAAATCTAGTTAATTTACCTATTTTATTAAACTGTTTGTTTCTCAAAAAATAAACTATTAAACTGTTTATTCTTTTGGCTATCTAATCCTTGCTCAATAAACTCAGCCCAGGTTTAGTGTTTCGTGATGTTTGAAGATGAAAATTTAGTGAGGAACTTGAATTCTATCAATATGTAAATTAGTAAATCATGCTCAGAATAAGTATTTCATGTTTTTTGTCTCTTTTTTTTTTTTTTTTTTTTTTTTGTTTTTGTTTTGAGATACCATGTTTTTTTGTTATGAAGTCTAAGAAAGCCATAAACCGAACAGATTTACCGACACAAAGGAAGAAGGAAAAAGTAAATCTTGGCTTCTTAATTACGACTTTGAAATTCCAACACTGAACCATAAATAATTGATGAATCAAGGTCTATGTTAGTAAATTTGATTGAAATAATTTGTTTGAAACCAAAATGTTTTTCACTTATTAATTTTAACCCACAATATTATTACTTATATTAGTATGTATGTACACTTAATACTTTGTTTGAATTCGAATAATTTTAGAGAGTTTCAACATATGACATCCGCTCCTAATAATAACTCTTTACCATCAGACCAAGATACCAATCGGTTTTTGGTGAAAGCGTGGATTGAACCCAAATATCTTATTCAATTATTAAAGATTTTACCAGTTGAGTTAATTGAAACATACTGAATTCGAATAGTTGGTAGAAGAATTTATAAAATTTATAGACAACTTTTGTGAAATTGAAAATTGGTTATAGTATAAGGCTACAACTTTACTCAATAAAATAAACATTACTATATATTTTGAAATTTTAACCATTGAATTGCATGTTATTTACACTCTTAATACACATGTTAACTTTTGTATCAATTATATGTTATTTACTATATGATTTATAAGTTTATATTTTATATATAATTTTAAATTATAAAAACTTGCAATTTAAAGAATTTATTGATGATATAGCTATTGATTTTTTATTTTTTAGAAATTTTGCAAATATGGGGATTTAAAAAGAAGATGTAATCCAACCGTGGATTTGTCAAAATTCAAATCGAATAAAAAGAAATTGAGCAAAGTTGTAGTTTAAGGTTATAACTAATTTTGTAACTAAACTTTCTCTAAACTTGAAAGTAATTTCACTAACCCATTGTAATAAGTTCCGGACATGGTGATGACTCCTGAGACATGGCTGTCAAGCTGGGTTGACCATACAAGCTCCCCAGTTGATTTATTAACAGCAATTACAACAGCTGGTCCATAAATTCCAATGATGAGGAGGTCACCAGCTATTGTTGGCGTTGATCTTGATACTGTATTGTTGTGCAGATAGCACCCCAGGACTCCAATCAATAACAGTAAATAAGCGAAAATTAAATAACAAGCACACACAAAGAACACAAGAATTTACGTGGTTCGGCAAACTGCCTACCTCCACGGAGACGACGGAGAAATTTCACTATAAAATTAAGGAGATACAATAGTGCACAAGAACACTCTCAAGAAACCCAAATCCCAATTACACCCTAGCACTCTCTCACAGAAACAATAAGAATAGAAGCTGGCTGCCTCTCTTTTCTCTATTTTTCTCTCATGCGGCTACTCACTAGGTTAATTGGAATTCTCTAATTCCACGGCTTCTTTTTTTTTTATCTCAAACCTAATATATATATATATATATATATATATATATTATAGGTCGGCTATTACAAGGAGATGCATTCCTAGTTGAATTCGGTTTCCTAATACTACTTGACTTGGGCTTGTGGCAATTCAAGCCACACACACGGCTCACTTCAACAAATCTCCACCTTGGCTTGAATTGATCAAGCTACATGAGCAAACTCCTCCATCGCATCCACCTTAGCCCTTAAGGGCTTACAAGCTGCAAACATCAATCAAGTCCAAGTAGCCCTTGAACTTGTCTGTTGGAACTAACTTAGTCAACATACTAGAGGATTCCCAAATCTTATTCTTCTGTAGTGACCCCATCTCTTCTACATCCCTGGAAGACAATGAGTCTACACTGCTAGTTATGAGAGCAAAACTAACCATGTCTTCAAAGCCACATCTCTGTGGTGCTTTGTGAACCTGCTTCTCTCTACCTTTAGCAATTGAATAAGACTCTTCTTGTTGCTGCTGTGGATCAATCTCAACATCACCCTTATCACTGGATGAACTATTCTCGTCAAACTCCACCTCAACAGTTAATTTCTCCTGTGGACTATCATCACATGTCTCTGCTTCATTCTGTTTCAACATAAAGGCTTCATTAAATATGACATCTCTACTGGTCACCGTTTTCTTTGAGATTGGATCCCAAAGCCTGTAGCCTTTAACACCTTTTTCAAAACCAAGAAATACGCATTTTCTTGACTTCGAATCCAATTTAGAACGCTCTCCACTCTGCATATGCACATAAGCTGGACAACCAAAGATTTTTAGACTCGAATAATCAACTGGTCTACCTGACCAAACTTCTTTTGGAATCTTGAAATCTATGGCTGATGATGGAGATTTATTAATAATGAAGCTTGCTGTGTTAACTGTCTCTGCCCAGAACACCTTAGGCAACCCTGCATTTAATCTCATGCATCTGGCTCTTTCTGCTAAGGTTTTGTTCATTCTCTCTGCAACCCCATTCTGCTGTGGAGATCCTTTAACTGTGAAGTGACGAGTAATGCCTTCTAATTCACAAAATCTTATGAATTCTTTATCTCTATACTCTAGTCCATTATCTGTTCTAAGGTATTTTATTTTCCTGCCAGTCTGATTCTCAACCTGTGCTTTCCACCTTTTAAATATGTCAAACACATCAGACTTATGCTTCATAAAATAAATCCATACCTTTCTAGAGTAGTCATCAATGAAACTGACAAAATACTGAGCACCGCTATGAGAAGAAACTGATACTGGACCCCAAACATCTGAATGAATATAGTCAAGAACACCCTTACTTGTATGAGAGTCTGTCTTGAAACTGACTCTATGCTGCTTCCCATACACACAATACTTGCAGAAGTCTAGCTTGCATGTCTTCACTCCTTTCAATAAATTTCTCTTGTGCAACTCTAACATACCACGTTCACCAATATGGCCAAGTCGCATATGCCATAATTTTGTGTCGTCAGTGTTGGACTCCATTGGAGTGGTGACTGCAACTCTTCCTACAACTGTGTTCCCAATCAATCTATAAAGTGTGCTTACTTTCTGTCCCTTCATCACCATCAAAGCACCTTTGGTAATCTTCATGATTCCACCCTTTGATGAGTATGAATAGCCCAAATCATCTAATACTCCTAAAGAAATCAAATTCTTTCTAAGATCTGGAACATGTCTGACATTACTAAGAACTCTAACAACTCCATCAAACATCTTGATCTTCATGGTACCAATCCCAATAACCGGGCATGTAGCATCATTACCCATTTGGACCATACCACCGTTGTAAGGCTTATACGTGTCAAACCAATCTTTCTTTGGAGTCATATGATAAGAGCATGCTGAATCTAAAACCCAAGATTCCGATAGAACATTGTTACTTGACGAGACTGAAAGTAAATCTGCACCAACTTCACTGTCATCTGATGTTTCTTCAGCAACACTAGCTGATTCTAGGGGCTTCTTTCCATTCTTCTTCTCCTGTAAATGCTCTTTCAATTCTTTACATTGATTCTTGTAGTGCCCTTTCTTGTGACAATAAAAGCACTCTACATCTTTCTTTGCATGTGATTTAGACTGTGATCTGTTCCTGTTGGAGTTCCGTCCTCTTGACCTGCTCCTACCCTTATTACTTGACTCAGACTTTACAATAAGTCCATCAGCCTGAGAACCATCACCATCTTGCTTCATCTTTATGTGTGACAAGAGAGCACTAGTCACCTCCTCGAGTACTATAGTCTCTTTCCCGTACATCAACGTAGTCACCAGATGATCAAAAGAAGTAGGAAGCGACGCTAACAAGAGTAATGCTTTATCTTCGTCCTCATAATTCACCCCAAAACTTGACAGTTGGGTGTTCAACATATTAAATGTGTTGAGATGCTCCAACAGATCAGAACCCTCCTTCATATGCAAACTATACAGTTGCTTCTTCACATACAACTTGTTCGTCAGATTCTTTCTCATATAAAGACCCTCTAGTTTTTCCCAAACCTCCTTTGCGGTCTTTGCTTCTAGGATGTTGTGAATGACCTCATCACCTAGGTTTAGACGAATAGCGCTAGCTGCTTTCTCATCCATCTCTACCCATTCTACATCCTTCATCGTTTCCGGTTTCTTCTCCTTCCCAAGCAAGGCCTTGTGAACTCCTTGTTGAATTAGGAGATCCTTCATCCGCCTTTGCCAAAGAGAAAAATTTCCCTTGCCACAAAACTTCTCTACATCATACTTTGTGCTTGACATCTTTACTGTGTTCAAAGGATTGAATCCTAACCTTGCTCTGATACCACTTGTTGTGCAGATAGCACCCCAGGACTCCAATCAATAACAGTAAATAAGCGGAAATTAAATAACAAGCACACACAAAGAACACAAGAATTTACGTGGTTCGGCAAACTGCCTACCTCCACGGAGACGACGGAGAAATTTCACTATAAAATTAAGGAGATACAATAGTGCACAAGAACACTCTCAAGAAACCCAAATCCCAATTACACCCTAGCACTCTCTCACAGAAACAATAAGAATAGAAGCTGGCTGCCTCTCTTTTCTCTATTTTTCTCTCATGCGGCTGCTCACTAGGTTAATTGGAATTCTCTAATTCCACGGCTTCTTTTTTTTTTATCTCAAACCTAATATATATATATATATATATATATATATATATTATAGGTCGGCTATTACAGGGAGATGCATTCCTAGTTGAATTTGGTTTCCTAATACTACTTGACTTGGGCTTGTGGCAATTCAAGCCACACACACGGCTCACTTCAACATGTATAGTTGACATTAGTTACAAACCCTGTTGCGTTAAGGCCGGTCAAATTTTGCAAACTCTTCTCCCAAACAAGAGATCCATCAGATGCTTCAATGGCGTAGATGTAGCCATTCCAGCTTGGGAAATAAAGGGTACCATTGAAAATTGCTGGTGTTGCTGTTATATCTTTGCCTGCATAGAATTTCCATTTTAGGCTTAGATTGGAAACAGTTGTAGGACTGATCTTGGTCTCCTCGTCTGCATATCTTTTATTTTGCAAGTCTCCACCATGATTCAACCAGTTCTGATTTGGTCTGTTTCCATGCCACTAGAATCAGCCACAGAATATAAACTCTGTTAATTACAATGACATCAAAACCTGTGTTAGCTATGCATGGATGGTGCATGTGAGAGAGAGAGAGAGATTTACATGGGAACCTGCACTAGCTGTGAAAGTTAGCAGACAAAACATGCAAATTAGAAAGATAAAAGTAGTGCAAAATTTGTGAGTCTCCATTTCGGTGGAGCTTTATTTGCTCTTAATGACGCATAGATTCTTGAAACCCTTATTTATAAGATGAAAGTGGTGGATAAAGATAACAATTATCTCAGATGCATCACATGTAGATCATTCTTCTCATAACGTGTGGGTCACACATATCTTCTAATTTGACTTTAATCAAAACTACTTGTACTTCAAGGTTCACTTTCATATATATTGTGTAAGAGTATTTGCATCAACTTTATCGTGTAAATGTTATTGTCTATTTTAACATAAGAATTTTTATTTTTTCTATTTTAGACTATCACTTTTCAAAAACATCAACACCAAATTATCTATTCTACGTTCTATTTTATTTTTTTTTTAAAAATCATTTTTTATTCTTTATTTACTATTGTCTTGAGAGAGAGAGAGAGAGAGAGAGAATTCGATGAGCTAGACAGGAGGTGAGAGAAAAAAAATGATAAAAAAGATAGAGTAACAACGTATATTTAATTATTTACACGGTTATTGTAACAATTTTAAAAATTAAGTCATTTATTATTATTATTTTGGATTGTCTGAGCAAATGCTGTAAGACACACCCTAATTCTTAACTCCATCAATAAGTTATTAATAGATAGACAAAACTTAAATACAATATTTTGTATACTATTCCTTAAGTTCTCTTGCTAAAATCCAGCCACATGTTTACTTAACAAAAAGAAGTATATGATGTTAAAACACATGCTTTCTTGTCAGAAAATTCACTAAAAATTAGACTTACGTTGAACTCTCACATATTCACTAAAAATACTTAAAATATTTAATGCACCAATCAATGCATGTTACATCACGTTGGGCAGCTGAAAAAAATATCTAAATCTAATGGCTGAAAAGTTTTTGCTTTTATCTTATTAAAAAATTAAAACCTTTCATCATTTCCAAGTTAGCCACATGAGGGACAGGGACTTAGGAATTCAAAAGGAGTAAAAAAGTAACAAAAATCTAAAGAAAGAAAGAGAAACACAGACCTCAGCGAAAAAGAGGAAATTAAGAGCTTCATCAACGAAAAAAAGAAAGAGAAGAAGAAAGAAGAAGAAGAAGCAGCAGCAGAAGACGAAGATACGTGTTACTGTAATTTGTGTTTTTGATCTGATGTAGTTTGCATTTACTGTTTATTTGCTGAGCAAGTGTAGAGTTTGTTTTGGCGCAGACCCTGCTTCGGTGTGTTCTTCTCTCTCTCTCTCTCTCTTTTTCTTTTTCTTTTTTTTTTTTTTTTTTTTTTTTGAGGAACTTGTCTTCTTCTTCTTCTCTGGTTCTTTTTTTTTTTCCTTACAAATCCCTTTGTTCAAGATCTGAAATTATCAGATCTCCTTCCGATCTTTATTCTTCTTTGTGTTCTTTCATTTCTTCTAGATCTGATCATAACTTCATACCAGTGTATTGGCCAAAATTCACCGGAAAAGCTGAAACAAAAAGAAATCATCTGAACCTCAAAAACTGGTCAAGGTTCTCAGAACTATACAGTCCGACCACAGTTCGCACGGGTCCCTGCTTTTTTCCCATAGAGCGGTTCTTGAAACTAAAAAAACCGCAAAACTAAGAGATTCGTGATTTTTCCGGTCAAACTGTATGGTCCGGTCCGGGTTTCAAAACCTTGGTATCTCCCTTAGTCCCCCAATGAAAACTCACAGCACACAAGCCACGGCCCCACAGTATACATGTTAGTACAAATCAACTCCATTTGGTCTATTTCCCTATTCTTCTTCTTTAATTGAAATCCCCAAATTCCAAAATTCAAAGCCTCCGCCATGGCTGCACCATCAATTGAAATTCCGAAGCTTTGTATTCCACCTACTAGACTGAAACTACGACTCCATCCACTGGTCTTTCATTTCATACTTTCAGTTTTCACATTCCAATAGAATATTTTTGATGTTTGTGTGTGTTTGGATTGCAAGAAAATGAAAGAAAATAAAAGGGAGTTATATTTTATGTTTCGGGCTTTGGCTGATTTTATTTTATTTTCTTTCATCTTTGGTGTTTGTTCATGACATGGCATTTTTATTAATTAAAATAATGAGTTGTCAATTTTTAATATTATTATATAAGCCATGTAAGCTTTAAATGTGCCAGTAATGCATACCATTCGTCATGTAAGTTTTTCCGTTAGTGAGTTAACGGTAGAGACTAAATTGACTTCTACTAAAATATAATGACCAAATTGATTGTGACTCTAAAATAGAGGGACTAAAATGATATTTTTGCCTATATAATTTCATACACAAGTACTATCGTAAGAAGTTCCTATATATTAATAAATACCATAGTTATCAAATTTCACATCTAAAAAAAAGAATCATTATATTAAATTTATTTTTCCGTGCATTGCACTGGTTATCAATTAGGTTTTTTTTTTTTTTTTTTTTTTTTTTTTTTTTTTTTTTGCATTAAGACTTGAGAGCATCAACTCAACTCATGAAGTAATTTTCAAATAAATAAATATATTACTTTATTTTTTTTGTACGAAACACGGTAATTCTTAACTGTTTATCTTCTATGCACAAAATGTCCATTTTTTGTATATATCTTAAATTTACAAGAAGTACTAATTTAACGCTTTAATTTACTTTTCGTTTTTAACCTTAAACTAATCAACATTCAGTAAATTTAAAGAGAAGAAAAAAAAAAGGTATTGTATCTACATGTTCCTATAATTTGGTTCAGAAATAAAAGCATATATTTTGATATATTTAATTTGGCTCTCTTTTTTATTTAAAAATAAATATTTCTTAATCACCGCCTCTTTCACATAAGGTTTTACTTGTTTAATTAAGTTAAGAAGTCCACGCATGCTCTTATAAATAAAAAAAATTTAAAAGTCCCCTCATGCTAAATTTAAGGAAAGTATTGAACACTCTAAGGGTGCGTTTGTTTCAGTGTAAAATATTTATTTTCGGGAAAAGAAAATATTTTCAAGTGTTTTGTTGCATTATGAAAATTATTTTAGAAAATATTTTCAAGTGTTTGGTTGCATTCTGAAAATGTTACTTTCCTACAAGTTTCTCAAATTTTCTCAACTATTTTCTCAGCTTCCAAACAAATTTCATAATACAAAATTTCAATATATAAACTTGAAAGAAACAAAAAAAAAAAAAAAAACATTCATTAAACTCAAAAATTCGGTCAAACGAAGAGAGAGGGAGGAAGAGAGAGTGATCGACAATTGAGGGAAAGGGAGAGGTAGATCGAGAAAGAGAGAGATCGGGCATGGGTGGGTCATAGGTGCGATCTCGCCGGTGCTGGGGTGCGATCTTAGTGGTGCTTCAGGCAGCGCGATCTCGCAAGTGCTGGGGTGCGATCTCATTGGTGCCGGGGTGCGACGAGACCGGTGCGATCTGGGGTTGGGTGCGGTGATGCGATCTGGGGTTGTGGTGCGATTTGGGGTTGTGCGCGATCTAGGGTTGTGCGCGATCTTGCCAGATCTACTCTCTCTTCTTGCTCTTGGTTCGGTTCTTTTTTTTCTGGAAATGGTTTGAAGGTAGCTTGGAGATGGGTTTTGGACCGTGGGGCGGCACGATCTGGGCTGGCCGGAACTTGGCTGAGGTGAGCTTGGATATGAGTTTTGGACCGTGTGAGGAGTGTGCTCGAGCTCTCTCTCTTCAGGTGTGGTTTCCAGAAATGGTTTGAAGGTAAAATCAAAGCATAAATGATTTTACACTCAAAGTGGCTTATTTTCCGGTCAAAGCAAAAATGATTTTCCGTTAACCGTATTTTTCGTAGCTGCCAAACACACACAAGGGTGTAAAATAATTTTCTGAAAATGTTTTCAGGCGAAACAAATGCAGCCTAAATCTCCAGCGTAAAAGATGAAGCAAATGAATTTCATGAGCCGTACGAACTGGGAGTACTCAAAAAAAGGAACTAATATTAAAGGAAGTTCATGTGTGACTATCAAACAGCTAGATGAATACAGTGACGAGTTCTGTGAATATGATGAAGATGAACGACACGCAAACTAATTATGATAATCTTTCGTGCAGGAATTCTCATAATTAAATTGTTTTCTCAAAATATATATGCTTTTGTCCTACCCCAATACATGCATGATCACTGAGGGAACTGTGATTTATTTTGGATAAGAAATACCGTAACGTTACGGTATTTCTTTACTTGTTTTTATCTTCTTTTTAATAAGAGTTAACTCTTATTAAAAAGAAGATAAAAACAATGCATCATGAGCTAAAGTAGATTAAATTATATTAGGATTTTCTTCAATCCAAGTTACATAATTTCAGTTAACTCAACTGGTAAAGTTTCTGATGGTTAAATAAGAGATCTAGGGTTTAATTATCGCCTACAACAAAAACCAACTTGTGTCTTAGAAAATAGAAAATTAGAAGAAATATCAATTCAAAAAATATTAGTCAAGATTAATAAAAATAAGTAAATAATTACACAACAAAGAAAAAGAACTAATCAATTAATAGTTAAAATTAAAAAAATTCATGTTGGCCCTACCATCAATTCTTGTTAATATTCTAATGACACTAGTATTATATGGGAAATGTGCAATGTTTTAAACACCGAAAGGCTAAAAAAAGAAGAAGAAGAAGGAATAAATTATTGAAATGGACTAAATTGAACCAAAAGAACTGAAATTGATTGAACGAACCAAACTGGACTAAAAGAACCAAAATAGACTGATTCAATATTTTGCATTATTTTGCAATAAATGATAGAGGATTCGGAAAGTTAATGTAAATTTTGAAGATGAAAAAAATAGTGTAAAATAAAAAGAGAGAGAAGAAAATAAATAGTAGAGTACAATTTTAATTAAAGCCATTTCTTTCTTGGTTTTGAAATCCTACATCAACTAGAAAATTAAAAAAAAAAATGCATTAATGTTAATTAAAGCGATAAAACCACAGTGAAAAGAAAAAAGTAGGAGCTGTGTCGGTCCCTATAAAGTGGTGCCTGTGGTGGTGTATCTTTATTGTGTTGTGAGAGAAAATTAGAAGACTGAGTTTTGGCTTAAGTATGTTAGTTTGAGGACACTTTTAGGTGTATTGGGATCCTGGTTTAGTTTATAACTTTGAATAAACGTTTTTGAAACTTTGTGAGCGTTGTTGTAATCCTTATTATTCTTAATTTCTTATAGGAATTTGGGTGGTTTTGCTCATGGATGCAAGCGTATAATTACTAAACAATGTAAAATTTTATGTATTTTGGTGCTTACTTTTTTACTGTTTTGAGTATATTTTTAAAACATATACATCATTCCAAAAATCAAATTCAAGTATAAGTTAACTAGTTTGATCATTTTCAAGGAAAGCAGTACCAAATGTCCAACTAATCAATATGTTTCTATAAATCCATTAGGTCACAAATCATATATAGTTCACATTTTCTTTCTTAATTATCTGGGACCGTTTGAAGATAATAGCAGTTTCATGACTCATAAAAGTCTTATTCGTATGTTTATATATTTACTCAATGAGTAATCAGTTGAGGCAAAAGGCAAAGAGTGATGTTCCAGCAGTGTAAGATGCACTTAAGCTACCCAACCCTAAACTGTATCCTTTGCCAACATAGACACATCCATCGCTCACTGACATGCCTCCAAACACTGTGGCGCCAGTTTCATAAGACCATAGGATTTCTCCAGTTTCAGCATTCATTGCATAAATGGGTCCTTTTGGATTTGTGGATCCAGCAAAAAGCACATGATTAGCCACAGTAACAGGACCTGCGGCAGTGGCGTTGCTTGGATTGGCCGTGGACCATAGGATCTCACCACTAAGAGCATTCATTGCCACCCATCCACCAGCGGTTGTGGTTGCCTGAGACGGTTTGAGAGTGAAGTTCTTGCCATCAGAGTTGATTAAATTGGTGTACACCCTTCTGTTGTCAGTGGCTGATCCCCAGCTACCACCTCCACCAATTCCACCAGGTCCAGCTTCCTACAACGAAATTATAGTTAGAAACTGTATACTTGTATCATATAAAAATGGTCAGTGACATTTTGATTTGAAATTTCTGGCTATTGAGACCTTCTAAACTGAACTTCAACTATTTAAGATTAGAGTAATATTAGGGATATTATAATTTTACTACATAAGCTTTACAAATCATAAAAATAAATAAAATAAATAAAAATAAAAAAAAAATTATTTAGATAATTATTTATATATAATGTTGAAGTGACATCAATCATAATTATTTTCACATTAGTTTGTAAACTTTTTAAAGTAAACTTCAGAGTAACTTTAACATTTTCTTTTAAGATTAATGTCACAGAATATCTAATGCTATAAAAAAATGTGACTATATATAGGCTGTGAGACTAAGGAGTGCTAAGATTAATGTCACAGAATATCTAATGCTATAAAAAAAAAATGTGACTATATATAGGCTGTGAGACTAAAGGAGTGCAAAAAAGGATATAGATAGAGCTTGTGGGGTTTTTATTTTTTAATTTTTTTGGAGTTGTTAGAGTTTAAGATATCAATTCAACTTACTGTAGCCCATATGAGGCTGCCATTGTTACGATCCAAAGCCCATGCAAATCCACTCTTTTGAACAGCAACGACAATATTATCTAGTTCGACATTATTACTATTAATGGTAACCATCAATGGTGCCTCTCCAAAATTAGCACCTGGGTTTGGACCCGAAGGACAATTAGGAGTCGAAAGATTGTTACATGCCGCAAACCATACATCATAGCCTCCTAATTGGTGATACCATTTTATCTTTGCCAGGTCTAGATCCAGTGCCAGAATTGAATAAAAGTGGTTATCCGGCTCAATACATTGGTCTGGGTGAGTTGGTACTGTTTGATTATTCTCTTTTGCTTGACATTGACTTACATTTAAAGGAACTGAGTATAAATTTCCAGTGGCAATATAAACATGATTCCTTGGAATATCAATGGAAGGGCTACTTCCCCAAATAGAAGCTCCAGCATATCCTCCAATTTTGCCATAGTTATCAGGCAACATAAATGTTTGCCACAAGATGGTGCCAGAATGAATGTCTAATTTGGAAAGGCTGCCTCGGAATGTGCAACATTGCTCAACACTGAGACCTTCTTCTAGTGAAGATGTACCAACATAAAATCCCCTAAAAACATTAAGACACATAGCAGTCTGAATTACATTGACTTTGAAGTATTGTATTAAAGTTCATCACAATTATCCTAAAACAAAAATTTCATCACAATTATATATATATATATATATAGAGAGAGAGAGAGAGAGAGAGAGAGAGAGAGAGAGAGAGAGAGAGAGAGAGAGTCGAATTCAAGTTACACCAGTGAAGTAATGTTACATCATTCAATATTTTTTAATTAAATGCAAATTTTGATAAATCTACTGTTGAATTTCATTATCTTTGTATGTTCTCTATACTTGCAAAATTTCAAGGTAATCAAAAATCAATAACCATGTCATCAATCAATTGTTTAAATTCAAGTTTTTGTAGTTTAAAATAATATATAAAAGATAAGATTATGGATTAAATGGTAAATATTAAATAACATCTAATTGTCATAAAAATTGGCATGCATGTTAAGAACATATAAACCATGTAATTAAACGGTGAAATTTTCAAAATATGAGTTCAATAGCAAGTTATTGTATAACTTGAACCCCATATATATATAGACACACCCTTGAAAGATTCATCACAATTATATTTGAAAAAACATCAAATCTAAATATCTCCGAATCAATCTCTATTATGGTGAGGTCGTGGAAGTAGCATGTGCTTTTTTAATCTAAGGGGGAATGGGAACAAAATTCTCCTTACAAATGGTATCAGAGCGGAGACACTCTGTCTTGTGTGTGTGTGTATGAGGTAAGGCGTAGCCTTGTGAAGCTAGCTTGCCAAGTATCCCACATGGCAAGAAGGGGTCCTGGATGCTGGGTTCATAATTAAGGAGGAATACCACTCTTCATTGTAACAATGTGTTTTTCCCTCTGTTGTGTACTAGGGGGAGAAGCAAAGCCGTGAGACCTAACGAAGCTAAAACGGACAATATTGTTGCAGTGGATTTGGGTCCTTATAAACTATCTATGGGCATGTGATCGAAGTTGACCTTCTATACAATCTCTACAACAGCACATGCAAGGTTAGCCACAAATAAATGAATATTAAACCTTTCAGACTAGACTTCAGAGAATAAGAGACAAATCATGCAAGGTACATTTTTTTTTATAATTCATTCAAGGTACGTATTTAAGTTGACTAAATGATTAAAATGCTGAGACCTTAGAAACTTAGACACGTAATTTAATTTAAATAACTTGTCAAACATAAATATGTATGTATGATTTGTGTTTTTAATAAGGAGAATTCTCAAAATTATATAAAGTCATATTTGGGATAAATACAAAATTTTACTATATAAATCATATAAACAGATCTGCCATATTAATAACTTGCAAGTATTTATTTAATGTGTGATTGAAATGACACTATGTACGTTAATTTCTAACTGAGCTTATTAGCATGTTATAACAAAATTTATATTCATTTTAGTACTTTCTGATAATATATGCTTTATAAATGATTTACTAACCCTTTGTAATAAGTTCCTGACATGGTGATAAGTCCAGCGGCATGGCTGTCAAGCTGGGTTGACCAAACAAGCTTCCCAGTTGATCTTTCAACAGCAATAACCACAGCTGGTCCATAGATTCCAATGATCAGGAGGTCATCAGCAATAGTTGGTGATGGAGCGTGAGCTCGTCAGTCGATGTGGTCGGACGAAGCCCTCCTGCAGCCTCCTGAAAGGGTCACCGGTGTGGTGCCTGCCACCTCGCCTCCGATGCCAAAGTTAGTATGCAAGAAAATCTCAGAAAAATAGAGAATGCAATAGATAATAGCTCTCTCTTAGTGTATATGTTTTTGTACCTTGTTCTTGACAATAAGAGGATTTTATAGGCACACCTTCATGGCTTCTAGCCGTTGGAGTAGTAATGGAGGTCTTAATGCTCCTTCTGGTAACGTCTGGTCTGGTGTAATGTGACTTGAATGTGTTGTAACGGCTCATACAGTTGGCTCTATAACCATTCTAGACTTAATTGCACTGTAATGAATGCAGTGTTTTCCTCGTCAGTGACGTGAATATATGACAGGCTCGTCTGTGCTTGCCCTCGTCTGTATCGTCTAACCTCGTCAATGATAGACTTCCTCGTCATGATGTCACTGGATTCGTCATTCCCATCAGTTGCCCCCGGATTCCAGGGTCGTCATGACATGTCGTGTTGGCCGTGGAAGATGAAAAGTCTCCTGGGCCAAAAGTGCCTGTTGGGCTTCCGTGCCGTATTAACTGCGCAGTGATGGCGTTTCCTGCTTGGTTGCCACGTGTTGTGTATGGATTGTTGGGGTCATTCTTGTGACCCTTGGGTTTCCCGCCGTTTTTCAGTTGCCTTAGTTTTTGGGTTAAAAACTTCTTCACTTTGTTCCTTTTCATTTCTCAAACAAAACTTTTGCTAAGTGTTTCCTTGGTGAGCTTTTCTCTGCCATTCTTCTTCGGACCGGTGCGCCGTTCACCGTCGCTTTAAGGTATATTTTTCTTTCCCTTTTTTGTTTTTCCTTTTCTCTACTACGCTGTGGTTTCTGATTCACTCTTCTTTTTCCCTTTTATATACTCGGTTTCTTTTCTTTTTGGATTTCTAGCAAGTGTCATTTTCTTCTTGCGTTTTTTTTTTTTTTTTTTTTTTTTTTTTTTTTTTTTTTTTTTTTTGCATTTCCATGGTCCGTGGTTCTGAAGTTAGGATAGACTGCCCTTCAATTTCCTTCTTATTTGCGCGATTAGGAGGGTCTTTAGGGAATTTCCCACACTTAGAAAATTTTGTTTTTGAGGGTAACTGTTTGGGCGTTGCGTTGGCTGATTTATTGCCTCTGCTTCGTCAATCGGTTGATTGGTTCGAGGGTTTAGTGAGAGAGGGAGAAACGATGTCTGAAGTTAGGTCTAGCGACCTTGAGACTGGGTTATCGTCGAACGATGATCCAGCGGAGGGGGGTTCAGTCGTCTCTTCTCCTCGTGAGGTTAGGGCTTTTCACGCCCTCGGGGAGGCGTGTGGTTTGGACACGGATAATGTGGCTAGATTTAAAGATATGTTTCAATTTCCGGCAAGGGTTCGTGTTCGTTTACCTAGTGACGAGGATAGGGCCTGTCACTTTTTCCCAGGTGAGGTGTGTTTTTATGAGTCAGCCTTTACCTGCGGGCTTAGATTCCCCGTCCATCCATTCCTGATGGAACTTTTGGATCGTTTTGGCATTGCTCCTGGGCAGCTCATGCCCAATTCGTGGAGAATAGTGGTGAACTGCATGGAGATATGGTTAGCTGCCAATGGAGATATGATTAGGATAGACGAACTTACATATCTATATCGCTTGAAAGAGTCCAAGGAGTATGGATATTATGAGTTAGTTCCCTGGGCGAGGGATGCTAGGATCGTCAGGGGTTTGCCTTCGTCCTTCAGGTACTGGAAATCCAGGTTTTTCTTTGTGTCGGGGGACGATTTTGAGACTCAATCCAGCGCGGATTGGGGTGATGTACCAAGGTTGCATCGTCGGTGGGGAACCCCGGCTTTAGGTGCGTCAGTCTTTCTATTTGTCGTTTTCAGTTTTGATGTTTTTCTGTTATGTGATGTTGCTGACCCCCTTGCCTCTTGCTGTGTGTAGTTAAGAGACAGCCTAAGCTCAAGAGCAGGCATAAAGAGCGCGTTGAGACCGCCATTGGATACGCCCAGACGATAGAAAGCTAGGACGACCTCGTCGACCCACGTACTTTGGCTTTTTACCACCTCGGGCCAGACCCGTCTCCTTACGTTCTTCGTTCCATTGGAATTGAAGGCAAAAAGAGTAAGTACTAACCTCGTCAAGTTTTACTTTCTTTATGCAGATGTGGACTTTTTCCTAACCATTTCCTTCTTGCAGAAATGACGACTAAGTTCAAGAAGGACATGTACGCTAAGATGAGAGAAAAGAAGGACGAGCCTTTATCCAGCATCGGGAAGAAAGCAGTGCGTGTCAAGGGGATAACCACTCCTGCTAGCACCAATATCCCCGTCACCGACATAGTTCCCATCACTGAACCGACGAGGACGGCTTCTCCGGCTGCGTCGATAGAGGAGATCCCTACTCCGGCCTCGAAGAAGCAACGAACATCAGGGAAGGAGAAAGCTGACTCACGGTCGTCCACAATATGGGACGACGAGAGATTGGCCGTGGACAGGGCACACCAAATGTTGACGGCGGATGATCTCAAGGTCTTCTCTGGTGTATCTTTTAATGACGTCGCCTCTCGTCATATTCAGAGACTCATCCAGGTAGGGTGTCCTCTGTACTTAAAAAGATTTTTTTTTTTTTTTTTTTTTTTTTTTTTATCTTCACATTCCTTTCCAGGTGCTGGGAGAAAGCATTCACATTACCTCTGAGCATCTTACACAAGAGGCAAGGGTGGCATCCTTAACCTCTAGGATGGAAGCTTTGGAGAAGGAGAACTCGGAGCTGAAGAAGAATCTTATTGATTCTATGGACGCGACCACCTCTTTAAAGGAGAAGGTCAAAGTTTTGAACAACGACCTGAGGGTTGAGCGTCAGATGACTTCGGAGAAGGACGAACAGCTTCTGAATGCTAAGGAAAGTCTGAAAACTATTGCTGCGAGGTCTATAGAGGCTTTCCAGACTACGGACGAGTACCAGACCGTCCTATTCAGCTGGTATTTCAAAGGCTTTGAGCTCCTTAGGAGATACCTCACCAAGCATCCTTCTGGAGTAAACATGGACACTCTGGACCTAGAAGAAGTGGATCAAGAGATGGCCGCTGACGAGGCTGCTCCTTCTTCTGCTATGCAAACTGAAGTTCCTGGAGAGGTTCCTGCTGGTGGTGATGCCCATGAGGATGCTCCTGACGACGATGCCTCTACAGGAGCCTGATATTTAGAAAATTTTTCCTTTCTTTCCTTCTTTTGGGATGCCCTTCATTCTTTGGGCAGTTATGTAAATCTAATTTTTGAACAATTTTACTTTCTGTCTATTTTGGGAGCAACAAGGAAAATTTTCTGCCCAGTGTTTATGGGCTTCTAGTTGTAAAAGACAATGATGATTCAACCTATTTCAGGCTTTTAATATTACTTACTTGTTTTTGAAGTAATTTCCTTCGTCGTGCTACTTTTTTTATATATCTTCGTCAGTAACTTACATCCGTCAAGGCGGAATTTTGTTACTTAGTCATTTTTTTGGCTTTTTGGTGGCTTACACCCTTGTTAGGGGTATCGCCTTCGTCAGTAACTTACATCCGTCAAGGCGAAATTTTGTTACTTAGCCATTTTTTGGCTCTTTGGTGGCTTACACCCTTGTTAGGGGTATCGCCTTCGTCAGTAACTTACATCTGTCAAGGCGGAATTTTGTTACTTAGCCATTTTTTGGCTCTTTGTGGCTTACACCCTTGTTAGGGATATTGCCTTCGTCAGTAACTTACATCCGTCAAGGCGGAATTTTGTTACTTAGCCATTTTTTTGGCTTTTTGTGGCTTACACCCTTGTTAGGGGTATCGCCTTCGTCAGTAACTTACATCCGTCAAGGCGAAATTTTGTTACTTAGCCATTTTTTGGCTCTTTGTGGCTTACACCCTTGTTAGGGATATTGCCTTCGTCAGTAACTTACATCCGTCAAGGCGGAATTTTGTTACTTAGCCATTTTTTGGCTTTTTGTGGCTTACACCCTTGTTAGGGATATTGCCTTCGTCAGTACATTCGGTTGTCTAGACTTGCTCATAGAATAATATCATCTGAATGGATTCTCTATTGATTTTGATAACAAGTACATTTGATTGTTACGTCTATTGATGGTACTTCTTTAGGTGTTCAATGTTCCATGGCCTCGGGAGTCTTTGTCCGTCTAGAGTTTCAAGGTGGTAGCTTCCTTGTCTGGAGTAATGAACGACCCGATACGGTCCTTCCCATGTGGGGCCAAGTTTCCCTTGAGTTGGATCCTTGGTCGCCAGAGTTACTTCACGTAGGACGAGGTCGCCGATGTTGAGTCGTCAGAGTTTCACCCTTTTATTGTAATACTCTGTCATCTTTTTCTTGTAATCCGTCATTCTGCTGCCGGCTTTATCTCTGACTTCGTCCAGGCAGTCCAGGTTGACTCGTAGACGATCGTTATTGTCTTCCTCGTTGAACATCTCCCGCCTGGTGCTGGTTACCCCGACCTCGACCGGGATCACTGCCTCAGTCTCGTAAGTAAGTCTAAACGGGGTTTCCCCTGTCGAGGTTCGTGCTGTTGTTCTGTATGCCCACAAGACACTGGGTAGTTCGTCTGGCCAAGAACCCTTTGCATCATCTAGTTTCGTCTTTATGATTTTGAGTAGAGTCCGGTTCGTCGCTTCTGTCTGTCCATTTGCTTGAGGGTGGCCTGGCGATGAGAAATGGTTCTTGATGCCCAGGCCAGAGCAGAAATCCTTGAAGCCTTGGCAATCGAACTGTCGCCCGTTGTCTGATATGATCGTCCTTGGAATCTCGAACCTGCAGACTATGTTCTTCCATACGAAGCTCCGGATCTTTGCTTCAGTGATAGTTGCCAGTGGCTCTGCCTCAACCCATTTTGTGAAGTAATCTATAGCGACGAGTAAGAATTTTACCTGGCCTTTACCCAAGGGTAGTGGGCCAATGATGTCAATTCCCCACTGTGCGAATGGCCAAGGGGAAGCTATCGTCGTCAGTCTTTCGGCTGGCACTCGTTGGATATTCCCAAATCGTTGGCACTTGTCACACTTCTTGACGAACTCCATTGCGTCCACCTGCATAGTAGGCCAAAAATAACCTGCTCGCATAATTTTGCTTACCAAGGATCTGGGGCTTGCATGATCTCCGCAGATTCCTTCATGGACCTCTTTTAGGATGTACTTAGCGTATTCTTCGTTCGCACACCTTAAGTAGGGCATGGAGAAGCCCCTCTTGTACAAAGTGTCATTAAGAATTGTGAATCTGGCAGACCTCTTCTTGATCTTCCTGGCCTCACTTGTGTCCTAAGGGAGATGTCCATCCTGAAGAAAGGATATAATGGGCTTCATCCAGCTACTTGTGTTCTGGATTGCAAAGGTCGAAATTTCCTCTATGCTGGGGTTCTTCTGTACTTCCATCATCAGGTTTGCATTCGATCCCGTGTCTTTTGACGAGGCTATCTTCGATACTTCATCTGCTACCATATTCTGGCTTCTGGGAATCTGGACGAACTTTACCTCTTCGAACTCTTGAGTCAAGTGCTTCGTCAACCTTAGGTACTTCTGCATTCTTTCTTCCTTTGCTTCGTATTCTCCCTTGATCTGCCCAATTACTAGCTTTGAGTCGTTTTGGACTAATAGGGTCTTGGCTCCAAACACTTTCCCTAACCTCAACCCCATCAGAATCCCCTCATACTCGGCTTCGTTGTTTGTCGCCGGGAATTTCAACTGAACTCCATACTTCAATACTTCTCTGTCAGGGGCGGTTATGACGACCCCTACTCCTCCCCGCTTTTGGGCCGACGAACCGTCGGTTTGTATCACCCAAGGTTTGTCCTTACTGGCAAGGTTTTGTTCGTCCGGCAGGGTGAACTCGGCGATAAAGTCTGCCAGAGCCTGTGCTTTAATGGCTGCCCTGGGATGGTACTCTATATCAAACTGGCTGAGTTCAATTGCCCATTGGACCATTCTCCCTGCTGCCTCGGGCTTGCTCATGGACTTCTTGATAGGTTGGTCCGTCATTACCCAGATTGGATTTGCCTGGAAATATTGCCTGAGCTTGCGTGAGGCAATTATCAACGCGAACGTGATTTTTTCGATTTTTGGGTACCTGGACTCGGCCCCCTGGAAGGCTTGGCTGATATAATACACGGGGAGTTGAATTCTGTTTTCTTCGCGAATCAGGGCTGCGCTGACGGCTGTAGACGAAACAGCTAGGTACAAATACAGGTTCTCACCTTCTTTTGACGGGCTTAGGAGAGGTGGATTGCTCAAGTAGCGTTTGAGCTCTTAGAAAGCCGCTTCACATTCGTCGGTCCAGGCGAAGGCCTGCTTCAGGGTCTTGAAAAAGGGAAGGCATTTATCCGTTGCTCTAGAGACGAATCTGTTGAGGGCGGCGATCCGTCCTGTGAGCTTTTGGACCTCCTTGACGGTCTTGGGTGACGCCATGTTGATTATGGCTTGAACCTTCTCCGGATTTGCTTCTATTCCTCTCTGGGATACCATGAATCCCAAGAACTTCCCTGAGGCTACACCAAACACACACTTACTTGGATTCAGCTTCATTTGGTATTGTTTGAGAGTGGCAAATGTCTCCCTGAGGTCGTCCAGATGAGCAAACTCTTCCTTGCTCTTGACGAGCATATCATCCACGTAAACCTCCATATTCCTGCCTATCTGCCTGTTGAACATTCTGTTCACTAACCTCTGATAAGTAGCACCTGCATTCTTTAGTCCAAAAGGCATTACCTTATAGCAATAGAGGCCTTGGCTGGTGACGAAGGCCGTTTTCTCCTCATCCTCGTTGGCCATTTTAATCTGGTTATATCCTGAGAAAGCATCCATGAACGTCAACAGCTTGTGCCCGGCAGTGGAGTCTACGAGCTGGTCTATCCTTGGAAGGGGGAAACTATCCTTCGGGCAGGCCCTATTCAGGTCTGTGAAATCTACGCACATCCTCCATTTCCCATTTGCTTTCTTTACCAGAACAGTATTGACCAGCCAGTCAGGGTAGTACACTTCCCTGATGAAACCTGCAGTTAAGAGCTTCTTCACTTCGTCAGCAACTGCCTGATCTCTTTCTGGTGCGAAGACTCTTCGTCTCTGCTTGACGGGTTTCTTCTCTGGGTCTACATTCAACCTGTGTTGGATGATTTCCGGGGATATACCTGGCATGTCGTCATGGCTCCAAGCAAAGACATCCAGGTTTTGCTTAAGAAACTGGACGATCTTTGTTCTCATTTCGGGGCTCAAGGTCGTCCCTATCCTGGTTGTTTTGGCCGTTTCTCCCTCAATTAGTTGCACTGTTTCTAGGGCCTCCACCTTTTCTTCCTCCTTCTCTTCAATAATCCAGGTGTGATTTTCCTTTGCAGCCAACACAGCCTGGTAGCATTCTCGAGCTAAGACTTGGTCTCCCTTAACTTCACCAACCCCGTTTTCTACAGGGAACTTCACCTTTAAGCAGTAGATTGATGTGGACGCCTTCCACTTGTTGAGGGCAGGTCTTCCAATGATGACGTTGTAGGAGGAGGGGCAATCCACCACTAAGAAGTCCAGCTGACAGGTTAGTTGCCTCAGGTATGTCCCCACCGTCACTGTCAACATTACTATGCCCTTGGGATAGACCCTGTCACCACTAAAACTGACGAGGGGGGAATCAAAAGGACGTAGCCTTTTGGTGTCCAGCTTCAACTGTTGAAATGCAGGGAAATAAATGATGTCAGCAGAGCTACCATTGTCCACGAGGATCCTTTTGGTGTTGAACCCTTCTATGGTAAGCATTATGACCAGGGGGTCGTTGTGGGGCTGTTTTACTCCCCTGGCGTCGTTTTCATTGAAAGTCATGTCTTGCTCAGTCCGTCTCTGCTTCAACGGGGGAGTCGTGTGGACGCTGTTCACCTGACGTTGGCATGCTTTTTGAAGGGACCTGAACGAACCTCCGGTGACGGGTCCACCTGTGATCGTCTGTATTTCCCCAACCACATTTTGAGGAGGCTGGGACTGACGGTCATTCCCCCTTGATGAAGCCTCGGGCTGGCCTTTGTTCCCGTCCCGAGATCTACTATATTCACCTTTCTTTACAAATTTCTGCAACTTCCCTTTTCGTATCAGCTCCTCTACCTGCTCTTTGAGGTCCCGACAGTCCTCGGTGTAATGGCCATGGTCTTTATGGAACCGGCAGTACTTGTTCTTATCGCGAACATTGGGAGACGAGTGTAACGGCCGCGGCCACTTTAGGTAATGCTCGTCCTTAATCTGTGTCAGGATTTTATCAACAGGCATAACAAGGGGAGTAAATTTTACCGTTCGAGGACTCTTATCATCTTTCCTTCTGCTTCTATCATTGATTCGGAGATCTGGTCGTTCACGCTTTTGCCCCCTACGGTCGTCTTCCTTTCTATTATTGTGTCCCGTCCTCTCAATGTCCCTGATGGCGGCCAGTGCGTCTTCCGCGTTCATGTACTTCTGCACTTTGAGGAGCATTTCAGCCATTGTTTTCGGTGGATTTTTTGCAAGTGACGAGACAAGCTCTCTGGATCTCAGCCCCGCCTTAAAGGTCGTTAGCTGCACCTTGTCATCGGCCTCGTCCACCTCTAGTGTCTCCCGGGTGAAACGTTTCACATATGACCTCAAAGTTTCCCTCTCTCCCTGCCTGATGGTGAGTAAATGATCCGCGGTTCTCTTTGGTCGTTGTCCCCCAATGAAGTGACGCAGGAAGGCATTGCTCAACTGCTCGAAGGTGTCGATGGACGATGTGGGCAGCTTTGTGAACCATTCCCGTGCGGCTCCCTTGAAAGTGGTTGGGAAGGAACGACACAAAATCTCGTCTGGGGGCTGCTGGAGTCCTAGGGTCGTCTTAAATGTGTTAAGATGATCTTGGGGATCCTTTAGCTCGTCGAACGGTTCAAGTTGAGGCAGCCGAAATTTTGACGGTACTGGACAGTCGAGGACTGCCATAGTGAATGGCGAATCTGTTGCCCTGACCAATCGGTCCACGCTTCGTTCAGTCTTATCTTTGATGGCGTTCCTAAGCTCGTCCATTTCCTTCCTTATCTCCTGGAGTAGATTCGAGTTCTGCTCGGTTGGAGTTGTAGGCTTTTGATGTTCGATTCTTCTATGGCTATTCCCCTCGTCCTCTTGACTTCCCTTGGACCGGTTCTCTTCCTGCTGAAGCCTCTGCTTCATTTCCTCATTTTGTTTGGACAATTCCTCGACAGTAGCTGCCAGGGCCTGAATTTGCTGTGCCAAGGCTGCAGAATCTTGATTGGACTCCATCTGAAATAAGTATTTGACTGGAAACTACCTTTTCGCGACTGAATGCGAAAAATGTCTTCCCCATAGACTGCGCCAAACTGATGGAGCGTGAGCTCGTCAGTCGATGTGGTCGGACGAAACCCTCCTGCAGCCTCCTGAAAGGGTCACCAGTGTGGTGCCTGCCACCTCGCCTCCGATGCCAAAGTTAGTATGCAAGAAAATCTCAGAAAAATAGAGAATGCAATAGATAATAGCTCTCTCTTAGTGTATATGTTTTTGTACCTTGTTCTTGACAATAAGAGGATTTTATAGGCACACCTTCATGGCTTCTAGCCGTTGGAGTAGTAATGGAGGTCTTAATGCTCCTTTTGGTAATGTCTGGTCTGGTGTAATGTGACTTGAATGTGTTGTAACGGCTCATACAGTTGGCTCTATAACCATTCTAGACTTAATTGCACTGTAATGAATGCAGTGTTTTCCTCGTCAGTGACGTGAATATATGACAGGCTCGTCTGTGCTTGCCCTCGTCTGTATCGTCTAACCTCGTCAATGATAGACTTCCTCGTCATGATGTCACTGGATTCATCATTCCCATCAGTTGGTGTTGATCTTGATACTGTCCAATTGACCTTAGGTACAAACCCAGTTGCATTAAGGCCAGTTAACTCTTGCAAGTTCTTCTCCCAAACAAGAGACCCATCAGACTCTTTGATTGCATAGATATAGCCATTCCAGCTTGGGAAATAAAGGATACCGTTGAAAATGGCTGGTGTTGCTGTTATATCTTTGCCTGCATAGAATTTCCACTTTAGACTTTGTTAGGTTCTAAAGATTTAGGAATTTATGTATTTAGAAGTCTAATATGTTTTGTTGGCAAACCATGATCAAAACAAGTTATTTAGTCTTGTTTAGACTTGCTCAAAGTAGTGTTGTTTATGTGAAGTTGGAATCGAGTTGATGCAGAATTCACTGTGCATCTCGGCCTGGCTCGATTGATCGAAGCTTAGACTCGATCAATCAAATTTCGTATAGATGCGTTTTTCTGCAGTTTTTCCAACTCAGCCCTAACTCCTAAAACGTTTAGGGTTTTATGTTTTTGCCCTAGGTATATAAGGCAGCCACGTTTTAGAGGTTGTCATTGCTGTTTGTGTGAATCTCTTGTGAAATCTGTGAGAAGCTTTCCTTCACACAAACTTAGGATTATCAAGAGGAGATTTCTTTAAAACCTTGATGATTATTCAGTTGCTGCCATAAGAACTTAAAGATACACAAGCGGGTGTGCTTGTACTTACTGGAGAATCCAAGAAAGAAGGAGTCCGTGGTCTCAGAACTTGCACGTGGTCGTGTCAGTAAGTTCTACTAGTGGGTAGTAATAAGAAGTCAAGCGTGGAGGTTTGTAAGTCTTATTGTATGAACTTCGATTCTTTCAAGAAAGTGGATTCAAGTTTACCTTGAGGATAGCTAGGTTAAATCCTCCCCAGGTTTTTACCGGTGTGGTTTCCTGGGTCATCATATCTTTGTGTTATTTATATTTTCACTGCTATATACTTGATATGATTGTTTGATTGTGATAACTTAGATTTGCATAATTTGACTAAGTTAATCACTTGGCTAATTAATTAGGTTAATCCGGTTGTGTTAAGGGGTCTAAAAACCGTTCAAGTGGTATTAAAGCGGGTAGCTCTCTTGTTGTAGATCTTTTGATCTCTAAGCTGATCTTTGACCCCTGTTGTCATGGATTCTTGGAAAGTCTTTTTGCTTATATGTCATCTTGCCTACTTGTTGCTTGTGTCTATTGTTACTTTTGCAAAATCTTTCCTTGAGTATCTTGGATTAATCACATGTGATAATAATTATTTATGTTATACTGCCTTAACCGCCTTAAAGGCACGTGATTCTTGTCTTTGGTATTTGGATAGTGGTTGTTCCAAGCATATGACAGGAAACAAAGGTTTATTCAAGACACTCTTTGAAGGGAAGATTGGGACAGTCACTTTTGGAGATGGAAGCAAATTTGTGATCAGAAGCATTGGAACTGTGGACATTCCAGGGTTATCAGTTTTTGAAGATGTTTGGTATGTTGATGGATTGAAGGCCAACCTACTCAGCATCAGTCAAATTTGTGACAATGGTTTGAATGTTCTCTTCACTAAGTATGAATGTGAGATACTTGATGGAGGAGGTGACTGTATGTGTGTTGGTGTAAGGACAGCTGACAACTATTATGGTATAACACCAAGCATAAACAACAAGTGTTTTAGTGCAAAAATAGATCAAGTTGATTTGTGGCATCAACGGTTGGGGCATACAAGTCATAAGCAATTAGAGAATATTTCCAAATGTGATGCAGTTATTGGTTTACCTAAGTTTGAGAAGATAGATAAGTGCATTTGTGGACCATGTCAGATAGGTAAACAAGTGAAATCCAAGCATCCGTCTATAACTAGTGTTCAAACTTCAAGACCTTTAGAGCTATTACACATTGATCTTATAGGTCCTGCCAGAGTTCAGAGTTTGGGTGGAAAGAAGTATATTCTAGTTGTTGTGGATGACTTTACTAGATATACTTAGGTTGTGCTTTTGAAAGATAAAGCTGAGGCTCCTGAGAAGATGATCCATCTGTGCAAGAAATTGCAGGTTGAGAAAGATACTGTGATAGCCAGAATCAGAAGTGATCATGGAAGAGAATTTGAGAATACCAAGTTGGCTACTTTCTGCAATGATCAAGGCACACATCAAGAGTTCTCTTCACCCAAGACACCTCAACAGAATGGGATAGTGGAAAGAAAGAATATGGTTGTTCAGGAGATGGCACGTGTGATGCTACACAACAAAAGTTGCCAAAATCCTTCTGGGGAGAAGCAGTTAATACTGCTTGCCATACACTCAACCGGGTGTATTTTAGACCTGATTCCAAGAAAACTCCCTATAAACTCTAGAGAGGGAAGAAACCTGTTGTCAAATATTTCAGGGTATTTGGCAGTGACTATTATATTCTGCATGACAGAGAGAATCTAGAAAAGTTTGATGCAAAGAGTGATAAAAGATACTTTCTAAGATACTCCTCCACTAGTAGAGCTTACAGAGTGTATAATCTGAGAACCAAAATAGTCATGGAATTTTTAAACGTTGTGATCAATGATGAAGTATGTTCAGAAGCACATTCAGAAAACATTATTCCAGTTCAAGATAAGCCTTTGGAAGTTGATGATTCACTTTCTGCTGATTATGTGGGGAAACACAGTGAAGAAAAGTTGTTGTTGTTGAATGATACTGTTTCAGTACCATCAAGTTCAGAACCATCCACTCCGGTTCATGAAACTCAACCAGCATAAAGTGAGCTTAGTCCTCCTTCAGAACAGAAAGGTACCTCCACATCTATGGTAAAAGGTCCATCCTCTAGAGTCAAATTGAATCATCCTGTCATAAATATATTGGGTAGTCTGAATGATAACATGAGATTGAGATCAAAAGCCTTGAATGTCATTACTCACTCATGCTATCTATCCCAATTTGAACCGAAGAAGGTAGACGAAGCACTTCAAGATACTGATTGGATAAATTCCATGCATGAAGAACTTCATCAATTTGTTCGGAATGGTGTGTAGGAATTAGTTCCTAGACCAAATGGGGTAAATGTGATTGGAACTAAATGGATCTTTAAGAACAAGTCAGATGAACATGGCACTGTTATCAGGAATAAATCAAGACTTGTTGCTCAAAGGTACACACAAGTGGAAGGAATTGATTTTAATGAGACCTTTGCACCAGTAGCAAGACTGGAATCCATCAGAATACTTTTGGCCATAGCAAGTCATCTAAACTTCAAGTTGTATCAAATGGATGTCAAGAGTGCTTTCTTGAATGGGATGCTACAAGAAGAGGTATATGTTGAACAACCAAAGGGTTTTATTGATCCTCATAGACCAGATGATGTCTACAAGTTGAAGAGAGCCCTCTATGGTTTGAAACAAGCTCTTAGAGCTTGGTATGATCGATTGACTGCATATCTCACTGAGCATGGATTCAAAAAGGGATTTGCAGATACAACTCTCTTCATAAGAAAGGATAAGAATGGTTTTGTTGTAACTCAAATTTATGTTGATGACATTGTTTTTGGTGCTACTAATGATTCTCTTACTCATTCTTTTGCAGATGAAATGAAGGCGATGTTTGAAATGATCGTGGTTGGTGAACTAACTTATTTCTTGGGATTGTAGATGAAGCAAACGGAGTCAGGAATCTACATCAATCAAGCAAAATATGCAAGAAATCTAGTCAAAAGATTTGGACTGGACAAGGCTGCTCATGCTAGAACACCGATGGTTGCAAATGCAAAATTAACAATTGATCCATCAGGTGAGTCTGTTGATGTTACTTTGTATAGAAGCATGATTGGATGTCTCTTGTATTTGACTGCCAGTCGGCCTGACATCTCCTTTAGTGTTGGTGTCTATTCTAGATTTCAGTCTTATCCTAAGGTTTCACATTTAAATGCTGTTAAGAGAATCATAAAATATATAAGTGGAACTTGTGATTATGGTTTATTTTATAGCAAAGAGTCTAATCTGTCTCTTTCTGGTTTTTCCGATTCTGATTGGGCTGGCAATGCTGATGATAGAAAAAGCACCACTGGTGGGTGTTTTTATGTTGGAGCCAATCTTGTGGCTTGGATGAGTAAGAAACAAAATTCTGTTTCTTTGTCTACTGCTGAGGCAGAATATATTGTTGCTGGGAGTTGTTGTTCTCAGCTTCTTTGGATAAAAAAGCTTTTGAGTGATTATGGGATACCACAAGACACCATGGTTGTTTACTGTGATAATTCTAGTGCTATAGATATCTCTAAGAACCTTGTTCAGCATTCTAAGACCAAACACATAGAACTTAGGTATCACTTCATTAGGGATTTGGTTGAAAAGAAGATTGTGGTTCTTGAGTATATCCCAACTGAACGTCAGAACGCTGACATCTTCACCAAACCTCTTGATGGAAGTAAATTTGAGACACTTCGTCAAGTGATTGGTGTGCTTCGATGTCCCTAGTCTCTGTTGGCTTTCTTGGTCCTTATGCTTCATTGCTCTATCTTTTGTGACCTTTGTTTTTTGGTTTCTTTTACCTTTTTGTTTCTAGAATTTGTATTGCATAACATTCATGCATTTCATTCTAGGATTGCTTTTGTTTCTTCTTTTCAAGAATAAAAAAATAAAAAATAAAAATAAAAAAAAGGAGAAAAAGGAAAGCAAATTGTGTTTTGTATTTACTCTCTTGGTTTTTGAAAACAAGGTTGGTTAATTTATTTTCACATAACATGTCTTTGTACTTTGTTTAGCTTTGATAAGCTTATTTATTGCACTTTACTATCTGAAACTTTGTAGTGTATGTTGTGTGGGAAAGATGTTTATGGTTTTTGATCATTTTGTCTTAATCTTAAAATCACATGTCTTTGACTATCGAACTTGATTCTTTGAGAAAAGTATAAATAACCATCTCACCACTGTTCACTAGCCAATCATGAACACCTTAGTGCATATCGAAAGATTCTGTACTCGAGAAAGTGTAGCACATGCACAAAAAGAACATAAGGTGTAGCCTCGGTTTAATTGCTTAATGCTTAAAATTAGTGTGTACTATTAGGCTTGATGCCAAATCACATAATTAAAATTGGTGTGTACATTATCCTGACTTTTTAATAAGTTTCTGAATAAATTAAAATTGGTGTGTATATTATGAGGCAAAATTTCAAGAAACTTACATGATTGCAAGCTTATATTCTAGGAGATGTGGGAGTTATATGATGTAACTCTTTTAGTGATAGTCTCTTTCAAATTCTATGTGATGAATTTTGTAGACTTTGTGATTGATTTCTATTCACATATCACCTTACATGTATCTCAAGTTTTTGCTAGTTACACACCCTATACAAGTTAATCTTTGCTAAACATTGTACATGTTATTGTGTGTATTTTTGGTCTGACCAACCAAGTTTGAAAATACTTTGAGTTTTTATGCAAAATAGTTTTATTGCTTAAGAATTTAAAGAGAGGTTGGTTTGCAAATCTTAAATTTGGGGAAAACTAGGTTTAAAAATTGTGTGTTTGAAAAGCATTTCATATCATACTCATGCATTTTGTTCATCTACTTCAATGCTTTGAGGAGTTTTGTGCCCAAAATGTGTTTTTTTGTTTTTAGAAAAAAAAAAACTGTGTTTTTCTCTCAAAAATTAAGTGAGCCTCTGTCTGTTTCGATTGATCCAATCTGTTTTTCGATCAATCGAATTTGTTTTTAAAATTCTTTATAAAGTTTCTGTATGATTCGATCGATCGAAACTGTTTTTTGATCAATCGAATATCGTGAATCAGGTTTTTTAAAAGATCAGATTTGACTTGTTCAAATTTCACTTTTTCAAAAGTTTTTTACTTTTCTCTCTCTCTCTCTCTCTCCCTGATTCGGACAAGCTTACTCATCAAGTTTTTGTCGTTTTCGTCCCAAATTTTTGCAAGATTTTTCTCCTTTAAGGCCGGTAAGTCCATTATACCCTTCCTTTTAAGTTTATTTTCATGTTTTCATGCATAAATTCATGTATTTGATTGGAATTTTCAGACCTTTTAGAAATTGGGATTTGTGTTGTTTCAAGCATAATTTTTTGAAATTGATCAATGGGTTTTTGTGCTATGATGTTATAAACTTGATCTTGATGGATTAATTTGATCAATTTTGTGTTTTGTGAGAAATTAAAAATTCTAGGGTTTGAAATTAATCCGAATTGGTGATTTTGTTCAAATTGGGTAAAATTGATGAAATTGGCTTGATTAATTGATGTAATTGATCATTCTAAACTATTTGTTGTGTTGTGTGATGATCAATTGGTCAATTTGTTTTACAAACAAACAAGTGGTTTTTTAAATTTTAGGGTTTTTCATAGAAACTCTTTGCTCAAGCCAAACTTGGTGAATTTGACCTTAAATTGAACCTAGTTTCACTGAATTAGAGCATGCATCATGACATTTTATTGTTCATGCATCATATAGATTTCTGTTCTATATCTGTTTTGTGCTAACTTGCAGTTTGCCCTTGGTTTTTCTTTTTCTGTTCTTTCTTGGTTCTGCTGTGTGTCCTTGTCTTTTTCTTAGCACCATGCCTAGGAAAACTAGAGCTCATAGGACTCCCTCCTCTTCTTCTGAGTCTCCCTCTAGGAGTGAGTTGTTTAAGGATGCCAAGAGCAGAGAGGCCTTTGATAAGCTGAACAGTAAGAGGACGATTTGGGCTGAGCGTTCTGTGCTGCTAGATGAGTTAGATCCGGCCATTAGGGCAAACTTTGAGAGTCGAGGTTGATTATCCTTCTTGGAGATAGATCATCCACCTCCGACCGCCCTCATTAGAGAGTTCTATTCGAACCTCTCTTGCCACGTCTATGATTCCAACACCCTTGTTCGGAGTTGGATACGAGGTGTTGAGTTTACCATTACCCCTAGGGTAGTGGCTGAGGCTCTTGGGGTCCCGGTCGTTAGGCAGCCTAACTATCCTTATGAGGAGTCTCCACCTCTTGATGACGTCATGTCATACATCACTGGGTCTTCTATCCAGTGGGGTTCTGATCCTCAGATCACGTTCGTTAAACTTCCTATGACTACCTATCTTTTTCTTAGGATAGCGTGTCATTCTTTGTGGCCTATCTCTCATCTCCACATCATCCCTATTGAGCGATGTGTGTTTTTATATGCCCTTGTCTCTGGTGCTTCCATTTCTTTTCCTCATCTGTTTCTTCATTCTTTGAACGAGATTCATAGGGGTAGCGCAATTGGTCACGCTCTTGTCTATCCTATCTTCATTCATAGGATTTTGTTGTTTTTAGGTTTAGATGGTTTCCCCGCATCTGAGCTCGTACATGTTACTGGTCCCATAGGTGCCTCTTTTCTTCGTCTGAGGGCTACACATTTGAGGCCTCCTCGTGTTCAGTCTTTGGCATTCCGTCACAAAAAGGGGGAGTAGCTTTTGGATTAGCTTGTAGAGTTTTTGCTGATAAGAGGGAGTTTTTTTTTTTTGTTTCTTTGGAGCCTGTGGTGCTTAGATTGTATCTAGGAGCTGTATCTTGTATTTACATTCTTTTGGCTTTAGACGTATTTGTGTTGGGGTTTTCATGTTAGGGGGAGACACATTTATTTTGTTTCTTGTTTCACTGCTTATTGACTTATATTTTTGGTTATTCATTGATATATGTCTTTATTTTGTGTTTTGGTGAAATCAAGAATTTATTTTGTTTACTTGTATCTTCCACACATGCGTTTATGCGTTTGTTGAGTATTTCAGGAAATACAGGTTGATTCAATTGAGCTGCTGTCTACACTTGCAACTGATGGATAGTAGTTAGGATTGGATTTGTTTTGTAAAGGGCTTTTATTTGTAAACTTTGAGCTTTTAGTTGTGTTTTGTCACGGATTGCCAAAGAGGGAGTTTGTTAGGTTCTAAAGATTTAGGAATTTATGTATTTAGAACCCTAATATGTTTTGTTGGCAAATCATAATCAAAACAAGTTATTTAGTCTTGTTTAGACTTGCTCAAAGTAGTGTTGTTTATGTAAAGTTGGAATCGAGCTGATGCAGAATTCACTATGCATCTTGGCCTGGCTCGATTGATCGAAGCTTAGGCTCGATCAATCAAATTTCGCACAGATGCGTTTTTCTGTAGTTTTTCCAACTCAACCCTAACTCCTAAAACGTTTAGGGTTTTATGTTTTTGCTCTAGGTATATAAGGCAAACCCTAGCCACATTTTAGAGGTTGCTCATATTACTGTTTGTGTGAATCTCTTGTGAGATCTGTGAGAAACTTTCCTTCACACAAACTTAGGATTATCAAAAGGAGATTTCTTCAAGACCTTGATGATCATTCAGTTGCTGTCATAAGAGTTTAAAGATACACAAGCAGGTGTGCTTGTACTTGCTAGAGAATCCAAGAAAGAAGGAATCCGTGGTCTCGGAGCTTGCACGCGGTCGTGTTAGTAAGTTCTACTGGTGGGTAGCAATAAGAAGTCAAGCGTGGGGGTTTGTAAGTCCTATTGTATGAACTTCGATTCTTTCAAGATAGTGGATTCAAGTTTACCTTGAGGATAGCTAGGTTAAATCCTCCCCAGGTTTTTACCGGTGTGGTTTCCTGGGTCATCATATCTTTGTGTTATTTATATTTCCGCTGCTATATAGTTGATATGAATGTTTAATTGTGATAACCTAGATTTGTATAATTTGACTAAGTTAATCACTTGGCTAATTAACTAGGTTAATCCGGTTGTGTTAAGGGGTCTAAAAACCGTTCAGACTTAGTTTGGAAACAGTTGTGAGGTTGATTTTGGTCTCCTTGTTTGCATATCTTCTATTGCGCAAATCTCCACCATGATTCAACCAATTTTGTATTCCCTTTGGTCTCTTCCCATGGCACTAAAACCAACCAAAATTGAAACTTGGGGTTAATTATTTTGACATCAAAACTAGTGATAGTTTTTTATGGATGCATGCATTGCCAAAAAGAAAAATTCTATCCATTGATGCAGTTGTGCGTGTGTTTGTACATGTGATGGAGACAGATATATATTACATTGGAATCTGCAGAAGTTGTGAAGGTTAGGAGACAAAAGACACAGAGGAGAAAGAGAATGCCATTGAATCTATGAGTTGCCATATTTAAGTGAGCCTAATTTGTTCTTGGTGTATGGACTCGGGGATTCCATACTTAAAATGGGCAATTTTAAGCTATTTCAACTTTGAATATAAGTGAAGCGTACGTATCTGTTCAGTGTTCTCATTCCCTAGCTAAAAGATAAAAAAATTCCATTTGTTTATTTATTGTTCAATATAGTGTATGACAATTAAACAGCTAGCTATAAGTATATAACTAGATAGCCAGTTGACGATTTTATATTAGATATGTGACACACGATTTTATTCTCAAAATATGTATGATGCGTCTCATACTTTGACATGCATGACATAGAGGGTGACCAAGCACCGAGCTGTATCTAAAGAAAATTCAACTTGGAAAAAGTCTCAAGATCATACATTCTTTTGTAGAAATCTTTGAAAACAATGTACACTTGGGACATAGATGGTTAAATCCGTTTTAAATACTAGAAACATTTTCTTTGTTTTCTAGTATCAAATTTCAAATTTAAAGTGTGTGTATATATATATAGGATGAAAAAAGTCTATCCACCCGTTTATTTTATATTTATAATTATACTTAATTCAAGTCTATTGTCTTCTCAAAAAAAAAAAAAATTTACTTAGTTTAATGTTAATTAAAGTTCAAAAGTATTATTTAACCACAATTAAGATTAATTAAAAGTTGCTAGACCTCTACATTCAATCATAATTGAACTATAGTAATTATTCAATTCGAACAAAATTTGATCGAAGGGGAGAAAATTTAACCCTTTTTTTTTTTTTTTGGTACGCAAAATTTAACGTTTTTATTAGTATTAAAAATATTTTATTAATTAAGTAAATTTATTGGGTTTGCCAATAACTATTCAAAACTTGTGTCCGGACCCTTATAAAAAAATTCCTTACACATCACTAAATTCACTCAAGTCATCTCGCTGTCCCTGGGCTGTAAGTGTCTTGTCAGAATTTATGGGCATTTCTAGGACATTCTGGCATTTTACCCCCTTTTTTTTTTTTAATTGGCAATATACCCCTGTTTCGAAACTATATAGGTTCGTGCTCCTGTTTCGATACTCGATGACCCTAAAATCGAGTTACTTAAAGTACTTGCTTGGTTTAAAATCGAGTTATGCCCGATCAAACTTTAAAAAAAAAAAAAAATTGCATAAAACTCGACTTAATGGAAATCGAGTTCCAAAACGCCACTATAAGGCTTAAAAACGCTATTATAGGGATTAAAAAACGCCGCTATAGGGCCACTGAACCTGGTATTCACACTTATAAAAAAAAATTTGCAGAAAAACACCACTATAGGGATTAAAAAACGCCGCTATAGGGCCATTGAACCTGGTATTCACGCTTTTGGTGGGTTAAAACGCAGCTATAACTTGTATTTTTTATAGTAAGTAAAATAAATTGGTTATTATAATAGACAAGTATCTATATAATTGCTAATAGTTCAACTCTTTCCTGACATTTCTTCAATTTCTCTTCAATGACAAAATTATATCGTTTGAATATTCTTCAGGTGAACAATGCCGCTGTGTCATCCAATGAAATCAATGAGAATTCAGTGGAGCATGCAGAGACAGTGATCAAAACCAATTTCTATGGAGCCAAGTTACTGACTGAGGCTCTATTGCCCATGTTTCGTCTCTCACATTCAAAAAGCCGAATTCTCAATATTAGCTCAAGACTTGGCTCCCTAAATGTGAGTGAAATTAATGCTTTACAGTACGTTTAATTATGTGCATGCAATCTGATATAAATCAATCTAAAACTTGAATAAATTAACTAAATCAGCTTTACTAGTGTCAAGAAAAAAATGTAAATAAGATTAAGTTTTTTTTTTAAATTTTAAATGTTGATATATATTAAGCAATTAGCTTGAGAACATTATCATTAGAACATGATATATTGGTATTTTTGTTTTTTATAAGTGTGAATACCAGGTTCAATGGCCCTATAGCGGCGTTTTTTATTCTCTATAGTGGCGTTTTTCTGCAAAAAAAAAAAAAATGTATAAGTGAAATACCAGGTTCAGTGGCCCTATAGTGACGTTTCTAAGCCCTATAGTGGCGTTTTGGAACTCGATTTCCATTTAGTCGAGTTTCATGCAATTTTTTTATTTATTTTAAGTTTGATCGGGCATAACTCGATTTTAAACCAAGCGAGTACTTTAAGTAACTCGATTTTAGGGTTATCGAGTATCGAAACAGCGGCATAATCCTATATAGTTTCGAAATAGGGGCATATTGCCAATTAAAAAAAAAAAAGGGGTAAAATGCCAGAATGTTCGGCATTTCTAATGGCGAACTTTTTATTGGGCTAAGAGATTCACAACGTATAAACCAGGGAAGGTGGAATGTTCCCATGTCGTCAATGGTTGGTACATGGCCCAAATTGGTCAAGCAATTGTTTTATTATTCATAATATTCTTGATCCAGTCCTCCAATTTTTATGTGTGTTTATTCATTTCTTTTTGGGAGGGGGGGAGGGGGGGGGGGCGAGGCTAAACTAATGGCCTGTTTAGATGTTTAAAAAAGGAGGGGGAGTAGAGTAGAGAGAGGGAGAGTAATCCAATTACCTTGTTTGGAAGTTTTTTAAGGAATAAGAGGGAGGAGTTTAAAGGGGTTTCAACTCTTTCTAACCCCTCATTTTTAATTCCCCCAAATTGGAGAGATTTGGAGGAGGAGTAGAGTACATAAACTATTGACCAAATAAATTACCTAATTTACCCTTATTATATTAACAAAATTACACAAGGGAAATGGCTAATTACTCCATTCCCCCTTACTAATTTTAAAAACATCCAAATAAAGTGGAGGAGAATAATTCTCCTCCACTCTCCTCCCCACTACTCCCCTCCCCTCTACTTTCCTCCCTCTCTAAACTTCCAAACAAGCCATAAGAATTATGCAGTAGAGAATTGAACTCTAAACGTATCCATTGAGAGACACAAGAAGGCGCCATTGGACCATGAAAATCGGTGATGAACCAATTTTTTGATCAAGAGAGAAGAAATGTCTGACTAAAACCAATCAAAAAGAAAAGAAAATGTACTACTACCAACTTGGTAAGTTGATCTTCATAATGGGCCTCTTCTTGGGAGATGATGTAATCTAGCAGGACATTTCCTTTGGACAACATTTTGTATATTTATTTATTTATTTTAACTTTTAGCTAGACATGGCAAAACGGGTCAGAATTTTCTGACCCGACCCGACCAGAAATATACTCAACCCGAACCTGATTTTTTTGACTTGAAGCAAAAACGGGTTGACCCGTGACCCGACCCGACCCGAACTCGAACCATTTTTTTAAAACTTTTTTTTTTGGGGTAAAAAAATAGTAAAACTAAGACAATATTGGTTTTTTTTTTTTTTTGATGAGAAATACATGTATTTTTATTACTAAACGGATAAAGCATCCTGAAAAACAAAATGTTCAATACATGGTGGAGTTTCCTCTATCCAAGTAACAAAGTCTTCTATTCCTTTGGCATGATGGGCCAAAGTGTGTGCTGGCTTATTTCCAAGTCGCTTAACATGCTGTACCTGTGTTCTTCGAAAAGCTTGCAAGCTGTGATGAGTGTCCTATATGATGTTGTCAATGCTGGTTGGTGCCGTGGAGATATCATTCAGGGCAGTTGAAAGAATGGCCGAGTCTGTCTCAAAAATGACGTCCTGGAGTCCAACATCTCTGGCGAAAGTGACTGCTTCATGCATGGCTTTTGCTTCGGCTTCAAGAGGTCCCAACGGCAGTGGCATGCGCTTGCTCAGAGCTGCCACAACTGACCCCTCATGGTCACGTACCACAACTCCAATTCCCGTAGATTTGGAGACGGCGAAGACAGCGGCATCGATGTTGATCTTGTACCACGGGAAGTTCGGCGGGGCCCACCTTATATCTGCAAGTTCCTTATGATGAGGTTTCGCCAGGCGGGCAAGCTAGTAGCTCTCAATCATGTTTCGGGCTTTGTAGATTATCTCTTGGCTGGACTGTCGTGTGGTCCCATGGCGTGCTTTGTTCCTTGTATACCACATACACCATGCAATGGTGACCACTAGTTCAAGCAACTCCTTGCCTACATGTTGGACAAAGATGAGATGCCAAATGAAGTCTACGAATTCCCTGTAGTGTGCAGCATGCATGTCAATGGGTAGTGCAGCTACAGTCCAAGTCTCACAGGCTTTTGTGCAATCCCAGAATAGGTGTCCGCTTGTCTCTTCACTTAGTCCACATGCTTCACATAGAGCCTCCTCTAGGATTCCATGGTGACAAAGGTTTACTTTGGTGGGTAGTGCGTTGCGGCATGCCTTCCATGTGAAGGTCTTGATTTTATTTGGAATGTTGAGGGCCCATATTGTGCGCCAGAAGTGAGTGTAGTTAGAGTCATGTGACGTGGTGCATGGGTTTGCATGGGGAGATAAGGATAGTGCCACCTTATAAGCACTATTTACAGTGAATATACCTCTTGGAGTATAAGCCCATATTAAGCGGTCTCTAGTGGGATTTTTGCTCCTTGGTATCCCCAAGATTGTATCGGCATCAGCTGGCAAGAAGTGTTGCCGAATCATGTCTGCTTTCCACTCATCCGTTTCATCATCTATGAGAGTGCAAACCTGTGAGTCTTGGGGTAGTGTGCCCGTCTGCGAGGTGACTCGAAAAGCGGAATGTGTAGGCAGCCACTTGTCAAGCCAAATCTGGATCGAGGAGCCATTTCCCACGTGCCATCTGCTGCCCGTCTTGACCACCTCTTGTGCAGCCATGATGCTTCTCCAAGCAAAGGAAGGTTTTGAGCCCAACTTTGCATGTAGGAAGTCAGTATTTAGGAAGTAGCGAGCTTTGAGGACACGGTGAACTAGGGAATGGGTGTTTGTTTGAAGTCTCCATCCTTGCTTGGCGAGAAGTGCCAAGTTGAAAGCCTTTAGATTTCGAAATCCCAAGCCACCTTCAGATTTTGGAACACAGACTTTATCCCATGACAACCATGCCATTTTATTTTTTCCATTTGTTTGGCCCCACCAAAAGGAGCGCACCATGCTAGTCATCTCATCACAAAGTGTATCTGGGAGGTTGAAGACACTCATTGTATAAGCTGAGATTGCTTGGGCCACTGCTTTAATGAGAATCGCCTTTCCTACCTGGGAGAGTAGCTTTTCCTTCCATCCTGAAAGCTTATTGTCTAACCTTTCCTTCAGAGCACGGAAGGTGTTCTTTTTTGATCTACCAACGAGCGAGGGTAGGCCAAGGTAGATTTCATGCTGTTGTATAACCTCAGCACCAAAGCGTTGCTTAATCTCTTCTTGCAGGTCCTGTGTGGTGTTTCGACTGAAGAAGAGAGAGGTTTTCTCCCGGTTTATTTTTTGCCCAGATGCATGCTCATATGTCTCAAGAATTTGTTCCAGGTGGCTACAGTCTTCCCGGGTAGCTTGGCAGAAAATAATACTGTCATCTGCAAAAAAGAGATGTAAAATCTATGGGCCGAGTGGGCAGGCTACTACTCCTTTAAGTAGACTAGTTGCTGTGGCCTGTTGAAGAAGAGATGAGAGTCCCTCTGCACAAAACAGAAAAAGGAAAGGAGAGATGGGGTCCCCTTGCCTCAAACCCCGAGAGGGGATGATGTGGCCACGAGGCTTACCATTTAACCTGATAGAATATGTAACTAAAGTAACACATTGCATCATAAGGTTCACCCATTTTTTTATCAAAACCCATCTTATGCATGATATCCTGAAGGCAACCCCATTCCACTCTATCAAATGCTTTACTCATGTCAAGCTTTAAGGCCATCTCCCCTATTTTACCATTTCTTTTCTGGTTTAAGTAATGCATGGTTTCAAAAGCGACCAAGATATTATCAGTGATAAGGCGATCGGCCATGAAGGCACTCTGGTGTTCACTGATTATTTTTGGTAGAAAACTCTTAAGTCTGTTTGCAATGACTTTTGAGGCTAGCCTTGAGATGACATTACTCAAGCTTATGGGTCTATATTGTGTTATTTTTGTAGGGTTCTTGACTTTAGGAATAAGAATAATATGGGTCTCATTAAACTTTGGGGGAATAATGCTCAAATTCAAATAGTCAAGTTCAGCTTTAGTAACACAATCACCAGATAAAGACCAGAAGTTTTGGTAAAATAAAGGAGGCATACCATCAGGACCCGGTGATTTCTTTGGATGCATCTGCTTTAATGCTCGGTGGACCTCATCTGCCTGGAAGGGTTGGCACAAGAATCTGTTCATAGAGTCAGTAACAACTGGTTTGATTGCTGCAACAACTGCCGAAGTGTCTATGGGACCATTGGAGTGAAAAATATCAGAGAAATAGCCCAAAGCAATTTGTTCCATTGAGTGATCATCAGCCTGCCACCTGCCATGGTCATCGGTTAAACCTTCAATGAAGTTTTTCTGCTTACGGTTGGATGCCTTTTGGTGGAAAAAAGATGTATTTCGATCTCCATCTATGATCCACATTTGCTTTGCCCGCTGGTGCCACATGGTGTTTTTGTGTCCAGCTAACAATCAAGAGCTTTGCGGACTTCCTGGATTCGTTCAAAGTTTTGTTGTGGCTGGTGATCAAGTGCTTGCAATTCCTGTTCCAACCGTGCTATTTGGCGTCCAACATGGCCAAATTCTAGTTTGTTCCATGATGTCAAGTGAGCCCTACAACTGTCAAGGCAGTTTGTGATAGGTGTACCCTCTGGTTTGTAGAGCCCTTCCATCCATGCTTCTTGAACGACTTTGGCATAGCGAGGATCCCTTAACCACATTGCTTCAAAGCGGAATGGAGGCTGTGATTTAGGTCGTCGATGCCGTATTGAGGGGAGGTTGACTACGAGCATGGAGTGATCCGAAGCAAACGTTGGCACATGCTGTACGACAATGTTTTGGAAAAGTGACTTCCATGCTATGGTGGCAAGTGCTTGGTCCAAGTGGATGTAGGTTCGGCCATCAACAGGATGATTATGAGACCAAGTAAATGGAGAGCCAATATATCCCAAGTCCGTGAAACCACAGTGATGGATCACTTTGCGGAACCGGTCCATTTGTCTAGTTGGCCGCAATCTCCCTCCACTCTTTTCTGTCTGGCTGATGATCTCGTTATAGTCTCCAAGGCACAACCATGGAAGATTATTTGAGTGCTTTAAAGACTCGAGTAAGGTCCATGTTTCCTCTCTTCTGCTTGTATCAGGTTGTCGGTAGAAGCCGGTTAACCTCCATTTCAAACCTATGTCATTACACAAAATATGGGCATCAATAAACCATCGTGAGAAATTTTGGACATGTACCGGCATGTTGGGTTTCCAAAGAAGAGCCAGTCCACCACTAAAGCCATCGTTGGACACTACAAGTCCTTGGTTATAATCCCAGTTCTGTTTCATGCTATTCAGTTGTTCAGTGGTGAGTTTTGTCTCCATTAAGAAGACACAAATGGGAGCTTTTTTCTTCAATACCCTCTTAAGAGCGTTAACTATTCGGGGGTTCCCAAGCCCCCGACAGTTCCAGCTTATTATATTCATTGTGTCCGGCAGTGCTGCGTAGCAGCCACCGCCGATCCCAGGTTGTCTACCAAGAGTTTACCCAGAGCCTTTGTTTCATCGTCCAGGCGTTTTTTCTTTTTGTCTGTGAGAATGGTAATATCTAATTCAGTGTTATCACACTTGCGTTTTGGGCCAAGCACCTGTTTAGTATTTTCAGAGGTGTCCATTGCATGGGCCGGTGGCCCAAATCTGCGCCATGTACCAATTTTTGGGCCCACCAAAGATTCAGTGTTGCAACTTGGGTGTGAGTCTGAGATGTGTGGTTCAGGTGTAATGGAGGTAGGGTCCTGTGTCTCTATCAAGGTAGTGATGTCTTTTCATGGAGTAGTTGACTTTGAGGAATAAAAAATGGAAGTATTTTCATGGGCACGTGGGTGGGATTCTGCTAGTTGCATGGAGTTTGTATTTGGGGAGTAATTTATGGCATGGTTAATTTCCGTAATGTGTGCATGGAAAAGATCATGATTTGATATTATTTCTTTATTTGTGGGGGTATGTTTGGAAAGTGGTGCTAAAGTCACGCTAGTGTCAGATGATGATGGCGGTAATGGTGGGTCCGAGATGTTTGCCGTTGGTGGGGTCAGTTTTGTGGACGGGCAAGGAGCGGGGCGGTGAGGCGGGGGTGGCGGTGTGGTTTGTGTTGTCTTGGTGTTCACAGTTTGTGGTTGCTGGATGTTGTGTACGGTTGCCCAGAGCCAAGGCCCGTACTGCTACTCTTCTTTCTTCAATGAGCCGCCACTATCAATCCAAGTTTGGCAGTCTTTCTCATCATGATTCAAGAGGCCGCACCAGTAGCAATACACGAGTAGCCTTTCGTATTGGAGCGAGATCCAGAGTGGGTCCGAGTCACCCAAGTCTACGAAACGGCCACGAGAAAGGGGTTGGCTGATATCAATGTCAACTCGGATTCGGAGATAACGACCGTGACATTCTCCGGTTGGCGACGCATCAACTTGTTTCAGTTTACCCAGGGATCGCCCAATAGCTTCTGCGTTAGCGCAGTTCATTCGGCTGAAGGGTAAGTTGTGCACCTGAATCCAAAATGAGGCGCTGTTAAACTTGGCATCGTCAACGGACTCCTCCGCCGTCGGTTTATAGAAACCGATCAGGTACTTGTCAAATGACCATGGTTGCTGGTCAAGGATTTTAAGGGAGTCGGCTTCGCTGGAGAAAAGAATCAAAATCGTATTGGATCCGAGATCTCGGAGTTCGAAGTCTTGTATGGAGCGCCACATGAGTAAACAATTGATACATTTAAATAATTACATGCAAATTAATTGAAAGATAAATGGCTGAACATTTTGTAATGAGTAAATATTTTTAGATATCAAATAGCAAAGTATATGCCAAGATAATCTGATTACAGTAGAGTTAAAAATATAGATTTAAAATTGTAGACATGTGAGAAACATTCACAAGTGTGAAAATAGTGAAGCTAAAGTATCAAATTAGCATAAATTATGAATACTTAGACCTATTTTTTAATAATTTATGTTCAAAATAAACGGCTTTTCAAAATAAATTATGATATTTCCTAGAGTGTGTGTTGCTTAACAATAATATGATATTCATAAAAGAGACCATGTATAAATAAGTAAGTAATCAAATTTTAAAGTATATCTCAAATTGAAATAGAGTGTCAACCACAACTGATAATAAATTATAAAATTAATTTTCAAGATTGTAAATTCCTTATATGTTTTTATTCTTTATCAAATGAGTTATCCAATAAGTCATTTGTAATTTTGTTTTATATTTTGGAATGTTGATATTGTGTAGAAATAAAATTTGTGTATTTGTTTTACTTATCTTTGTGTTATTTTGTTTTAGATAGTAATGTTAGGATTTGTATAATTTTAAAATTATTGAATAAGTATTAATAAGTTTAACTAAGTTCATTCTTGATATAAGTGGTGAATTCAAAATAATGCATTTTACATCAAGTAATTTGTTGCATAACTTTCCAAATGGCAAATACATGTTGTTTTCTTTATAAAAATTTTAAAAAAAAAAAATTCATGTGAAAAATACGGGTCAACCCGACCCGAACCTGATTTTAACCCGCTTAAAATGGCCCATTTTGACCTGTGACCCGTTTGACCCGCAACCCGATTGACCCGACCCGACCCGACCCAACCCGCCCGTTTTGCCATGTCTACTTTTAGCAAGGCAACATTGTTTCTGTTCAATGTTTGTTTGTTTTTTCTAACAACATCCAAAATAAACAGGTTCAATCTAGTGATATTCTATCTTCATAAAACGTATCTAGTGATACCATTTGCCACGCCTCTCATCTGTATTATATCATAAAAAGGAATAGTTATGTCACAGTTAGTAATAGCTCAGATTTATCTAGCAAATACTTAATATAGGCTATCACACATGCAAAATACATATTCATACAATCTAAACCAATCAATTTAAATTCACACAATCTAAGCCAAGGTATCGTAATTTATGACCTTTGGATTGTGTGCTTTGGTTTGCCAATGTCCATAAAACAAAATGTAAAATTAAGAGGGAGTTTTTAGAAAGTTGGACTGTGATTTGGTTTTGCCTACTTCATGTCTTGTTAAGATAGGGAGTATTCCATTATATGGGTACATATATACAAGCATAACCAATTTAATAATTGTATTAAAACGCTTTAATCATATTAGAAATAGTTCTCTCATCTTCTCGTGTATGTTAAAATATTTAGTACTCTGAATATATATATATATATATATATATATCAGAATTAGTTTATTAAATGGGTTGATTCGACATGACCCATGTAACACACTCAATAAATAATTCTTTGCTGGGTTGATATATAGTAACCCATACATAATAGAATTGGTCAGGCCGTTTCATGACCCATTAGACTCTTTAATAAATATGTTATATTGAGTTGGTATAGTCCCAGCCCATTTCATTTTGTTTAATAAAAATGACCAAAAAATTGACAAGATTAACATTATTTTTTCATATTTATAAAGCACATACACTATAATCATTATAACATTTAAATTTCATGCAATTATAATTTCTTAATAACATCAATTAATGTCCTAACCACATACAATCAAAAAGTTCTTCACACCTTCCAGAATTGGTCAGGTCAAACATTCAACTTCTCCAAATCATCTATTTATTTTAGCAAAAATTTGAGGGAAGATTAATATAAGTACTAAAGTCCAAATATCTTGAGCTTCCTATGTTCTTTGACAGGCGTGAAAGGGTTATAATATTGAATATGATTCATGGCAGTCTTTCAATTTGGGTGGATAAGGGTCAATTTTGACGCAGTAGTTCGACCTCAACATAATTTTTCTAGTAGCTATTAGTTGTAATGACAAAGGTCACATTGTGAATGTTTGTTCAAAGACCTAGCCCAATAAAAACTCCTATATGGAGTGAACCATTAGCGGCTCTTTCGGTTGTGACTTGACTATTGCCAAGTTGCTTGGGTTTAAGTACTTAGCTTTTGAAGAGGATGCTTGGAGAGTTATCGTTGCTATAAATGAAAGGATGCTAGAGTTATTCAAGTTACGTATGGTGTAATTTTAAGGAATGTCACGTCACCGAATAACTTTTTATTGAGTTAATAATTTGAAATTTTGATTATGTATTTTTTATGTTCTTAATGTGCATGTCAAATTTCGTGTCAATTGAACTTTATTTACTATTTAATCTATAATTCCATCTTTGATGCAGAGTTTTAAATAATAACAACTTGAAATTTAAACATTAGATTGATCACATAATTATTGATCTTTGAATGTTTTGAAATTTTTCAAGTATGGAAAATATACGAAAATAATGTAATCCAATGATAGATTTATCAAAATCCACATTCAATAAAAAAAAAATTAAGTGGCTTTTAATTGGATTGAAAATTTCACTATTTGATTACATATTTTATATGTTCTTAAGACACATGCCAAGTTTTGCGCCAATTGAATTTTATTTACTATTAAATCCATTAACCCATTTTTGATGCATAATTTTAAGGATAAAATTTAGCTACAAAATTGATTGTAACCTTAGGCTACAACCTTACTTAATAAAATAAACATTATTACATATTTAGAAAATTTAACCGTGGAATTACATATTCTTTACACTCTTAATACACATATCAAATTTTATGTCAATCAGATATTATATACTATATGATCTATAAGTTTATATTTTATACATAATTTTAAACTATAAAAACTAATAATTTAAACAATTTATTGATGGTATAGCTATTAATCTTTAATTTTCTAAAAATTTTGCAAGTATGGAGAATATAAGAAAAATATATAATCCAATGGTAGAATTCTCAAAATTCATCTCTAATAAAAAGATATTGAATAATATTGTAACCTTAGGCTACAACCAATTTTGTTACTAATCTTTATCCTAATTTTAAACTATAAATATTTGAATTTCAAATATTTAATTAATGACATAATTATTGATATTTGATTTTTTTTTAATTTTGTAAATCCGAAAAATATACGAAATTTGCGCATAATTATTTGGGCATCTTGACCCAAAAAAATCTAGAAATTTGACTTTTTTGGGAACCCTTGAGGAAATTAATGGATCTTGTGGACCACAACAACTCAACAAGCCTAAAGTATCAACGCTTGACTATAAAATATCTTCTTTACACATCATGCCTTTACCGAGTCAAACTAAACCAGTCTTTGAATTATTATTATTTCAGTCCTTGACAGCTTAAACCAATCCTGTTCGTACCTTTCATCCCTTTCTAGTTTCTAGCACAAAAAGTATCCTAACTTTGTACATGTATATATTCCTATCAACCCTTCAGCTATTTGATCCTAAAAAAAAAAAACCATTCAGCTATTCATTAGGAGAAAAAATAAAAGATTTTCTCCCAAAAAAAAGAGAAAAAAGAAAAGACCACTATCTGAAAACATGGCCAAGATCATTGTGCTATGCTGTTTAATCATTCTTGCTGCATTTGGGTCTGTCAATGCGCAAAAAATTGGGTTCTATGAGCTGCAAAAGGGTAATATCACTTTGAAATTCACCAACTGGGGTGCAGCTATTGTCTCCGTTATTCTTCCTGACAGAAATGGTATGTATATTATATTATTCTGGTTTTTCTGTTTAGCTTTTTACTTTTGGTTCTTCTTCCTAAAAATTTTGTTTCTCATGCTATACATTATTATTCTCCATCTCTAATTTATTATAGTATTTGTGTTTCTTTTCAGGAAAGCTGGCTGATGTTGCTCTTGGGTTTGATTCAATTCAGGAATACGAGGTAAGAGATTTTGGTTCATATATATCCTGCAATGTTTTATATATTTTGTCTTTCTAGCTTACTTTTCTAGTACCAAAATCTCACATGAACACGTTTTCAAGTTATAAAAGTACAGTGCAAAACAAATTTTTGCCTAATCTCTCTAACAAATCCCAATCAAAGTTCAGACAGAAATGTGATTGCCACATTAGCTCTAGATTTTGTTGTTTGTAATTGTAAGTACTTTTCTCGTAGATAAGCTGATCCAATTTGACCCCATGGAATTTGACCGTCCTGTATATTCCAAGCTCCAAACAAGGAGCTTAAATTCCACATAGACCTTAATAAAAGGAAAAGTTTAAAATTGTGTATTCTAAGAGGTTTGGCTTAATGTTACCTCAATATATAATGCTATCTCAGATCATGTAATCTTAGATTATGAAATCACATTACAATAACATAATGACCAAAATATCCTCATAACTTTAAAATAATCAAAAATACACCAAAACCTCTAAAAGATTAAAATAGCCCCAAAATCTTTAAAATGACCAAAATTAAAATTTTTTTTTTAAAAAAGCTCATTCTCAATATCATTAACTTCCTTAAATAAAAAAAATAAAAAATAAAAAGCTCATTATGGTTTTGTGTGTCTTTTTAATATTTATGCACAATTTGACGTTATTTTTAGAAAAATATATTTAATAAAATATTAAATGCACTTTTTAACTTCTGTCATTGGGTCATTCTATTACAAAAACTCTTTTCTTATTATGAGAGGACAGTATTGACATTTTGTTTTTTTTTTTTTAAGTTATCTAAAAGTTTTTTTTTTTTTTTTTTTGTGTTAAAAAAAGTCCCTTTCGTCTTTATGTCATTTGTAATTACGCCTTACCTTCCGGGATATTTTCACCTAATTCTTGCCTTTGAACGACTTTTCTCTTTCTCCTTTTTCTTTTTTCTTTTTTATTTTATTTTATTCTTTATATATAAGTTTTTGGGTCAAAAATTTTGTAGTTTAACTAGTTGCAGTTGGCACTTCTTAGCATTTTTAATGGAGGCATTTATGGCTTAAGCTCCTATCCCAAATCCCAACTATTTAAATTTTAAAAAAGAGAAAAAGAAAAATGATTCAAATCAATCGCTACAAAGCAATAAAGTCAATAATAAATGAATAGTTTAATCCTCTTCATTAATATACGATAATAGAGAAATATTAACATGGGCAAAACTTAGGTACAGTACCCTATAAACAGTACCTTAGGTACCCTTTTTAAATTGCAAACACATGTCCAATTAAATGACTCAGTTAACGGAAGTTTAACACTATCTTTCCTGTTCTTTTTCTTTTTTTCTTTTTACTTTTTTTCACTCTCTCTTTCAATGAGAAAATCTGTAACTTTTCAAACTAGAAACTTCTCACGCACAATCTCAAAAGCCGAAACTCAAAAGAACCCAATGACCATTATGCTTCTCAAACCCAAACTCTCAGAGTTCTAGCAAAACCAAGCAAATAATGGCGAAGTGGCTGGCTTGTAAGCATCACATCGACAACAAAACTCAGATTTTCCCTGCACAATCTCAGAAGAATCCAATGGTTTCTTTAAATTGACAATCCTTCAACAGTATTTGACTTCTCACACTCAAACCCCCAATTTTCTCAAAGAAATCAAGCAAAGAAGGACAAAGGGCAATCTTCTCCATTAATCCCATTATTTTCATTATGATGCAAAGCCAGATCTGGTTGTATTCTTGGTTCACGTGGTGAATGAATGTTGGTTTATGAGGTTGACCTGTTCGTCTCCCTTATTCCTTGTATTTACACTTGAACTCATTCTTTGCACCAGATTTTCCCTCTAAAGAATGCTAGGACGTTTCAGTGATATTCTTTTTGAAACTTCACTTAAGCCAAATTTCTCCTTCTTTGAGTGTGAAAAGTCGAAGAGGATCGATGGTTTTCTTTTCTCCTGGGTTTTCTAATAATGGGTTCAACGCATCTGTGAGAAGTCTGATTGTGGGAGATCTGAAAGAGACGGTGAAAAAAAAAATGTATTAAGTGTTAACTTTCGTTAACTGAGTCATTTAATTGGACATGTGTTTGCAATTTAAAAAGGGTACCTAAGGTACTGTATATAAGATATTGTATCTAAGTTTTGCCCTATTAACAAATATTTTAAGAAAATTTGATAATGAATTGTTTTAAGAAAATTTTTATTGGAAAAGAAAAAAAAAAGTAATTAATGTTTTAATAGCCTTTTTTATTTTCCATAAAAATATTATCAAAATTTTCTTAAAGTAGATTATTAATAATTAACCTAAGGACAACTGTTAACAGAACCCATAATAATACTGATTATGATTTGGCAGGCAGGTTTACAATGGCCAATTCCAAAATCTGTGTTAGCCAATTAGGCATGTGGGAACCTTGCCAAAAGGAACGTTATAAAACAAGGTTTTTTTTTTTTTTTTTTTTTTTTTTTTTTTTTTTTTTTTTTGAGAATGTTATAAAACAAGTTGAAGGTGTAGAAAAGAAAAAGAAAAATTTGCATTAAATTAACAAAAATAAATTCATCCTAACACGAGCAACATATTTTTAACTCTAACACAAGGTCACAGAAAATTTTCAATTATGTTAAGAGAAATGTTACAGTTACAAACTATTTTACAACATTTTTACAAACTGTTCATAGTTTCCATGTGAGCTCACTATTTTAATTGTGAGAGCTTTCCTTGGTCACATATATTTGCTAGGTCTCTTTTCTATGATAGATCTGATGCACTTCACCGACTCACTAACCAAAGTAGTTATGAAATTAAATTTTATTTATTTATAAAAAAAAAATGAAATTAGGTTTTGCTTGTATAAATTTTTCTTAAATAATTTATTGGGACAAAGAAGAAGCATGCTAGCAAAGTCTTAATAAATGATATATGCATCACTTATGAATCCCTCTTCCTCTTGCAAGCAGAGCATCCTGTTGTTCTTTCAATAGTAATTGACAGTGCAGGGGTCTTATGCTAAACTCTATCGCATGCCACTATATATCGTTCTTCTTTTTGCTAATTTGTTCTTTTTTGTATTTTTAACTCTCACACAAAACTGATATCTTGGTGCAAATTTTAATCTGTAGACGAATAAACGAAACTTTGGCGCTGTTGTTGGACGAGTTGCTAACAGAATTAAAGGCGCTCAGTTTACTTTGAATGGAACGGTTTATAAACTAATTGTTAATGATGGAACAAATAACACAATTCATGGTACATTATTCTTATTTTAGTAGCATTTTTTCCTGGAAAATAATTTTTTTTTTTTCCAATTCCCATAATAAAATACTTTTTTGATCATAGGTGGTCCTCAAGGATTTGCTCATGTTGTTTGGAACGTGACAGCGCATAGTAATGTAGGTCGTACTCCTTACATTGTTTTCACCTATCACAGCATTGATGGTGATCAAGGTATGCTCAATCATTAATTATTTGCACTAAACTCTAGATTCTTATATCAATTATTTTGATATGACTACAGATCCTCAACAGACTAGTCAGAGTAGTTGTTTAAATGTATTCTTTTTCGTCATCCAATTTTATCCGAAATCATATACTATGTTACTTCTTTGATTGACATGATTTTTTTTTTTTTTTTTTTTTAACTTTTTTTTATTGGTTTTATATGACTTTGACACTTCTATCTGTAAATAAGAATGTACAAAGTGATGTACTTCTTTGTTGTATAGACAATCTCAAATGATAAGCTGGTGAGCAATTCTTTGGTTGAAATTTTAAGAACCGCACTTGACTTGAATGTTCTGCAGGATTTCCTGGTGATCTCCTTGTCACTGTCAGATATGCACTCATTGGACACAACCTATTTAGTATCACAATGAAAGCCGTAGCTCTAAACAAGCCCACTCCAGTGAATCTGGCACAACATGTATACTGGAACCTAGGTGGCCATGACAGTGGAGATATTCTGTCTAATGTGATCCAGATATTTGGATCCCAGATCACAGCTCTTGATAGCGAACTTATTCCCACCGGAAAATTTGAACCAGTGAAAGGAACGCCTTATGATTTCCTTGAACCACGCCCGATTAAAAGCAAGATCAATGGGCTAGCTAAAGGTTATGATATCAACTATGTGCTTGATGGTGGTGTTGGCAACAAGTTGAAGAGGGTAGCAGTGGTTCATGATCCAAAGTCAGGAAGGGTGTTGGAGCTGTCAGCAAGTGCTCCTGGTGTGCAGTTTTTTACAGCGAACTCTCTAAATATGACAGGAAAAGGAGGATTTGGGTACAAACCACATGCAGCACTATGTTTGGAGACTCAAGCATTCCCTAACTCAGTCAACCAACCCAATTTCCCTTCCACTATTGTGAGCCCTGGAAAGCCTTATGAGCATAACATGCTCTTCAAGTTTTCAACCAATTAAACCTCCATCTGATTAGTCCAATGTAATAAGGTTTGTAAACGACTAAATTTCGATTTTGAAATAAAATCAAACAAGTAAAATAGTTTTACAATTGTGAATTTGTATTGATCAATGTGTAATACAATTCTCTGTGATTACGAAAGAGTGATCATTTATGTTGAGAGTAACAAAAGGGTGTATGGTAGGTGTCTATGATATATGAATGTTAATGGGATGCTAAGGAGGAGGTAAAGGTATAAAACTCAAGAAGAAGAATTCGGTGGCACGGTCAATGTCTTTTTGTCGTATCATTTGTAAGGGTATGTTTTGATTATTAACAATAAGAGAATTTTGACCTAATCAAATGGGCCATAGGGTAAAAGCAAACACAGTATTCCAAGGAAGATAATTAGAAGTGGTAATAGCAGTAGCAGTACAATTCATTTTACACCAGGTATGTATTGGAGTATCAAAAAATTGTTTTTAAGAGCAATGTGGGGAAACGTAAGCCAAATCTGTGTAGCAAAAAAAGCAATCCCACAAGATATGGATTGGACTTTCCAATTCGTTGCAGCGCGGACATGATTGTTGAGTGAGGGTAGAAACGGCGAATATGATGGATCGTGTAGGAATTTTATTATGAGCACATTTCCAGATAAAGAGTATGATTTTGGGAGGAATTTTGAGTTTCCAAATCCATGTCCAAGATTCAGATTGTCCTAAAACATCATTAGTGCTCAATCTTTGTGATAAAAGGTAAGCTGGTTTTACTGAACAGATTCCTGAATGGTGCGATCTTGGACTGAATTTGATTGTGTATAAGATAAGGGAATGGCTTGAATAAAAGTGGTAATTTCCGTAGGCAATTGCATACTACTATAGCAGAGATCCCAGTGATTGTTTTCAGTGATAACAGCAGCTACTGTGAGGTCAATTTCATGTTGCTTGAGGGGACTTTGAATTTCTTTTTTCTTTTTCTTTTTTTTGAGAAAATGAGGGGACCTTGAATAAGATACCTAATTGGACCCAAAATAAGGTGTATATGATTTTGTGAGGCTGTGTTGCCCCACAAAAAGTTGCGAAGAGCCCTATCTATTTGATCAGATATACCTCTTGGTAAAAGGGTAGTTTGCATCTGATAATAAACTATTGGTGAGTATGGGCATGCCCAAGTATTTTCCTAAGTCAGTTACTATTGGCATCTGGAGTTGGTCAGCAATAGCATGTTGAGTATGAGCTGGTGTATTTCTAGAGAAGAGGATTTTAGGTTTTTCTTTACTGCATATTTATCCTGAAATGGTGCAGAAGTCATTAAATATGTTGATGAGCGTGGCATGCGCAGTCTTGAGTTGTACCAAGAAGGCCATACAGCCCACATAAACGATCTTGAAAAAGACCCAATAAAGGAGTATTATTGTCAATAATGCTAGACAAACGATGAGGTACGAGGTTCTTATCTATATATATCTAAAAGCTGAAGCGTCGCATTTATTATTGTTACGCTTTTATTAAGCCATATTAGCGATCACATCATCTACCTATTTCCCATTTCTCTCCACTACTTCCAACCATAACTTCCCTTTCACCTTTTCATCTATCCACTATTCTTAACCTTAATGTCACTTTTTATTTATCTCTTCCTTTTCCTTTTATTTTGACTCTTCTTATCCTCATTCTGTTACTATAAATATGATATCCTATCTCCCAGTTTATACATATTTTCTCACATGAAAAAGGTTATTACTCTCTCTCTCTCACATGTTTTATTTTTGTGTGAATTTTTTATTTTTTGTATCTATACTTTAGATTGATGTATTTATGTGTTCTTTAGAATTTTACACAAGGTTACAATTTAGCTTTGTGTTTTTAAGTTATTATCTTCTTTTTTATTTTCTATGATTGTTAAAAGTTATTATATTGCAAATAAATATAGTTTACAAGTATATAATGTAATTCTATTATATATCATGGCTTGGATAATTTGGTGTTTGACTTATAAATATAGTTTTTATTTTGATGCTTCTTTTTCTCATTTTATTTTCTATTTCTCTCCCAAAAAGGTGATTACTCTCTCTCTCTCTCTCTCTCTCTCTATATATATATATATATATATATGAAATTTATTCTTTTTTGCAATTTTACTATAGGTTGATGAATCATTGTATTTTTTTTATATAATACTATTTTGGGTTAATACGATTTTGTAGTGTGTTTGATTTTTTAAGTTTTCCGTCACAAGTCTTTTCTCTCCCTCTTTTAGCTTTTGTTTGTTTTGTTTCGTTTTTTTTTTTTTTTTTTTTTTTTTTTTTGACATAATACTTAGTTATTTTGGAAGTGAGATTTTGAATTATATCTGTAAAGTTGTGATTTACAACTATGTGTTTTGTTGGCTTTTATTCCGTGCCAAATTTGATTGTAATTACTATCAATTGTTTATACCCTGTATTTGTTGTGGGAATTGTTGTAAGGGGTGTGTGATAGAGAGTGTGTGAAGACTCAAGCAATTTGGAAGCTGATGGAATCTCACGGGTATCTCGCGACTAAGCTTCCCGCGAAGTGAAGCATGTGCCCTGCACATGCTGGAATGCGAAGAGTCATGACAGATGGAGACAGCTGTCTCTCGCGAGTATCTCGCGGGTAAGGCCTTCCCGCGAGACACCCGCGAGACATGCTGTTCTGCCAGCCTGTACTGACTGACTCACACATTTTGCACCTATCCTATATAAACCCCCATTACCCACAAATGTTGAGGAATGCTTCAGAGAGAAAACCCTAGCCAAACACATTTGTAATTAGAGATTGTCATCCCCACCTTTCTCTATACACTTGCTTGTGGTATCTCCTCAACCCTTCCCTCTCCATTTCCATACCATTGAGAGGTTGATAGCCCAAAACACTTACCACACCTTTTGAGAGTGTTGAGTGACGTTTTGGTGCTGCTGGGAAGCATTGGAAGAAGCCTGGAATGGCAGATGCAACATGGAGCTTGTTGCGGGATCCGGATAACTAAGACAAGACACGGTTCCGAGAAGCCTTGTTGGAGTAGGAGCTTGGAGGGCTTAGGTACATCGGGTAGATTAGGCTTGGAGGGTCTCTTGCTTACTCATGTATCCCAACTGATTGTCTAGTGGATCGATTTCCGCTTGGAGGGCGGCGGAGAGGTTTTTCGCCGAGTTCTTCGGTTTCCTCTTCGAAAACACGTCTTGGTGTTTTCTGTGTTTGCATCTCTCTTCCCTACTCTTTTATATTCCATTACACTGCTGTGTTGTTTAGTTTATGGATTAGAGTAGCTATATTGTTCATCCGCTCGCTTTTACACTATTCCGCACTTTATATTAAAGTTGTGTAAAATCTATCGAGCCGTAATTTTAATCGGGGGTCTAAACAGCTCTTGTGTTTTTCAACACGTTTTCGAGCTTTCAATTGGTATCAGAGCGGGTACACTTGCTTGGTTTAAATACCTTAGTGTGATCCTTGACCCTATTTGAGATGGACCGGTCTCAATCGCTCAATGTTCCACCATTTTTTGATGGGAACAATTACGCATTCTGGAAAGTCAGAATGAGAGCATTTTTATGCTCTATAGAAGATACCGTTTGGGATGCGGTAGAGCTCGGCTGGACTAAGCCGGAAGCTCCTAAGGCAAATTGGGATAAGGCAGCTCTCGCAGCAGCCAATGCAAATAGTAAAGCTTTAAACGCTATATTCTGTGCTGTGTCACCTGATGAATTCCACAGGATCTCTCATATGACAGTTGCTAAGGAAGCTTGGGAGATTTTGGAGACCACTTATGAGGGTACAAAGAAAGTTAAGGACACAAAGCTTCAGATGCTTACCACCAAATTTGAAGAGCTCAAGATGGGTGATGATGAACCATTTGATTCATTCTATGGGAAGCTCAATGAAATTGTAATTGCTAAACTCAATCTTGGGGAGAAGATTGAAGATGCTAAGGTGGTGAGAAAAGTATTGAGGTCCTTGCCTGAAAGTTTTAGAGCAAAAGTTACAGCCATAGAGGAAAGCAAGGATTTGGATGAGATTAAGATTCAAGAATTAGTTGGGTCTCTCCAAACATATCAGATGGGACTGCCTTCCCATAAGATGAGTAAATCACTTGCTCTTAAAACCATCACCGAAAGGATGGGTGATTCCTCCGAAGAAGATGGGGTGGAGAAGGAGGTAGCATTTCTTGCGAAAAACTTCCGCAAATTTCTGAAGATGAAGAACAGTGGGAAACCATTCAACAGAGGAAAATTTTCATCTTCAAGAGGTGATAGGAAAGAGTTTACAAAGAAAGAAGGGAGGGAGTTTCAACCTTCTTCAGAAATTATATGCTATGAGTGCAATGGCCATGGACATCTAAAGAAGGAGTGTCCAAATTTTCTGAGGGGAAAAGGCAAAGCTTATGCCACGACACTCAGTGATTCAGACTCCTCTGATTCTGACTCGGAAGAGAGTTGTGACGGAGAGGGAAACTACTCCGCATTCATGACCATTGCTCATGTGGAGTCATCGGATGATTTGGGTGCACTTGTGAAGGAACTTGGTGAGCATTCTGATTCAGAGTCTATTGGGAATGTGGAAGAATCAGATGCTGAAGAAGAAGAAGAGAATACAGCTAATCTTCAAGAAAATTACTCCTTATTACTTGAGAAGTCGGGAGAGTATACCAGAGTAGCCAAGGCGGCTGTAAGGAAAATGAAGAAAGCTGAGGAAGATTATAGAAGTCTCTTGATCAGATATAAAGAGGCTAAGTGTGAGATTGAGACACTAAATGGCGAGTTGTCTGAAGCCTATACGAAGGTGAGGTTTCTTGAGCAAGAGGTAGTGCAAGCTCATGCCAAGATAGAAAGAGTCTCCTCCCAGAAGTTAGATGATGTTATCTCATCTCAAAAACTTTTTTCAGACAAGTCCGGGTTAGGATACACCGGAGGAAGCAGCTCATCAGCCAAAGCCACCAAAGAAGTGAAATTTGTAAAGGCCATAGAGCCTATTGTAGAAGAGCCCATTCTTGAGAATGTTAAGGCTGAGAAGAAGAATGTGAGTGAGCAACGGATGGTGAATAAGCCCCGAAATCATTCCATAGGTAGACATGAAACCAGAGGAAGATCTCTCCCAAGATCTCAACGGGGTCCCAGAACGGACTATGTGTGTCACTACTGCGGAATGCAAGGACATACCAGACCTAACTGTCAAAAGCTGAGATCAGACAACAACTCAAGCGCACCTCGGTCACGAGGAAGGAGAAATGACATGAGGTCTTGGGGTGGTGAACAACCGAGAAGTCAGAATCGTGATCCTGGCATGATGGACGTGATGAAAATGATTGGTGCCTTCACCACTTGCTTGGAGAGTTTCACCAGAAGGTTTGACAGTCCAAATTCTCGTACCCAATCCGTTAAGGATATCACCCCAAACGCACGTGACGTGTGGGTGAAGAGGGGTACTCATGCATAAGCATTATAACATGTCCACGCATAAATTCTTTCAATGTTTAGGGACTTTTGCTGTTGCATCGTTTCATGCATTGCTCTATTTTTACTGTTGGTGTTTTGTACCGGTTGTTTTTGTTAATCTTTATTCTCTTGTTCTGTTTTTGGGTGTGTTCAAAAAATTCAAAAACACATAAAAAATAGAAAATCCAAAAAGTTTGATCACTTTGTTGAGTTTTGTCTCAAAGCATATTTTGCCTTGTACCTTTGTACTTATGGCTTTGTGCATTTAACGAGCTTAGCTTGTCTCTCATGCACTCATATCATTGTGGAAGAAATCCTAAAATCTATGTGACTGTTGTAAATAGATCTTCAACCTTGTCATGAATGATTAGTGAATGGTTTTGTTGATCTTGAGACATGCATAGACTCATGCCTATATATCTTCCCACTTTTATTTTCTGCTTTAAAAGAGCTCTCTAATTGTAAATCTCCAAATGAAAAGAGATATAGAGCTGCAAAAGCCTGTCGCACAAACTAGTATTCGACTAGGAAAAAGGGAAAGCGACCAAAATAAAATGTATGATGCCCAAAAAGCCAAAGGCTAACTCATCAAATGAAATATCAAAAATTTCAGGCATCTTTCTCTAAATGAGATTCTCTTTGCTCAAAAGTTGCAAATGATATGTTAAATATGGAGCCAAATGAAAAGCTTCAATGAATTGTTATCAAGTTCATGTGGAAGGTCATATATGCATGTTTCTATAATTGAGATAGGTCACATAATCTAGGGCTAGTTGTGTATGCCTTGATTGAATTGATCATTGAAGCTTCACATTGGACTAAGGACTATCTCATTTTTGATATCCACACACAACACACAAGTCTATGTTCAATGAATGCCTTATTCATTTGTGTGATTGTACTTGATTAAATGTGTTTTTCACATGCTTAATCTTTGTTGATCAAACCCAAAAAGATTTTTGAGTGTTTTATTTGTTTTTGAAAGTGATTTTATACTTTCTTGTCTTTTGTTTTTGATTAAATTGCATTTTTTGTGTCTCTTCAAAAACAGGTTCAGGGAAAATTTCGCGAGAAGCTCGCGACTTAGAGCTTCCCGCGAAAAGGTGTTGAGGGAAATTTTTTATTTTATCATGTCACACAGAAACTTTCGCGACTGTCTCGCGACCAACAGCTTCTCGCGAAATGCTGTTTGGCTAAAATTGGATTTTTCCAATTTCAGACAGAAGCTACCGCGACTGTCTCGCGACTGTTTCGCGACCTAATGCTTCTCGCGAAAATTTTGTGCTTCAGTGGCACTTCTCGCGACTGTCTCGCCCCTCTATAACCCGCGAAAAATGCGTGTTTTCAGTTTTTATATAGCTGATGTGACAGTTTTTCAAAACTATCAAACTTCCCTCGCTCAACCTCTCTCAAACTTTCTCAACCCAAAATCACTATTCCATTCATTTCCCTTCAATCCAAGCATTTTTTCTGCATTTTCTTCTTCAAGGTATGTTTGTTAACCATTTCTTTTTAAGTTTTTGCTTAGATTATGCAGAATTTTTGTTAGGGTTCTCAAAATTGGGGATTTTCGAAACTTTGGGTTGGTTTTCAAAATTGGGTGAATTTTTGTCAAATCTTTTGCTTGGGTTGTGTCCCATTGGTTGTTTCTGCTTCTGTGTTGGCCCCTTGTGGCATTTTATCTTGTATTGAGGGTAGATTTTCCCATGTTCATGCATTGCTCATGTCTTATTTGATGTTGTGCATGCTAGGTGTTTGTCAAAATGTCCGAGTGACATTTTTGTGCTAATTCGGAATCAAGTGATTTCAATCCATGGACTTTCACATGTTTGACCTTATTTCACTCAATTTGGTCATTGATAGTGTGTCTCATGCACCTTGCACTTGCTCACACATACATACACATGCACATTTGCTTTGTTCCATGCATTGTGTCTATGCATTCAGCAGTGTTACTTCTGCTTTGACCTAACTTGACTCTAATCAAGTTCTGTGTTCTGTGGTCTATGGGTTGTGCTCTTGTCTCCTGTATGTTTTGTGTACTATGTTGCACAGATGTCTCCATTCAAGACTTCAGCTGTGAAAGGAGGCCGCGACAAAGGGAAAGAACCGATCATTGATGTTGATGCTGATTCACCTAGACCGAAGCGAACTCGTGGCTCAACAGGAACTTTTGATCCTCACTTGTTCAAGTCTCATGCTGCTTTTGAATCCTTCAAGAACCACTTTCAGGGTGCTCCTTTGATAGTTGAAAGGGGGGTTGACCAGCCATCACTCAAAGACACACAAATACCTATTTGGTTTGCCACGAAAGATTGGAACTATCTGCTGTCAACTTTCGAGGATACATTCGAGAACATGGTTAAGGAATTCTATGCCAATGCCAGTGTCGTCGGCGATGAGATTAAATGTTGGGTTCGAGGAAAGAGCTTTTCTGTCACACCAATGTACTTGGCGGAAATTCTACACATTAACCGGCCAATACTCCCCATACCGCCGGTATATGATGAGCTGAACCCCGATGAAGAATATCTCAGACAGTCTTTAGGAGCTGATTTGGAATTCTCATCCACTAAGAAGTCAATCAATGTGGCATCTCTCTCTTCCGAGCTACGACTTCTCTCAATGATCATGTGTAGCAATCTCTATCCCTTGTCCAGCACCGGATATATGAACCTTGGTCGAGCTTTGTTTTTGAACGATCTGATCACGGATGTCGAGATTGATGTGTGCTCTCATATCTTTCACATTTTGGCAAAAACAGTTGACCGCACTGCTTCAAGGAATTGTCTTCCTTTCTCTCGCCTTATTTCAAAGATTTTGAAGCTCAAAGGTGTCCGTCCATTGGATGATGAACGTCCATATCCAAGGCCAAGTCCAATCAACATTTGGTCTCTCCATGCTAGTATGAGCCATGCCAAGAAGAACACCAAGCAAGAAACTCATGCACCATCGGGTTCCTCGAGTTCTGCAGCTCGTATCAATGATGAACAGATCAACAATATCTTTACTGCTCTTCAAGAGATGAGTACAAAGATGTCCGGATTTGCGACTATCATGTACACTCACCACCGACGTCTTGATTCACAGCTCACATCTCTCCAAACTCAGATGGACGAAATTCAACGGAAGCTAGAAGGGGATGACTAGCTATTCCATGACAAAAAGGGGGAGATGATGTCATTGATAGGGGGAGTATGGAGATAGGGGGAGAAGAAGTCAACAGTTCCTATGTTTACTTGTTTTGTGTTTAAAGCTTTGATACTATGCTTTATTTAAGTATTTATTTTCAGATGTTTCTTTTGTGATATTCTCTATGCTTTGTAGCACTCTTTGCATGTACCCATGTTGCTTTTGTAAGCTTTAAGGGTTGTTTTGTTTCATTGCATGATTTGTAGGCTTTTATGGTTTGTGCCATGTATTTGCAATACTTTGCTTATGCAGCCTTTATGCTTGTGCTATTGAAGTTTAATGTCATACATTTACTTCACTACAACACTCTTGTGCCCGTGTAGGATTGTTCCTAGATGCATATACGTTCTATGCATTGGTTGAGTGATGAACACTCTTGTGCCCTAGTAGGATTGTTCCTAGATGCAAATTCTTCAAGTATTTTGCATTGGTTGAGTGTTGGATGTGCAAATGGTACTCTTCATATGAGCTTATCATCTTGCATATCCGGATGTTCATTCCTTGTGTGAATGAGCATAGTAATTGCTTGTGTATAGTGATTACTCGTTTGATCTTGCCATGATTTAGTGTTTCTATTTCATTCTGCTTGATCATGTGCTTATTGCTCCATATGCTTTTCAAGTTTTCTGCATACAATGATAATATTTTGTTGTTGTGTTTCAGGAGTTACTTGTTCATATGTTTCAAGAGCTTATCAGAATCTAGAATTAGGTGTGAGTGAGTTTTGCCTGTGTTCCCAAACTCACGTTTAAGTCTAGAGTCTGTTTTAGGGTTTTGTCACGGAATAGCCAAAGGGGGAGATTGTAAAGTTGTGATTTACAACTATGTGTTTTGTTGGCTTTTATTCCATGCCAAATTTGATTGTAATTACTATCAATTGTTTATACCCTGTATTTGTTGTGGGAATTGTTGTAAGGGGTGTGTGATAAAGAGTGTGTGAAGACTCAAGCAATTTGGAAGCTGATGGAATCTCGCGGGTATCTCACGACTAAGCTTCCCGCGAAGTGAAGCATGTGCCCTGCACATGCTGGAATGCGAAGAGTCATGACAGATGGAGACAGCTGTCTCTCGCGAGTATCTCGTGGGTAAGGCCTTCCCGCGAGACACCCGCGAGACATGCTGTTCTGCCAGCCTGTACTGACTGACTCACACATTTTGCACCTATCCTATATAAACCCCCATTACCCACAAATGTTGAGGAATGCTTCAGAGAGAAAACCCTAGCCAAACACATTTGTAATTAGAGATTGTCATCCCCACCTTTCTCTATACACTTGCTTGTGGTATCTCCTCAACCCTTCCCTCTCCATTTCCATACCATTGAGAGGTTGATAGCCCAAAACACTTACCACACCTTTTGAGAGTGTTGAGTGACGTTTTGGTGCTGCTGGGAAGCATTGGAAGAACCCTGGAATGGCAGATGCAACATGGAGCTTGTTGCGGGATTCGGATAACTAAGACAAGACACGGTTCCGAGAAGCCTTGTTGGAGTAGGAGCTTGGAGGGCTTAGGTACATCGGGTAGATTAGGCTTGGAGGGTCTCTTGCTTACTCATGTATCCCAACTGATTGTCTAGTGGATCGATTTCCGCTTGAAGGGCGGCGGAGAGGTTTTTCGCCGAGTTCTTCGGTTTCCTCTTCGAAAACACGTCTTGGTGTTTTCTGTGTTTGCATCTCTCTTCCCTACTCTTTTATATTCCATTACACTGCTGTGTTGTTTAGTTTATGGATTAGAGTAGCTATATTGTTCATTCGCTCGCTTTTACACTATTCCGCACTTTATATTAAAGTTGTGTAAAATCTATCGAGCCGTAATTTTAATCGGGGGTCTAAACAGCTCTTGTGTTTTTCAACACGTTTTCGAGCTTTCAATATCAAAATACAATGTTGCCTATGTATTTGAATGTGTCTATCAACTCTTATAATTAAAACGTCCAAGATGAATATGTAAAGACAATATTTTTATTTTTATTTTTCATTGATTTATTATTTAGTTATAACATCAAAATTAAAGTAAATGAATATGTAAAGTTAAAACTACCTAAGATGAATTTGTAAAGCCAATATATTTATATATTTAATATTGTCAAAAAATTAAAAGTCAAAAATAAATAATAAAATGAATAATGATGTGGCCAATGATGTGACGAATAAGAAGGCTCAATAGGAGCGTAGTAACAAAAATGTAATCTGAAAATCCAGTTAAAGGCAACTAACTCTTAATAAATAAAAGTGTATGTAGTAAAAAAAAAAAAAAAATCATATTCTATTTAAGTTTTTATATGGATTATTTTCTTTCATTTCGATAGGTGAAGTATTCAATTTTAGACATAAAGTCTACTTTTTTCCTACATATTATTTTAAATATTAAATTTATAATATGGTATAGTCTCTTAGAAATGTCTAAGAAATATACAGTTTCAATCTCATATATCTATATTAGTAAACAAAACTCAAACAATAGTTTGAAGCTACTCCTACGATAAGAAAAATAATAAATATAATAATTTCTTTTTAAGAGAATGAAAATTTTGAATAATATATTTGAAACTTAAACAGTTTAGTTGTACAGGAAAAACAGATTAGGAAAATATAACGCACGATAACATAATTTATCAAAATATGGACCACCTAAAAAATAATAATATCAATCAAATAAATCCAAATAATAAAATGATGATACATTTTTTGAGATAGATAAATGAAAAATAATTTTAGAAATATTTAAGTTTTTGGATGAACAAATTATTTTCCACAAAATTTATAGAACAAATTATATATTATATCATAACTAAAATATAATTATCCTCTTCCACGCATCGCGTGGGTCTGCGACTAGTGAAGGATAAAAGATGTGCGGGGTTGACATGTGGAAGCCCATGGATGATACACCAATGAAGGGAAAGACCCATTAGGCAAGGGGGAGCAAGTAGGATTTGTTCATGGCCTATGAAGAGGTCTTGAAGCTCACAGAGAAGCAAGGACTCACACATGAGGGGGAGATTGTTGGGTATACATGTGTGAGCGAAGTTCCACATTGAATAATAATGAGAAGAATGAGTAGTTAATATAACATAATTAAGCACATATCCATAGGGTTTAAACCTTTTGGATTAAAATGTGTTTCTATATATTATATTAATTATTCAAGGAAACTTTCCAATGTGTTTTTCTCCTTAACAGAGTTGTTTTGTATGAAGGGATTGATCTAATATGAGGGATAGGTGATTTAAACAAAGGATGAATAGATATGGAAATAATGGATCTCTTATAGTTACAGAAAGATTCATTTATTATTTATTATTATTTTTTTCTAAGCCAAGTATTTTCATTTGTGGGATTAGAAAACTCTAGAACATCTAGGGTGTGTTTGTATAAACTGTTAGAATATTGTGTTTTGAGTTTAAAATGAGTATTTGTAAAAAAAAAAAATATTAGGAGTTGTAGTTGCAAAATAAAGTTTTGGATTTTAAAAAAACTTTATTAATCTCCCAAAACGTTTAACCAAACCGGCCTATAGTTTAATATAGTTATAAAAAGATTCATTACTTTATTTGTTTCTAAACCAAGGATTTTCATTTTATGGGATTAGGAAACTCTAGAATTTTTAGGGCAGTCCTACATTTCTGTCAATTATTTAATGAATACTAAAATTTTACCAGTCCATATATATATTTAAATAATTAAAACACGGAAAAATCCAATTTATTCCATTCAATATTTTAAAATTGTTTTACACTTGCAAGTAGGAGCTAGTATACCTTGTACCCGGCATATATGCCGGGTACAAGATATAAAAATCGTGCAAGTAGAGTTATTTTAAGAATTTTAGATGATGTTACTTAATCCTCACTTGGGCTGTCTAGTGGCAGCGACTGCATGTGAAACAAAGACCCGGACCATAAGGATAAGATCAGTGAAGTAATCCTCTTTGAATTCTCTTTTAATTGGCATCTTGACCAAAATCCGAAACTTGATTTTTACGGGACCCTTCGAGGAAAAAAAATGGATCTAGTGGCCCACAACAGGCTAAAGTAACAGCACATGACTTTCAAGCATCTTCTCACATTATGCCTTTACCAAGTCAAATTATTGGGTCTAGCAATTCCAAGATGAGCAAACTGTTGCATTTCTCTGACTAACATTAGTCTTTAAATTATTGTCTCAATCCTTAACAGCTTAAACAATCAAATTCATACCTTTCATCTCTTTCTAGCACAAACTTTATCCTATCTTAATTTGTGCATCTATATAAACCTATCAACCATTCAGCTATTCATTCAGAGTAAAAAGAAGAGACCACTGTCTGAAAACATGGCCAAGATCATTGTGCTATGCTGCTTAATCATCCTTGCAGCATTTGGGTCTGTCAATGGCTCTTCAAAAAAGCAAGAAGTTGGGTTCTATGAGCTGAAGAAGGGTGATATCTCTATGAAATTCACCAACTGGGGTGCAGCTATTGTCTCCCTTATTCTTCCTGACAAACATGGTATGTTTTTCCTCAGTTATAATGTTAGGTTTTCTGAGTAGCTTTTTACTTCTGCTTCTTCTTCCTCAAAATTTTGTTTCTCATGCTACATATTATGCTCCATTTCTAATTTGTATAGTATTTGTGTCTTTTCAGGAAAGCTGACTGATATTGTTCTTGGGTTTGATTCAACTAAGGAGTACCAGGTAGAGTTTTTGCTTCATATACACTATACAAAACAAAATTTTGCCTTCTTGCTTAATCTCTCTCACAAATCCCAATCAAAGTTCAGACTTATGTGAGGGCCATATTAGCTGTTGTGTTTTTGTCGTTTGTAAGTACTATTCTTGTAGATAAGATAAAGCTGATCCAATGCTGACCACATGGTAATATTCTTCGTAATGTGTTATACAAGTTGTGTTTAGGTGACCGTCCTGTATATCCAAGCTCCATACAAGGAGCTTAAATTCCACATAGACCTATTCAGCAAAAAAAAAAAAAAAAATCCACATAGACCTTAATAAAAGGGAAAGTTCAAAATTGATGCATACTTAAGGGTAGGATGTAGTGAAGAAACTTGTAGTTCAATCGCATAATTCAATCTCCTTCTTAGAAAAAGTATGGTCGGAATTACGTAACTACTGCTGTTGCTACTATTATTATTATTATTTTAAAAAGCTTATTTAAAAAATATATATATAAAAATATTATTTAGTAAAATATTAAATGCACTTTTAATTTGTGTCTTTCGGTCACTCCCAACAAAAACCTTTTTTCCTTATAGTGACGAGGACAATATTGACATTTTGTTAATATTATCTAAAAGTTTTTTGTTGATGAAAAAAGTCCCTTTCATTTTTTTTGTCATATTACATCTTTCCTTTTGGATCTTTTCACCTAACCATCATTTTCAAACAACTTTTTTATGTTTAGTGTTTTTAAAGTTTTGTGTTAAAAGTTTTTCAGTTTAATTAATTGATATTTTTTTTTTTTTTAATGAAAATCTTCAAAGTTCAAATCACTTAACCCCAACTAACTAATTAGTATTTTGATCTAATGATAATGAGCAATCATTTAAAGCATACGTTAAGTGAAAATTGTCTCTAAAAAAACAATGATTCAAATGAATTTGTACCAATTAAGCAATAATGTCAATAATAAATGATTAATTCAATAATCTTCATTACTAAATCATAATAATGATTACAAACAACTTGTGATTATAGCAATGGCCAATTAGAAAAATAATTTTTTTCGAAAGGTATGTTAGCCATTTAGCCATATGTAGGTACTAAGAGCATTAGCATTGGGAAATGCTAATGTCAAATGTAAGGAATATTTGGTATTTCAAGCTCCAAAATGTATTGCATTAGGAAATGCTATTGCTAAGTATTGTAAATTTTTTTGCAATAGTGCTACAGTGCAATTCTATCTTTAGAATTGCACTATAGCACAATTCTAAAAAAAAAACTACTATTTTATTGTGATGGTGATTGGGAGAAAGAAATGATAAATGATGGTGATTGGAGGAAATATTATTTTATTGTGTAGATATATTATTTTAATAAGTAGAATAGAAAAATAAAAGATTGGGATGCTGAAAGTATTGTATAATGGGATGGTATAATTGATAAAATAACTTTTTGAGATGGTAAAATAAAATAGAGTAGCATTTTCTGATATTAATGCTCTAAGAACCTTGCCAAAAGAACAACATTATAAAAAAAAATTGAAGGCGTAGAAACCTAGATATGGTATGTGCTGTACCTATCTCTATCACACAACATTAATTTTTCGTACCCACTCAGCCACTCTATATAAATTAATAGTGACCTATCTCTAAACATAAAGCAATAAATAATCTCTTGCCCCGCTCCATGGAGCGGCCTTTCACAGCAAACATGCTACATGTTTCATGCAACATTTCTCTCTCACGTGAGAGTGAATGTTATAAGTGTGAAATTGTTCATCAAAAAAAAGAAGAAGAAAAAAGTGTGAAATTCACCCATATGCGAGTGACGTTACATACAATCCTTATATAAAATACTACCTTCAATTTTTTTAGAAATATGGATCACCATGCTCGAGTGTATCGATCCATAACTTTTTGCTATGGGTTTCCTAATTGAACTGAAGGTCAATATTACATTTAAAAAATTGATTACTCACGGTAGAATATGGTTGGGATGGTTCTTCTAGGAAAATAACGGTCAAAAAAGAAAGTGGAGAAAATAATGGCAGGTGGAAATGAATAATAAGTGTATGTATATTATTTCATATGACATGTGATTCTTATTTCTATGTATATGCAAGGTTGTCACTTGGTTCGAAAAGTTTTTATATTTATTATTTTTAATCAGAATTTTTTATCCTCATTTTAAAATTAATTAAGTTTAGTCTTTGTTCCATTAAAATAATTTTTTGGTCTTTGTTCCGTTCAAATAAGTCTGTTTGTTTTTAATTATAAAATTGTATCAAACTTCAAACCAATAAAAGTAAATTCATCCTAACACAAGGGGAACATATTTTTAACTCTAAAATTTATTGTGGGCTCCTAGGAGCTGTTTGAATCTATTCAAATTTAAGCAAGTGGAGAATGGTCACAGAAAAATTTCAATTATTTTGATGATTTTCGCTGGCTTTGTTGTGTAATAGAATAGTTACTCATAATACGTCCATAAAATTAATAAAAAATAAATAAATGAATTAAAAAAAAAAAAAAAAAAAACTCATAACTCGTGCAATTACTTAGATGTTCCATGGTTCATGGTTCCCAGCTGATCACTTCACCGATTCACTAACCAAAGTATTCATGATTTTTTTTTTCTGATTTATAAAAAAAATGAAATTAAGATTTTGAAATTGGGTTTTGCCTGCATAAAATTTTCTTAAATAAGAATACATACATCACTTATGACTTCCTCTTCCTCCTGCAATTAAGAGCATCCTGTTGTTCTTTCAATTGATAGTGCAGCGTCTTATGCTAAACTCTATTACATGCCACTATATATTGTTCTTATTTTTGCCAATTTGTTCTTTTTGTATTTTTAACTCTCACACAAAACTGATATCTTGGTTCAAATTTTAATCTTTAGACGAATGCACCAAGCTTTGGTGCTCTTGTTGGACGAGTTGCTAACAGAATTGGAGGCGCTCAGTTTACTTTGAATGGAACGCATTATAAGCTAATTGCTAATGATGGGAATAACACACTTCATGGTACATTATTCTTATTTTAGTATCATTTTCCCTGGAAAATTATATATTTTTTAATTTAATTTTGTAATTCCCATAATAAAATATTTTTTTCATCATAGGTGGACCCAAAGGATTTGGTCATGTTGTTTGGAAGGTGAAAAAGCATAGTAGTGAAGGTCATACTCCTCACATTGTTTTTACCTATTACAGCGTTGATGGTGATCAAGGTATGTATAATCATTAATTATTTGTACTAAACTTTTCTCTATTAGTACTCTAGATTCTTATATCAATAAATTTCATACTTTTTCAACAAATACCAAGCAAGTTTTAGTCCCAAAATTTTAGAGTGGGCTATAGATCTTCAACGAACTAGTTAGAGTAGTTGGTTGCATATATTCTTTCTCACCATCCTAGTTTATTCAAAGTCATATTCTTTATTACTTCTTTAATTGATATGCATTTTTTTTTCATTTTTTACTACTTTTATTGGTGATATTTGACTTTGATACTTTTATGAGTAAATAAGAATGTACAAAGTGATGACCTAATTGTTATATAGATCATCTCAAATGATAAGCTGATGAGCAATCTTTTGGTTGAAAATTTAAGAACCCCACTTGCTTCAATGTTCTGCAGGATTTCCTGGTGCTCTCCTTGCCACTGTCAGATATGCACTCATTGGTAACAACCAATTGAGTATCACAATGAAAGCCAAAGCTCTAAACAAGCCTACTCCAGTGAATCTGGCCCAGCATGCATACTGGAACCTAAATGGCCATAACAGTGGAGATATCCTGTCTAATGTGATCCAGATATTTGGATCCCAGATCACACTTCTTGATAGCCATTTTATTCCCACTGGAAAATTTGAATCAGTGAAAGGAACACCCTATGATTTCCTCGAACCACACCCGATTAAAAGCAAGATCAATGGGCTAGCTAATGGTTATGATATCAACTATGTGCTTGATGATGGTGTTGGCTACAAGTTGAAGAGGGCAGCAGTGGTGCATGATCCGAAGTCAGGAAGAGTGTTGGAGCTGTCCACAAATGCTCCTGGTGTGCAGTTCTATACATCTAACACTCTGGATATTAAGGGAAAAGGAGGATTTGAGTACAAACCATTTGCAGCACTATGTTTGGAGACTCAAGCATTCCCTGACTCAGTCAACCACCCCAATTTCCCTTCCACTATTGTAAGCCCCGGAAAGCCTTACAAGCATTACATGCTCTTCAAGTTTTCTACTAATTAAACCTCCATCTGATTAGCCATGTGTAATAAGGTCAATCTCTTAAATGGAAACATTAGAGTTTTAAGTATCAAAGCTCTTACATTTTGTGGTTCAAGTAGTTGTAATAATTGGCTGAAGGAATAATTTTTGAGGTAGAGGCAGTTTTTAGGCTCTGGTGATTGAAAAAGTATACTATGTTTCGGTAATACCAACTCGACATCTGTTTTGGTATTTCCTACATAATAAATGAGTGACACATGTTTCAAAAAACTACATTAGGCTATTCCAATAAATTAATCATAATCTTCTATACTATCAGAAAGATAAATTAATCATTTATTAGAGTAGTCTGATGTGGTTTTTTGAAACAGGTGTCACTCATTTATTGAGTAAAAAATACTAAAATAGATGCTGAGTTGGTATCACCGAAACATGGTATACTTTCTCCTGGTGATCAGCACCAAGATTACTCTAATTTGGTGTAATTTTGTAATCTTCCTTTAGTCAACTCTTCAGGCCAATGCCTGAATAATATAATTTTTATGTTGTTGCACAAAGGCTAATGCGTTTGTAACTTTTAACTTGTGTCTCTGTCACTCCCTAACAAAAACCTTTCTTATAGTGACGAGGATAACATTGACATTTTTGTTTTTTTTTTTTTTAAGTTTTCTAAGGGTGTTTTTGTTTGGAAGTGAAATAGGGTGGATAGAAAACTTTAGAGAAAAAATGAGAAGGAAAACTTTTTTGGAATGTGTTTGTTTGGGTGAGGAGGAAGGAAAATAAATGGTGAGGTTTAAGTGTTTTCTCCCTAGGCTCACTAAAAAGTTTTTTTTCCAAAATAGAGAGAAAACTGAGGGAAAAATTGGGCATCATTTTTGGATGAAAATACCCATGTGCAATTGCACATGGGCATCATAAGTTGCTTTTCTTCACAATTATTATTATTATTTTTTTTTTTCACGGGCAGGCTTTGCCTGCCTCTTCTTCTTTTTTTCCTTTTTCTTTTTTCTTTCGATTCACTGGGCAGGCTTGTCTAGTATTCTTTTTTTTATTTTTTTTTATCACTTTTCTTGTTTTAATTTGGCATCATTTTTTAACAAGGGTATATGCGTAAATTTATACAAACTCACTTTTTCTATTCCTCCATTTTTCCATACCTAACCAAATAAAAATGAAGGAAATTAAAATCTTTTCTATTCTCCTATTTTTCCATCCTCTCACAATTTTCTATTCTTCCACTTTTTCATACTCCAACCAAACAGATCCTAAAAGTTTTTTTTTTTTTGAAAAAAATATCTTTCATTTTTTTTTTTTTTGGAAAAAAGTATCTTTCATTTTTTTTTTTTTAATGTCATATTACACCTTTCCTTTTGGATCTTTTCATCTAACCATCATTTTGAACAACTTTTTTATGTTTTATTTTTTGTAAGCTTTGTGTCAAGAGCTTTGCAATTCAATTAGCTGATACCTCCTTGTGTTTTCAATGAAAACCTTTAAATTCAAATCACCTACCTCCAACTAATCAATTAGTGTTTTGGTTTAATGCTAATGAGCAATTATCTAGAGCAAACATCACAAATTAAAACTATCTCTAAAAAAAAATGATCCAATTAATGTATTTCTACCAATTAAGCAATAATGTCAATAATAATTTTTTTTTTTTGAGGGTGAATAATAAATGATTAATTAATCATTTTCATTAGAAAATTATAATAATGATTACAAAAAAACTTGTGATTATAGCATTGGGGGTAATGGCCAATTAAAAAAATAGTTTTTTCAAAAGGTATGTTAGGCAATTAGCCATGTAGGCTGTAGCAACCTTACCAAAAGGACATTATAAAACAAGTTGATGGGGTAGAAAGTAGAATCCTAGATATGGTATGTGCTGTATAGATTAGGAAGGACCTATCGCTATCACCCAACTAATTTCTCGTGCCCACTCTATATATTAATATTTCATAGCACACATCCTACATATATGCATATTCCATGTAATATTTTTTTCCCATGAGAGTGAATCTTGTAAGTGTGAAACTCACTTATGTGCGAGTAATGTTGCATGCAATCCTTATATAAAATACAACCTTTATTTATTTTTTTTTTTTATAAGAAATATGGATCACAATGCAGAGTGTATTGATCGATAATTTTTTGCTATGGGTTTCCTAATTGAACTGAAGGTCAATATTACATTTAAAAAATTGATTACTGACAGTAGAATATGCTTGGGATGGCTCTTATAGGAAAGTAAGGGTCAAAAAAGAAAGTGTAAAAAATGATGGCAGATGGAATTGAATAATAAATAAATAATAAATATATATTATTTCTTATGACATGTGATTCTTTTTTTTTTTTTTTTTTTATAAGAATGACGTGTGATTCTTATTTCTATGCATAGCATGGTTGCCATTTGGTTCGAAAAGTTTTTAAATGTATTATTTTTAATCAGATTTTTCTTATCCTAGTGTTATTACATTAATTAAGTTTAGTCTTTGTTCCATAAAAATAAGTTTTTGGTCTTTGTTTGTTTTTTCTCCCCTTGATAGGATACATTTGTCTAATAGGGTTTATTTACTTTCTAAGTATAATTGTATTTTAATCATTATAAAACTAAAATCTCTAACTTCTATTTGACCTTTTTTAACTCCCTTAAAACTTGACATGTAAGTTTTGCACCCACCGCAATTTTACACATCAGGAATATTAAAAGAATAATAATAAATTAATAATTAAACTCTCCTTCTCCCCAACAAACAAAACCCGATGAATTAAAAAATTCTTTTGAAAATATTAGTACTATTTTTTTTTTAAAAATCTCTTAAGTAGTTTTCATGTGAATTGAACAAGTTATGGACTAGTTTAAACAAAATAAACTAATAAAAATATATAAGACACAAAAAAATTTACAACTTTTGCAATAACTCACCACGTGGTGAGTTGTGAGTGGTGGAGGTAAAATGGTGATTATACACCTCCACCAAAAGTTGTGGACTTTTTTGTGTCACTAGCATTGTTTAAATCTATTCAAATTTAAGCTAGTGGAGAATATGGTTCTTGAAAATTTTCGATTATGTTGATGATTTTCGCTGGTTCACGGTTCCCATGGGAACTCACTATTTTAATTGTGAGAGCTTTCCTTGGTCGCATGCATTTGCTAAGTCTTAAACTTTTTTTTGATAACCCTAAGTCTTAAACTTTACCATGACAGATCTGATCACTTCACCGATTCACTAACCAAAGTAATCATGAAATTTTTTTTTAAAAGAAATTATAAACAAAAAAATGAAATTAAGATTTTGAAATTGGATTTTGCTTGCATAAAATTTTCTTAAATAATAATGCATACTTTCACTTATGACTTCCTCTTCCTCCTTCAATTAGAGCATCCGGTTGTTCTATCAATTGATAGTGCAGGGTCTTATGCTAAACTTTATAACATGCCACTATATAATGCGCTTATTTTTGCTAATTTGTTCTTTTTTGTATTTATAACTCTCACACAAAACTGATATCTTGGTGCAAATTTTAATCTTTAGACGAATTTCCCAATGTTCAGTTGCTGTTGTTGGACGAGTTGCTAACAGAATTGGAGGCGCTCAGTTTACTTTGAATGGAACACTTTATAAACTAATTGCTAATGATGGGAATAACACACTTCATGGTACATTATTCTTATTTTAGTAGCATTTTTTCCCGGAAAAAAAAAATATATATATATATATATATATATATTTCTGATTCCCATAATTAAATACTTTTTTCATAATAGGTGGTCCCAAAGGATTTGCTCATGTTGTTTGGAAGGTGAAAAAGCATAGTAATAAAGGTCATACTCCTCACATTGTTTTCACCTATTACAGTTTTGATGGAGATCAAGGTATGTAAAATCATTAATTATTTGCACTAAACTTTTCTCCATTATTGTAATCTAAATTCTTATATCAATTACTTTCATCCTTCTACAACAAATACCAACCAAGTTTTAGTCTCAAAATTTTAAAGTTAGCTATAGATTCTCAACAAACTAGTTAAAGTAGTCGATCACATTTATTCTTTTTCACCATCCTAGTTTATTCGAACTCATATTCTTTGTTACTTCTTTAATTGACATATCCCTTTTTTCTTACTGCTTTTATTGATGATATTTGACTTTGATACTTGTATGTGTAAATAAGAATGTACAAAGTGATGATGTTTGTTATATAGACAATATTCTCAAATGATAAGCTGATGAGCAATCCTTTGGTTGAAAATTTAAGAACCCCACTTGCTTCAATGTTCTGCAGGATTTCCTGGTGCTGTCCTTGCCACTGTCAGATATGCACTCGTTGGGAACAACCATCTGAGTATCACAACGAAAGCCAAAGCTCTAAATAAGCCTACTCCAGTCAATCTGATGCAGCATGCATACTGGAACCAAGATGGCCATAACAGTGGAGATATCCTATCTAATGTGGTCCAGATATTTGTGTTGGAAAAAATTTTTATATAACTGTGAATAAATTTCAACAAACACAGTGGAAGTACAACCACACGATAACACAAAGATTTACATGAAAACTCTTTCTCCTTAAAGTGAAGAATTACGGGACAAATTCCGAATAATTTCACTATATTAAATAGAGATCACAATACTTAAAAATACAACTTGAGTAAAAAAACTCTTTCTATCTTTTTACTCACTACTCTCTTCCTCACTTTATATTTTTTTCTCACTCTCTCTATTTTTCTCTTCTCTTTTTGCTTGTTTTCACTCACGCAGTTCTTCAATACTGCACTTAGCCCTCACACTCTAGGATTTCACTTCTTTTTTCCTCACCTTTACTGGCCGAATGGCCTCCCTACTTATTTGTTTATCTTTTCCTTCTTTTCTTCTTTCCACACTCTTCACATCAAGTCACAATAAATGCCACTTACTTTGACTTTGCTTCAACCAAAATCTCCTTTTTCAGCTCTCATTGGCCGAATGGCCTTTGCCTGTTTCCTTTCTTTTGTCTTCAGCGTATCCAACACACTTTGGCTCGCCTCTCATTACGAGAAGTCAGACTTCTCACAAGTCATGGGGTAACATGCTCATTAAATGAGCCCTTGAAAAAGCATGTGGGCTGAACCCAGGTGCAGTGCACCCAACAATTTAGATCCCAGATCACACTTATTAATAGCGATCTTGTCCCCACCGAAAAATTTGGATCTGTGAAAGGAACGCCCTATGATTTCCTCGAACTGCACTCGATTAAAAGAAAAATCAATGGGCTGGCTAATGGTTATGATATGAACTATGTGCTTGATGGTGGTGTTGGCCACAAGTTGAAGAAGGCAGCAGTGGTGCATGACCTGAAGTCAGGAAGGGTGTTGGAGCTGTCCACAAGTGCTCCTGGTATGCAGTTCTATACATCTAACACACTGGATATTAAGGAAAAAGGAGGATTTGAGCACAAACCACATGCAGCACTATGTTTGGAGACTAAAGCATTCCCTGACTCAGTCAACCACCCCAATTTCCCTTCCACTATTGTGAGCCCTGGAAAGCCTTACAAGCATTACATGCCCTTCAAGTTTTCTACTAATTAAACCTCCATCTGATTAGTCATGTGTAATAAGGTTAATCTCTTAAGTGGAAACATTAGATGTTTGAGTTATCATAGCTCTTACATTTTTTGGTTGTAGTAGTTGTAATATTTGGTTCAAGGAATAATTTTGAGGTTGAGACAATTTTAGGCTTGTGTTCATCACCAAGATTACTCTAGCTTTGGTGTAACTTTGGAATCTTTTTTTTTTTTTTTTTTGATAGGAAATACTTAATAATGACATTAAATCAGGAATGAGAGACTACAGCCATATCATAAGCACACGCGTGCTCTAAAAAGCTAGGGCATTCCCCTAGCCAAACTACATAGTTCTCAACCTCTTTTGCATACTGAGCTAACAAGTGAGCAAGGACATTTCCCTGTCTTTTTACATGAGAGAAATAAAAGCTTCTAAAGCTTGAGGCTTGTTCCAACATTACTGTTAGCATATTATGAGTGGATGAGGGGGCCTCCCCTTCGCCTTAGAGGCCCTTGCAAATGACTAGCGAGTCTCCTGCAAACACAGCCTCCCTAATCCCCACATCTCGTGTGAACAGTACACCTGTTTCCATTGCTTTTGCTTCGATCTCCACTACACCCAGAGGTGCATTTACTATCTTACTTAAGGCCGCTATTACCACCTGATGAGAATCAACAAGCATTCAAGGATCCATTGCATGTTCCAGTTGGGCCTATTACTAAAGCAAGATCCAAGAAGATCAAAGAAGCACTTAATGGGCTGATTCAAGAGATTTGGGCTGATTCTAACGCAGGACATTCTAAGCTTGGCCCAAAGGAAGATGAAGGCGTAATAAATTTAATTTAAGCTATTAAGGGCTGATCTAGCTTAATTGGGCTTGATTTATGACGTGGATTAATGGCTAATTGATTTTCCAGCTCCATATCAGTTAATAGATATTTTTCCCAGTCTGGAGCATCTAATTTTGGACCAGATCTACCTTAATTTTAGGCTTTCATTATTTAGAACGTTTTTAGCTATTTTTCCTATTTTGGATCTGCTAATTTCAGACTAAATCAACTTTTATTTAGGGTTTTATTATTTAGTACATTTTTTATATTTTCTATTTTCAGTCATGTCTTATAAATAGCATGCACACATTGTAATAGAGAAAAATTATTGAATAAAAATCAGAAAAGGTGAGGCTTTACTCTTCTTTTGGTTCTTCAAGAACTGTGAACTTATCAGGGATTCTTCCTTGTAGCGTTCAAACTTTATACCTTTAGTTCGTGATTCAATTATAATCATTGGGTCAAGGTGTTATACTTATATCTTTGGTTCGCGTTTCGATTATAAACGTTGGGTCAGGGTTTCTATCAAAAATTTGAATTTTAACTTTCTTGGACAAATATTCCAATATTTTTGTTGGGTCTCAAAGCATGTCGATTGAGGTTCGTATCACCACCCCATATTCATCCCGAATCACTACACCAATTCTGGTCTTTTTTCTATGCTTGAAGACCGCACCATCGACGTTCACCTTGTATTGTTCTCAGGCAGGAGGCCTCCATGTTATCATTGGCCTCGCCCCCTAGGCTTCTTCCTGTCTGACTTCGTTCGCAGCGCGATACTCTTCCACAAGGTGCAACGATGTTTTCAAGACTTCTCTTCCTGGTTTGCCCTTTCCTCCCATCCTTCTTTCGTTGTGGTCTTTCCATATGCCCCAACAAATTGAAATGACTTTCTCTGTCAGACTTGATTAAGACCCTTCGCATTTTTGCAAGTTCTGCATAATGTCCAGGAAAGTCCAAGACATAGCAATAGTGAAAGGTAGAGCAAATTTACTGGACTCCCACACCCCACGTGCATGTTTGCGAACCACAATAAGTGGCACGTGGTTTCCTCAGATTGTCCACATAAAACGCACTCATCGTCAACTGAGATTTTTCTTCGCTTAAGGTTATCCTTGGTGGCAAGGATATTTCGGCCAGCTTTCCATGCAAAGTGTCTTAGTTTGTGAGGGAGATTCAAATGCCAAATACCTTTCCAAACCTGTTTGCGTTCCAAGCCGTTTAAGCAGTCTCCCCTGTTTTGCTCTACCCGTTCCTCATAAGCCATCGCATATGCCGATTTAACCGAGAATTTTCCAGAAGTACAAGCAGCCCAAACCAGTCTATCTCTTCTGCCCGTCAAGCTTAACGGGATGCCCAAGATGGCTGCTGCATCCTCGGTATTAAAGCATTGATTGACCAAGTCCACGTCCCACTCAGAAGTTCCTCTGTTTATGAGATCCTTAACCAAAGTGACCCGCGGGCTCTGTTTTTCTGGGGAATACACCATGTAAGTGCTCGGTCTTAGCACCCATTTATCACACCATATTCTGATCTTTTCACCATCCCCCACCTGCCATCGAATGCCTTTTTGCACCACCCCTTGTGCTGCCATTAAGCTCCTCCACGCATAGGAGGGAGTCCTTCCCAAATCAGCTTCCACAAAACTGCCATGAGGGAAATACTTAGCTCAAAAGACTATTGACACCCCATTTTGCAACCAGCATTTAACCTCATATGGAGGGTAAAAGGGTAATTTCTCCTTGGGAATATGCATCCTGATTATAGTCATTAGATCTTTAATCTCATTTCACCAAAATAATCTTGATGTTGTAACGATCAAATCGACAGGTCATTAGCCCTAATCGGACTACTAGATTGAAAGTTATCATCAAATCAAGTTTTAATGGCTGAGATGCACTATCACAAATTAAGTTCGACTATATGTGATTATGAACAATTAATTTCAATTAGTTATAAGTGTAGTCAATTGGAGATCAATGATGTGTCATAATTTGATTGGTTAGAACTACATTTTATGGTGAGGTTGCATACACCTAATTAATTAGATAGTTAAACATTAATTATTCAATGAGTAATTTGTGCAATTATCTTTTAATTAGAGTAAATTTGGAATTAATTAAGTCTGAAATTGGAGTGATTGGAGCCATTTAATGTTCATTGGGAGCTAATTTGGGACCTACTAATGTTAATTGTGCTGAAACCATTTTCTAACAAATGACCTCTGCTCACCATTTTATCGATATCTCTCAGAATATTTTGAATCTGTGAATGAGGTTAATTTTTCCAGAAACTAGAAATCCGGGACTTCAATTTGAGTACAAGAACGAGACAATTCCGATCAGAATTGAGTCAGGTATGATTTTTCGAAATTGGCCCTACAGGTTGTTACAGCAGCTACGAGAAAACCGAATTTTGGCTTACTCCCCACTCCCACCAATCTCTCCATTTAATGCACCAGATTTTTCCCAAGGCTAAAATGAAGTCTAGATTCATAATTCTTGTCAACCCTCATTAAATGGTTTTCCATTCATATTCCCTCCACTACTATTATATAAATCATCCTTCTCATTCATTCCAAGACACACAAAAACCCCATCTCTTCACCTCTCTTGAGTTCTAGTGAAGTTGAGTAGTCTTGTCATATCTTGGTCTTCCTGAGACTCAAGGTATTGAGTGAGACTTACTCTTCCTCTCCTAACTCTTGTTTTCCCTCCTCCCTTAGGATCTCTACTAAGAGTCTCCTCCTCCACCATATGGATCTTGCATTAAGATATAATTTCTTTTCTTAACTTGTTTCTTGTGTTTTCATGATGAGAATTTATTATTAAAATATGATAGTAATCACTTAAATTTCCTTGAATATGTTTGAATGTTCTTCATTGTTCTCATATGTTCTTCACATGTTCTTGGTTGTTCATCACATGTTCATATATATCACTAGTTTTAATCTTAAATCCACATCAAAAATATGAAAAACATGTTTGTCTAATATTTCTTTCAAATCCTTGAATCTAGGTTATCACCATTCACACACATTCACTAGAATTTAGTTTTCAATCCAAATGTAATGCTCAATAAATTGAATTAGGGTTTATCACATGCGCACACATCAAATTCAACATGAAAATTGATTGACATATTGAATGATATGTTATGAATGTTGGCCACCATAGTCTAGAAGACCGGTTTCACCGGGTAAGGTGAGTGCTTAACACCTTCCCACCTTATAACATAGCCTCCGAACTTAGATCAAGGGTTAGTAGATCAAATGTTTATCCTTATAATTTTCAATTTCTAGATTGTAACTAGGAAACAAAGCCATGTACTTTATCTTAGATTGTATCTAGGACCAAAGCCATGTAATTTCCTATGTTCAATGTAAATTCAATTTCAAATTAATAAAATGATGAATTTTTCAATTATGGTTTTCTTATTTATTCCAACAATTAAATAAGTGGTGACTCCATTGTAAAACCCATAATCTAAAAGGGAAAATATAACTAGTCGAACCTCCATTTTGAGAGGCAATAACATGACTCTACCCATTCACGTGCGTTTGGCTCAACATTCTTATAAAAACAGGCCGGGGGGGCGCGGTCTCTCACAGTGGCGACTCCACTGGGGATATTGAGAGCTAAGTTTCAATTAGATTATGATGGCCAACCATGTCATTGTTTGTTTATTGCTTTTTTGTATATAATATGTCTAATATGTCATTATTTTGCATGTCATGCATCATTTGCTTGAATGTAATTTATTTTATTTGTGTGCTAGCCCGGAAGCCCGGTAGTATTAGCCGTGGATTGTGGTCTTCCTGAGACTCACATACCCAGCGGTGAACCTACCACCCACCGCGACAAGGATCATCATGGTTATGTCATGGTGGTTCATAAGGACAAACTGTACCGTTCGGACCAACGCGGCGCTCCTGGCGTCACAAGTTGGGAGGTACGATGTCCTAGCTTGTGGGAACCTTTGACCTACCTTCTACCCATATTGTAATGACCCATAGAACCTACCTTTAGGTCGGTCCATGTAATATGCATTTCATTATGCATTTGTTTGGCCGTTGTTTGAACCATGATGACTCAAGTCCAACGCTTGAACCCATCAAGATTATTTTAACCTTGTATGATGTGAATGAAGTCAAGCCCAAAGCCTATGATTGAACTCTACGTGGTATGGAAACCGAAAATTGTTTTTTGAATCATTCTAAGCCCAATACTTGAGCCCATCAAATGTGTATGCGCATGATTAACATCAAAAGCCAAAAGCTCACAAGATGCATGCATTTCAAGTGCAAGCCCAAGCCATTTCAAGCAAATATCAAAAGATCATAATCAAGGTTCAAGCCTTCCAAGTACAAGCCCAAGCCATTTTATCATAATCAAGGTTCAAGCACACCAAGCCTTAAGCATCCTAAATGGACCAAGAAGAAGCAAGTGGCCCAACTTTGCCTCACTCCACATTTGGTTTGCAACATCATGGTTAAGCTTAAAGTTTGTTTGTTTATTCCATGTTTCTATGTTTCTTTGAATTCAAAAATTTCATGTAGCATTTAATAAGCTTTGTTCATGTATATGTATTCAGAAAAAAACAAAACAAAACCAAAAAAAAAAAAAAATCAAAAAAAAAAAATTTCAAGATTTCCAAATCTCTCCCAAAAAAAGAGAAAATTTTTCAAAGGAAAAAGTCTTTGGACTAGGGGCATTGAGCCATTATGTCATTTAAAAAAAAAAAAAAAAATCTTTGAACTAGGGGCATTGGACTTCCTAGTGATTTTTTTAAAAAAAGACCCATTTTTTTCGTTCAAAGATTTCAAGATTCTTTAAAGTCTGCTTTTCAAAATGGTATATGAGGATCCCTTGGACAAAACTTTTTCTAAATTAAGATGTTTAAAGGCTTGAACAATCAACTTGTATTGAGAAAGGATTGATTTCATTTGATCTATGTAAACACTTTTGCTAAATTACTTTGAATAAAAGAAGAAATGATCTTAAAAGGCAATAAAAAAGAATCCATCCGTCAAAAAATCCCAAGAATCCATGTACTCGAACCAATTTCAAAGATCTTTTGTTTCACAACATTAGAGCATTCATACTTTTTCTTTCAAGATGAATTTATTAAAAGAGCTTAAGTCACTGTGCTTACAAGCAAGCATTACTAGGGATAGGAGGCCATCTTTGGTTAAACAAAATTATTCCCTAATACCTAGAATGATCATTATCCATTGCTAGCCCATTTGAGCCTTTAAACACTTAACCTCTTTTTCGCATGAACCCACTAAAATCTAAACCTAGGGTGGGAAAAATCAAAGTATGCATGCTTTAATCTCATGTTGAGGAGGAGTCAACCTTGTAACTTTGAAGCTAATTGACAAATCTCTCTTAAAAGACATGAAAGACAAGTGGAGAATTCATTAGGCTAAAGACAAGAGATCATCAAAGAAAAATGAGCTTTCACTCAATCAAGGAAAGAGAAATGAAATTCCATCAATGTGAGAGAAAAAAAGTATTCATCAAGTTTGAAGAGCCTAAAATTCATCATGCCAAGAGGAATACAAGATTCATCCAAAAGAGATTTCATCAAAAAAGGAAAGATTTATCAAGCATAGAAATGTGCAAGTGCATTGAGGCAAGAAAGATGTATAGAGAGTGCATCAAAAATCATTAATCTGAGAAAAACAAGGAGGCCAAATTGTCCCCAAAAGTTCATTCAATCAAGAGATGAAAGACAAATAAATAAATAAATAAATAATAAATAAATAAAAAAACCTGCTAGGCTGAAAACCCAAAAGGGAAGTCTAGGCAAAAGCTAGGGCCAAAAAAAAAAATCCCGCTAGGTTGAAAACCCAAAAAGGCGGTCTGGGCAAAAGTTAGGGCCAAAGAAATGAAGAAGAAGAAAAGAAAATTGGAAAATCCTAGCAAATTGAAAACTTGAAGATGTAACCTAAAAAGAAAAGGATTTTACAAGATGAAAGTTTACAGGTATGATTCAAGGGAATGAGCATAAAAACAAATGTTGATACAGGTGATCAATGAAGACTAGTGAGAAGATGGCAAAGAAGAAATAGGAAAACTCCTCCAATACTTGATTTTTGAGTAATGCATACTTGGGAGAACATCATAGGGAATTTTGACCATTTTTATATCATTAATTTCATAACCTAAACTTGGCCTACATTACAACCCATGAATAAGACCTCCTTGAAGTCTTGCTAATTGTAGGCGCATATTAAACTCTAATAATATTTTTCTCTTGAATTAAAAAGGAAAAATGCTTAAAATTGTCAAACCCCACAGGATGATATGTCCGAGGACAAAATTTCTCAAATTCTTAAATCCTCAAAATGACTCAAAAGAACTTCCAAACCTAGAGCACTCTCCTTGTTTGCACCCAATAATGTGATTCATTTCATTTCTTGACTGCCTTTGGAGACTTAATCTGACGATGTTTAAAAGGATGAAGCAAATTTGATTACATGAATTTAATGATCTTGATCCTTCCCAATCAAAGAGATTTGTTTGATTCTTAAACACTTTGATTTGCTAAAATGGTTGTTCAAAGGATCACATCTTGTTCCAAAAAAAAAAAAAGAATTTTGAAATTTGTTTTTTTTCCAAAAAAAAAAAAAAAAAAATCATTCTTTTTCAAAATCCAGTTCTCTTGAACTACGTCTTGACCTGATCCTCTATGAGAAAGGTACGTAGGCAGCCTTTCAAAGGCCCGGTCCCAATCATCCAAACAGCCTTGTAAAGCAAAGTCAAAACAATGTGACAAAATTGTTTGGGTGCAAGTTAGGCTAAGCCCATTTGTTTTGCATCAAGCATGCTTAAATTTGGGGGCATTGGCCTATTTATATTGTACGCAGATATGTCCTTCTCGCATGAAAGCATGTTTTCATTTGAGGAATCAATCCATTTTTTGTAAGCATGTCTACACTAATGGCAATGGCCAAAAATGTTTTCAAGATAACTGGTTTCTAACAAGCTAGAGAAAGAAAGCCATTTTGCAGTAACCAATGATGACAGACCGTGATCTTCTTTCATGTTCCCCAAGGGTCGCAACATCAAATGAACTATCTAAGCATGGGATATGCCTCAAACTAGGGGCATTGGCTAAGTACTCCTAATTCATTTCAATGAATAAATCCATTGCTAAATAGAAATTATCTTTTTGCAGGAATTAAGCAAGGACTTAGCAATCCGCATCAACTTCCAGCCAAAGTTATTCTCATTCAAAGGATAGGTTTTTCAACAAAAAAAAAAAAAAAATCATCATGAATAAATCCTCATCATTTCTAGTCCATCTTCATCTTCTTCACTTTGTGATCATAAAAAAATCTCCATTTTCAAAAGGAAAAATCTCCAAAACCATATTCCAAAGGAAAAATCTCCATGAACAAATCTTCTTGAAAAGTTTCAAAAATTCAATGGAAAAATTTCCAGAATAAATCTTCAAGGAAAAATCTCCACGAACAAATCTTCAAAAGGAAAAATCTCCATTTTTCGAAGGAAAAATCTCCAAAACCATATTCCAAAGAAAAAATCTCCATGAACAAATCTTCTTAAAAATTTTCAAAAATTCAATGGAAAAATCTCTAGAATAAATCTTCAAGGAAAAATCTCCACGAACAAAATCTTCAAAAGGAAAAATCTCCAATGAACAAATCTTCATTAAAAATTTTCAAATCATCAAAGGAAAAATCTCCAAAACTATTTTTCAAAGAAAAATCTCCTATGAACAAATCTTCATTAGAGTTTTTCAAAATTACAATGGAAAAATCTCCAGAATGAATCTTCAAGGAAAAATCTCCATATTTCAAAGGAAAAATCTCCATGAGTAAATCATTTTTTAAAAAATTTCAAATGTTTAAAGGATAAATCTTCAAGATAACTCTTCAAAAAAAAAAGTCTCAATTTTTCAAGGAAAAATCTCCAATGAATAAATCTTCATAGGAAAAATCTCCAATGAACAAATCTTCATTAAAAATTTTGAAAACTTCAATGGAAAAATCTCCATAGTCAAAGCTTCAAAGGATGAATCTCTTGAGCATGGCTTCAAATGAAAGATCTCCAAAACAAATGGCAGATTGCGATCTCCTTCCATATTCTCCAGTGGTCACAGCAGCAAGTTAGCTATCCACACTCAACATTCATCAAAACATGCAAGATGTCCCAAACTAAGGGCATTGGCTTAGTATGTCCAATTTCTTTCCATGAATAACTTTGTTACTAATTGAAAATATTTATTTTGCAAGAACTAGGGTAAAGGACCCATACACATTGGCAAAAATATCACCTTCCACAAATCCATCGGACCTCTGGGAAGCACGTCCAAACTTCAAATCTATCGGACCTTTGCGAAGCACGTCCAAACTTCAAATCCTTAGAAATCTGGAAAGCATATCCAAAATTCAATTTCAATGGACCTCTAGGAAACACGTCCAAAATTCCAATCCTTGGACCTCTGGGAAGCACGTTCAAAATTCAAGATCGTTGGTCCTCTGGAAAGCACGACTGAAATCCTCATTTTGTCGTGACCACTGGTAAGCATGTCGTGTACTCTTTTTTTTTTTTTTTTTTTTCAAAAAAAAAGCTGCACGTATGAACTACTTTTGGACCTGATCCTCTCACCAAGAGATACGTAGGCAATCTCTCCTGAAATTCGGTCCACATTTTGATCCACAACATAACATTTTTATCTACATGTATCATACATTCACCACGGTTAAATACTGATTGCAAAGTTAGGTATCTCTTTTATACATTGACATTCGCTTTTCAAGCTCTGCCAATGAGAGGCATTCTGTTGACACCCCATTTTGCAACCAGCATTTAACCTCACATGGAGGGTAAAAGGGTAATTTCGCCTTGGGAATATGCATCTTGATTATATTCATTAGATCCTTAATCTCATTTCACCAAAATGATCTTAATGTTGTAACGGTCAAATCGACTGGTCATTAGCCCTAATCGGACCACCAGATTGAAAGTTATCATCAAATCAAGTTTTAATAACTGAGATGCACTATTACAAATTAAGTCCGACTATATGTGATTATGAACAATTGATTTCAATTGGTTATAAGTGTAATCAATTGGAGATCAATGATGTGTCATAATTTGATTGATTAGAACTACATTTTATGGTGAGGTTGCATACACCTAGTTAATTAGATAGTTAAATATTAATTATTCAATGAGTAATTTGTGCAATTATCTTTTAATTAGAGTAAATTTGGAACTAATTAAGTCTGAAATTGGAGTGATTGGAGCCATTTAATGTTAATTGGGAGCTAATTTGGGACCTATTAATGTTAATTGTGTTGAAACTATTTTCTAACAAATGACCTCTGCTCACCATTTCATCGATATCTCTCAAAATATTTTGAATCTGTGAATGAGGTTATTTTTTCAGAAACTAGACATCTGGGGCTTCAATTTGAGTACAAGAACGAGACAATTCCGATCAGAATTGAGTCAGATATGATTTTTTGAAATTGGCCTTACAGGTTGTTACAGCAGCTATGGGAAAACCAAATTTTGGCTTGCTCCCCACTCCCACCAATCTCTCCATTTAATGCACCAGATTTTTCCCAAAGCTAAAATCAAGTTTAGGTTCATAATTCTTGTCAACCCTCATTAAATGGCCTTCCATTCATATTCCCTCCACTACTATTATATAAATCATCCATCTCCTTCATTCCAGGACACACAAAAACCCCATCTCTTCCCCTCTCTTGAGTTCTAGTGAAGTTGAGTAGTCTTGTCATATTTTGGTCTTCCTAAGACTCAAGGTATTGAGTGAGATTTACTCTTCCTCTCCTAACTCTTCTTTTCCCTCCTCCCTTAGGATCTCTACTAAGAGTCTCCTCCTCCACTATATGGATCTTGCATTAAGGTATAATCCATTTCCTTAACTTGTTTTTTGTGCTTCCATGATGAGAATTTAAGATTAAAACATGATAGTAATCACTTAAATTCCCTTGAATGTTTTTGAATGTTCTTAATTGTTCTCATATGTTCTTCACATGTTCTTAGTTGTTTATCACATGTTCATACATATCACTAGTTTTAATCTTAAATCCACATCAAAAATATGAAAAACATGTTTGTCTAATATTTCTTTCAAATCCTTGAATCTAAGTTATCACCATTCACACACATTCACTAGAATTTAGTTTTCAATCCAAATGTAATGCTCAATAAATTGAATTAGGGTTTACCACATGCACACACATCAAATTCAACATGCAAATTGATTGACATATTGAATGATATGATATAAATGTTGGCCACCATAGTCTAGAAGACCGGTTTCACTGGGTAAGATGGGTGCTTAACACCTTCCCACCTTGTAACATAGCCTTCGAACTTAGATCAAGAGTTAGTAAATGAAATGTTTATCCTCATAATTTTCAATTTCTAGATTGTAACTAGGAAACAAAGCCATGTACTTTATCCTAGATAGTATTTAGGACCAAAGCCATGTAATTTCCTATGTTCAATGTAAATTCAATTTTAAATTGATAAAATGATGAATTTTTCAATTATGGTTTTCTTATTTATTCCAAGAATTAAATAAGTGGCGACTCCATTATAAAACCCTTAATCTAAAAGAGAAAATATAACTAGTCGAACCTCCATTTTGAGAGGCAATAACATGACTCCACTCATTTACGTGCGTTTGGCTCAACATTCCTATAAAAATGGGCCGGAGGGCACGGTCTCTCATAAAGACACGGCAAAAAAGAGAGGAGGTGTTTGTTTGTAATCTACATCCCTGTTTCCCTAAAAGAGCAATATTGAAAAGTTTCAAGTCTCGAAAGCCCAAATCCCCTCTATCTTTTGGCATGCACATTTTCTCCCAGCTTAACCAAGCTAATTTCATCTCCGTATTTGCTTGTCCCCACCAGAATTGTCTTATCATCCTCTAGAAGTCGTCACACAGTTTGTTTGGCAAAAGGAAACAGCTCATGGTGTATGAAGGCACTACTTGTGCGACTGCCTTAATTAGAATTTCTTTGCCAGCATTAGTTAGTAGTTTTTCCTTCCATCCTAACATCTTATTTGCCACTCTCTGTTTCAGGTGAGCAAAGGTATTGGACTTTGACCTCCCTACCAAAGAGGGTAAACCGAGGTATGACTCGTGGGGTTTAATCACTTGGGTGCCAAACAGGGTTTTCACATCATCTCTTATCCCAGCATCCGTGTTAGGGCTAAAGAAGAGGGATGTCTTGTTTCAATTCAGCTGCTAGCCTGAGGAGGCTTCGTATACCTACAACAATCTCTAAATTTCGGCTGCTTCCTCCTTTGTCACATGTCCAAAGATCAGGCTGTCATCGGCAAAAAAGAGGTGCGAAACTTTTGGCCCCTTGACTGAGGTAGCCATCCCTCTAAGCTTCTTCTTGACAGTAATTTAGACCCCTTAAATAACCAGATTGCGTAGCCTAGATTAATTAGCCAAGTTGTTACTTAGTCAAATTAAGCAATTCTAGGTTAAAACAATCAAACAATCATATCAAGAATAATAATGCAGCGGAAAATAAATGAACACAAGATATGATCACCCAGGAAACCACACGGTAAAAACCTGGGGAGGATTTGACCCACCGATCCTCAAGGCAAAACAGAATTCACTATGAAAGAATTGAAGTTCTTACAAAAGGACTACAAGCTCCCCGCTCGACTTCCTAATGCTACCCACCAGTAGAACTTCCTGACACGACCATGCGCAGGCTCCGAATCCACGGACTACTTCTTTCTTGAATTCCTCAATCAGCTACAAGCTCCCCGCTTGCTTTTCTTTTAAGTTCCAATGGTTGCAACAGTAATGATCTTCAAGATGTTGAAATCATCTCTACCATGAAAACCCTAAGTTTTGTGTAAAGGAAAGCTCCTCAAAGATCTCACACGAGATTCACACAAAACAGCAATCTATGAGCAACAATACAATATGGACAACCTTCAAAAACGTGGTTAGGGTTTAGTTTATATACCTAGGGTAAAAACATAAAACCCTAAACGTTTTAATGAAGTAGGGCTGAGTTGGAAATTCTGCAGAAAATTCAACCTGTGCGATTTTCGATCGATCGAGTCTATTCTTCGATCGATCGAGCCAAGCCAAAAGTCCCAAGTATTTCTGCAGCCACTCGATTCCAACTTTACAATATTAAACCAACTTTGAGCAAGTCTAAATAAGACTAAATACAATGTTTTGATCATGGTTTGCCAACATTACAAATTAGAGTTCTAAATACATAAAATCCTAAGACCTTAGAACCTAACAAACTCCCCCTTTGGCAATCCGTGACAAAACCTTAACTAACAGCTCAAAGTTTTACAAATGAAAAGCCCTTTACAAAGGTAATGCTCATAAAATTCAATTCAGCCTAACTACTATCCATAGTTGCAAGTGTAGACAGCAGCTTAGTTGAATCAACCTGTATAATCCTGAAATACTCAACAAACGCATAAACGCATGTGTGACAGTAAAGAGTAAAACAACATGTATAACATTCTTGTAAGATTCACACAACACAAAATAAAGACATATAAGAAAGATCAACTCAATCAATATAAATCAATACGCAGTGAATCACAAAGTAACAAGAATCAATAGCAATGTCATGTATATCAAAATATCAATCAATGTTACTCCCCCTAACATGAATATCCTCAAAAATGATATACAAAGTGAAGAACCTAGATACAATCTAAAAACTCCACAAGCTCCTCTAAAACAAAAAATCTCCCCTTAACAACAAAAACTCCTCTACAAGACAAAACTCCACTCCCCCTTTTTGTGACGGAATGCCAAAGGGCAATCACAAGTCGCCATCAAAAGGAGGTGGTGAGGGTGAATGAAGACGTGCAAAATCAGCTCGGAGAGCACGAATCTCGTCCAGCAAGTCCACCAAAATCTGACCATGAGCCGCCTGAACGGTCATGACAGTCTCCAAAGTACGACGAACATCGAAGTCGGCCGAAGGAGGTGGAGGAACATCAGCAGCAGCAGCATCACCACCAACTGGATCAGGAATATCCTCACCAGCAAGACCTGCAGAAGAAGAAGGAGGAGGAGGTGCACTACTAGAGGGCTCAGACCTAGGGTGTTTAGAACCAGCTCGAAGATGAGCGGCCCTTTGTTTAAGAAAAGACGCACTTATAGGAGCTATCACATGAACGGGCTCAGAGGAAGGAAAGCCACTAAGATCAAGATAGAGAAGAATCCTATGAATGAAAATAGGATGTACAAGAGCATGAGCAGTAGATGAACTCCTATAAACTTCGTTCAAAGAACTAAGAAAAATATGGGGAAAACTAATATGAGCATCAGTAACTAGAGCGTACAGAAATACACACCTCTCAAGAGGAATGGTGTGAACATGGGAAATAGGCCAGATCGAATGACAAGCTATCCTAAAGAACAGATAGTGTAACCCGGAGAGCTCAGCAGAAGTGATCCGAGGATCAGAACCCCACTGGACAGCAGTACTAGTGATGTAAGATAAAACATCGCTAATCTCGGGAGACTCATCATATGGATAGACAGGATGCTGGACCAACGGTACCCCTAGAGCATCAGCCACTACCCGAGGAGTAATGGAGTACTCTACGCCTCGTATCCAACTCTTGACTAGAGTGTTGGAATCATAGATGCGGATAGAGATGTTCGAATAGAACTCTCTAATCAAGGCAGAAGGTGGAGGAGGATCAGAAACATCCACCAAGGGTAACCAACCCCGACGCTCAAAGTTTGCCCTAATGGCAGGATCAAGTTCATCTAACAGCACAGAACGCTCAGCCCAAATCTTTCTCCTAATGTTAAGCTTCTCAAAAATCTCTTTGTTTTTCTCACTCGGAAACCTCTCACTATCAAAGGATGGAGGGGGTGAAGGAGAAGGTGAGGGAACATTCCTACGGGCTCTAGTTTTCCTAGGCATAGTGCTAAGGAAAGGACAGAGACACAAAGAGAAAACCACAGAGAACAAGAGAAAACAAAACCAAGGGCAGACTGCAAATTAACACATTAAAGAATATAGAACAAAAATCTATATGATGCATGAACAATAAAATGTTGTGATGCATGATCTAATGCAGTAAACAATTAAGTTTAATTGAGAGTAATTTGACAAAATTGGCTTTGAACAAGGAATTTCTATCAAAAATCCCAAAAATTGAAAACCACTTGTTGAAATTTTTTTAACCAAATTGATGAATTGAGCATTACAAAACCCAACTCACAGAGTATAATGCTTAATTACATCCAAACAATAAGCCAATTTCATCAAATTCAACTCAATTTCACAAAAGCCCCAATTCGGATCAAGAACAAACCCTAGAATTTTCAATTTTTCACTAAACACAAAATTGATCAAATTAACATGTAAGAATCATGTTTATGATGTGTCCCCACAAAAACCCACTGATCAATTGCATAAAATATGGCTTGAAACAAAAGAAAATCCCAAATATGCAAATTGCGAAAATCGCCCCTAAATTCATGGATTTATGCATGAAAAGATGAAAATAAAATCAAAAGGAAGGGCAAAAGGGTCTTACCGGCTTGAGGAAAGAGATTCTTTGCAAAAATTTCGGAGGAAAACGACAAAAATTGGAACTATTGAGCTTGCCTCGTCGGAGAGAGAAAGAAAAAGTTTGAAAAAGATTTGAAAAGTGTTTGAAAAAGTCAGATCTGATCTTTTAAAAAAGCTTTTCCACGATATTCGATCGATCGAAAATTACATTCGATCGATCGAAAAGCACAGTTATTTTAAGACAAATGAGAGCACTTTTTCGATTGATCGAAAAACAGTCTGGATCGATCGAAATGGGCAGAGGCTCACTAAATTTTGGAAAAATCACAGTTTTTGAAAAACACAAGCCTAATTTTGAAAATAACTCCTCAAAGCATTAAATTGAAGAAACAAAATGCATGAGTATGAGATGGAATACTTTTTCAAAAACCCAAAATTTTGAACCCAATTTTTTAAAACAAATTTCAATCAAATTCCCATTGAATTTTCTCAAGCAACAAATATGTTGTGCATAAATCTCAAGATATTTTCAAACTTGGTTGGTCAGACCAAAAACACACACTAGCATGTACAGTGTTTAACAAAGAGTAACTTGTGTAGTGTGTGATGCTAGCAAAAACTTGAGATACATGTGAGGTGATATGTGAATAGCAATCAATCACAAAGTCTACAAAATTTATCACATAGAATTTGAAAGAGACTATCACCTAAAGAGTTACATCCTATAACTCCCACATCTCCTAGAACATAAGCTTGCAATCATGTAAGTTTCTTGTATTTAGCCTCTTAATTATGTGAATTGGCATCAAGCCTAATAGTACACACCAGTTTTAATTAAGTGAATTGGCATCAAGCCTAATAGTACACACCAATTTTAAGCATTAAGCAATCAAAGAGGCTACACATTATGTTCTTTTTGTGCATGTGCTACACTTTCTCGAGCACAAAATCTTATGATATGCACTAAGGTGTTCATGATTGACTAGTGAACAGTGGTGAGATGGTTATTTATGCATTTCTCAAAAGGATCAAGTCCGACAGTCAAATAACATGTGATTTCAAGATCAAGACAAAGTGATAAACACCATAAACATCTTTCCCACACAACATGCAATACAAAGCTCAAACTAGTAAAGTGCAATAAAGTAAGTTCATCTAAGCTAAACAAGGTACATAAACTAGTTATGTAAAGATAAGGTGGCCAACCTTGATTATAAATCCAAGATCTATAATACAAAACACAAAAATTTTTTGGTTTGAACAAACTTTATGACCAAAAACAAAAAGCACATATTATGCTAAATGAACAATGCAAAAACAATGCATGATAGTGCAAAACTAAGCTATAGAGGGTACACAAATAAGAAATATCAATTTCTTAATTAACCCTTGAGAACATGTACAAACTAGTACATACTCACACAAAATCAAAAATAGCTTAGCACAAACTATTCAAGTTTTTCCACAATGTCAAGCATGTTCTAAATCAAGAGAGATATTAAAACTCATGAAATCCTCAAGAATAATAAAACAAGACACAAAATAAAATATTTTTGTCTTTTTGAAATTTTTTCAATGTTTTTGGATTTTTTTTTTTAATAAAAAAAACAACCTAGAAAAAACAAAACAACCAAAAACAGAAACAAGACATGTCCACAAACAATAGAAAGAATTAAAACAGGGACAAGTCAGCAACACTCACCTTAAAGGATCTTTTCTCACCCATATAGCACAAGTCTTCGGCTTTGTAGGTGAAAATCCATGAGAAGCAGAGTGTATTTAAGGAATTACACCAATCTTCTGAGAAAAACTAAAATCCTGCAAATTCCTTTCACAAGCCAACAAGCTTAAATTTTTCAAAAGCATATGAAACAATTTATTTGGACTTATGGTAGGAGAAATATCATCACATATCCTAGATTGAAACACAGAATGCTTAAATTTCAATTTATGACAATTAGGACGAATGTGACCGGAGACACCACAAAAGTGACAAACAGAAACAAATTTAGGAATATCAGTATTCCTAACAGCAAATCTATTCTCAGATTTTGGTTTTTGCCTCAACAAAGAACAATTTGGTCTAATATGACCAACAACACCACAAAGGTGACAAGTAGGCACAAAAACAGATTTATTATGCTCTCTAACAATAGGTTTAGACTTAGGTTTAGAAATTTCAGCGTCTACATCAGAACTTTTACCTTTGTCTAACCTAGCAAAATAAGCCTTTTCATTATTATTCCTCTTGAAAGGAGGGATATAAACTTTCTCAGTTTTAGGCTTAAGAGAAACAGAAACACTTCTGTTATCATCAGCAAGTTTGGTATTAGAAAAAATTTCCAATTTAGCTTCAACCTCAGCTAACTTTTGTTCCAAACTTTTCATCTTCTCATCTTGAGAGGAAATTTGATTTCTCAAAAAATCATTCTTTTTATTAGACTCATCTAATCTAACAAGCAATTCCTCTTTTTCAAGATTAGTCAATTTTAACTCTTCTTTGAATTTCTTAGCAATTTTCAAAGATTTAGATAATTCCTTACGAAGAGTTTCAAAAGCATCAAAAAAATCAGCAGAAACAATAGTGTCCTTTTTATTCAAAACATCACAGGCATCAATAATATCAGCAGAAGCATGAGCAGAAAGACACTTCAAATTATCCATGACAACAGGGGTCAAGGATCAGCTTTTAGATCAAAAGATCTACAACAAGAAGAGCTACCCGCTCTGATACCACTTAACAGTAATTTAGACCCCTTAAACAACCAGATTGCGTAGCCTAGATTAATTAGCCAAGTTGTTACTTAGTCAAATTAAGCAATTCTAGGTTAAAACAATCAAACAATCATATCAAGAATAATAATGTAGCGGAAAATAAATGAACACAAGATATGATCACCCAGGAAACCACACGGTAAAAACCTGGGGAGGATTTGACCCACCGATCCTCAAGGCAAAACAGAATTCACTATGAAAGAATTGAAGTTCTTACAAAAGGACTACAAGCTCCCCGCTCGACTTTCTAATGCTACCCACCAGTAGAACTTCCTGACACGACCATGCGCAGGCTCCGAATCCACGGACTACTTCTTTCTTGAATTCCTCAATCAGCTACAAGCTCCCCGCTTGCTTTTCTTTTAAGTTCCAATGGTTGCAACAGTAATGATCTTCAAGATGTTGAAATCATCTCTACCATGAAAACCCTAAGTTTTGTGTAAAGGAAAGCTCCTCAAAGATCTCACACGAGATTCACACAAAACAGCAATCTATGAGCAACAATACAATATGGACAACCTTCAAAAACGTGGCTAGGGTTTAGTTTATATACTTAGGGTAAAAACATAAAACCCTAAACGTTTTAATGAAGTAGGGCTGAGTTGGAAATTCTGCAGAAAATTCAACCTGTGCGATTCTTCGATCGATCGAGCCAGGCCAAAAGTCCCAAGTACTTCTGCAGCCACTCGATTCCAACTTTACAATATTAAACCAACTTTGAGCAAGTTTAAATAAGACTAAATACAATGTTTTGATCATGGTTTGCCAACATTACAAATTAGAGTTCTAAATACATAAAATCCTAAGACCTTAGAACCTAACACTTCTTTTGGACGGCTTGGTGCAATAGTGCCGAAAGTCCTTCCGCACAAATGAGGAAGAAATATGGTGATAACAGGTCACTTTGCCTCAGCCTGCGGGATGGTTGTATCTTACCGTATGGTTGTCCATTGATTCTCACTACATAAGTCACCGGGGTCACACATCTCATCACTATAGAAATCCAGTTGTCATGAAACCCTAGTTTCTTCATTATTTGTCTCAGGTACTCCTACTCCACCCGGTCATAGGCTTTGTTCATATCAAGTTTTAAGGCCATCTCTCCATATTTACCTGTCTCCTTTCTGCTTATGTGAGTCATCATCTCATGGGCCACAAGAACATTATCTGTGATTAGCCTTTCTGCGACAAACAGGCTCTGATTCTCACACACAATTTCCTGCAAGACAATTTTCATTCTGTTTGCCACCACCTTTGAGGCTAACTTATAGGCCACATTGCACAAGCTAATTGGCCTGTAGTCTGTGACACTTTCCGGGTTTTTTGTTTTGGGGATAAATGCAATATGTGTATCATGAAAGTGCAGGGGAGCAGTGCCATAGTTCAAAAAATCTAAAGCAGTAATAATAACAATAGATTTAATCGTAGGCCAAAAATGTTGGTAAAAAAGTGGGGGCATACCATCGGGGCCGGGTGCTTTTAAGGGGTGCATTTGCTAGAGAGCCTTCTCCACCTCGTGGGCATTAAAAGTTCTGAGCAAAGAAGCATTCATCCCATCAGTGACTTTTGTGTGGATGGCCTCAAGTAGCTCCCCTTCCACCGTTGGCCGTGAAGATGTGAAAAGCTATTCGTAATACTCAGTGAAGATTCTGCCAATTTGTTCCTCATCCTCCTGCCAAGTATCATCACCATCCCGCACCCTATGTATTGAGTTTCTTTGAAACCTGTTAGAAGCTTTTGTATGGAAGAAGGTGGTATTTTTATCTCCTGCTCTCAGCCAACTATTTTAGGACCGTTGGTGCCACATTTCCTCCTCCATAAAAAGCCATCTATTCAGCTCCATTTTTGTGTTGTATATTTCCTCTAAGACTGATTCGTTACCCCTCCAATTCTCCAGCACTTGAAGCTTATTTTGCAATTTAGTGATCTAGCCAACATGGCCAAATGAGTGTTTGTTCCACTCGGTCAGTGACGAGTGACATTCCTCCAGGCAATGTAGGAATGGCCAGTTTGTTCCCATGTTTCTTCCTCTTTCCCATGCATCATTGACCACCTTTGAACACCTCTCATCCCTAAGCCACATTGGCTCAAAATGAAATAACTTTGCCCTCTTTCTCCTCTTTCTAGTGGGACTTGCACTCTTAAGAACTAGCATGCTATGATCTGACACTGAATTAGCCACATGATAGAGCTTGGTTGTAGGTAACAAATCTGCCCAGTTGGTCGATACAAATGCTCTGTCCAAATGTTCACGGACCCACCCTCTTGCTCCTAGTCTTTGGCTCCACGTGAAGTCTGACTCATTGTAACCCATATCACATAGTCCACAACTATCAATTGTATCCCGAAACATTTTCATTTGTCCCTCGGGTCTTACATTACCTCCCTCTTTTTCGTTTGCATGGAGGAGCTCGTTGAAGTCCCCAATGATCACCCACGGCAGCTCACATTTGCTACTAAGATTCCTTATCAGTGCCAAGACTCCTCCTGTTTGCTTGTCTCCGGGTTGCCATAAAAACCCGCAAATCTCCACCTCTTCCTTCCGTCTTCCCATTAATTATCACATCAATATGCCATGGAGAGTAAGTCAGAGGGTCCACCCTCAATGTACTCCTCCAAAGTAGGGCTAGACCACCCCCACGGTTTTGGCTTGGCACCACCAGGCCATGTTGTCTCTCGATATTTCTCTTTACTCCTTCCATCTATGTTGCCTTGAATTTAGTCTCCATAAGAAAGACTAAAATGGGATCTTCCTCCTTAACTATTTTTTGGAGTGTTTTAACTGTTAGGGGGCTCCCATTCCATTCTCCTTCTGTATCTCTGTCAAAGGAGTGCGGCATCTCCTCTTGCTCCCTGTCACCGCACTATCCACATCCATAGCCATACCCCAGGCTGTCATAGCTTCCATCACAGAGTTTGAAGGCGTTTCAGGAATGTTTTCTTTTCCTTTCGTTGCCTTCCTTTCTTTTGTTTTTTGTTTGCTTCCACCACGTAGCTTTTTTGTATTGATGTCGATTATTGGTGTTGGGCTATTGGAGGCAAATTTAAACCCATCCTCGGGTTGGGCCTGTTTATTAGTTATGTCCATAACCAAAGACATATTGGGCCCATTAGCATCATTTAGGCCCACAAAGACTTGCTGTACTGGGTCGGAACTTACGCTGACGTCAGACACGCTCAAGGGAGCGTGCGTGTGTTTATAGTATAGACTATTTCTGCTTTCCTTCACTTCCTTCACAGACCCCTCACATGTCATCATTTGGGTAACTTCACTATGGATTCCTGCGTCAATCTCTGCAAGTTGGTCTTCAAAATCTCTTGTCAGCGCAGAAATCAGCTTCACAGGCATAGCACGGTTCTCCATCAGCCTCGTAACGTCCACATCGTTCCTTATGAGGTTAGTGAGCTTTGATTTGCCTACCCGTAGCTTACTAGGCACCTGTCCCATCTGCGCAGGCTCCGTTGGGATGCTCGCCCCCCTATCATTTGTCTTGTCAAGCACCCCTTCTTCCCTACGGTCGCCGTGGCTCGTCGCCACTATTAGCTAAGGCTTTTGGTGTCGTTCCAGTGAAGCCTGCAACCATACTCCAAACTGCTTCTCCTCCAGTCTTAGTGTTTCCCTACTCCGTATCCACTGTAGGCATTCTTTCTCATCGTGGTCCACCATCCCGCACCAGTAGCAAAATATAGGAAGTCGCTAATATTTGAAGTCAACCCATTGCAGATTCTCTCTTCACAACCGTATTTTCCGGCCTCGGCATAGTGGTTCTGTGATGTTAACTGAAACTTGGACGCGTAGGTAACCACTCATACTGAAACCCTTGTCATCTACATCCACTTTTTCCACCATCCCCAGAGTTTTCCCAATGCTCATCCCTGTGTCCTTAGTTTGGCTCGTCGTGGGCAGTCCATGAATTTGGACCCAGAAGGATACCCTCTCAAGACATGTTTTTTGAGCAGATTCCCCGACTTGCAGCTTGTGGAGAATGAGAAGATACTTATCGTACGACCAAGGGCCTAGTTGCAGCACTCGATCCAGATCGTCCGTCGTCTGGAAAAGGAACAGAGCTCTATTCTCCCCCAGATCACTTACCTCAAAATTTTTCTTGGTTTTCCATGCTATCTTCAAGACCCTTGCCACCGACTCTATACTAACCCTTCTTTTCGTGTAGAACTTTCCAACTAGGATCGGTCTATCCTCCCCTATCGGGGAAAGTACCTCAACTTTAGCCTCTTCCTTCACTGACAATCGCAACCCAGCACACCTGTTCGTGATCTCGTCCATGTCCCTTTACGATTTTCTACCTTGACGGAGAGAAAGTTTGCACAAGGCAGCCTTTTTTCTTTTCACCTCCAGGTTTCCAAAGGAGACCTAGAGAGAAAAGTTGGTAATCTTAAAATCTAAAAGTGTTTGGATTCTTCTTTAGTGAACTCTTCCGGCCAATGCCTCAAAAATGTTTTTTTTCGTTTTTGTTGCACAGACTCAGAGGCTAGTGCGTCCGTTTGTAAAACATCTTGGTAATTGCTATATCTTGGTTCAAATTCCTGTTAGAACTTCTTCATAATAATTCATTTGGTCCAAGTAACTACTTAACTGCAATTTCAATTTAGGTACTAGTAAAGTTCTCAATGATGATGTTTAAGAACTTGTTTCTCTCTAGTTTATTAAATCTTTTTTTTTTAGGAAAGCCTATTAAATCTAAGTAGAAATACTTGGATTTGAAATTTTGGACACGTTTTTTTCCTATTAAATCTAGGACAAAGTTTAGCTACAAAATTGGTTGTAGCCTTAGGCTACAAACTCACTTAATAAAATAAATATTATTGCATATTTTGAAAATCTAACCGTTGAATTATATGTTCTTTACGCTCTTAATACACATGTCAATTTTTGTGTCAATCAGATAGCATTTACTATATAATTTATAATCTTATATTTTATGCATAATTTTAAATTACAAAAACTTGCAATTTAAAATTTTATTGATAACATAGCTATTGATCTTTAATTTTCTTGAAATTTTGCAAAAATGGAGGATATAAGAAGAAGATACAATCTAATGGTGGATTTGTCAAAATTCACCTCTAATAAAAAGATATTGAATGAGTTTGTAGCCTAAGGTTACAATCGATTTTGTAGTTAAACTTTGTCCTTAAATCTAAGTTTTGATATTATTTTTCTGAGAAATATAAATAATTGTCAAAAAATTAATTACTTTTTTATTTTCTAAAAAAAAAAAATTCTATAAATATTTACTCAATGATATTAGGAAATCCATTAATTTTTCTTATAAAAAATATTAGCCTTAGCTGCACCATATATACCTCTGCTTCCGTTGTTTTCATGTGCGAATAAATCAAGTCAATTTAATTTATAAGTTGAAGCTTTGAACCTGAGGCCTTTTCTGACACTACAAACATGCCACAATGATTGTCAATTCAATCAGTGGCCCAAAGTCACCTACTATGCCATGTCTCTTCTCTAAACCTTATTTCAAATTGTGCACAAATATTAATGATAACATATGTGTACACATTCAGGTAAACCACTGACATCCGTATCTTTCTTTATAAAAAAAAAAAACCAATGCATTAAATTACATGTTCTTCAAAACAAAACAAAAAAGCATTACATGTGTATTTTCCTCTATAAAGAATGCAACTAGGAACTAAAATATTTTGTGGAGACTTAAATATTTCCTACTAGGGATAAGACCCATCATTTTTAAAGTGGTATTTTGTATAATGGGAGATATATAAGATCTTTCTCACATAAAATTAGAGGTGACAAAATTACACACAACTTGCGAACTAGATACGACACGATACGAAATTAGTAGGTTATGGGTTGGGGTTTAATGGGTTAGTGTCATATTCTGATTGACATGACTGAACCATTTAATAAACAGGGTGAGTTAATGTCCAATTTATGGAACCTGTTTGATCTGTTTGACCCATTTAATTAAATGACATTTTACCAATATACTCCTTAAATCCTAGGTATATAATTTTTTTTTTTTTTTGATAAACTGCATATCCATTAAACTGAAAAGGAACAGACAGAGGAGTCTCCCTTACAAACAACCTCAAAGGAGGGTGGGAGATTTCCATTATTGAAACAAAATTCTAAATTGGAGTTCAAGGAAAATTTAGCAGTTTCATGGGCTGCTGAATTACCAAGTCTCTGAACCTGACTGAACTTAACATCAGTAAAATGAGAAGTAAGACTACGAATATTACATATAGTAGTGGCTGAATGCCAATTAGGGATAAGCTCAGAATTTGACAACGCATCTATACATATTTTAGCATCCCCCTTGAATATGACAGCACTTCATTGCTCTTGGATTGCTAGTTTCACTACCTACAGGAGGGCTTCGGCTTCTGCTTAAGTTGGTCTACATAAATGATGTCTTACTCCCCTCAAGAATAGGACTTCACCATGATGGTCCCTAGCTACAACCGCTAATGCTGACCTGAAGCTGTTTAATGCGGCGTCCACATTAACTTTAATCCAACCTTGAGGAGGAGGGGTCCATCTTATAGTAACTTGCTCCGTTAGGGGTTGGATGGCTGGGGTTAACACCTTTAAAATCCCAACGAATTTTGTTTGGACATTCTGCTTGGCCTTGAGGACATTGGCTTTGCCATCTTGGAACTGTAAGAGGTTTCTAGTCTGCCATATCTTGTCAACAATGAGGGCCATGTTAAGGGAGATATACCATTACTCATGAGCTGGAACTAGAGACTTTGGAGGTGTTATAATGACTTTGATAATATCTTCATTTGAATTAATAGAAGCGGCATCAATTCTGAGACCCCAACAAGTTGCTACCCAAAGAGCTCTCCCAAAATTGCATTCAAAGAATAGGTGTGGTTTATATAAACTTATTAGTTGTTGTGGTTTATTTTCTTTGACATATTATGCTTGATTATTTGTGATATTAAGATATGCTTTAATTTTGAATTATTATTTATGATGTAGTTACTTGTTAATTTTGAATTTTATATTAAAAAATATATATATATATATATATTTTGTTTTTTTTTTTATAATTCATATCAATTTGGTTAATACTAATTTTTTTTTTTTTTTTCATTTTGATAAAATATGATAAACAGGTCGACATGATTAACCTGTTTAATAAATGGGTTGTATTAGAGTCGAGGAATTTTGATCTATTTAATAAATATGTCAAGTTAGTGTGAACTCATATAATCCGATACTCATGAGTTAACATGACACAAACCTGACACGCGAACACGAATTGCCACCGGTACATAAAATAGGTCTCATATTTATGGGTCTACCTCTATGTGAGAGATATACTAGGTGTGTATTTGGGTACACCTTATATCCGATAGTTTATTTGCATAGTATGAGACAAAAAGTTAAAAACTAAGATATTTTTGAAAAGCTAAAACTTAGATATTTGAAGTAAAGTTAAAACAAAAAGTTGAAAGTTGTAGCCAAATGGATATGCACTATATAAAAATTCCAAAATGTAAGACCAAGAGAGACCCATCTTATGTGAGAAAGATATTATATATTCCCCAATGCAAAAATAATTAATTAATTAAAAATTTAAAAAATTTCCATGGTTACAACCAACTTTTTTTGGGAGCAAAAAGGAAATATTTATTGCTAGGTTTTTATCCTTCATACCTTTTTCTTTAAATAAAAAAAAAGTTTTGATCCTATGACCTATGCATAGGGATGACCATGAGGTGAATTTGGGTTAGGTTTCCTCGAATTCGAAAACCAAAACCTGAAACTTGATCCTTGCCTCACCCCAATCTTTGTCTTGAGTTTATGCCCCATGTGAGTACCCCAACTTGACCCGAACCCAATTTTAACAAACACTCCCTCCGACCTAATCACATCTTGTTAAATGTTCCATGATGGAAAAGAATGTAGTGACCAAAAAAAAAAAAAAAAACTCAAAATGAAAATACAACAAACTTTAAATTCAAATTCAAATTCAAATTTTAGTGGCATTATCATGGCTTGCATGACTCCTTGTTTTTAAATGAAAATACAACACAACAGAAAAATAGGAAAAATCAATATTTACAAAAAAATTGGAGCAACCTGTGGGCAATGAGCTATGAATGAGTGATCCTTAAGTTCCCATATCCCGCATTTCAATCACGTGTTAACAGTCCTTCATCGCTCCAAATTTGGCGCTCACAAGCCATAAATTCTCGTAATGTAGCAATGAGATTTTGAGAATCAATTACAAAAACACCAATCCTTTTGAGGAATCTCCCTCATTCCTTTTTTTTTTTTTTTTTTTTTTTTTTTTTGAGGTGCTCGTGTACTAAAGGGTTCTGGCCATCCCTAAGATTGATCGTAGTAATAATCAGCAACGAATCTAGGTCCATAACCTACATGTAGGGATAAGGAGATTCTTAGTTAAGATTGGTATTTTTGTAATTAATTATCAATATCTTATTGCGACATTGTGGAAAATTGTGACTTAAGTACCAAATTTGGAAAGAGGGACTATTAACACATGATTGAAGCACGGTATATGAGAGGTTGAAGAGCACTCATTCATAGGTTATTATCCTTTGGGATCTCCTTTTTGTCCAAACTTTTGTGATTATTAATTCGTCCTTTTTTTTTAAGGGCAATCCGTCCCAACCATGCCCCATGACCATCTTAAGTTAATATATGTTCTTAGAGATAGTATATCATGTTTCGGGTGTATATATCATCTCTCTCATAGCAGCTGAGTTTCACACAGTTGTGGGGCCCAGCTACTGTGAGAGAGATGGCATATACACCCGAAACATAATATAATTTTTCATGTTCGTAAGGTATACATTAATCTTTATTTTTTTTAAAAATTATGAAAAATGAAAAAATTGTCAAAAAAATTAATTATTTATTCATTTTTCAATATATTTTTTTATATTTTTATATTTTTTTTACCATGGTTTATTAATGTATGTGTCAGTAAAACTCATTGGCAGGCCTTCATTGGCCAGTGACCCGACTTTACCAAATCTCACTTGAGGGGAAAAAAAAAAAAAAAAAAAAACCTTCGAATCAAAATCAGCATATCAAAACTGTTTGTATGTTCCCCCAAATCCAATCCAATCATTAGCTCTGAGAAATGGTTGTGTATTTTTCAGCTCCTTTGGTCCAAACCCTCACACTCACACACCTCCCCTACTTGACTCTCAACTCAGGTACCTTCCATTGCTCAACATTTAGTATTTTTCTAAACTATGTCAAGCTGCATGTTGATTGAGTAAATCCCATCTACTTATACTATAATTTCCAAGTTTCTCAACTTTCACACTTCCTCTCTCTCTCTTTTTAATGATAGTTTCGAGTACTTTTGGTTAAACTGAATAGTATTGGCAGATACATGGAACCTTTGCAGATCAAATTCTTGGGTCAAGCCTCGTTCAGTGAATGCTAACAGTAATTGTAAGGAAACCCAATTAGGCCAAAGTTGTAGTTTTGCAATGAGTGCTTCTCATTCTTCTTCTGGGTCGTACCGAAGTTCAAAGAGGGTATGGATTTGGACACAAAGCAAAGAGGTCATGACGGCTTCTGTAGAGAGAGGATGGAATACTTTCGTTTTCTCGTCCAAGCATCGACAACTTGCCAATGAGTGGTCTTGTAAGCTCCTTAGGACCCTCCTCTTGTTCTTCTTTTGTATTTCTAGATTACTATCAGCTTATAGTTTCGTTTTGTGCTCTATGCTTCTTGGATAGACACCAGCATGAGAAAAGATGGGTATTTTGTGACTTATTTTTGGAATAATGGTAGTTAAATGATTAAATTCACACACTTTAGGCTGTTAGGAAAACTGGTAGAAAAGATGGGTATTTTGTGACTCATTGTTAAAATAATGACGGTTAAATGATTAAATTCACACACTTTAAGCTTTTAGGATAATTGGTAGTTTGTCATGCTGGTCCCATCTATTAAGGGAGGGATAGGGCATGTAAGGGAGAGTTTTAAAATAATAGCGGTTAAAAGATTAAATTCACCACGTTTTGAATAGCTTAAACTTTTAGGACGTGGTAATTTATCACCAATGTGTGGATGTTGGTGATTTTCATTATATTTTTGTCAAAGCATGAGTCTTTTTGCTTGTTGGTGTTGTGAAATATGGAATCTTAGATTGTAAATATGGTTGTGAGGTTTACAGTGATTGCGTTGATATGTCCTCTTTATGTTGAAGAGGGAGGGATTTTTGATAATGAGAATAGAAGGGTTGCCACAATTTTTGAGGCTTCAAATCCGCAAGAATTACTGCAGCTAAAACCAGCAAAAGGGGAGGAGGAGAATGTTGTTATCAATTTACTAGATTGGCAGGTATGCCTGTTGCTGACTGCTGAAGATAATTTATATCATATAAAATTTGTTTCTTTTATGTTCTTATATTGGCAGTCAAGTACTGCATGTCAACTATCTCAGTTGTATGATTTGAGCTAGAATGAAATGAAGTTTACCATTGTCTTAAAATATCAGTGGCTGGGGATAACTCTTTCTTGTTAGTACTGGTAATAAGAACATTGAAATCTTGTCATGGCTGCAAAGTCTTGGCCACTTGCTTACTGACTTGAATGCTACCCTGGATTGATGAGAGAGTAAGATAGTCATCTGGAATTCATTAATAGATGATACTTTGTTGAATTGCAATTTTCATAGCTAAGCGTGGGCTGAATTAATTGAATTAACTGAAATTTTACTTTATGTCAATGATTTTAGTGAAAACTTCTGGGACTTGCCTTACATGCATCAGGACACTAGATGGCTTTAGTGTTTTCTTCCATTGCTCCTAACTTCCTGTTCATCAATCTGCACAATTCATATACAAAGGCATCATTGGGAGGGGGCGGCTTTAAATCCCCTTTTCAATATTACAGTCATGACAGCACATGTGTGTTATATGATAACACTCATAAATTGTTTTGATCAGGGATCGCTTACATAATCTTTGTAGCACTTTCTGTCACAATTATTCAATGAACCTATCTTGATTCCTGCTCCTTTTAAATGCAATGCTACTTCTCACTTGGTCCTATTTTTTTTTCCTTAGGTTATTCCTGCAGAGAATATTGTTGCAGCATTTCAGGACAGTCAAACAACAGTGTTTGCCATATCAAAAACTCCCTCTAAAGCTCAAATCTTTCTTGAGGTACAATTAAGATTCTCTAACATTGGGGCTACAATGAACTTTGCATTTTTGAAGGACTTCTTAGATGATCTAATTTGTTAATTTTTCTATTTAGATGCATCCTAAGATCCTTTTCATATTCATTCTTCTTTTTGTAGGCCCTAGAGCAAGGCCTAGGTGGTGTTATTTTAAAAGTTGAGGATGTGGAAGCTGTTCTTGAGCTAAAGGTAATTCATTTTTGGTTGGGACTTGTGGAGTAGTGAAGCATTGCTTCTTATCATATAGAAATTATCAGGACTATTTTGACAGAAGAGATGAAGTGAGCAATCTTTTGAGCCTGACCAAAGCTACTGTAACTCGAGTTCAAGTAGCTGGAATGGGGGATCGAGTTTGTGTAGATCTCTGTAGCCTTATGAGACCTGGTGAAGGGCTTCTGGTACGCTTCCACTTTCTCATCTGTAATTCTACAATCATGATTTATTATTGTGCTAATTGAATGGGATGCATTCATTTGTATGGCCCGCTTATTTCTCAGGTTGGATCCTTTGCTAGAGGACTATTCCTTGTGCACTCAGAATGTTTGGAGTCAAATTACATTGCCAGCAGACCTTTTCGTGTCAATGCAGTAAGTTTTGGCTTTGGATTTTTTAGAGTTGATATTATGATGAAGGTTTTCTTGTAAATCTTGGCGAGCACTCTAATCCCAAAGGTTTGCTACATCAGTTGTCAGTTCAATAGTGAAGCTAATGGTGTCCCAGTTCAGCACATCCAATTTACAATTTTTGTTTTTTGCTTATTAATCTTAAGCATTGTCTCAAAAACCTTAAAGCAGCTGTTTGGAATCATTCAAAGGAAAAGTTGTTCCATTTCCTACATCATTGTTAATTGTAATGTTTTTCATACAATTCTTTACGAGTCAGTTGTTTTCTCAGATGTACATTGCATACCTTTCAATTCAAATACTGCGGAAGTCTAGATAAATTTTTTATTTTTTTCATTTATTATTTATTTTTTTTTATTTTTTTCGTTCTCTGCAAAATCCAACTACCATATATTCCCCACCAATTCTTTATATAATTTGGAATTGTGAAATGATTCTGTCAACTCAGCATGTGACATGACATCTACAAAGTTTGTGTTTTGAAGGCTGGCATGGGTGTTGAATCTTGGTCCCTATTTTTTTTTCTTAATGTTGGTGTATAAGGCATGCTACCATGAACAGCCAGCTCTTTGCCAGGAATAAAAGAAGTTTGTTACTGCCATTTGGGAAATTAGAAAAAAATTATATTTAGGCAACAAATTCATGTTCCAATCTTCCAGTCACCAAAGTACTGGAAGGTTGCCAGAGCCATTTTTTGGATCTACTGTTCTTGTATTCTTATGCAGCTGTATTTACCAAGTATATTGAAAATTTACAGGGACCAGTACACGCCTATGTTGCTGTTCCAGGAGGAAAGACTTCCTACCTTTCTGAGTTGAAGGCAGGAAAAGAGGTGATAGTTGTTGATCAAAAAGGTCAACAGCGAACTGCAATAGTTGGGCGTGTGAAGATAGAGACCAGACCACTGATTCTTGTGGAGGCGAAGGTTAGTTTTAAATTCTGTAATGAAGAAAGAAATTGGTCTCCTGATAATATTTCTAATCCAATGACTGTTCATTTTTGTTGGTGCTATTTCACATGCGGAAATTGCTCAAGTTCACAACTGCCTATGATAGCATTAATTGTTCGACAATTATTACTAAGTACATTTGCAAAATGCATTTAGACCCCTAATACAGCTTACTACCAATTTTAATTAACGATTCAAGATTAAGTCCAGGTAGTTAATTAATTTAAGCACAACATTAATTAAGGATAAACAAGTAGAAGATAAACATCAGATGATTTTTGCATATAAAGGTGTTGTGTTGCCATCTTCCATGGTACAACCTTAATCAAGGTATATAGGCTTTTCAATGTTTTCTGTTGGCATCTTCCTTAGAAAATTAGAGTTTGATTTGTCGTATATAAAGGTGTGGGGTTTGAGGTAAGATTGGCCACAAAAGCTACCTTGAAAGCCCAAGTCAGTGCTTTCCTTAAAAGGATTCACTTGACCGAATGACTGGCAAAATTTTCTGTCCAACTTATTATTAAATTGGTTTGACTGATTATGAAGTTCTCTTGAGTGAATTTTGCAGACTTGCACAGTGAACAACAATCTTTAGTCTTCAACCTCAATTACACCATACAAACACAGTTGAAAATTGTTCAATGATTACAAGCAAACTTTGTCATGGAATTAACCAACACCAAAAATCCTAACAACATCCATGCCATGCGGGGTACTTTAGACTCATTTGCTCTGAAGTAGTACGCAAAGGTGCAGAAACTGACATAGGAAGTGGTCAAGTAAACATTTATATATTTTTCTATTACAGCAATGTCATCAAGATAGTATGTTGTGATTTAGGTGGTCAAGAACAAAAAGTGGATACAATTTAAGGACAGAACTACAGTATAGTTTGCTGGTAGGTTGTGGAAGATTAAGTTAATAATGTCGAGCTATATCTAATAAAAAAGAGTTTCTGTATAGAAGAGTGGCAATAACTTACTGATATTTAATCTAAGAGATTGCTTACTATTATAATGGTTTGCAGTTTATTTAGAGTAAATAGGGAGTATTGTATCTAAGAGTGTGATTAATTGTACTTATTAAAAAAAAAAAAGAGTGTGATTAATTGCATATTTTCAGTAAATCTAGAAATAGCTTTCTTTATACCATGCAGTCCCTGAAAAGTATTAATTCATTGAGGGAAAGAATGTATGGGGAATCTGATAAGACTGAAAGATGTATGTCTTCGGTGTGTATGGAGGGATGAAGTTACTAAGTTTTTCACTTGAACCATTTTGACTTCTGAATCGAGCTCTTCTATGTTTTGTTGTCAAAATAATACAGGAAAAGGAACGTCACTTGATTTGATACATCTTTAGTCTTTATGTTTGCCACTGCCGATCATTTAAATTGAGCTTATTTCTAGTACCTCCCAAATTTAAGTGCTTTGTTAGAAGTTGTCGCTTGTATAAATAATTAAATAGAGCTAGTTTCTTATGCTAATTCACAGCCTATTCTTAATTTATACTAAACTTGGTCTATTGCAGAGAGATCTAGATACTCAAACTATTTACAGTATCCTTCTACAGAATGCAGAAACAGTTGCCCTTGTCTGTCCCTGCCAAGGTATAAGACTATAGCAACTGGTTTCTTGTGGTGTGAAGTTGTCTATTTCAATATTTGTATCCATTATATGATAAGAGTTGAAATTTTCTGCTCATCCTCTGTAGAAACTGGGCATCAAAATACAGCAATCCCTGTGACATCACTTAAAGTTGGAGATGAAGTTATGCTGAGAGTACAAGGAGGGGCCCGCCATACGGGAATAGAAATTCAAGAATTTATTGTTGAGAATTGAGCAAGCAAGATTACTACTTTGTAAGTGAAATTTGTTCATGAATACTTGCAGATACGATGCAAATAGAGATAACCGACAATGTTGAAGTCTTACATATGCACCTGACTGAGATAATGAGATAAATTTCCTCATGGAATTGCATTTGTATTAATTGTATTATTTAGCCAAATTTTCTACTTCAACTTTTATTGATAATAAAATCTAACATTTTTATTTTGAGTCAGTTTGTTATCGTCCTTTTCTTTTAGCTTTCTAGGTTATTTGTTCATCTACAATTTTTTAAGGTCTCACTTTTAGTCTTGCCTTTTTTTTTTTCTCTTCTAAAAACAACCATACTTTAACCAAATTTCAATGAAGGCAATCAACAAAATGCCAAATAATTTTTTTTAAAAAATAGTTGCAGTATTTAACTGAAATATTTACAGCTCTAGATTAGAACCCAAACTGGGATATTTCTGTGGCCTTTTGAAGACGAGTGACTTGGATGTGGGCCATCAGCCAAGTCCTCAATTAAGCAGTTTGAAGGAGTGTAACGCAGTATCAGAGCATGTGATGGAATTGTTGAGAATTGAGCAAGCAAGATTGTTGAGAAATTCAAGCATACGGGAATAGAAATTCAAGAATTTATTGTTGAGAATTGAGCAAGCAAGATTACTACTTTGTAAGTGAAATTTGTTCATGAATACTTGCAGATACGATGCAAATAGAGATAACCGACAATGTTGAAGTCTTGCATATGCACCTGACTGAGATAATAAGATAAATTTCCTCATGGAATTGCATTTGTATTAATTGTATTATTTAGCCAAATGTTCTACTTCAACTTTTATTGATAATAAAATCTAACATGTTTATTTTGAGTCAGTTTGTTAACGTCCTTTTCTTTTAGCTTTATAGGTTATTTGTTCATCTACAATTTTTTAAGATCTCACTTTTAGTCTTTTTTTTCTTTTCTAAAAAAGACCATACTTTAACCAAATTTCAATTTAGGCAACCAACAAAATGCCAAATAATTTTTTTTATTATAAATATTTGCAGTATTTAATTGAAATATTTACAGCTCTAGATTAGAACCCAAACTGGGATATTTCTATGGCCTTTTGAAGACCAGTGACTTGGATGTGGGCCATCAGCCCAGTCCTCAATTAAACAGTTTGAAGTAGTGTAACGCAGTGTCAGAGCATGTGATGGGAGTTATGATTGCACCCAAGGAATTCATATTGGAATTTGTAATGTGAAAGAAAGGAGTGGATGATGTCTTTCAACAAGATTCCAAGGCCATTAAAAGTATCCAAAACACAAAAGAAAAGAGAGAGAGAGATGTATAAAATTTGTCATTATTGCACCATGAAATTGATTGCAACGGAAATTCTTCCACTAGTTAGATTCTTCTCAATAATTTAGAAGACCTGAACTTTCGAAAGTCATCACACGAAGTTACCTGGGAAATTTCTCGGATGACTTACAGTACGTGTATAGCGTATTAAAAACTCCATGACGAGTCACAAGTAGCACACAGCAACTACACACTTCACAAGCACAAAGCAAATTCACACTTCACAAGCATGACACACTCCATTTCAGTTTCCATAATGGCTGTAGGTCTTAGTTTTGTTTTTGCCTACGCTGCTAGTATGGTTACTACAAACACATTAGTGGCAGCATCTGAATCTTCAGCACTTGATCTGGAAGCAAAAGCTCTACTTGAGAGTGGGTGGTGGAGTGACCATACTAACGACACTTCAAGTCGTTGCGGGTCGGGGTGGCTCGGTATAACTTGTGATAAAGCTGGAAGCATCATAGAGATTGACCTTGCAGAAAAGTTCCAGGTGGGAGATAAGTTCAGTCAATTCAACTTCTCTTGCTTCCCAAATTTGGGAAGTCTTAGTCTTGCTGGAACTGGACTTGGGGGCTGCATCCCGCAAGAGATAGGTGCTCTTTCAAAACTCAAGCACCTTAACTTGTCTAGGAATTCTCTTACAGGTGAGCTACCTCTTTCTCTTGCAAATCTTACCCAATTAGAATTGCTTGACATTTCTTCCAATAAACTCAGTGGTCTCATTCCCCAAGAATTGGGGAATTTGAATAACCTTCTAGGACTACACCTCAATTCAAACAACCTTAATGGTACCATTCCTTCAAATATAGGAAAGCTAAAGAAGCTGGTTTCTTTGGACCTAGCATATAACATGCTCACTGGTCTAATCCCTTACACATTAGGTTACTTAACCAGTTTGACCCATCTGTCTCTTGGTTCCAACCATATCAACGGGTCCATTCCTCCCCAAATAGCCAAACTAAGAAAACTCAGTCACTTGAGCCTCGATAATAACGAACTTATTGGCCTAATCCCTGTAGCTGTGGGTGATTTATCTGATTTAAAAACTCTGTCCCTTAGTTCGAACAAACTCGAAGGTTCCATCCCCCAAGAGATAGCGATGTTGACCAAATTGTCTTTCTTGGATCTCAGCGTTAATAGGCTTAGTGGACCAATACCTTCATCCTTGGGTGCTTTAACCAATTTGAAAGCTCTCTTCATTCATTCAAACCAAATAGATGGTGTTATATACAGTCAAATAGGATTTAACAACCTTTTGGAGAAACTTGACCTATCAAACAACAACATATCTGGCATTATACCGTATGAGCTTACTCTATTAACGCACCTGAAAAACCTCAAACTTTCTTCAAACAAACTTTCTGGCAAGATACCTCTTGGTATAGAAAAACTTGACTCTCTTTCTACTCTAGACCTGTCCCAAAATGAGCTGATCGGTCCCATCCCAACACAACTTTCGGATATGTTGGAGGAGTTGTTGTTGAGCCACAACAACTTAAATGGAAGCATTCCCTTTCAAATTGGTAACCTTAGCTTGCTAACCACTTTAGACCTTGGTCATAACCTTTTAAGTGGAGAAATCCCTTCATATCTTGGAAATTTGACAAACTTATGGACCCTGGATCTCAGCTACAATAATCTCACTGGCAACATTCCCTTTTCTCTCATTAACAAGCCAAAAATAAATTTGTCTTACAATCTTTTGAATGGTACAATCCCAGAAACTTTTGCGAAGTTTCTTCCACCAGAGTCATTAATGGGGAATAAGGATTTACACTTTGCCAATGCAGATTGCCCTCTTTGCATTCCGTCCTCCCCACCTGTTGGCTCCATGAACAATGGAAAAAGCAAGAAAGTCATGGAACCCAAAACAATTCCTCTTCCCATCGTAACTTTCCTTGTCTTCTTATTAGTTGGAAGTTTGTTATTCTCTCTATGTAAGTTTGAGAATAAGCAATCTGAGGCAAGAGAGAAGAAGAATAAGCAATCCGAGGCAAGAGAGAAACAGAATGGCGACATATTCTGCTTTTGGAATTATGATGGAAAAATTGCATACGAAGACATCATTGAAGCAACAGAGGACTTTGACATCAAATACTGTATTGGAACAGGTGGTTATGGTAGTGTTTACAAAGCACGATTGCCCAATGGAAAAGTGGTTGCCTTAAAGAAACTTCATTGTTTTGAGGCTAAGAATCCAGCTTTTGACAAGAGTTTCAAGAATGAGGTGAAAATGCTAACAGAAATTCGACATAAGAACATTGTAAAACTTCATGGGTTTTGTTTACACAAGCAATGCATGTTTTTGATTTATGAATACATGAAAAGGGGAAGCCTATTTTGTGTCCTAAACAATGATCTTGTAGCCGGGCAATTGGATTGGACTAAGAGGGTGAACGTCATTAAAAGCATAGCGCATGCTTTATCTTACTTGCATAATGATTGCACCCCAGCAATTGTACATCGAGACATAACAACCAACAATGTGCTACTGAACTCGAAGTGGGAGGCTTTTGTCTCAGACTTTGGCTCAGCTAGATTCCTTGATCCTGCCTCCTCAAATCAAACTATAGTTGCCGGAACTTATGGATATATTGCCCCAGGTAAACTATTTATCTCTTTGAACCCTATTTATTAATCTTTTTCACTACCACATCTTAGTTTAAAAAGGTTGAAAATTGATACTAAGTGGGCTTGCCAAACAGTCATGGTTGTTGAATTTTCTAAATATGTTATTATAACAGCTGTATCACTAAGGTGTAATAAACATGGACGTTGAACTTTGTATGCTATAACATATATTTAGAAGTTTGTACACAATATTTTGTGCCTTCAATTGTGAACAAAAAAGAAGTTCAGTACTCATTGATAAAAGAAGAAAACGATCATTGATTTCGTTAATTGCATTCTTTTTAAAAATTTTTTTTCCTCCAATGCAGAGCTTGCCTATACTATGGTTGTGACTAAAAGATGCGATGTTTATAGTTTTGGAGTGGTAGCACTAGAAACATTAATTGGGAGGCATCCAAGAGAGATGTTGCCATCATTGTTGTCACTATCTTCTCAAAAAACAATGCTATATGAAGTGTTAGACCAACGCCTTCCATCTCCGGATCAAGTGGTTGCCCGTGATATTGTTCTCATTGCAGCAATTGCATTTGCATGCCTACACACCAAACCAAAGTCTCGGCCAACAATGAAATGTGTGTCTCAAGAATTTCTTGTCCAACAGCCACCACCAACCAAGCCATTAGAAGGAATCTCACTAAGACAGCTATGGAATCAAGATATCTACATGGTTTGTCAGACGGAAACTAAACCATGAATTTTTGTTTTCTGGGTGAGTATCATATTTGTCAAACGACAGATAAAATGGTACTAACGAAAAAAAAAAAAAAAAAACTAATATTGCACTGAAATTAATTTTCCTTTCTAATTGCATCATCATAATATTACTGTTTATGCTATTGCCATTCGATTCAGAGCCAAAATGCATCTTCAATGTGGATATTCATAAGTTCATCCTTTGTGTTAGATTATGCGCAAGGATTTCATCAAGAATTCCAAATCTATTAAGTGATCAAAATTCAAAAGCATGTTAATCTCGTTTTCCATTGTTGATTTCCTTCCTTCAAGTTATAGCACCAATGTTCTCGAAACCTTCTTGTTGCCGGGCTGCCATTGTCTGATCAGCTTCATGGGATTTCAAATTTCCAAAATGACAAATCAAGAATTTTATGTGCATTACCTTCCATGAAGTTACTGCAACTTGATTGAAGTTTTTTTTTTCGAAGATGAAACAGAGGAACCTTATAAAATGTATTTTCAATATATTGGAGCAAATTAAGCTATCCCAACATTTACAAAAATATGATTTTTCTTTCAAAGGAATACATTTACATGAATGACAATATTTGGTTATTGCAGCTAATTTTTATAATAATACGATGAATAATGTATGGACGTTGTTCGAACTGGGGCTCAAGAATTGAGATGGTTGCACTAATTGTTCACTGGAGTTTTGACCGTCATCCAATCACATGTTCGGGAAGTACAATAGTTACTTCAAAGGTCAAGGCGTAAACATATTACACTCGCATGGGCAGATTCCTTCAGTGAATAGATATTCCATTTTTATGTTGGAAAAAAATTTTCTTCCAAACAAATTCGAGAACCCATTAATTGTTGATACAAATTCTTATTCACTCCTTCATTTAATTATCTAGTTTATCTTATTATTATATGCCTTAGTTTTTAGATGACTTAAATATTAAATTTTTTGGTAAAATTATATTTTACTATCCTAAACTATAACCTGTATTACACTTTGCACCCTGCTATTAATTTTGCCATTATCTCAAGCAACAACACATGAAAAGACCAATTCTCAATTAACAATTTTAATCAATCTCAAAAAAATCTGTTAACAATTTAAAAAAAAATCAAGTAAATCTAGTCTTTTTGATTTTAGAAAATCAGTTAACAATTTTTAATCAATCTCCAAAATATATTATCACCAAATTACCAAGCCAAAATGGCAATCACACAAGAGCACAAATAATTACATGAAAAACCCTTTCTTACGGAATGGAAAAAATCACAAGGCGTACTTTGAATAAATCAAGTATTATAACATCAATTACAAATTCATTTTTCAAGTTAATGCCTAACTTGAGATCCACACCAAATACAATATTATATCTCTCTAATAATTTATGTAAATTCACTTGAAATCTTCACCCACTTTGAATACAAAAACTTCCAGTGGATGTAGCACCCAAAACCTTGTTATTTTTATTTACTCTCACCCACACACACTTCACTATTTTTTTTTCATCACTATGCTCACTGCAATTTCTCTGCAATTTCTCTTATTTTCTCTTATGTGGCATACTCTTGTACTCTCTCTTTTCACTTTGCTTTTCACTTTGCAAGATGCTACCTCTCTTTTTTTTTTTTTTATTCTCCTCTTCTTTTTTATGTTTTACAACATTAATCCTAATCTCACAAACTCTCTTTGATTTGTGCACTTTACAAAAACCTTTGAGAGAAAACCAAACATTCTTGTCTTTCTCCTAGTACTACCTCTGACACAAAAAATCCATTTTTCCTCTCTTGGTTTCACTCAATTTTTCTCTTCTCCCCATAGAAGAGGATCCTTAGGCCAAAACCATTAAATTCTTCGTAGAACTATTTATTTAGGACTTAATTCCACTTTCTTTGTGAACAAGAAATACATTATCTCTTTGACAAGGAATATACTTTCCTTTCACTCTAAGAAATATCATTTTCTTCCAAACCAAGTAGACCTGAAAATAACCAAATTAATTTTTCATTCTTCAACCAAAAAATCCAATTCAATTTACAAGTCACTGTTGGATTTTGAAACAATTTTCTCACAATTCTCATAGAAATTGTGACCTTAATTCCATTTCCAGCATATTTCAATTTGCAATTCAGCAACAATTTGGCGAACTTGAAGCCAACCCATCTGGTAAATCTACTCATACAAATTCATTTATTTTCGAGTGCTAGTTCTAGATGAAATATTCTTTTAAGTGGAACTTGTTCTTGACTACATGCCATTAACATTTACAATTATACTTGATTATTAGTGGTATAAAGTCTTAAGTATAAATCATGGCTATTACACCATTAGCTGATTCCACTAATCTATTTAAGGACCTCATCTGAAACCTAAAAGTCAAATATAAATCATGGCCATTACACCATTTATTGATTGCACTATTAATTTGGACCTCTTATGGGACCTTCAAGCTTCAACAAAGTGTAGGAAATAAATTATGGCCATTAAACCATTTACTGATTGCACTTTGCACTAGTCAGATTCTTTGCAACTTGTCCTAAGAGCACTCATAGCAGTGGTGCTAAAAAGCTATATTGGTATATTTTAGCTCCTCACACACAAAATACAAGCTCCAGCAGTGGAGCTATAGTTATATTTTTTAGCTGATTTGCTACAGTGCACATCTATAGATAGATGTGCACTGTAGCTGAGAGCAAAAAAAAAAAAAAAAAATATATATATATATATATATATATATATTCTGCCATTGATTAAAATAATAAAAAGACTTTCTCTCTCTCAGATTCTCAGTCACTCCGTGCCTCTCTCTCTCTCTCTCAGTCACTCTCACCTCTCTGTCTCAATGTCTCCGACCCACGCCTCCACCGGCCTCAACATCACCGGCCCAAGCCGACCCAAGCCACTGATCACCAACGTCACCGGCCCAGATGAGATTTGTGGGTTTCTGGTGGTCGTGGGCGATGCGATGGTGGCAGCGTGGGGATTGTGGGTCGGATGGGCTATAGGTTTTGGTGGATCTTGGTGGGCATGGGATGGGCTGTGGGTTGGTGTTTAGGTGGCTGAATCGGTGTTGGTATGGTGATTGGGTGGTCGGATTAGTGGTTTTGGTGTTTGGTGGGCATGGGATGGGCTGTGGATTGCTGGTTTGTTGGTGGTTTCTGCAATCGGTATTTGTTGGTGGTTTCTCCAATCGGTGTTGTGCTTGGTTTGGTGTTTGTTGGTGATCGGTGGGTTTTTTTTTTTTTTTTTTTTTTTTTTTTTTTTTTTTCTCTGTTTTGTTGTTGGTTTCTGCCTTGGTGAGGTGTGTGTGATGGTGGGGTAGTGGTGGTTGCTGCCTTGCTGGGGTGTGTGGTGGTGGTGGTTGCTACCTGTTGGGTATGTGTGGTTGTGGCTGTGGCTGTGGCTGATGGTAGAGGTGGTTGTGGTTGGTGCTGTGGATTTTTTTTGGTAGTGGGATATATTATTTTATTGTAGTGGTTATATTATTTTATTGTGATATTTATATTATTTTATTGTATTGAAAGCTAAAATAGATTTATTGTTGCAGTATGTGTGTAGGTAAAATAGATAAAATGACTTTTTGGGTAGCTAAATAGCTAAAATTTTAGATTCACTACTGTGAATGCTCTAACTCAAATTGCTAGCTTCACAGCAATTTCACTAAAAAGAAAGCTGGACTTACAGACATCCAACAGGGGCGCAATGTGGAAATTTGCACTTCAAAAAGAAATTTCCAAGATGATTTGGAATTGAGGAAATCACACGAGAATCGATTTCAAGATGATTATTCAGGTATAAAAGAGGAAAGCTCATACGAACTCTCAAAATTTTTACTAATAATACTAGTATATTGAACTAAAATGTCTTATTTGCCCTCCTGACGCACAGGACAAAAAAACTTTTCTATTTATTGTGTTGTACATGTAATAGTTTGTTTGACTTTTATTCAATTCACGGCAACTTTTTTTACACCTAATACTAACATCAGGTTTGTTTGGATGGAAAATCTTGTATAAAGATAGTTTTTTGTATTTTTAGTGTTTGGTAGCATAATAATAATGATAAAAAGTCAAATGAAAACTATTTTTAGTCAATATAAAAAGTATGGTTTATTTTTAGAAATTATTTTCTACTAAATTTTTTTTGGAAAACAATTAGCTAAATAAGGGAAGTTAACAGATTATTTTTCAACTCATTTAAAGTTACTACTAAATATTGAAAAAATGAGATAGTTTTAAAGAACTCTTATATGAAACTAATGGGTCCCACCTAGTAATAATTAAAAAAAAAAAAAAAAGAACAACCCACTACACGGAATAAGAGTCAAAACTCAGAAGCCTAAACCTAATAGAATTTTGAAACAAAAGAAGTGTATATATATATATATATATATATATATATATATATATATAAAATAAAATAATATAATATAAACAAACTACTTTCAGGCACACCTGACGCCTCCCATTAAAAAAGAAAATTTCTTTTGGTACTAGTCTCTTTTGGTTTGTAGCCTAGAGTTTTTGTTGAATTTTTAAAAGCATTCATGCCATTGAGTTACATTTAAATATTCACAGGTATATTGCATATTCTTAATACTAAATTTTTGGCTCCACCACTACTTACAGGTGAGCTACCATTTTCTCTTTCAAATCTTACTCAATTAGAGGAGCTTGACATTTCTTCCAGTGAACTCAATGGTTTTGCTAGAGATATATTAGACATATTAGCCCAATGTAATAAGCTCAAGTCCACTCTTACTTGTACTAGTAGTCTAGGGTTTAGTTGCCTATATATACTAATGTTAGAGTTCATTATAACACAAATTATTATACTACGCTCTTACATAATAAAATTGTAACTCTTAAGGGATTCCTTCGTGGGCCTAGGTCAACAAGGTTGAACCATATAACCCTCGTGTTCTCAGTGTTCCTATTTTATACTTTTTCTTCCGCATCTACTCTAGTATATATAACATGGTATAACACATCGTTGCTAATATATTTAACAGGTTCCATTCCCCTAGGATTGGGGAATTTGAATAACCTTCTTGTATTACACCTCCGTGCAAACAATGTTTTTGGTACCATTCCTTCGAATATAGGAAAGCTAAAGAAACTTGTTTCTTTGGACCTAGAGTATAAAATGCTCAATGGTCCAATCCCTTACTCGTTGGGTTATTTAACTAGTTTGACCTGTTTGTATCTTGGTTCCAACCTTATCAATAGGTCCATTCCTCCACAAATAGCTAATATAAGAAAACTCAGTTATTACTTGAGCCTCAATAATAATAAACTTATTGGTCCAATCCCTTCAGCTATGGGTCATTTAATTAATTTAGTTACTTCATTCCTTAATTCCAACAAATTCAATGGTTCCATCCCCTGAGATATACGAAATTTGACCAAACTTGCTTCCTTGGATCTCAGTGTTAACAGTCTCAGTGGATCAATTCCTTCATTCTTGGGTGGTTTAACGAGTTTGAGAGCTCTCAACATTCATTCAAACCAAATAAATGGTACGATAAACTCCGAAATTGAATATTGTACACTTTTGGAGCAGCTTGACCTATCAAACAACAACATATATGGTATCATACCATATGAACTTACTCTATTAACCCACTTACAAATTCTTAAACTTTCCTCAAAAAAACTTTCTGGATTGATACCTCTTGGTATTGAAAATCTAGACATTCTTATTGTTATAGACCCGTCCAAAAATGAGCTGATCGGATCCATCCCAACTGAATTCCCAATACTTTGGAGAAGTTGTTTTTGAGTGACAACAAATTAAGTGGAAGCATTCCCTTTCAAATTTGTAACCTTAGCTTGCTAGCTACTTTAGACCTCAGTCATAATTTTATAAGTGAAGAGATCCCTTCCTATTTTGGGGAATTGACAAACTTGTTGAACTTGGATCTCAGCCATAATAATCTTACTGGCACCATTCCCTTCTCTCTCTTTTACAAGACAAACAAGACAAATATAAATCTGTCTTACAATTCCTTGAATGGTACAAACTCAGTAGTTTTAGTGAAAGCTCTTCCCCCTGATTCACAATGGAATAAGGATTTACACATTGCCATTACAGATTGCCCTCTTTGCATTCCACCCCACCCATGAACAACAAAAAAAGCAAGAAAGTCGTCATGCAACCCAAAACAATTCCGTTTCCGATCTTAAATTTCCTTGTCTTCTTCTTAGTTGGAACTTTGTTATTCTCTTGATGCAAGTTTGAGAAATAGCAATCCAAAGCAAGAGAGGAAAAGAATGGAGACATATTCTATATATGGAATTATGATGGAAAAATTGCATACAAAGACATCATTGAAGCGACAGAGGACTTTGACATCAAATATTGTATTCGAACAGGTAGTTATGGTAGTGTTTACAAAGTACAATTGCCTAGTGGAAGAAACTCCATCATTTTGAGGCTAAGAATCCAACTTTTGACAAGAGTTTCAAGAATGAGGTGAAAATGCTAATAGAAATAAGACATAGGAATATTGTCAAACTTCATGGGTTCTGTTTACACAAACAATGCATGTTTTTGATTTATGAATACATGAAAGAGGAAGCCTATTTTGTGTCTTGAGCAATGATCTTGCTGCTGTGAAATTGAATTAGAGCAAGAGGGTGAATGTCATTAAAGGCATAGCACATGCTTTATCTTACATGCAAGATGATTGCATCCCATCAATTGTACATCAAAATATAACGACCAACAATGTGCTATTGAACTCAAAATTCGAGGCTTTTATTTCAGACTTTGGCTCAGCTAAATTCCTTGATCCAGCTTCCTCTGATCGAAGTATAGTTGCTGGAATATATGGATATCTATTTAATTAGGTTTTTTACTACCACATCTTGGTTTAAAAAGGTAGAAAAGTGATACTAAGTGGGTCTTGCCAAATAGTCATGCTAGTTGAATTTTCTAAATTTGTTATTAGTTGTATCACTAATGGTGTGTAATATGTTCAACAAAAAGAGCAACACAATACGTAGTGAAGAATAATACAACTCTTTATTTCATACAAAGACGAGGAGCTCTATACAGATACACACGCCACACATAAACACTCGGCAACTTTGCCTCTTGCACTTTTACATCACTAGACTTTTTAGAAGACACACACCAACTCACCTATGCACTTCACTAAACACACTCATTCACACTATGACTTAGTGCTTATGCTTCACACACAAACTGGGAGCCCTTTGGTCCCTATTATATATGAGCTGGAATTTCGTTAAATCACCGACTTTGAATTTTCCAGCACATTCTTTCACTAACAGTAAAACAGCAAATATCTTTGTGTTGATTTCTAACATAATACACATACACGTTGAACTTTTGTACGCTATAACATATTTTTAAAAGTTTGTCCACAAAATTTTGTGCCTTAATTGTGGACAAAAAAAGAAGTTCTATGCTTATTGATAAAAGAAGAAAACGATCATTGATTTGGTTGATTGTATTTATTTTTGTCCTTCAATGCAGAGCTTGCTTATACTATGGTTGCCACTGAAAAATGCGATGTTTATAGTTTTGGTGTGGTAGCTCTACAAACATTGATTGGGAGGCATCCAACAGAGCTGTTGCCATTGTTATTTTCCTCATCTTCTCAAAAAATGATGCTATGTGAAGTATTAGACCAACGTCTTCCACCTCCGGATCCAGTGGTTGTCCATGATATTATTCTCATTGCAACAGTTGCATTTGCTTGCCTACACACCGAACCAAAGTCTCGGCCAACAATGAAATGTGTGTCTCAAGAATTTCTTGCCCAACGGCCACCATCAACCAAGCCATTAGAATTAATCTCACTAAGACAGCTAATGAAGCAAGAAATCTACATGGTTTGTGGAAACTAAGCCATGAAATTTTATTTTCAGGGTGAGTGTCATATTCATCAAGAGACTTTGATGAAAATGGTACTAATGGAAAAAACTAATTTGCACTAAAATTATTTTCCTCTCTAATTGCATCATAATATTTATGTTTATGCTGCTATTTGATACAGATCCAAAATGCATCTTCAATGTGGGTGTCCACAAGTTCTTCCTTTGTGTTAGATTACGTGCAAGGATTTCGCCAAGAATTCAGAATCTTTTAGCTGATCTAAAGCATGTTAATCTCCTTTTCCATTGTTGATTTCCTTCCATTCAGTTACAGCACCAATGTTCTCAAAAGCTTCTTGTTGCCAGGCTGCCATTTCCTGATCAGCTTCATGATATTCAAATTTCCACATGACAAATCAAGAATTGTATGTGCATTACCTTCCATGAAGGTTTTTGCAACAGTTGAAGATTTTTCCTATTCGAAGATGAAACAGAGGAACATTATAGTTTGTATTTTCAATAGATTGGAGCAAATTAAGCTATGCCAACATTTATACAAAAATGATTTTCCTTTCAAAGGACTACATCTACATGAATGAGAATGATGATATTAGGTTGCAGATCTTCATAATAATATGAGGAATAATGCATGGACTCTGTTTTAACTAGGGCTCAAGAATTGGATAATTGCACTAATTGTTCACTAGGTTTTTGACTGCCATCCAATCACCTGTTCGGCAAGAACAATAGTTACTTAATGATCAAGGCTTAAACATAATACACTTTCATGGATATGCAGATTTTCCTTCAGTGAAGAGAATTCCTTTATATATATATATATATATTGGACAAAATATTATTCCTAATCGAATTGGAGAAACCATTATTTGTGAATTCAAATTATCATTCGATTGTTTGTTTAATAATGCAATTTATTTTATAATCATTATATACCTTATTTAAATGACTTAAAAGATTAGAATTTTCATTAGTGGTCATCTAAATTTCCATATAATGGGTTGAGGTCATAATCAGTTCGGAGAAAAAGTTTGTTCTTGATAAAATTAATTTCTCATTTGTTTTGAGGAAAATGAACTTCATAAATTTGGGTATAATACAATGTTCTTGTCTTGTTGGGTTTTGAATGCACTAATGAAAAATGTACTCACTTACTACTACTGCCTTCGTCAAACCGATCTGAGTGTACGCACTAGCAGTAGCCAACGGTACTATTTCACCCAACGTCCCTAAAGACAGCGACTCAACGATTTGCTAACGATTCGACAAGGACAAAAGTTGAATTATACATGGAGAATATCTATAAGACACTGATACCTATAGTGTTTATGCAAAACTAGTATTTGATTGGGTTACTGAATCTCAGGGTAACAACTTACAGATACAATGGCTAGAAAGTGAAATTCCATAGGTGAAGATGTATTGCTCTTGTGAGGCAAAATAATGTGCAGATACATTGGCTAGAAAGTGCAGCATTTAAGTTAGATTTGTGTTGTATTTGATAGTCCCAACATACATAATTTGCTTCGTTCTTTCTTTTTCTTTTTCTTTTTTTGACATTTTGGGTGTGTTATGAGAGCTTTTGTCCTCCTAACTTTACTGTTTCATTTTTTTTTTTTTTTTTTTTTGAGAAGAAAAAATTACATTCTGTTTCTATTTATCTATGAAGATTTTTTATGACCAAAAAAAAAAAAAAAAAAAAAGCCCTTATAGTTTCTTGTCGAGACTCAAGATCACCATAACTCCTAGGTTTAGAAGATATGCACGTAGGATTTTTTTTCCTGGTGCAAAAAGTAATCGTCTTTAGAGGCTATGACAATGTCCTGGTCATTAAAAAGGGTTTTATATATAAAGTATTTATTCTGCACACTCGGTGTGTTATATTGCCTTGACTTCAAGTAAATGTAGATCCCATGTGGAGGATTCACAAGTGGAATCCACCACGTTATTTTAAAAAAATTAATAATAAATCAAGTGGGTTGATTAGTTTTCATATTTTTATATAGTGGTGTTTTTAGTTGGGTAAGTGTGAAATGAGTTCCAGTTTCATATAGAGTCATTCTCATATATTTCTATTTAATATATGAAGATTCTTTATGACCAAAGGGGAAAAAAAATCTCTGTAGTTTCTTATCAAGATCACCATAATTCCTAGGTTTAGAAGATGTGCACATAGGCTTTATTTTTCCTATTTATTTATTTTTTGAGTGCAAAAGGTAAATCCGTAAATGTCTTTGAAGACTGACAATGTCCTAGTCATTTAAAGGGGCTTTATATATAAAGTATTTATTTTGCATGCTCGTGTATTACATTGCCTTGATCTCAAGTAAATGTAGTTCCCGTGTAGGGCATTCATGGAATCCACATTATGTTTTAAAAAAATCTATAATAAATCAAATGGATTGATTAATTAATATTTTTATATTGTGGTCTCTTTAGTTGGGTAGTTGTGAAATGAGTTCTAGTTTCATATTGAGTCTCTCATATATTTCTATTTTGTCTATGAAGATTCTTTATGAACAAAAGAGGGGGGGGGGGGGGGGGGGTTTGTTTGGTAGATCCCAAATAACTTCTCATCAAGATCACTATAATATTAGGTTTAGAAGATATGCATATAGGAATTTTTTTTTAGTGCAAAAAGTAATTGTGCTGGTTAAAAAATGATATCGTGCTGGATATTAAATTGGCTTTATTACATAAAGTATTTATTCTACACTCGTGTATTACATTTCCTTAATCTCAATTAAATGCAGATACCACATGTAGGGGATTCACACGCAAAATCCACCTTATGTGGGAAAAAAATCTATAATAAATCAAGTGGATTGATTAATTTCATATTTTTATAATGTGGTCTCTTTAGTTTGGGTAGGTGTGAAATGAGTTTTAGTTTTATATAGAGTCGTCCTCATTTATTAAATTATATTATAATAATTGAAAAATGAATAAAAATATATAATATAACGAGATATTTTAATATCTACATAATAAAGAGATTCTAAATATGCACACCTATTTTATAATATATATTTTTTGAAAAAGCTATTTTATAATTAAACTGTTATAATAAGTAGAAAAGTGTGATTCAATCATGGGGTATTCTTCCCACTCCCTCATTCTCCACATCCATCCCCTGCATTTTTTGTCTATATTATCTCAAAAAAAGAAAAAGAAAAAAGGGAGTATTCTTAAGGATTCTCTCAAACTCCCTCCAATTTTTAGCTGGATGTGTGACACATGTCATTTATTTGGTTTTTAAATGTCATATGTCTTACATTTAATAAAAAATGGAAGGAATTGGAGAATTCAAATGGAGGGGAGCTTATAATAAAACTTTTCCACATATCTAACAGAACTACAACTAATTAATAGCTTGTAATATTGTTTCAGTTGTTCATATCTAAATAGGGTTAAGTATGGATTCAAGTCAAAACACATGGTTTCGTAAAACTCTATGATTTTCCCCATCTAAATAAAGCATGTTAGTCTTGCTTAAAGGTTGTTTGAACCGTTTTTGATGGCTTCTCACAATTTTTGCCTCTTCAATTTTTTTCTTGTCTTTTTAGTTCATTTTTCACTGGCGGAACAATTTTGGCCAATACTTTAGTAGCAAAAGCCATAAGTAAATCAATTAACTAATACCCAGAGGAGCAGCCCTTGACATTCTTTCTCCTTGCAATCCTCACATTGATTTTGGCCTTAATTCCATTTCCAGCACATTTCAATTTACATGAACAACCCATATAGTGAAAGTGCTAAACAGAAACCAGTTATTTTAGAGTGCTAGTTATAGATAAAAATATACTATAAGTGGAATTTGTTCTCGACTACATACCGTTCACATTTAATATTACTTTTTTGTTTTTTGAGAAATAAATACACACAAGAAAGAAAGAAAGAAAGTGGTTTAAACTTTTTTCTTGATTGTGTTGGAATGATAAGATTAAAGGACCGCGTTGGTCTGTGCCTCTGTGGTAGCCCTTATAATTGCACAATCTAAGGACCTCAGTTGGAACCTTTAATAAAGTTTGAGGAAATAAATCATGGCAATGACACCATTGACAGAGTTCACTAATACAATTAAGTACCTCAACTGAAACCTTTAATAAAGTGTTAGAAATAATCATGGCTATGACACCATTTAATAATTCCTCTAATCTAATTAATGACCTCATATGAAAACCTTTAATAAAGTGTTAGAATTAAATTATAACCGTGTGTTTTAGTTTGGTCAACTAATAAAGTATATTTCTCTCAAAAAAAAAAATCTAATAAAGGATATTATTGTCAAATAAGCATACAAAATTTTTGAGCTAATAATAAAAAGCAATTATTATAGAGCGAACGTCACATTTTAAAATTCTATCATATCTAATAATAATAATAATAAATAAATAAATAAATCATGACCTTACACCATTTACTGATTCCACTAATCTAGGGACCTCATATGCAACTTTTGATAAAGTGTAAGAAATAAATTGTGTCTATTAAATTATTAGCCGATCACACTAGTGAGACTCTTAACAAGAAAATGAAAAAAAAAATAATAATAAATAAATCAAATTTCGCAGCAATTCCAATTTCCAACAACGCGCAATGTGGAAATTTTCAATCCACATTATTTGCGCCATGACCCCCCGCAAAAATTTTTAAAAGTTGATTTATAGTGGGTAAAAATAAGAGTAAGACCATCATCTTTGTTATAAGACCTGGCCCCCACAAGAAAATAATTGCCATCTCCCCAATCCATTTGTGATATTTTCGTGTCTCTCGGTCTCTCCCCAATCCAATTATCTGACACTCATTCTTTTTTAGCTTTGACTTTTACTTCTAGCTTCTTTTAGAAGTTCCAACTTTCAACATCTTTTCCAACAAGTTTATGCAACTTTCACTTTCCTTCTCTATAACTTAAAAAGTCATCTCTTTGGCTCAACATTCTTCCCTTGGCTTAGCCGGTTCTCTCCTTACTCCTTTGCAGTATCTAATTTGGCTTACCAAATACTTTAGAAGTGGTTTGAAACTTTGAATAAAAAATGGCATTGACAACGTAGTGTTCTTTTTCCAATTGGTACATTTTTTTTTCTGAGTTTTCTCCCTTTCTATTTCTATTTGTTTATCTTATAATTTGTGGTTTTTTTTCTTTAATTTGTTCAACCATTGGGTAAGCTTTATTCACTATTCGTGAAAATTCAAAACTGCTGATATGAGAGCCACTACCTAATTGTGATTACAAATTTAATACTTACTTTGAAATTAAAAATTTAAGACGTATGTATTTATGTATCCTAGATAATTTTGAGGAAATCATGCGGGTAGATTTCATGTAGATTTAGTGAGATTCACGTTGGTGTTCGTTCATTCAATCTTAAAATTAAAGGGGGAAAAAAAAAAGTAGCACACTCATTAACTTGAATTTTTATTATTTTTTGATAAGTCATTAACTTGACTTTCAGTCAAGTCATGTCTTTAAATTATTAAAGTGTCTAATCTATATCTTTATATCTAAAAATATGTTACATTTATTGTTGTTATACTTCGTTTTGTGTCATATCAGTGGTTATGTTATCATTTTTTTCCTATATATATATATATATATATATAAAGTTGGGTTTAAAATACATCTGATTTAACTCTAAGTAATATTATAGTACTCAAATTTTTTTTTTTTAATTTGATGCAAATTTTGATAAATCTACTGTTAGATTACATTTTCTTTGTATATTCCTCATGCTTGTAAAGTTTCAAAGTTATAAAAAATTAATAGTCATGTTATCAATCAATTGTTTAAATTCAAGTTTTTATAGTTTAAAATAATGCATAAACGATGAGTTTATGGATCGAATGGTAAATAACATTCAATTTATATGAAATTTGAATGTTAAGACCATATAGAACATATAATTCAACGATAAGATTTTCAAAATATAAATAAATTAAAAAAATATTGGGTGATGTACTATAACCTATAAATAAATAAAGTTGTTATCTTTTTAATTTTTTATTGTTAGATGTGATCCTATTTTAATGTAAATATAGTATATATGATATAATGTTATTATGTTACATAGCATAGCTTGGATAATATAGGGCCCGTTTGGTAGAGGAGTTTGAGTAATGTTGTTTGTATTTTTTTGAAATACATGTGGGTAAAAAAGTGTGTGAAAATACGTGTAATATTGTTTAAAAACTGAAAACATGTAATATACATTTTATTTTGAATATTCTTCTCATTATATTTTAATCTATAAATTTGCTATTTTCTTTCACATTTTCTCGAAAAGAAGGTGATTATGCTATCCCTCTCTCTAGTTTTTTAATTTTTTCTTGCAACTCTACTTTAGGTTGATAAATTTTAATGGTTTTTAATATTTCTCTTTTGGGTTGATACATTTTAGTGTTGTGTTTTCTTACTTCCCCGCCACAAGTCCTTTTTTTTTTTTTTTTTTTATAGCTTTGGTTTGATCTTTTTTTGAGTTAATCGTGTCATTCGTTAGTTTGGAAGTGATAATTTGAATTTATATTAAAATACAATTTACATGGCTATCTCTTTGAATGTGCCTACCAATTATTTGTTATAATTATATGATAAATTTTGATTATCATGATAATTTTCTTTAAGAAAAAGAGAAATTTGAATCTTAAATATTTTAGTTCTACCAAAAGAATTAGGAAAATATAATACATAATAACATTAGTTAGAAGAATGTGGATCACTTAAAAAAAGAATAATATAAATAAAAAAACCAAAAATGATAAAATTATATATTTGTAAAAAGATTGAAATTACATCTATAAAAAAATACCGTATTTAACTGAAATATTTACATCTCCGGATTAGAACCCAAAATGGCAGAATTCTATAGCCTTTTGAAGAAGAGTAGTGACTATATATTGACTTCGATGTGGGCCATCAGCCAAGTCCTCAACTAAGAAGTTTGAAAGAGAGTAGCGCAGATTCAGAGCGTGTGATGGGAATTATGATTGCACCCAAGGAATTCATATTGGAATTTGTAATGTAAAAGAAAGGAGTGGATGATGCCTTTTAAACAAGATTTCAAGGCCATTAATTGTATCCTAAATCCAGAGAGAGAGAGAGAGATGTATAAAATATGTCGTATTGCACCATGAAATGATTGCAATGGAAATTCTTTCACTAGTTGGATTCTTCTCAATGATTTAGAAGACCTGGACTACGTTGAAAGGATAGTCATCCCACGAAGTTACCTGGATGTCTCAAGAAAATTTCTCGGATGACTTACAGTACTATGTGTATTAAAGTCACAAGTAGCACACAGCAACTACACACTTCACAAGCATGGCTCACTCCATTTCCATTTCCATAATGGTTGTACGTGTTAGTTTTGTAGAATTGGGGAATTTGAATAACCTTCTAGAATTACATCTCGGTTCAAATAAACTTATTGGTACCATTCCCTCAAACATAGGAAAGCTAAAAAAGCTGGTTCTTTTGGACCTTGAATATAACATGCTCATTGGTCCAATCCCTTTCTCGTTGGGTTACTTAACCAGTTTGACCTATTTGTCTCTTGGTTCCAACATTATCAATGGGTCCATTCCTCCACAAATTGCCAATCTAAGAAAACTCAGCTACTTGAGCCTCAATAATAATAAACTCATTAGTCCAATTCCTTCAGCTATATGTCATTTAACTAATTTAGAAACATTATTACTCAGTTCCAACAAATTCAATGGTCCCATCCCCTCAGATATACGAAATTTGACCAAACTCGCTTCCTTGGATCTCAGTCTTAACAGTCTCAGTGGATCAATTCCTTCTTCATTGGGTGGTTTAACCAATTTGGGAGTTCTCAACATTCATTCAAACAAAATAGATGGTACCATAAATTCTGAAATTAGATATTGTATTCTTTTGGAGCAGCTTGACCTATCAAACAACAACTTATATGGTATCATACCGTTTGAACTTACTCTATTAGCCCACTCATAAATCCTTAAACTTTACTCAAACAAACTTACAAATCCTTGAACTTTCCTCAAACAAACTTTCAGGAATGATACATCTGGGTATCGAAAATCTTGACATTCATACGGTTCTAGACCTGTCGGAAAATGAGCTGATCGGACCCATCCCAACTCAACTTGCCAATACTTTGGAAGAGTTGTTATTGAGTCGCAAGAAGTTAAATGGAAGCATTCCGTTTCAAAATGATAACCATAGCTTGCTAACTGCTTTTGGTAATTAACCTCAGCTTGCTAACTACTTTAGACCTCAGTCATAACATTATACGGAGAAATCCCTTCATATCTTGGAGACTTGACATACTTATGGACCTTGGATCTCAGCAATAATAATCTCACTGGCAACATTCCCTTCTCTCTCTTTTACAAGCCAAAAATAAATTTGTCTTACAATTTGTTGAATGGTACAATCCCAGAAGCTTTAGCGGAATATCTTCCACCAGAGTCATTAATGGGGAATAAGGATTTACAGATTGCCCTCTTTGCATTCCTTCCCCCCCAATTGTTGGCTCCATGAACAATGGAAAAGGCAAGAAAGTCATGGAACCCAAAACAGCTCCTCTTCCCATCGTAATTTTCCTTGTCTTCTTACTAGTTGGAAATTTGTTATTCTCTCGATGTAAGTTTGAGAATAGCAATCTGAGGCAAGAGAGAAAAAGAATGGCGACATATTCTACTTATGAAATTATGATGGAAAAATTGCGTACAAAGACATCATTGAAGCAATAGAGGACTTTGACATCAACTATTGTATTGGAACAGATAGTTATGGTAGTGTTTACAAAGCACAATTGTCCAAAGGTAAAGTAGTTGCCTTAAAGAAACTTCATTGTTTGAAGCTGAGAATCCAGCTTTTGACAAGAGTTTAAAGAATGAGGTGAAAATGCTAATAGAATTACGACATAGGAACATTGTTAAACTTCATGGGTTTTTTTACACAAGCAATGGATGTTTTTTACACAAACAATGGATGTTTTTACACAATCCAGATGAAAATGCATTTTCTTCAGATTTATATTTGGAGGGATTTTGAAAAAACTTGAATTGTTGCACACAAGCAAACTCCATTACCTAATATCTTCATCATTAGTTCCTCATTCCACTACACCAAAATAGTATAGTAGTATCATACATAATATCACATCTACAAATTAAAAGTCATTGCAATAATAACTTAAAAGTGGTAAATTATTACATTAATAATAATTAGTCTTAATAACTTATAATTTTTAGTTGCAATAGAGGCATTAATACTAAATTGCATTAAGAAATTTTTTTGCAATGAATTAAATTGAAGAAATCGTTATAACTTGATATCAATTATTTTGCAACCAATTACACTAGAAATTTCAAAGTGACAGCTTATTGCAACAAATATATCATTGCAATAACTAAATATCAACTATTTTACAATCTATTGCAATGACAAACATGAAACTGCAACAAATATATTATTACAATAATCTAATACCAATTATTTTACCGTCTATTGTAATGAAAAATATGAAACAATTATCTATTAAAATGAAGATATCGTTGCAGTTACTTGACCCAAATTATTTTTGTCAATAATCTTCAATCTATTGCAATAAAATTTGTGAAATAATAGCATATTGCTACAAGATATTAAAGGTAGTAAATGGTTTATTGCAACATCAAATATATTATTACATTAAAATTGTCATTAAAATATTTATAGTTTATTGCAACGAAATATTTTGTAGCACAAACCTATTACCTCAAATTTTATTGCAACACTTTGCATAAACTATTGTAATGATTCTAATGTTATTGTAACAATTTTTTTCGTTGTAATAAACATTTTTTGTTGTAATGTTGTCTACCTTTAATCCTCTGAAAGATTAGCATTAATACATTATATCATCAAATCTCATTTTTTACTTTAAATACGTTCAAAATTTTTTACTTATGTTCATTACACATTTTTATTCCCCACAATAATGTCTCGTTGTTTTCAATATTGCAAAGAAGAAGAAAAAAAAAGAACTTACAACTTTTTCGTGGAATATGGGATTGTTATAAACCACTGGTATTTGTAACCAACTTTTGTTGTTACTCCATATTTCATCATCCACTCAAATACATCAAGTATGGGCATGTCATAGCCTCCATGCCAACCTATTAGTGTTGGAGTAGACTTTTCAAGAATTAGGTTGGCTAGTAGTGAGTCTACAATTTCTTGTGGTGGTACTGTAATATTATACTTTATTGTTGAAATGATTGCCATTGCCCAACATATGCAACATGAGCACTAATTTCGAACCCTATTGCGAAGGACATTGCCCCAAAGTCCGTCTCTCAAATTGAAGTTCTCGTGATCCTAAAAAATCAAACCCTAATTAGGAAAACTATAGTTTGTATTCCAATCAATACTATTAAAAAAAAAAAATTAGCATGATTTTTGGTAATAAGTATAGGCCTTAGTAGAATTGATACCTATTTTGTCATCGTCAAGACCAGCTAGTCTAACATCAATGACTAAGTTAAGGTTTTTCTGACCAGTTTCTCGGTGAAATGCATCAAACCTATATTTTACCGAAATCATTGTTTTTTCATTCTTCACCCCAGCTATTTTTAAACCACCAAATATTTTTCCTTATCATTGGTGTAATTTCGCAGTCAGTAATTACAACTGCATGTTCAGTCCAATTGGCACCTTGTACTTTATGTACCAGATTCCAAATATTGCCCAATAGCACATCATCTCCAATAGTACCTTCATAGACTGCATTTTCTTCAGATTTGTATTTGGAGAGGTTTGGAAAAGCTTGAATTGTTGCCCACAAGAAAACTCCATTACCTAACATTGTCATCATTAGTTCCTCATTCTCTGCATTTATTCCTATGAAAGATTAGCATTAATACATTATATCCTCAAATCTCATTTTTTACTTTAAATATTTTCTAATATTGTTACTTACATATGTTCATTACACATTTTATTCCCTACAATAATGTCTCGTTGTTTTCAATAATGCAAAGAATAAGAAAAAAAAGACTTACTACTTTTCGTGGAATATGGGATTGTTATAAACCACTAATATTTGTAACCAACTTCTGTTGTTACTTCGTACTTCATCATCCACTCAAATAGATCAAGTATGGGCATCCCATAGCCTCCATGCTAGTGGTAGTGTAATATCTATGTCAAGGAATTGCTTTGCAATCATATACTTCAATATTGAAATGATTGCCATTATCCAACATATGTAAAATGAGCGTTGATTTTGAACCCTACTGCGAAGGATACTGCCCAATGTCAATCTCTCAAATCGAAGTTTTCATGGTCCTAAAAAATAAAACCCTAATTAGGAAAACTACAGTTTGTATCCCAATCAATATTATTAAAAAAAAAAAAAAAAAAAACTTTAGCATAATTTTTTGTAATACTAAACCTGAAACAACAAAGTCAAAGCACAACACTTAAAGATAATAATAATAATTGTAATAATAGTAAATGCAATTTCTATAATAATAATACTAATAATAAAACTCATACTAAAAATTCAAAATAATTTCACATGCAATACAACAACTTTGAAGTTTACACTCCAAGTCCAAAATTATTAAAAAGTAATCTCAAATAATACATTCACAACAGGAGATGATTAAATATTAAACAAATGAAAATAGGGAGGAAAAGTAATAAAATAATGCATTTAATAATAATTAGGAAAAATATTATCTTTTAAAAATTTTATATCCACTATTTCACACATATTCATATAATTGATGCCTTAATATTCACATTGTAAAATGCTCCTAAGGTTACAAGTTCCTTTAAAAATTAAACTTTTTCCAAACATGAAAGTACACATAAAAAATGGATGTGATCAAATCATTGCCCAATAAGTATAGAAGATTTTGTAAAAGAAAGTAAGATGTTTGAACAATAACAATAAAATATGAAGGAGAGAGCAGTGCCCATTCGGTTTTTCTTTTGGATATTTGGGTTCAATTTGTTTTGAGTATATATCTACACCGTAAAGATAAATCTGTGAAGATCTTCACGGATCAATTTGGTGCTGAAAAACATAGATGTATGTTGCCAAGAAAATAAAGCTCTATCAATTTATTTATGTTGTTTCTAATTTTTTGTTCCTCTTTATATATTGTTTCCCATGTTTATTTTCTACTAGGAAGCGCCTGTACGGATGTGGGCATGAGTACGAGTATGGATATGATACGGCAACGTGACAATTTTTGAAAAATTAGTACACGTATATGAAAAGGATATGTATATTAATCAATTAATTATATATTTTTAATTTTTCAATGCTTCAAAATGTTTTTTATGACAAAATGTGTGTGTTGACATAATCAAAATAGGCAGAAAAATATCAGAAATAGAGCAGTCTGATCGTGCAGTCCATGGTCGCGAGACTTGCTTAGTTAGCACTCTAATTCGGTTCTTCTACAAAGTGAAATTCATGGGATGAGCAAGTCGCTTAAGGTCGAGAGTTGGCCCATAATGTATCTTTCTCAAAGATCACAGGACTTAAGTATTTTCTACCACAAATACAACTATACCAACACATATTTTGTGTACGTTAAAAGAGGGGTTGCTTTGCTTTTGTTCTTTAATCAAAACAACACTAATTTAGTTGCTGTCCAGTTCACTTTCAACGTGATCCAATTACTATATTCCCCGAATTTTTAATATCTATCAATCGGCATATATATACAGCAACTCTATGGAATTTTAGCATGTCATTGTAGCTCTTATTATTCCCTAGAAACCATATAGTATATTGATAATTTGATCAATCCCAAACCTTGAATTAAAGATAATAGCCTACATAGGATCATTCAATGATATATATGCTTAATTGACAAATCTTTAATAAAAATAAAAATAAAAATAAAAACAAAAAAAACTTGATTAGGTACAAAATAATGCAGGTACAGACACTGTTTTCCTACAAGGATGGAGACAAGAGTACTATTAGTATTAGACCTTGAATAATAATTGGAATTAAGATTACAGGTAGAAACAAAAATCAAGTATTGAGTGACTACTGAATGTCCAACGCACAAAGAAATCAAACGTGCGTGTGTATGCGGTGCTGCTTAATGAGGGGAACATATATATTTACACATATATGCTAGGGTTTTTAAGCATACCAAGGCCCATTTATTTACTTACGGGGTTTCCTTGTTCCACAACTAATATTTACCTCATTTATATATATTGGACTCAAATTCCACTCTAGTAATTGGGCCATGGCCCTCCTCCTTTATATATATATATATATATATATATGAAATAAATTAATAATAAAATTATTATGGAGTGTTACAAATCCAAAACTCAAATCAAAACACTGAACCCGCAGAGGATATACAAACCAATTGTATTGTACCCAAAAAACAAAACCAAGTGAAAATCTAATCCACAAAGAACCTCACAAAAGGAGAAGAATAGAGAAAAAAAAAAAAAAAGGAATTGGTCGATCGAAACCTCTAAGTAAAGAACAACATGCCAAACAAAAAGAAAAACATAGGCAAACAATTCGCATGAATAAGCCACAAAGAGAGAGAAACATACCATAGAGAGAAAGAGAGGCGTTACACTAGAGGGAGAGTCTTGATTGAGAGTGAGCCCTAAGCCTAACGCCACTTGTCTGATATATATAATAGCCTCGTTGCATGCGTGTTGTGCGTATGAAGAGCCCTTTTTTTTTTTTTTTTTTTTTTTTCCTATATGACAAAACTTTCCTTTATCATAATTCAGGATTGATGCATTTTTCAATTACCAAATTCTCTATGAACGTGATAAGATGTAGCACAAAATATAAACACATTTGAAAATGCATAAATCTCATCACACTCCTAAGTATATTAGTGATTATTATGATGAATAAAAAATTTTTATCTTTTACAAAAAAAGAAAATAAAGAAAAAAAGAAAAAAGAAAAAAAAGAAGAGCCTCAAAACAATGTTACATTGCAATAACTCGACATAATTCTTTTTATATTTGACAATACCTTGGGCCACATATTTATGAGAAAAAAAGTGAAGACACTTCATGACATTGTAACAACATTGGTTATGCTATATGCTTGCAAATTGATGCTCTCAGCTCTGCTGGTGATTATATGCTAAGAAGTCTTGGACAACCTCAGTGGCGGCGCCACGCTCAGCTCACGATGTGGAACACCCTGACCTGAAAAAAAAAAAAAAAAATTTCATATATAATAATTAATTTTTTTTAAAATTTTTTTACCCTTAAAAAAAAATTAGGAACACCCTCAAATTAAAAAAAAAAAAAAAAATTATTTGTTCTACTTTCAAGCAAAAAAAAAAAAAAAAAAACAGACAGCAAGCCCAACAGATTACAAAGGTAGCAAACCCCAGATTCTAAAAAAAAAAAAAATATATATATATATATATATATATACACACGTTGCAAATCACTAAATTAGAAAAATCACTAAATCAAACCTAAAGACAAAAATGTCAACAGAGCAATGCTGCAACACAAGCCAACAGATGGATCGAGCATCGCCGCATCGGAGATCGGTTAGCCAAGCTCTAGTCCAGAGCACATCGCAACGGGATTCGGGCATCGGAGATCACTCACTGGATTGAATCGGAGATCGCCGATTGGTCACGTTGCTTGCTTGCCGATCGGAGATCTCTCGTCGCTTGCCCTTCAGCCTCAGGCCTCCTTGCTCTGGTGCTCCTCAAGGTAATTCATTTTACTAACTTCTCTCTCTTTTTCTCTCTGACTCTCTCAGTCTCTCACACTCTTTCTCTTTATCTGAAATCACTGAAATGAAATGAATGAGAGTCTCTCTCTCTCTCTTTATTCTTTAAGACTAATTTTATCTGATTCTTTAAGACTCTCTCTCTCTCTCTCTTTTTGACTTTTTGGCTTTATCTTATCCGTTGGTGTTGGTGAGATATTAATTGTCTTTTAGTGTAATGTGTATTGTGATTTGTGATTGTGAAATTTTCTGATTGGCAACTGGCTCTTGTAATTAAGGGCATCAGGCATGAGGCTTGTTTGTTGAGTGGGGTGGGGGGTGGATGGGCACAAGGGTCCGGGTGGGATATTTGAATTGGGGGAAGTAAATGCACATGGGATGTGTGCTAATGCAACTAATTGTTAGGACATATGCGGTTCACTCATTAAGAACATATGTCATTCTTTTATGTAATTGACTAATCTTTTGACAAAACGCACTTTACTTGTAATTGGATAGTTCTAGGTATTTTTAATACTTCAAGAAACAAGATTTCAAGATCAAGTGTTGAAGTCATCAAGTCTGTCCAAGAAAAACAAGCTGATAGTGCAAATTCACTAAAGCTCGACAGTTGGTTCGACAGCTGCATCTACCGAGCTTAAAGAATGCTGTCTTAAGCCAGTAAGCTCGACACTTGCTCGACAGCTACTCGACACCTCCTATATGTCGAGATTTAAGAAATTCAAAATTCTGATATAATTTCTTGGGATCCGTGAATATGTCTTTGGGCCTTCTTTTCTTCTAACCCTAAATATATAAAATGATTGGTTTAAGGGCCGTCAAACAGTTCACAAGTTGCACAAGCATTGAGAAAACTCTGTTCAAGCAAATTGTGACTAGATACGAAGTTCTTGCCCTAGTTCATCTCTTCTTGAAGAAGTTGCTGTGTATGTGCACCTTTGAGTTTTGTGACCAAGCATATCTTCATCGTGTAGGATGAATTGAAGAACTTTGTAGCCAACCTCTCTTTCAGTTGGTGTTGAAGTCGCGTACTAGGATCCGCGCATTGGTTAGTCACGTACTTGGGAGCCGTGCATCAAAAAGGAAAATTGTCACTACAGAACAAATCCAATTGGGTATTGGGGTAAGGGTTCAACTGTAGGTTGGTAAGGTACTTGAGATTTCTTTACTTGTAACCGCTTGTTGTGATAATAGTGGAGTTTCGAGAGTGGTGACTTGAAAATCACTCGGTGGGGTTTTTGCCGTTAGGTTTTCCCCATTCGTAAACAAATCACCGTATCATTTAATTTCCGCTGCATATTTAGTTATTTGGTGATTTGTTTGTGCTACCACGCGTTTGCATGTTAATTAACTTAATTAATTCACTTGGCTAAATTAATTAGTTAATTTATCTCAAGGGCTCAATTCGTTTTTGGCCTATCAAGTGGTATCAAAGCAGGACACTCTGATTAGGTTTAATATTTCATGTGTTGATCCATTGACCCCTATTTGTCATGGATAGAGGACAATCATTAATCATATATCCTTTATTTGATCGCACTAACTATGCATACTGGAAAGTACGCATGAGAGCTTTCTTGCAGTCTTTAGATGAAAAAGTGTGGCAAGCTATAGAGATTGGCTGGACTAAGCCAAAGGAAGCGCCGGCCGATTAGGATGAAGCCAAGATTAAGGCGGTAAACTTCAACAGCAGAGCGTTGAATGCCCTATTTAGCGCAGTCACCAATGAGGAGTTCAAGAAGATATCCTCTACTGAAACTGCAAAGGAAGCATGGACCATCCTCCAGATAACCTATGAGGGTACAAAGACTGTCAAGGATTCAAAATTTCAAAGGCTCACTACAAGCTTTGAAGAAATAAAGATGGAAGAGGATGAGACGTTCGATGAGTTCTATGCCAAGCTCAAGGCCATAGTGAATTCAGCCTTCAATCTTGGGGAAACTATTCCTGAACTCAAGGTTGTGAGAAAAGTGCTAAGATCTCTACCTGAGAGATTCCATGCCAAGATTACGACAATAGAAGAATCAAAGGATCTTGATAAGATTCCTTTGACTGAGCTGGTTGGAAACTTGCAGACCTATGAGTTAGGGTTGACCAGAATTGGCAAGACTGGTAAAGGCAAGAGCATGGCCTTGAAGGCAAAGAGCAGTGACACAGATGAGTCTTCCGATGATGAAGATTCCAAGATGAAGTCCTACATTACAAGGCAGTTCAAGAAGTTTATGAAGAATGCCAATGGGAGGAACTTCGACAAGGACCGCAGGCAATCCAGTTCTTTTCAGTCTAAGGGCCAAGACAGAGAGAAAAATGATGCTAAGGAAGGCGGTCAGTACACTGTTCCTGTAGGACCAAAGTGTTTTGGATATCATGGATTCGGTCACATGAAGCAAGAATGCCCCACATATCTCAAGAGCATTGGGAAGAGTAAGGCACTTGTTGTAACCTTGAGTGACACTGAGCCTGAGGATGATTCTGACGATGAAGATGACGGAATCTTGAATGCCTTCACTGCCACAGTCAATCCTACTGAAGGGATTGTTGATGAAGTGGAAAAAGAAGAAGAATTGGTGGATTCTAAGTGTGAGAAAATGGATGATCAAGATGATATCCATTCAGCCTATGAGAAATTATACAAGCTTTCTGAGAAGCATGAGAAACTGTATAGGCTGGCCACCAAGAAGCTTAGTGATGTGGAACTTGATCGTGAAGAGCTTTCCACAAAGTTTGATGAAGCTAATCAAACAATTGGTGCATTGAGGTTTGAGAACAATTTCTTGGCTGAGAAGACCAAAAAGCTTGAAGCGGAGCTGTTTCAAGTCAGAGCCCAATTGTAGAGGACTTCAAGTGCAAAGCTTGATGAGATGCTTAGCAATCAGAAATCTACTTCGGATCGAACAGGTTTAGGGTATGGTCTTTCTTCCTCTAATACTACTTCTACTAGTGCTACTGTTTTTGTTTCTCCTGCTAATAATACTGAAATTGAAAACACTGATGTTAAAACTGAATTAACTAGTGAGAATCTTGACAAGGGTAAATCTATCTTAGGAGCACCCCCTAAACAGGATAAGAAAGATATTAAAAACCCTAAGGCTAAGAAGAATAACTCTCAAAAGTCAAAACAGAAGAAGTAGCATCTCTGTCATCATTGTGGAGCTGCCGGTCATACTCGACCAAATTACTATAAGTAGTTAACCACTCAACAGAGTAACGGCATGATAGTATCTGGAAGCCAAAATCAACTTCAATCCTCTTTTGCTCCTCTTGGAGATCTTCTGAAAGCCCTCATGTTCCTTTCGAACTTGAATGGTTTCAGTCCTTCCCCCTCACTGCTGGTTCAAGGGTTCAATCAAAGGAAAGGATCTTCCAAAGTGTGAAAGAAAAAGGACTCTAAGTGATTTTATCACTTTCTTCTATCTTCTTGTTTTTGTTTGTTGCATTGCTTGTGTGTTTTGCATTTTTTTTTTTAGTCAATCTAGTTTTATGCTTTGCTTTAATAAAATGTTTTTGTTTGTTTATTTTCAGTTTTGTTTATTTTTTTTTATATAAAAAAAATTGAATAATTAAAAAATACAAAAACAGTGTGTGTTTTGTGTACTTTGGTACTTGTGTACCTTGGATGGCCATTGAAACAAAATTTTTTAAACTTTGTATCTTTTGTAACTTAGATGAGCATCTCTATGCACAACTAAGCAAGTGAGCTTTATGGCTCCTGTTTGTGATGAGTAAGATTAAGTTATCTCTTAAACTTAACACTCGTATCACTCTTTTTGACGGGTAGGACTAGAAAATCCTGAGAGAAAGGCATAAATAACTATCTCACCACTGTTGCCCGCCAATCATAATAAGACATCTGTATGCTTCGGCATAGTAAAAGTGCAATGTCTATGCTTGACATGTTGGGTATTTCTTTTCTCTCTTCTATATGTCCATGCATAATATGCTTAAAAGAAAATAAAAAGTAAAAAGATTAAAATGCTTTAAATATGATTGCAAGCGTGTTTTCTAGGAGATGTGGGAGTTATAGAATGTACTTCAAAGGTGATAGTCCCCATCAAATAGTTATGATTGTATGTGAGTTAAAGTTATTTTCTCATATCTCAAATCGTCATAATATGTATACACATATGTAATCTTGCGATGTTTTTCACACACAACACGCAATGTTCTTTGCTACTCTTGATACATGTGCAAGTACAATGTGATTTGACCATCACAAGTGTTTACATATGCTAATGTATACTCACTAAACTGTCTTGACTTATTTTTGAAACATAAAATTGGTTAGACTTGTTTAGTGTGTGTGTGTGTGTTTCTGAGGATCCATGTGCTTGAAAATAATTGTTGAGAGATGATTTTGAGAGCTTAATATGTTGATAGGATCATTGGTTGAGGTGCATATTGAATTGCATTCATGTCTGTGTTTTTCACTTCTCGAAAAATTGTTTTCAAAAGCAAGCTCGACAACTCCTTGATACCTGACTATCTGTCGAGCTTTTCAAGCTTTTCTTTATCGCAATCTTGACACATCCTGAACACCTGGTGGATCGATCGAGAAAGTTTCTGTCTTCTCGATACCTTCTCGACACCTAGTGAATCGATCGAGATTCTATTTTTGGTTTTGGTGTTTATTCCTCGATACCTTCTTGACACCTGTAGCTGTCAACGTGTATTTTCTCGACACCTTCCTCAACAGATGGCTCGACACCTCTCGATACCTCATCTGTCAAGAATTACTGAGGTTCCCATATAAGCCTCTTCTGCGATCCGATTCTCATTTGCTCGATCTCTCTCGATTTGTCCACGACTGTTCCTCTCCCAAACTAAGTTTTCTCACTCAAAACCTTCAACCCACGTGATTTTCGACCCTTCCTTGCTTCAAATCACTTAGTATGATCTCTTTTCCCTTCATTCTTCATGATTTCATGTTTTTGAATCTTAGGTTTTGAGGTTTTTGAAAATTTTTGGGGTTTTTCAAAATTAATGAGTTTTTCTTGAAATTTTGGGTTGAGTTTTCACTTAAATGTGCTCAAAATGTCATACATTGCATCACATTTGCATTAGAATGGTATTTTCATGCATTTAAATGTGTGAACTATGTTTGTGTGCTGGTAGGTTTGGATTGGGCTGAGCCCATGATGAAATTTCTTTTGCATGTCACATGTTCATGCATTTCCATGCATACGTACTCTCTAGTCAATATATTTGATATATTTGAACTGCTTTGGGACTTTTCTGATTGTCTCTTTCTCTCTCTCTTTCTCATTCTGTTTACGTTAGTAGTGTCTATGGCACCTAAACGTAAATCTACTCCAGCTCGGAACCCTCTGCGTTCTGGAGCTTCTTCATCTTCTGATTCTGCTCCTCTTAATTTTCGGTTCCGTGATGATGATGCCCACAAGGCATTTTCGGAGAACTTTTCTAGACGAGGTGTTCATTCGGAACGCCAAGTTATTTTGGCGGACTTTGCCAATACTGACCTTCCCTCTGTCATTCACAGTAGGGGATGAGAGTCACTATGTGACGTCCCAGTCACATGTCCACTCATGCTCATTCAGGAGTTTTACTCTAACATGCACGGGATTGATCATTCAGTACCTCTCTTTTTCACTCGCATTCGAGGTACGCGCATCCCTGTCACACCGCAGCTAGTTGCGGATGTGCTTAAGGTTCCTAAGATAGAGTTTCCTGACTATCCTACTTGTGAGCATCTGAGAACTGTGTCCAAAGATGAGCTTATTTATGCTTTCTGTGAGGACCCTTTGGAGTGGGGTGAGCGTCAGTTCACATCATGTAGGCCTTTTGCTAAAGGTTCTAGGTTCTTAAACGTGGTGATGACTTTTGTACTCCATCCACTTTCTCACTACAACTCCATCATTGAGCCTCGTGCTCGATTTTTGTTATCCCTCCTTGAGCATCTTACAATAGATTTTCCTTCTCATTTTATCTTATTTATTATAGATATTCATTTAGATGCGGCAACCCGTGATAAGCTAATCTTTCCTTCTGTTATCACGAGAATTTCTACGCCATTTTTCCATTTCTTTTCCCACGTCTGACCATTTCACTTTCATGTGTGCCAGAGATGCCGCTACCGTAAAAATGTAGTAAGGCTCAATTTTGGTCGAGACAGCAGGATTCCACTCCTCCCTCCTGTTTAGCTCCATCCCGATCTGCTCCATCTACATCTGCACCTTCTTCCTCTATGAGCAATGTTTCACTTAAAAACATCATGGCGCAGCTACAGCGCATGGATGCTCGCCTCGATACACTCTCCACTGAGTTGTATCAGGTGAATGTTCGTGTTGGTCGTATTGCACGACGGCAGGCGACCATTGGTGGTTTTGCTCCTGAGGCTACTCCTTCACCACCTCCTCCAGCAGCTTCTGATTTTAAGGATGATGATGACGAGAACGATGATGCTTCGGATGATGATGATGGAGATGCTAGCTATACTGATAAGATGTCTACTTGACACTCTACCCTTTGTCACTCGTGACAAAAAGGGGGAGTAGTTTTGGGATATGAGAGTAGTCATCTTAGAGGGAGAGTTAGTATAGGACATTTTGGACAGGAGGAGTGTTGATACTTGAGGGATATAGTGAGGATATGATGTATCTTTTCTTTTCTTTCTTTTTAGATACATTGTTCTTGTATATGAGATCTTGTGACCAGTTTTTACATACATTGTACTTATTTTCTCTATGTGTGGATGTATGTTTCTTTCACCTATCTCTACATGTGTTGTTTCTTTTCTATCTTTATACACATGATTCTTATACTTGTATGCAATCTATTATTTCTGTTCACACAAGATGCCTTGATGAGTTTTTGTTTAAAGTGTTTCAGAAATACAGGTTGTCAAAGTCTACTTGCCATAAACTCTTTTCTTGCAAAATTTTTCAAGGGTTTGTGATAGGATAGATTTTATTGTATTTAACAAGTGAATATAAGTTGAGTGATTTATGACTTCTCTCATATGTTCATTTGTTTGTTGTGATTTTGTCACGGATTGCCAAAGTGAGAGATTGTTAGGACATATGTGGTTCACTTATTAAGAACATATGTCATTCTTTTATGTAATTGGCTAATCGTTTGACAAAACACACTTTACTTGTAATTAGGTAGTTCTAGGTGTTTTTAATACTTCAAGAAATAAGGTTTCAAGATCAAGTGTTGAAGTCATTAAGTCTGTCCAAGAAAAACAAACTGATAGTGCAAATTCACTAAAGCTCGACAGCTGGCTCGACAGCTGCATCTATCGAGCTTAAAGAATGCTGTCTCAAGCCTGTAAGCTCGACACCTGCTCGACACCTCCTATCTGTCGAGATTTAAGAAATTCAGAATTTTGATCTGATTTCTTGGGATTCGTAAATATGTCTTTGGGCCTTCTTTTCTTCTAACCCTAAACATATAAAATGATTGTTTTAAAGACCATTAAACAGTTCACAAGTTGCACAAGCATTGAGAAAACTCTGTTCAAGCAAATTACGACCAGAGACAAAGTTCTGGCCCTAGTTCATATCTTCTTGAAAAAGTTGCTGTGTATGTGCACCTTTGGGTTTTGTGACCAAGCAACTTCTTGATCTTCATCGTGTAGGATGAACTGAAGAACTTTGTAGCCAACCTCTCTTTCAGTTGGTGTTGAAGTCACATACTAGGATCCGCGCATTGGTTAGTCACATATTTGGGAGCCGTGCATCAAAAAGGGAAATTGTCACTACAGAACAAGTCCAATTGGGTATTGGGGTAAGAGTTTAACTGTAAGTTGGTAAGGTACTTAGGATTCCTTTACTTGTAAACGCTTGTTATGATAATAGTGGAGTTTCGGGAGTGGTGACCTGAAAATGACTCGGTGGGATTTTTGCCATTGGGTTTTCCCTATTCGTAAACAAATCACCGTGTCATTTAATTTCCGCTGCATATTTAGTTATTTGGTGATTTGTTTGTGCTACCACGCGTTTGCATGTTAATTAACTTAATTAATTCACTTGGCTAAATTAATTGGTTAATTTATCACAAGGGGTCAATTCGTTTTTGGCCTATCACTAATAAATAATAATTAATAATTTAATTAACCAATACATTATAAAAGACAAACAAATTAAATTATGTTAGGCTAAACAACAATTAATAATTTTATAATTAATGAAACAACAATATAACAAATTATAGTTTATAAAAGACAAACAAATTAATAAAACAACTAAACAACAATAATTAATAATTTTATTAATATTTCAAATGAACTTATAGTTTATTGTTTATTCTTTTGCTAAAATTATGGACAAATATTTGATAAGAAAACCACGTACCTAAAATTCATCTCCTGTGCAAGATTCATCTTCATCTTCTAAACGAATTCGTGCTTGATTGTGTATATTGAAAGAGATGTAGCTTGTAGCATCGATAATGAGACTATCATACAATGATTTCAAAATATGAAAACTCATAGAAGGCAATTGTAAACCTTATGTATTTGCGTGTTTTTTTATTGCTGTTGCTGTCAATATATGAATTTCTCTCTTTATTAGATTGTGTCAATATATGAAACAATTTCAAATTATAGTTTTTTTTATTGTTGTTGTCAATTATAATTTATGCTTCTTTAGGAACAGTTTGGAAAAAATTCCTGGAGCTGCCATTGGACAACCTATTAATCTGCTCTCTATAAGTAAAGATAGTATGACTCTTCATGTCCACTTTTCCTTATTTCCAATACTATTAGTATCCCTAATATTTATTTGAAAAAATATACATTTAAAAGATCTGATTAACTAATAACGTGAACGTGAACGTGAACCAAAAAAAATAAAATAATGGCATAACTTCCACACACATCGTCTTATCTTCTTCAAATTATATTTCACTTCAACATCCTTCAACCCTATTCAACCTCCTGCTTTTCACTTATTGTTATATTTTTTATTTTCAAAAAAGAAAAATATGACATGTCTTCATTTCAAATTTAATCTCAATCTTCACTTCTAATTTAAATGGCATGGGTACTAACTAGTTTTATTTTTATTTTTATAAAAGTTTGTGGTTTTTATTTTTATTTTTATTTGAACTTAAACCAGGAAAGATGGGAATGTGGATGGAAAAAGTAAAGTAAATTACATAACTAAAGAATGGTTTTGGACTTTCTTTTTTTTCAAATACCCTTATACTGCAAAGGATAGTGCTTTTAGTTTTGCATTAATAAAATGTTCAATTTATACACAATAAATGAAAAGCTAGAAAGCCTAGACCACTACAAAAAAAACATTCTGTAGCCATGTTTTTAAAACGCGGCTATAGGTCAGAAAAACATGGCTATAGGACGATTTGGCCTATAGCTGCGTTTTTTTAGGCCGCGTTTTCAAATGTGGCCTAAACCCCGTGACTATAGGCCTGAGGGGTCTACAACCGCACTTTTTCAAACGCGGCCTAAGACTAGGACCTATGGCCGCGTTTAAAACGTGGCTATAGGTGAAAGCTATAGCCGCGTTTAAAACGTGGCTATAGGATCGGACCAATGGCCACGTTTTTATAAACGTGGCTATAGGACATGCTCTAGCCGCATTTTAAAAATGCGGCCTAAGATGAGAACTATAGCTACGTTTTTAAATGTGGCTATAACCTTTTGTCTTTTTTTTGAATTTGTCTATAGCCGCGTTTATAGGCACCTACATCAATAAATCAGATGCTTGCCATACTGAACCTTCATATAGAAAGGACCCTCTGTAGGTCTTCTTATCCCATACTTGGTTAGGTCCCCATAAAGAAAAGAAAGGGAAAAAAAAAAAGGACCTGTATTCCTAGTCATAGAAGCAATTTTAAAGATTCTAAAAAGAAAGAATCTTACCATCCATGAACCATCCACCATCAGAGGATATGTAGTTATGATAAGGTTAAGGTCAGTAAGGACTTGTACAACTTCGAGAAGTATTCCATGTTTGTTTGCACTGTCAACCCGCATCATACAATGGAATAAATACCAAAAGATTCTAAAAATAAAAAAATAAAAAGGCCAATAAAGTACAACAAAGAGAAACAAATTGAAAGCTATATCCTTATCTAAAGCATATATTGAAAGCTTTATCTGAAGTTCTCATCCTCAAAACAGACTTGTTTTTTAGGCTAATCCAACACTCTTAGGAAAATAACTTATGAAGACAATATCCCTCATAGTAACAGTCCCTTTACACTTTCCTAATTCTTCTACATCATGATCTCTCACTGTAGTCATCAGCAAACAATTTAACAATATTTGTGTTCCCATAACTGGATACCAAAGTTTTAGCTAAAAAAACAATGAATACCAAAGATTACAGGTGTTAATCTTTGGTATCCATTGTTTTTATATTAGTAAGAGCAATGTTAAAAACAATGGAAACGAGTACTCAACTACGGTAGATGAGGCTTACAGTTACAGGTGTTAATGCGAAGCCCACCAATAAGCCTCTTCTTCTCATCTCCTTTTTCACTTGGCCTAAAAAAAAAAAAAAAAAAAAAAGCTTAACCACTGTTTTTAAGTACCTAGTTATCACCATGCATACATCTATCACAAAATGTTGGGAGTATATTCCAAACTATCTTATCTAAAGCATCTATCTAATGCCTAGAATATAGTGTACCAAGTGATAGCACCTATTAGCAAGTTTTGACTAAAAACGATGCTACTACAATTAAATTCCAAAAAAAAATCATGAACACAGGAATCATGACACCCTGTAAAGAAACATTAAGATGCCACTCCTTAGTAACTACTTTGACCGTTTAGATCTACAGGGTTATATCATCTCAATGAGAAACATATTTATTTGTGCATGACAACCTTAATTGATGTCCACATCCCTTGGAACTGTGCGATGGCTAATAGCATCTGCCACATGAGTGGAAAGGAGGTACATAAGATCATAAAAAGTCAATTTTTTGTAACATGGAAAAAATAAATTCAATAAGAAATTTTTCTCACAACTCTAAAGGATAAATCACAAATAATTTTTTTTTTCTCACTTTCAGTGTTCAATTTTATGCTTCACTAAAAACGATGTCATTTCTTCGTTTATTTTTATTTTTATTTTGATTATTTTAAAAAGAAAAAAAGACGTGTAATGAGTATATTATGATTGGTAGAATATAAAATATAATACTCAAAGCGAGATAAAATATTTTCATTCAATAAATTACCATGGATGGTCTTTGAAAAAAATACACAAACTTCAATATGTCTATGTTTAATCATGATCTCCTCCATCCTAGATTAAGTATCCCTAGTTTCATTTATTTAAATAAAATATAATTAGTCTATGAATTATGCCATTAGATTTCAGTTTCATCCGTAGGCTCTATGCTAGTCTCCCAAAATCAATATTTAAATATTTATATTTATCTCGTGGTTTTTTTATTTTACCAGAATTTTGTGATTTAAGGACACATATAGTAAATGTGTATCACATTAGCAATTACTGTTCTCATATAGGGCTAATAATTAATAAGGGTCCAAAATCATAGTTTTGACCTCAAATTAGCAATTGTCATTCAATTTTAAAATTTTAAAGACTAAATTAAAACAATTGATAACTTAGGAACAAAAATGCACTTTGATACATATCTCACTGACCAAAATCATAGTTAATTTTCTTCTAAAAATAATCATAGTTAATTTAAAACTTTTTGTAGGGTCTCGATTTTTGAACTAAGCCAAAAAATGAGTGGGATCTTGGCCCAGTGAACCCAGTACAATAAATTTGTAGAGAGTGGGTCAAAGAGTTAGACTTTAGTGCATGGATAACAGTAAAAATGAGTTTTTTTATATTGTTCAAACAAAAATGAACTAAGCTTATCAGAGAAAGTTTGTCCTCGGCACAATCCGAGGAACTCTACTCTTGTATATATGTTGGGTGACAATGGTTACAAGAGTTCTTGAGATCGGCATAGTGCTTTCTCTCCCTTTCTCCAGCCCCCCCTTTCTATGGTGGATTTCTCCTATCATATAGTCCTCTTTAAACGATCATGACCTTCCACTTGTTGATTATCCAAGCCTATACTTGAGTGTCTGTCCCGTCAGACACCCTCTCTAGCGTTTTGTGAGTCGCGGTAACCGAGGTAGCACTGTTCAAGAGTCATTTCCTCATCAATGCGGCCAGAACATTAGTTGTGAGCATTTAATACGGAGGTGACAGTTTCTCCTTGAATTTCTCCTCCACCATGCTCCCATGGCTGGCCCATTGCACTCGTCCTTCTTTTTGGAATGCTCTGGGAGGCTGCTTTTGATGGCGTGCCGCTTTTCCCTTCCATGATCTTGGTTAACCGAGGACAGGATTGTCCTCAGCGATGTTCCTCGACAATTTCGGCCTTCTTCGTTCGTCCTCGGACATTCCTTCTTCCTCGGCGTGGGCCTTGGGCTTAGTATAAAATGGGCCAAGGTTGCCAAATTCTTTGGCCTCACAATAGTCCCTTAAAATCTCGCTGTTCGGCTCCTCGGACGGAGAGGAGGATTTTGATGTCCTCGGGTCTATTATCACGGCTTGCCAAGTCTTGTCTTCCGTTAGCACCTGAGTCTCTTCACCTGCCCAAGGCACGTTCCTGGCGTTTCGGTATACGGAGCGCGCCTTCATTAATACCTTTATGAAGCGACGCAGATCTAACGGTTGAGGATTTCTTCAGAAATTGGGTAGGAGTTATTTCGCTTGTAACTCTTTCTTCGAATTTTGTGCAGATTAATTTCCGCTAGATTTTGCCTTCTATATAAGGCACTCTGGGGGAATCGTTCTTTCACATTTACACATCCTTGAGTTCGGCAAGAACTTCAAGTTCTCAACCCTTCAAGCATTTCCAAGGACCTTGCCAAGATTGTGATCAAGGCCTAGGAAATGAGATGGCCCTGGATAAAGGCAAGGGCAAGGAAGCCAAACCCCTTTCAGGAACCAAGAATGCCGCCCGGATCCTGGATGACGCAGTTGAGGCAAAGGAAGCAGAGGCCAAAGATGTTCCTACCTTTCAACCGACCAAGAAAGAAGACCTTCCTCCTTTATCCAAGAACTGAAGTAGGCGTAGATTGCATCAGACTTTCGGTGCGACAAAGTTTGGGTCTCACCTTGATGGTAGGACATCTAGCAGTTAGGAGAAAAGGGGGCCTATCAGGCGCTTCCGCCTCTTCTTCTTTCTCATCGCCGGTACCACCCATATTGGCTTGATTGCTACTGGGACAAGATTGCGAATCTACCATTCCCATGGGCTTTCTCTTTTTATAGTTAGCCTTAAAACAAGCCTACCTCAGTCTTTCTTTTTATAGTTAGCTATAAAACAAGCTTGCCACAACCTCTCTTTTTATAATTAGCTTTAAAACAAGTCTGCCTAAGCCATTCGGTGTATGATGTACCTTTCCTTTATTTAATAAAAAAGGGCTGTACTTTTTACTTTATGAATTTTTCATTTCTCTGTAGTAATTATTTAATATGTGTGTTGTTATTTTTCCCTCCAATGGGACTTGGAACTAATGTTGTTGACGGTAACAAAAAGTTGTCACCCTGACTTTAACAAAACTGACAATAGCCCCCAACTGCTAACTTTAAATAAGCTAACCACGTAGGAATAATCAGGAACATAACCATGTGCTCTATACCGCAAATTGTGCAACCACGAAAGGATGTTGGATTTAAAGTAAGTCATTCGAGGGGACCATCGTGCATTAAGGCTCAGTTCGGCATTTATAATGACGTCATGGCATCAGTTTTCCCCAAGCGTCTGATCCGAGGATCAAGGCACGCCTTAGGTTCTGTTTAAGCACTTGTAAAGAGATGTCATAGCGTTAATTTTTCCAAAGCATGTGGTTCGAGGATCCGTACGACACCCTGATTCTGTTCAACCCTTAGGTGTTTGCTGAAAGTTTTTAGTTTCCCATAGGTTTGTGATCCGAGGAGCCATGCAAGATCTTGGTTCTATCCAACACTTAGATAATTGTCAAAAGTTGTTAGTTTTCCCATAGGTTTGAGCCCGAGGACCGTGCAAAACCTTGGTTCCGTCTAACACTTAGATAATTGTCAAAAGTTGTTAGTTTCCTCATAGGTTTGAGTCCGAGGACCATGCAAGACCTTAGTTCTATCTAACACTTAGATAATTGACAAAAGTTATTAGTTTCCCCATAGGTTTGTGGTCCGAGGAGCCATGCAAGACCTTGGTTCTGTCCAACACTTAGATAATTGCCAGTATGTGTTAATTCCCCCAAAGCAGGAGGTCCGAGGACCTGTCATATCTAAGGTTCCATTTAGCCAATTCAATAGATTAGAAGATATAAATATATACTTTCCAGAACTAGCCCCGCCGCGGAGCCTCCTTGAATCGTTCTGTGTTGCTGCCATTTCCTCCAATGGAGGTCCAACGAACTCGGCCACCAGATTCACGAGGGTCTGACCCTAGTCAGAGGTACAGGTAATGTACTTTAAGTCAGAAGCCCCTAGAACTACCCGTTGCACTCGCTATTGCACAAGCTCTTCCCACAAACGGCGCCAATTGTAGGGTCTCGATTTTCAGACTAAGCCCAAAAATGAGTGAGATCTTGGTCTAGTGAACCCAGTACAATAAATTTGTAGAGAGTAGGTCAAAGAGCTAGACTTTAGTGCATGGATAACAGTAAAAATGAGTTTTTTTATATTGTTCAAACAGAAATGAACTAAGCTTATCAGAGAAAGTTTGTTCTCGGCACAATCCGAGAAACTTTACTCTTGTATATATGTTGGATGACAATGGTTACAGGAGCTCTTGAGATCGCCATAGTGCTTTCTCTCCCTTTCTTTAGCCCCCCATTTCTATGGTGGATTTCTCCTATTATATAGTCCTCTTTAAACGATCTTGACCTTCCACTTGTTGATTATCCAAGCCTATCCTCGAGTGTCTGTCCCATCAGATGCCCTCTCTGGCATTCTGTGAGTTGCAGTAACCGAGGTAGCACTGTTCAGGAGTCATTTCCTCATCAATGCGGCCAGAACGTTAGTTGTAGGCATTTAATGCGGAGGTGACAGTTTCTCCTTGAATTGCTCCTCCACCATGCTTCCATGGCTGGCCTATTGCACTCGTCCTTTTTTTTGGAATGCTCTGGGAGGCTGCCTTTGATGGCGTGTCGCTTTTCCCTTCCATGATCTTGGTTAACCGAGGACAGGATTGTCCTCAACGATGTTCCTCGGCAATTTGGGCCTTCTTCGTTCGTCCTCGGACATTCCTTCTTCCTCTGCGTGGGCCTAGGGCTCAGTATAAAATGGGCCGGGGTTGCGAAATTCTTTGGCCCCATAATAGTCCCTCAAAATCTTGTTGTTTGGCTCCTTAGATGGAGAGAAGGATTTTGATATCCTCATGTCTATTGTCACGGCTTGTCAAGTCTTGTCTTCCGTCACCACCTGAGTCTCTTCACCGGCCCAAGGCATGTTCCTGGCGCTTTCGTATACGGAGCGCGCCTTCATTAATACCTTTATGAAGTGACGCAGATCTAACGGTTGAGGATTTCTTCGGAAATTGGGCAGGAGTTATTTCGCTTGTAACTCTTTCTTCGAATTCCGTGCAGATTAATTTCCGCTAGATTTCGCCTTCTATATAAGGCACTCTGGGGGAATCATTCTTTCACATTTACACATCCTTAAGTTCAGCAAGAACTTCAAGTTCTCAACCCTTCAAGCATTTCCAAGGACCTTGCCAAGATTGTGATCAAGGCCTAGGGAATGAGATGACCCTGGATAAAGGCAAGGGCAAGAAAGCCAAACCCCTTTCAGGAACCAAGAATGCTGCCCGGATCCGGGACGACGCAGTTGAGGCAAAGGAAGCAGAGGCCAAAGATGTTCCTACCTTTCAACCGAGCAAGAAAGAAGACCCTCCTCCTTCATCCAAGAACCAAAGCAGGCGTAGATTACATCAGACTTTCGATGCGACAAAGTTTGGGTCTCACCTTGATGGTAGGACATCTTGCAGTTAGGAGAAAAGGGGGCCTATCAGGCGCTTCCGCCTCTTCTTCTTTCTCATCGCCGGTACCACCCATACTGGCTCGATTACTGCTGGGACAAGATTGCGAATCTACCATTCCCATGGGCTTTCTCTTTTTATAGTTAGCCTTAAAACAAGCCTGCCTCAACCTCTCTTTTTATAGTTAGCTTTAAAACAAGCCTGCCTCAGCCTCTCTTTTTATAGTTAGCTTTAAAACAAGCCTACCTAAGCCATTTGGTGTATGATGTACCTTTCCTTTATTTAATAAAAAAGGACTACACTTTTTACTTTATGAATTTTTCCTTTCTCTGTAGTAATTATTTAATATGTGTGTTGTTATTTTTCCCTCCAATGGGACTTGGAACTAGTGTTGTTGACGGTAACAAAAAGTTGTCACCTTGACTTTCACAAAACCGACAATAGCTCCCAGCTGCTAACTTTAAATATGCTAACCACGTAGGAATAATCAGGAACATAACCATGTGCTTTATACCGCAAATTGTGCAACCATGAAAGGATGTTGGATTTAAAGTAAGTCATCCGAGGGGACCATCGTGCATTAAGGCTCTGTTCGGCATTTATAATGACGTCATGGCGTCGGTTTTCCCCAAGCATCTGATCCGAGGATCCAGGCACGCCTTAGGTTCTGTTTAAGCACTTGTAAAGAGATGTCATAGCATTAATTTTCCCAAAGCATGTGGTTCGAGGATCCGTACGATACCCTGATTCTGTTCAACCCTTATGTGTTTGCCGAAAGTTTTTAGTTTCCCATAGGTTTATGGTCCAAGGAGCCATGTAAGACCTTGGTTCTGTCTAACACTTAGATAATTATCAAAAGTTATTAGTTTCCCCATAGGTTTGAGCCCGAGGACCGTGCAAGACCTTGGTTCTGTCTAACACTTAGATAATTGTCAAAAGTTGTTAGTTTCCCCATAGATTTGAGTCTGAGGACCATGCAAGACCTTGGTTCTGTCTAACACTTAGATAATTGACAAAAGTTATTAGTTTCCCCATAGGTTTGTGGTCCGAGGAGCCATGCAAGACCTTGGTTCTATCCAACACTTAGATAATTGCCAGTGTGTGTTAATTCCCCCAAAGCAGGAGGTTCGAGGACCCGTCATATCTAAGGTTCCATTTAACCACTTCAGTAGATTAGAAGATATTAATATATACTTTCCAGAACTAGCCCTGCTGCGGAGCCTCCTTGAATCATTTTGTGTTGCTGCCACTTCCTCCAATGGAGGTCCAGTGAACTCGGCCACCAGATTCGCAAGGGTCTGACCCTGGTCAGAGGTACGGGGCATGTACTTGAAGTCAGAAGCCCCTAGAACTACCCGTTTCACTCGCTATCGCACAAGCTCTTCCCACAGACGGCACCAATTGTAGGGTCTCGATTTTCGGACTAAGTCAAAAAATGAGTGTGATCTTGGCCTAGTGAACGCAGTACAATTAATTTATAGAGAGTGCGTTAAAGAGCTAGGCTTTAGTGAATGGATAACAGTAAAAATTGGTTTTTTTATATTGTTCAAACAGAAATGAACTAAGCTTATCAGAGAAAGTTTGTCCTCGGCACAATCCGAGGAACTCTACTCTTGTATATATGTTGGGTGACAATGGTTATAGGAGTTCTTGAGATCGCCATAGTACTTTCTCTCCCTTTCTCCAACCCCCCCCCCCCCCCTTTTCTATGGTGGATTTCTCCTATTATATAGTCATCTTTAAATGATCTTGACCTTCCACTTGTTGATCATCCAAGCCTATACTTAAGTACTTGTCCCATCAGACGCCCTCTTTGGCATTCTATGAGTTGCGGTAACCGAGATAGCACTGTTCAGGAGTCATTTCCTCATCAATGCAACCAGAACGTTAGTTGTGAGCATTTAATGCGGAGGTGACAGTTTCTCCTTGAATTGCTCCTCTATCATGCTCTCATAGCTGGCCCATTGCACTCGTCCTTCTTTTTGGAATGCTCTGGGAGGCTGCCTTTGATGGCGTGTCGCTTTTCCCTTCCATGATCTTGGTTGGCCGAGGACAAGATTGTCCACGGCGATGTTCCTCGGTAATATGGGCCTTCTTCGTTCATCCTCGGACATTCCTTCTTCCTCGGTGTGGGCCTTGGGCTCAGTATAAAATGGGCCAGGGTTGCCAAATTCTTTGGCCCTACACTTTTATTTTGGCTCCATGACCAAAGTGGGAGGACAAGTTTTTTTTTTTCAACAGATAATTATAACATACTGCTAACCCCGCAGCTTGAACCTTTTCCCCCCTAGACCCCCAAGTATTTTGTACATGGGGAGGTGCCAATTCAGCTACAAGCCTTTGGTAGTGGGAGGACAAGTTGATAGAAACAGACATTGGAAGTGTGGCTGTGGCTGTGGGCCTCCCCATTATATGCCTAGAGTGATACAATACAACTGAGGGTTATGATTTTGCTTCAGGAATGAAGATAAGAACGAATTAATGTGGGTTGTTGATACCTAGCTCCAAGAATTAATAAATAAATAAAATTATAAAAGAAGAAGCTAGGTAAGAATTAGTTTGCCATTTGGGAAGGTACTTTACATCCTTACCAAACAATTTACTTCCCATCCTTACCAAACAATATAGTGAACTCTTTTCGCTTATGAGATTGTTGTTTTAATTAAATTACAATTTATTTAGTCTAGGACTCTTAAAGTTTAATTTATTTTCAATTCAATAATTTAAGTATCATTTTTTTCTTTCATTTCAGTTATTTAATTTTAATGTGTTTTCAATTTAATCTTTCCATTTAGTTTGTCCAATTATATCTTTAGTTTTAGCTTTAGTCTTATATATATATATATATATATATATATATATATTCCAAAAGGACATTGTTTTGGTGTAATAAACAGTGCGAATTGGACAGAATGACTGCATTAGTCATCAATGGAAGTTAAAGGAATGGATTGAAAACGGGTACAATTAGATTTAAAGGGTGTAATTTTTAATTTAGCTTTTGATTTCATATAATTATCTTTTGAATTTAATTATTAATTTAAAAATGTGATTTAATGGAAATGAATTTTATAACAATTTTTGTACAAGTACAAGAGAAAAAAAAAAAAAAAAAAAAGATTTGATAGAATTTCAACTCATAGCATTTGCTTCATGATGACTAAAATGAATTTTTGTCAAACTTAAATATTGTAATTTGCATTTTTACCTAAGTTCTATCTAATAAAAAAATTTATTTTGTTTATAAAATTCAATGCTACCTATTGTTGACGTATAAATTCAGACCGCAGCAAAGTCCAACATATAAGGATTTGAGAAGGAAAGAGAAATGGGTGGGGGTATCAATTGCAATAGTGAACTATTAGGTTGCCATGATTCCAAGGTTTATTTTTCGGATAATGGACTCCAAGTTAAGTCCAACTGAAATAAATGGGTTCTGTCCAGCCCAAATAAATTGGGAGTGGGCATTCTATTATTTAATCAAAGCGGTTCCTGTCTTCGATCTAGAATTAGAGCCCAGGAAGCAATATTGAGCCACATATCCAGCCCAATCAACCAACTTGCTTAATTGGGCTTTGAATCACTCCAGCTAAGGGCAAGGACCAAATTTCATTTGCGCCATGAGAGGCAATATAAGAAGGCAAAAAAGACACATTTCAACAGGTGCGGGGTAGATTTAAAAGTGACCTGAACCGAACCGAAGGGTTGCAGACAATTTCAGTCATTAACTAAAAGAATTAATGAGAATGGTTCTAAGTTAAGGTCAATCTGGCACACAAGATGGCCTTAAAAGCACTTAAACCTCAGTTACACAAGATGGCCTTTAATGGGAATGGCCCTGTGCACTAAATCAATATTGGTTATACTGTATATAATACTGTTCAATCACAAGTTTAATTCATCCTAGCAAAAGCTTGTAAATATTGGTTATACAACTTTTGACAAACTTTTTTTCTATATTCTGTGTATAGTACTGTTCAATCACAAGTAATAATTCATCCTAGAAAAAGCCTGTAACACTTGAGAAGAACATATTTTTGGAACACTATGGTTTCAGGTAGTCGAACATAAAAACAAGGTAGCTCATCTTCTAGTAAAGTGGGATTGGTCTGGTAATATTTTTGGCTCTTTTCATGGTTAGGCTTCCCCTTTGTTCTTAGTCACTCTTTGTGTTCCTGTTTTTCTTGTTAATTGTCTTTTCTTGTAGCCAAAAAATAAAAATAAAAACCCTTACACTGAGACAATTTATTTAAAAATAAAATGTTAGCAATTATTGAGATGACATAAAATGTGGGGTAGTGTTAGTTAACCCACTTTGATAGGAAGATAGAAAATTTTAAATATATTGTGAATCCACGTAGGTGGACCTCTCAGAATCTATTATATACTTTGCTAGGATCATAGAGGAAAAACAAAAAAAAAATAAATTATTAGAGTCCAAGGTAAAAAAATAAAATAAATAAAATATTCAAGAGATGATATGGATATGTGGCAAGGCTGCATAAACCATGACCATTCTATCATTATACACAAATATCAAATGCTGAACCACATACTAACCTCCATCACTTTTTCAAGGGAGAGCCTTCGTACCAATGATGTATGCATCTGCAAATTGTGATTAACATCCTATATAGACACCAAAAATATTCTCTTAGACCTTGAATAAAGCAAATTTACATAATAAAACACAACACTCTGTTATATAAAATCAGTGCCCCAATTGTTGCTGTAATGTTCTATAAGTGCTTGCAAATCTAACAAAATAAAACGAAAAAGAAAAAGAAATATCAGAATTTATGATTAACAATTTTTACTTAAAAAGTATTTTAAAAAATTGATAGAAAAAGAATGACATGCAGTGGTGCAACATGAGTTTTACAAAATTAAATGTAACGTTTCCATTATCATATATAAATAAGGTTGGATGGTTATACTAGTAATCATATAGCTCAATACCATTGTCCAATTCTCCCCATAAAGGAGAACCCACATTCAAATTCCCTTTATTTTATATATATATATATAATTACAGCCAAAGAATAGTAAGGACAAATCTAATCCAGAATCACTTATAGTTTTTTGGTATTGTATTGGAAGTCATAATTAGCAATTGTATTGGAAGTCAATAGGCTGTAATAAGTTTCCCTTTTGTTAAGAAAAATAAATCATTGTTTTATGTAATTGGAGCAAAATTTGACTCAGTTTTTTAATCACAACCACCAACTCTTGGGACTCGTAAATTTACAGGTGAAGTTTAAGCTACTGTCAAAAAAATATCATACTTGACAAGACAGACAAAACTTAGGCCACTTGGGATTCTAGTGGATACAGGTCTCTTCTTTCTCTTGTGGATGCTATGACTTACCCAAAAAACAAAAAAAACTGTTATAAGTCCTATGGTATATTTGTTTGATATATCAACAAACTTTTTTTTTTTTTTTGGTTAATAGGATAGTTTCATAAATTAACTAGTCAACGTGGGCTGAGAGTTGGCTACAAGCCTTAAAGAGTACATGCCAGTAGTATCTGCATCTAACAAAATACACAGTTCATTTGACAAGGGACTTTCAAGAACTACAAGCCTTAAAGAATACAAACAAACTGTTTCTGTTTGCTGACAATTACAAGTAAAAGAGAATTAAGTAACAATAGCTGGCAAAATGAGATCATTTCAAATTTCATAAGAGTAATCAAAACTCATTGACATAGTGACTAAAAATAAGTTTAGAATGAATTTCAGGAGGGAGAGAACAATTTGGAAAATTTTATCAACAGGTGAAAAAACTATTATTAATTTGGTGATATACCAAGGTTACATAGATCTAGGAGGCAGCCCTGTCCAATTTTGAACCACAAATTTTGGGAATTTTATGTTGTTGATATACAGATCACCAAACTTTACTCTCTTTTTTAAAAAAAAAGATACTAAACTTTATTAATTTTATTCCTCTATATCTCTTAGAAATAGTTTTTATTTTTAAGAGATACAATAAGATTTGAAACCTTCCCTTATAAAATAAAAAAAAATAAAAAATAAAAAAAAAACTGAATTACTTGGAAGTCTAGAACTCAATCTACCCAAACTTAAGACTTTATGTAATTGATACATGTTTGTCTTTCTTCTTCTTTTTTTGTTCCTCTTTGCCTTTGTTTCATTTTTGGTAACATGGTTGAAGTATAATTCCTCCTCCCAGTGCTAAGCCCAAAGATACGCAATATTCACATTGGATTCAATCCTTGGGGTGGCATGATCGCCTGTTCTCATGACCCAAGCACAAACATTTTTTTGCTTATATTTCCTCTTCCAAGGACAAAGCCAAACACACACTGGTCTTTTACTTTTACACTGTTACTCTTACTGAAATCAGACCACCCAATCCCAACAGTGATTTGGCCATCATTCCTGAAACCAACTTTTTTTTCCAGAAGGGCTGTAAAGGGCTTGTTCTCATTTTATGTTTTAAGTTCTTTTTCTATATGGTTTAGAAATTCTTAAGTCCTTTTTCTTTATTATTAGTAGTCTAAGACTCCTAGTCTTTCTAGGAAAAAAGTTATTTCGGAGCCCTAGTCCTTCTTGGAAAGGATTTGGCAATAGTCTATATATAAAGGCTTTATTATAAATATGTTTAAAAGCTTTCTCCAGGTCTAGCTTACACAGAACTCCAGGAATGCAATCACTTTGTACATTGCTAAATCCTATATATACACTATTGCCAAATCCAATCCACTATTTCTACTAAGAGTTGGAGAAATTAATTTAGACATTTAAGGCAGGCAAAATTTCCAGACAGAAATTACTACACAAAAACCATGAATCTAACAGCATCTAAAATAATGCTTAGCATTTAGAACTTAAATTTGACATCAAAATCCAACCTGGGAAAGAAGTGGATTCAATATAACAGATGGAAAAGCTATTAGGTCATCAAAACACAACAGAAACCATATAACATTTGATCATTCACTTGGGGAAAAGGGATGCACTTGCTGCCAGGTACATGACCACTTCTAATACCTTTTCAAGGCTCTGCTGCAGTTCCATCGAACCTAAAAAAGTATTCAATCTCCATCAACTCCAAGAATTTTGCACTAAAAACAGGCATTCTGGAAAACAATCAAAATTACTAAATAAAAGTGACCTTTTGACCTAGACCATTCTTTCTCATCCCTCTACATTCACTTAAGGAAAAACAATATAGACTACAAAAATTATGGACTAGTGAGTTGGACATATCCAATCATATCCAGAATTCCAGATGTTCCTCGGGTTTAGCAATTAGAATCAACCAAGCTATGTCAAGGAAAATTAAACAGATGCAGGCAAGCTTACATTCTATCATGTTTGTAAACTTCCTGATCTAAAATCATGCAATAATTCACCTGGTAATTTCTGTGGTGATTCAACCTGGCCCAACAACCAACTTCATTAAGCAATTCTCAAAAAAAAAAAAAAAAAACTTCATTAAGCAGAACTCTTATGAAAAACATCCAAGGTCTAGATTGCACAGACCATAAACTGGAACTATTGGTGATGATATAATTACTGCATTTTAGGAGAACAATATGTTCACATACATTTTTTTTTAGTTGACACTCCCAATTATATGCTATACCAATTTAAGGCATGCATATGATGGTGTATGTGTCTGAGACAAAGAGAGACAGGATAAATGGCGCCCATAAATCTTAAAATATTGCAAAGAATTAGACATATACATATATACTACATGGATCAAACTAGAGAGCATAAAAAACGATGCTTAAACCAAAACACACCCCTTGTAAAGTCCCCTGGGACCTTCAGTGCGCAAAACCTAAAACCATAAATCTCAAACACATTAGACAAGAAAGGCCAAGCAACACCCTTTCTAACAAAGAAATAATTTTGGTCAGTATTATTCTTCATATATTGGTGTCATCAACAGAAAATTGTTGGCATCAAATAAAACTCTAGTAAGTGAATAATATATATAACACAAGTAACCACACACCATAAATAGTAAAATAAAATTTATAAAAAAAGAAAAGATAAGAAAAACAGGGCACATATACAAAGAAACCTTTCAAGGAAGCAGATCAGATTCATAAGAACACACCCAAGAAGAAAATAACCAAAGAAGGAAACAAAGCAATGTAGCAATTGATCTTATCCTTAAAACAAAAAAACTTACAAGATTCGATAAGCAGTAAACCCAAAAAAAAAAAAAAAAAAAAAAACTTAGAGAAAAAAAGTGAAACCCATTAAAGGGAAAGTGAAAAATAAAAGAGAACCCACATACCTCAATGCACAGAGCAACCATTAGAAAGTGAAGGAAATGCAAGCACCAAGAAGCCAGACAGCCATTTTCAGAGCAAAGAAGGCACCTTTCAAATGAAGCAAATTTGTGTGTGGCTGCACAACTCCACACAATGTCTTTGGTGATTGGTCTCTTCTGACAAAAAATTCTTAATTTTCCCTCTTCCACAACACCAGGAAGAGGGAAAATTAATTATCATTAATTAATTATCATTAACCAACTTCGCCTTCTCATCAGACTTCCTCAACGACTCCTCCAAACCCAATTTCTCCCCGTTTTTCGCAACTACAGACTCCAATTCCTGAACTTTCTTCCTAAACCCACCAATCTCCCTTTCTTTCTCATCAATCTATTCCCTCATCTCCTGATCTCTTTCTAATAGTCTTAACATAATATTATATTTCTAATAATATTAAAAAATTAAAAAAAGAAAAGAAAAAAACATACAGCCTCATGAATCTTGAAAACCCAAAGCAACTTTTGGGTGGTGGTGGTTGTCCGCCTAGTGGAAACGAGCTCGGCGGCGGAGATAGGAGCTTCGTGGCGTGGATCGGAGAGCGGAGATTGAGAGTGAGAGATCGAAGGGCGGAGGGCGAGGGTGAGAGCTAGGAGGGCTGGAGATGTCGAGATCGGAGGGCGGAGGGCAAGGGTGAGATATCGGGGGCGAGGGTGAGAGCTATAGGTTTTTTGGTGAATAAAAGGCCGATCAATTTTAGGTAGTTCAATTCCTGTTTATACAAAGCCTAAAGTTGCATTTTATCCTGCGGCTATAGGCAAAATCTGAAGCCGCGTTTAAGAAATGCAGCCCCATCCCAAAGTAAGGCCACGTTTTAAACACGTGGTTTCAGACTAAATTTAAAGCCATGTTTTAAACACGTAGCTTCAGACTAAATTTAAAGTTGTGTCTATAAAACGCGGCTTTAGGCAACCTAGAGCCGCATTTTATAAACGCGGCCATAGTTAAGATTAAAAAAAAAAAAAAAAAAGGCAGGTCCTATAGCCGCATTTTTTAAAAGCGGCAATAGCTCTACCCCAAAAAACGCGGCTATAGCTCCTAAAAACGCGGCTATAGACATATTCTATAGCCGCATGTTTAAAACGCGGCTTTTTTTGCCTACTTTGAGGCGCGTTTTTTAAAAACGCGGCTTTATCCCATCTGTAGCCGCGTTTTTACAAACGCGGCCTAAGACTTGCGTGTTTTGTAGTGGACCCACATAAATGTGTAAATATAATTTTATAAATAAGATTATTTTTGTAAATTAGACTTATATATAATTTCATTTAAGGTTCTATTCATATGTTGTCACCAAACAGGTTAATAATAAAAATAGGGCAAAAATGCAAAACTCTACCTCTATATTCTACCACAATTCATTTCAGTCTTTTAACTTTATCTTTGTTTATTTTAATCCTTTTAAGTTTCATGTTTATTCAATTAAGGTCTCTCCATCAGCTTTTAAATTTTACAAATAATTGTTCAAGTTTTTAAATATTTTCTTCAAATTTTTTAAATTAAAAATGATTGAAAAATCTTTTCCTTAAATTTTTTGTTAATTTTAACGGAAGTTGATGAAGAGGCCTTAATTAAATAAACTTGAAACTTAAAGGACATAAATGAATGAATGCAAAGTTAGAAGACTAAAATAAATTTTTGTGAAACATAGAGAGTAAATTTTACATTTTAGCCTAAAAATAGTTACTTCCATTGCATCTTCTTATATTACTTGTTTAATAATTCCTATTACATGGTAATCATCATTACATTGTACCAAACATGCCCATATAGTAATTAAATTGATGCGAATAGTTAAAAAAAAAAAAAAAAGGATTGATGTGAATAAAATTAATTAATTTCGTTCATGTTTTTAACTCTCTTATGTGGGCCAAAATGGGCATTTGTCCCTTTTGCTAAAACTTTCTAGCAAAATGCCCCTGTTCTGAAACTATCTAGCAAAATGCTCCTGTTTTAAACTTGATTTTCTACAAATTGAGTTTCAATGAAAAACTCGATTTTCTAAAAATCGAGTTATGTGAAATCAAACTAAAAAAAAAAAAAAAATACATGGAACTCGAGTTCCATGTAAAATTTCTCACATTACTCGATTTTCATCAAATCGAGTTTTTCATTGAAACTCGATTTTCGAAAAATCGAGTTTCAAAACAATGGCATTTTGCTAGATAGTTTCAGAATAAAGGCATTTTGCTACATCTTTTGGGCGAAAGGGGCAAATGCTCATTTTGGCCCTCTTATGTGTTTGAACAGATAGAATGTTTTATCAGGTCAGTGAATGATATATATATATATATATATATATATATAAAGCAAAATGTTATGGTAAACCTTGGTGTGGGGCCAATTATCCAGACAGTCCTGGCCCACTTCTTACTGGGCCCTAAGGCCCACGCCGAGGAGGTATTCCCGTAGGCCTACGCCGAGTAGGTATTGAGGATCCGAGGACGAAAGTAAGAAGCCTAGGTGCCCAAGAAGTATCGCTGAGGGCGATTCTGTCCTCGAACAACCGAGACCATTAAAGGGAGGAGCAATACACCATCAAGGGGAGTCTCTGGAGCATCTCAAGAGAAAGAATCGGTACAACGTGGCAGCCACAGAAGCATGTTGAGGGAGCAGTTCAGGGAGGAACTGTCACCTCCGCATTAAATGACCACAACTAACGTTCTGGCCGCATTAATGAGGAAAAGACTCCTGAACAGTGCAGCCTTGGTTGTTGCAACCCACAGAAAGAATGGGAAAACGGCTGATAGGACAAGCACTCAAATGATGGCCTGCTTGATCAACAAATGGAGGGCTACGATCAACTAAAAGGGGATATATAATGTAAGAAGTCCTTCTGGAGGGGGGGGAACGGAGAACATTAGAGCAACAGGTATGACCATAAAAAGCCTTTGTAGCAAGGAGCAGAAGAGATAAGAGCTACCACCCCTGAAGAGGAGGGTTGAGGACAGATTTTCACACTTTAGTCCACTTGTAACCATGTTTAGTTGCTATAACCTTCACTATGGCCTAGTTCTTCAACCCATGTTCTACAAATTTATTGTATTGGGCTAACTGGTTTGGATCCATTCACCCTACAGTGATTGTGTTCAAATCTAGTCCCTACAATTGGCGCCGTCTGTGGGAAGAACTCGTGCGTTAGTGAGGACAATAGCCAAGCATGGCAGGATCAGGTCCTCACCAAGGGAGCTCCCATCGGCCTGAACCGGCTAAATCCCAGCGTCAGGGTAACTATGGCGACCCCAGGAGCGGCTAAAACGAGGAGAACAGACGATTCCGAGAGGGAAGCATGCATACCTCACAAATTAGTGGAAGCCACACCCGTAGGGACGATAATGGCCAGGCCACGCGATCAGAAGAAGTTAAGAGTCACGCATTCCAGAGAAAAGATGGCAAGGTGGCCATGCAGCGAGAGATAGACGATTTGAAGAGAAAGTTGCGCCATGCACGTCGAAGGCGATCCGAATCCAGCCCTGACTTGCCTTCTGACGACGAAAGTGATGACAGCTACAGGCAAAGGTCAAGAACACCCCCGAGCGAGACTTTCTCTCACGAGGAGGAGCACCACCAGAGGCGTAAACGTGATGGCCCAACCCCTAGGGGCTTAGGGAGTGACGCCATGAGCAGGGCATTGGACCAGCTTTCCAAGTCACCCTTTACACGTCGTATAGAAGAGGCGGTGCTCCCTCGGCGGTTCCAGCAGCCAACCTTCACCGTTTACAACGGCAGAACGGACTTCATAGAGCACGTGAGCCAGTTCAACCAGAGGATGGCTGTTCACTCTAAGAACGAGGCGCTGATGTGCAAAGTCTTCCTATCCAGCTTGGGACCTGTGGCAATGAGATGGTTCAACGGCTTGAAGACGAATTCCATAGACTCGTATAGACAGCTGACCCAGGCCTTTGGTTCCCGTTTTGTTACAAATAGCAAACCTCATCGGCCAATGAATGCGTTACTGTCTTTGTCCATGCATGAAGGGGAGACCTTCAAGGCCTACTCGGACAAGTATTAGGAGATTTACAATGAGCTAGACGGCAAGTTCGACGACGTCGCCATCAATACATTCAAGAATGGACTACCAATAGGGCATGGCCTGAGGAAGTCCTTAACTAGTAAGCCCGCCGCTAGCGTGCGGCAGCTGATGGATCGGATCGATAAATACAAGCGGGTAGAGGAAGATTTATTGCAAGACAAGGGGAAGGAGAAGGTTATCCCTCAAGAGAGGAGGGATTTTAGGTCGGACCGGTATAACAATGCCCGCCCGATGAGGGATTTCGTGGGACAATCTGGGGCTACCAGTACCCAGATTGTCAGCGCCGTGTTCCGAGAACCAGTACATAAGGTATTGGAAAAGATTAGGAACGAACCATACTTCAAGTGGCCGAATAAGATGGCAGGGGATCCTGAGAAGCGCAATCAGAACCGTTACTACCAATACCACCAGGATCATGGACATACCACAGAGGACTGCAGGAACCTCTGGAACTACCTGGACCAGCTAGTCCGGGAGGGAAAGCTGAAGCACCTCCTGCATCATTCCAGCAGTCATCAGGGCCAGACCTACCAGGAGCCACGAAGGGACACCGCCATGGGGCAGCCCGCTGGCACAATTAATGTAATCTTGGCTGCGCCGGGAAGAACAGGCACGCGCCCCTCGCGAATGCTGTCTGTGAGCCAGGTACCTGCCGAGGAGTCCCAATCCGAGCCGAAGAGGGCTAGGAGCGGCTTTCACCCGACCCTAAGCTTCTCCGAGGAAGACAAGGACGGGACCACCCAGCCCTACGATGATGCTTTGGTGATCACCCTCAGAATTGGCGGGTACGATGTGAAAAGAGTGATGGTGGACGATGGCAGCGGAGCCAAGATTATATACCCCGACCTATATAACGAGCTGGGATTGAAGATTGAGGATTTGACACCTTACAACTCTCCTTTAATGAGCTTCGATGGGAAGCTCGTCACTCCAAGGGGTATGATTAGGTTGCCCATCCAAACTGGCCCAGAGGTAGTGGAAGTTAACTTTATTGTGGTGGACACCTACTCCCCGTACACAGCCATCGTGGGTAGGCCCTGGCTCCACACCCTGGGGGCTGTCGCCTCCTCGCTGCATCAGAAGATAAAATTCCCGTCAAAGGACCAAGTCCTCGAAATCCGGGGTTGCCAGTCCATGGCAAGGCGGTGTATGGTGGCAGCCATCTCGCATCGGCACGATACAGGGTCCTCGGCCGCCGTGGCTAAAAGTTTATAGCAATCAAGGACCTCGGTGGCGCCAATTGATACGGCCGCCGAGGAAGCAAAATGCGAAGACCTTGAAAAAGTGGTCGTCGACGATGACCTGGAGAAGTTCTTTCAGGTCGGAGTTGCTTGAGTTCCTCAAGAGGAACATTGACGTGTTCGCATGGGATCCCTGTGATGCCCTGGGGATTGATCCATCCTTCATCTGTCACCACCTTAACGTCAACCCGTCTATGATCCCTAAGAAGCAGCCACCTCGGCGCCCGTCAAAAGAGCATGCTAATGCAATCAGGGAAGAGGTCAATAAGCTTAAGCGCGCAGAGGCGATCAAAGAAGTTTTTTACCCTGAATGGTTGGCCAAAACTGTGGTGGTCAAGAAGAAGAGTGGGAAATGGAGGGTTTGTGTAGACTTTACGGACCTAAATAAAGCATGCCCAAAAGACCCCTTCTCGATGCCACGGATAGACCAGCTGGTAGATGCGACCGCAGGCTATCCTCAGATGAGCTTCTTAGATGCCTTTCAGGGCTATCATCAGATCCCACTAGCCTTGGAGGACCAAGAGAAGACAGCCTTTGTGACACCCATTGGGAACTATCACTACAAGGTTATGCCATTTGGCTTGAAAAATACTGGATCTACTTATCAGAGGATGATGACGAGAATGTTCGAGCCGTTGTTGGGTAAAAACATCAAGATCTATGTTGACGATATGGTGGTGAAGAGCGAACTGGTGTCTGGGCATTTGGCCGACCTCGGCTGTATATTCGATGTCCTGAGAAGGCATAGGCTACGCCTAAAATCTTCTAAGTGCTCGTTCGGCGTGGGGTCTGGCAAGTTCTTAGGCTACCTCATTACCCACCGGGGGATCGAGGTTGATACTGGCCAAATCAGGGCTATCCATAATCTAAAACCTCCGCAAAACCCCAAGGAGATCCAGAAGCTCACTGGAATGATTGCGGCTCTGAATCGATTCATTTCCAGGTCGGCTGACAGGTGTAGACCCTCTATATCCTGATCAACAAGTGGAAAGGATTCGAGTGGTCTGAAGAGTGTGTCATGGCCTTTCAGCAATTCAAAGAGTACCTAGCCCGGCCACCCATCATGTCTAATCCGGAGGCTGACGAGGTCCTATACGCATACATTGCTGTGGCGCTCCACCCTGCGAGCTTGGTGCTGATACAAGATGACAGTGGCGTCCAAAAACTAGTCTATTACATTAGCAAGTCACTGCACGAAGCTGAGGTCAAGTACTTGCCCTTGGAGAACGCCATACTTGCCGTGGTCCACGCTACGCGAAAGCTGCGCCACTATTTCCAGGCTCACACGGTGGTTGTTTTAACCCAACTACCCTTGAAGGCGGTACTTCGGGCAGCCGATTATACGGGAAGGATCGCCAAATGGAACACAATTCTGGGGGTTTTTGACATTAAATACATGCCTCGGACCTCCGTAAAGGGCCAGGTCCTGGTGGACTTGGTGGCTGAATTTGCCGAACCAATAGTGGAAGAGGTAGCCGAGAGGAGGGACATGGATGGAAAATCAGTTGGGGCAATCTCTGTTCCAGGGCCCCTGTGTTGGAAGATGTACGTCGATGGCGCCGTGAACCAGAGAGGATCCGGAGTGGGACTAGTCCTATTGTCCCCCGAAAAGTCTGTCATCGAAAAATCCCTGAGGCTCGGGTTCTCGGCCACGAATAATGAAGCTGAGTACGAAGCGCTGCTTCAAGGGCTGGTTATGGTGCATAAAATGGGAGGGAAAGAAATAGAAGTGTTCTCGGACTCTCGGCTAGTGGTGGGCTAGGTAAACGGGGAGTTAGAGACAAGAGACGTGAGGATGCAAGAATACTTGAGCCAGGTCAAATGACTATAGTCAACCTTCACGCTTTTCAGCTTATCACATGTCCCCAGGAGCGAAAACACCCATGCAGACTCGCTGGCTACACTCGCCACGTCCTTGGCTGGAGATCTGCCACGGACTATACTTGTCCAGCATCTAGAGAAAGTAAGTGACGGAACAAAGGGCAGGGTTCACATCCACCAGGTTGGAGTGAGCCCCAGCTGGATGGATCCTATAGTGAGATTCCTCAAAGATGACATCCTGCCCGAAGATAAGTCAGAGGCTGAGAAAGTACGAAGAAATGCTCATCGGTTCTGGCTGTCCGAGGATCACAAACTATACAGACGCTCCTATTCCGGGCCATACTTGTTGTGCATCCACCCTGAAGCCTCGAAATTATTGCTTGAGGAGCTGCACGAAGGGATATGTGGGAGCCACACAGGGGGTAGATCTCTATCACACAGAGCTAGCACCCAGGGATATTGGTGGCCAGGGATGCAGAAGGAAGCTCTAGAGTATGTTAAGAGGTGTGACCAGTGTCAGAGGTTCGCCCCAAACATCCATCAGCTTGGAAGGGTCCTCAACCCGTTGTCCACCCCATGGCCATTTGCCCAATGGGGCTTAGACATTGTGGGACCTTTCCCCAAGGCCTCAGGAAATAAAAGATACCTGCTGGTCACCACGAATTATTTCACTAAGTGGGTCGAAGCCGAGCCCTTGGCAAACATTAGGGATGTAGATGCTAAAAGATTCATCTGGAGAAACATCGTTACACAGTTCGGGGTCCCCCGCACCCTGATTTCGAACAACGGGCTCCAATTTGACAGCAAGGCCTTCAGGAGGTACTGTTGCGAACTGGGAATCACTAATCGGTACTCAACTCCAGCCTACCCTCAGGGAAATGGACAGGCCAAAGCTGTCAACAAAGTCATAGTTAATGGACTTAAGAAGAGATTAGACGATGCCAAAGGAAGATGGGTGGAAGAGCTGCCCCACGTCCTGTGGACCTACCGGACCATGCTGCGGAGGTCAACGGGGGAAACGCCCGTCGCCATGGCTTATGGGGCTGAGGCGGTTATCCCTTTGGAGCCCAACTTCCCAACACTGAGGACGAGGTCCTTCACCCTGGGCGGCAATGACGAATTGCTTGGGGAAAGCCTAGACCTGATCGAAAAACGGAGGGAGAAAGCAATGATCCAACTGGCCTGTTACCATCAGAAGCTTAAGCAGGGGTACGATTCCAATGTGAAGTTAAGACCACTAGCACCAGGAGACCTAGTGTTGAGGAAAGTGGTAAGCGCCGCCAAGAGCCCTTCTTGGGGGAAGCTGGAACCCAACTGGGAGGGCCCCTACCACCGAATTACCTCAGTAGCGAGGATAGGTGCATACTACTTAGAAGATTTAGATGAAAAACCTGTATCTCGCCCATGGAATGTAAATAATCTGAAAAGATATTATTATTAATGAAAAAGTTTCTTTCGATTCGGATTCTAAGTCTATCATGGTTATGTGTCTCGCGTTTTGACGGCCATCCTAAGTGTTAGACAGAACCAAGGCATTGCATGGTCCTCGGACTCAAGCCTATGGGGAAACTAACTACTTCAAAAAGATTCTAAGTGTTAGACAGAACCAAGGCCTTACATGGTCCTCGGACTCAAGCCTATGGGGAAACCAACTACTTTAAAAGATTCTAAGTGTTAGACAGAACCAAGGCATTGCATGGTCCTCGGAATTAAGCCTATGGAGAAACTAACTACTTCAAAAAGATTCTAAGTGTTAGACAGAACCAAGGCCTTGCATGGTCCTCGGACTCAAGCCTATGGGAAAACTAATTACTTTAAAAGATTCTAGGTGTTAGACAGAACCAAGACATTGCATGGTCCTCGGACTCAAGCCTATGGGGAAACTAACTACCTCAAAAATTTCTAAGTGTTAGACAGAACCAAGGCATTGGATGGTCCTCAGACTCAAGCCTATGGGGAAACTAACTAAATTTCTAAGTGTTAGACAGAACCAAGGCATTGCATGGTCCTCGGACTCAAGCCTATGGGAAAACTAACTACTTCAAAAATTTCTAAGTGTTAGACAGAACTAAGGCCTTGCATGGTCCTCGGACTCAAGCTTATAGGGAAACTAACTACTTTAAAAGATTCTAAGTGTTAGACAGAACCAAGGCCTTGCATGATACTCGGACTCAAGCCTATGGGGAAACTAACTACTTTAAAAGATTCTAAATGTTAGACAGAACCAAGGCATTGCATGGTCCTCGGACTCAAGCCTATGGAGAAACTAACTACTTCAAAAAATTTCTAAGTGTTAGACAGAACCAAAGAATTGCATGGTCTTCGGACTCAAGCCTATGGAGAAACTAACTACTTCAAAATTTTCTAAGTGTTAGACAGAACCAAGGCCTTGCATGGTCCTCGGACTCAAGCCTATGAGGAAAGTAACTACTTCAAAAAATTTCTAAGTGTTAGACAGAACCAAGGCATTGCATGGTCCTCGGACTAAAGCATATGGGGAAACTAACTACTTCAAAAAAGATTCTAAGTGTTAGACAGAACCAAGACATTGCATGGTCCTCGGACTCAAGCCTATGGGGGAAACGAACCACCTCAAAGGGGACCTGTGTTAGGAAGAATCAGAGCCCAACCTAGTCTTTGGGACACAAAAGGTCTGCCTAAGCAAGCGCACCCTCACGTTATTACAGTTACTGCCGTGATTGGCCGAGATACAATTGAAGTTAAAATCATACAAGTAAAAGAAAAGAGGGAAAGAGAATGGATAATGCGCAAATTAATAAGTAGCCAGAACAAATAAAAAGGAAATAAGACTCGCATTATATTAAGTCCATAGAAGTTACATGGCAGAAGTCACATTACATAGTAAAAAAAAAAAAAGAGAAAGAAAGATACAAAAACAAAACAAATAGCAAAACAAGGCAGACAGAGGCGCCAAAAGGCCTACTCTTTCCATTTAATTCCCCCCCTAGTGGGTGGCTAGTCCATGGCAGCCTTAGGATCCTCTGAGCTCTGACTAAGAGGGATAGCCTGTAGAGGCACAGCAAGGATAGCTGCCACCTCGGTGGAAGAGACTTGAGCGTCAGAGAAGGGCTTTACAGCCTCTTGGGGCACTTCCTCGTTGGGGCCTTCACTTAATTCAACCACCCCAGGAGGATCACCCCCTTAAACATGCTCACCAGTAAACCTAGTGTCCGAGGCTCCCTCACCCGGAGTAGCACTAGCTTCCTCAGCAGTCACCTCAGCCTCAGAACTATCTAGAGCAGCCCCGCAGATGGCTGGGGGGTAGTATACGCTCTCCGCCTTCCACAGGTCGGACAAGCCTTTGACCCCGGCTTGTTTACGGGCCTCACCCCAAACCTGGGAGCAATAGCGCCTACATACCCCAGGAACTTCGCCTTTGTAGGCCGCTTTCGTCTCAGCTACCCCCGTAGCGTAAGCTGCCTCTTCGGCTTCCTCCTTGGAAGCTAGAGCCTTCTCCCTACCGAAGTCCGCCTCAGCCTTGGCCCTCACAGCTTCATCTTTGGCCCATTCAGCCACTTTTTTGGCCTCCTCGGCAGCAGCCACCTTCTTTGTCAAATCTGCGACCAACTCCTTTGCAATTGCCAGCTGCTCCTCCACTTTAGTCAAACGCCTTGTCTGGTCTCGGGCCTGTTTCTGGGCACCCTCAAGGCCGGACACTGCGCTGTCCCGAGCCCGGGTCATCTCCTTTAGCTCCTCTCGAGCCGTGGTGAGGTCAGCCTCGGAGGTCTTGAGGGTCCGAGTGGCCTCTAAGCACTTATCACGCTCGGCATCCAAGGCCCTTCCTTGGTCGTTGGCCGCCGCCTCCAACCTATAGGTGGCCTGGACGGCTTGCCAAACAAAATGAATGCGTAATAAGCCAAGTTCAGAAAAGGAAGAAAAACTAAAGTTAGAAAAATCACAAGTGCTGGGAGACTTACCATTCCCAGATACCGCTTAAGGCTGAGGAAGACTTGCTTGCTCTTCAGAGTCTCCAGCTCAGCCATATTCGCTGGGAGTAATAGGCACCTCTCCAGCGTGTCGGCCATATGCGCGCCTTCGCCCTCTCTGAAATCCCTAAGGAAGGAGTCATCCCTCAGAGGCTCCCCACGTAGCATTAGGGCAGGAAGCTAGGCCTAAGCCTCGGGCTGGGCAGTGGCCTGTCTATCTTGGCCTTGGGGGCCTATCTTTAGCTGCTTTGAGGGCCGCCGAGTGTCGTCCCCCTCCTGCGAGGACGCAGACTTGTCCCCAATGGGCCTTTTGCCCTTGTCCTTCTTCTGCTTGGGATCAGTGGGCTTGGGCCTAGACTGCAGACTCGCCTGAGGCGGAGGAGGAGGAGGCCTAGACTGGGCAGAGGCCGACCTGGTCTGGGCAGGCTGAGTCTTGGGGGGAGGAGGAGGAAGCTTCGGCTGGGACTTCCCCGGCTGGCCTTTGATCAGGTCCAGCAGACTGGTGTGGGACTTCCTCTTGTAACCCATCTCGGGCCAAGGAAAGGTTTCTGACGCTAGGAAGTCCGCTTCGGTCAGACAAGGATCGCCCAAGTCTCCAGGAGGGTCCTCGGACTGATGGACTTGATAAAAAACGTCAAACTCTTTCTCGGCAAGGCCAAAATCAGCTACTTCCTCTTCCCTCTCTAAATCTTCTTCAGTGACCTCTGCAGGTCTGTGGGAAGAGGAGGGGCCTGCTGATGTAGCACCTTCTGGAGTAGGGGGTTCCTCGGGGAATAGGAACCCGTGCTCAGCTACAGTGATTTTCTGCAGCCGAGGATCGTTTGCTTGGATCACGTACTTTCGGGCCGCAAACGATTTTTGGATCGGAGTGTACCCCAGGATCTTGTGAGCAGCCCTAACTTGATTATCGGCTTCGTTCACGAAAATCTTTGCCCTAAGCACTTTCTGTAAGTCCTCTCTATTGGCGAGGTTGAAGTGATGCTCGTGGGCGTGCGGATCTGCAGGAAGAAAACGCGTTCGTGTTAGTAACCAAACAGTACAAATTACATCAACAATAGAAAATTGAACCCCCCTCCTACTCCTACTGCCCCACCTGGTGTCCCCTCCGTCATCGAGCAATGAAGGCCATCGTGCCACTCTCCGAACACGATGAGAAAATCCTTGTTCAGCCCCTTGCTGGACTCAGGGAGGCACTGGATAAGCCGGACCTTATCCTCCCTCGTCTTCATGTAATACGACTTGCCTTTTAGGTGCTGAAGGTTGTAGCACCAGTTTACGTCGTGATGGGTCAACCTTAACCCAATCTTCTCGTTCAAGGCATCCACATAGCCCAGAATCCTAAAGACATTGGTGGCGCACTGGGTAGGGGCTAGCCGAAAGTACGTAAGATAGCCCCTCATCACCAGCCCCATGGGAATCCTCATGCCACCTTCAAGAAAGGCGATGATGGGGATCACCACCTTGCCTTTCTTCCTCCGAAGGAGCCACTCCCCTTCCTCACAATACCTGAAGCCCACGTTAGCTGGTATCCTATAATCGGCGATGAATTTCTCCATCGCCTCCTCAGTGTAGACTAACTTCTTAAATCTACCCATCCCAAGTGACACCTAAGAGACCTAAGAAAGAGCAAGTGAAAGAGAAGGAGGAGTAGGGAGGAAGAAAGCTCAGAGAGGGATAGAGTGACTTACAGAAATGAGGAGAGGCTCATCGGACAGGCTTTTTGTGCTGGAAGTGTAGTTGGAGATTTGGCTGGACTCAGGATACACGCGCAAGAGCTCTTGATTGCAAAAGAAAAAGGGGAAAGCAGTTCGAGTGGGTATTTATACCCCAAATCGAGGAACCGTGCGGGTTTTCCCGCCCATAAATGCGAATCGAATCCCCACCGTTGGATCACCATCACCTAGTTGATCGTGGGGAGCACAGAGCCGCCTGAATTTGATGAAGGACACGTTACGCATACCAAAGCGCCAGTAACGCGCCTTGGGCAGACGAAAAGACCCCGGCACTGACATCGGACAAGACTTGACTAGACACGGAATAAGCCCGAGGACGTCAAAATCCTCATTTCCGCCCGAGGATGCGTACAACAAGATTTTGAGGGGCTATTGTGGTTCCAATTATCCAAACAATCCTGGCCCACTTCGTACTGGGCCCTAAGGTCCACCTCGAGGAGATATTCCCGTAAGCCCACGCCGATGAGGTATTGAGGATCCGAGGATGAAAGTAAGAAGCCCAGGTGCCTAAGAAGTATCGTCGAGGACGATTCTGTCCTCGGACAGCCAAGACCATTAAAGGGAGGAGCAATACACCATCAAGGGGAGTCTCTGGAGCATCTCAAGAGAAAGAATCGGTACAACGTGGCAGCCACAGAAGCATGTTGAAGGAGCAATTCAGGGAGGAACTGTCACCTCCGCATTAAATGACCACAACTAACGTTCTGGCTGCATTAATGAGGAAAAGACCCCTGAACAGTGCAGCCTTGGTTGCTGCAACCCACAGAAAGAATGGGAAAACGGCTGATGGGACAAGCACTCAAGTGATGCCCTGCTTGATCAATAAATGGAGGGCTACGATCAACTAAAAGGGGATATATAATGTAAGAAGTCCCTTCTGGAGGGGGGGGACGGAGAATATCAGAGCAACTGGTATGACCATAAAAAGCCTTTGTAGCAAGGAGCAGAAGAGATAAGAGCTACCACCCCTGAAGAGGAGGGACGAGGACAGATTTTCACACTTTAGTCCACTTGTAACCATGTTTAGTTGCTATAACCTTTACTAGGGCCTAGTTCTTCAACCCATGCTCTACAAATTTATTGTATTGGGCCAACTAGGTTTGGATCCATTCACCCTACAATAATTGTGTTCAAATCTGGTCCCTACACTTGGTTAATTAATCCTTTGTGTGAGTGTTTTTTTTTTTTTTCAATTATTTTATTATCAATATTTTTTTGGTCTTTTGATTAATAATTCAGTAGCCTGTATAGTCAAGTTAGTTTTTGGTCGTGGGTTCCAGTTAGCTCAATTAGTAAAGTCTCTGATAGTTGAATAAGAGATCTGGGGTTCAATCCCCGCCTACACCGAAAACCGATTGGTGTCTTGGTTTAATGATAAAGAGTTATCATTAGGAGCGGACACTATAGGTTGGAATTCTCTCTTAAAAAAAAAAAAATCAGTCTTTGGTCTTCGGCACTTTGCTACGGTAAGTCCACGGGTTATAGGTTCAATTGCATCATGTGGACTAATCAGCAAAAATTTTCAAGATAATTCCAGGAATTTTTGCTAGTGGATTTCAAAGTTCCGCACTTCAATAGGATTCAAAGGGAGAATATTTCGTGAGAATTATGTAGGTATTTTTTTCAAAGTAAAAGGAAAAAGAAAAAGTGACTTTGTAGTCTTTATCTATCCATATCTCACTTAATTATAGAGGTGTCTTGAGTCATGAATATAACAATCAACCATTTTCCCTTGCATTCATCAATCAAGTAAACTTCAACATGGCTCCCTCTGTCTTCATTTCCATTCTGGTAGTAGGTTGGGCACTTTGTATCTTCATGCATGCTACAAATATGGTTATTGCGCTGGATTTTGAAGCAAAGGCTCTGCAGGAGAGCGAGTGGTGTGGAGTAGCTATTCCAACCATACCTCAATTCATTGTGAGTGGCGTGGAATTAAATGCAATGATGGCGGAAGCGTTACAAAGATTGACATGACTAGGTTCTATCTGGGAGATAAGTTTAGAAAATTCAACTTCTCATCCTTCCCAAATTTAGTCATGCTTTATCTTTATAATACTGGACTTCGAGGGTGCATCCCACAAGAGATAGGTAATCTTTCGACACTCATATTGCTGCCAAAGTTTCCACCTCAATGACCGTGTTTCATATTGGAATTGTATTCCAAAAAACCGCCAATTTTGGGAAAAGGAAGAGAGCATGAACCACGTCCTCTTGGTGATTACAGATTGCATTGCCTTGTGAGAACTGATATTCTATTCGTAAATTTTTTTGCAAATTAAATCATACATCCAATTAATGGTTAACAAATTGCATGACGCATGAGACGTAGAAACTAATTTACTAATGTACACCCTCTTGCAATTTGAAAGACTAATATAACTTTTCTAAGAGTCTTATAACTCAAATGACACATCTAGGAGCGGAGCCAGGGGGGTTGAGAAAGGGGGGGGGGGGGGGGGGGGTGGTAGCTGCCCCCACTGGCCTACCCAAAAAACATCCTTAGTTTCATAGCTAATACTTATTAAAAACCCCAACCTATTTTTTTTTTCTTTTGATAGAAATAGCAATCTAGATCAAAGATCTTTCTTATCTTGTGAGGAATTTCATCTAACCAAAAGCTCTACTCAATCACACTTAATGATAATTTAGCCAACTAAAACTCCACTATGTTTCATTAGTCTTGAAACTTAGCATAATTCTACCTTCTAAGTGAACAAATAAGTAACCACAAGTCCTCCACTAGCGTGCCTTACACATAAGTTTTAATGTTTCCCTACCGTACTTTAGCAAAAAGGCCTTGATCAATCCCTTCAAAAATGCAGTCTTGCATACCAACGTGGAAAGCAAAGTGCCGCTTGGAAAGCCATAATCCATCATTAAACTTGATAAAACTCTTTTGTACTTAGCTACTATAATATTTGACTTTTTTTTTTCTTTTGTGAAAGTGCATATATCATATACAAATCCCCCCCCCCCCTCAACTCAAATCCTAGCTCTGCCACTCACACGTCTAGGATTTAAATTCCCACACCTCTAATTATAGAATTAAACAAAATAAACAATGAAATTAAAAACCCTAATATAACCTTATAAATTTTCCTCATGAATTAAAATACTCTATTCATTGTCTTCTGTAACTCATCTGATTTCCCTAAAACCTCCCTAACTCTCTTACCCACAAGACCCGTCTTACTGTGCTTGACCCGACCCACGCTGGCAAGACCCATTGCGAAGAGCACTGGATCCAGCGATGTCATACTTGGTGAGATTTTGTGACACACCGTCGTTGTTTGTTGTGCCAAGCCTTTCATCATTGTGGTTCGGATGTCGGCCCAAAACAAAACAAAAAAATAAAATCGAAATCTTGGATTCTACATATAGAATTTCTAAGAAATCCAATCATGCGAAGTTCCAAGCTCCTTCAATCAAAATTTAAAATAACTCTTTTAAGTTTTGAGTTGTAAATATAATTAAACAAAAAAAAAAAATCAATAAAATAATCTCCATTGAAAGCCAGACTATAAAACTTATTTTGCTGAAACTGAAAATTGAAAATACTGTAGCAAAATAATTTTTAAATGTATGAATAGTACCGGGACCCATTTTTAATGAAAAATTTGCTAAAAAGTGGAATTTGTGGGATCATGAACAGTGCATGGGTGCACTGTTCACGGAAGAATTAGTCAAATGTTGCGGCTGAACAAAAAAAAAAAAAAAAAAAAAAAAGGCAAAACGCGAAAGAACAAACGCAGACGCAGCTTTCAGCCCAATCCAAACACATACTGTGTGGCTGGAGAGTTTGTCACTGAAAGCCAGACTCTCACATCCATGCAAAAGGTAGCTTTTATTGGCAATTTGCCGCCTTATGAAGTTCCATAGGCGTTTTGCAATCTAAGAATAGGAATGAAAGAATTTCGTGGGTTGTGATGCCTAATATGGTTTAGTCAGGAATATGAATGGATGATTTCACTACGTCTAAGTTAAGTTGAATTAAATGGTTGAAGAATTTGTCAAAATGCATCACAGTTTTTATATTTAATTATCAAGTATCATCCATACATATGGATTTGGACTTAAAATGTGTCTTTTGCTCTTCATGGATGGACAAGATTATAATAAACTCTGATCACTTTGGGATACAGCCTCTATGACACTGCCGAAATGGTTAAACAATACCTAAGTGAACTCTATTCTTGAATGAACATATAACTATATAAGCAATCAAGTGACTTTATTACAAAGTCCTTGTAAAAAAAAAGATCGAGGGTGGTGGTAATGAGTACAATACTTACACAGGTTGCCAATGTGACTTATCGTCAAACATTAACTTTAGTTTGTTTATTTTTTTTTATGAAATTTTGTTTATTTTAGTTTTTGAAGGACTTCTTTAGATTACGTGATTTGTCAATTTGGCCAGATTAAATAAAAATTTAGTCTCTTGAGAATTTTTTTTTTTGAGAGATTGTTTCATCATGTAGCATCCGTTCTTGATGATAGCTCTTTATCATCAAAACAAGTTACCAATTGGTTTTTGGTGTAGGCAGAGATTGAACTTTAGATTTCTTATTCAAGCATCAGAGACTTAAGTTGATTTGTGGCTAGACTAAATTGCAATTTACACTCTTAAATTTGAGAAATTTGAATTTTACTTTTTTAAAGTTTCAAAATTTTGGATTTGCACCCCTAACACTGCATAGTATTTAGTAAAAGATCCCTCTGCCCCTATTCATGAATGAGGCAACCGTTAAATGTCACATTACCTAAGAACGATGTAGTTTTGAATAAATCAATTAAATCTTAGAATTGTAGTTTATGGAGCCACCATCATATTTAACTTTAATTAAATCTTGAATAGTGTATCCAGCAATCTTGATTATATAATTTTTGACATTCTTAATCAATTCAATCTTATTCGCTTTTGACCAATCACACCTTGCCCAAAACTTGGGTTAGCTATTATAAGCTTCAAGCGAAAATTAACAATTCTGTCTTCTTTTCCACTTATTTCAAACCACTGTTCAATTTCAATAGGAAAAAACCAACTTATTTTACATGTAATTGTCAATAATCACAATAATGCAAGAACGGAGGCTAGCATGAATCCAAACTGTATAGTAACTAGACTGACGCAAATCCAATTAATTCCATATAGCATGAATCAAAGGACCTAATTGACTTCTAGCCTATATAAGACCACGAACTAATCTATTGGGTCCATATGGACCACATCAGTATTTAAATTTCCAAGTCCTCTAGTACGTATGACAAGCCTAGCAATTTTTATTTTCTTTTTTCTTTTCGCTTAATAGAAAAGGGTGTCTCTAGTGTGGACTCATGGTCCTCGTGGCACGACAATTGTTTAATTATTAATGATATAATGAATAGCCCTCTTGACCTGTTGCCGTGAAGTAGCTTCCTCTGCTACCCCTTTTTTATTTTTTATTTTTAAATTATCTTATTGTGGCGGGCAAAAATAAGTCAAACTTGTTTTTTTCCTCACACAATTAATTTGTAGAGGTGGGATGCCAATCAACATTTGTTACCCCTGTTTAGGTGGACTGGACTAAGTTAGAAATGAAAGGATAAATGTTAAGTATAAGTATGAGAAGCGAGAATTGGTTAAAGATAACCTCGGATTGCTTATATTATGTTCCTCGAGGTTTGGTCTGAGATACAGATTACACTTGTTCTAAGATTACAATGATGATTCTCTTATTTCTCTCTTTTTTCAGATGTTTTCATCCCCTAGGTAGTATCTTGGCCTTCCACTTAGAGAGTTAGAGTTCATTTTCCTTAATACTTGTCTCATCAGGACCTCACTAGAAGGTTGTTACACCAAGCTATGAGTTGTGATGACACTGTTCAAGAGTCATTTTCTCATTAATGCGGCCAGCTAAGTGGGCTCAGTGCATTTTTCTCATTAATGTGGCCAGTTAAGTGGGTTCAGTGCATTGAATGTGGAGGTGATGGGTGCTTTATCTGTATTCTTACATTTCTTGTTTAATGACAAATCTTTCTTCTCTTCCTCAGTTTATGCCTGATGGTCTTTAGAACTGGTCCTTGGTCTTTCCAAGGACACATCAACATCCTCAGGGTCCTCAGGCACTACAGTCTCCTTATGCTTGTGGCGAGTTGCTTATACTTTCCCAAGGACTTGCTGTCAGTGCTTTCCGAGGTCTGTTCTTCTGACATTAGCCCTCTTTCACTTGTCCTTGTTCTCGGATTCTCATCCTCCCACACTTATCATTAAAAAAAGAAAAGAAAAAAAAAGAACAAAGGCTGTAGAGCAAGTTCAGTTGTATTCCGCACTCTCGGTGTATTAGATTGCCCTTGATCTCAAGTAAATGTAGATCCCATGTAGAGGGTTGACACACGGAATCCACCTTATATGAAAAAATATATTCTAAATCAAATGCATTGATAAATTTCATATTTATTTATTGTGATCTCCTTTTGGGTAGACGTGGAATGAGTTCCAATTTCATATAGGGTTGTCCTAATGTATTTACTTCATCTTATAATAAGAAATAGTCGAAAAATGAATAAAGTTTTTTTTTTTAAAGAAAGGAAAAATAAATAAAAGTTAGCATAACGATATATTTTAATATCTACATAATAAAAGAATTGCAAATATGCACATTTGTTTTATAATTCAATTATTGTAAGAGTAAAACTTAAGCATAGTATTTAGGTGATGTTCCTTAGGTTCTCCTCTTAAAATTTAGTCATGTGACTAATTAACTAAGAATACGTAATTCGTAAACAGAGAGGATCTGATCCCAGGACCAAGACACTCCAATTCCAAAAAACCAAGAATACACTTCTATTCCATGAGAAAAAAAAGCCACATGGTTGAATTTTAAGAGAAACCTAATTAAGGAATAGACGAATAGTATTTAAGGCACTTTACCTAAGTTTTGTCCTTATTATTGATAAGTAGGAATGTGTGATTTGAACCTCAGTTATTCTTCAGAAACTTTTCAATGCGTCCAACATATCTACATCAAATTAATAACTTGTAATATCTTTTTATCAGTCTTGCTTAATGGTTGCTTGAACCATCTTTTATGGCTCTCACAATTTTTATTTTTCTATTTACTGTTGGAACAATTTTTTTCTTTATTTCAGTCTCAAAAGCCACAAGCAAACAAGGTAATATACTTGCATATCTCTTAGCAAAAAAATGCTTTAATCATTAATGATTTTCTGCTTGGATTGAAGAGAATCCTTATTCCTTAGAATAAGCTCTTAGCTAGAATGTTATTGTTGCTTCTTTTTCTGAATGAAATTCATAGTTTTCCTCTCTCTCTCTCTCTCTCTCTCTCTCTATATATATATATATATATATATACACACATACATATTAATATTTAAAATATTTAAAGCTTAACTAGAAAAAATCTAATTAGATTTTAATTAGATTCTCAATTTTGCATCACATGTCCCATTTAATTTTTAATTTTGTGCCAAGTGAATTATTGAGTGCAAAAACCAAAAAGTCTAAAACCAATTAAATTATATATATATATATATAGCCATTACATATTTTAGAAATGTATGATTTTAAAAAAGTATAAGCTAATATCATGTATAATTTGAATTGTATAATTGTGATTATTTTTAATTGTACATGTGCATATACATAGAGCTACACACTAGTAAAAAATAGAAACTAAAACCATAAGCAGACCAAATTAAGTTAACTAATACTCGGAGGATTTAGTATTTACTCAAAAAAGAACAAAATACTATTACACTAATACCCGGAGGAGCAGACCTTGACATCCTTTCCCCTTGCAATTCTCTCCTTGATTTTGGCGTTAATTCTATTTCCAGCATATTTCAATTTACATTTCAGCATCAATTTGACTAACATGAATCCAACCCCTATAGTAAATGTGCTGATACAAATTCAATTATTTTTGGCAAAAAGTTTTCGCGCGTGCTATATCTAAATGAAATATACTCTAAAGTGGTACTTGATTGTGTTGGAGCGATAAGACTAGACTCTAGAGCACCGTGTGGACCGGAAAAATTATCAGGTCCACCAAGAGGACGGACCACATCAGCAGTTCTCTTGGTGGACCTAATAATTTCTCCATCGTGTGGGTTTGTGATATCCCTATAATTGCACAATCTAAGGAGCTGGAGCTCCTCATTTTGAACCTTTAATAATAAAGTGTTAGGGAATAATGGCTATTACACTATTTACTGATTCCACTAGTCTAATTAAGAATTACTTGGGTTCCAGTTAGTTCAACTGGTAAAGTCTTTAATAGTTGAATAAGAGATTTGGGTTTCAATTCTTGCATACACCAAAAAACCGATTAGTGTCTTGGTTTGATGATAAAAGAACTATCATCATGAATAGACGTCATATATTGAAACTCTCTAAAAAAAAAATTTAAGAACCTCATATGAAAACCTTAATAAAGTCTTAGAAATAAATCATGGCCATTTCACCATTTTTACTGATTCCACCAATCTAAGGAGCTCATATATATGAAACCTTTATTAAAGTGTAACAAATAAATCAGGCTCATTATACACTCATTTGCTAATTCCACATATCCAAGGACCTCTCACATCACATGGGACCTATAATGAAGTAAATCGTGGCCATTAAGCAATTTACTGATTGCACTAGGCAGATTCTTCGCTACAGTCCAAACTCAAATTGCAAGCTTCGAAGCAAGTCCACTAAATAGAGCTGGACTTAACAGTCATTTAACAACGGTGCAATGTGCAAATGTTCACCTCAGTTGCATTATGAGGTTCTAACTCAAAAAGAAATTTCCAAGATAATTTCGAGGAAATCATGCAGGTAAATTTCAAGAAAATTTCTGCACTTCAATAGGATTCAAAAAGATAGTGCTTCGTGAGAATCACGTTGGTATTCATTCAAAGTAAAAAAGCAGGGAAAGAAAAAGTAGCTAACTCGTTAAATTGACTTCCAGTCTTTTGTCGGTACGGCAATAATCCTTATACGCATTGTGGAGATAGCAACGGTTCATACATATGCTTGATGGGAAAAAAAGATTTTTACTGAGTCTTTCTTGTTTTGGATTACTTAGTCGTAAAGGCAATCCTATCAAAAAAAAAAAAAAAAGAAAAAGAAAAAGAAAAAGAAAAGTAGTGAAGCCTAATTTAATGAGTAAAGAATTAAAAAGAAAAAAATGAAGAGAAAAGACCCTGACTCTCAATTTGACAGGTATATACCACCAATTAATCTACTAGGTCCCGATCAGTATTTTATTTTCCAAGTCCTGGACCTCTAGTAGGACAAGCCTAGCAATCAAGCAAAGACTTTTCCATATAATAATTGGTAAATTATTATTAATGATACAAATTATTGCCCTCCCGACCCGTTTTCTGATGGTTGTAGTATGGACTATATATACTTCGTTATTTCCTTTCATGCAATAATAGAATCGCTTAATGGTGAGAGTATCTGGTACTGGTTCAATTTTCATGATACGATTAAAGGCTTTAAGCATCGTGTGGACCTATGGTTGTCCTATAATTTTTCGTACTAGGACCTCATATGAAACCTTTCAAATTAATATTGGACACTAGAACAAGTTACAAGTGAAAACACTCCCTCTAGTAAGATTTTTCATAACAAGTCATGATTATTGATTTGGGAAGTGCAAACTATGCAGAAAGTCCGTTAGATGCCTCCAACCATGGCAAAACATATAAATATTTGCATTATGATAACTAGTCGCATGTTCAGAGACTCTTCTATTTTTTCTTCTTCTAAAACTTAATAATTTCCATTCAACATAATTTGGAGTTGCTATACATTTTCCAATCACCAAAATCCCTAAGAGTGTAATGAGATGTAGTTACCAAAAGCCTGCATAGTTTTCCTTGTATTCCTTCGTTGTATTATTGCCTTGACACTTATTTCTTTCTTCCTCTATTCATTTCCTCGGTCTCACACTAAGTAGTTTCCTGCTGCTCTTGCATGAGGCTTTAGTTTTGAATTGTCGTAGCATTGCTAAAATCCTGGACGAAAAGGATGCATATAGTCTTGATCGTATTAACTGTATAATTCTGTTATGCAGCTATACTCCTTGAAAGCTCGAATATGTGTTGAAAACACAAGAGCAATTTAGACCCCCCAATAAAACTTACGGCTCAATAGATTTTACACTAACTTAAGACTAAGTGCGGAATAGTGTAAAAGCGAGTAGATAAACAAATAAGTTACTCTAATCCATAAACTAAGCAACACAACAGTATAATGGAATAAACAAGAGTAGGGAAGGAGGATGCAAACACAGAAAATATCAAGACGTGTTCTCAAAGAGGAAACCGAAGAACTCGGCGAAAAACCTCTCCGCCGCCCTCCAAGCGGAAATCGATCCACTAGACAATCAGTTGGGATACATGGGTTAGCAAGAGACCCTCCAAGCCTAATCTACCCGATGTACTTAAGCCCTCCAAGCTCTTACTCCAACAAGGCTTCTCGGAACTGTGTCTTGTCTAGCACCCAGATCCCGCAACAAGCTCCATGTTGCATCTGCCATTCCAGGCTTCTTCCAATACTTCCCAGCAGCACCAAAATGTCACACAGCATTCTCAACGGGTGTGGTAAGTGTTTGGGCTATCAACCTCTCAATGGTGTGGAAATAGAGAGGAAAGGGTTGAAGAGATACCACAAGCAAGTGTATAAAGAAAGGTGGGGATGACAATCTCTAATTCTCAATGTGTTTGGCTAGGGTTTTTCTCTCTGAAGCATTCCTCAACATTTGTGGGTAATGAGGGAATATATAGGATAGGCACAGAACGTGTGAGTCATTCAGTACAGGCTGGCAGAACAGATAGCCTCGCAGGTGTCTCGCGGGAAGGCCTTACCTGCGAGATACTCGCGAGACACAACTGTCTCCACCTGGCCTGACTCTTCGCATTCCAGCATGTGTAGGGCACATGTTTCACTTAGCGGGAAGCTAGGTCGTGACATACCCGCAAGAATTCTTCAGCCTCCAAATGCTTGAGTCTTCACACTCTCTCTCTATCACACAACCCTTACAACAAATCTCATAATATATACAGGGTATAAACGATTAATAATAATTACAATCAAATTTGGCACGGAATAAAAGCCAACAGAATACATAGTTGTAAATAACAATTTTACAATCTGCCCCTTTGGCTATTCCATGACAAAACCCTAAAACAGACTCTAGACTTAAACGTGAGTTTAGGAACAAAGGCAAAACTCACTCACACCTAATTCTAGATTCTGATAAGCTCTTGAACATATGAACAAGTAACTCCTGAAATGCAACAACACAATAATAACATTGTATGTAGAAAACTTGAAATGCATATGGAGCAAATATAATGTGATCAAGCAAAATGAAATAAAAACAATAGACCATGGCAAGATCAAACAAGCAATCACTTATACAAAAGTAATCACTATGCTCATTCACACAAGGAATGAACATCTGGACATGCAAGATGATAAGCTCATTTGAAGAGTATCATTTGCAAATCCAACACTCAGTCAATGCAAACTACACGACGTATTTGCATCTAGGAAAAATCCTACTAGGGCACAAGAGTGTTCATCACTCAACCAATGCATAGAACGTATATGCATCTAGGAACAATCCTACAAGGGCACAAGAGTGACGTACTGATGTAAAATGTATGATATTAAACATCAAGTACACAAGCATAAAGGTTGCATAAACAAAGTACTGCATATACATGGCACAAACCATAAAAGCCTACACACCATGCAATGAAACAAACCCTTAAAGCTTACAAAAGCAACATGGGTACAAACAAGATATGCTACAAAGCATAGAGAATATCACAAAAGAACTACTGAAATTATACTGAAATAAAAACAGAGTATCAAAGCTTTAAACCAAAAGCAGTAAAGTAGTTTAAACAAAAAGCAGTTATGGAACTAAAACATAGACTGATTGAACCAGCAGTAGGCTTCTAGCTTCTTCTCCCCCTAGCACTACACTCCCCCTGTCAATGACATCATCTCCCCCGTTTTGTCATGGAATAGCTAGTTGTCATTCTCTTCTAGCTTCGAATTTCATCCATCTGAGTTTCGAGAGATGTTAACTGTTTATCAAGACGGGAGTGGTGACAGTACATGATCGAAGTTAGTCCTGAAATCTTGTTACTAATCTCTTGAATTGCAGCCATGATGATGTCGAACTTTTCATCATAGGAATGAGAGGTAGAACTGGAGCTTCCCTGAGGAGTATGATGTTCTTGCTTGACATTCTTCTTGGTGTGACTCATACTTGCTTGAAGAGTTCGACCGTTAATTGGACTTGGCCTTGGGTGAGGGCGCTCATTTGCAGAGGGATGCACACCTTTAAGCTTCAAAATCCGAGAGATGAGACGACAAAACATAATACAATTCCTTGAGGCAGTTCGGTTAACTCTCATTGCCAAAATGTGAAAGATGTGGAAGCATACATCAATTTCCACATCAGATACCAGATCATGAAGAAATAATGCTCGACCAAGGTTGATGTAGCCGGTGCTTGACAATGGGTAGAGATTGCTACACATGATTGTTGACATGAGCCTTAATTCCGGAGAAAGTGAAGCTACATTGATTGACTTTCCACTGGAAGAAAATTCCAAATCAGCTCCTAATTGTCCCCGAAAAGTGTATTCATCCGGAACAAGGTCATCATACACAGGTGGTATAGGAAGAATTGGCCGGTTTATGTTTAGAATATCAGACAGGTACATAGGAGTTACCGAGAACCACTTTCCTCTAACCCAGCCCTTGATTTCTTCTCCTCCTACAATAGCATTGGCATAGAACTCTTTTACCAGGTCTTCATAGGCATCTTCAAGATCGAAGAGAAGAAAATTCCAGTCTTTTGTGGCAAACCAGGTAGGAATTTTGGTATCTAAAAGAGATGACTGATCAACGGCTCTTTCAGCTAACAAAGGAGCATCTCGAAAGAGGTTCTTATATGATTCAAAAGTAGCATAAGACCTAAACAAGTTAGGATCAAAAATTCCCGTTGAAAAACGAGCTCTCTTTGGTCTAGGGGAATCGTCATCAACATCAATGATCGGCTCTTTCCCTTTGTTACTGCCACCTTTCACAGCTGAAGGCTTGAATGGAGACATTTGTGCAACAGAACACACAATAAAAAGGAAACATATGCACAACACAGAACACAGAACACAAAACTTGATTAGATTCAAGTTAGTTCAAAACAAAAGTAAAACTGCATAGAAACAGGACATAATCAACTCCAAACAATATGCTAAATGCATAAACACAATACATGAAACTAAGTGCATAAACACAATGCATGAAACTTAGTAACTGTGCATGTGTGTGCATGTGTGTGCATGTGGTAATGTGTGTGGGTGTGTGTGTTGATGCATGAGAGTGTAGCATTAGATGCATGAGGGGTGCCTAGGTGTGTGCCTAGTGTGTTCAACATGGGCAAAGAGTATGTAACATATGAACAATGTCCATACTGAGTGAAACATGGTCAAACAAGTGAAAATCCATAGATTGAAATCACTTGATTCCAATTTGGCACAAATGTCACTCGGACATTTTGTCAAACACCTAGCATGCACAAATGTACTCTAAGTATGAACAATGCATGAACATGGTGAAATCATGCCTAAATACATGTCAAATTGCCACAAGGGGCCAACACAGATGCACAAACATTAAAAGGGACACAGCCCAATCAAAGAATTTGAAAAATTTTCACCCAATTTAGAAAAACATTCAAATTTTCAAAAAACCCCAAATTTTTGAAATCCTAACAAAAATTCTGCATTAACTAAGAGAAACTTGAAGGAAAATGCTTTAGAAGACATACCTTGAAGTTGACAATGCAGAAAAGATGCTTGAAAATGATGGGTTTTGATAGAAATTGAATTTGGGTTGAAAAGGGTTCAAGAGAGGTTGAGCGAGGGAAATGAGAAATTTTTGAGAAACTGTCACATCTGCTACATATAAAATGAAAACACGCGTTTTTCGTGGGTTAGAGAGTAGTGAGACGATCGCGAGAAAGGCCACTGAAGCACAAAACTTTCGCGAGAAGCACCAGGTCGCGATACAGTCGCGGTAACTTTTGTCTGAATTTGGAAAAATCCAATTTTTAGCCATACAGCATTTCGCGAGAAGCTGTTGGTCACGAGACAGTCGCGATACAGTCAAGAGAGTTTCTGTGTGATATGATGAAAAAATTATTTCCCTCAAGCCGTTTTCGCGGGAAGCTCTAAGTCGCGAGATTCTCGCGAAACAACCCCTGAACCAGTTTTTGAAGAAAAATACAAAAATGTATTTTGAACAAAAACAAAAGGCAAGAAAGTATAAAATCACTTTCGAAAACAAATAAAACACTCAAAAATCTTTTTGGGTTTGATCAACAAGTTCTTGAGCATACACATCACATTTGAACATATACAATTACACAAATGAGATAGGCATTAATTGAATCAAAGTCTTGTGTGTTGTGTATGAGTATCAAATGTGAAATAGTCCTTAGACCAGAGCGAAGCTTCAATGATCAATTCAATCGAGTCATACACAACTGACACAAAATCAAGTGGACTATCTCCATTATAGAAATGAGTATATATGACCTCCCACACATTGAATACATAACTTAGAAGCTTTTCATTTGGCTTCTACATAAAGCATAACAATTTGTCCATTTTATTTTGTTTGGACAAAAACATCTCATTTTGAGATTGGTGTTTGAAATTTATGATATTTCAATATTGATGATTAGCCTTTGGCTTTTTGAGCACCATACAAAACACATTAAAAAAAGAGTCGCTTTCCCTTTTTCCTAGTCGAATACTAGTGCGTGCAACAGGCTTTTGCAGCTCAAAATCTCTTTTCATTTGGAGATTTACATTTGGTGAGCTCTTGTTGCAAAAACATAAAAATAAAGTGGGAAGATATATAGACACAAGTCTATGCAAGTATCAAGACTAACAAGACTATTGACCAATCATTTATGACAAGCTTGAAGATCGATTTACAACAGTCACACATAGTGTTCAAGATTTCTTCCACATAGAAATGAGTGCATACATAACAAGCCAAGATCGTAAATGCACTACGCCATTAGTACGAAGGTACTAGGCCAAACTCACATGTGACATACACAAACCAAGTGATCAAACTTTTGAGATTTTTCAATTTTTATGGGTTTTTGAATTTTTGAACACACCCAAAAACAAAACAAGAAAAGTAAGATCAACAGAAAACAACTGGTACAAACCAAAACAAATAAACGAAAGACTTCTAGAAACTAAACATGTGGAACCATAACAGCGAATATGCAACAAAGAGTGGTATAGGTTCACACAAGAGATAGAGTTCAGGGAATGATACCAACACCGATGGTCTTACGCAAAGATTCAAACTTTGGGCCATCTAGAGGTTTAGTAAATATGTCTGCCTTCTGATTCTCAGTGTTGATGAACTCTAAGTACACAGTCCTTTCCTCCACCAAATCTCGAATGAAATGATACCGAATCTCGATATGTTTTGATTTCGAGTGTTGAACTGGATTCTTTGACAAATTTATGGCACTTGTATTATCACAATATACACACATCGTGTCTTGAGTGATTCCATAATCATGAAGAAGCTTCTTCATCCATAGTAATTGAGCACAGCAACTTGCAGCAGCAATGTATTCAGCTTCGGCTGTTAATAGAGAGACTGAATTCTACTTTTTGCTCGTCCATGACACCAAGTTGTTTCCAAGATAAAAGCAGCCACCGGAAGTGCTTTTTCTATCATCAATGCAACCGGCCCAATCAGCATCAGAATATCCGGCTAAGCATTCATTTGAATCTCTTGAGTACCAAATTCCATAGTCAGATGTGCCATTTATGGAGCGGATAATTCTTTTAACTGCTGTTAAATGTGACTCTTTGGGGGCTGCCTAAAATCGAGCACATACACCTACACTAATGGCAATATCTGGTCTGCTAGCAGTGAGATATAAGAGACAGCCTATAATGCTTCGATAGAGCATTGGATCCACTTCTACACTTGCTGCATCCCGACTCAGCTTTGATGAGGAGCTCATTGGAGTGAAAGTGTGTTTCTTAGAGTCTAGACCAAATCTTTTAACAAGATTTTTGGCATATTTCTCTTGAGATATGAATATCCCATCTTTCCGTTGTTTTACTTGAAGCCTTAGGAAATAATTCAGCTCCCCCACCATACTCATCTCAAACTCCCTTTTCATTTCTTCGGAGAATTCATGAGCCAAATGATCAATTATGGATCCAAAAACAATATCATCCACATATACTTGAGCAACTAGGAGAGACTTCTCATCTCTCTTTACAAACAATGTTCGATCAGCTTGGCCTCTTTTGAATCCACGATCCAACAAGTATGTTGTGAGACGATCATACCATGCTCTTGGTGCCTACTTCAAACCGTACAGTGCTTTCTTCAACCTTAGCACATGATCCAGAAAGTGAGGATCTTGAAATCCCTTTGGTTGCTCAACGAATACTTCTTCATTTAGAAAACCATTCAGAAAGGCACTTTTCACATCCATTTGGTACAGTTTGAAATCCATAACACATGCTATGGACAGTAGAATTCGAATCGACTCTAATCTTGCTACTGGTGCAAACGAATCATCAAAATCTATGCCTTCCACTTGAGTATATCCTTGAGCTACCAGCCTAGACTTGTTTCGGACAACCTCACCGTCTTCATCAATTTTTTTCTTGAAGATCCACTTGGTGCCGATCACATGAGTATCTTTAGGTCTTGGAACCAACTCTCATACATCATTTCTAACAAACTGATGTAACTCTTGATGCATAGACTCTATCCAATTTTCATCTCTAAGATCTTCCTCTACCTTCTTGGGTTCAAATTGAGCAAAATAACAATTGTACGTCACAAGATTCGCACTGTATTTTGGTCCTTTTCTCAACCGAAGTCCCTTATTTACATCACCAATGATATTACTTGATGGATGATTGAGAATTACCCTTGATGACGGTCTCTTAGAAGTAGAAGGTTCTTCATCTCGAGAGATCAGAGGTTGAACTTCCGGAGGGGTGAGAGGGCTAGAAGGTCCTTGTGTTGATCTAGTCTCCCTTCTTGGTATAGGGGGTGTGGACTCTTTTTCCGGTGATTCTTTCTTAATCTCATCATCTTGTGACATGTTGTCCTCAACCTCCTCCTTCTTCAGGTTCGATCCCTCACCATCATTACTTTCCTTTTCAGATATGGTATCATCAATGACCACATTTATTGACTCCATTACCGTCTTAGTACGCTTATTGAACACCCTATACGCTAGACTATTTAATGAATAGCCTAGAAATATCCCCTTCATCACTTTTAGCATCAAATTTTTCGGGATTCTCTCTATCATTGAGAATATAACATTTGCTCCCAAATATTCGGAAATATTTCACCTTCGGCTTCTTTTCTCTCCAAATTTCATACGATGTCTTCTTCGTTCCCGCTCGAAAGTAAATCCTATTCCCAATGTGACATGAAGTGTTCACAGCTTCAGCCCAAAACTTCTGTGGAAGGTTTTTGTTGAGTAACATTACTTGAGCCATTTCTTGAATCACCCGGTTCTTCCTTTCAACTACTCCATTCTGTTGTGGAGTCTTTGGGGCTGAGTATTCCTTCTTGATACCGTGTTCATTGCAAAATGCTTCAAACTTTGCATTTTCAAACTCTTTCCCATGATCACTCCTGATTTTGATGATAGGTACTCCCTTTTCATTCATCAGTCTCTTGCACAATTTTTCCATCTTGTCACATGCTTCCGATTTCTCTCTAAGAAAGTCCACCCAAGAATACCTTGAGAAATCGTCAACTACCACCATAATATAACGCTTTCTACCCATGCTTTCTGTTCTTGTAGGACCCATTAAATCCACATGCAGTAATTCTAACGGGCGAGAAGTTGCAACCACATTCACTTTAGGATGGCTTGACTTTGTTTGTTTTCCCAATTGACATGGACCACAAACATTCTTCTCAATTTTCCCAAACTTAGGTAGACCGACCACAGCCTCAAGCTTCGAGACTTTTGCCACTTGTTTGTAATTTGCATGTCCAAGCCGTTGATGCCACCACTCCAAGAGGTTTACTCGAGCACTTCGACATGCTATGCTAGGTTTGGGAATAACCCCATAACAATTATCGGTGGTCCTTAGTCCCTTCAGAACTTGAACACCTTCTTCGTTCAAGATTAGACACCCTTTCTTTGAAAATTGGACTAAGAAATCTTCATCACAAATCTGAGTGATACTTAACAAGTTCACTTTTAATCCCTTAATATACAGCACATCAGTCAACAAAGGTAGACCCGGAATATCCACCGTTCCCTTTCCAAGAACTTGTGAATGACTACCATCTCCAAATGTCAAAAATCCATCTTCCTTCTCTTTAAGAGTTTTGAACAGAGATTTTTCTCTAGTCATATGCCTTAAACACTGATAGGTCACAATCTGAATGACCCCTTGTGATTAACCCTAATTAATTAATTTAGCCAAGTAATTAATTAATCAATTAATCATGCAATTTTATGGAAGCACAAACAAATCACCAATCAACTAAATATGCAGCGGAAAATAAATAACACGGTGATTTGTTTACGAATGGGGAAAACCCTAATGGCAAAAACCCCACCGGGTGATTTTCAGGTCACCACTCCCGAAACTCCACTATTATCAAATCAAGCGGTTACAAGTAAAGGAATCCCAAGTACCTTACCAACCTACAGTTGAACCCTTACCCCAATACCCAATTGGACTTGATCTGTAGTGACAGTCTCCACCTTTGATGCACGGCTCCCAAGTACGTGACTAGCCAATGCACGGATCCAAGTACGCGACTTCAGAACACCAACTGAGGAAGAATGGTTGGCTGCAAAGTTCTTCAGTTCATCCACTTGATGAATAGCAGGAAGATGCTTGGTTACAAAACCCTATGGTGCAAATACACAGCAACTTCTTGATGGAAGATGAACTAGGTCAAGAACTTCGTCTGTTGATCATAATTTGCTTAAACAGAGATTGCTCAATGATAATGCAACTTGTGTCACCCAAAACGGCTCTTAAAATAATCCTTTTATATGTTTAGGGTTAGAAGAAAAGAAGGCCCAAAAACATATTCACGGATCCCAAGAAAATCAGATTGGAAATCTGACTTTTTAAATCTCGACAGATAGCAGGTGTCGAGGTAGCTGTCGAGAGGTGTCGAGCTTTAAAAACTTTGCACTTCAGCTTGCTTTCTCTTAGACAGACTTGATGACTTCAACACTTGACCTTGAAACATTGTTTCTTGAAGTATTAAAAACACTTAGAACTACCCAATTACAAGCAGAGTGCATTTTGTCAAAGGATTAGCCAATTTACATAACTAAGTGACATATGTTCTTAAACAAGTTAAAACATATATGTCCTAACAAACACCCACTGTCAAGATACCACAAACATGAGTTAAACACTTTCAATGCGGTATGAACAAAAAGACATGCATGAGAGAGACATTCTTGACCATCAAAGTAAGAATCATTTTTCCTTATTTCATTCAAGGATGAGTGAAGTTTCCTTTTTAAACGACCAAGTTTATCACATAACTGTCTATTTCTTCTCTCATATTCATAGACTAAGGACTTTGACTCACATAGGCTGTTATGAATATCATGGTTCCTATGAACTAAGGATTTTAGCATGTGACTAAAAAGTCTAGCATGTTTCTTTGATTTAAATAACTCTAAGAGCGCATTACTAGAACAGTCTTCAAATATGCTCATTGAGTCATTTTCACAAACACTTTTACAATCCTTCATGGTGGTTTTTACTAAATCACTTTTCAAAACACACCAAGGGGTCTAGGATCACACTCAGGTATTTAAACCACAGCGAGTGTACTCGCTCTGATACCAATTGAAAGCTCGAATATGTGTTGAAAACACAAGAGCAATTTAGACCCCCCAATAAAACTTACGGCTCGATAGATTTTACACTAACTTAAGACTAAGTGCGGAATAGTGTAAAAGCGAGCGGATAAACAAATAAGTTACTCTAATCCATAAACTAAGCAACACAACAGTATAATGGAATAAACAAGAGTAGGGAAGAAGGATGCAAACACAGAAAACACCAAGACATGTTCTCGAATAGGAAACTGAAGAACTCAGCAAAAAACCTCTTCGTCGCCCTCCAAGCGGAAATCGATCCACTAGACAATCAGTTGGGATACATGGGTTAGCAAGAGACCCTCCAAGCCTAATCTACCCGATGTACCTAAGCCCTCCAAGCTCCTACTCCAACAAGGCTTCTCGGAACCGTGTCTTGTCTAGCACCCCGGATCCCGTAACAAGCTCCATGTTGCATCTGCCATTCCAGGCTTCTTCCAATGCTTCCCAGCAGCACCAAAATGTCACACAGCATTCTCAACGGGTGTGGTAAGTGTTTGGGCTATCAACCTCTCAATGGTGTGGAAATGGAGAGGAAAGGTTGAGGAGATACCACAAGCAAGTGTATAGAGAAAGGTGGGGATGCCAATCTCTAATTCTCTATGTGTTTGGCTAGGGTTTTTCTCTCTGAAGCATTCCTCAACATTTGTGGGTAATGAGGGTATATATAGGATAGGCACAGAATGTGTGAGTCATTCAGTACAGGCTGGCAGAATAGATAGCCTCGCGGGTGTCTCGCGGGAAGGCCTTACCTGCGAGATACTCGCGAGACACAGCTGTCTCCACCTGGCCTGACTCTTCGCATTCCATCATGTGCAGGGCACATGTTTCACTTCGTAGGAAGCTAGGTCGCAACATACCCGGGAGAATTCTTCAGCCTCCAAATGCTTGAGTCTTCACACTCTCTATCTATCACACAACCCTTACAACAAATCCCACAATATATACAGGGTATAAACGATTGATAATAATTACAATCAAATTTGGCACGGAATAAAAGCCAACAGAATACATAGTTGTAAATAACAACTTTACACTCCTATTGCCAAAATCTCAAAAACTCTAAGCGTGTACCCAAGGCAAGGGCATGGCTAGCATGTATAAGAGACAAGGTTTGAAGTCATTTGTCAGATTCCTTCAATGAAGAGATATCTCATTTTTCTGTTTCACAAAATTTTCATTAGTTTGTTTATTCAAATGGTACAATTCATTAGTTTGGTTAATCATGCAACTTATTTTTAATAATTATATGCCTTATTTAAATGACTTAAAGATTAAAATTTTCATGAGTGGTCATCTAAATTGCCATATAATGGGTTGGGAGAGATTCTTCATAATCAACTTGTAGAAAAACTTTGTCCTTACTAAAATTAATATGAACTTCATAATTTTGGGTATATACAATGTTCTTGTATTTTTTGTGTTTTTACGTGAGTACTGTTGCTCTGTGATTTTATTGATTTGTTTGGTTTTGAATGCACAAAATTAAGAACAGTCAAACTCTTGAATAATTGTTGTGGTAGTAATGGTTTTTGTAGTCCTTAATGAAAAATGCACTCACAATTACTACTACTGCCTTCATCAAACCGATCTCAGCGTACACATTAGCAGTGTTTTATTGATAGAATTCGTACAATGACACAATTCTCCTTAAAATTTAAACTTGGGATTTTGATGCTTAAAAAACAGAGATCAAGGTTTCACATACTCATTGAAACAACTCTCTTATTAACCCAAACAAAGGAAATCAACATTAGAAAATTTCAAATTACAGCTTTGAATAAATCTCATGTCAAAATCCCTTGTTTGGACACAACATAAAAGTTCAAAGAAGAAAAGGGGGCATCTCTAAATAGTAAATATTACAAGCAAGTCGTTTACTTGAAAAACTCCATAACCCAAAAATCACAGACAGAACATTCAAATTTGATGCCACTAAATCCAGCCATGGTTGCCAAGGCCACGATTTCTTCTTGGGTCCTTTCCTTTCCTCCTGTGTATTGAGTCATCATAAACATATCCAATTGATAGGTGCTCTTCATAGAAGTGCTAATATTGGGCATAGTTGGAATAACTGCCTCCACAACAATTACCTTTCCATCATTTGGGATAGCATTGTAACAATTTTTTAACAACTTCAAGCAGTATTCGTCACTCCAATCATGAAGTATCCACTGAAAAATCATCCAATTATGGCATCATTTGTCTTGAAAAATTATACCATATATTATTTATTTAGCATAAATTATATATATATATATATATATATATCATTTCTACCTAATAAATAACTAGTTTCTTATAATATTTTGCGCCATTACCAAATCAATTGGATGGGGAATAATTGAGACAATCAAATAAGAAGAAAAGCATTTCCTATGCAACACAAATCAGTTTGTAATGTATTTAGGTTTAAGTCAAGGGTACATGTGAATCAAAACATAATGCCTTTTAAATATGAAACTAACCTTCATAAAAATGGCATGCCCTTCAGGAACGTTTTCAAACATATCTCCTTCTGCATGTTCCACACCTGTAACATAAATTAAAACCTTATCTACATAGATTGCGTATAAATACACCTTAGGCTATTAAGGTTTTCAAACTTATGATCCAAAATTATTATTCCTCAAAAACATTAAAACATTTGATCAAATTTTAACTTTTAACTAGTTCTTCTTCTTCTTCTTCTTCTTCTTCTTCTTCTTCTTTTTTTTTGGGAGAATCAATCAAATTTTAACTTGGTGAAACAAGACGACACCTAAAAAATGAAAACTATGAATTGAAATAATACCAGGATAAGGTGGAGCATGTTGTATAACATGAGGCAAGTCGAAATTAATGCCCTTGATATTGGGGTATCTAGTAGTGATTAGGTTAATGGTAACTCCTAGACCACCACCAACATCAACTAGTTGCCTGAGTTGCTCAAAACCTTTGTAAGACTCAAGGATCTTCTTGATGACAATAGTAGTGTGGTTGAACATTGCTGCATTAAACACCTTATTAAACCTGGGGTCCAAGTCTAGATACTTGAAGGAATGCATGCCATAAGTCCTATCGAATGGAATTCCTCCCTCAAGAATTGCATCATTCAATTGGGACCTGTGAACAGCTTTGGTTAGATACCATATCTTTCATTTATCTAGATTCAAGGGCGCTACACAATTACAATAGCATATTTAATTTTTGGAAATTAGATTGGGGAATTGGGTATGCCTTTGAGGTGGTACTGGACCACATAAGCGGAACTATCAAATCTCATGAGATGGTTCCATGAGACCATCTTCTCTCTATGTAAAACCCATATGCATGGAACATACACATGTTATGAAAGCGACATCTTATAAAATATATTTTTTTCTCTCGATAAATGACCATATGATATATTTATCTCCATTTTGTGAAATTTAATTTTGGTTTTGAATTTTGTCAGTTTACACTAATAAAAAATAATTAACTTTCTTTACTATTAAAAGAATAATGATTAATTCAAGAAAAGTCAAAGTTGCAAATCTTCTGTATCTACACGGCTTTCCCATACAACTAAACAAAACTTTGTTTTGCTGTTGTCCATCAATTATTTGACCCAATTTTTTTCGACACCAAATTTTGTCGATATCAAATGTAATTATTTGACCAAATTAAGCAAGAAAAGAAGTTGTTAAAAAGGGCATAAAGCCTATCACAATAAAAATAGTAAAATATAGGGGCAATTACATATATGCATATAGCAGATAGTAGACTTTGACCTTAATTTCAAATTTAATTCAATGTTTATATTAACCACCATTTTTATAGTTTAAAAGTGTTATAATGTTTTGAGAATTTTGTAATTTGACTGGTTAACACCTCCTAGTATTTCAAATAAAAACATTCTGGATTCAAATCATCTCTACCTTAATTATCAAATTATATATATATATATATAAAGTGTTATAATTAAAAAAGTTACGGCACAAAAAACATATGGTCTAGATTTTCTCTTACTTCACACATTCGTAACCAATTACTGGAGGTAATAAGCAAAAATAAATCAAACAATCAATGAAGATCAAGTAAAGGGAAAAAAAATGTAATTTTATAGTTACAAATTATTTTACAACATTTTTACAAATTATTGATATGGTCAATTCTTATTAGTTTTCATTTGGGTTTATTGTTAATATCATTTTTTTTTTTTACTTACCAATAATCATTCATCATATCAAAAAAAATGTTGTAAAATAGTTTATAATTATATTATTTTTCAAATTCAAAATAAGAAAGGAAAAATAATAATAATAAAAAACGAACCAGCTTTTTATAAAGACTTGGTCTTGAGCCAAGGCCATGAAGGGACCCAATGACACGCCATCTTCATTAGTCACAAAGTACTGAGACACAGGAGTAAGACTGTAGAACCTCTGGAAAGACCCAAAGTCCTCATCAGCAACCACGGTGCAACCAAGCACAGAGTGGCTGACCAGCAGCTTGAGAATGCGGTCCAACATCATGGCTGCGTCGGGGTTCTTGGTGGGCATCTGAGCTACAATCTGCGAGGGAGAGAGCTTGGCTCCAGGACCCGCTTTGGCTAAGATATCAAAAACTCCAAGCTCAATGGCCGAGTGCAAGACCATGGGCAGCACAATGGAGGTCGAGAGCTGCATGGCACAGAAGAAACTCTTTTCTTCTCTTTGATCATTATCAAGATTTCTTGGATTGGATTCTTTTAGAAAGGCCATAATATTAGGACTAAAAGTGAACTGAACTCTTATTTGTTTTCTTCACATACTAGATATTTAATTGAATGGTTGATATATATATATATAGGCAGTGGCGACTCTAGGAATTTTGTCCAGGGTGTTCCTATTCCACTTTGAAAAAATTTTGGGTCATTTTGGTCTATTTCGGGTGTTTTGGGACGTTTCGGTAAATACTGGCTAAAATTCAAGATTTGGCCTTTTAAAAAAAAAAAAATTCTTAAAACCAAAACAAATTTGCATTTTGTACGCCGAAAAACCTCAAAAGGAAAAAAAAAAAAAATGAAATGAAATGAACAAAGGTACATGTACAATAAACTATAAGTTCATTTAAAATATTAATAAAATTATTAATTATTATTGTTTAGTTGTTTCATAAATTTGTTTGTCTTTCATAAACTATAATTTGTTGCATTGTTATTTCATTAATTATTAAATTATTAATTATTGTTTAGCCTAACATAATTTAATTTGTTTGTTTTTTATAATGTATTAGTTAATTAAATTATTAATTATTGGTGTTTAGTTGCTTCATTAATTTTTTTTTACTAACTACTAGTAGTCTAGCGAGCACCAGGGCCGGCTCAACAAATTTGTGAGTCTTAGGCGAAAACTTTAGGCGAGGCTTTTATTAATTATTTAAATATTAATTAGATAATATTTATTTAACTTTTAATTTTTTTTATATTTAGAATCTATTTGTCATTCTCTTTGAGATACAAAATTACTAATTAAATATTTACATTTAAGTTTCATTAACATTTCCTTTTAATATCACTTAATCTTTTAGTAAACATTTATAATTAAAATAGAACATGATCTGTAATAGAAAAATTATTAATTTTCTGGAATAAAAAATTATTTATCACATAACTTAACAAATTAATTTTAATACAAAATATATTATCCTAAACTTGTAATTTAATTAAATTAAGACAACACTCTACATATAACAAATTGACATGATAAGGAAACTTCACTCATCCTTGAATGAAACTTCACTCATCCTAGTTACACGTTTAACTCAACACTATAGTTACACGTTTACATACTAGTGATTATTTTATTTTATTTGCTTTTTTTTTTTAGAAAGTCATTAATGGTCATAGTGTAGAGTGTTGTCATAGTGTTGATGTAAACGTGTAACTATAGTCTGCAAGACTTTTAATAACTCCTGCAGATTGACATGATAACTCATAGCATAGAAAAAGTGGAATGCTTCCCAACCATAAACGTGTACAACTTGTACTTTGGAGAAAAATATTAAAAATTTTAAAAGTCTAGTAAAAAGACCTGGGTGGTGACTATGACTAGATAGTGGTTAGTTCCAATTCCAAAACAAAAAAAAGAGAGAAACCCAAATCAGTGAAACTCGGCAACAAGTAAAAAAAAAAACTTGTAGCAAGAAGAATAAAAAGAAAGGAAGAGCAAATTGAAGCAAACTTGAATGAAGATCAAAGAAGAGTAGCTAGCCAACAACGAAGAATGCTATAAAAATAGAATCAAGATGGAGACTAGAGAGAAGCAAGGTGAGCAGGGAAAAAAAGTACTAATCGATACTGTATTTGATTTCTTGATGATGAGGTTTTAGGCGGAGGCGTGTGTTGTCGTTGATGAGCCTCATCAAATGAGGTTTTTTTTTTTTTTTCTTTAGGTTAGGAAAGGTTTCTGATTTTAGGCTTTGCTTTTAGCATTTGATGATTTTTTGTGGACGCGTATTTGTATTTTGTATTGGGTTTTGCCGATTTGGTTGGTTGGTTTTTTATTTTTTATTTCGGGTTGGGCCTTGTTTTGGATTGAACTTGGGCTTTTTTTGTTACATTTTTTTTTTCTTCAGATTCTTTGATTTTTTTTTTTTTTAAGATTTTAGTTCAAAATTTTTTTGGCAATAAAAATTTTGAGGGTGATCCTGATAGGGCTTGAGGGTGTTCCTATATATTTTTTTTAAGGGTAAACAAATAAAAAAATTTAAATTATTATATATAAAAAAAAAATTTCTAAGTCAAGGTGTTCCTGGGAACACCCTGACTTCTGAGTGGCGTCGCCACTATATATAGGCATTAGACTTGGCAAAACAGGCGGGTCGGGTCAATCGGGTTGCAGGTTAAAAACAGGTTTGTGTCAATCGAATTGCGGATCGGATCGGGTTGGATCGAGTTGACCTGTATTTTTCACATGAATTTTTTTTATAAAGAAAACATGTATTTGCCATTTGGAAAGTCATGCAACAAATTACTTGATGTAAAATGCATTACTTTAAATTTACCACTTATATCAAGAATGAACTACACTTATTAATACTTATTCAATAATTTTAAAATTATACAAATCCTAACATTACTATCTAAAACAAAATAACACAAAGATAAGTAAAACAAATATACAAATTTTATTTCTACTCATAGCCTGGTGTAACAACCTTCTAGTGAGGTCCTGATGGGACAAGTATTAAGGAAAATGAACTCTAACTCTCTAAGTGGAAGGCCAAGATACTACCTAGGGGACTATACAAGGCAGAGAGGCCACTGTGAAGAGGGGATGAAAACATCTGAAGAAAGAGAGAAATAAGAGAATTATCATTGTAATCTTAGAACAAGTGTAATCTGTATCTCGGACCAAACCTCGAGGAACATAATATAATCTTTAACCAATTCTCGCGTCTCATACTTATACTTAACATTTATCCTTTCATTTCTAACTTAGTCCAGTCCACCTAAATAGGGGTAACAAATGTTGATTGGTATCCCACCTCTACAAATTAATTGTGTGAGGAAAAAAGCAAGTTTGACTTATTTTTGCCCACCACAATAAGATAATTAAAAAAAAAAAAAAAGGGTAGCAGAGGAATCTACTTCACGGCAACAGGTGAAGAGGGCTATTCATTATATCATTAATAATTAAACAATTGTCGTGCCACGAGGACCATGAGTCCACACTAGAGACACCCTTTTCTATTAAGCGAAAAGAAAAAAGAAAATAAAAATTGCTAGGCTTGTCATACGTACTAGAGGACTTGGAAATTTAAATACTGATATGGTCCATATGGACCCAATAGATTAGTTCGTGGTCTTATATAGGCTAGAAGTCGATTAGGTCCTTTGATTTTTCTGTGAAGACTGACAAGTTATCGTGGAAGACTTGTCAAGGGGAAACATAAATGCAAATGCAATGAGGACCAAACTCACCTAGCCCCAATCATGGGTTAGCTCTTATTAACTTCAAGTCAAGATCCTATTATAGGCTATCAAAGAAATATTGCTGTCTGGAAGTTTTTTGGATTTTTCGTTGTGTCATCATACAGAATGCTCAATCATTCATCTTTCAATTAATTTGCATGCAGTTATGTAAATGTCTCAATTGTTTCCTTAAAACTTACAACAAACAATTAAACCAATATTGTCTTAATTTTATTTTTATTTTTTTACCAAAAAAAAAGTTTTAAAAAATGGTTTGGGTTTGGGTCGAGTCAGGTTGACCTACAAAAAAAGGGGTCGGGTCATAAGTCAACCCGTTTTTGCTTTAAGTCAAAAAAATTGGATTCGGGTTAGGTATTTTTCGGTTTGGGTCGGGTTGGGTTAGAAAATTCTGACCTGTTTTGCCATGTCTAATTAGCACCAGCCAATGGTACTATTTCACCTAACGTCCCTAAAGACAAGGACTCAACCATTTGCTAACGATTCGATAAGGACAAGGTTTAATTGTAGAGTAATGCTACAGACACAAACTATTTTACAACATTTTTACAAACTACTGATGTTGCTTTAGTAATTTTCAAATAATTATTGATAGGCCAAAAAAAAATTAACCCCTTGTGATGAATTAATTGATTAATTAGCCAAGTTTAATTAATTAATCAAATTAACATGTAAACGTGTGGTAGCAGAAACAAATCACCAATTTAAACTAAGTATGCAGCGGAAAATAAATTGACACGGTGATTTGTTTACGAATGAAGAAAACCAACACGGAAAAAACCCCATCGGGTGTTTTTAAGGTCACCACTCTCGGAATTCTACTATTATCATAACAACCAGTTACAAGTAAAGGAATCCCAATACTTTATATCAACCTATAGTTGAACCCTTACCCCAATACCCAATTGGACTTGTTTTATAGTGACAATTTCTCATTTTGATGCACGGCTCCCAGTACGTGACCAACCAATTGCGCGGATCCCAGTACGCGACTTCAATCACCAACCAGAGAAGGTTGTTGGCTGCAAAGTTCTTTAGTTCATCCACGATGAAGATCAAGAAGATACTTGGTTACAAAACCCTATGGTGCACAAACACAGCAACTTCTACAAGAATGGTGAACTAGGGCAAAACTCTGTCTCCGGTCACAATTTGCTTGAACAAACTTTGCTCAACACTTGTGCAACTTGTGTCCTCTTTGACGGCCCTTAAAATAATCCTTTTATATGTCTAGGGTTGTGAGAAAAGAAAGCCTAAACACATAATCACATATTAGAGTTAAAACAGATCTGAAATTCTGTTTTTCATAAACCTCGACAGATGCCTATTTGTTGAGCTGCTGTCGAGCAACTGTCGAGCCACGGGGCTGAAACAGCTTCTTAAGCTCAATAGTTGGCTAGCTGTCGAGCTTTAATGACAGGCACTTCTTTAGCTTGAATCTTGGACAAATTTGCATGTCTTCAACACTTGATCTTCAAACACAGTTTCTTGAAGTATTAAACACATCTTAAATCTACCCAAATACAAATAAAGAGCGTTTTGTCAAAGGATTAGCCAATTACATAAAGTAGTGACATATGTTCCTAACAAGTGAATCACATATGTCCTAACAATTATTAGTAAACATAAATGTGATGTTAGTGGTGGACCCATATTAGAACTAATAAGAAATTGCCACATCAGCAATTTGTAAAAATATTGTAAAATAGTTTATGTTTGTAGCATTACTCTTAATTGTATATGGAGAATGTTTAATAAGACACTGATCCGTTTCTGAATCTTGTTGGCAGTAGAAATTGAGATCGATGCAAAAGTAGTATTTGATTGGCTTACTGAATTTACATTAGCAATTTGAAACATGCAATTCTTATTAAGGATTTTGGAAACCATTCAATGAAATTCCATAGGTGAAGGTGAAGCATTGCTTCTGTGAGGCAAATTAACGTGCAGATGTGATGGCTAGGAAAGGCCTGGAATTAAGCCCCAGGATTTTGTTGTATTTTGTAGTCCCATTGTGAACATATGTATTTTGCATTTTTATGACATTTTGGGTATGTGTTATGAGAGGTTCTTACCTAGTTTCTCTACTGTTTCTATTTTAATCTACGAAGATCGTTTATTACCAAAAAAAAAAAAAAAAAAAAAAAAAAAAAAAAAAACCGCAATAGTTTCTCTACAAAATCACTATAATTCCTAGGTTTAGAAGAAATGTACATAGATTTTTTTTTTCTTTTTTTTTTTTTATACTTTTTTAGTGCAAAAAGTAATTATCTTCGGAGACTATGACAATGTGCTACTTGTTAATAAGGGATTTATTATATAGAGTAATTTATTCCGCACACAAATCCAATTATTTTCACTATAATATGAATCCAATCCATATAGTCAATGTGCTGATACAAATCCAATTAACTTCACTTGCTAATTATAGATGAAATATACTTTAAAGTGGAATTTGTTCTTGACTACATGCCGTTCACATTTAATAATACTTGATTGTGTTGGAACGATTAGACTAAAACACCGTGTGGACCTCAGTTGGAAGTTCCCACTAAGTTCTTAACTTCTAATGGCAATTGTAGAAGTTAATTGGACGACCTCTCAACACTTAGAAAATTTTCAGAATGGATTTACGTACAAAAGCTTATGATTCGCATCACGTTCTACTATTTAGAGTTATGAGCAAAATTCTTGTTCATCGCTATAACTTCCCACTAAGTTCTTAACTTCTAATAGTGGTTGTAGAAGATAAGATTGAGCCTTCTAACTTCTATAGCAATTGTGGAAGTTAAGTCTAAATCTTCTAACTTCCATACACGTTAAGAAAGTTACTAAACAAGTAACCACTTCAAAGCTTACTAAATAAGAACTCATCCACACAAAATGAAAGTAAGTATCCACCACTCCTAAAGTTGGAATTCTTGAGTTCTAGAGAAGAAAACTAACTTAAGCATCAGAGGGTTCTTGGTCGGTTCACCCCAGTCACCTTTGATCTTGTGTCTTTTTCTTTTCAGGCCTTTCAAACAACCATTAGTCCATTAAATCCCAAAGCATTCAACCCACTGATTTTCCTTGCATCATTAGTTAGCATCGTCTGTGGGAAAGGAATAAATTTGTGATTTGCAATCTATCTTTCTCTAACAAAAGGCTGTATGGTCCGAACAAAGTCAATGACCACTAGTCTAGGCCATCAAGAGAGTGGCAACGCTTCCAGCCACCCTAACCACGCTCAACAGTCAGCACCTATTATGCAACCACCTTCCGTCTAGCAAATACAATATATGGCAGCTGCCATGGCAGAGTTAACCTGTCAGAATCAAGAGTTGACTCGAGAGATCAACCAAAGAAGGCAGTGTAATGAAAGGTGTATGGAAGGGCAGGCTCAGAGTCAAGAAATTAGAGAATGAGAAAATGTCAAGAACCACTTAAAAGGTACCGCTTCACGAAGGGTGCCACACCTAGAGAGGGAGATGGATCAAATGAAGAGGGTCATGGACGAGATGAGGGAGAAAATGCGAAGGACGAATAACGTAGATGATTTAGTTCATCGAATTGGTTCCCCTTTCATAGCTTCCATCAATAGTCATCTCCTGCCTTCCAAGTTCAAGATGCCTTCCTTGGATTCGTATGATGGAACACGCAACCCATTTGATCACATTGCGACCTCAAGACCACAATGCACCTTCAAGGGGCTCCAGATGAGATAATGTGCAGAGCCTTCCCGACTACCCTTAAGGGGCCAGCATAAGTGTGGTTTAGTAAGATACCTTCAAACACTGTTGATTCTTTTGAAGAATTGAGCAAGTTATTTGTCAATAATTTTATCGGAGGACAAAGACATAAACGCTCCTCGTCCAGCCTATTGACTATAGAGCAAGGAGATAATGAGAGTTTGCGATCCTTCCTTACCCGCTTCAATAGGGAAGCCCTGGCAGTGGATGAGATGGATGACAAGTTGCTGTTAGCAGCCTTCCATAATGGAGTAATCTTAGATTTATTCATTCATAAGCTCTATGATCAAGAGCCGCAGACCATGGATGAACTCATCCATTTAACCCAAAGCTTCATGAATGCAGAAGATGTAATTATCGCCAAGAAGGGGAAGAAAACAAAACGAATGGAAGCAAATCTCCCACGCCATTTTAAACAAGGCCCTCGTCCAAAGAAGGCTTGGTCAGGAGAGAATATAGATTGAGATAATAGGAAGATAGGATCATCTTCAGGAAGGAGTCAGCATTACACGCCCCTGAACACACCACTTGATCAGGTGCTTATGCAAATCAAGGATGACCCATCCTTGAAGTGGCCAGAAAAGATGAAGGGAGATCCCAATAAGCGCAATAAGAACAAGTATTGCTGCTTCCATAGAGATCACGAGCATGACACAGACAAGTGTTATGACTTGAAGTAACAGATAGAAAATCTTATTAGAGAAGGAAAGTTAAGACATTTCGTTGGAAGAGAACAAAAAGACGAGAAGTTGAAAGGAAAGATAGAAGAGTCATCACGACCTCCACTAGGAGAAATAAGGGTTATTTTAGGTGGAACTTCAACATGGCAGTCTTCCAAGTCAAGGAAAACATACCTGAAAGTGGTACAAAACGTCCAACTCTCTAGAGGACCACCAAGGACGAAGGGGGCAGACAGGCAAGCCATTATATTCACAGACGAGGACGCTGGAAGGGTTCATCACCCACATGATATTGCGATCGTCATTACTTTGCTTATTGCTGATTATACGAGTAGAAGGGTGTTGGTAGACAATGGGAATTCAACAAACATTTTATATTACCCAGCCTTCCAACAAATAAGGCTTGGATGAGATTAACTTCGTCCAGTAAATTTGCCCTTGGTAGGATTTGGAGGAATGAAAGTGCAACCTGTGGGCACTATCACACTACCTATGGTGGTGGGAGCATATCCATAACAGATAACCAAGAAAGTAAATTTCCTTGTGGTAGACTGTTCCTTTTCCTACAATGCCATTATTGGAAGACTAACTTTAAATAGTTGGAATGTAGTAACATCTACTTATCACCTATTTGTCAAATTCCTAACGGAGTATGGGATAGGGCAAGTGCAAGGAGATCAGTTGGCCGCTAGAGAGTGCTACCTAGCCATGTTCGTTATGGACGAGCATGTGCAAACAATGAGCATAGAGGAGAGAAGGGTTGTTGTAAAGCCCACCAAAGTATTGAAAGACATCCCTCTAGAAGAGGGTAATCCCGAGAAATTTACTAGAATTGGAACAAGTATGGAGGAAAAGATGAAGCAAGACCTCGTCCAGATCTTAAGGAAGAGTATCGACGTTTTTGCATGGAGTCATGAAGACATGCCAGGAATTGACATGAGTGTTATTACTCATTGATTGAATGTGCACCTATTTTCCAAGCCTGTTCGTCAGAAGAAGAGGGTCTTTGCTTCTAAGCGAGACAATGCTATTAAGGAAGAAGTCCAGAAGTTAACCACAGCAAAATTGATTCGGAAAGTCTATTACCTGGATTGGTTAGCTAATGTGGTGATGGTTAAGAAGGCAAATGGCAAGTGGAGGATGTGTGTAGACTTCACTGATTTGAACAAAGCTTGCCCCAATGATAGTTATCCTTTGCCACGCATTGATTAGTTGGTAGATTCAATAGCAGGTTATCGATTGCTAAGCTTCATGGATGCCTTCTCAAGGTATAATCAGATAAAGATGGATGAGGTAGATCAAGAAAAGACATCCTTCATTACTAGTCAAGGTTTATTTTGTTATAAGGTGATGCCCTTTGCTTTGAAGAATACGGGGGTAACTTATCAGAGGTTAGTCAATCACATGTTCCGTCCACAGATAGGACAGAATGTAGAAGTTTATGTGGATGATATGTTGGTGAAGAGCTTGGACGAGAAGAAACATTTGGACGACCTATAGGAGACCTTTAACACACTTAGCCGATACAATATGAAGTTGAATTCAAGTAAGTATGCCTTCGATGTTTCATCAGGGAAGTTTCTGGGATTAATGGTTTCACAGAGAGGAATTGAAGCAAATCTAGATAAGATCCAAGCCATATTGAATATGGAACCACCAAAGAATATCAAGGAAATCTAGTCCCTCACTAGACGAGTTGCAGCTCTAAACAGGTTTGTTTCAAAAGCTACAGATAAATGTTTAACTTTTTTCAAAGTTCTTAGGAAGGCATTCGAATGGACGGACGAGTGCCAAAAGGCCTTCCAGGGTCTTAAAGTTTATCTTACTATGGCTCCCCTACTAAATCCATCCATACAAGGTGAAGAGTTATATTTATACTTAGCAGTGTCCCCACATGCGGTAAGTTTAGCATTGATAAGGGAAGAAGGGAAGGTGCAGAAGCTTGTGTATTATACAAGCCGAGTGCTAAGGGGAGCAGAAGTAAGATATCCGATGATGGAAAAGTTGGTTTTTGCATTAATAACGGCTTCTAGGAAGCTGAGGCATTACTTCCAAGCTCACGTCATTAATGTCATGACAGATCATCTTCTTAAGAAGGCGATGAACAAGTTGGAAGTTGCAGGACGACTGATCCAATACGTCTTTGAGCTTAGTGAGTTTGACATCAGGTACCAACCAAGAAATGCAATAAAGGCTTAAGCTCTAGCAGATTTCATTACGGAATTCACTCCAAGTCATGGTAGTTTAGACGGGGTGGAAGACATGAAAACATGGGTCGTTCATATGGATAGGTCATCTACACTATATGCAAGAGGAATAGGAGTTATGTTGCAATCTCCAAAAGGAGATAAGTTGAATTATAAGGTTCGTCTGCAGTATCAAACAACCAACAATGAAGTTGAGTATGAAGCCCTTCTTAAAGGGCTAGAATTGCCTAAGTCTTTGGAGGCTGAATCAATAGTCGTCCAGGGAGACTCTCAGTTGGTTATAGGTCAAGTGAATGGAATATGTGAAGCTAAAGAAGAACGGATGAAGAAATATCTTAATAAGGTGAGACGCCTTGTTAAGAAATTTAAAGGAGATAGTTTCATTCAAGTCCCAAGGGAAGAAAACGTGAAGGCAAATGCCTTAGCAAAGGAAGCATCAGCAGATGGATCAGTGGACAAGTCTAGTGAAGTCCAATACATGCCTAGTATAGATCTTCCAGAGATACAACAGATAGAAGGTAAAGAAAGTTGGATGACCCCAATAGTCAACTACTTGAAAGATGGAAGGCTTCTAGAAGAAAAGGACGAGGCTAGAAAGCTAAGGATCAGATTAGCTAAATACATCCTTATAGATGAGGTGCTATATAAAAGAGGCTTCTGTCAGCCTTACCTAAGGTATTTAGCTCTAGATGAAGCAAACTATGTATTGAGAGATGTTCATGAAGGAGTGTGTAGCAACCATTTAAGAGCTAGAGCACTCGTCCACAAGGTCATTCGTGTAGGTTACTATTGGCCAACCATTCAAGCAGATGCTAAGGCTTATGTCAAGGTGTGTGATCAATGTCAGCGATTTAGTAATGTCCCTAGACAACCCTGAGAGTACCTTACCCCAATGATGGCCCCATGGCCCTTTGCGCAATGGGGATTGTATATTTTGGGCCCTTTTCCAATTGGAACCAAACAGATAAAGTTTTTAATGGTAGGGATTGACTATTTCACGAAATGGGTGGAAGATGAACCCTTAGCAAAGATTACACAACAGAATGTCAAAAATTTCGTTTGGAAGAGCATTGTATGTAGGTTTGGGGTACCTAGGGTACTAGTGTCTAACAATGGACAACAATTTGATAACACCCCTTTTAGAGATTTTTGCGAGCAACTTGGAATCAAGAATCATTATTCCTTACCCTCCGACCCATAAGTAAATGGACAAGCAGAAGTAGCAAACAGTTCCTTGCTAAAAATCATCAAGACTTGAGGGGGTAAAGGAAGTATGGCTAGATGAGCTACCAAGTGTTCTATGGGCTTACAGGACAACTATGAGGACCCTCACAAGGGAAACTCCCTTCAAACTAGCCTATGGAAGTGAAGCAGTTATACCTGCAGAAGTATAGATAGCTAACCACAGGGTGATGAAGTATCAAGATGAGGATAATGAAGAACAACTTTGTCTTAACCTTGATCTTATTGACGAGGTAAGGATGGATGCAGAGCAGAGGACAGCAAGATACAAAAGTCTTATGGCTAGGCAATATGATGCAATGGTGAAACCTAGGCATTTCAACATTGGGTACCTCATCCTTAAAAGGGTCTCCTTGGTAATCAGAAACCTGGCTCATGGAAAGCTAGGGCCTAATTGGGAAGGACCTTATAGGGTTATCAATTGCAAAAGGTAAGGGTCATACTACTTAGAAGCCTTGGATGGACGGAAGCTAGAGCACCCTTGGAGTGTTGAGCATCTAAGAAGATACTAACAATGAAGGGTTAACCTGGACAAGCATCACCGTGGACGAGCATCATGGACGAAGTTGAAGTTATGTGTTGTTTTCCTCATATTTGCTTATGTTTATTACTACTACTGCATGTTTTTAAATATTATAATTCCTTAAAAGTGCGTTAGTTTCTAACTTCTACGCTATCTATGGACGAATTTGTGATGGACAAAGTCATGTACTTAGTCTATCTGTTTGTATATAAGTATTTCTAAATTCCCTAAGGCACTAGCTTCTAAGCATGTGTCATGCTTGTGGACGATGTTTATGTTATGTACATACGATTTGGATTTCCAATGTGTATAATGTTGTATGAATTTCCAATTTTTTTGTGATTTCATTTAAACTAGTCCACAAGAAGGCTAAAGGCCCCAGATGAGTAAAATCCTTGGATGCATGGATGTAACGTCTATAAGTTTTCCTTAAAGTAAGGATAAAGCAAAGAAAAATAAACCAAGGTATATTCGTCTAACCACTGGACGAGGTAAAACCTAAGGTATATTCATCTAATTAATGAATGAGGAAAAACATGCACGTAAGAATATTTCGAAGTCCATGGATGAATTTAACCAGTGAAACAATCCAATCTTTGGACAAGAAAATGCTGGAAATGTCTTAACTAAAGACAAGTAAAGGATCGTCCAACTTATGGACAGAATAATGCAAGCTATAAGTCAAATATATGGATGAATAAAGCTAGCAAAAGAGATACCATTCATAGATGAGAATGGTAAAAGTGTTGAGCATGAAAAAGTTATTTTAACATGGACAATGTAAATAAAAATTCATTCATATTGTCAAGACGAGATAAAATGTCCTTATAAGTGGACGGACCACACTTGAAACCACAAAAATAATATGGATGATGTAAATAAAAGTCGTTCATAAAGCATGTAACATGTTCAACCCCAAGTAAGAAATGAAAATAAAAGTAGACATTCATTCATAAAAGTTAAAGAAGGGTAGACGACCACTGTTCAAAAACCCTTTGAGTTATTCATAGCCAATAAAGGCAATCGTATATGTTGATCGTCCATATACTTGGACGAGGGAATTATACTTGAATGAATTTTTTTTTTTTTTTTTTTTTAAAGTGAAGCCCAAATCAACGGGCATTTCCAACAAACTAAAATAATAAATTCTTCTAAAGGAAAATAAAATTACTAGGATAAACCACTGGGGGCATCACCCCCAGACTTTGGATCGTTCTGAGCTATTTCAGATGCAGCATTGTCCACCACGTTGACGTCCTCGAAACTCGTCGGAAGCAGGGAACTCTTAGTAGCAGTGAGGAACATGGAGTCAAAATCTATCTCAAGGTGGGCCTCATTGGCATCAGCACGAAAGTCTTCATAGCTAGCAGCATAATGACGATCTGGACAAGTCTTGAACTCAGTTGATCTCATGAAGGTTGTGATAGCTTCCTTTTAAGCCTTCTCCATGGACGAAATAAACTCTTGAACCTTCACTTCGAGGTGAGTGATACTATTTTCCTTCTCAATGGAGTCTGCCTTGAGCTCCTCCACTTCATTCTTTAGTTTTTGCTTAATTAACTGTAGACGATTGAGATCCTCAGTCAATCTAATCACCTCGCCCTTCTTTAGAAGAACCTCGTTGCTCAGCTCCTTGTTCTTCTCCTTGTATTCCTTAGCCTCAATGGAAAGCTCCTTAGCTTGAGTGGACGCAGTGTAAAACTTGGACATGGCCTGTGAATGGACGAAGGAGAGTTAGAAATTTTCCTTGAATCTTTTAGAAAATAAAAGGAAAATAATGAAAACCACATACCTTGAAGAGGTCATGGATGGCAGAACGCTTAAAGTCCTTCACTGACATGTTATAACATAAGTTTACCTCATTGTCAATGATGATTCCTTTGAACGTCCTCCAAGCATAACCCTCGTCCAGTACCAAGTTGGGAGGACGCTTAGTTTTCATTGAAGGATGGGCCCTTTAAGGAGTTTTTGTTGTAGGAGGGAGGTCTTCAGGCTGGACGGGTGGAGTAGTCTGGACGGATGGAGTGGTCTAAGGTACTAAGTTCACTGTCGAGGCGTCCAGATGTATTGTTGCAGAAGGGAACTTCGGAACCTTGGGTGGAGGAGTCTTGCCAGACTTCTGTTTCTTGGAACCTCGATGAGTAGGAAGGTCACCAAGGTCCACAGAGCTGGATATACCCTTCCTCTTTCCCAACTAGATGCCAGGCTTCTGGACGACCAGGGGAGTGACATCGTCCAAGACCTGTACATCCTTTTGACCCTCAGTACCACTTGCAGCGCCTTTCCCTTTATTTTCCTTCATAGTGGCCACCCCTATATTGAAGAGGACGAAGTTAGTGATAAAAAAAAATAATAAAAAATAATTAAAAAAAAAGGGAGAGGATGGACAATACTTACTTTGATGAGTAGTCTCCTCGTGTTCAAGGTTCTCTGCAGTAGGCTTAGGACCAAGCCCCTAAGCAACCAAACTACTAAAAGTCACTAAGTTGTGGAAGGACCTCTCACGAAAGGCACGTGCTTGGTTAATACGATCCAAATAAAATTTGTCCAAGCATGGATGAGTAATAGCTGCACCAATATAGAGGAAGATTAGATGAGTAAAAAAAAGAAGAAATAAATGAAAGAATGGAAGAAAGACATACCCTTAGGAAGAAGTCGACCTAGGGATTTGGTAAAAGGTGGGAAGGGGGCATTATCTACATCAACTGGGTCCCCAGCCCAATTTCCAGAAATAAAAAAGAATTCTTTCTTTCAAAGCTTGTCAGAAGAACTATGGCCCTTTATTAAACTAAACTGAGGGCCCCTGGACAAGAACTAGTAAAACGAGCAGATTATTTTATCTCTGAGGGCTTATAGTAGTAAAGGAACTCGTCCACTGTGATTGGACAATTCCCTTCCAATGCCTCACGCCATAGCACTTGCATGGCAACTTTTGTCCTCCACCCATTGGGGTTGAGCTGGTTTGGTCCAATACCCAACTTATGAAAGAGGTCTCTACAAAAGGAGTTTAAGGGAAACCTAAAACCTGCTAGAAGGTAAGAGGTATATACACCAAAACCAGAAAAACGAGAAAAACACCATTCTCCTTCTTCAGGTAGATGATGCCTAAACTCACTAGGAATTTGATATCTACCTACAAAGGTTTTTAACTTAGGCGCGTCCAAAGTAGACGCTACCTCAGGAGCACAACTATAAATTATATTTTCTTCTTCCTCCTCCTCTTCGTCCTGAGGATGACTAGGTTGTCTTCTGGACAAGCTAGCCCCTGCCTCAGAAGCCATCCGACGTTGCATTTCCTGGAATTCTTCTAAAAAAAAACTAGGCACCCCAAACGAATAATGCTCATCTGAGGAACTACTATCACTATTGAAACCTGTACTACCCTCATTGCTCTCATAACTACTACCACTACTCCCAGAAGACATGTCCTGATACTCGTCTATCTCTCTCTCTAGGCTACTACTAGACGTAGACATAGTAAGAAGAATGAACAAAGATGAAAACTAAAGGATGAAGGAAAGGAAGTACCTGAAAAGACTAGAAGACGAGGACTAGATGGGGCTTTTGGACGGAATGGCAGAAAGGAAATTATCAAAACAGTAAAAGGGCAAGAGAGAGAATGTACATATTTATAGGACCCAGAGGTTGGTCAACGAAGCAACACGGACCAACCAGAAATTGACACGTGGCATTCTCTTCAAAAAATAAAACGATGCGACCAACCAACCAACAAGATTATGATACGTGGCACAATCTGGTACAACAATTGACCACAAACATGTTAATGCGTGTCAAAAACCAATAGTTATACTATAGTGCTTTGGACAACCCTTGGACAAGGGGGCAGCTGATGGTGAACCAAAAATCAGACCATCTCCAATTTGTCCATAGAGTCATCCAAGACCAAGAAGGTTAACTTAACATAGGAAGGTCAATCCACCATGGGAAGTTCATCCTTGGGTATGAAGGTCATCCATCAGGGAAGCAACTAGACGACCTCTCAACACTTAGAAAATTTTCAAAATGGATTTACGTACAAAAGCTTATGATTCGCACCACGTTCTACTGTTTAGAGTTATGAGCAAAATCCTTGTTCATCGCTATAACTTCCCACTAAGTTCTTAACTTCTAATGGCAGTTGTAGAAGATAAGATTGAACCTTCTAACTTCTATAGTAGTTGTGGAAGTTAAGTCTGAATCTTCTAACTTCCATACACGTTGAGGAAGTTACTAAACAAGTAACTACTCCAAAGTTTACTATATAAGAACTCATCCACATCAAATGAAAGTAAGTTTCCACTACTCCTAAAGTTGAAATTCTTGAGTTCTAGAGAAGAAAACTAACTTAAGCATCAGAGAGTTCTTGGCCGATTCACCCCGTCACCTTTGATCTTGTGTTTTTTTCTTTTCAGGCCTTTCAAACAACCACCAGGCCTTTCAAACAACCACTAGTCCATTGAAGCCTGGAGCATTCAGCCCACCAATTTTCTTTGCATCATCAATATATATATGTATATATATATTTTAAGCCCCTATTGACTGGAGTCAATCAATGCAAAGGGACCCATGCAATAGGAAATTAACTGCAAAGTGTGGACCTCATGTGGAACCTTTAACAAAGTTTTCACATTAAGATTATTGGTAACGAGTAACGATTCCTGACTTGGAAGTTGGAAGTGCAAGCTTCGTAGAAAGTCCGCTAGATATAGTCATCCAAAGACAGCAAAATTTGAAAAATCATGAAATATGATAACGAAAAAATTTCCAAGACATATCCAAAATGTGAAATCCAGGTGTTTGATTTCATGCAACTTTTCTGCGCTTCAATTGGGTTCAAAAAGACAACATTTCCACATTCACCTTTGTAACATTATAAAGTCCAAAGAAATTTTATTTACTCACAAATCACTTTCTAGCTGTGTCTAAGTTATTAAAGTGGAATATTCTTTAAGTGGAATTTGATTTTATTCTCGGTTACATGCATGCACTTGGTCATCCCGTGTGATCACTTCGTCCCTGATGTGAAATTTATATGCCTTTCACGTGCAATATTAGTATTTGGTGGGATAAGATTAAAGCACCGTGTGGAAATATGTTTCACTTTTCATTGGTGCAACATTAATTTCCACATTTAATTGGAAATGCAAGCTTCTCAAAAAGAAGAAATTTCCAGGATAACTACATGGAATCCAGAGGTGAGAGGTTTGATTTCTAGTATCTTTTCTGCACTACAATAGGATTCACGTCGGTATTCATTGGAAGTCAAAAAACGTGGATATACCCACTAACCATTTGCTCTCTAGCTGTATCTCAATTTAATAAAAGTGTGTTGAGCCAGGGATATAACTAACCATCAACCATTTGTCATTGCACTCATCAATCATACACTTCTAACTGTTAATGTGTGTAGTGCTGTGGGCTTTAGGCCCAACTATATTAGATTACTTATATAGCACATATTCTTGTACTACACTCTTACTTGTACTGCACTCATATGCCTCTTATATAAAGTCACTCATGTATATTTTTTCACTGAGAAATATAATACACTTATTCAATATTTCTAACATGGTATCAGAGCCACTGCTCTAATTTTCTTGTGTCTTATAGTCTTATTTTGTCGGTATTTTCTGCTGCCTCAACTTCTATGGTCAGTAAACCCTTTCAGTGCCCTCTCACGACTGCTCCACCACCATCAAAGGTTCTCAGGGTTGAATCTCTACCGCTAGAGGCTCCTCCTCCGCCGCCAAAAGCACTGCCATCATCGGATCTGTCACCTTTGACCTCTGATTAGGACATAAGACATATCACCGTGTAGATTTTCAACCGTTCTACACATCGATGCCAGAAACATCCACATCTGACCATCCACGCGCCAGTCAAAGTTTTGGCAAATACTTCCACGTGCTTCACGCGCCACCAGGGTTGCTCCAATTTTGTTGCTGCCAACACCATCAAAATCCTCTTTCTCCGATCTGCATCTTCAGAAAAGAATTGTCTTCATCGGATACTCCACGCGCCCTCACGTGCCACCCAAAGCTTTGGTGAAGTTAATCCACAAGCCCTACACGCCACTGGTTACCTACTGACGTCATCATTGCCACGTCAGCCCTAGCTAACATTGCCTGTTTACGTCAGTTCCACATCATCTACTAACGTCATTGCCAGTCAGCCTGCTGACGTCATCCGTTGACTTGCTCTGTTGACAGTTGACTTTGACCAGGTTTGACTATTGACTTTTGACTAGAGTTGACTTTTTGCAGTCCAAGTGCTCCTTAGCCATTTTTTCGCATAGATTTCATTTTTGCGGTCTGTTTTTGCATATTTTGCTTCTAAATGAAGAATAAGGATAGGTCTTCTTCTTATTGCAACAATTGTCGCCGCCAATCCATCAAACGTTTTTACAAATTTTGCAAATGTTTTGGGGACAATATTGAGACTTGCTATCATCACAACAAATCAGTTGTTTCAATTTCTGCTACTACTATTGCTAACGCTAAGAGTGTCCAACCAATGGCTCCTGTCTCTACACAGTCTAAGTCTTTAGGACGCACTTTTACCATGTCCACAGATGACCTTAAAAACATCATCGCCAATGTTATTCGTATGGTTGGTAATGCATCTTATTCCTTTTCTCTCTTAGCTTTTATCTGGTATGTCTCCTTCCTCTTGGCTTATAGATTCCGCTTGTTGCAATCACATGACACCTCACTCATCCTTATTTTCTGAACTTAAATTTGCACCACACCCTCTTAATATTCGCACAGCAAATATGTCTGGTCATAATATAGGTTCTATTTCGACCTCCAACCTCTTAGTTCCTGGGGTCTTTAATGTTCCTGACCTTTCTTACAATTTATTTTCTATGGGACAATTAGCTGAGTTGGGTTATCGCATTATATTTGATTATTCTGGGTGTATTGTGCAGGATCTGAGGACGGGACAGGAGCTTGGGACTGGTCCTAGAGTTGGGCATATGTTTCCCATGGACAACCTTCGTCTTCCACTTGTTACTCTTGTTTCTGCTGCTGCAACTACTACAGTTTCTTCAATTCCTTCTCTTGCACTTTGGCATGCTTGACTTGGTCATGCATCTTCCTCTCGGGTACAACAATTGGCTTCTAGAGGTTTGGTAGGTTCAGTGTCTACAGAAAATTTTGATTGTGTTTCATGTCAGTTAAGAAAATAACTAGCTTTGCCTTTCAATACTAGTGAATCAATATCCACTGATATCTTTGACCTTATTCATTATGATGTTTAGGGGCCTTCCTCTGTCTCTAGTATTGGTGGGTCTCGATATTTTGTGGTCTTTGTTGATGATTACTCTCGCTATAGCTGGATTTTTAATATGAAACATTGTTCTGAATTATTACAAGTATATTCTAATTTTGCAAAAATGGTTGAAACTCAGTTTTCCAAGCGCATCAAAATTTTTCGATCTGATAATGCTCTTGAGTACACTCAATATGCTCTCCAAGTTGTTTTGTATTCCTATGGCACTATTCATCAACTAACTTGTCCAGGCATCTCTCAGCAAAATGGTAGAGCTGAACAAAAACTTCATCATATTCTTGACACTGTTCGTGCTCTCCTTCTCTCTGCCAAAGTTCCTGCTCCTTTTTGGGGCGAAGCTGCTCTTCATGCTATTCATGCTATTAATCGCATTCCAAGTCCTGTTATCCAAAATCAAACTCCATATGAGTGCCTTTTTGGGTCACCTCCAGACTATCACCACCTTCGCTTATTCGATTCTGCTTGTTTCGTTCTTCTTCAGCCACATGAGCATAACAAACTTGAGCCTTGGTCAAGGCTTTGTTATTTTCTTGGCTATCACGAAACTCAAAAGGGGTATCGATGTTATGATCCTGTCTCTCATCATCTTCGTATCTCCCGCAATGTTGTCTTTTGGGAACATCACCTCTTTGTCGAGCTTTCTCACTTCCGTGCCTCCCTATCTTCCTCTTCTATCTTAGATCTTTTTTCAGATGAGGCATATATTCCTTCTGTAGCTACTCCTGATCCTTCTGTAGTTGCTCCTGATTCTCCTATAGACTTCGCTTTCCAACCATCAGATATCATTGATCCCTTTCCTAGTTCACCCTTTAATGAATAGGTGGAAGATGAAAAGGTTGAAGATGAGCTACCCAACCCCAACCCTAAGCTTAGGTCCCCTGCTCCTGCTCCACCTGAAGATCTTGCACAAGACATTCCACCTAGTCACTCAACTCGAGTAAGATCCATTCCTGCACATTTACTTGACTATCATTATTACACTGCCCTTGCTACACTACACGAGCCTCACACCTATCGTGAGGCTTCCACTAACCCTTTATGGCAGATTGCAATGAAAGAAGAACTTGATGCATTATCTAAAAACCATACTTGGGTTTTGGTGATGCTCCACCCTAGGAAATCTGTGGTTGGTTGTAAGTGGATCTACAAGATTAAGACTCGCTTTGATAGGTCCATTGAGCGCTACAAAGCTAGTCTTGTGGCAAAAGGTTTTACACAGGAGTATGGGATTGATTATGAAGAGACCTTTACTCCGGTTGCTCGTATCTCATCTGTTCATGCCTTATTAGCTGTTGCTACTGCCAGTAAATGGGACCTTTTTCAAATGGATGTCAAAAATGCATTCCTTAATGGGGATTTAAGTGAAGAAGTTTATATGCAACCTCCTCCTAGTCTCTCTGTTGACTCAAATGAGGTTTTTCACCTTCGACGTGCACTTTATGGCCTTAAACAAGCTCCATGAGCCTGATTTGCCAAATTCAGCTCTACCATCTCACTCTTAGGTTACATGGCCAGTCATTATGATTCTACTTTATTTCTTCGTCGCACTAACAAAAGCACTATTTTACTTCTCCTATATGTGGATGATATGATCATAACTGGTGATGACCTTAGTGGCATTCAAGAACTCAAGGATTTTCTCAGTTAGCAGTTTGAGATGAAAGATCTTGGACATCTTAGCTACTTCTTGAGTCTTGAAATCAATCATTCTACTAATGGACTTTATATTACTCAAGCCAAGTATGCCTCTGAACTCTTGTCTCTAACTAGACTCACTGATAGCAAGACTGTTGACACTCCAGTTGAGCTTAATGCGCATCTGACTCCCTTATGGGGGAAACCATTACCTAATCCCTCTCTTTACAAATGCTTGGTTAGCAGCCTAATTTATCTCACTATCACTAGTCTAGACATTTCCTATGCTGTTCACCAGGTGAGCCAGTATCTATCTGCTCCACGATCGACTCACTATGCTGCTGTTCTGCGCATTCTTTAATACCTAAAGGGCACTCTCTTCCATGGTCTTTTCTACTTTGCCTAGTCTCCTCTTATTCTCTGTGCATTTTCTGATGCTGATTGGGCAGGAGATCCCACTGATTGCAAGTCCACTACTGGTTATTGCTTTCTTCTTGGTTCTTTTCTGATTTCTTGGCGAAGCAAGAAACAAACTCACGTGGCCTGCTCCAGTACTGAAGCAGAATATCGTGCCCTTGCAAATACCACATCTGAGCTCTTTTGGTTACGATGGCTTCTCAAAGACTTAGGTATGTCTACATCCTCTGCTACTCCTCTTTATTGTGACAACCAGAGTGCCATTCATATTGCTCACAATGATGTCTTCCATGAACGGACTAAACACATCGAGATTGATTGTCATTTTATCCGTTATCATCTTGTCCATGGTGCTCTCAAGCTGATCTCAGTCTTCTCTAAAGATCAACTTGCAGATATCTTCACCAAGTCAGATCCTAAGGGACGCCTTCATACTTTGGTTAACGACCTCAAGTTGGTCTCACATCCACCTAGAGCTTAAGGGGGGGCTGTTAACGTGTATAGTGTTGTGGGCTTTAGGCCAAACTAGATTAGATTACTTATATAGCACACATTCTTATACTACACTCTTACTTGTATTGCACTCATATGCCTCCTATATAAAGGCACTCATGTATATTCTTTCACTGAGAAATATAATACATTTCTTCAGTATTTCTAACACTAACATATATATGGCATCCTCAGTTTCCTTGTCCGTTCTGGTAGTAGCATAGGTCCTTTGCATCTTCATGCATTACAGAAATATGGTTATTGGAGTTGGCTTTGTGGCAGCATCTAATACATCAGCGCTGGATCTAGAAGTGAAGGCTTTGATAGAGAGTGGGTGGTGGAGTGGCTACTCCAATGATACCTTAATTCATTGCAGGTGGCGTGGAATTACATGCAATGATAAAGGAAGCGTCATAGAGATTAACATGGGCGGGTACTATCTAGGGGATAAGTTTCGAAAATTCAACTTCTCATCCTTACCAAATTTAGAAGCTCTTTATCTTTATGGTGCTGGACTTCGAGGGAGCATCCCACCAGAGATAGGTACTCTTTCTAAACTCACCTACCTTTCTCTAACCTTTAATAATCTTATAGGTAATTTGCCTCTTTCACTTGTGAACCTCACTCGATTAGAGGTGTTTTCCATTTACAATAATCAAATCAGTGGTTCCATCCCCAACGAATTGGGAGATTTAAAAAATCTTGTTACATTAGATCTGGGACTTAACAAACTCACAGGACCAAGTCCTTCAACTCTGGACATTTTTACCAATCTTCACAATTTGAAATCTTTGTATCTTGATTCTGTTGGGAAATTTAGACCCTGGTTGATAGAATTAAGAAGTTTTAAATCTAAGTTGTTAATTAGATTTATTATAAATAAAACTTATTAAAACAAACAAACATCAATATCATGTCAAAATCATGCAGCGGAAAAATAAATAAGACAAGATATGATGATCCAGAAAAACCAATGAAACAAACTAGTTTCATAGTAAAAAACCTGGGAGGAAACCTTCTCGAAAAGCAATTCACTATAGTAAAGAGAAGTTTCAGATCTAGTACAAAACCTTTGTCCCTAGACTCTACAATCCCTGTAGATGAACTTACAGCAGAAACCTTCTACCGCTTTGGAACCTCTGAGCTCTTCAGTATATGAATGCCACCCTTTCTGCACGGATCCCAGTACATGGCTAACCAATGATGCACGGCTCCCAGTACGTGACTAACACACCAACTTGAGGAAGATGTTGGTTGCAAAGTTCTTCACTTCATTAACAATGAAGATCAAGAAGCACTTGGTTACAAAACCCTAAGGCGCAAAAGACGCAGTAGCTTCCTACAGAGAGAATAAGGCACCGGTCACCTTTTGCATATGTTCTCCTTGTATTCTCTTGTGTGACGGCCTTTAAAATAAACCTTATATATGTCTAGGGTTGTGAGAAAAGAAACCTTACACAAATACATAAGCATGGGCCGAAAATCAGATCTGGAAATCTGAATTTCGTAATTTTCGATAGATAGCTATCTGTTGAGCTATTTGTTGCGAGCTATCGAAAGCTATCGAGCTTTATTGAATCAACACTTCTTCACTTGTTTCGAGCTATTGAAAGCTATCGAGATTTAATGAAGCAACACTTCTTCACTTGTTTCTTGGACAGATTTGCATGGTTTCAATACTAGACTTGAACTCTTGTTCTTTGAAGTATTAAACACATCCTAGATCTACCCAAATACAAATAAAGTGTGTTTTGTCAAAGGATAATCCAATTCTAAATGACATATGTTCCTAACATGATTCACATATGTCCTGACAGATTCGAATCAAATCAACGGCTCCATCCCCCTAAAAATAGGCAACATGAAAATTTTGACACACTTGTACCTTAGTAATAATAGAATTGTTGGTGAAATCCCTTCCACTATTGGTCATTTAACTAGTTTGTCAAGTTTTTTTTCTTGATTCAAACCAAATCAATGGCCCCATTCTCGTAGAAATAGGCAACATGAAGAGTTTAAGAAACTTGAACCTCAGCAATAACAGTCTTGCAGGTGAAATCCCTTCCACTATTGGTCGTTTAACTAGTTTGTCAAGTTTTTTCTTGATTCAAACCAAATCAATGGCCCCATTCCTATAGAAATAGGCAACATGAAGAGTTTCAGAAACTTGAACCTCAGCAATAACAGTCTTGCAGATGAAATCCCTTCCACTATAGGTCATTTAAATGATTTATCCATTCTGTCACTTAGTTGGAATCAAATCAACGGTCTCATCCCTTCCATTATAGGTCATTTACCTAATTTGTCCGTTTTGTCCCTTAGTTGGAATCAAATCAGTGGTTCTATCCTTGTAGAATTGGCTAACTGCTCTTTACTGGCCAACTTGTCTTTAAGCCACAACTACTTAAATGGAAGCATTCCTTCTCAATTCAATGAACTTTTTTCTTTACGTTCGATTGACCTTAGCTACAACAAACTCACAAGAAATATTCATCATTATCTTGTTAACTTAGAATTCAACCTATCATACAATTCTTTGAAGGGTCAAATCTCAAATATTTTCCAAAATCATAGTTTTGACACATTTATTGACAATAAGGATCTATGTGGTGACTTCTCGATCTCCTTGCCTTCCATCTTCCCAAAACATGAGCAAAATAAAAATATTAGTTACCATTACAATTCTCACTGCACTTTCACTTCTTGGGTATTTTTTATGTCGATGTTGGGTTGGGAAAAACACAATCCAATCCAAGCCAAACAAAAAATGGGTACTTGTTCTCAATATGGAATTTTGATGGAAAAATTGCATACAAAGATGTCATTGAAGTGACAAATGACTTTGACATTAGATATTGTATTGGAACTGGTGGCTATGGTAGTGTTTACAAAGCACAATTGCCTAGTGGGAAAGTGGTTGCCTTGAAAAAACTTCTTCACTTAGAGGCTAAGGACCCAACTTTTGACAAGAGTTTTAAGAATGAGGTTAAAATGTTAACAAAAATTCGGCATAAAAACATTGTGAAACTTCATGGCTATTGTTTGCATAAATGATGCATATTTTTGGTTTATCAATACATGGAAAGGGGAAGCCAATTTTGTATCCTAAGCAATGACATTGAAGCAATAGAATTAGATTGGAATAAGAGGATGAACATCATCAAAGCCATAGCACATGCTTTATCTTACATGCATCATGAATGCATCCCAGTAATTATTCATCGAGATATTTCAAGCTACAATATTCTATTGAATTATAAGTTGGAGGCTTTTCTCTCTGATTTTGGCATGGCTAGACTTCTTGATCCAAATTCCTCCAACCAAACTTTAGTTGTTGAGACCTACGGTTATATTGCCCCAGGTGATTATTCTCCCTTTACCTCCGATTATTTTCAAATTAAGGTTAGCCATGTGGGACCTTCCAAATAACCATGTTATTTCACCTTATTGTTTATTAAATAGATTGAATCATGTGTGGTTGCATGAAATCACTTTCACTATAGAATTTTTATGTAATTACACTAGTTGTTGGGACCTACGGTTATATTGCTCCTAGTGAATTGTTGTTTATGTTAGGTTCTAAGGAATTAGGAACTAATGTATTAGAACTTCATTTTGTAATGTTGGCAAACCATGATCAAAATGTTTTAGTGTTATTTAGACTTGCTCAAAGTATGTTTAAGTGTAAAGTTGGAATCGAGTGTTTTGCAGGATTTACTGTGTAAATCTGCCTGGCTCGACCGATCAAAAATTAGGTTCGATCAATTGAAAGTCGTGCAGATTGTTTTTCTGCAGAATTTTCCAACTCAACCCAAGCCCGTTTAACGTGTAAGGTTTTATGTTTTGTCTTAAGTATTAAAGGGAAAATCCTAGCAACGTTTTGAGGGTGCTCTTTATGCTGTATGTGTGAATCTCTTGTGAGATCTAAAGGTGTTTGCCTTCACACATACTTAGGGTTTCTAATCTTAAGATTGATGTCGAGAGTTTGGTGATCAATTCAGTTGTAGATTCAAGAGCTTAAAGATATACAAGCAGGAGTGCTTGTGCTTGCTGGGAATCCAAGAAAGAAGTAATCCGTGGACTCGGAGTTGTCATGTGGTCGTGGTAGTAAGTTTCCTACTCGAGGTAGCAATAGGATGTTAGTGGTCTAAGTCGCTATTGTGTAAACTTCAATTCTTTCATAGTGGATTTGTTTTACCTTGAGGATAGCTAGGTTAAATCTTCCCTATGTTTTTTACCGGTTTGGTTTTCCTGAGTTATCATATTGTTGTGTTCTTTGTTTCCCGCACTTTACAATGATATGATTTATCTGTGTTAACCTAGATCTGTTTAATTTGACTAAGTAATCACTTGGCTAATTAACTAGGTTAATCTGGTTGTGTTTTAAGGGGTCTAAAAACGAACAGTTTAGTTCCTATAACTATATTGTATCCATTTAGTGCCTATTATTTTAAAAGGTTAGCCATAAGCCATGTGGGACCTTCCAAATGACCAAGCTGATTCACCTTATTGTTTGTTATATAAATTGAATCATACAGGGTAGAAAGCAATCACTTTCACTATGGAATTTTTTTTCCTAATGACTACTTTTGACCAAACTCTTCGTGTAGAAAATATACAAAAATAATTTTTTTTTTTTTAAATGATATGGGGGAAATTCATTGCATTTTTAATAACAATCATTTATTTTTCTATGCAGAATTGGCATATACTATGGTGGTGACTGAAAAATGTGATGTTTACAGCTTTGGAATGGTAGCACTAGAAATATTAATGGGAAGACACCCAGGAGATCTCTTGACTCCATTATCAACATTATCTTCTCAAAAATTAATGTTAACAGAAATATTAGACCAACGTTTGCCACCTCCAAATCGCTCAGTTGCACAAGATATATTCTTTGCTACTTCTATAGCCTTTGCATACTTAAGCACCAAACCAAAGTCTCGGCCTACAATGAAATGGGTGTCCCAAGAATGTCTCTCAAGTAAGAAACCACTAGCCAACCCTTGCATGCAATTTCGCTATGGCAGTTAAAGAATCAAGAAACTTATATGATGGGAGAGAGTGAAACTGAATAATGTTGTTAGGTTGTGTGTCATATGGTTTGATGAACTCATAAGAAAATAAAATGTTGTATACAAAGTTTTATCTATTTTTCTCTAAGAAACGAAAGTGGTAGAAAAATCATGTAATCCTTAGGTTTATCTATTTCTTGTTATGATTTGTGACCTGCATTTTGCATCATGAAGTATAGGTCCTTATCAGAGAATGAATTATACCATGGTCCATCTAACCCCTAGGGAGGCATTTGGTTCACTGTGATATGTCCTTAATATAATGCACATTATGCTACAAACTATTATATGGAACGCAATTACACCTGAAGGTGATTTCAAGTTGATAAGTCATTTAGTAGTTTGAATTGCATAGGAGTTATCTTTATCTTAGCTATTGGTTGTTATCTAATATTTCAACTAATTGTTATTTAGTAGGATAGCAATTGCCTTTATGCTTATCAAATTAGTAGGATAGCAATCGTAGGAATTGTTTCTATCGTTTAGGTGTTGGTTTGTTTTTATGTTCAGTTGTAAGCCTATATAAGGCCTATTATGATTAATAAAGAGGTATCAGAATATTTAAGTAAAAATCAAGTTTTACTTGTTAGGAAGGTCTTGGTTATCCCTTGAAGTATAACAAAAAATTTCTTCTTGTTTACTATATTACTTTTGAAAATCCTTAGATGCAACCACAGCCCCTTGAGGGAAAAGAGGTGCAACATGTGGCCATGGAAGGGGCGTATCACATTACCTTAATGTGACATTAAGGTGTTTGGTTCTGATAGGCCAAAAATGTATTGACCACTTGTGATGAATTAATTGATTAATTAGCCAAGTTTATTAATTAATCAAATTAACATGCAAACGCATGGTAACACAAACAAATCACCAATTAAACTAAGTATGCAGCGGAAATTAAATTGACACGGTGATTTGTTTACGAATGGGGAAAACCTACACGGCAAAAACCCCACCAGGTGATTTTAAGGTCACCACTCCCGAGAATTCACTATTATCACAACAAGCGGTTACAAGTAAAGGAATTTCAGTACCTTATACCAACCTACAGTTGAACCCTTACCCCAATACCCAATTGGACTTGTTCTGTAGTGACAATCTCTCCTTGTAATGCACGGCTCCTAGTACGTGACTAACTAGTTGTGCAAATCCCAGTATGCGACTTCAATCACCAACTAGAGAAGGTTGTTGGCTGCAAAGTTCTTCAGTTCATCACATGATGAAGATCGAGAAAATGCTTGGCCACAAAACCCTACGGTGTACAAACACAGCAATTTCTTCACAAGAAAGATGAACTAGGGCAAATTCTATCTCTGGTCACAATTTGCTTGAACAAATTTTACTCAACACTTATGCAACTTGTGTCACCTTTGATGGCCCTTAAAATAATCATTTTATATGTCTAGGGTTGTGAGAAAAGAAAGCCTAAACACATAACCACGGATTGGAAGAAAATAGAATAGAAAAATCTGTTTTTCTTAAACCTCAATAGATAGCTATCTGTCGAGCTGTTGTCAATCCACGGGGCTAGAACAAATCTTCAAGCTCGATAGATGCTAGCTGTTGAGCTAGCTGTCGAGCTTTAATGACAAGCACTTTCTCAGCTTGAATCTTGGACAGACTTGCATGGCTTTAACACTTGATCTTGAAACAAAGTTTCTTGAAGTATTAAACACATCCTAGATCTACCCAAATACAAGTAAAGTGCATTTTGTCAAAGAATTAGCCAATTACATAAAATAGTGACATATGTTCCTAACAAGTGAATCACATATGTCCCAACAAATTCATTTAATTTTTTCTAAGATTACCGTAATTTAAGATTACGCTAATCTAAGATTAAAAAATATATCATATCACCCTAATCACACCACCTTCATAAATAGGGGTAATCTTACTAGTGGGGATGTAATTATTTATTGAATTGACAAAATTTCACATGCTAATAAATTTTTTTTTACTCATGAGAATGACTAAATATCAAGAAACCTCTAAAATGCCCTAAAACCTATAAAATGACCAAAATACCCTTAGAACAACCAAAATAACTAAAATGCTCTACAAAAGTCCAAAATATACTTAAAACCTCCAAAATGAACAAAATGTCCCTAAAATATATTTTTTATTTTATTTTGGCCATTAGCCACATCATTATTTTTCATCCATTACTCAACGATAGGGACTATTTTGACACAATATCAAAAAGGTTAGATACTAAATTAACATAAGTGAAATGTTAGGAATCAAATTAACATATGGTGTAAAGGTTAGAGACCACATATGTCCAAATTTGTACTTCAGAATTTAGAGGATGACCAGCATGTTAATATCAAGTTTAACTCAATAATAACACGAACCAACTAAAGCTGAAGCTGTTTATCAAAAATTATTTCTCGTATTCCTTTTTATTTCCTTGCATAAAAGCCATCATATACAAAATTCGTAAAACTTTAAAACTTCATTACTTTCAAACTTTGGAAGTTTAACAACTTGACTGAAACTTAAGGTATTCGTGTAAATATACATAGCTAAACGTTCAGAAAAACTCTTATTTACAAACCTAACCCCAAAGACATACAATTGGGGTTCAAAACAAACTTGTTAGGGTCATATTTTCTATGTAATTGGCTAATCTTTTGACAAAACTCAATTTACTTATAATTGGGTAGATCTAAGTTGGGTTTAATTTATCAAGAAGTATGTTGCTCAAACATATCAAGTGGTATCTTTAAAGTCATGAAGATTGATCCAAGAAACATGTGAAAAAAGCTGATTCATTAAGTCTCAACAGAAACTCGACAGATACTACTATTGAGGTTAAAAGAAGAAGCTCGATACAAGCTAGATCTATTGAGAATTATGATTTCAGAATTTTCAGATCTGAAATTTGCCCTATGCTGTATTATTTGATTAGGGTTTCATTTATCACAACCCTAGTCATATATAAGGCAGATTTTAATAGTCATCATTTACGGATACAAAGACCGAGAACTCATATACTCTGTGTGAAGCTACTGCGTTTGTGCACCATAGGGTTTTGTAACTAAATGCTTCCTGATCTTCATCATTTATGAAGTGAAGAAATTTGCGGCCAATAACGATCATTCAAGTTGCTGGAGTTACTCACGTACTAGCATCCATGCAAAGGAGTTAGTCACAAATTGGAGATTTGTGCAATAAAGGGAAAAAGGCTATTACAAGATCAAGTCCAATTGGGTATTGGAGCGAAGGTTCAAATGTAGGTTGGTATTTTGGGATAGGCCATGGTAGTGGTAAGATTCCTCATACTTGTAACCGCTTAATTATTGATTAGTGGATTCTTGGGAGTGGTGACCTTAAATTCACCTAGTAGGATTTTTGCCTTGCGAAAGGTTTTCCGCATTTGTCAACAAATCACTGTGTCAATTTAATTTTCGTTGCATTTAGTTTATTTGGTGATTTGTTGGTGCCTCCACGATTTGCATGTAATTTGACCTAATTAATCAACTTGGGTAATTGAATTAATTTACCGAGGTCAAACTATCGTAACCCAACAAGTGGTATTAGAGCAGGCACACTTTGATTAGGTTTTAATCTTTGTTGTGTGATCCATTGACCCCTGTTGTTATGGATCGTGGATAGTCATTGATTATACCTCCTCTATTTGATGGTACTAACTATGCATACTAGAAATTATGCATGAGAGCTTTTTTGCAGTCTTTAGATGAAAATGTATGGTTGGCTGTCGAGGTCGGATGGACCAAACCGACTAATCCACCCGCATCTTAGAATGATGACAAGATCAAAGCTGCAAATTTCAATAGTAGAGCGATGAATGCCTTGTTTAGTGCTATGACTAATGAGGAGTTTAAGAAAATCTTATCCACTGAGAGTGCAAACGAAACATGGACAATCCTTCAAAACACCTATGAAGGTACCAAAGCTGTGAAAGACTCCAAGGTTCAAAGACTTACCATGAGCTTTGAAGAAATAAGGATGGATGATGATAAGGCATTCGATGAATTCTATGCTAAGCTCAAAGACATAGTGAATTTTTCTTTCAACTTAGGTGAGAAGATCCCAAAGCCTAAAAGCATAAGTAAAATCCTCATATCTCTTCCAAAGCGGTTCCATGCTAAGATCACTGCTATTGAAGAATCGAAGGACATTAACTCTATTCCTTTGATGAAGTTGATTGGAAATCTGCAAACCTACGAATTAGGTTTAGTGAGGATTGGCAAAGGAAGTAAGAGCAAGAATATGGCTCTAAAATCCAAAAATGATGAAGAAGATGAGTCGTCTGATAATGAGAACTCAAAGTTCAAATCTTACATTACTAGACAATTCAAGAAGTTCATCAAGAATGAAAATGTCAAGGTGAATGACAAGGATTGCAAACAGTCTAGTTTTCTCAATTTAAGTCTCAAGATAAATTCAAAATAGAATCCAAAGAAGGTGGACAAAGCAGCAACATTCCAACCGGTCCAAAATGCTATGGTTGTCAAGGGTACAGACACATGAAGCAAGAATGTCCTTCCTATCTCAAGTCAATTGGCAAGAGCAAATTCCTAGCTTCCAGCTTTAGTGATACTGAACTAGAAGTAGACTCAGAGGATAGTGATCAAGAAGGGATAGTCAGCGCATTCACTGCTACTGTTGATTTATCCAAGGAGTCTGAAAAACTGATTGATGAGGAAGAAGATATAATGGAGTCCAAATTTGAAGAAATGGATGATAAAGATGATATCCATACTACCTACTCAAAGGTGTACAAGTCTGAGAAGCATGAAAAGCTTTATAGGCTAGCCACAAGGAAGCTGAGTGAAGTGGAGTTGGAACGAGAGGAACTCTCCACTAGAGTTGATGAAGCAAATCAAACCATCAAAGCATTGAGGTTTCAAAACAACTTCCTGGCTAAGAGGACCAAGAAACTGGATGCTGCGCTATTTCAGGTGAGAACTCAATTGGAAAGAACTTCAAGTGCTAAACTAAATGAAATGCTGAATTTTTAAAAGGCTGCATCAGATAAAATTAGTCTCGGGTATGATCACTCTCTTTCTTATTGTAGTAATTCCTCTAGTGCTTTGAATAATGTTGTTTTTGTTTCTCCTGCTTCTAATACTAAACCTGAGATAATTGAGCCCAAAATTGAAAGAGTGAGGTTAAGCATGATAAACGTAAATCCATTCTGGGAGCACCCCCTAAGGTTGTTAAAGAAACTAAGCAGAACACTCATCGCTCCAATGATAAGAAGTCTCAACCAAAAAAACCTCATTTCTGTCATCACTGTGGAGCATTGGGACACACTTGTCCAAATTATTATAAATGGCTTGCCACTCAACAAAGCAATAGTGTGCTATCTTTTGGAGGCCAAAATCAACTTCAAAACTCTTTGGCTCCTCTTGGAGAATTCTTAAAATCTATGATGTTCTTTAAAAACTTCAATGGGTTTAATCCTCCTTCATTCTCTCCTCATCAAAGGTCTTAGAACAGGAAAGGTTCATCTCCCTCCAAGTCTCTTGTTTGGAAGGAAAAAGACTTCTTCAAGTGATTTCATCTCTATTCTTGTATCTCTTGTGTGTTTGGTTGGTTGTTTTTGAGTCAATCTAGTCTTTATTGCCATTTTAATATGTTTGTTTATGTTTATGTTTTTTTTTTTTTTTTTTTTTTGGTTTCAATAAAAATAAAATAAAAGGGCAAGGGGGGGGGGGGGGAGGGAATTTGAAAAATACTAAAATAGTGTTTTTGTTTATACTGGTACTTGTGCAACTTGGATGGCCTTTGAAACAAATTCTCTCAACTTTGTATCTCTTGTAGTTTAGATGAGTATCTTCATGCACAACTAAGCAATGTGAGCACAACTAAGCAATGTGAGTTTTGTGGCTCGTTATGTGATTTGTATGATTTGGTTAATCTTTTATCATTCATATCTTTATCACTCTTTTTGATAGGAAAGACTAAAAAATCCTAAGAGAAAGGCATAAATAACCATCTCACCACTAAAACTCGTCAATCATAAAATATCTATGTGCAATTCATAAAAGTCGTGCTCCGTAAGGTGTAGCACTTGCACAGCAAGAAAAGGATATTTGGCTTACATAAGTGGGTATTTATTTTCTCTCTCCTGTATGCCCATGCATGATATGCCTTTATATGCTTTAAAGAAAAATATGCAATGAACATGAAAAGTAAAAAGAATCAAAATGCTTTTAAATATGGTTGCAAGCGTATTTCTAGGAGATGTGGGAGTTATATGATGTACCTCAAATGTGATGGTCCCCATCAAATAGTTATGATTATGTGTGAATGTATTTGATTCTCTTATATCATTATTTTCATATGATGAGACACTTATGCATTCTTGCAAAAGTTTCATACACAACATGCATACTCTTTGCTACCTTTGATACTATTGTACAGGTACAATGTGATTTGACCATTACAAGGAATACATGTGGTAGTATAAGCTTACTAAACTGTCTTAACTTGTTTTTGAAAATAAAATTTGTTAGGCTTATTTAGTGTGTGTTGTTGGATCTAGGATTGCTTTGCATCTAGAGTTGTTGATGTGTTTGAGTACTTAACATGCTTCTTTGATGGTTGGTTTGGTGTCTATCTTGGTTGCATCCATCTCATGTGGTTTTTCTCCTTGAAAAACCATGTTTCTGTTTGCTTGATAGAAGCTCAATAACAGCTCGATACCTCTCAACACAAGTCTCTTCTATCAAAGTTTTCTGGGTTTTCCTTGATACCTCTCGATAGATAGCTCGATCCATCCAGCCTATTTTTTGAACTCTTTATCTGGTCGATAGAAGCTCGATAGCTCCTCGATCCATAAAAGCAGTTTGGCTGTCGACACCTCCTCGATACCTCTCGATCTATTGAAATTTTGTTCTCTATACCTTCTCAATACCTCTCGATCTATCAAGATGTCGGATTCTATATACTCGAGGGTGAACTCGCTTTTGTTCAAACTCAAACATATTAATACTTCTCTCTTCTCTCTTGATCCAAACCTCTCTTTTTCTCCAAAATCTTCCTTCTCTTCAAGTTTCGGCCTATTCCAAGCTCAAACTTGTTGGTAAGTGTTCTTGATCTCTTTTTTTCTCATTCTTCATGCATTTCATGCATTTTGGACCTAGGCTTTTTATTTTGTTGGGAAATTTTGGGTTTTTGTGTTTTTGCTAAAAGTTTTAGGTTGGGTTTTGTTGAGTTGATCTCACATGAACATGCATTTCATTCTCTAGCATTATAATCATTTTTTCATGCATTCTAAGCTGTGTGCTTGATTAAACAATGTGAGCGCTGTAGTTTGGATTGGGTTCTTGCCCATGATGCAATTCCTTTTCCACATAATATGCTCATGCATTCCCATGCATTGCTTATTCTTTTTCTTTTTATTTTTCTTTCCTGAGCATCTATTCTACTATGTTCCTCTGTCTTATTGCTCTCTCCTTATATTTTCTAACTATGGAACCCAAGAAATCTGCTCCTTTGAAGAACCCGATCTCTTATCGTGGTTCTTCATCTTCTTCTCTTCCTGCTAGAGACAGGTTTCGTGATTCAAAATCCCAAAAGGATTTTGATGAGAACTTTAGTGATCGGGTGATTCATTCGGAACGTCATGTCATTCTGTCTGACTTTTCAAACATGCCTCTTCTCGGTGCATTTAGCTTTCAGGGTTGGGAATATCTTTGCGAGAAATCCACGAGGTGTCCCGGTGTGTTTATACAAGAGTTATACTCCAACATACATGCCATCGATACCTCTATTCCCTAGTTTACTATGGTACTCTGAGGAACACGTATCGTAGTTACACTAGAGTTCATTTTCGAGGTACTACATGTCCCAAGGGTAGTTCATCCAGACTATCATAGTCACCCTCGTCTTCGCTCTATCTCTAGAGACGAGTTGGCCACACGATTTTGTGAGATGACCATGGTGTGGTGTGATCTTCAAAATCTCACCACACATGACTTTGCTAAGGGTCCAAGGATCCTTAATATGGTGATGACCTTTGTTCTCACTCCATTGTCTCACTATACCACTATCACTAAGCCTTATGCTCATTTTCTTTTCTCTCTCTTGGAGGGTCTCTCTATAGAATTCCCTTCACGTATGATAGTATCTATGATAGATATCTATCAAGACACAGCTACAAGTGATAAGCTAATTTTTCCTTTAGTTATCACATGCATTCTCGCACACATGCACGTTTCTATTCCTCATTCTCCTCTCTTTCCTTGCATGGATGCTATTAGTAAGGAATCTATACAGTGTTGTGATGCACCATTGGCTACTAAGGCCAAGCGGCCTCGAGTGGAGTCTACCCCTGCTCAGCAGGAGAAGGCTAATATTCGTGCTACGGAGGATGCTACCTATGCCTCTTGACCTTCTTCTTCATCTGCTCCATCCTTTTCTTCTAGAGTAGAGGCATCTCTTGCTGCCATCATGGATCAACTTCATCAAATGCATGCTGATTTTGGCAGTCATCTTGGACATCTTTCTGATGAGATATTTCAGATGAACACCAAGATTGGTCGCTTTGCTCGCCAACAGTCTCATATTGGCGGTTTTGCTCATTCTTCCTCACCCAAGCTTGCTGATGAGTCTTCTGATGATGGAGATGGTGAGAGTGATGATGCTTTTGACTCTTCTAGCAATGATGAGATGACTGTTTCTTAGTGACTCACCCTTTGTCACTCGTGACAAAAAGGGGGAGTAGTTTTGGTTATGAGAGAGCAGTCATGTTGTTAAGGGGAGAGCTAGTCTAGTGATAGGTGGAGAGTGTTTTAAGATATGTAGTGAGGTTTTTGTTGTAGAGTTCTCATTACATGTACTTTAGTCTTGTGACCTTTTACATACATTGTACTTCTTTTTTCTATATATATGTTGATGATGTATGTGGTTCACCTTTATCTCACAACTGTTGTTTCTTTTCTCTCTTTTTACACATTTCTTCTTTTATATAACTTGTCTACATTTCTCATTTGATGCCTTGATGGATCTTGTTTTAAGTATTTCAACTAAGACATGTTGCAAGTCTTCCATGCCATGATCTCTCTTCTTGCAAAGCTTTTCAAGAGTTCATAGTAGTAGTTAGACTTATCTACTTTTTGTGTAATAGTTATGAAGATTGTTGTTTTATACTTCTCTCATAATTATGCTTGTGGTTTTGTCACGGATTGCATAAGGGGGAGATTGTTAGGGTCATATTTTCTATGTAATTGGCTAATCCTTTGACAAAACACACTTTACTTGTAATTGAATAGATCTAAGTTGGGTTTAATGTATCAAGAAGTATGTTGCTCAAACATATCAAGTGGTATCTTTAAAGTCATGAAGATTGATCCAAGAAACAAGTGAAGAAAAGCTAATTCATTAAGTCTCGACAGAAGCTCGACAGATACTGCTATTGAGGTTAAATGAAGAAGCTCGACTTAAGCTCGATCTATCGAGAATTATGATTTCAAAATTTCCAAATCTGAAATTCAGCCCATGCTGTATTATTTGGTTAGGGTTTCTTTTCTCACAACCCTAGTCATATATAAGGCACATTTTAAAAGCTGTCATATATGGATACAGAGACCGAAAACTCATATACTCTGTGTGAAGCTATTGCGTTTGTGCGCTATAGGTTTTTGTAACCAAGTGCTTCCTGATCTTCATCGTTTATGAAGTGAAGAACTTTATAGCCAACAACGATCATTCAAGTTGCTGGAGTTAGTCATGTACTGGAATCCGTGCAAAGGAGTTAGTCATAGATTGGAGATTTATGCAACAAAGGAAAAAAGGCTACTACAAGATCAAGTCCAATTGGGTATTAGAGTGAAGGTTCAACTGTTCGTTGGTATTTTGGGATAGGCCAGGGTAGTGTTAAGATTCCTAATACTTGTAACTGCTTGATTATTGATTAGTGGATTCTTAGGAGTGGTGACCTTAATTTCATCCAGTGAGATTTTAGCCTTGCGAAAGGTTTTCCCCATTTGTCAAAAAATCACCATGTCAATTTAATTTTCGTTGCATTTAGTTTAGTTGGTGATTTGTTGGTATCTCCACAATTTGCATGTAATTTGACATAATTAATCAATCTGGGTAATTGAATTAATTAACCGAGGTTAAGCTATCTTAACCCAACAAAACTTAATAACATATTTGTTCATAAGGATCAAGTACATCTTGATTCCTCCTATACAACAAAAAACTATATCTTCCATACAACAAAAGAACTATTTATTCTAACAAATGAGAACCATAGATCTCTTGCCACCTCTAATACTCTCGTTGCTTCCAGGAAAGAACCTGTGCACTAAAAAATAATAGGGTGAGCTGCAAAGCCCAGAAAGGTTTTACATTCTACAAGCATTTAATAAGAGTGCATGTAAATCAAATATTCTATGGATATGCCAACTTTGATAAATAGTCTTCATACTATTCTTAAAAATAACTTATTAACTTTCATACGAAACTACATCATTTTTCCTTTCATATAATAATCAAAAGGGCATAATAAGGAACTTTAGCATAATTCAATAACCTTATCTTTAAATAGACGATAAAACATTTTATCATAAACTTTCCATCAGACTTATAATACTTTCCATCACAAAAATGGTAGGATTGTATGGGATTCTACCGATCCTATTGATCCTACAAAACATAAATTTTTGGTTTTTTTATGGGATAAATTTTTGGTTTTGGAAACTTTAAGGGTTTTTATTTTTCCATGTTGTGATTGACTGATTGTATATTCTTTTCTAATTTATTTTATAAAATTATGTTAATCTAAGCAAATGTTTTCTAGTTTCTAGTTTCTAGTACACCTGTAATCAAAATGAAGGAATGCTTAATCATTTCTAAAGGAAGAATTTGATGTTGGCTTTTCTGCCTTTTAAGGTATAATGTTCTTAAATTTGTTTGATCAATATGCTAATTTGTGTTTTAATATTACTAAAATGTTTTTTTTTTAAATATAATTTATTAGTTATGCTTGTATTTGTATATTGATTGATTGATTTTTTTTAGAATACTCAGTAATTGTTGTTGAGTAGTATAACTTGAATAGTTGAGTGTGAAATTGTATTTTTGTTAGGTTCTAAAGAATTAGGATTTAATGTATTTAGAACTCTAATATGTATTGTTGGCAAACCATGATCAAAACGGGTTGTTTAGTCTTGTTTAGACGTGCTCAAAGTTGTGTTGTTTATGTAAAGTTGGAATCAAGCTAATGCAGAATTTAATGTGCCTCTCAGCCTGGCTCGATTGATCGAAGCTTAGGCTCGATCAATCAAAAATCAAGCAGATGCGTTTTTCTGCAGAATTTCCAACTCAGCCCTAACTCCTAAAACGTTTAGGGTTTTATGTTTTTGCCCTAGGTATATAACGCAAACCCTAGCCACGTTTTTAGGTGGCTCATATTGTTGTTTGTGTGAATCTCTTGTGAGATCTGAGAGGAGCTTTCCTTCACATAAAGTTAGGATTATCAAGAAGGAGATTCGTTCAAGAACTTGATGATCATTCAATTGCTGCACTAAAGAGCTTAAAGATACACAAGTGGGTGTGCTTGTATTTGCTGGAGAATTCAAGAAAGAAAGAGTCCGTGGTCTCGGAGCTTGCACGTGATCGTGTTAGTAAGTTTCTACTGGTGGGTAGCAATAAGATGTTAGTAGTCTAAGTCTTATTGTAAAACTTCAATTCTTTCTATAGTGGATTCAAGTTTACCTTGAGGATAGCTAGGTTAAATCCTCATCAGGTTTTTACTAGTGTGGTTTCCTATGTCATCATATCTTTGTGTTATTTATATTTCCGCTGCTATATACTTGATATGATTGTTTGATTATGATAACCTAGATTTGTATAATTTGACTAAGTTAATCACTTGGCTAATTAACTAGGTTAATCCTGTTGTTGTTTAAGGGGTCTAAAAAAAAACAAGTGGTATCAAAGCGGGTAACTCTTTTGTTTTAGATCTTTTGATCTAAGAGCTGATCCTTGACCCTTGTTATCATGGATAATTTGAAGTGTCTTTCTACTCATGTTTGTGATAATTTGAATAAAGAAGATGCTGTTGTTTCTGTTGATTTTATTGATGCCTATAAAACTCTTCGTAAGGAATTATTGAAATCTATGAAAACTGCTAAGAAATTCAATGAAGAGTTAAAATTGGCTAATCTTGAAAAAGAGGAATTGAAGAATGAATTTTTGAGAAATCAAATTTCCTCTCAAGATGAGAAGATGAAAAGCTTGGAACAAAAGTTAGTTGAATGTAAAACTAAAATTGAAAAATTGACTAGTACCAAGCTTGCTGTTGATAACAAAAGTGTTTCTGTTTCTCTTAAACCTAAAACTAAGAAAATTTATATCCCTCCTTTCAAGAGAAATAATAAAGAAAAGGCTTGTTTTGCTAGGTTAGACAAAGGTAAAAGTTCTGATGTAGACGCTGAAGTTTCTAAACCTATGTCTAAACCTACTGTTAGTGTGCAAAAGAAATCTCTTTTTGTGCCTACTTATCACCGTTGTGGTGTTGTTGGTCATATTAGACTAAATTGTTCTTTGTTGAGGCGAAAACCAAAATCTGAGACTAGAATTGTTGTTAGGAATACTGATGTTCCTAAATTTGTTCTTGTTTGTCACTTTTGTGGTGTCACCGGTCACATTCGTCCTAATTGTCATAAATTGAAATTTAAGCATTCTGTGTTTCAGTCTAGGATATGTGATGATATTTCTCCTGCCATAAGTCCAAATAAATTGTTTCATATGCTTTTGAAAAATTTAAGCTTGTTGGCTTGTGAAAGGAATTTGCAGAATTTCAGTCTTTCTCAGAAGATTGGTGTAATCCCTCAAGTACACTCTGCTTCACATGGATTTTCACCTACAAAACCAAAGACTCGTGCTATATGGGTGAGAAAAGATTCTCTAAGGTGAGTATTGATGATTTGTCCCTGATTTAATTCTTTTAATTGTTTGTGGACATGTTTTGTTTTTGTTTTTGGTTGTTTTGTTTTTTAAATTTTTTTATTAAAAAAAATCCAAAAATATTTTATTTTGTGTCTAGTTTATTTTTCTTGAGGATTACATGAATTATGATATCTCTCTCTTGATTTAGAACATGCTTGACATTGTGGAGAAACTTGAATAGTATGTGCTAAGCTATTTTTGATTTTGTGTGAGTATGTACTAGTTTGTACATGTACTCAAGGGTTAATTAAGAAATTAATATTTCTTATTTGTGTACCCTTTATAGCTTGGTTAAGCACTGTCATGCATTGCATTTGCATTAATCATTTAGCACAATGTGTGCTTTTTGTTCTTAGTCATAAATTTTTTTAAAACCAAAAAGATTTTTATGTTTTGTATTTCACATCTTGGATTTATAATCAAGGATTGGCTATATTATTTTTACATAACAAGTTTATGTACCTTGTTTAGCTTGGATGAACTTACTTTATTGCACTTTACTAGTTTGAGCTTTGTAGTGCATGTTGTGTGGGAAAGATGTTTATGGTTTTTGATCACTTTTTTCTTGATCTTGAAGTCACATGTCTTTGACTGTCGGACTTGAACTTTCTGAGAAAGGCATAAATAACCATCTCACCACTGTTTACTAGCCAATCATGAACACCTTAGTGCATATCGTAAGATTTTGTGCTCGAGAAAGTGTAGCACATGCACAAAAAGAACATAAGGTGTAGCCTCGGTTTAAATGCTAAAATTGGTGTATACATTATTGGGCTTTAATAACTTCACAATTAAATAAAATTGGTGTGTACATTATCTTGGCTATCTTTAATAAGTTTCTGATTAAATAAAATTGGTGTGTACATTATGAGGCAAATCAAGAAACTTACATGATTGCAAGCTTGTTTTCTAGGAAATGTGGGAGTTATATGATGTAACTCTTTAGGTGATAGTCTCTTTTAATCTTATGTGATGAATTTTGTAGAAATTGTGATTGATTTCTATTTACATATCACCTCACATGTATTTCAAGTTTTTGCTAGTTGCACACACTACACAAGTTACTCTTTGCTAAACTTGATACATTTTATTGTGTGTGATCTTGTTGTGGCCATCCAAGATTAAAAGTTCCTTGATCTTAATGCAAAATGTGTTTAAAATTTGAGAAATTGGAAATTCTAGGGCTTGAAAGTACCCGAATTTGGGATTTTTGTTCAAATTGGGTTTAATTGATGAAATTGGCTTGTTGAATTGATATATTTGATCATTCTAAATTGTATCCTATCTTGTGTGATGATCAATTGGTCAATTGTTTATAAAAACGAACAAGTGGTTTTTCAAATTTTGGGGTTTTTGTTAGAAACTCTATGCTCAAGTCAATTTTGTGAATTTGAACTTATATTGAACTTAGTTTTTGCATTAGAGCATGCATCATGAAACTTTTTTTCATGCATCATTTATGTTTAGGATTCACATGCATTGCATTGTTTTCTGTATCCATCTTGCAGTTTTGTAGTCATATCTTTCATTGTTGTCACACATAACATGCATACACTTTGCTGAATTGGGTACACAACTTGATTTAAAATTTGATTGATTAATTTTTGAGTTATGTACTTTTTAGTATATGCTATTTTTATGTGTGAACTGCAAAAAATATTTTTCTTAAAAGATATGATGGATAATCAATGTGCTAATATTTTCTCAACTCATGCAATTGTTTATGGGGGTCACATAGTGTCATGTTTGCATTTATTAAAAAAGAGATTTTTTTTTTCATGTGTATCCTCACCTTATCACCTTAGTTTATAACTTTGGTTTGTGTGTTTTTTTTTCCCCACCTCCTCTTTTTCCCCAAAACTGTTTTTCCCAAAACTTGTGTTTTTCCTATTTTTATAGGAGGAGAAGTTTGTTTTTACCCTTTGTTGTTCATAGGGGGAATTGTCTCTATTTTCTATAGAGCTTGTTTTGTGTTCCCTTAATTCTCTATTTTCTCTTATTCTGTTGCGTATGTTTTCTGTCTACCTTCTGATTGGGTAGTCTTTGTCAATACGTGATAAAAAGGGGGAGAAATAGTTGATATGTGGGAATCCTGTCTGTTCTGTTTAGGGGGAGTTGAAATTGTTTTTGATGTATCTAACTTAGGGGAAGAGTTAGTTTGCATATTTGTTGATTTACTATTTTTCTGTCACACATGCGTTTGGTTTAGTGTTTCAGGAAATACAGGTTGATTCAATTGAGCTGCTGTCTACACTTGCAACTGATGGATAGTAGTTAAGATCGGATTTGTTATTTAAAGGGCTTTATTTTGTAAACTTTGAGCTTTTAGTTTGTGTTTTGTCACGGATTGCCAAAGGGGGAGTTTGTTAGGTTCTAAAGACTTAGGATTTAATGTATTTAAAACTCTAATATGTATTGTTGGCAAACCATGATCAAAACAGGTTGTTTAGTCTTGTTTAGACGTGCTCAAAGTTGTGTTGTTTATGTAAAATTGGAATCAAGCTGATGCAGAATTTAATATGCATCTCGGCCTGGCTCGATTGATCGAAGCTTAGGCTCGATCAATCAAAAATCGGGCAGATGCGTTTTTCTGCAGAATTTCCAACTCTGCCCTAACTCCTAAAACGTTTAGGGTTTTATGTTTTTGCCCTAGGTATATAAGGCAAACCCTAGCCACGTTTTTAGGTGGCTCATATTTCTGTTTGTGTGAATCTCTTGTGAGATCTGAGAGGAGCTTTCCTTCACATAAAATTAGGATTATCAAGAAGGAGATTCGTTCAAGAACTTGATGATCATTCAGTTGCTGCACTAAAGAGCTTAAAGATACACAAGCGGGTGTGCTTGTATTTGCTGGAGAATCCAAGAAAGAAGGAGTCCGTGATCTCAGAGCTTGCACATGGTCGTATCAATAAGTTTCTACTAGTGGGTAGCAATAAGATGTTAATGGTCTAAGTCTTATTGTAAAACTTCAATTCTTTCTATAGTGGATTCAAGTTTACCTTAAGGATAGTTAGGTTAAATCCTCCCCAGGTTTTTACCGGTATGGTTTCCTAGGTCATCATATCTTTGTGTTATTTATATTTCCATTGCTATATACTTGATACGATTGTTTGATTGTGATAACCTAGATTTGTATAATTTGACTAAGTTAATCACTTGGCTAATTAACTAGGTTAATCTTGTTGTTGTTTAAGGGGTCTAAAAACAAACAATTTTGATGTCTTTTGCAACTCTAGTATACAAATATACAATGTCTACATGGATGATGATGATTAGGATGGTGGTAATAACTTATAAGAATCTTAGAATGTGAATAATCAAATATTCACTTCACCTTAGTATTAATCTTGCTTTTGGATTTCATATTGTAGTTAGCTTGTTTCCATTTACGTGATTATTCAACATAAAAAGTCATTATCGATGTGTTTTTTGCTTTAAATCTAAAAATATGTAAGATCTTACGATCCACGATCCGATCCTATGATCCACAATCCCACCTACCTCCCACAATCCTACGTAGGATCCCAATTTTGACAACCTTGCATTCAACATATCTTTCTTATCATCATACTTTTCTTATAAATTCAAAATAGCTTAATAGCTCATTAATAATATACTAGTCAGTCCAATTGTAAGTCTGCCATAACTTTTGGAATGCTTCCAGCACATTGTGCCTGCCAGGCATCCAGCATTCCCCACAACGCTAGGAAATCCTAGGATCATATAAAAAATTATCACACCCCTTTTAGTGTAATAAGATCATCAACCATGGGGGTTGATTGGCATCCTCTACAAGTTGGTATTTTCCAACAGGGGTGGGTACATCAGAGTCCTCACCACTTTCAGTGGCCAATTAATCAATATTTCCATGGAAATGCTAGTACTTTAACCCCTACGAACTGAGTTCAGATCATAACAATGGAATAACTCGAAAACTATGTTTTTCTGACAATTATTTTTTTACATAAATATTTCATAATAGTAGCATATCTACTTCATTCTTAAATATTATGTTTGTGCTATAAGTAATAGCATCAATATGCTAAAAAACATCATATATATATATATATTAATTAACTATATAAAAAGTGCCAATGCCCCTATAGTGCCACTTCGGTTTAGTGAGTCTTTTTTTTTTAGTTCTCCGTTTGTTCTTTTTTTTCCTTTTAAATATTTATGAGAACCCATGTATATATTGTTATACTGATACAACAAATTTCACAATATTTTCACAATTATTGAAGTGTCAATTTCTTATAAATCAAAATAAAATAATAAAATATGAAACTGTGACCAACCACAACTGAAAATAAATGTTTTGTCAAAATATTGTGACACTTGTTGGGTGAATGTGTAAAAACTACAGTACTTTATTTAGGTTTGTTCAATATGTACTGTTCATTGCTTTTTTTTTTTCTTTTTTTTTTCCAGTCATCGATTTGTGCTCTTTTTTCTATATATAAAATGATCGAATAGGCTCATGAATAGTATTATGAACAGTATTTTTGGTTTAGTGACTTGCCTTCCCCACCCCCTCCTCCCCCTTTTTTTCTTCAAGTTCACCCACTTTTTTTTTTTTTAGGATATTTATATGTTTACTTTGTACTTGTAATGTAAGCTTACATTGTATACACAATAAAAGTAGCAAATATTATATACATTTAATAAGCTCATGAAACAGTATTTTTGGTTTAGTGAGTTGCCTCTTTCCCTTTTTTTTTTTTTTTTTTTTTTCTTCAAGTTTACCAACTTAGTTTGAGCTTGTTTTTTTCTTTTAAATGATCTTTATATGTTTACTTTCTACTTGTAATGTAAGCTTACATTGTATACACACAAAAAGTAGCAACTATTATATACATTTGCAAAAAAAAAAAAAAAAAAAAAGTATAAATTTTGCAAATGTGTACAACATTTGCCAATTTTTATATGTTTACAATATAAATTTACATTGTAAGTGCAATATATATTTCTATGTGTGTATATATATATATATATATATATAAATAGTGAATGGGAAAAGTTATAGTAATTTCACTACAGTAGTTTTGGTTTGTTCAACTTTCACTGTTTTGCTGGCCGTTTTTTTTTTTTTTTTTTTTTGTGTGAATGCGTAAAGTTGTAGTATATTTGCCATATTATTTTTGGTTTGTCCAATTCACTCTGTTTCACAATATAATAAAATATTAACATCACAAATTGGCACAATATTTTTACAATTGTTGATTCATTATAGGTCAAAATAAAATAATAAGATATCATACTAGAACCAATTACAACTAAAAATAAAAGTATTGTGAAAAAGAAATGCTATATTCACAATAATTTTTACAACACTTTCATAACAAATCAAATATGGTAAATTGTTATTGGTTCTAATTTAAACGTACCAATGAAACTACTTTTTTGCCCACCAATAATAACTTGTAGTAACCTACTACTTATGATTTATTGTGAAATGTCATGGACATAACATTTTTTTTTTTTTTGTGAAAAATGTTAAGACATCTTGATGTCATCACAAAATTTTCAAAACTACTGAGCTGTTAATTCTTAACAAGTTAAAATAAAATATAACAAAATTATAAAGTTATTATGAAAATATTGTGCCATTCTGTTTTTAGAAATTTTTTGTGGTTTAATTAATTTTGTTAAGCCAAAATTCACTATTCCACATACAATTTTCTTGGGTTGACTTTTTGTATATTTTTTTCTTTACACACTATTTTAAGTAAAAACACATAGTTTTACACAAAAAAACAAAAACAAAAACAAAAACTTAGGAAAAAACATTTTCATCCTTTATGTTTGGGGTAGTTTACAATTCTTCCTTAAACATTAAAATCAAGCAATTTTTCCCTTAATATTTTGGAAAATGGCAAATATGTCATATTGTTATACTCTCAGTTAAACCCTAATGAAAGCTTATTGAAAGGCCACAAATTGAATGACCCCTTGTGATTAAACCAATTAATTAATTAGCCAAGTTATTAATTAATCAATTTAACATGCAAATACGTGGAAGCATAAACAAATCACCAAATAACTAAATATGCAGTGGAAATTAAATGACACGGTGATTTGTTTACGAATGGGGAAAACCCTTACGGCAAAAACCCCACCGGGTGATTTTCAGGTCACCACTCCCGAAACTCCACTATTATCAAATCAAGCAGTTACAAGTAAAGGAATCCTAAATACCTTACCAACCTGCAGTTGAACCCTTACCCCAATACCCAATTGGACGTGATCTGTAGTGACAGTTCCCCCTTTTGATGCACGGCTCCCAAATACGTGACTAACCAATGCGCGGATCCCAGTATGCGACTTCAAACACCAACTTAGAAGGAGAGGTTGGCTGCAAAGTTCTTCAGTTCATCCTACACGATGAAGATTAGGAAGATGCTTGGTCACAAAACCCTTTAGTGCAAATACATAGCAACTTCTTCAGAGAAGATGAACTAGGTCAAGAACTTCGTCTTTGATCACAAATTGGTTGAATAGAGTTTTCTCAATGCTTGTGCAACTTGTGTACTATTTGACGGCTCTTGAAATAATCCTTTTATATGTCTAGGGTTAGGAGAAAAGAAGGCCCAAAGACACATTCACGGATCCCAAGAAATCATATCAGAAAATCTGATTTTATAAATCTCGATAGATAGCAGGTGTCGAGGAGCTATCAAGAAGGTGTCGAGCTTTAATGATTTTGCACTTCAGCTTGTTTTTCTTGGAAAGACTTGATGACTTCAACACTTGATCTTGAAACCTTGTTTCTTGAAGTATTAAAAACACCTAGAACTACCCAATTACAAGTAGAGTGTGTTTTGTCAAAGGATTAGCCAATTTACATAAATAAGTGACATATGTTCTTAACAACTGAAAACACATATGTCCTAATAATCTCCCCCTTTGGCAATTCGTAACAAAACCACAACAAATAAATGAACATTTGAGAGAAGTAATAAATCACTCCACTCATACTTACTTGTTGAATACAATAAAATCTATCCTATCACAAACCCTTGAAAAACTTTGAAAGAAAAGAGTTTATAGCAAGTAGACTTTGACAACCTGTATTTTTGAAACACTTTAAACAAAACTCATCAAGGCATCTTGTGTGAAACAGAAATAATAGATTGCATACAAGTCATAATGAACATGTGTATAAAGATAGAGAAGAAATAACACATGAAGAGATAGATGAAAGAAACATACATCTACATATATAGAGAAAATAAATACAATGTATGTAAAAACTAGTCAAAAGACCTCATATACAAGATCGATGTATCTAAAAAGAATAGAAAAGAAAAGATACATCAAAACCTCACTACATCCCTCAAATATCAACACTCCCCCTAACAAAAATGTCTTATACTAACTCTCCCCCTAAGATGACTACTCTCATAACCCAAAACTACTCCCCCTTTTTGTCACGAGTGTCAAAGGGTAAACTGTCATGTAGACATCTCATCAGTAGAGCTAGCATCTCCATCATCATCCGAAGCGTCATTGTCATCACCATCATCATCATCATCCTTAGAGTCAGAAGCCGCTGGAGGAGATGGTGAAGGAGTAGCCTCAGAAGCAAAACCACCCATGGTCGCCTGCCATCGTGCAATACGACCAACATGAACATTCACCTAATACAACTCAGTGGAGAGTGTATCGAGGCAAGCATCCATGTGTTGCAACTGTGCCATGATGTCTCCAAGAGATACATCGCCCATATAGGAAAAAGGAGCAAATGTAGATGGAGTAGATCTGGATGGAGCTAAACGGGAGGAAGGAGTGGAATCCGGCTGTCTCGACCTAAACTGAGCCTCACTATGTTTTACGGTAGCGGCATCTATGGCACAAATGTGTGTGAAGTGGTCGGACACAAGAAAAGGGATAGAAAAATGGCGTAAGATTCTCGTGATAGTGGGAGGAAAGATGAGCTTATCACGGGATGCCGAATCTAAATGAACATCTATGATAAAAAGAATGAAATGAGAAGGAAAATCTATAGTCAGATACTCAAGAAGAGATAACAAAAATCGAGCACGAGGCTCTGTGATAGAGTTGTAGTGAGAGAGTGGATGGAGTACAAAAGTCATCACCATGTTGAGGAATCTAGGACCTTTAGTAAAAGGTCTACATGATGTATACTGATGTTCACCCTAATCAGTGCGGCACTCACAAAAAGCAGAGATGAGCTCATCTTTGGACACAGTCCTCAGACGCTCACAAGAAGGATAGTCAGGAAACTCTATCCTAGGAATCCTAAGCACATCCGCAACTAGTTGCGGTGTGACAGGGATGCGCGTACCTTGAATGCGAGTGAAAAAGAGAGGTACTGAACGATCGATCCCGTGCATGTTGGAGTGAAACTCCTGAATGAGCACGAGAGGACATGTGACCGGGACGTCACACTGTGACTCCCATCCCCTACTGTGAATGACAGAGGGAAGGTCAGTGTCGGCGAAGTCCGCCAAAATGACTTGGTATTCCGAATGAACACCTCGTCTAGAAAAGTTCTTCGTAAATGCCTTGTGGGCATCACCATCACGGAAACAAAGATTGAGAGGAGCAGAATCAGAAGATGAAGAAGCTCCAGAAAACAGAGGGTTCTGGGCCGGAGTGGATTTACACTTAAGTGCCATAGACACTACTAACGTAAACAAAATGAGAAAGAGATAGAGAAGGAGACAATCAGAAAAGTCCCAAAACAATTCACATATATCAAATATATTGAACAATGAGTACGTATGCATGGGGAATGCATGAACATGTGACATGCAAAGTAAAAAGTATCATGGGCTCAGCCCAATCCAATCCTACCAACACACAAATATAGAACACACATCTAAATGCATGTAAATACCATTCTAATGCACATGAAATGCAATGTATGACATTTTGAACACATTTAAGTGAAGATCCAACCCGAAATTTCAAGAAAAACTCATTAATTTTAAAAAACCCCAAAAATTTTCAAAAAAAACCCCAAAACCTAAGATTCAAAACATGAAATGCATGAATAATGAGGGAAAAAGAGATCTTACCAAGTGATTTGAAGCAAGGAAGGGCCGAAAATCACGTGGGTTGAAGGTTTTGAGTGAGAAAAAGGAGTTTGGGAAATGAACAGCCGCGGATAGATCGAGAGAGATCGAGAAAATGAGAACCGGATCGCGACAGAAGCTTATATAGGAGCTTCAGTAATTCTCGACAGCTAAGGTGTCGAGAGGTGTCGAGACAGCTGTCGAGGTAGGTGTCAAGAAAATGAACGTCAACAACTACAGGTGTTGAGAAGGTATCAAGAAATAAACACCAAAACCAAAAACAGAAGCTCAATCGATCGACAAGGTATCGAGAAGGTATCGAGGAGACAGGAACTTTCTCGATCGATCCATCAGGTGTCTAGATTGCGATAAGAAAAAGGCTGGAGAAGCTCGACAGATAACAAGGTATCAAGGAGGTGTCGAGGAGGTGTTAAGCCAGCAATTAAAAGTAATTTTTCGAAAAGTGAAAAACACAGACATGAATGCAATCCAACATACACATCAACCAATGATCCAATCAACATATTAAGCTCTCAAAAACATCTCTCATCAAACAATTTAAGCACATGGATCCTCAGAAACACACACACACACTAAACAAGTCTAACCAATTTTATTTTTCAAAAACAAGTCAAGACAGTTTAGTGAGCATACATTAGCACATGTAAACACTTGTAATGGCCAAATCACATTGTACCTACACATGTATCAATAGTAGCAAAGAATATTGCGTGTTGTGTGTGAAAAACATCGCAAGATTGCATATGTGTATATAAGTTATGACGATCTGAGATATGAGAAAATAACTTTAACTCACACACAATCATAACTGTTTGATGGGAACTATCACCTTTGAGATACATCCTATAACTCCCACATCTCCTAGAAAACACGCTTGCAATCATATTTAAAACATTTTAATCTTTTTGCTTTTTATTTTCTTTGCATATTTTCTTTTAAGTATATCATGCATGGGCATAAAAAGAGAGAAAAGAAATACCCAACATGTTAAGCATAGACATTGCATTTTTGCTATGCCAAAGCATACAGATGTCTTTGACACTACACTTTTGCTATGCCAGAGCATACAGGTGTCTATGACACTGCACTTTTGCTATGCCGAAGCATACAAGTGTCATAATATGATTGGCGGGTAACAGTGGTGAGATGGTTATTTATGCCTTTCTCTTAGGATTTTCTTGTCCTACCAATCAAAAAGAGTGATACAAGTGTTAAGTTTAAGAAATAACTTAATCTTACTCATCACAAACAAGAGCCACAAAGCTCACTTGCTTAGTTGTGCATGGAGATGCTCATCTAAACTACAAAAGATACAAAGTTTAGAAAACTTTGTTTCAATGGCCATCCAAGGTATACAAGTACCAATGTACACAAAACACACACTATTTTTGTATTTTTTTCAATTTTTCAATTTTTTTTTAATATCAAAAACAAAATAAACAAAACTGAAAATAAACACACAAAAACATGCTTTCAAAACAAAACAAAAAACTAGACTGACTCAAAAATGCAAAACACACAAGTAATGCAATAAACAAAAAAAAAACAAGAAGATAGAAGAAAGTGATAAAATCACTTAGAGTCATTTTTCTTACACACCTTGGAAGAACCTTTCCTTTGATTGAACCTTTGAACCAGCTGTGAGGGGGAAGAATTTAAACCGTTCAAGTTCGAAAGGAACATGAGGGCTTTCAGAAGATCTCCAAGAGGAGCAAGAAAGGATTGAAGCTGATTTTGGCTTCTAGATGCTATCATGCCGTTGCTCTGTTGGGTGGCTAGCCACTTGTAGCAATTTGGTCGAGTATGACCAGCAGCTCCATAATGATGATAGAGATGCTGCTTCTTTTGTTTAGTCTTTTAAGAGTTAGCCTTCTTAGCCCTAGGGTTTTTAGCATTTTTCTTATCTTGCTTAGGGGGTGCTCCTAAGATAGATTTACCATTGTCTAAGTGCTCACTAGCTAATTCAGTTTTAACATCAGTGTTCTCAATTTCAGTGTTATTAGCAGGAGAAACAAAAACAGTAGTACTTGTAGAAGCAATATGAGAGGAAGAAAGATCATACCCTAAACCTGTTCGATCCGAAGCAGATTTCTGATTGCTGAGCATCTCATCAAGCTTTGCACTTGAAGTCCTCTTTAGTTGAGCTTTAACTTGAAACAACTCCGCTTCAAGCTTCTTGGTCTTCTCAGCCAAGAAATTGTTCTCAAACCTCAGTGCACCAATAGTTTGATTCGCCTCATCAAACTTTGTGGACAACTCTTCACGATCAAGTTCCACATCACTGAGCTTCTTGGTGGCCAGCCTATACAATTTCTCATACTTCTTAGAGAGCTTGTAAAGCTTCTCATAGGTTGAATGGATATCATCTTGATCATCCATCTTCTCGAATTTTGACTCCACCAGTTCTTCTTCTTCGTCCACTTCTTCAACAATCCCTTCAGTAGGATTGACTGTGGCAGTGAAAGCATTTAAGATTCCTTCATCCTTATTTTTGGAATCATTTTCAGGCTCAATGTCACTCAAGGTTGCAACAAGTGCCTTATTCTTCCCAATGCTCTTGAGATATGTCGGGCATTCATGCTTCATGTGACCGAATCCATGACATCCAAAACACTTTGATCCTGCAAGAACAGTGTACTGATTGCCTTCCTTAGCATCTTTTTTCCCTCTGTCTTGCACCTTAGACTGGAAAGAACTGGATTGTCTGCGGTCCTTATCGAAGCTCCTCCCATTGGCATTCTTCATAAACTTCTTGAACTACCTTGTAATGTAGGACTTCATCTTGGAATCTTCGTCATCGGAAGACTCATTTGTATCACCGCTCTTTGCCTTCAAGGCCATGCTCTTGCCTTTACTTGACTTGCCAATCCTAGATAACCCTATCTCATAGGTCTGCAAGTTTCTAACCAGCTCAGTCAAAGGAATCTTGTCAATATCCTTTGATTCCTCTATTGCCGTAATCTTGGCATGGAATCTCTCGGGTAGAGATCTGGGCACTTTCCTCACAATCTTGGGTTCAGGGATGGTTTCCCCAAGATTGAAGGCTGAGTTTACTATGTCCTTGAGCTTAGCATAGAACTCATCAAACGACTCATCCTCCTCCATCTTAATCTCTTCAAAGCTTGTAGTGAGCCTCTGAAACTTTGAATCTTTGACAGCCTTTGTTCCTTCATAGGTTGTCTGGAGGATGGTCCACGCCTCCTTAGCAGTTTCAGTTGAGGATATCTTTTTGAACTCCTCATTGGTGACCGCACTGAACAACGCATTCAATGCCCTGCTGTTGAAGTTTGCTGCCTTGATCTTGGCTTCATCCCAATCGGCCGGCACTTCCTTTGGCTTAGTCCAGCCAATCTCTACAGCTTGCCACACCTTTTCATCTAAGGACTGCAAAAAAGCTCTCATGTGTACTTTCCAGTATGCGTAGTTAGTCCCATCAAATAAAGGAGGTATAATTAACGACTGTCCTCTATCTATGACAAACAGGGGTCAATGGATCAAACACAGCAAAGATTAAACCCTAATCAGAGTGTGCCTGCTCTGATACCACTTGAAATGGCACAAACTAAATGACCCCTTGTGATTAAATAAATTAATTAATTAGCCAAGTTATTAATTAATCAATTTAACATGCAAATACGTGGAAGCACAAACAAATCACCAAATAACTAAATATGAAGCGGAAATTAAATGACACGGTGATTTGTTTACGAATGGAGAAAGCCCTTACGACAAAAACCTCACCGGGTGATTTTCAGGTCACCACTCCCGAAACTCCACTATTATCAAATCAAGTGGTTACAAGTAAAGGAATCCCAAGTACCTTACCAACCTACAATTAAACCTTACCCCAATACCCAATTGGACTTGATCTGTAGTGACAGTTCCCCCTTTTGATGCACGGCTCCCCAGTACGTGACTAACCAATGCGCGGATCCCAGTACGCGACTTCAAACACCAACTTAGAAGGAGAGGTTGGCTGCAAAGTTCTTCAGTTCATCCTATACAATGAAGATCAGGAAGATGCTTGGTCACAAAACCCTTTGGTGCAAATACACAGCAACTTCTTCAGAGAGATGAACTAGGTCAAGAACTTCGTCTTTGATCACAAATTGCTTGAACAGAGTTTTCTCAATGCTTGTGCAACTTGTGTACTATTTTGACGGCTCTTAAAATAATCCTTTTATATGTCTAGGGTTAGGAGAAAAGAAGGCTCAAAGACACATTCACGGATCCCAAGAAATCATATCAGAAAATCTGATTTTATAAATCTCGACAGATAGCAGGTGTCGAGGAGCTATCGAGCAGGTGTCGAGCTTTAATGATTTTGCACTTCAGCTTGTTTTTCTTGGACAGACTTGATGACTTCAACACTTGATCTTAAAATCTTGTTTCTTGAAGTATTAAAAACACCTAGAACTACCCAATTACAAGTAGAGTGCGTTTTGTCAAAGGATTAACCAATTTACATAAATAAGTGACATATGTTCTTAACAAGTGAAAACACATATGTCCTAACACTTATGATTTTTAAAATATTTTATTGTGTAATGTCTAAATTACTCCCACTAAGTTTTAACATCCTAAAAATTTTCTTTACGTATTTTGAGTTTTAAATTATAGAAATTCTTAGAAAGTTAGAATGATGATATTAGGTGTTTTATTTGTTATCTAAAGAACATTGATTTTCTAGGTTTAAATTTTCAAAACTTATAATTTATGTAATGAAAAATTTGATGATGCATGCCTTTTGTTATCTTTCTTTCTTTTTTTTTTTCTTTTTCTTTTTTTAAAATTTCTTAGCAAAACTTAGTTGTTTATTGTTGGAAGATGATGATATTTATTATCATTCTTAGAAGTTTTTAGAGTAGATACATGGTCTTTAGCAAGTAGTTACTAAAAAACTATTATAGTTAAAAAAATATTTATATGTTAAATAGCTACCCTAACTTTGTGGTTGATCAAAATTCTTAAGTGAATGAGATTAACTTTTTACGAGATAATTATCAAAATTCTTAAAATTAATGTTTTTTTTATTAATGTAAATCCCTATATGCTTTAAAAATCAAATGATTCATATCTTTGTTTTGTGATACAAATAAAATCTAGAATTGATCTTAATTATTACTTTTTTTCCACAGCAAGCACGTGCTGCCCTAACTAGTATATATATAAGATTCAACAATTCACGAACATATATCCTTACTTAAATCATGACTATAGGTAATATTTCTAATTAAAAGGTTTTAATGCATAATAAACTTTCTAAACAAACCTTATACTTATCAAACGCACATGTCATATATCCCTTACTTGAAAGCAGAAGACGCGAGAGATTTGAATAAGAGGAGCTCAAGTGTCCACATTCTTGTCACCTAAATAAAGAACCAAAACTTATTACTAACAAATCTTCCTAAGTATATAAACTTATACATGAATGACAACCTAACTCTCAAACTCAAAAAAATCTTAATTCCCATCTCACAAAGGTTCCCCATAGCAACACATAAACATAACTATAGACAAAGTTTTGAATTCACCAAAGTTTTGAATTTACATATATATACCAATCACATGATCAAAATAATCTATAGACAAAGTTTTGAATTTATGAAGCTTTTGCCTTACCAAGCAACATAACTGAAAATTCTTATAGCAACATTTTACTTCAGATTTTATTTATAAGCCAACAAGAAAACTTAATCAACTAATAATTAAATTTCATAGTGATACAGCACATTTACATAACAAACTCACATACAGAACAACCTTTACAATCCCTAATTAGTCATCTCAACTCATAGTTTTCTAGTTCATATTAAATAAACCATAATATCTTCAATCTTTCAAATTGCTAACACAAAACAACAAATTCCAGCTTCTAAATTCAAATTAGAGAATATAGAATGGAAACTAAAGCAAACAATTACACCATTAAACCCAAAACAAGAAATAGTTTTATTTAGGATAAAATATCATTTTTGTCCCTAAACTTTCATAAAAGTTTGTTTTTCATCCCTGAACTTTCAAAAGTTCGTTTTTCGTCCCTAAACTTTACAAAAAGTTTTACTTTTCATCCTTTTGTCTTTGTCCATTAGTTTATGTCCTATGTGGCCTAACAGAGTGATGATGTGATATAATATAGTAGGTTAGATTTTAATGTAAGAATTTATTAAGATTTAAAATAAAACTTTAAAACACCAAAATATCAAAATCCCTAATTTGAGCCAACTATTCATCTCCTCCAATCTCTCATTGTCGGCACCGATTCAAGCTCTATTCTCTGGTAACCACCACCCACCCATGTCCTTATCGGTTTCATTTCAATCCATCCAAACGTTCATCCTTTTCTGCAATGATGACGAGTACTAGAGAAATAAGAAGGAGAGCACTAGAGAAACAAGAAGATGATGACAATGACAAAAAAGTAGTGGGTTTCTTAGCAAGCAATAAACAGTGGCCTTTATGAATTACAAAGACTTTAATCCTTGTCCATAAAAAAATCTTCCCTCACTTGCACAAAAGTCTATGCTACAAGAAGATTTGGTGTTTTCTCAAAAAATAGAAGAAACCACCCCCCCCCCCCCCCCCCCCCCCGCCTTCCTCTGTTCATGCCTCACAATATATAACACCCTAAAGATCCAAAACTTAATCATAAGTTAATAGAAGCTAATGCTAAAACCTAACAAAAAAAAAAAAAACCATCAAAACATCAAAAACGAATGAAAGATCTAGGAAGTTTTGGTTGAACGTCATTGGAGATGAATAGCTTGAACTGGTTTTTTTCTTAAAATGTTTTAATGTTTTGGTGTTTTAAGTTTTTATTTTAAATCCTAATAAATTCTTAACATAAATATGAGCTGGAATTTATTTTTTAAAAATGACATAATTCTTTGCCATATCAAAAAATATTTAATCCATGTGTGCCAATAACTCTTTACCATATGTCCATAATTTTATAAATAAAATCATTTGGTCCAAGTCAGATACCACATCATCATTCTGTTAGGCCACATAAGACATAAATTAACGAACAAAAAACAAACTTTTATGAAAGTTTAAGGACAAAAATGATATTTTACCATTTTTTTTACTTGTCCACAAACTTTGAAGTTGAAACTTTAGTATTAAGTGTTTGATTTCTTCCTTAGAGAGAGAGAGAGAGGGAGAGAGAGATACAAATTCGGTGAGAGAGGGAGGTATGGCCGGACCAAGAATAAGCAAAGAGGAGTAAAGAAAGATAAACAAAGGAAAAAAGAACAAAGAAATAGAAATTTGGTGTAGCAAAGAGATAAGGGAGAAGGGTGGTGGGGCATGTGTGTCTCTAAGGAAAAATGGGTTGATGACTCACCCATTCAACTTTTCAAAATCCCCCCCCCCCCCCCCCCCCCCGCCATAAACTTATATTCTAGAAAGGCCCAATTAATAAAATAATTCTCTCTCTCTCTCTCTCTCTCTCTCTCTCTCTCTCTCTATATATATATATATATATATACATTTATAAACTTCTTCCTATAACATTAAAAGAGCCTATTTCTTCTATAACATCAAAATATCAATGCACTTAAGGCAATTAAGATAATAATAAGTATATAAATCCATAAAATTAATCATGCAAATAGGTTGGGATGTTACAAAATATATAGTTTACCTATTTATAGATTTATTTATTAGGTTATTTTTTTATCCTATTTATTATGTTATTGATATCAATTAATTACTTTCTATATAAAAAAAAATGCAATTACCTATGAATAAATATTAAAAATATTAAGTCATTTTCTTATATCCGTTTCTTTTCTTTTAGTTATATATACAGTGTTATTTATTACCTAATTAAAATTACAATTTTTTTATAAAAGAATAATAAATCCTATGTCTATTGGATAGTTATAGGCATCTGCTGATCTCCTATATATTTACAAGCATTTCAAGCATCTATGCTAAGTTGCTCACTCTTAGTTTTTTTCAGTCTTATACTAATTATTCAAACCCAAATATAATGTTTTTTTTTCCTTCCAAACTCATTCAGTAGTTTTTCCTGTACATTACACGGGTTTAGTGATTAGTGTATCCTAAAAGAGTCCAAATTCGGTAAGGATGAGGAATAAAACTCATGTTTTACATCATCTAGTAAGAGATTGACACATCAATTTTTTACTTAAAATTCAATACATCCTACCACATATAATAACATCTCAATAAATTCATAGTTAAGTTGGATTTTCAAATGAGTATTAAAATTGATTGAGTGTGGTTGTGCCTATTTTTTAATATGTAAATATGATGATGTAGCATATTGAAATTGGAGGGGTAAAAGTTGGGTTTTACACCACATCCTTATAAAATTTAATCTCGTCCTAAAAGTCTATATTCATGCTCTAGCCAAAATGGGCATTTGCCCATTTCGCCAAAACTTTCCAGCAAAATGCCCTTATTCTGAAACTATCTAGCAAAATACCCATGTTTTAGTCTCGATTTTCTAAACATCGTGTTTCAATGAAAAACTCGATTTTCTAAAAATCGAGTTATTTGAAATCAAACTTAAAAAAAAAAAAAAAAAAAATACATGGAACTCGAGTTCCATGTTAAATTTCTCACATTACTCGATTTTCATCAAATCGAGTTTCAAAACAGAGGCATATTGGTAGATAGTTTCAGAACAGAGGCATTTTGCTACATCTTTGGATGAAAGGGGCAAATGCCCATTTTGGCCTTCATGCTCTTAATTAATTTACCACTTACCTGATCAACATAATAAATTAATAATCCAATTAGCTCCAATTTCTAGCAGCTAGGTTATTACCAATTTGGTAAATGATGAAATGGAAGATAGGTTGATGATATAAAACAATGGGAAAATAACTGTTCTTAAACAAAACTAACAAAGCCAAAATTATGCCATCACTGATAATAATGTAATTCACCTGGCTAAGGACCCGAAAGATGGTGTAGCTAGTTTATTTTCGTAGTGATAACTCTCATAAATTTTGGGTCTGGACATGGTTCTAATTAATTGGGGATAAGGTTTGCCATTGCAGCAATTAATAATTGTTCTTTGGCTTTGACTGTCCTGTCCTCCTGTCCATTTATCTACGTACAACGAGAGTACTATTGTTACAATATGCCTCCGACCTCATATATAAATTTTGGAGCTGAATACATATCTCCTTTTGTTTTATCATTTATTTTATTTATTATTTTAAGAATGTTACTTCGATCACTACGAGAAATAGACTTTTTGTATCAACAAATATAAAGTTACCTCAAAAACAGTATTTTGCATCATACAAAAAGTTATGACATAGTAATGCCATAAGTTATGTCACTTATAATCTTCACATAATAACTAAAATAAAAAATAAAAAATGTTGACCTGAAAAGAAAATCCTTTTTTAGCCAACTAAAATGATTTTTGAGTCTAAAGGTAAATCATGGCCAATTACACCATTTACTAGTTCCACTAATCTAATGATGACCTTATACCGAACAAGAAAGTGTGAGAAATAAATCATATTCATGGCCACTAAACCATTTACTAATTCCGCTAGTCAAATTGCAAACTTCGCAACAATTCCACTAAAGATTAAAAAATAAATGTAACACATACTAACAATTTACAATTGAAAAAATAAAATAAAAAAGAAGCAAAAAAAAAAAAAAAAAGAAAAAAAAGCAAAACAAAACAAAACAAACCATTAGAACTGTTGCTCTAGTAAAAAAGTAATTAGAAATTTAATTTTTTTAAAAATGATATTTTACATTTGTTAGTCTTGGGCAGTAATGATGACTGAAAAATATGGTGATGTTTACAACTTTGGGGTCTTTATTTTATTTTATTTTATTTTTTTGGAAGCGTAGTCGTTATGCCTGAAATATTAATTGAAATAGATGCAGGGAGCTCATGACTTCATCATCATCATCATTTTCTTTCTTATTATGAATGTTAGATGAATTTTGGAAAAAGTTAACGAATGCCCTAAGAGCATTTCTTAATGAACCATGTTAAAATAGTTTAAAAGTAGAAAAAAAAAAAAACAATTAATATTTTGATAGCTTTTTCAATTTCTCATAAAAGTATGACAAAAACTATTCTAAAATAATTTATTAACAATTGTCCTAAAATTACCTGTTAACATAACTCATGAATTTTTACACCAACTTTCACTTCCACAGCATCTCATTGCCCAAGATATATCCTGTTTGCTACAATAGGATTTGCAATTTTGCATGCATATATGGACCAAACCAACATCTCGACCTACAACAAAATGCGTGTCCAATTAATGTCATATATGGCTTAGGGATTTCATAAATTTCACTCTTTAATTTTGCTGTGCGTGTCAATTTGGTGTTTCAACTTTCGATTTGTACAATAAACCCTTAGGTATGAGGTTGTGAAAAAATTGATTAAACCTTCTATTAAGATTTCCCTTTAAAAGTGTATCAGATTTAATCATGATAGAAATTTAGACCCCTTAAACTAACCAGATTAACCTAGTTAATTAGCCAAGTGATTAACTTAGTCAATTTATGCAAATCTAGGTTATCACAAGCATACAATCATATCAGAAATATAAAGCAGCGGAAATATAAAAGACACAATGATATGATCACCCAGAAAACCACACGGTAAAAACCTGGGGAGAATTTGACCTAGCTATCCTCAAGGTAAACCTGAATCCACTATGAAAGAATCGAAGTTCATACAAAAGGACTTACAAGCTCCCTGCTTGACTTCCTAATGCTACCCACCAGTAGAACTTACTGACATGACCAAGTGCAAGCTCCAAATCCACGAACTCCTTCTTTCTTGAATTCTTCAATCAGCTACAAGCACCCACGCTTGTTATTCTTTAAACTCCAATGGCAGCAACTTTTGTTGATCATCAAGATGTAGATAATCTCTACCTTAAAAACCCTAAGTTTATGTGAAGGAAAGCTCCTCAACGATCTCACAAGAGATTCACATAAACAGCAATATGAGCAACAAAGACTTAGAGAGGTTTAGGTACAAAACCCTAAAAATAAAAGGAGGCACAAGGGGCACTCTAATCTCTCTCTTCAAAAGCCTTAAAAATGTCTTAGGGTTTTCCTTATATATAGGAGTGTTTTACTTGATCCCCAAGATGTTTAAATAGAGTTTGGGCTGAACTGGAACTCTACAGAAAAATAAATCTATACGTGGTTCGATCAATCGAGTCTAATTTTCGATCGATCGAGCCTTACAGATTTAGTCCAATAAATCTGCAATCACTCGATTCCAGTTTTACAAATAAACATACTTTGAGCAAGCCTAAACAAGACTAAACAACCTGTTTTGATCATGGTTTGCCAACAATACAAATTAGAGTTCTAAATACATAAGCTCCTAACTCTTTAGAACCTAACAAATCACTTGATACACACATAATTCTTCTTTCTTGCCACATCACAAATAATTTTAAGAAGCTATTATTGTCATGTGCAAATTATTATTATTATTATTTTATAAGATCATGTGTACATTATATGATTGAATCTTTTTTTTTTTTTTTGGAGAAACTATGATTGAATCTATTAGATATAAAACAAAGGGCCAAAATGGGCAAATGCCCTTTTCGTGCAAACAAAGTGGTGTTTTGCCCTCTTTCCCAAACTAATTAGGAAAATGCCTCTCTTTTATAACTCGATTTTCTAAAAATCGAGTTTTTAAAAAAAAAAAATTTGGAACCCTATAGTGACATTTTAAGAAGCCTATAGTGACATTTTAAGGATTTATAGTGGCGTTTTGGAACTCGAGCTCCATGAACTCAAGTTATAAGCAATTTTTTTTTTTTTTTTTTTTTATACCTATAACTCGAGTTCATGGAGCTCAAGTTCCAAAACACCACTATAGGTCATTAAAATGTCACTATATGCTCTTTAAAAACACCATTATAGGGTTTAAATCGATTTTCTTAAAATCGAGTTTCAAAATATGGGCATTTCCCTAATTAGTTTGGGAAATGAGGCAAAATGCTGTTTTGTTTGCGCGAAAAGGGCATTTGCCCATTTTCTCCTAAAACAAAGAACAAAATGTTTAGTTTGTCACAAAACTGGTTTTTATATATGGAGTAGTTATTCAAATTAATATTCCCATAAACACACACCTTAAACTTAAAGTCAAATTAATTAATACATCTTCCTAAACAAGTTTGAATGTGATTTTATTTTTTATTTTTTCCTTTTGTTAGTTGTTACAATAAGGGTATCAGGATTTTACTCTTGACCTGGCTTAGATGCAAAGAAATTGTTACGCATTTTTAAGCTTTTTTGCTATGCTCAAGCTCATTGATCTACCTTTTCTTCGAAAAATTGTGTCTAATGTCCCTTAAGGAGCATGAAATGCCTTAGATTCTTGGTAATGTATCCTAAAAAGCTATATTCACGCTCTTAATTAATATACCACTTATGTGATTAACATAATAATCCAATTTCTCACAGTAAAACGTTCACCCTTTCTAGCTATGATGAAATGGAAGACAGGTTGATGATAGAAAACTGTAGAAAAATAATTGTTCTTAAACTGGAGCAAACAACGCCAAAATTCTGCCATCACTGATAATAATGTAATTCACCTTGCTAATTAATTTCGTTGTAATTAAAATTCTTTTTGAGTCTTAAAGGTAAATCATGGCCAATTACACTATTTACTAATTCCATTAATCTAACGACCTTATACCTGTCTACACCAAAAAAGATTTGGGATTCAATCCCCGTCTACACCAAAAATTGATTGGTTTCTTAGTCTGATGATAAATCAAGAGTGAACACCATAGATTGAAACTTTCTATTAAAAAATAAAAAATGACCTTATACCAAATAAGAAAGTTTGAGAAATAAATCGTGGGCCATTAAACCATTTACTTTTTTTTTCTTTTTTTCTTTTTTTGAGGAAAACCATTTACTAATTCCACTAGTCAAACTGATTATTCTTCGCAACGCAACCTAACTCAAATTGCAAATTTCACAACAATTCCACTAACTTCGTTTGGGACAAGAGAATGGAATGGAATATAAAGGAATGAAAAGAATAATTTTAGAATATTCTTCCATTCCCTTGTTTGGGAGTTTAAGCGAGAGGAAATGAAATGGGTAGGAGGGAACACTCATTCTTCTTTATTCCCTTAAAATCTCAAATTTTCATTCCTCCCGAAATTGGGAGGAATGGGAGGGAATGAAATTAGATTTAATGAATTTTTTTACTAAAACTCCCAAAATACCCCAAGATATTCAACCATTTATTTTAAAATATGGATCTAATAGTAATATTGTCATAAAATGATTTCATTCCATTCCCTTCATGTTACTCTAAGATAAGATTACTTACATTCTATTCATTTTCATTCCTTTATTTTAAAACATCCAATCAAGGTTACTTAATTCCATTCCTTTCCCTTTTCATTCCTTTCCATTCTCTTATGATCATTCCATTCTATTCCATTCCCTTATGAACTCCCAAACGAAGCCTAAAGATTAAAAATAAAAAGTTCAGTTCAATTGCATTATGACCAAATATTAAAGTAAATAAAAAAGGGAATTTCCCAAACGAAGCCTAAAGATTAAAAATAAAAAGTTCAGTTCAATTGCATTATGACCAAATATTAAAGTAAATAAAAAGGGAATTTCTAACATATTTTCGAGGAGATCATGCGTGTAGAATTTCTAGGAAATTTCTGCACTTCTATTCTATAGTATTCAAAAAGACAATATTTCGTGAAAATCATTTTGGTATTTAATCAAAGTCAAAAGAAGAAAAAGAATTGCACTCATTAACGTGACTTTCAGTCTTTGGGTAAGGTCTGCATTTTAATTATTATAGGGTCTTTGAGTCATAGATATGACAATCAACAATTTTCCCCAAGTCCGGCTCATTGGGTAGAGTACCACTATTATCAGACTCAAGTGAAAGACGTCAACTTTGATTGTCTCCTTACTTATTTTTTATTCAGCAAAAAGAAAGACAATCAACAATTTGCCCATCCACTCATCAATCATACACTTTAACATGGAATCAAATGCAATGAAGGTGGATGCATCACAGAGATTGACATGTTTGGGGCCTTGCTTCGTAAATATAAGATTAGTAAATATAATTCCTTACAGTCAGTACTTGGGGAGCATTCCACATGAGATAGGTACCCTTTCGAAGCTTGCCCACCTTAATTTGTCCTAAAATGTACTTAAAGGTGTACTTACCTCTTTCACTTGCAAACCTAACTCAATTGGTCACATTTGACATTTATTCTAATCTTATCAGTGATTCCAACCCCAAAGAATTGGGAAATTTAATAAATCTTCTTGAATTAAATTTGAATACTAACAAATTTATCGGACCAACCCCTTCAACACTTGGTCTTTTGACCAATATTTTCTGTTAGGTTCTAAAAGTTTAGAACAATTGGCAAATCGTGAACACAAACTTGTCTAGATATAGATGCTAGAATCTATAGGTATTATTAGACAATGCTCAAGGAGATACAAGTCAAGATTCAAGAACAAGTAAGCTGCAGAAAGAAGAATTCAGAATTTGCCTGGTCCAACCGATCGAAAGACAGGATCAATCAATCGAAATACGGGTCTGCAGAATTTTAAGTTCGGCCCAACAACAGTTCAAGCCCAAAAAGGATTAGGGTTTTAGATCTATTTCTCCTTGTATATAAAGGAAACCCTAAGCACGTTTTTATAAGGCTTTTCAGAGAGAGAAGAGTGTGCCTCTTTTGTATCTAGGGTTTTGTACCCAAAAAGCTCTCTCATGTCTTCTACTGGTGTTATTCCTTGAAGAATCTCAAGATTCGGTGTGGTAGAAGTTGTTGCCTTCTCTAGTCATCAAAGGTGCTGATGATCTAAACCTTCAGGGGTGGTCTTAGAGTCACAAACAGAAGAGTTAGTTTGTGTTTTTTTATCACAAGTGTGAGTGCTTGTGTTGCAAATGCCTAATAGAGAAGGAGTCCATGGATTTGGACAGTAAAATGGAATGTAAAAGAGTAGGGAAGAAAGATGCAAACACAAGATAACACGCCGATGTGTTATCGAAGAGGAAACCGAAGAACTCGGCGAAAAACCTCTCCGCCGCCCTCCAAGCGGTAATCGATCCACTAGACAATCAGTTGGGATACATGGGTTAGCAATAGACCCTCCAAGCCTAATCTACCCGATGTACCTTAGCCCTCCAAGCTCATACTCCAACAAGGCTTCTTAGAACCGTGTCTTGTCTAGTTCTTCGGATCCCGCAACAAGCTCCATGTTGTATCTGCCATCCTTGTCTTCTTCCAATGCTTCCTAGTAGCTCCAAAACACTCTCTACACTCTGAATAGGTGTGTGTTGTATTTGGGTACAAATTTCCTCTCAAGGTATGACAATGGGAGAGGGATGGAGAAGAGGCTACAATGATTTCTCACTAAGGATGAGTAGCTCTCTCTCAAAAAGATGGGTGTGTGTGTTGTTGAAAACCTATCTAGGGATTTTCTCTCCGAATGGCCTCATATAAATTTGTGGGTAATGAGGGTATATATAGTATGGGTGAAGGGTAAGAAAGTCGCTCTTGAAAATACTCCCGGCAGAATGTTTCGCGACTATCTTGCGGGAGGGCCTTACTCGCAAGATACTCGCGAAACTGACAGCTTGGCACAACTCTTCAGCTTACAGTCATGTGCTTCTCACATGCCCTTTTCGCGGGAACCCTTCTTGTGAGCTACTCGCGAAATGCACTGATTCTTCAATTAAGCTTGAGTCTTCACCAGTTTAATACTAAACCCAATACAATAAAATCCCACAAAATACAAGGAACAAAATTAAAGCAATTACAACACTTTTTTGTCATTGAATAAAGCCAACATAAAACATAGTTGTAAATCACAACTTCACAATCTCCCCCTTTGGCTACCCTATAACAGATTCTAAACTTAAACGTGAGTATGAGAACAATGGCAAAACTCACTCACACCTAAATCTAAAAACTGTGATGAACTTGGAACATATATACTTGTAACCTGAAACACTTGCACAAACACATTAGACCCTCAAGGTAAATCAAGTGATAAAAGGACAAGTATAATGTAACAAGTAAAATGCGATCAAGTAAACATGTAGTAAAACATATGAGCAACTTGATCATACACCAAAACAGTCATATGGAAATGACCACAATGATCATATAGCAAAGCAAATGATCATTCGAACATGCAACCAATAAAGCACAATAGCACAAGGATAAAAGCATGTCCAACACATAAACACGATGCAATGAGAGCAATAAAGCATATCAAAGCACCATAAAGCAACGAGAAAACAACTATAATGTAAATCAAGGTTTTCTAAAAAAAAAATGTCTTCTCCCCTTTGGTATATGCATCTTCCCTATGGCTTTCTCCCCCTTGGTATATGCATCTCCCCTATGGCTTTCTCCTCCTACGAATGTGCATAAGGTAGAATTTCTCCCCCTAAGAGTGTGCACAAGAGTCATATAGAAATGACGATACTCTCTCCCTTTTTGTCACGAATAGACAAATTAATCAAGAGGAAGGAGGGAAAGAAAAGAAGATATGAACAAGGGTAAAAGATGATGCATGAAGGATGCAAGATGTATGAGAAAATGAAGCTCAAACGCAAAATAAAACATCTTTAAAAAATACTACAAAGCATAAAGAACATGACATGCTAAGGATGATGAAACATGATATAAACCTAGGCATGACAAAGACATAAGAACATGTTATATGTGCTAAAAGGTCTAAAAAGACTTAACTAGTATGAGTGAATGCAAAAACATGTCAAGTGTTCAAGTGTGTGCAGCAAAGGTGCATCTAGTGTGCATGTGATATGCATAACAAATGCATGAATAAGCACTCATGGGGCAAGGTATATAAAACACACAACCAATGATAAAAACATGATAAACATGAATAATTATGGTGATCCCCAAAGTTTGGTACTCATCGGAGTCCAAAGCAATGAGAAAATGCCATTTGGGCATTTTACCAAACACTTAGAGTGCACACACTACACATGTATGTTAAACAATGCAAGAACATATGAAAATCTTGCCTAAATACATGTTATTTTTGCCACAAGGGGCCAACATCCAAAGCAAATCATCATTTAAAACAAAGCCCAATCAAAAAGATTGACAAAAATTAAGTTTTCTAACTCCCATTTGAGAAAATCCCAACTATGAACATAAAACCCCTAAAAACATAATCTAAGGATCAAAATCAATGAAAAGAGTTAAAGATTACCTTAGAAATGTTAATGGAATGAAAAACACTTGAATTTAGTTGGGTTTTGATGTAGAAACATTAAAACACGGGTTTGGGAGAAGATGGGATGCGTTTAAAACAAATGACCCACGAAATGCCATTTAAAAAGCTGATCTAGAAATTTTCGCAGGTATCTCGCTGGTTAGAATCCCACGAAATTTTGCTGGTATTTTGCTAGTAAGCCTTACTCGCGAAACAGTTGCGAAACCGCCGCAAAACGCTCTGTCTAAAGCTGAAAAACTTGAGAATTTGACCCTTTAACTCGTGACTGAACTTAAACATGAAATAAGTCACGAAAACACCCAGAAAACATGTTTTTCACACAAAAAAATTTGAAAAACTTTGAAAAACATGGGTGATACAAATCACTTCCAAAAGCAAACAAAGAAAACAAAAATCTTTTTGGTTTGATCCACATATGGTTGAGCACACACACATCACATTTAAACATGTACAAACACACTGTTAGCACATATGTGGTTCACTTATTAAGAACATATGTCATTCTTTTATGTAATTGGCTAATCCTTTGACAAAACGCACTTTACTTGTAATTGGGTAGTTCTAGGTGTTTATAATACTTCAAGATTAAGTGTTTAAGTCATCAAGTCTGTCTAAGAAAACAAGCTGATAGTGCAAATTCACTAAAGCTCGACAGCTGCATCTATTGAGCTTAAAGAATGCTGTCTCAAGCCCGTAAGCTCGACACCTGCTCGACAACTTCTCGACACCTCTTATCTGTCGAGATTTAAGAAATTTAGAATTCTGATATGATTTCTTGGGATCCATGAATATGACTTTGGGCCGTCTTTTCTGAACGATTTTAGACCCCTTAAAAACAACCAGATCAACCTAGTTAATTAGTTAAGTGATTAACTTAGTCAAATTAAGCAATTCTAGGTTAACACAATCATACAATCATATTAAAAATATAAAGCAGCGGAATAATAAATGACACAATGATATGATCACCCAGGAAACCACACAGTAAAAACCTGAGGAGGATTTGACCTAGCTATCCTCAAGGTAAACCTGAATCCACTATGCGAAAGAATCGAAGTCCATACAAAAGAACTTACAAGCTCCCTGCTTGACTTCCTAATGCTACCCACCAGTAGAACTTACTGACACGACCACGTGCAAGCTCAGAATCCACGGACTCCTTCTTTCTTGGATTGTCCAATCAGCTACAAGCACCCACACTTGTTATTCTTTAAGCTCCAATGGTAGCAACCAAGTTGATCATTAAGATATTGAAGTAATCTTTACCTTGAAAACCCTAAGCTTTGTGTAAAGGAAAGCTCCTCTAGATCTCACAAGAGATTTACACAAAACAGTAATGTATGAGCAACAATACAACAGGAGCAACTCTAAAAACGTGGCTAAGGTTTTGCCTTATATACCTAGGGCAAAAACATAAAACCCTAAACGTTTAATGAGTTAGGGCTGAGTTGGAAATTCTGCAGAAAACGCAATCTAGCCGACTTTCGATCGATCGAGTCTATCCTTCAATCGATCGAGCCAGGCCAAAATGCACCAATGCATCTGCAGCCTCTCAATTCTAACTTTATAATAATTAATCAACTTTGAGCAAGCCTAAACAAGACTAAACATATTGTTTTGATTATGGTTTGCCAATATTACACATTAGAGTTCTAAATACATAAATTCCTAAACCTTTAGAACCTAACAAACTCCCTCTTTGGCAATCCGTGACAAAACACAAATAAAAAGCTCAAAGTTTTCAAGTAAAAAGCCCTTTACAAAAGTAATGCTTATAAACTCAAATTCAATCATAACTACTATCCATTAGTTGCAAGTGTAGACAGCAGCTCAATTGAATCAACTTGTATATTCCTGAAATACTCAACAAATGCATAAACACATATGTGACAGAAAAGAGTAAAACAATAGGTATAACATTCTTGTAAGATTCACACAACACAGAATAAAGACATATATCAATGAACAACTCATAAATATAAATCAATAAGCAGTGAATCACAAAGCAACAAGAATCAAGTATATATCATGTATATCAAAAACAATGTTACTCCCCCTAACATGAATATCCCCAAAAAATTATATACATAGTGAAGCACCTGGATACAATCTATAAACTCCACTAGCTCCTCAAAACAAAACAAAAAAAAAACTCCCTCTAACTACAAAAACCCCTCTACAAGTCAAAACTCTACTCCCCCTTTTTGTGACGGAATGCCAAAGTGCAATCACAAGCCATCATCAAAAGGAAGTGGTGAGGGTAAATGAAGATGCACGAAGTCGGCTCGCAGAGCACGAATCTCATCAAGCAAGTCCACCAAAATCTGACCATGAGCTGCCTGAATGGTCATGACAGTCTCCAAGGTACGACGTACATCAAAGTCGTCCAAAGGAGGTGGAGGAACATCAGCAGCAGAAGCATCACCAATAGGATCAGGAACATCCTCACCAACAGGACCTGTAGAAGAAGAAGGAGGAGGTGCGCTACTAAAAGGCTCAGACCTAGGGTGTTTAGAGCCAGCTTTAAGATGAGCGACCCTTTGTCTAAGGAAAGACGCACCTATGGGAGCAATCACATGAACAGGCTCAGAAGAAGGGAAACCACTAAGATCAAGATAAAGCAAAATCCTATGAATGAAAATAGGATGAACAAGGGCATGAGAAGAATATGAACTCCTATAAACTTCGTTCAAAGAACGAAGAAACAGATAAGGAAAACTGATAGGAGCATCAGTAACAAGAGCGTACAAAAATACACACCGCTCGAGAGGAATGGTGTGAACATGAGAAATGGGCCAGATAGAATGACAGGCTATCCTAAAGAAGAGATAGTGCAACCTAGAAAGCTCAGCAGAGGTGATCCTAGGATCAGAACCCCACTGGATAGATGACCCAGTGATGTAAGACAAGACATCACTCAACTCGGGAGACTCATCATAAGGATAGACAGGATTCTGGACCAAAGGTACCCCTAGAGCATCAGCCACTACCTTGGGAGTAATGGAGTACTCTACGCCTCGTATCCAACTCTTTACCAAAGTGTTGGAATCATAGACACGGATAGAGATGTTCGAAAAGAACTCTCTAATCAAGGCAGAAGGTGGAGGAGGATCAGAAATATCCACCAAGGGTAACCAGCCCCGACACTCAAAGTTTGCCCTATTGGCAGGATCAAGTTCATCTAGTAGAACAGAATGCTCAGCCCAAATCTTTCTCCTAAGGTTCAGCTTCTCAAAAATCTCTTGGTTTTTCTCACTCAGAAACTTCTCACAGTCAAAAGAATGAGGGGGTGGAGAAGATGAGGAAACAGTCCTACGAGCCCTAGTCTTCCTAGGCATAGTGCTAAGGAAAGGACAAAGACACAAGAGAAAACCAAAAGAAAAAAAAAAAAACAAAACCAAGGGCAGACTACAAGTTAGCACAAAAAAAATATAGAACAAAAATCTATATGATGCATGAACAATAACAATGTTGTGATGCATGAACTAATGCAATAAACACAGTTCAAATTAAGTTCAATTACACAAAATTGGCTTGAACATAGAGTTTCTAACAAAAACCCTAAAAATTTTGAAAAACCACTTGATAATTTTGAAACAAATTGATGAATTGATCATCACACATGGTTGAAAACATATTAGAATAACCAATTTCATTAATTAAACCTAATTGAACAAAATCCCCAATTCGGATCAATACAAGCCCTAAAAATTTTAATTTTCACAAAAACCTCAAATTGATCAAATTAACCAACATAGATCATGATAATATCAAGTCCCCACAAAAACTCATTGATCAATTGCATAAAATAGAGCTTGAATCAACAAAAACCCCAATTTTCGTAGGTTCGAAAATCCCAAAATAGAATGCATGAAAAATGCATGAAAATTGAAAATAAACACAAAAGGAAGGGTAAAACAGTCTTACCGGCTTGAGGAAAGAGAAACCTTGCAAAAAATTCCGAGGAAAACAACAAAAAAAGACCTTTTGCCTTGCCGAGTCGGAGAGAGAAAGAAAGTTTGAAATTTTTTTTGAAAAAGTGTTTTGAATCAGTCAAAAAACAGTGTTTTAAAAACCTGATTCATGACATTCGATTGATCGAAAATCACATTCGATCGATCAAATCAATTCAAGATTTTTAAAAAAGTTGAAGCACATTTTCGATCGATCGAAAAACAGAATGGATTGATCGAAACAGGCAGAGGCTTACAAAATTTTTGAGAAAAATCACAAACCATATTTTGAAAACAACTCCTCAAAGCATTAAAATTATTGAAACAAAATGCATGAGTATGAAATGGAATGCATTTACAAAAACCCAAGTTTTAATCCCAATTTCTCCAAAGAAATTTCAGCCATTCTTCACTTTATATTCTCAAGCAAAAAAAAAATGTTTTGCATAATACTCAAGGTATTTTCCAACTTGGTTGGTCAGACCAAAAACACACACAATAACATGTACAATGTTTAACAAAGAGTAACTTGTGTAGTGTGTGCAACTAATAGAAGCTTGAGATACATGTGAGGTGATATGTGAATAGCAATAAATTACAAAGTCTACAAAATCCATCACATAGAATTCAAAAGAGACTATCACCTAAAGAGTTACATCATATAACTCCCACATCTCCTAGAACATAAGCTTACAATCATGTAAGTTTCTTGAATTTTGCCCCATTATTAGATGTAATTTGTGTTATGAACAGAGTTGCTGAAGAGTTGAATTCGACGTCAACCAATCCTCCAAGAATAGAGAAGAGAGATGAATATAGAAATAGAGAGAAATTAGAGAAAGAAATTGAGAATAGAATTGAAGAATTGGAATTAAGAATCAAGTTTTGATACAAGCTCTTCTCTTCCTAGCCTTTTAATACTCTCTCCTAGCCTTGCTCTCTAACTGCCTAACTGCCAAGCCAGCTGTCAGCCAACTACCAATATTCTAACAACTAACCGTATTTAACTAACTCTTATTTGGATACAATCACTAATGCCAACTCAGCATATAATGCCAACTAAGCAATTACACATTATTCTAATAACAGGGTACGCCTTGGCACAACCACCTGATGCACCACCTGATGCCCACCTCATCAGCTACTCCTGCGTGCCTCATTAGCTACCAACACACTCACCTCACCAGCACTCCACATGCAGCATCACACGTTTCCTCATGCAGCAACATACACATAACTAACCATCACCACACACCATCCATCAGTAACATACTCACACTACATAGTCACACATTCTAACAATTTCCTCCCCTTCAAAACACATTGCCCACAAGGTGAGGGAACTTTTGTTGCAGCACAAAAAGACTCTCCCAAGTAGCATCATCCTTGCTTTCATCTTGCCACTACACCAGCACCTGAGTGATAAGTCTACTCCTCAACTGATGTGACCTGGTAGCTAAAACAGCCACTGGTTCAGGGTTAGGAATCTGACCCACAGTCACAGCAAGTAAAGCAGGCCTAGGAACCACTTGAGCACCCAATTTAGCTTTGAGATTGGAGACATGGAACACAGGATGGATTTGAGAACCTGCAGGCAAATCAAGCTTATAGGAAACCTCTCCAACCTTTTGCACAACCTGGTATGGTCCATAAAAACGAGGGGCTAGCTTGCCAAACTTCTTGGACTAAATTGAGGACTGCTTGTAAGGTTACAATCTAAGATACACCCAATCTCCCACAGCAAAGGACCTATCCACCCTCTTCTTATCAGCAAACCACTTCATTCTCTCCTGTGCAGCCTTTAAATTGTGCTTGAGCAATGAAAACAGTTGCTGCCTATCCTGCAGAATTGAATCAACAGCTGCCACCCTTATAGTTCCTGGAACATAATCCACAAGCTTAGGAGGAGGATATCCATAAAGAGCTTCAAATGGAGTCAGCTTAAGAGAAGAATGGAAGTTAGTGTTGAACCAAAACTCAGCCAAAGGAAGCCAGTCCACCCAAGCTTGAGGTCTGTCAGCAGCAAAGGCCCTCAAGTAATGCTCCAAACTTTTGTTCACAACTTCAGTTTGGCCATCATTTTGAGGGTGGTAAGAAGATGACATGGCTAAACTAATACCTTGCAATTTCATCAATTCAAACCAGAACTTAGAGGTGAATACTAGGTCCCTGTCACTTACAATGGTGGAAGGCAGTCCATGTAACTTAAAAACGAATTGCATGAACAACTGAGCCACCTTAGCAGCAGTGTAAGGGTGAGCCAATGGAATGAAATGAACATATTTAGTGAATTTGTCCACAACAACAAACACCACTGACTTCTACTGAGATTTAGGCAACCCTTCCACAAAATCCATGCTAATGTCAAGCCAAGGCCTATTTGGAATGACCAAGGGCTTTAACAAACCAGCAGCGAAGCAAGTCTCACTCTTCAACCTCTAACATACATCACATTCCTCAACCAAATTCTTCAAGTCCTTTCCCATACCAGACCAATAAAAGTCATTCTTGAGTCTATGGAAGGACTTTAAATATCCAAAATGACCCCCTAAAGGGCTATCATGCACTTGCTGCAAGACAAGAGTTTTTAAAGTCTGGTTTAAACTTCCCAAGTATAGCCTCCCCTTGTAAAACAACAAATCATTACAAAGTGTGAACCCCACTGGAACATTCTGCCCTGACTTAATTGCCTGAATTGTTGGCTGGATGGCAGGATCAGTGTCATAGCTTGCTTTAAGATCATCAAGCCAAGTAGGAGTAGGGAAGGAGATAATGCATAGAGTACCCACTTCACTACCATCAGCATCAACATTCCCAGTAGCTTCTCTTCTGGAAAGTGCATCAGCAACTAAATTTTCTTTACCATGCTTATACTCAACTATAAAAGCATAACCAAGTAATTTGGTAATCCACTTTTGCTGAGCAGGGGTACCAATCTTTTGTTCCATCAAATATTTCAGACTTTGATGGTCTGTCTTGATTACAAAAGGTCTTCCGAGGAGGTAAGGTCTCCACTTCTTCACAGCCACCACTAGAGCCAACAATTCCTTTTCATAAGTGGAAAGGGCAAGTGCTTTTCCCTTCAAAGCTTGACTGTGGAAAGCAATGGGCCTTTGGTTCTGCATCAAGACAGCACCAACACCCAACCCAGAGGCGTCACATTCCACAAGAAATGGTTTGGTGAAGTCAGGTAACGCTAGCACAGGTGGACTGCACATAGCATCTTTGAGCAATTGGAAGGCATGTGAAGCTTCAGGAGTCCAAATGAAGGAGTCTTTCCTTAACAAAGCAGTTAAAGGAGCTGTAATTAAGCCATAGCCCTTCACAAACTTCCTATAATTGCCAGTCAAGCCCAAAAACCCCCTCAAAGCCTTCACATCATGAGGAATAGGCCATTGCTGCATAGCAGCAGTCTTCCTTGAATCTGTTTTCACCCCTTCACCAGAAATTATATGTCCTAAATACTCTACCTCCTTACAAGCAAACACACATTTTGATTGTTTGGCATACAATTAATGATTCACCAAAGTTTCCAACACCAATTTAAGATGACCAACATGAGCAGCCAAATCCTTACTATACACAAGTATGTCATCAAAAAACACCAATACAAACTTCCTTAAGTAAGGTTTAAAGACTGAATTCATAAGTGACTGAAAAGTTAAGGGTGCATTGGTTAACCCAAATGGCATCACCAAGAACTCATAGTGACCCTCATGAGTCCTAAAGGCAGTCTTTCGAATGTCTTCCTCCTTCATTCTAATTTGGTGATATCCGGATCTTAAATCCAATTTAGAAAAAACAGTGGCACCAAATAGTTCATCTAACAATTCATCAATGACAGGTATGGGATACTTGTCTTTGATGGTCTATTGATTTAAGGCTTTATAATCCACACACATCCTCCAAGAGCCATCAGCCTTTCTAACTAGAAGAACAGGTGAAGCAAATAGGCTGCTACTATTTCTAATAAACCCCACAGACAACAACTCCCTAACAATGTTCTCAATTTCATTTTTTTGATAGTAGGGGTACCTGTAAGGCCTCTGAGACACAGCTTGAGCTCCCTCCTTCAAAGTGATATGATGTTCATGACCTCTTAAGGGAGGCAAGCCCTCAGGAGTAGCAAAAACAGCCTGGAACTCCATTAACAAGGCAACAATAGCCTCAGGAATTTGTACCTGTCCTTCTGTAGACAACATTTGAGGCTACAACTGAACTGAAATCTGGAGGAACAATCCTTTCTTCACTGACTGTTTCAAAAAACTGTCACCATCTTGCAGTTGAGAATTAGCACTCTTCAACCCTTGTAATTGAACATGCCTGTGACCATAAGAGAAATTCATTGTGAGCAGTTTAAAGTCCCACTGGATTACTCCCAAGGTTCCTAACCACTGAGTGTCCAAGACTAAGTCACATCCCCCTATTGGAAGCACATGTAAGTGTACCAAGAATTCCTCTCCTTGCAACAAGATAGGTACTGCCTTACAAACACCTTGAGTTTTAATTACATCACCAATAGCAACCTTCACTTCCAGAATTTGAGAAGTATCTACCTAGATATGTAACTGTGGAACCAGAACAGCATCAATAAAATTGTGGGTACTCCCTGAATCTATCAGGATCACAAAGGACCTCTGATTAATCTTTCCCATGACTCTCATCGTTCCTGAAGTAGGAGTGCCACTCAATGCATAGAGAGTAATCTCTGCATCTTCTTGATCTTGTCCAACCTGTCCAATTTGTTCTGCATATCCTTTTTCCTCCAATTTAGTTAAGTGAATTCCAGAATTTACATTTCCCTGAGCCAAGTCTACATGATCCAACAGGAATAACATGGCATTCTTGCACTTGTGGCCAGGAGCCCACTTTTCATCACAATTGTAACACAACCCCTTCTTCTTCCTTTCCTCCATTTGAGCAGGAGAAATCCTCTTAATTGGTAGCCTTGGTTTATACTCTTCCTGAATTTTTGCCAATCCAAAAGCCTCATTCAAGGATTTAGGATTAAGCATCCTCACTGGCAGCCTTATCTCCTTTCTTAATCCGCTTAAAAAACAACTTAATTTATGAGCAGCAGATAAGCCCTTAATCCTATTTGACAACACCTCAAATTGGGCCTTATACAATGACACTGAGGCAGTTTGTCTCAGTCTAGTAAGCGTTTCCATAGGATCATCATAAGCCGTAGCACCAAATCTGATGTGCAAAGCTTGAATCAATGACTCCCAATCCGCAAAAAGACCTACCTCTTCACTATCTTGAAACCATATTAAAGCCTCACCATCCATATGGAACGAAGCTAGCATCAATTTCTCAGCAACTGGTGTATTATAATACTTGAAGTATTGGTTGGCTTTGTAAACCCAACTTGCAGGGTCTTCTCTAAAGAACCTTGGAAATTCCAATCTCATCGGGCGAGCCATAACCATTGTAGATGAATTTGCATTCCTGTGTTCACCAAATGTTGGAGATTGAGACATTCCACCTTGATCAGAACCACTTCTCTGCACCAAAATTGCTAATTGCTGATTCATCTCATTCATTGTACGTGTATGCACTCCTTGGACAATACGAATTTCTTGAATTTCTTTATCATGATGGCTACGCATTTCTTGAATTTCCTTATCATGATGATCACTTGAAGTTCTCAGTGAAGCTAGAGCCTCCTGAATTGCAGCAGTAGTTAAGCGTGTTTCTGCCATGGCTGAGGAAAGCCTAGCTCTGATACCAAATGTTATGAACACAGTTGCTGAAGAGTTGAATTCGAGGTCAACCAATCCTCCAAGAACAGAGAAGAGAGATGAATATAGAAATAGAGAGAAATTAGAGAAAAAAATTGAGAATAGAATTGAAGAATTGGAATTAAGAATCAAGTTCTGATACAGGCTCTTCTCTTCCTAGCCTTTTAATACTCTCTCCTGGCCTGCTCTCTAACTGCCTAACTGCCAAGCCAGCTGTCAGCCAGCTACCAATATTCTAACAACTAACCATATTTAACTAACTCTTATTTGGATACAATCACTAATGCCAACTCAGCATATAATGCCAACTAAGCAATTACACATTATTCTAATAACAGGGTACACCTTGGCACAACCACCTGATGCACCACCTGATGCCCACCTCATCAGCTACTCCTGCGTGCCTCATCAGCTACCAACACACTCACCTCACCAGCACTCCACATGCAGCATCACACATTTCCTCATGCAGCAACATACACATAACTAACCATCACCACACACCATCCATCAGTAACATACTCACACTACATAGTCACACATTCTAACAATTTGGCATCAAGCCTAATAGTACACACCATTTTTAATTATGTGAAATGGCATCAAGCCTAATAGTACACACCAATTTTAAGCATTAAGCAATTAACAGAGGCTACACCTTATATTCTTTTTGTGCATGTACTACACTTTCTCGAGCGTAAAATCTTATGATATGCACTAAGGTGTTCATGATTGGCTAGTGAACAGTGGTGAGATGGTTATTTATGCCTTTCTCAAAAGGATCAAGTCCGACAGTTAAATAACATGTGACTTCAAGATTAAGACAAAGTGATAAACACCATAAACATCTTTTCCACACAACATGCACTACAAAGCTTCAACTAGTTAAGTGCAATAAATAAGCTCATCAAAGCTAAACAAGGTACATAAGACATGTTATGTGTAAAAAAATTGACCAACCTTATTTTCAAAGACCAAGAAAAATAGTGCCAAACACAATTTTCTTTTCTCCTTTTTTTTTTTTAAAAAAAAAAAATTTAAAGAGAAAACAAATAAATCCTAGAATGAAATGCATGAATGTTATGCAATGTAAATCCTAGAAACAAAACAAAAAAAAAAACACAAAAACCAAAGAACAATGGTCACAAAGGAATGAGCAATGAAGCACAAGGACCATGTCAGAAAGACTCAATTAGGTCGAGTCTTTTGCATCCAAAACCTTTTAGATGCACCACGAGCATTGGAGTTCTTATTCACATTCGAGTGATTTCCAACTTCAGGATTGGAATAAAGGTTCAACGCCTTTACCAATTCACCAATAAGTGCCATAGGATCTTGTGCTTAAGGCACAGACACTTTTGGTTTGTTTGCTCTCTTAGCAGCTTGAAGCTTGTAACAGTTAGGACGAATGTGTCCAGACTTTCCACAATAATGACAAACCCAAGCAGGTTTACCATGCATCTTGTCTTTGGAAAGGGTAGAATCCTTAGGTTTAGTCTCTCTCAGATCAACCTTAATCTTCCTAGGAGGTGAAACTTCTACAGGTTTGACAACCTCACTCACAGGTGGTTTGATAGTTTCACTCACAACCTTACTTACAGTAGGTTCAAAAGAAGATGAAGGAACAAAGTTTGTGGAATTAGTAGCAGACACAGAGATGCTTTCAACATAACCTAACCCAGATTTATCAGAAGGATACTTTTGAACATTCAGCATGTGATCAAGTTTAGAACTAGCACATCTAGCAATAGATAAATCATATTCCAAAGTTTTAACTTTATCAAGCAAAAGCATGTTCTCAGATTTCACATGGTTTAAAAGATCATTAGCATCAAAAAGTTTAACAAGTAAATTCTTCTTTTCAAGCTCAAGATAATCAATTTTCTTCAGGCCAAGTTCAACATTCATAGCATCCTTTGCAGCAACTTTGCAAAGTTTATTATAGGCCTCTTGAAGAACTGCATCCTTAGAGAGTTCCCCATCTCCTCATTGACTACAGCTGTAGCAGTGAAAGCAATGAAGTTTCCATCCTCGTCACATCCAGACTCATCATCAAAAACCTCATTATCACTAAGGGTTATAGCCATAGCTTTACCCTTAGTCCTCAAAAATGTAGGACATTCAGATTTAACATGACCATACCCTTTGACAACTAAAACACTGAGCACTCAAAGAATTGTTTGAAGATTGACCTACTTTTTCTCTAGGTATTTCAAAGTTATTAACCTTAGTGGGATCATTCTTCCTAAAGTTTCTAGGTTCAGCAGTGTTTGTATTTCTTTCCCTTCTGTTAGTGTTTCTCAGAAAGTTTCTAAAATTCTTGGCAAGGTAAACTATCTCTATAGCAGAAAGCTCATCATCAAATCCACCAACCTCAACATCATCAACAGACTTAAGAGCCATTGATTTGGATTTGTTTGCTTTGGGTAGGTCAGACTCATAGGACTGAAGAGATCCTACAAGCTCATCAACAGGGATGGAGTCCACATCCTTGCTTTCAGTAATGACAGTCACTTTGGGTCTAAAGTCTTCAATTAAAGATATAAGAATCTTCCTAACAATTTTAGGTTGATCATAGATTTCACCCAAATTAAAAACAGAATTAACAATGTCATTCAGTTTGGCATAAAATTCATCAAAGGATTCATCATCAGACATCCTAATGCTCTCAAACCTAGAAGTTAATTGCTGCAGTTTGTTTATCTTAATTGCCTTTGTGCCTTCATGCACAGTTTGGAGGATTTTCCAAGCAGTATGAGCAACCTCAACATTAGAGATTCTCTTAAATTCCTCCATGGAAACAGCATTAAAGATGGCATTCATAGCTTTCCTATTCAATCCAACTGCTTCTTTTTGAGAAGTTTGCCACTCACTCACAGGAGCAGTGGGCTTCTCCCATCCGTATTCAACGGAATTCCAAACTCTCTCATCAATGGATTTCAGGAATGCTTTCATCTTTACTTTCCAATAAGCATAGTTATTCCCATCGAAGTGAGGAGAAACAACAAGAGAGTGACCGTGTTACATGACAACAGGGGTCAAGGATCAACTCAGAGATCAAAAAATCTCAGACAAGAAAAGAGCTACCCGCTCTGATACCACTTGAACGGTTTTAGACCCCTTAAAAACAACCAGATTAACCTAGTTAATTAGATAAGTGATTAACTTAGTCAAATTAAGCAATTCTAGGTTAACACAATCATACAATCATATCAAAAATATAAAGCAGCGGAATAATAAATAACACAATGATATGATCACCCAGGAAACCACACGGTACAAACCTGAGGAGGATTTGACCTACCTATCCTCAAGGTAAACCTGAATCCACTATGCGAAAGAATTGAAGTTCATACAAAAGGACTTACAAGCTCCCCGCTTGACTTCCTAATGCTACCCACCAGTAGAACTTACTGACACGATCACGTGCAAGCTTCGAATCCACGGACTCCTTCTTTCTTGGATTCTCCAATCAACTACAAGCACCCACGCTTGTTATTCTTTAAGCTCCAATGGTAGCAACCGAGTTGATCATCAAGATATTGAAGTAATCTCTACCTTGAAAACCCTAAATTTTGTGTAAAGGAAAGCTCATTTAGATCTCACAAGAGATTTACACAAAACAGCAATGTATGAGCAACAATACAACAGGAGCAACTCTAAAAATGTGGCTAGGGTTTTGCCTTATATACCTAGGGCAAAAACATAAAACCCTAAACATTTAATGAGTTAGGGCTGAGTTGGAAATTCTACAGAAAACGCAATCTGGCCGACTTTCGATCGATCGAGTCTATCCTTCGATCGATCGAGCTAGGCCAAAATGCACCAATGCATCTGCAGCCTCTCGATTCCTACTTTACAATAATTAATCAACTTTGAGCAAGCCTAAACAAGACTAAACATATTGTTTTGATCATGGTTTGCCAATATTACACATTAGAGTTCTAAATACATAAATTCCTAAATCTTTAGAACCTAACATTTTCTTCTAACCCTAAACATATAAAAGGATTGTTTTAAGGGCCGTCAAACAGTTCACAAGTTGCACAAGCATTGAGAAAACTCTGTTCAAGCAAATTGTGACCGGAGACGAAGTTCTTGCCCTAGTTCATCTCTTCTTGAAAAAGTTGCTGTGTATGTGCACCTTTGGGTTTTGTGACCAAGCATCTTCTTGATCTTCATCGTGTAGGATGAACTGAAGAACTTTGCAGCCAACCTCTCTTTCAGTTGGTGTTGAAGTCGCGTACTGGGATCTGTGCATTGGTTAGTCACGTACTTGGGAGCCGTGCATCAAAAGGGGGAACTGTAACTACAGAACAAGTCTAATTGGGTATTGGGGTAAGGGTTCAACTGTAGGTTGGTAAGGTACTTGAGATTCTTTTACTTGTAACCGCTTGTTGTGATAATAGTGGAGTTTTGGGAGTGGTGACCTGAAAATCACCCGGTGGGGTTTTTGCCTTCAAGTTTTCCCCATTCGTAAACAAATCACCATTTCATTTAATTTCCGCTACATATTTAGTTATTTGGTGATTTGTTTGTGCTACCACGCATTTGCATGTTAATTAACTTAATTAATATACTTGGCTAAATTAATTGGTTAATTAATCACAAGGGGTCAATTCGTTTTTGGCCTATCAAGTGGTATCAGAGCAGGCACACTCTGATTAGGTTTAATCTTTGCTATGTTGATCCATTGACCCCTGTTTGTCATGGATAGAGGACAATCATTAATCACACCTCCTTTATTTGATGGCACTAACTATGCATATAGGAAAGTACGCATGAGAGCTTTCTTATAGTCTTTTGATGAAAAAGTGTGGCAAGCTGTAGAGATTGGCTGGACTAAGCCAAAGGAAGTGCCGACTGATTGGGATGAAGCCAAGATCAAGGCGGTAAACTTCAACAGCAGAGCGTTGAATGCCCTATTTAGTGCAGTCACTAATGAGGAGTTCAAGAAGATATCCTCTACTGAAACTGCAAAGGAAGCATGGACCATCCTCCAGACAACCTATGAGGGTACAAAGGCTGTCAAGGATTCAAAGTTTCAAAGGCTCACTACAAGCTTTGAAGAAATAAAGATGAAGGAGGATGAAACGTTCGATGAGTTCTATGCCAAGCTCAAGTACATAGTGAATTCAGCCTTCAATCTTGGGGAAACTATTCCTGAACCAAAGGTTGTGAGAAAAGTTCTCAGATCTTTACCTAAGAGATTCCATGCCAAGATTACGGCAATAGAAGAATCAAATGATATTGATAAGATTCCTTTGACTGAGCTGGTTGGAAACTTGCAGACCTATGAGCTAGGGTTGACCAGAATTGGCAAGACTGGTAAAGGCAAGAGCATGGCCTTAAAGGCAAAGAGCAGTGACACAGATGAGTCTTCCGATGATGAAGATTCCAAGATGAAGTCCTACATTACAAGGCAGTTCAAGAAGTTTATAAAGAATGCCAATGGGAGGAACTTCGACAAGGACCACAGGCAATCCAGTTCTTTTCAGTCTAAGGGCCAAGACAGAGGGAAAAAGGATGCTAAGGAAGGCGGTCGGTACACTATTCCTGCAAGACCAAAGTGTTTTGGATGTCATGGATTCGGTCACATGAAGCAAGAATGCCCCACATATCTCAAGAGCATTGGGAAGAGTAAGGCACTTGCTGCAACCTTGAGAGACACTAAGCCTGAGGATGATTTTGACGATGAAGATGATGGAATCTTGAAAGCCTTCACTGCCACAGTCAATCCTACTGAAGGGATTGTTGATGAAGTGGAAGAAGAAGAAGAATTTGTGGATTCTAAGTATGAGAAGATGGATGATCAAGATGATATCCATTCAGCATATGAGAAATTATACAAGCTCTATGAGAAGCATGAGAAACTGTATAAGCTGGCCACCAAGAAGCTCAATGATGTGGAACTTGATCGTGAAGAGCTTTCCACAAAGTTTGATGAAGCTAATCAAACAATTGGTGCACTGAGGTTTAAGAACAATTTCTTGGCTAAGAAGACCAAGAAGCTTGAAGCGGAGCTCTTTCAAGTCAGAGCCCAATTGGAGAGGACTTCAAGTGCAAAGCTTGATGAGATGCTCAGCAATCAGAAATCTGCTTCGAATCGAACAGGTTTAGGGTATGGTCTTTCTTCCTCTAATACTGCTTCTACTAGTGTTACTGTTTTTGTTTCTCCTGCTAATAATACTGAAATTGAAAACACTAATGTTAAAACTGAATTAGCTAGTGAGAACCTTGACAAGGGTAAATCTATCTTAGGAGCACCCCCTAAACAGGATAAGAAAGATATTAAAAACCCTAGGGCTAAGAAGGCTAGCTCTCAAAAACCAAAACAAAAGAAACAGCATCTCTGTCATCATTGTGGAGCTGCCGATCATACTCGACCAAATTGCTATAAGTGGTTAGCCACTCAACAGAGCAATGGCATGATAGCATCTGAAAGCCAAAATCAGCTTCAATCCTCTTTTGCTCCTCTTAGAGATCTTCTGAAAGCCCTCATATTCCTTTCGAACTTGAACGGTTTCAATCCTTCCCCCTCACTACCGGTTCAAGGGTTTAATCAAAGGAAAAGATCTTCCAAAGTGTGGAAGAAAAAGGACTCTAAGTGATTTTATCACTTTCTTCTATCTTCTTGTTTTTGTTTGTTGCATTGCTTGTGTGTTTTGCTTTTTTTTTTTTTAGTCAATCTAGTTTTATGCTTTGCTTTGATAAAATGTTTTTGTTTGTTTATTTTCAGTTTTGTTTATTTTTTTTTATATAAAAAAAATTGAATTGAAAAATTAAAAAAATACAAAAACAGTATGTGTTTTGTGTACTTTGGTACTTGTGTACCTTGGATGACCATTGAAACAAAGTTTTCTAAACTTTGTATCTTTTGTAACTTAGATGAGCATCTCTATGCACAACTAAGCAAGTGAGCTTTGTGGCTCCTGTTTGTGATGAGTAAGATTAAGTTATCTCTTAAACGTAACACTTGTATCACTCTTTTTGACGGGTAGGACTAGAAAATCCTAGAAAAAGGCATTAATAACTATCTCACCACTGTTGCCCACCAATCATAATAAGACACCTGTATGCTTCGGCATAGCAAAAGTGCAGTGTCAAAGACATCCGTATGCTTCGGCATAGCAAAAGTGCAATGTCTATGCTTGACATGTTGGGTATTTCTTTTCTCTCTTCTATATGCCCATGCATGATATGCTTAAAAGAAAATATGCAAAGAAAATAAAAAGCAAAAAGATTAAAATGCTTTAAATATGATTGCAAACATGTTTTCTAGGAGATGTGGGAGTTATAGGATGTACCTCAAAGGTGATAGTCTCCATCAAACAGTTATGATTGTGTGTGAGTTAAAGTTATTTTCTCATATCTCAAATCGTCATAACATGTATACACATATGCAATCTTGCGATATTTTTCACACACAACACGCAATATTCTTTGCTACTCTTGATACATGTGCAGGTACAATGTGATTTGGCCATCACAAGTGTTTACATGTGCTAATGTATGCTCACTAAACTGTCTTGACTTGTTTTTGAAACATAAAATTGGTTAGACTTGTTTAGTGTGTGTGTGTGTTTCTGAGGATCCATGTGCTTGAAAATAATTGTTGAGAGATGATTTTGAGAGCTTAATATGTTGATTGGATCATTGGTTGAGGTGCATGTTGGATTGCATTCATGTTTGTGTTTTTCACTTCTCGAAAAACTGTTTTCAAAAGCAAGCTCGACACCTCCTCGATACCTGGCTATCTGTCGAGCTTCTCAAGCTTTTCTTTATCGCAATCTCGACACCTCCTGGACACCTGGTGGATCGATCGAGAAAGTTTCTGTCTTCCCGATACCTTCTCGACACCTGGTGGATCAATCGAGTTTATGTTCTTGGTTTTGGTGTTTATTCCTCGATACCTTCTCGACACCTGTAGCTGTCGACGTGTATTTTCTCGACACCTTCCTCGACAGATGGCTCGACACCTCTCGATACCTCATCTGTCGAGAATTACTAAGGTTCTTATATAAGCCTCTTCTGCGATCCGATTCTCATTTGCTTAATCTCTCTCGATCTGTCCGCGATTGTTCCACTCCCAAACTAAGTTTTCTCACTCAAAAACTTCAACCCACGTGATTTTCGACCCTTCCTTGCTTCAAATCACTTGGTATGATCTCTTTTCCCTTCATTCTTCATGCACTTCATGTTTTTGAATCTTAGGTTTTGGGGTTTTTCAAAATTAATGAGTTTTTATTGAAATTTTGGGTTGGGTTTTCATTTAAATGTGTTCAAAATGTCATACATTGCATCACATTTGCATTAGAATGATATTTTTATGCATTTAGATGTGTGAACTATGTTTGTGTGCTGGCAGGTTTAGATTGGGCTGAGCCCATGATGAAATTTCTTTTGCATGTCACATGTTCATGCATTCCCATGCATACGTACTCTCTATTCAATATATTTGATATATTTGAACTGCTTTGGGACTTTTCTGATTGTCTCTTTCTTTCTCTCTTTCTCATTCTGTTTACGTTAGTAGTGTCTATGGCACCTAAACGTAAATCTACTCCAGCTCGGAACCCTCTGCGTTCTAGAGCTTCTTCATCTTCTGATTCTGCTTCTCTTAATCTTCGGTTCCATGATGATGATGCCCATAAGGCATTTTCGAAGAACTTTTTTGGACAAGGTGTTCATTCGGAACGCCAAGTCATTTTGGCGGACTTCGCCGATATTGACCTTTCCTCTGTCATTCACAGTAGGGGATGGGAGTCACTGTGTGACGTCCCAGTCACATGTCCTCTCGTGCTCATTCAGGAGTTTTACTCCAACATGCACGGGATTGATCGTTCAATACCTCTCTTTTTCACTCGCGTTCGAGGTACGCACATCCCTGTCACACCGCAGCTAGTTACGGATGTGCTTAGGGTTCCTAGGATAGAGTTTCCTGACTATCCTTCTTGTGAGCGTCTGAGGACTATGCCCAAAGATGAGCTCACTTCTGCTTTCTGTGAGCACCCTTCGGAGTAGGGTGAGCGTCAGTTCACATCATGTAGGCCTTTTGCTAAAGGTCCTAGGTTCTTAAACATGGTGATGACTTTTATACTCCATCCACTTTCTCACTACAACTCCATCACTAAGCCTCGTGCTCGATTTTTGTTATCCCTCCTTGAGCATCTTACCATAGATTTTCCTTCTCATTTTATCTTGTCTATTATAGATGCTCATTTAGATGCGGCGACCCGTGATAAGCTCATCTTTCCTTCTGCTATCACGAGGATTCTACGCCATTTTTCCATTCCTTTTCCCGTGTCTGACCATTTCACTTTCATGTGTGCCATAGATGCCGCTATCGTAAAATGTAGTGAGGCTCAGTTTAGGCCGAGACAGCAGGATTCCACTCCTCCTTCCCGTTCAGCTCCATCCCTATCTGCTCTATCTACATCTGCACCTTCTTCCTCTATGAGCGATGTTTCACTTGGAGACATCATGGCGTAGCTGCAGTGCATGGATGCTCACCTCGATACACTCTCCACTGAGTTGTATCAGGTGAATGTTCGTGTTGGTCGTATTGTACGACGGCAGGCAACCATGGGTGGTTTTGCTCTTGAGGCTACTCCTTCACCACCTCTTCCAGCAGCTTCTGATTCTGAGGATGATGATGACGAGGACGATGATGCTTCGGATGATGATGATAGAGATGCTAGCTCTACTGATGAGATGTCTACTTGACACTCTACCCTTTGTCACTCATGACAAAAAGGGGGAGTAGTTTTGGGATATGAGAGTAGTCATCTTAGGGGGAGAGTTAGTATAGGACATTTTTGATAGAGGGAGTGTTGATACTTGAGGGATGTAGTGAGGATATGATGTATCTTTTCTTTTCTTTCTTTTTAGATACATTGTTCTTGTAAATGAGGTCTTGTGACCCGTTTTTACATACATTGTACTTATTTTCTCTATATGTGGATGTATGTTTCTTTCACCTATCTCTTCATGTGTTGGTTCTTTTCTATCTTTATACACATGATTCTTATACTTGTATGCAATCTATTATTTCTGTTTCACACAAGATGCCTTCATGAGTTTTTGTTTAAAGTGTTTCAGAAATACAGGTTGTCAAAGTCTACTTGCCATAAACTCTTTTCTTGCAAAGTTTTTCAAGGGTTTGTGATAGGATAGATTTTATTGTATTCAACAAGTGAATATGAGTTGAATGATTTATGACTTTTGTCATATTTTCATTTGTTTGTTGTGGTTTTGTCACGGATTGCCAAAGGGGAAAATTGTTAGGACATATGTGGTTCACTCATTAAGAACATATGTCATTCTTTTATGTAATTGGCTAATCCTTTGACAAAACGCACTTTACTTGTAATTGGGCAGTTCTAGGTATTTTTAATACTTCAAGAAACAAGGTTTCAAGATCAAGTGTTGAAGTCATCAAGTCTATCCAAGAAAAACAAGCTGATAGTGCAAATTCACTAAAACTCGATAACTGCATCTATCAAGCTTAAAGAATGCTGTCTCAAGCCCGTATGCTCGACACCTGCTCGACAGTTTCTCGACACCTCCTATTTGTCGAGATTTAAGAAATTCAGAATTCTGATATGATTTCTTGGGATTCGTGAATATGTATTTGGGCCTTCTTTTCTTCTAACCCTAAACATATAAAATGATTGTTTTAAGGGCCGTCAAACAGTTCACAAGTTGCATAAGCATTGAGAAAACTCTATTCAAGCAAATTGTGACCGGAGACGAAGTTCTTGCCCTAGTTCATCTCTTCTTGAAGAAGTTGCTGTGTATGTATACCTTTGGGTTTTGTGACCAAGTATCTTCTTGATCTTCATCGTGCAGGATGAACTGATGAACTGAAGAACTTTGCAGCCAACCTCTCTTTCAGTTGGTGTAGAACTCGCGTACTAGGATCCGCGCATTGGTTAGTCACGTACTTGGGAGCCGTACATCAAAAGGGGGAGCTGTCACTACAGAACAAGTCCAATTAGGTATTGGGGTAAGGGTTCAACTGTAGGTTGGCAAGGTACTTGGGATTCCTTTACTTGTAACCACTTGTTGTGATAATAGTAGAGTTTCGAGAGTGGTGACCTGAAAATCACCCGGTGGAATTTTTGCTGTCAGGTTTTTCCCATTCGTAAACAAATCACCGTGTCATTTAATTTTTGCTGCATATTTAGTTATTTGGTGATTTGTTTGAGCTACCATGCGTTTGCATGTTAATTAACTTAATTAATATACTTGGCTAAATTAATTGGTTAATTAATCACATTGGGTCAATTTGTTTTTGGCCTATCACACACAAATGAAATAGGCATTCATTGAACATTAAATTTGTGTGTTGTGTGTGTGAATCAAGTGTGGAATAGTCCTTAGAACAGAGTGAAGCTTCAATGATCAATTCAATCAAGTCATACACAACTGGTACTAAGTCAAATGATCTATCTCAATTATAGAAATGAACATATATGACCTACCATAAGAGAATGATTACAAATCTTAGAAGCGTTTCATTTGGCTTCTGCATAAATCATAATAATTGATCCATTTTGGATAATACATCTCATTTTGAGATCAGTGCTTGAAATTTTTAATATTTCAACATTGAAAATTTGCCTTTGGCTTTTTGAGCACCATACATTCCATTAGAAAAGTCGCTTTCCATTTTTCCTAGTCAAATACTAGTATGTGCGACAGGCTTTTGCAGCTCAATATCTCTTTTCATTTAGAGATTTACATTTGGTGAGCCTTTTACAAAAACATAAAAATAAAGTGGGAAGAGATATAGGCACAAGTCTATGCAAGTATCAAGACCATCAAAACTATTGACCAATCATTCATGACAAGCTTAAATATCTATTTACAACAATTGCACATAGTTTTCAAGATTTCTTCCACATAGATATATGTGCATACAGAACAAGCTAAGCTCGAAAATGCACTACGCCATTAGTACGAAGGTACTAGGCCAAACTCACATAAGATATGTGCTCAAACATATACGATCAAACTTTTTGAATTTTTTACTTTTTATGTGGTTTTGGATTTTTACTCACACAAAACTAAAACATAAAAGTAAGATCAAAATAGAAACAATGCATATAAAGAAATGCAAGATGCATAAAATGCATGAAGATATGACATTCAATACATGAAGGGTCCTACAAAGATCGAAAGAATTAGATCAAGGACCAAAAGAGCAAAAGCTCAACGATAGGAACCCTTCCTCATCCAAACGGAATGATTGTTTGGAATGAGAGTCTCATGAGAAGGGAGACGAAGGTTAGAAGAATGAGAACCAGAGATGCACATAGACAATGAGGTAAGAACATCAAACGCTTTCTTCAACAACTTACCATTTTCCCCCAAATCCGGTTTAGCTTGCAAAGCACAACTTCCAAGAAGATCAAGTTTCTCTTTTCTTTTTATTCTTTTAATAGCTTGAAATTTAGAGCAATGAGGTCTAAGATGACCAAAGGCACCATAATGGTGACAAATAATGTGTTTAGCTCCATTAGGCTTTTTGGGAATGGATCTAGCAACATGGTTTTGTTCTTTCTTCAACTTATGACATTGAGGTCTTATATGACCAATCACACCACAATGGTGACAAGTTGAAACAAATTTAGATCCATCCAAAACCTTAGGTTGAGACCTAAGTAGGGGATGTGGCTTAAGAGCCTTTCTCTCCACTTTTTGATTTTTTTTTTTTTTTTTTTGTGTGTGTGGAGGAGTGTACACCGATTTGTCCTTTGAGGTAGAACATACAATAAGCACAAAATCGGGTACCACAACATGATTACAACAAATATTTTCATCCTTTTTAACAGTAGGTTCAGCAATCAAACACTTGACATGCATCTTAAGAGATTCATTTTCACATTTAAGATAATCAACAAGTTTGTTAGACAAAACAAGTTTAGCATCCAAGTCCATATTCAAACATTCAAACTCTTTTAGCTTTTCAAGAGAATTTTCAGCAAGTTTCTTATATTTCTCAACCAATTTGTTGGATTCATTGAGCTTAGCAATCAACTCATCCTTTTCACAAAATAACCTGCTCAAATTCTTTTGAAACTTCTTAGCCTTTTTCTTCAAGAGTTTGTCATTTGGAATATCAACAACAGCAAATGATTCAAGTAACATGCCATCACAATCATGAGGATAAACAGTAATAGAAGCATTTTCACAAACACATGGCATGTTACAATCAACAACATCCATAGAAGTATACAAAGCATTATCCAAGGCAAAACACACAAGGGGTCAAGGATCAGACTTAGGTATTTAAACCACAACAAGTGTACCCACTCTGATACCAAATGAAAGCTCGAAAATGTGATGAAAACACAAGAGCTGTTTAGACCCCCAATTAAAAGTTACAGCTCGATTGATTTTACACTAACTTAATACTAAGTGCGGAATAGTGTAAATGCGAGCAGATAAACAACCAAGCTACTCTAATCCGTAATCAAAGAAACACAACAGTAAAATGGAATGTAAAAGAGTAAGGAAGAAAGATGCAAACACAAGATAACACGCCGATGTGTTATCGAAGAGGAAACCAAAGAACTCGGCGAAAAACCTCTTCCCTACCCTCCAAGCAGTAATCAATCCACTAGACAATCAGTTGGAATACATGGGTAAGCAAAAGACCCTCCAAGCTCCTACTCCAACAAGGCTTCTCGAAACTATGTCTTGTCTAGTTCTCCGGATCCCACAACAAGCTCCATGTTGCATCTGCCATCCTTGCATCTTCCAATGCTTCCCAGCAGCTCCAAAACACTCTCTACACTCTGAATAGGTGTGGGTTGTGTTTGAATACAAATCTCCTCTCAAGGTATGACAATGGGAGAGGGATGGAGAAGAGGCTACAATGTTTTCTCACTAAGGATGAGAAGCTCCCTCTCAAAAAGATAGGTGTGTGTGTTGTTGAAAACCTATCTAGGGTTTTTCTCTCTAAATGACCTCATATACATTTGTGGGTAATAAGGATATATATAGTATGGGTGAAGGGTAAGAAAGTCATTCTTGAAAATCCTCCAAGCAGAATGTTTTGCGACTATCTCGCGGGAAGGCATTACCTGCGAGATGCTCACGAAACTAACAGCCTGACATGACTTTTCAGCTTCCAGTCATGTGCTTCTCACATACTCTTTTCACTGGAATCCTTCTCGCGACCTTCTCGCAAGCTACTCGCAAAATGCACTGATTCTTCAATTAAGTTTGAGTCTTCACCAACTTAATACTAAACCCAATACAATAAAATCCCACAAAATACAAGGAACAAAATTAAAGCAATTACAACACTTTTTGTCATGGAATAAAGCCAACAAAAAACATAGTTGTAAATCACAACTTTCCAATCTCCTCCTTTGGCTATTCCGTGACAAAACACCCTATAATAGACTCTAGACTTAAACGTGAGTATGAGAACAATGACAAAACTCACTCACACCTAAATCTAAAAACTGTGATGAACTTGGAACGTATATACCTGTAACCTGAAACACTTGCACAAAACACATTAGATCCTCAAGGTAAATAAATAAGAGGACAAGTATAATATAACAAATAAAATGCGATCAAGTAAACATGTAGTAAAACACATGAGCAACTTGATCATACACCAAAACAGTCATATGGAAATGACCACAATGATCATATAGCAAAGCAAATGATCATCCGAACATGCAACCAATAAAGCACAATAGCATAAGGATAAAAGCATGTCCAACACATCAACACGATGTGATGAGAGCAATAAAGCATATCAAAGCACCATAAAGCAACGAGAAAACAAGTATAATGTAAATCAAGGTTTTCTTAAAAAAAATTGTCTTCTCCCACTTGGTATATGCATCTCCCCTATGGCTTTCTCCTCCTACGAATGTGCACGAGGTAGAATTTCTCCCCATAAGAGTGTGCACAAAAATCATATAGAAATGACGATACTCTCCCCCTTTTTGTCACGAATAGACAAATTAATCAAGAGGAAGGAGGGAAAGAAAAGAAGATATGAACGAGGGTAAAAGATGATGCATGAAGGGTGCAAGATGTATGAGAAAATGAAGCTCAAACGCAAAATAAAACATCTTTAAAAAATACTACAAAGCATAAAGAACATGACATGCTAAGGATGATGAAACATGATATAAACCTAGGCATGACAAAGACACAAGAACATGTTATATGTGCTAAAAGGTCTAAAAAGACTTAACTAGCATGAGTAAATGCAAAAAAATGTCAAGTGTTCAAGTGTGTGCAGCAAAGGTGCATCTAGTGTGCATGTGAGATGCATGACCAATGCATGAATAAGCACTCACGGGGCAAGGTGTATAAAACATACAACCAATGATTAAAACATGATAAATATGAATAATTATGATGATCCCCAAAGTTTGGAACTCATCGGAGTCCAAAGTAACGAGAAAATGTCATTTGAAAATTTTATCAAACACTTAGAATGCACACACTACACATGTATGTTAAACAATGCAAGAACATATGAAAATCTTGCCTAAATACATGTTATTTTTGCCACAAGGGGCCAACATCCAAAGCAAATCGTCATTTAAAACAAAGCCCAATAAAAAAGATTGACAAAAATTAAGTTTTCCAACTCCCATTTGAGAAAATCCCAACTATGAACATAAAACCCCCGAAAACATAATCTAAAGATCAAAATCAATGAAAAGAGTTAAAGATTACCTTAGAGATGTTAATGGAATGAAAACACTTGAATTTAGTTGGGTTTTGATGTAGAAACATTAAAACAGGGGGTTTGGGAGAAGATGGGATGCGTTTAAAACAAATGACCCACGAAATGCCTTTTAAAAAGATGATCTGGAAATTTTCGCAGGTATCTCACTGGTTAGAATCCCACGAAATTTCGCTGGTATCTTGCTAGTATTTCGCTGGTAAGCCTTACTCGCGAAACAACCACGAAACTCTCTGTCCAAAGCTGAAAAACTTGAGAATTTGACCCATTAACTCGTGACTGAACTTAAACATGAAATAAGTCACGAAAACACCCAGAAAACATGTTTTTCACACAAAAACAATTTGAAAAACTTTGAAAAACATGGGTGATACAAATCACTTCCAAAAGCAAACAAAAATAACAAAAATATTTTTGGTTTGATCCACATATGGTTGAGCACACACACATCACATTTAAACTTGTACAAACACACAAATGAATAGGTATTCATTGAACATTAAACTTGTGTGTTGTGTGTGTGAATCAAGTGTGGAATAGTCTTTAGAACAGAGTGAAGCTTCAATGATCAATTCAGTCAAGTCATACACAACTGGTACTAAGTCAAGTGATCTATCTCAATTATAGAAATGAACATATATGACCTCCCACAAGAGAATGATTACAAATCTTAGAAGCTTTTTATTTGGCTTTTGCATAAATCATAACAATTGATCCATTTTGGATAATACATCTTTTTTTGAGATCGGTGCTTGAAATTTTTGATATTTCAACATTGAGAATTAGCCTTTGGCTTTTTGAGCACCATACATTTTATTAGAAAAATCGCTTTCTGTTTTTCTTAGTCAAATACTAGTATGTGCGACAAGCTTTTGCAGCTCAATATCTCTTTTCATTTGGAGATTTACATTTGGTACGCTCTTTTGCAAAAACATAAAAATAAAGTGGGAAGAGATATAGGCATAAGTCTATGCAATTATCAAAACCATCAAAACTATTGACCAATCATTCATCACAAGCTTAAAGATCTATTTACAACAATCACACATAGTTTTCAAGATTTCTCCCACACAGATATATGTGCATACAGAACAAGCTAAGCTTGAAAATGCACTACGCCATTAGTACGAAGGTACTAGGCCAAACTCACATGAGATATGTGCTCAAACATATACAATCAAACTTTTTGAATTTTTCACTTTTTATGTGGTTTTGGATTTTACTCACACAAATCTAAAACATAAAAGTAAGATCAAAATAGAAACAATGCATATAAAGAAATGCAAGATGCACAAAATGCATGAAGATATGACATTCAATGCCTGAAGGGTCCTACAATGATCGAAAGAATTAGATCAATGACCAAAAGAGCAAATGCTCAACGATAGGAACCCTTCCTCATCCAAACGAAATGATTGTTTGGAATGAGTGTCTCATGAAAAGTGAGACGAGGGTTGGAAGAATGAGAACCGGAGATGCACATAGACAAGGAGGTAAGAACATCAAAAACTTTCTTCAACAACTTACCATTTTCCCCCAAATTTGGTTTAGCTTGCAAAGCACAACTTCCAAGAAGATCAAGTTTTTCTTTTCTTTTTATTCTTTTAATAGCTTGAAACTTAAAGCAATGAGGTCTAAGATGAACAAAGGCACCACAATGGTGACAAACATTGTGTTTAGGTCCATTAGGCATTTTGGGAATGGATCTAGCAACATGGTTTTGTTCTTTCTTCAACTTATGACATTGAGGTCTTATATGACCAATCACACCACAATGGTGACAAGTTGGAACAAATTTAGATCCATCCAAAACCTTAGGTTGTGACCTAAACAGGGGCTGTGGCTTAAGAGCCTTTCTCTCCACTTTTTGATTTCTTTTGTGTGGAGGAATGTACACCGATTTGTTTGAGGTAGAACATACAATAGGCACAAAATCGGGTACCACAACATGATTGCAACAAATATTTTCATCCTTTTTAACAGTAGGTTCAACAATCAAACACTTGGCATGCATCTTAAGAGATTCATTTTCACATTTAAGATCATCAACAAGTTTGTTAGACAAAACAAGTTTAGCATCCAAGTCCATATTCAAACATTCAAACTCTTTTAGCTTTTCAAGAGAATTTTCAGCAAGTTTCTTATATTTCTCAACCAATTTGTTGGATTCATTGAGCTTAGCAATCAACTCATCATTTTCACAAAATAACTTGCTCAAATTCTTTTGAAAGTTCTTAGCATTTTTCTTCAAGAGTTTGTCATTTGGAATATCAACAACAGCAAATGATTCAAGTAACATGCCATCACAATCATGAGGATAAACACTCATAGAGGCATTTTCACAAACACATGGCATGTTACAATCAACAACATCCATAGAAGTATACAAAGCATTATCCATGGTAAAACACACAAGGGGTCAAGGATCACAATTAGGTATTTAAACCACAACAAGTGTACCCGCTCTGATACCAATTGAAAGCTCGAAAATGTGTTGAAAACACAAAAGTTGTTTAGACCCCCAATTAAAAGTTACGGCTCGATTGATTTTACACTAACTTAATACTAAGTGCGGAATAATGTAAAAGCGAGTGAATAAACAACCAAGCTACTCTAATCCATAATCAAAGCAACACAGTAGTAAAATGGAATGAAAAAGAGTAGGGAAGAAAGATGCAAACACAAGATAGCACGCCGATGTGTTATCGAAGAAGAAACCGAAGAACTCGGTGAAAAACCTCTCCGCTGCCCTCCAAGCAGTAATCGATCCACTAGACAATCAGTTGGGATACATGGGTTAGCAAGAGACCCTCCAAGCCTAATCTACCCGATATACCTAAGCCCTCCAAGCTCCTACTCCAACAAGGCTTCTCGAAACCGTGTCTTATCTAATTCTCTGGATCCCGCAACAAGCTCCATGTTGCATCTGCCATCCTTGGCTTCTTCCAATACTTCCCAGTAGCTCCAAAACACTCTCTACACTCTGAATAGGTGTGGGTTGTGTTTGGGTACAAATCTCCTCTCAAGGTATGACAATGGGAGAGGGATGGAGAAGAGGCTACAATGATTTCTCACTAAGGATGAGTAGCTCTCTCTCAAAAAGATGGGTGTGTGTGTTGTTGAAAACCTATCTAAGGTTTTTCTCTCTGAATGGCCTCATATACATTTGTGGGTAATGAGAGCATATATAGTATGGGTGAAGGGTAAGAAAGTCGCTCTTGAAAATCCTCCCGGCAGAATGTTTCACGACTATCTCGCGGGAAGGCCTTACCCGCAAGATACTCGCGAAACTGACAGCCTAGCACAACTCTTCAACTTACAATCATGTGCTTCTCCCATGCCCTTTTTGCGGGAACCCTTCTCACTACCTTCTCGCAAGCTACTCGCGAAATGCACTGATTCTTCAATTAAGCTTGAGTCTTCACTAGTTTAATACTAAACCCAATACAATAAAATTAATCCCACTAAATACAAGGAACAAAATTAAAGCAATTACAACACTTTTTGTCATGGAATAAAGCCAACATAAAACATAGTTGTAAATCACAACTTTACAATTACCAACCACAATTCAAATTCAATAGGAAAGAACCAACTTATTCCACACATAATTTCCAATAATCACAAAAAAACAAAAAAACAAAAAAAATGCAAGATTGAAGGCTAGCATGAATCCAGCCATTAAAAAAATCCAGCTCCCCTTGATGGTTCTGCCTTGATCTGTGGTTGAATGTGTGTATATATATATATATATATATATAAAACAAAATGTTATGGTAAACCCCAATAAATTGTCTGTGCATCCTAGCCAATGGCTGTGATCCCGTACTAAAAAAATTTCTAACATTAATGACCAAGTTTAACTAGGCTTAATCTCCTATCACTATAAAAATTCTAAAATGGAGGCTAAGATGAATCCAACCCATGAATAGAGGAATATAGAACTTAAAAGGCTTCTTTCAGTGGAATTTGTTTTTGTTTTAGATTATATGCAGTCTCTTACCCATACCATGTGAGTTCGTCCCTGACGTGAAATTTACATGCCTTTCCCAGATTCCAATATTAGTATTTGGTTGGGTCGCAATTGTAAGATTAAAGCACCGTGTGGACCTATGGTAAAAGTTACAAAGTCTAGACTAGGAAATGCAAGCTTCTCAGAAAGTCCGTTAGATACATTAATTCAATCACATCACAATGTGGAAATATAGTTGCACTATGATAATGAAGAAATTTCCAGGAAGAATACATGGAATCCAGCGGTTTGATCACGAGTATCTTTTCTGCACTTCAATATGATTCACGTTGGTATTCTTGGAAGTCAAAAAAATGAAAATACCCACTATTCACTCTCTGGCTGTGTCTCACTTACTAAAGTGTCTTGAGCCATGGATATAAAAATCGACCGTTTGCCATTACACTCATCAATCATACACTTCAACATGGCCTCCAAAGTTTCCATTTCCGTTCTGGTAGTATCAAGGGTCCTTTGTGTCTTCATGCATTCCACAAATATGTTTATTGCAGCTGCCTCGGTGGCAGCATCTGAATCATCACTAGAGGCGAAGGCTCTGCGGGAGAGTGGGTGGTGACGGAATGGAATCACATGCAATGATGACGGAAGCGTCACAGAGATTGACATGGATGGGATCTATCTGGGAGATAAAATTATTAGGAAATTCAACTTCTCTTCCTTCCCAAATTTAGTCAGTCTTTATCTTGGGAATACTGGACTTCGAGGGAGCATCCCTCAACAGGGATCTGGATCCTCTTCACTCCCCTTTGAAATGGAGAGGCTCTAGTACATGGTGAGGATTTCTTTGAAAATGATCCACGCTAAAAAATGATCCACATCATTTAAAATATTAACACTACACTTAAACTGGGTTTCAACACACTTAACTGGGGTTTAACTCAACCGGACAAAAAAAAAACCTTTTTGGAGGGAAATGGAGAAACAGAGGTAGATACATCAGTGCACTGGAAAACAAAAAAAAAAAAAAAAAAAACCATTTTAGACGGAAAAGTGAAACAGAGTTAGCCCACGTTCAAAGCTTCATAGATTTTAACCAAAAAAAAAAAAAAAGCTTCACCAGATACTCACAGAAGTATATCCGTGCACTGGAAATGGAGAAACAGAGGCAGATACATCAGTGCACTGGAAAACCAAAAAAAAAACCTTTTAGAGGGAAAAGTGAAACAGAGTTAGCCCACGTTCAAAGCTTCACAGATTTTAACCAAAAAAAAAAAGCTTCACCGGATCCTCACAGAAGTATATCTGTGCAAAAAAAAAAAAAAAAAAAAAAAAAAAAAAAAAAAAAAAAACCCTTTTAGAGGGAAAAGTGAAACAGAGGTAGCCCACGTTCAAAGCTTCACAGATTTTAATCCAAAAAAAAAAAAAAAAAAGCTTCACAGAAGGTTCAGAGAAGACATCTCTGTTTCTATCTTGCCAAACAGAGGTATATCAATAAAACTTGTTTATGCTTATCTTATTTGATGTTTGATAATTTTTCTGCATTTATATTGTTGTCTTGGTGAGTTTATATGTTTTAGTGGCTGGATGCAAGTTAGAGTCTATCTGAATTTTTATTTTTAATTTTTTGAGATAAAGATTGAATCTTTTTTTTTTTTGTTTTTTTTTTTGAGATAAAGATTGAATCTTTATTAGTACACACTGAGAAACAAGCTTACATGGGCCTAACATAAGAAAATGAACATTGAAAATTTCTTGAACATATTGTTGTTTTGATGGCCACCAATAAAAGCTACACACAGAGAAACAAGCTCACGAGTTTATATTGTTGTTTTGATGGCTGGACGCAAGTTAGAGTCTTCCTTAAAAATTTCATATAATTAAACAAGATTGAACATTGAAATTTCTGTTTAGACCCCAATGTGAATTAATGAGCAAAATTATCAAATTATATTGGTGAAGTGATCCACTCAGACAATTAATTTTTTACTATAGTTAAGCAATTAACAAATCAATAAGTAATATAAAAAGCACAATTAAGCATGAAATAACATTTGGTGACGAAGTGGAAAATCAAAGAAGAATATCTTTAATGGAGAAACCACTTTGGAAAGTAGATTAGGAAAGTATAAACTAAAAAACTAACTAGATTTTCAAACGGATAAAATTACATCAATAAATTTGAATTTATTACCATAAAATGTTATGGAATGGATCATCACTAAAATCCTTACACACATGATCCTAATTCATAGTGTAATCAATAAGTTTAGTGGCATAATTTAAAAAATATATATATATATATATATTTCCACGGCGGTTAATATAGTCTATTATAATCGGTTCATAAGAAAATAGTATCAATGATGAGTTTATGTGAAATTAAAAAATGATTACTTGTACGCTTAATGTGGATTATGGACATATATAGAGAGGTGATCAAAAGGATACTGTTGTGGTGTTGATCACAAGGTTTAGATATTTAAATTAATAAATTTCTCTCTTTTGAAAAAAAAATTCTCATAATAAATAAGTTCTTTAATCATAATAAGAAGAATCCTTTATAATGATTCTTGATGGCATATTATGGATGCAAGATTTTAAAGAACATGTTTATTACTGTCATGTTTAAATTGACTGGCCTTTGAGTGAGTTGAGTTGAAATCATGCTTGGTCATCTTGAATTTTTATGTTTAGTAACAAAGATATATAACATTTCTCTCATATGAGGTACATCCTCATTAGTATGTTGATCATTCATTACATCCTCATTTTTTTTTACATCATCTCTGTTTTGAAAAAAAATGATAGGTGAAAGTTATAATAAATTTATGTTCAATTTTTTCTAGGGATAATGATGGGAATACATGTTCCTTCTAATGTGCCCATAGAATCTACCCCATTTAAAGGGATGGAGTTTGAAGCGGATGAGATTGCATATGGTTTTTATAATGAATATGGCAGAAAGGCTAGTTTTAGTATTAGAAAAGAGTATGTTAATAAATGTAAAAATACCGGAGTGGTTACTTCAAGGAGATTTGTGTGCGCGAAGGAGGGAGTTCGAGGCAAAGACAAGAGAGATCAGAATGTAAAGAATCCACGAGCATAAACAAGATGTGGTTGTGAAGCACGTTTGGTTATTGTACTTAATCGAGACAGTAAAAAATATGTGGTGAGTGAATTTATTGCTGAGCATAACCACTATCTCCACCTTCCTTCAACTGTGCACATGATGCCATCACAACGGAAAGTGGCTGCAACTCATGCTATTGAAATTGATTTGGCACATGAATCGGGATTAAGATTAAAGCAATCTTATGAGCTTTTTAGTAAGCAAGTTGGTGGATATGATAATCTTGGTTTTACCAAGCAAGATCATAAAAACTACTTACGCACTAAGCGACAGAGAGACATGGAGCATGGGGCAGCTGCTAGCTTGGGAAGATATTTCAGTCGTCAACTTAAGGAAAATCCTTCATATTATTTCGCTACTCAATAGGACTGTGAAGAGTTGATTACTAATATCTTTTGGGCCAATGCAAGAATGATCATTGACTATAGCCACTTCGGTGATGTAATAACGTTTGATACAACGTATAGTACAAATAGAGATGCAAGGCCACTTGGAGTATTTTTGGGTCTCAATCACCATAGAGAAAATGTTGTATTTGGAGGTGCACTTTTATATGATGAAATGATTGAATCTTTTGTATGGTTATTTGAGACCTTCTTAGAAGCAATGTCTGAAAAGAAGCCAATCACTAGTTTCACATATCAAGCTGTAGCAATGTCAGCTGCAATAAAAGTAGTCATGCCTAAGACATATCATGCATTGTGTAGTTGGCATATGTGGCAGAATGCTGAGAAACACTTGGGTCATTTACTCAAAAATGAGTCTCAATTTAACGCTGATTTCTTAGCATGTATCTATGAGTATGACGGTGAAGATGAGTTTCTTATAGCTTGGAATGAAATGCTAGATAAGTAAGATGTTCATGAAAATAAATGGCTAATTGATCTATTTAAATTGAAGGAAAAATGGGCCCAAGCATATGTTAAGAGAACTTTCACTGCAGGAATGAAGACAACCCAGCTTAGTGAGAGTTTCAATACTGACTTGAAGGATTTCTTGCGTACTGGTCTCAATATAGTAGAGTTTTTCACTTATTTTGAAACAATTGTCAATCAAAAGTGAGATAAGGAGTTAGAAGCAGAATACAACTCTAGACAAAAATTTCCAAGATTGAAGCTCAAAAGCTCTCCTATGCTTAACCAAGTAGCAACAGTGTACACGCCTAAGTTGTTTGATTTATTTCAGACAAAAGTTGAAGAGGTAATGGCACTTTCCATCCTAGAACGCAATGTGAGTCAAACACATAGTTATGTGGTTGGAGTTTTCAATCAAAATGGAAAATATGAGGTCATGTGGAATCCATTAGATGAGACTTTATCTTGTAGTTGCAGAAAGTTTGAGTCATTTGGTATTTTATGTAGGCATGGTTTGAAAGTTCTTGATGTATTGGATATCAAGTTGATTCCTAATAGATATATCATGAAGATGTGGAGAAGAGATGCAAAAGATGGAAGCAGAAAAAATTGCACAACACATAACATTAAGCCGGATACTCGACTGGAATATGTAGATCGGTATCGAGATTTATGTCCAAAATATATTCAATTGGTGAATGAGGCATGCGAAACTAAAGAAGGCCATAATATTCTAAGCTTAGCAATTGCAAATTTGAAAAAAAAAACTTTGTGACCTTAGGAATTGCAAAGCTAATGTAGAAGAAGACATCATTAGGCCTTCCATCGATTTTGCAGACAAAAAAGATCAATTATGTGCTTCGATTACGATTGTACCAAAAGGGATAAAGAAAAGAGAGGTTTATCGTAATAAAAAGCGTAGGACGAAATCATGGATAGAAAAGATGAGGAAACCAAAGGAAGGCACATCAAAGAAGCAAACAAAGAAAAGAAAAGTACGGGAGGTAATCTTCTAAATTATCCTTATTTTCACCATTCTATTTTATTTTTACACATTAATATAGTATTCTATTATTGTTGCTAAACTAGTACAATTTTTACAGGAAATATATGCACATGACGTCACGGCACAAAAGAAAACTAAGGATATTTCTTCTGGAAATATTACTAGTTTTGCACAACTTTTAATGGTAAAGATATTTACAATTACATATTTTATTTTTATATTGATAATAGTTTAGATGCATGATTTGATAATTTTAATGCTAAGCTTGTTTCAATGTGTAATGTGTAATTGGATTTTTTGTAGTCGGCTTCTACAAGTTCTGCAGCACATCAGGGAGGCTAATCAGCAAGTGTTGCATTAGCATCACATTTAGAGAGTATATCAATTCTTGTAGGCTCCAACGACAAAATTAATGGTGCAGGAAGTCTCTTGACTCAAGGAAGTGTTGCAAGTGGAGGTCCCTTGACTCAAGAAAGTATTACAAGTGGATGGAATCCGATGGTTCATAAAGTCAAGTCATTTTTCTAGTTTGGGATCATGTTTTATAATCTATGACACATGTTGAGATTAAGTGCTCTTGTTTTGCAATTTTCCTAGTTTAGGACTAGAGTTTTGATGGTCCAAAACTTAGTCACATTCAAATGTTTAGATTTTTTATTATTTGGAAAGAATACTTAATCTGCATGTCTGATGTATCTCTGCAAGGTATTAATTTCTGCATAATTATTTGTTGCTGCAAAAATTGTTACTGTTTCTGCATAATTACTGCATAATTACTGTTTCTATATAATTACTGTTACTATTTCTGCATAATTACTGTTACTGTTATTGCATAATTACTGTTACTGCATAGGTCTGGTATTGCACATTCTGCGTAATTATGTTTTTCTGCATAATTACTGTTTTCTACATAATTGTTATGCTAGGCAGGAGTTGTTTTCTTTGAGTTGTATGCATGTTAATTAGTGTGTCAATTTTTCTTTTGCATGAGTTTTACAATCCTTCTCTGTATGTAAAACAATCCTTTTCCTTTCCTTATAAGCACTCCACGTAACCAACTAACTACCTATTGACACCTTGGCCCAACCAACAAACAACCCACAATAGCAGTACAATTTATCTGCAGTACAGTCTAGCCACTGCACACTCCCATGCACCCACATGCAGGCACACACGATCACCTCAACAGCTATACCCGCAACACCTGTGCACACCCACACGCAATCCCCTACACACCCTTACACACACAGTAGCTTTACCTGCACCACCTCTGCACACCTACATGCACACTCCCCTGCACACCCTTACACACACAATCACACCTACACACACACCCCAGCAGCTTTACCCGCACCAGCAGCTTTACACCTACTTACAAATATCTACAAATATCAATAGCCCACAATTGTCACAATCCTTATTTACAAATATCTGTAAATATCCACATTCCACCTGTCACAATCCTTACAGTCAAAATTCAATCCTTACAATAACAACTATCACAATCCTTACAATCAAAATTCAATCCAACAAAGTAGACAATAAGAGAATTTAATAAAAAAAATGAACAAATTTTATTAAATGTACACTTTGATTACATAACAAGAATTCCATTAAAATAAACACTTTGATTATAATAACATGAAACTTCTACAATTGGTGTGCTTATTGCTTGACTATACATTCCACCTCTTGCTTCTTGATTATACATTCCATCCAAAGTCTACAATTTTCAATCTTAGCTTGATCACTTCGACTTGCCTCATGTTAAACAACTTGCCCCATCTCTTGGTATGAATGTATGACGCTTCTTTGTTATGTAAGTTCTTTTAGTATCAAAGCTTTGGGATGTATCATAGCTCCAAAGGCACTGCAAGAAAAAAATGATGCTATAACAACTCATGTACATAGAAATTAAAAAATTAAAAAACCATAACCCTCTAAAACCTGACAAATGTTTCAGACTCACCCCCCATTTATAGGAATAAATCTGGTCCTGCAAGATGAGTTTGTTCAACAAGTTTGCACTGCTTCTAGCATAAGCCACCAACCTTTTAAGTTCCTTTTGAGTAAAATAGTTTCCATGTGTCAATAACCAAAAGGGTAGTCCTAATTCTGCTAAAAGTTTGATATAGCTGATGGAGATATTTCAGAAGGAAAATCCAACAAAACAAAACAAAAATTTCTAACCTCTTCTCATAACTTAAACTACATAAGACAAAAACCTCGAGCCCTCCACTCAGTTATAGCGAAATAATTTTGCATAACATGTTTGAGGAAATCTCTTGAATTTTCAGATACCGCCAAAATATATATATATATATATATATATATATATCAAGTCTAGGCTTCAAAGCTTTAATTTTTTGAATATATATATTTTTTCCATTTTCTTGCCAACCAAATAGAGCTTCACTTGTGAATTTCTCACTCATCAAGCATGTTTTATATAAATCTAGTCAAACATAGCTCCTCACACCCAATTCCATAACTAATTAAATATTATTCTATGAAAGCCTATTTATGCCCTTTTTTCTCCTTCATTTTCATACCATCCAAACAGAGCTTCCACTTGCTAATTTTCTCGCCTATCAAAGCATGATTCATATAAATCAAATCAAACACAAATTCCTCACACCCAATTCCACAAATAACAAATAATTTTGATATAAACCCCATTTATATGCTCTTCTAAAACCCTAATTAAAATACACCAAATCCCTAATAATGAGTTACCAAATCAACATGAACACAGAGTAAACTATATGAACAATTAAAAAAAGTATAAATAAACTGACATGATTAATAAATCAAACAAATTGGGTTAAATTTAAAAAAAAATTAATGATAATTTTAGTTATTTAATCATATATAATATACTTGAGAAGGAAAGGCTTGAATCGCTAGCTCGTTGCCTACACAATGATGAGACATAGCCCGCGCAACAATGGTGGCTTGACACGATGGCTGGTGGCACCGGCGACAATGAGGGCCGTGGGATGGAGAGAGAATATCCTTTGAGATGAGAGTTTGAACTTTGAAATTTCAAATGGGCTGGTGAGAGAAAAGAATAGCACGATGGCTGGTGGCACCGGCAACGGTGAGGACCGTGGGATGGAGAAAGAATATCCTTTGAGATGAGAGTTTGAACTTTGAAATTTCAAATGGGCTGGTGAGAGAAAAGAATAGCACGATGGCTGGTGGCACCGACGACAGTGAGGACCGTGGGATGGAGAAAGAAAATCCTTTGTAGATGAGAGTTTGAACTTTGAAATTTCAGGTGAGAGAAGAATATGCTGAGTTAATAACCGGTTGAGTTAAACCCCAGTTAAGTGTGTTGAACTCCAGTTTAAGTGTGGTGTTTACATTTTAAATGGCGTGGATCATTTTTTAGCGTGGATCATTTTCAAAGAAATCCTCACCGTGTACTGGAGCCTCTCCATTTCAAAGGGAAATGGAGAGGATCCGGATCCCCTCAACAGATAGGTACTCTTTCAAAACTCACCTACCTATCTCTTTCCAGTAATAATCTTACAGGTCACTTCCCTCTTTTTCTCACGAACCTCACTCAATTAGAAACTTTGGTCATTTACCAAAATCTAATCAGTGGGCCCATTCCCAAACAATTCAATGACCTTATGTCTTCCCAAATCATGAGCAAAATAAAAATGTCACTTCCCCTCACAATTTTCGTTGTGCTTTTACTTCTTTGGTGTTTTTTCTACTCTCGATGTTGGGTTATAGGGAAAACACAATCCAATCCAAGCAAAACAAAAAATGGGGACTTATTCTCAATATGGAATTTTGATGGAAAAATTGCATACGAAGATATCATTGAAGCAACAAAAGACTTTGACATTAGATATTGCATTGGAACAGGTGGTTATGGTAGTGTTTACAAAGCACAATTGCCTAGCGGTAAAGTTGTTGCCCTAAAAAAACTTCATCGCTTAGAGGCTAAGGACCCAAGTTTTGACAAGAGTTTCAAGAACGAGGTACAAATACTAATGGAAATTCGGCATCGAAACATTGTGACACTTCATGGCTATTGCTTGCGTAAACGATGCATGTTTTTGGTTTATCAATACATGGAAAGGGGAAGCTTATTTTGTATCCAAAGCGACGATGTTGAAGCATTGGAATTAGATTGGCCTAAAAGGATGAACATTATCAAAAGCATAGCACATGCCTTATCTTACATGCATCATGAATGCAACCCAGTAATTATTCATCGTGATATATCAAGCAACAATATGTTATTGAACTCTGAGCTAGAGGCTTTTGTCTCCGACTTTGGCACAACTAGACTTCTTGATCCTGATTCATCCAACCAAACTTTAGTTATTGGGACCTATGGTTATATTGCCCCAGGTGAGTTTTTGTGTAATTATTATAACTATATCCTATCCCTTTAACACTTATTATTTTAAAAGGTTAGCCATGTGGGAATTTTTATAACCATATCCTGATTCCTCCAACCAAACGTGTTTACCTTATTGTTTGTTATATGAATTGAATCATGCAGGGTGCAAGCAATCATTTTCACTATGGAATTTTTATCCAATAACTACTTTTGACCAACCTTTTCAAGTAGAAAATTAAAAAATTATAGGATAAATATATTACATTTTTAAATAGCTTCCATTTATTTTCCTATGCAGAACTGGCGTATACCATGGTGGTGACTGAAAAATGTGATGTTTACAGCTTTGGAACGGTGGCACTAGAAATATTAATGGAAAAACACCGCGGAGAACTCTTGACTTCATTATCAACGTTATCTTCTCAAAATTTGATGTTAAACGAAATATTAGATCAACGTTTGCCACCACCAAATCGTTCAATTGCACAAGATATTTTCTTTGCTGCTTTTGTAGCCTTTGCATGCTTACGCCCCAAACCAAAGTCCCGACCTACGATGAAATGGGTGTCCCAAGAATGTCTTTCTGGTAAGAAACCACTAGCCATCCCCTTGCATGCAATTTCGCTATGGCAGTAAAGGAATCAAGAAACTTATATGATGGGAGAGAGTGAAACTCAATCACGTAGTGCTTGTTGTTAGGTTGTGTACCATATGGTTTGATGAACTTATGAGAAAATAAATTGTTGTGTATGAATGATTTTCTTTTTCTTTTTCTTTTTCTTTTTCTTTTTTTGTAAGAAAAGAAAATTCTATTAGAATGATGTAATTCTGTAAGGTTTATCTATTTTCTTTATGATTTGTGGCCTGTATTTTGCATCATGAAATATAGGTGTCTCATCAAAGAAGGAACTATTAGGGCGGACCATGGACACTCCTAGTTCCTTGAAAGTTTTAATTATAATATTTTCTTTTATATATATATATATATATGAAGCAAATATTAAAATCATAATATTCTTCGTTCATATTAAATATATATATATATATATATATATGAAGCAAATATTAAAATCATAATATTCTTCGTTCATATTAAAATCAGATGGGACCCATACATGATTTTGCCGTGCTACTAGTTTTACGGTTACAAACAATAACAGAGCTTTTCATTGTCAAGGGCGAACCCATAATTGGGCTAAGTTGCGGAAAAATGATATGGTGTAATAGGACCACCCCTATTTGAGAGAACCATTTGTCTCGCTAGGTTCATTAAAAGTTTAATCCTTCATTAGTTCTCTTTAAGAGTGGTTTTTTATGGAGTCTCACAAAAAATTCATATATAGATAACTTTTCTCAATTGTAATTCTTTAGGCTATTTTGTGTTTTCTTATAATCTCTTTTTAATAAAATTATTTTTACCTATCAAAAAAAAAAATTTAGTATATTTTACTATGTTAGTTTCCTTTTGGAGTTTAAAAAAGCAAGAAATGTCTCAAATTAAACAACAGATATTGATGAGTCCAAAAAAATCATTAGGTCGTCCATTAATATGGACGACCTTGCATCATTATAGGCCATCAAAGATAACCGCTTAACACATTCAATAATGACCAACAAAGGTCTTAAACTCTCATCAAGACAAAGAACATTACAATCAAGGTAATAATCGCCCTAATTTATGTACAACAACTACCTAAGTCACCTATAAAAGGGATAATCTGTCTCACTAGCAAAGGTACGTCAAAAGCTACTACAAAACACTATCTAAATATGAAAAATATGGGTTAATACTAACTTAAGTATCGGAGGCTCCCCCACCGGGCACAACCCGGTGGTCTATTCGATCTATCTCTCCTTTATCTTGCAGGTCCTACGAGATCGTCTAATACTATGGATTGGGCAAGTGACCCAAACTGACGATTTTGGCATCATCAGATATGTTTAGGAACTAGAAAATTGAATGACATATTTTGATGCAGTGGTCCGTTAAAATATTGACTAAAAGTACATTTTTGATTTTTAGTACCAAAATGCTCAATATGAATTTTTATCCGCATGAATGAATGCTTCAAGCACACTTGAGTTGTAAAAATGCCAACTATTGAAAAATACTCATTTACTAAAACAGAACCGTCGATAAGGTGACCCTTAAATACCACATTAGCTCAAAATGATGTTATTTTAAATAAATCAATTGAATCCTGGAATTGTGGTTTATGGAGTCACCATATTTAACTTCAATTAAATATTCCATAGTATTTCCACCAATCTTCGTCATATGATTTTTGACATTCTTCATAATCAATTCAATCTTTTTCAACTGAGTCACTCAAAGTCTCTCAGTCACTAAGAAAGTAGGGTCTCTTGCTTCACTTAGGCTGTAGAAGTTTTGTCCCTTCTTTGAAGGAGACTTTGTCTTTGTTTTTTGTCCTCGTGGAGTATTAAGTATACTCATCGAGCTAGTGGTAATCTTATTGTTGGGGTTCTTGGGAAACAGTTCTTGATCTACTTTCCCTCCAGTTTTACACGTGCATCTTCCTTATCTGAAAATGGAGCAATTGACTATGAGTTGGCATAACCTATCTCTATCAGAAAAGGAGCAGACTAGTTTCATCCTTCCTAAAGATCATAGAAAGGGTGAGTTTGTTATTGTTGCGAAATTCCTAACCTCTCATTTTCTTCAAATGGAGGCCGTGGCAAGAACTTTCAAACAATTGTGGCGGTCAAATAATGGTTTCAGAGTTTGCAATCAGGGACTCCAAGTCTATAATCAAGGGTTACAAACTTTATAATTTGGACTCCAAGTATGTTTCTCTTTCTAGAGATGTTGTTTTTCATGAGAGTATTTTTGCTTTCCACTCCATGGACTTTCACCTTTAGTCCCATTCTTCCATACCCATTGGTTCCCTTTTTCCATCACCACCTCCACTTGTTTTAGATTTTCCTGATATTGATCATGTGCCCACTTCCTCTCTTCCCTTAGATCTACCCACATCATATTCTACCTCAGCAGATACTGCTGCACCACTTCCAGCACCTTCAACTTCATCCAACCCTCCTACCATCCAACCCTCAAGACACTCCACTAGACCTCATAAAGCACCTATCTATCTCAAGGACTTTCATTGCCAAACCGTTTCTGCCACTCACACTCTACCTACTTTTCCCATTGAGTCTGTGATTTCCTATGATAACCTTTCCTCTCCACACAGAGCTTTTACTCTTGCTCTTTCAGTTGCATCTGAACCTAAGTCCTATCTTGAGGCTAGTAGAGATCCTAGATGGCAAGCTACTATGAATGCTAAGATTGCAGCACTTGAGGCAAACCAGACCTGGTTTCTTACTCCTTTGCCAGTTGGTAAAGTGCCCGTTGGATGTAAATGGGTTTACAAAATAAAATTTAAGGCTGATGGAAGTGTAGAGAGATTCAAAGCAAGATTGGTGGCGAAGGATTATACACAGTAAGAAGGTTTGGACTATTTTGAGACCTTTAGTCTAGTTGTGAAATTTGTTACTGTCAGAACATTGTTGGCGGTTGCTGCAGCTCAGAATTGGCATTTAGCTTAACTTGATGTGAACAATGCCTTCCTCCATGGGGATTTGGAGGAAGAGGTATACATGCTCCCTCCACCTGGGTTTGGCAGCAAGGGGGAGAACAACTTGGTTTTCAAGCTCACAAAATCCTTGTGTGGTCTAAAGCAAGCTAGTAGGCAATTAATGGTTTTCTAAATTGTCTACTACTATCATCAGTCATGGCTTCATTCAATCAAGGTTTGACTACTCTATGTTTACCAAGGTCCAGGGTGATGTTATTGTTGTCATTCTAGTATATGTGGATGACATTCTTGTGGCTAGCAACAATTTACAAGACATTATAGATTTTAAGGTGTTTCTCCATGACTAGTTCAAGCTAAAAGACTTTGGTCCTCCAAAGTACTTCTTGGGATTAGAAGTAGCAAGAACCTCCAAAGGCATCAGCCTGTGCCAGAGAAAATATGCACTGGACTTGCTTGTAGAGACTGGTCAGCTTGCAGCTAAACCAGTGAAGTCACCTATGGAACAAAGTTTGAAGTTGTCAAACTATCATGAAGAGCTGTTGACAGATCCTTCACTATATAGGAAACTGATTGGAAAGCTGCTATATTTGACCTTAACTAGACCTGATATAACCTTTTTTGTGCATTAGCTCAGTCAATTTCTTGCACAACCAAGGTAGCCATACCTGCAAGCAGCTACAAGAGTACTTAAATACTTGAAAGGCACACCTGGTCAGGGGTTTTTCTTTTCTACTGATTCTAAATTACAACTTAAAGGGTATTGTGATTCTGATTGGGCCAATTGTCCTGATACCAGAAGATCAGTCACTGGTTTCTGTGTTTTCTTAGGTGATTCACTTATATCCTGGAAGTCTAAAAAGTAGCATACAGTGTCAAGATCCTTTGCAGAGTCAGAGTACAGATCAATGGCAGCTCTTGTGAGTGAATTTGTATGGATGGTTGCCTTACTTAAGGACCTAGGAGTTGATCATACTCAGCCTGCTCTTCTCTACTATGATAATCAAGCTGTTACCCACATAGCAGCAAACGCTGTCTTCCATGAGAGGACAAAGAATATAGAGTTAGACTGCCACTTTGTAAGAGAGAAGATACAAGACAAGCTAGTCAAAACCTTTCTTGTCTCCACCGACACCAGCTAGCTGATTTGCTCACAAAGCTACTTGGTCATCAACAATTTAATAACCTCTTGCACAAGATGGGCATAAATAACATTTATGCTCCATCTTGAGGGGGAGTATTGTGAGACTTGAAGAATTGAAGAAGTGCAGACTTGGGAATTGAAGAAATGCAGTGTAGAAGAAAGCTACAAGTAGTTGATAGTTTGTAGTTAGCTAAACAACCTGTAGTAATGATGTTAATGTTTTAGTGCTTGCACGTGACACGTGTGAAGCTGTTAATGAATTAAGATGGTTGTTAGTTTGTTAAGTCAGTTTTTTTTTTTTTTGTTAGTTAGTTTTCTCTTCCTCTCTTATCACTCTGTTATGCATATATACAATGATTAGCATTCAATAATACACACAAGGTATTTTCAGCATTGGATTCCTTTCTTTCTTCTTTCTCAATAACTTGTATGTCAAGCCTAGCAATTAACTGTGGCACTGCAGGCTGCAAAGTGTGCAGATTAAATCATTATTCATTGAATTCAAATACAATAGTATAATTACTAAGATAATAATAAGAAAAAATAACATAAGAACAAATGAACAAAATCAAACCATGCTACCAATAAGTTGAGAGAGGTCCATATTAATGATATATAGAAAGAACAAAGCTATCGAATGTTAATTTTTTAGACAAAGTGAAACAAATCAATATCAAGCATAAACATAAACAAAAATTTTATGGACATAACCAAATCTACAATAAAGACAAACCGTAGACATTTTTTATATAGATGTTAAACCCTAACAATGTACTAATATAACATAAGAGTAATTCACCCCAAAATCCGCAATCTTAATTAATCCTCATCAAGAACGAATGCTTTATCCGCACACACAAAAGTTGATAAAGGGATACGAAGAAACCAGCATGTACTGATAATTTTTAAACCAAAGCAATGCTGATCTCATCACCAAGGGGAATTGTAGACACATCCAAGATTGTCCCTTGACTCTGCCTTTCCATCAACAAATATGCCACTGCCACTAATTTCTCTCAACTTAGCCAAGCTCAGTGGGTTTTCAGCAGATCATGGAGGAACATGTTCCTTAAAAATATCATTTCCTGTCAGCTTAGCTAACTTCTGGTTATGCATTTTTTTTTTTTTTTTTTTTTTTTACCAATTGATAACCAGTTCATCACTAAACATATTATCACTCTGACCTCCAGCAGGCTATTTAAAAATAACAAAAACAAAACATGACACCAAAAATACAAAAATTCAGAAACACATTCGTTTTGGATAATTTATGTATTTCAAACCAATGGACAATAAAAAAGGAGAATAATTGAAGTAGCAGAACCTCACAATTGGGAATATTACATCTTCCTTCAAAGATTGTGCTTGAATGTGTTATGGATGCACATCATCATAATATGAAGAAAACCAAAAAGTGTAGAGAGATATAGATTGGATATAACACTTAAAATAACCTTGCATCTAGAAAAAGTAAGTGTATTGGAAGTAGGTGATAACACAATGACACTTCACAGCTCAAAATTTGATTTAACCTACCAAGCTACCCAGCATGATGTATTAGAAGAAGATCATAGCACAATGATAGTTATTTGACTTCTCATCCAAATTACAGTACTTGGAAGATTGAAATATAAAGACAATAAAGATTCACTTCCATGCCCATGAAATACTCACATTTGAAACTTTGATAGATCTGCATAAATTTCAAGGCGCAGGTTCCCCCATGTCTGTGCTTTCTATCGATTCCAATTTCCAAGGTGTGTGCAGCAGACAGTGACCGAGGTACAATTTCATGAGCTCCTTACACATGGCATCTGATATCTGCTTCTTATGATTTGTGTCTAACTCACATTGCTATGTGCCACTTAATTCACGCTACCTTAATTTCATCCCAAAAACTCATACTTGCAAAAAAAACACTGTTTTTCTGTGAAGAAATTGGAGAGCAATAGCCAATAAGCACCAGAGTTGCATTAACACTGTTTCTCTCACCATTTAATCGTCATCCCTGCTAGAAAGTATCAGTATTTAGGAGTTAAGTTTTTAATTGTCAATTTCTCATACAAGTAATGTGCACATTAACAAATACATCAACAAACGCCATATCAACGTTGATTCTTTTCCCTCTATAGATTTTGATCAAGATTAAGTCTTTCAAAGATGGAAAACTCATAGCATGTTTTAAATTGTCTTCTGAGTATATCTTTAAAAATAAATAAATAAATAAAACTTATCCTTTCAAAACTGTCCAATCCCAGAAAAAAAAAAAAAAACAAACAAACAAACTTTCCCAAGAAACAAACAAAGGCTTAAAAAAAAAACCAAACCCACCTAGAGATCCACTTTACACAATCATATCTTAAGCAGTCTCTCAAAAGCAATTTAAAAATACCCAAAAAAGACAGAAAATATGATCTCCTAACCTTACGTTGATAAGCAGAGTGTTTATGCCACTGCCTCTGCAATTGGGTCATAAGATTAACAGACATGGTGGCTTTTCTAGCTCAAAAGTGTAAGCTTTATTACTCAGCAAGATTGACATGGAAGACAAAGTGTGCAATTGAAACAGATCATGTTAAAATCTATCTTAGAAATTAGAGAGGGTTTTGACTAAATAATTACAATATTAGAGATGTGTGAAATGCTAGTCAGAGATAAGGAATGGAAGGGGGGGAGGGATTACATTACAGGATGTCATATCTGAGTGAGGGTCTGAACCGACTCTGAACTCTGAACTTTGAAGTGTTGGTTGTGAAAAAAGAAATGCTCGTAAAAGTTAGCATAGTCCGATTTACTCGTGCCATAAAGGCACCCTTCACTTTCTTTTTAAAAATTTAATGGTCCTCTACCACATTGTTACTTCACATTAGACAAGCCCAAAACCAAAAGTAACCCAATATCAGAAATAGATTGCTGAACACCAAAATCAAATCCATACAACTGAAGTAAAGAAATGGGCTTCATACCCAAACTCGATCTTTTCCAATCACTATCTACTTCCAATTTAAATTCTCTTTAACAAATTAATCTTGCTCCTACCTAATTACCTGTAACCTATATTATATCGTTCTAGTCGCAGTGGAACAGTTATCCTTAATTAAATGTATGCTAATTGGTTGATGAACTAGGATTTCTAAATTTATTACATTTAATTAACTAGAGCTAATATGGGATTAGAATAAGATTAATCGTAGTATGAATACTAATTAAGTCTTGTATTGTTCTGTCACATTCAATTAATAGTACACTATTTGCTCTCTTCTAACATTCTTCGTCAGTATATCTATATAACCCTTTCACAAAAAATTGGTTTCATCTGCCAAGAGTTATTCTGAATATGTTCATCGTTGACTGCTATGTGTATCTTGTTTATTTATATGGACAAGTACTCATTTTTTCCATGAATAATTTCAAGCGGACTAAATGCCTTGTGGAGAAAACTAATAATTGGGATGACATGTGTTCTCGAGACACTGGCTTGAAAGGTAGCGTTGTAGAGTCCCAAGGGCAGATTTCATTATACATGTTGTCCCAGAATGGCAGTGTCGTGTTGATTGAAATAAGCAGCAGAGAGTGCATTTTGAATTCTATAGATTGAATACAAGGAGAATAGCTTGGGATAAAATGAGCACTGAAGAGCTTAGAGGCATGAGTTAATTTTGGGAGAAAAGGGATTACGCATTATGTTTGGGGGCAGAATTAATTTTTTTTTTTTTAAGAGTAATGCTTAGAATTAATAACAGCTTACTACATTGGATTTATTATGAAATTATAGTAAAAATGTTGTGAACGTAGTTTTACTCTTATTTTTGTTGAATCCAAATTTTTGTACTTCTCAAATCAGAGTATTCAACATTTTTATTAAGGTGGTTACAATAGGTTAATTTAGCATATAAGTTTTTCATGGAAAAAAAAAATATATATATATATATATATATGTACACATTTTTTTGCAAGTCAAGTGGCTTGTGACCACCCTGGCTTGCATGTGGAGCCACCCCTGGGTTTTTACAAGCTGAAGGAGGCTACAATTCATTTGTTTTGAAGAACACAGTGATGAGGAATGTGTACATGCTCCGTTATAACAGAAATGGTTTTGTAATTGATGTCAACAATTTGGATCAGCATGATAGCGTGGTTCTGAGTCACAGTTTGCAACAAGAAAAAAAATTTCCATTGGGTGGGCTTGGGTGATTGAAACTGCTAACTAAATCAACCTTCATATGTTCTCCTTTCAAATATGTTGTGGAATTCATAAATAAATGTAAGACTAGTCCAGGAAAACAATTTTTTTTTTCAATTTCATTCTTTACATATTAGGGCCAGCCGGGAACTTAGAAATTTATTTCTTTTGATAATTAAATTAATAGCTAGTAGTTGTGGTTTTTCTGATTTTTCCCTTTTTGTGAGTGTGTGTGGGGGCGTGTTGAGTTATAAACCAAAACAATGTAATTATGTTCCCTCTTCATACAAGGGGGTCTAAGATAAAGGAAAATGTATTTAGATGTTCCCTCTTCATACAAGGGGGTCTAAGATAAAGGAAAATGTATTTAGATGTTCCCTCTTCATACAAGGGGGTCTAAGATAAAGGAAAATGTATTTAGATGTGTTTTTTTCAGTAAGTTTGCAAGATTTTCATAATGCTGATTTGCAATACTAGTCTCCATAATTGATCATTCTATTGTGTAGTCGGGCAGCCTTGCAGGGCGATTCCTGCAAATAATGTGTGGCTAAAGAGACTATCACACCATTGCCTTGTGGAAATTCTTGCACTGGTTATTGGAAGTCCGAACCTTTATTGGCAATTTGGCACCTTATGAAGTTCCATATGCGTTTTGCACTCTGTAAGAATGTGGAAATAAAAGAATTTCGTGGGTCGTGGTGCATTATTGGATGATTTCACAACTAAGATTATGTTGAATTAAAATGATGGAAGAATTTGTCAAAAAAAAATTTATATCCAATAATCAATTATCATCCATATATACTTCTTCATTTGGACATAAAGTTGTCTTTTGCTCTTCATAGATGGACAAGAGTCGTATACTCTTGAGTCTTGACCTTTCTTGAGGTCACTTTGATCCGTGTTTGACTAGATAGAGTACTTCATCATGTATGTAAATTATATATATATATCTCTGTCTGTGTGTGTGTGTGTATTTGGATTGCTCTGTTATGGTAATCACTGGTTAACAATCCTTTTTGTTTTTTTGGTTCTTTCTATCAAAACTTCAGAAGCCTGTATTGACTGTAGTCAGTCTATGAAAAGGGACCCATGCAATATAAAAGTAGCTGCTTTGATCCGGAAATGAATAATCCAAAAATATTCCAGAGAGAATCCAGACGCGCAACATTTCTTTGATAGTAAATAGGATCTTGACTTGAAGTTTATATGAGCTAACCCATGCTTGGGGCTAGGTTCGTTTTGTCCTCATTGCATTTGCATTAGTGATAAATTTTCATCCATTGACAACGAAATGTGGAAATGTTTTCTCCCGAATTGACTCCCTTACCTCAATTCGACTCCAAAAGACAATATTTCATGTGAATGACACATATATGTATTAACGTGTATTTAGCCATATGAACATAACAATCAACCATTTGAATCAATCATAGATTTTAACATGGTTCCCTCTGTATCCATTTCCATTCTGTTAGTAGCGTGGGCTGTTTGCATCTTCATGCTTACCAAAACTCAGGTACTTGCAGTTGGCTTTGTGGCAACATCTGAATCATCCGCATTAGAACAAGAAAACAAGGCTCTGCTAGAGAGTAAATGGTGGAATGACTATTCCAACGATAACTTAAGTCATTGCAAGTGGTATGGAATCAAATGCAATGATAGTCGAAGTATTACAGAAATTAACATGGATGGAGCCTATCTGGGGAATAAGTTCAGCAAATTCAACTTCTCTTCCTTCTCAAATTTAGTCCAGCTTAATCTTTCTCGCACTCGACTCATGGGGAGCATCCCACATGAGATATGTACCCTTTTGAAGCTCACCTACCTTGATCTATCCCAAAATCATATTATCGGTGAGTTACCTCTTCCTCTTACAAACCTCACTCAATTAGTGACATTTAACATTTTCGATAATTTAATTTCCGGTTCCATACCCAAAGAATTAGGAAATTTAAAGAATCTTCTTGATTTAATCCTAAGCAATAACCATTTCACCAAAACAATCCCTACAGGAATTGGACTACTAAAGAACCTATTATTTTTGGACCTACGACAAAACAAGCTTACTGGTCTACTTCCTTCATCACTAGGTTATCTAACTAATTTGGCCTCATTGTTTCTTTCTTCAAACCAGATCAATGCAATGGTTCCATTCCCCTAGAAATAGGCAATATGAAGAATTTGAGTCTCTTGTCCCTTGGCCAAAACAATATTGTTGGTTCAATCCCTTCTTCTCTAGGTTATCTATCCAATTTGGCCTTGTCTCTTTCTTATAACAAAATCAGTGGTTCCATTCCCCCATAAATAAGCAATATGAAGAATTTGAGTTTCTTGTCCCTTGACCATAACAAGCTCATTGGTTCGATCCCTTCTTCTCTAGGTCATCTAACCAATTTGGACTCATTGTCTCTTTCTTCAAACCTAATCAATGGTTCCATTCCCCTAGAAATAGGCAACATGAAGAATTTGTATCTCTTGTCCCTCAACAATAACAAACTCGTTGGTTTGATCCCTTTTTCTTAAGGTCATCTAACCAGTTTGGTCTCATTGTCTCTTTCTTCAAACCAGATCAATGGTTCTATTCCACTAGAAATAGGCAACATGAAGAAGTTGAGATATCTGTGCATCAATAATAACAGCATTGTTGGTGAAATCCCTTTAACTCTAGGTCATTTAACCAACTTGGAAACTTTGAAGCTTAACTGGAATCAAATTAGTGGATCCATCCACAAAGAAATAACTCATTGCCCTCTTTTGTTCTTAGATCTAAGCCATAACTAATTTTCTGAAGTGTTCCTTCTTGGATTGGAAACCATTTCCTAGTTGAGATGGACTTCAGCTACAAAAACCTCACAAGTAATGTTCCTTTTTCTCTCAAAAATATACTCCATTTTAACTTGTCTTACAATTCTTTGGAGGGACAAATCCCAGGTATTTTGTACAATGAGAGTTTTGAAAGATTTATAGGCAACAAGGATTTAGTCAAAGATTTAGTTCCTTGCCCTCCAACTTCTCAAACCATGCATCGAGTAAAAACTTTGATTCCCCTCATCGTTTCCCTTTTTCTTTCTCTCCTTGGGTATATTTTCCATTTCCGACACCAAGTTGGGAAAATACAATCCGAGTCAAGGGGAACAAAAAATGGGGATGTGTTCTCAATATGGAATTATGATGGAAAAATTGCATATGAAGACATCATTAAAGCCACAAAGGACTTCAACATTAGATATTGTATCGGAACAGGCAATTATGGTAGTGTTTACAAAGCGCAAATGCCTAGCAGCAAAGTGGTTGCCTTGAAAAAATTCATCGTTTAGAGACTGAGGACCCAACTTTTGACAAGAGTTTCAAGAACGAGGTTATAATGTTGACAGAAATCATCAAAACATTGTGAAACTTCATGGCTACTGTTTGCATAAACAATGCATGTTTTTTATCTATGAATACATGGAAAGAGGAAGCTTATTTTGTGTGCTAAATAATGATGTTGAAGTTGCGTAATTGGATTGGACAAAGAGGGTGAACATCATCAAAGACATAGCACATGCCATATCTTACATGCATCATGATTGTATCCCAATAATTGTTCATCGAGATATAAGCTGTAACAACATTTTATTGAACTCTGAGTTGGAGGCATTTGTCCCTGATTTTGGTACAGCTAGACTTCTTGATCCTAACTCCTCTATTCAAACTTTAGTTGTTGGGACTTATGGTTATATTGCTCCAGGTGAATTGTTTTTTTCATACTATATCTTATATCTCCCCCATTTTCCAACATATTATTTTAAAAGGTTAGCTACGTAAGGCATTCCAAATAATCATGAAATTTTGGTTACCTTATTGTTTGTTAAAAGAACTGAATCATGCATGGTAGCAAGCAATCACTTCCACCATGTAATTTGTGTGCAATGACAAGTTTTGACCAACCTTTCCATGAAGAAAACTTTAAAAAAAAAAAAAAAAAAAAAAAAAAAAAAAAAAAAAAAAAGATATTACGTTTTTAATAGCATTCTCTTTTCTTTCTTTTTTTCTTCTTCTTCCTATGCAGAATTGGCATATACTGTGGTTTTGACTGAAAAATGTAATGTTTATTGTTTTGGTGTGGTGGCATTAGAAATATTAATGGGAACACATCTAGGAGAACTCTTGACTACATTATCATCGTCATCATCTTGAAATATGATGTTAAATAAAATAATAGACCAACGCTTGCCACCTCCAATTCGTATAGTTGCACGGGATATTTTCTTTGCTACATCTATAGCATTTCCATGCTTATGCACCAAACCAAAGTCTCAGCCAACAAGGAATTGGGTGTCCCAAGAATTTGTTTCTCGTAAGAAACCAATAGCCAAGCCCTTACATGCAGTTTCGCTATGGCAATTGAAGAACCAAGAAAATTATATGGTTGGAGATATTGAAACTCAATCATGAAGTGCTTATTGTTAACTTTAGTATGAAATTCTCTGATGAACATATATGAAAAAAAATGTTGTGTACTAAAATAAGCTGTAAAACTTCATGTAATTCTGTATGGTATATCTATTCTTCTTTACAATTTGTAGCTTGTATTTTTCATCATAAAATATAGTTCCTTACGTACCACTTATCTAATGCCACACATTGTGGAGATTGCAAAGACTCGTCGATATACTTGACCACAAGAAGGACTTGCACGTAAGCGTTGGTGACGGAGACTTAGGGTATGTTTAGTAACTGTTTTTTCTCCTTATTTTATGTTTCCAAAAAAAAAAATTCTATTTTTGAGACTAAATAACTTGTTTAGTAACCCAAAATGGATAGAAAAAAAAAATTGCTATCAAAACTCAAATTGTGAAGGGAATTGAAAACATGTAAAATGCTGTTTTCAGTTTGTAATTTTCAAAAGTCAATGAAAACACACATTTGATTTAATGAATCTCATTTAATGAGTTAGCATTAAAGTTCAAATCTTAGTAACAACATATTTTAGTATTTTCTATTTTTTTTCTTCAATTTTTTTTTTTTTTTTTAATTTCAACTAACGAAACATATTTTTATCTCAAAGATACAAGAATTTTTTTTTTTTTATATTCCCAAAAACAAGTTTTTAAAAATAGAAAATAAAAACTATTACCAAACACAACCTTAATTTGGAAGTGATACTCACACAGTTCACTAGGGCATATTCTATCTTCAAACTTTTGACTTTCAAGATATCTATCTACCTTGATGCGAAGAATTTTTTACTAATCATCTACATTTCTTCCCGATTCAATTGAATTTTTTTTTTTTTCCTTTCATAATTTTTTTTTTTTCATGAATTCTTCATTCTAATTGACCTTGCATAATTTTGTATGTATTAAGTCAAACTTAATACTACGCATAGTTCTCGGAACCGGACCGGACTGGAAGGATGGATTGTAAAATCCGAGAACCGGGATGAAAACCAGTTTTTTAAGCATAAAGAACCAGGCATATGTGGCAATTCCGTGAACCCCTAAAACTAGGGTTGGACCACACGAACCAGTGGCAAGAACCGTGCGGTCCAACCCCTTAGCAATTTTTTTTTTTTTTTTTATAAAAACAACCTAACACAATTTTATTCTACTTAATTAAATTATCCATCTCTTACAAGGAATAAAAAAAATTATAATTAAAATCCTTCAAAGATATTCAACTTTACTTCAAAAATTAATCGTAAATTTTAATGTTTTCATGGTTATTATTTTATTTTATTAACTTTCTTATTTAATTATTAAATATATGCTTGAAAATCATTAAATTTCCCTCACATATATAGATATATTAGTCAATTTTGCTAGTTTTATAAATTTAATATCTATATTTAGGCTTTAATTAATTATTAAATTAATTATGACGTCATCACGATTCGACCTCAAAAACCTTGAACCTCTCCCTTTTACGATTCAATGAACGGTTCGGGTCTGAAAACCTTGATACTACGTACTTAATTAATTTTACAATACTCACATATCTTCAAATAATATATTTGTAGCTTTTAGACCCAAATTTTTATTTAGCGTATGTGTAAAAATATTAGCATAGTAATGATTTTTTATTTTTCATATAATTTCATATCATTTGGGAGATTGGTAAGTAATTTCAACAATAATTGCAAAGTGAACATTAGCTCGTGTCCAATAGTTATATATAAGTATGTCACCTTAGGGTTTCTTTCTATTTAATTGGAGGATATGGCCCTATCAGTTATAAGTGAAGCTTGATCCATATGAACCTTGTGTAATGTACTTTGGGCATGATACGCCATATTCTCGCAATTAAAAATTGATATGTTTTAATTTGTTTTTAGAGAGAGTTTCAACTTATGGCGTCCACTCCTGATGATAACTCTTTATTATCAGACGAAGACACCAATCAGTTTTTGGTGTAGGCAGGAATTGAACCCTAGATCTCTTATACAACCATCAAAGGCTTTACCAGTTGAGCTAATAGTAGAATTTTCTTTAGGTTTGGTGGTTAACAATTAACCCCTGTTTAATGCTTTATTTGGTAAATGTTAAATCTGTATTAATTGAAAATTTGAATTTATAATTGGCTAATTGAATATGTTAATTTAATTTCGTAGTAAATTCACCGAAGTGAACTGAATCCTCAATTTTCACTATCTGATTAATTTTTTGCTTTATTTCAAGATCAAAAGCCATTAGTCCGTAGACCAATCAACTAATCTTCTTCAGTTTTTCACTCGTATCAGACCTTAATATGTCCTTACTACTTGCAACTTTCAGAATGATTGTGGCCTTAGTTCCGGTTCCAGCATATTTTATTTTCTGTTTGCCATCAATTTCAGTTTGCTAGCAAGAACCAATTTTAACAAGGATTAATCTCTTTATATATATAAAACAAGAATTAATCTCTAATTAACTTCCTTTTTTTTTTGGTAAGTAATCTCTAATAACTATAACAAAGCTCTCTCTCTCTCTCTCTCTCTCTCTCTCTCTCTCTCTCTCTCTCTCAAAAAACTATAACAATGCTAAAAGTACACATTAACATGAACCAGGACCCATGCATATTGTAAATGGGCTGATACAAATCCAACTATTTTCTCGTAGGCTTGTGATTCTAGATGCACTACGAAGTTAAGCCCAAAGTACACATTAAGGGCACCAGCACAGAGGAGGGCAAAGTTTTGGTCTAATGCTCCAATCCATTGAACGAATATAATATGTACACATGGCCAATTTTGAACACGTCACCATTTTAGTCAAGGATTCAATGACGAGAAAGAGGAGTGAAAAAGAGAGATGGAATATTCAAGGACAAAATTGGCAAATGCCCTTTTCGGGAAAAATAAGCAGCATTTTGCTCCCTTTCCTAAACTAATTAGGGAAATACCCCTCTTTTGAAACTCGATTTTCTCAAAATCAAGTTAAGCCCTATAATGGCGTTTTTAAGGAGCCTATAGTGACGATTTAAGGACTTATAGTGGTGTTTTAGAACTCGAGCTTCATGAACTCGAGTTATAGGTAAAAAAATAATAATAATAATAATAAAATTACCTATAACTTGAGTTCATGGAGCTCAAATTTCAAAACGCCACTATAAGTCCTTAAAACGTCACTATAGGCTCTTTAAAACGCCACTATAGGGCTCCAGAATTTTTTTATTTTATTTTTTATAACTCGATTTTGAGAAAATCGGGTTTTAAAAGGGAGGTATTTTCCTAATTATTTTGAAAATGGGACAAAATGCTACTTATTTTGCCTGAAAAGGGCATGTGTCAATTTTGTCCAAATATTCTTATAATGGAATTTGGTTTTATTCTCAATTACATGCACGCACTTAACCCATCCCAATTCCCATGTGACTTTTTCCCTGATCTGAAATTCACATGCCTCTTTCTTGAGATTAAAACAACGTGTGGACCTATGGTTGTCTTATAATCGTATCACACTACCACTACCTCCTCCTTTTTTTTCTTTTCTTTTTTCTTTTTTTCTTTTTTTGAGAGAAACCACGTCCTCATATTAAACCTTTAATAAAGTGATCAAATTAATGTTGGACTATGTAAAATCAGAGATACAAAATATTTCCAAGCCTTACCATACACGGTTTAGGCATTTTCATATATATGAGAGTTTGTTACAAATTCAAATTGTCGATACAGTTCAGCTATACAGATCCGGATATACTTCAGCTATACAAATCTCTTAGATACAAAATTCAAATATGATTCTATCTTATCCTAATCCTTATCTCATCACAAGCCTAAACCTATCTGATCATATCTTATTCAATATGATTTAAATATACAAAATCAAATATGGATCAGCTGCTATCCTTGGTGACTACAGCTGTATCCTTAACACGCCCCCGCAAGCTCAACGGTATGAAAGATACATTGAGCTTGGTCCGAAGAAGAGCAAATCTGGAGGAAGACAAAGGCTTTGTAAAAATGTCAGCAAGCTGATCTCGGGTAGACAGAAAGCGAATGAGAAGTGAACCATCAGCAACCATATCCCGAACAAAGTGAAAGTCAATTTCAACATGTTTAGTGCGGGCATGAAAAACAGGATTTGAGGATAAATAGGTTGCACCAATATTATCACACCACAGAACAGGAGAACTAGAGATAGGAATTCCAAGTTCAAACAAAAGAGTACACAGCCATTTAACCTCAGCAGAAGCATTGGCAAGGGCCTTGTATTCAACCTCTGTGCTAGACCGAGCCACTGTCTGTTGCTTTTTACAACCTCATGAGATGAGATTGTTGCCCAAAAAGACACAGAAACCTCCAGTATACCGCAGATCATCACGAAATCCAGCCCAATCTGCATCAGAGAAGGCTTGAAGAGTATGGAATTTGGAGTGGTGCAGCTGTAAACCAAAATGAATAGTTTGCTTAAGATAACGCAGGAGACGTTTGACAGATTGCCAATGGATGTTAGTGGGACAATGCATAAACTGAGAGAGCTTGTTGACTGTGAATGAAATGTCAAGACAGGTGATGGAGAGATATTGTAAAGCTCCAATGGTGCTTCGATACAGAGTGGCATCAGAAAGGTGATCACCCTCAAAAGCAGATAAACTTGTGGATTGAGCCATGGGAGAGCTAACGGGCTTTGCCTCAAGCGTATTTGTCTTCCTTAAAAGATCAACAATGTACCGTTTCTGAGACAAGATAAGACCCGAGGAGTTTGGCAGAACCTCAACACCAAGGAAAAAATTTAGAGTGCCCAGATCCTTAATGGCAAAATTAGTCTTTAGATGACAAAGAAGATCATCAATTGCAGAAGGTTTAGAGGCAGTAACAATAAGATCATCCACATAAAAGAGAAAATATATAGTAACTGTGGCACTGTGATAGATAAATAGAGAGGAATCAGACCTCGATCCTCTGAAGCCCAAAGCAAGTAAATGAGAAGAGAGCCGCAAGAACCAAGCTCGAGGGGACTGCTTCAACCCATAAAGAGCTTTCTTCAACCTGTATATGTGTTTAGGAAATTGAGGATGACCAAACCCAGGAGGCTAAGACATATAAACATCTTCAGATAGGTGTCCATGTAGGAAGGCATTTTGAACATCGAATTGTCGAAGAACCCAGCCTCGTGAAACGACAATGGAGAGAACTGTTCTAACAGTGGTGGGTTTGATTACAAGACTGAAAGTTTCCCCGAAGTCAATACCAAGCAATTGATGAAAGCCTTTGCCACCAAGCGAGCTTTATAGCGCTCAACAGAACCATCGGCGTTGCGCTTAACCCAAAATACCCATTTGCAGCCAATGACATTGCGAGCAGTGTGAGGAGGAACCAGAGCCCACGTTTGATTTTTTAGCAAGGCATCAAACTCGGCATTCATGGCGGCACGCCAATTTGAGTCTTTCATAGCAGTGGTGAAACACGTGGGTTCAACAATGGGCTCATTACCATCAACGAGAAGAGCATGTGGAACTGGATATTGCACAGTACCGTCGATGAAGGTTTTGGGTTTGGTGATGGAGTTTTTTTGGAGCGGGTTGTCATGGGATGGGTGGGTTGAAGTTCAATAGATGTGGGTTGATGATCGGTGTTTGGGTTTGGAGGAGAGGAGGGTCGGGGTGTATGGGTTGAGGATCGGTGAGTATGGGTTGAGGGAATAGAGGGTCGATGAGGGTTGGTTGAGAGAATGGAGGATCGATGAGTGTGGGTTGAACGTCAGCAGGAGAGTTATTTTGGAGTGGTGAGGGAGGCGGAGTGATTTGAAAGGGACGAGTTTCAAGATGGTTTGTAGGAGATGAAGCAGGGGCTTCGGACTAGGCCTGTGAGGAAATGGGATGGGCCGAAGAGTGACTTGGAGCAGAATTGAAGGCTGGCGGCCCAACAGAAAGAGGAGCTGCTGCATGAAGCCCAGTAGAGGATTGTACCTGACCTGAAGCAGACATGGACCTGAAAGATGTGGAACACGGTCTAGCAAAGGGAAAAATATCTTCGTTGAAGAGTACATCTCTGGAAAAATAGACACGACCTGAAGGAAGATGTAAACATTTATAGCCCTTATGAATTAAACTGTAACCAAGGAAGACACACTGAGTTGAGCGTGGTTGAAGTTTATGAGAATTATAAGGACGTAAATTAGGCCAACATTCACAACCAAAGACACGCAAGAAAGTATAGTCAGGTGCTTGAGTAAACAATTTTTCATAAGGGGATTGATTTTGAATTATGGGAGTTGGGAGTCTATTTATCAGATAACAAGCTGTTTGAAATGCATCTTCCCAATATTGGAGAGGAATCTGAGCATGATTTAATAAAGCTAAACCAGTTTCCACAAGATGACAGTGTTTGCGCTCAACAACACCATTTTGTTGAGGGGTATGAGGACAAGATACATGATGAGTGATGCCACAAGTTTGGAAAAATTTGTTAAGTGAGCGATATTCACCACCCCAATTAGATTGAACAACTTTTACTTTTCGATTAAATAACGCTCAACATATTTTTGCCATTTAATAAAAATAGGTAACACATCACTTTTATTTGTCATGGGATAGAGCCAAGTATAGCGACTATACGCATCAACAAAGGAGACATAATATTTAAAACCAGATTTTGAGCAAATAGGAGATGGACCTCATACATCAGTGTGAATTAAATCCAAAGGAAAATTTATTTGAGTGCAAGATAATGAAAAGGAAAGTTGTTTACTCTTAGAACTGAAACAAGCAGAACAAGGCATAACAATTTTGCTAGAAATAACAGGCAAATTAAATTTTGAAAGAAATTGATGAACAATACGAAAAGCAGGATGTCCCAAGTGTGAGTGCCATTGAGTTGGAGAGGTACGTTCACCAACAAAGACAGATGACGATGAAGGCAATTTATTGAAAGCAGAAGGAAAAAGGTACAATCCATTCCTACTCAGCCCGCGCAGCAAAACTCTCCCAGTTGGTCGATCCTTCACAAGAAAATAAGAAGGGTGAAACTCAATAAATGTATTGGTGTCAGATGTGAATTTGTGAACAGAAATTAAATTTTTGGTAATGTGAGGAACATGGAGTACATTATGTAAAAGAAAGGAAGAGGAAGGAGTGGATAATTTAGTAGATCCAATGTGTTTAAAATTCAAACCAATACCGTTACCAATGCGAATCTGATCAGGACCATGATACTCCTCTGCCTTCACATTCAAATTTACAAAATCAGAAGTGAGATGATGAGTTGCACCAGAATTGGGGTACCAGTTAAGATCAAGTGAAGCCTGTGGAGTGGCAAGCAAAGCATGCATGTTGTTGGTAGTGTCAGTGGAGAAAGAATTATCAAACCTATGATAGCACTTCAAGGCCGTGTGTCCTGGCTTGTGGCAAACCTGGCAAATAGGACGATTTTGGGGGGAAGAAGAATGACCATGCGCCCGTCCTCAAAAATTCCTTTGATACTTGGCTGATGAGTCACGGCTTATTGAAGGAGAAGAGCCACAGCCTGCTGAGGGAAAGAAGCCACCACCACGACCACCACGTGAAGGTCCTCTTCCCGCAAAATTGGCCCCTGCAATGGAGAGGTCCACGGTTGGTTGTTGATGCTTAAGTCGCAATTCATGGGCTAACAAATGCCCATATAACTCATCAATTGAGAGGGGGTCAACCCTTGTGGTCACAGATGTGGCAAATGAATCATATTCAGATCCTAAGCGAGCAAGGAGAAATGAGATAATTTCAAAATCATTCAAGGCATGAGCAGTAGCAGCAAGTGTATCAACCAGTGTTGTAAACTGGTGAAAATAATCAGCAATTGAGGAATTGCCTTTCTTCAAAGTGGCGAGCTAATAGTGGATTTGCATTGTTCGAGTCCTTGACTGAGAGGTAAACATTCTCTCTAAGGCTTGCCATACATCTCTTGATGTGTTGAATTTGACTACATGAGCCAAAATACGCTCAGAGAGGGAGGATATTATAGCACTGAGAATCATCTGGTCTTGGAACTACCAGTAATTGAAATCCAGATTTTTGATGACTTGGATGTCTCCATCGGTTTCAACAGTGAGAGATTGAGGTGGAGCAGGAGTGCTTCCATCGAGATAACCAAACAAATGTTGCCCCTTAAGGTAAGGAACAATCTGAGCTTTCCAGAGTAGGTAGTTGTCACGGGTAAGTTTGATGGTGATGAGATGATGGATGGTAGTAAGGGAAGTGGGAGAAGAAGAAGTGGTAGTGTTGACAACAGAGGTTGATGAAGACGAGGAAGCCATTGGAAAAAAAAAAAGACGTATGTCACAATGGCTCTGATACCATGTAAAATCAGAGATACAAAATATTTCCAAGCCTTACCATACACGGTTTAGGCATTTTCATATATATGAGAGTTTGTTACAAATTCAAATTGTCAATACAATTCAGCTATACAGATCTGGATATACTTCAGCTATACAAATCTCTTAGATACAAAATTCAAATATGATTCTATCTTATCCTAATCTTTATCTCATCACAAGCCTAAACCTATCTGATCATATCTTATTCAATATGATTTAAATATACAAAATCAAATACGGATCAGCTGCTATCCTTGGTGACTACAGCTGTATCCTTAACAGACTACGAGTGTTCAAATTTCTTCGTAACGAGTCAAGACTTGGAAATGCAAGCTTCTCAGAAAGCCCGTTAGATACATTCAACCACATCACAATGTGAAAATATTTCCTCTTTAGTTTTCGTTAATGAATTTCCTCTTGACCAAAAAAAAATATATATATACATATATATTTGTATTATGATATCGTAGAAATTTCCCATATAAATTCATGGAATTAATACAGCGGTTTTATTTCAAGCATTTTTTGTGTACTTCCATAAGATTCACGTTGGTATACCTTGTAAGTTGTGGGTAAAAATGTAATTTTAATGATGAGTTTAAACTAAAACTAATAACAATTTAAAATTTAAAATTTGTTTGGAAAATGTCGTGGATATAATATATATATATATATATATATATAGATAAGTATCATGTGCACATAATATTATTGTATCTATTAGATTTAACATGCATTGAGAGCAAAGGCATTGCACATACAATATCTTACATTCATCATGATTGCATCCCAATACTTGTTCATCGAGATATAAGCGGCAACAATATTTAATATTTTATTGAACTTTGAGGAGGAGGCATTTGTCTATGATTTTGGTAAAGCTAGACTTCTTGATCCTGACTCCTTTAATCAAAGTTTAGTTGCTGGGACTTGTGGTTATATTGCTCCCGGTGAATTGTTTTTTTCATACTATATCTTATATCTCTCCATTCTCCAACATGTTATTTTAAAAAGTTAGCTATATGGGGCATTCCGTATAATCATGCTAGATTGGTTACCTTGTTGTCTGTTATAATGAACTGAATCATCATGCATGCATGGTAGCAAGCAATCATTTCGTATAATTACAGTATGAGAACCTATTTTTAGAGATTAGAGATGGTATTTTGAGAAACTAGATTAAAAAGGATTTTGACTAAATAATTACAGTATTAGAGAGTATTAGAGAGGTGTGTAATCCTTAGAGTCAAAGATAAGGAATGAAAGGGAGAAAGGGATCACACGTTAAATATAATGCCACATTAGCTGAAAACAATGTGGTTCTAAATAAATCAATTGAATGTTGGAATTATGGTTTATGGAGTCACCATCAATCATATATAACAATAATTAAATCTTTCGTAGTATTTCCAACAATCTTGTTCATATGATTTTCAACATCTCTCTCAATCAATTCAATCTTGATCAAACACACCTTGCCCCAATCCTGGGTTAGCTATTATAAACTTCAAGTCAAAAATTAACATTTTTGTATTATTTCCCACTTATTATAAACCACAGTTCAATTTCAATAGGAAAGAACCAACTTATTCCGCACGTAATTTCCAATAATCACAAAAAATGCAAGAACGAAGGCCAGCACGAATCCAACCAGTAAAAAACTCCAGCTCCCCTTGATGGTTCTACCTTGATCTGTGGTTGAATGTGTGTGTGTGTGTATGTGTGTGTGTGTATATATATATAAAGCAAAATGTTATGGTAAACCTTGGGTTAACCATCCACTTTTCTATCTTTTTTTTAAAAGGTTCTTTTGATTAATAATTCAGAAGCCTGTATTGACTGACTGAAAGACTGGATTCAGTTTATGCAAAGGGACCTATGCAATAGAAAAGTGGCTGCTTTAATGATAAAATCTAAAAATCACACACACGGGGTAGAGTAGAGGAAAGAGAATCTTTGAACAACTTACAAAAATATTGTATCTATTAGGTTTAACATTAAGAGCAAAATATTTTTTTTTTGGTAATAAAATCACACACACGGGGTAGAGGAAAGAGAATTTTTGAACAACTTACAAAAATATTTAGTTTGTCACAAAACTAGTTTTTAACTTTTTATGGATTAATTATTTAAATCAAAAGTATCAAAACTAAATTGAAAAAATTATAGAATATTCCAAAAGTACCATAAATTTATATTTCATTGTCTCACATAAATTGTGAATTGTAGATCTCCAAATTCACATGAGATGTGAGAATAAAAATTTATGGTTTTACTTTAATCCGTGTTTGAATAGATAGAATGATTTATCATGTATTTATATGATATATATATATATATATATATATATAGAGAGAGAGAGAGAGAGAGAGAGAGAGAGAGAGAGAGAGAGAGAGCAAAATGTTATGGTAAACCTTGGTTAAAATCCTTTCTATGTTTTTGTTTGTTTTTAGACCCCTTAAAACACAACTGAATTAACGTAGTTAACAAACCAAGTTGGTTTTACAGGTAGAACCAACTGAATTAACGTAGTTAACACAACTGAATTAACGTAGTTAACAAACCAAGAGAATACAAAGAGAACATATGCAAAAGGTGACCGATGCCTTATTCTCTCTGAAAGAAGCTACTGCATTTTTGCGCCTTAGGGTTTTGTAACCAAGTGCTTCTTGATCTTCATTGTTGATGAAATGAAGAATTTTGCAGCCAACATCTTCTTCTAGTTGGTGATTTAAGTCGCGTACTGGGATCCGCGCAATTGAAGAGTTCAGAGGTTCTGAAGCAGTAAAAGGTTTCTGCTGTGAGTTCATCTACGGAGATTGTAGAGTCTAGGGACAAAAGTTTTGTACTAGATCTGAAACTTCTCTTTATTATAGTGGATTGCTTTTAGGGAAGGTTTCCCCCCAGGTTTTTTACTGTGAAATTGGTTGGTTTCATTGGTTTTCCTAGGTCATCATATCTTGTCTTATTTATTTTTCCGCTGCATGATTTTGACATGATATTGATGTTTGTTTGTTTTAACAAGTTTTATTCATAATAAATCTAATTAACAACTTGGGTTTAAAACTTGTTAATTTTATTAACTGGGGTCTATATTTCCCAACAACGACCACATGCAAGTTTCGAGACCACGGACTCCTTCTTTCTTGGATTCTCTAGCAAGTACAAGCACTCCCACTTACGTATCTTTAAGCTTTTTAGTGCAACAACTGAATGATCATCAAGCTCTCAATGAAATCTCCTTCTTGATAATCCTAAGCATGTGTGAAGGCAACCACCTCTCATATCTCACAAGAGATTCACACACACAGCAAATAGAGCAACCACCTTTAGAGAGCCTTTGGGTACAAAACCCTAAAAATAAAAAGAGGCACAAGAGGCACTCTAATCTCTCTAAAAAGCTCTCAAAAATGTTTTAGGGTTTCCCTTATATATAGGAGTGTTTTACTTGAACCCCAAGACTTTTAAATAGAGTTTGGGCTGAACTGGAACTTTGCAGAAAAATAAATCTGCACGTGGTTCGATCGATCGAGTCTAATTTTCGATCGATCGAGCCTTACAGGTTTAGTCCAATAAATTCTGCAATCACTCGATTCCAATTTTACAAATAAACATACTTTAAGCAAGCCTAAACCTAGACTCTATATTTTGATCATAGTTTGCCAATATAATACAAATTGAAGTTCTAATACATTAGATGCTAAAGTCTTAGAACCTAACAGTTTTTTTTTTTTAAATAATAATTCAGAAGCCCATATTGTACCCATGCAATAGAAAATTAGCTGCTTTGACATGGGAAGTGATGGCACTATGATTAATCCAAAAATCTTTCCGAGAAAAATTTATTTGACAGTAACAAGATCCTGACTTGAAGTTAAAAAGAGCTAACCCATGATTGGGGGTAGATGAGTTTCGTCCTCACTGCATTTGCATGGGTGGTTCCCCTTCTTTGACAAGTCGCCAGTAATAAATTGTGTACGACTTCTAGCTGAAAGTAGCAACTGAAGTTTTTGCTATATCAGAGCACCAATTAATCTCCTCAGTCACTAATCAGATTTTTAACTCTCAAGCAAATTTTAATTTTCAATTATTCTATAATGTATAAAAATAAATATACATAAAAACTTGACAATGACCTATGGCTTAGGAATGCGCGGACACAGACACAAGTACAGGTATGGGTACAAGAATGCTTTTTAGTATGGATACCATTCTTGGGCTACTATGCATCACATATGGATTTATAGAAATGTAAGAATCAACGGTGGTTTAGCATGAATGATAATGAAGCTGGGATTTTTTGCCAGTTGTGTTGAAATATGTTTAGGGGTTGCAAAAAAATGTAAAGGAGTTTTCTTAAATAGGGTTCATTTATATATGACCCTTATTGGTTTTATTTAAACCTTTACAAATTTCGAAATTTTTTGCACAAAGACACTATTTCGGAAATAAACAGCAATCTACCACCTTTTTAAGTACTTGAGTTTGGTGAACTCGAGTACTATGTTTTCTAACTCCACCGTGGCATGCCTGACCTGGCATTTGGGATTTAAAAATTCCAAACAGTACTCGAGCTCAGGAAGCTCGAGTACTGTTTAAGTTATTTTTCTACTCTCTCTTCTAACTTTCACTTCTAACTTTCACTCAGAACAGACTCACTCACACCCTCTCACTCTCCTTCACACCTCAAGCCCAAACCCTCACACCATCGGCGGCAGAGAACCCGGCGGCGGCAGAAGACTTCGTCGGCGGCAGAAGACTTCGTCGGCGAGCTCTCGCTCTCAGTCTCGCTATCTCCCTCTCAATCTCGCTATCATCTCCCTCTCAGTCTTGCTCTCGCTCTCGCTCTCGCTCTCTTCTTCAGCACCAGAAGCTCTTCTTCTTCTCCATTTCTCACGGCAACACAGGTTCGTTACTCAACTTTTCTCTGCTTCGTTGACCTCTCTAATCCTCTGTTTGTACTAAATCTGAATCCATATGGGCTCTGGGATGTGGATTTCATTTGAATTTTTGTTTTTTTTTTTTGTGGGTTTTCTTCGGTTTCATTTGATTTTTTGTGGGTTTTGTTGGGGTTTTGTTCATTTGTTTGTGCGTTTTGTTTCATAGTATTTTCAATGATTTGTTTTGGGTTTGTCTTTATTTTCTATTTCTGTAGACTTTGTTGTGGGTTTGTAATGCAAATTTAGTTTCTAGGAGTTGATTTTGTTTCTACAACCCAACATAGAGGGACTAAAACAGTTTGGAAGAAAGAAGGAACATCATCAGAAAGGCCTAAATGCTAAATGTATTGGTTCTATGACTTGCATATATGATGTATTATCATGTATCATGAATATAATAGAAATGTGGATTAAAAACTGTGACGTTTACAAGCTTTGTTTTGATTGAATTATTGTATATGACACATATAATAAATAAGTTTGTTACAAGATTGCAGTTTAAATAGCTAGTATATATATATATATATGTTGAAATTTTAAACTGCAATTACAACTACTGGTTTGTCAAATGGATAGCTATTGTTGGTTTAGCTGGTTTGTCAAATGGATACTGAGATTTGTCAAATTGTCGTTTTCGCAGTTTAAAGAATAAAATAAGTTTTGTAGGGGTAATTAATTTATGCATGCACGAGTAATAAATATCTTATTTCGTACTTGTAGAACTGTGGATAAATTAATAAGCATTTGTTACAAGATTGATTTCTTTGGAGATTATGGATTGTTTTATTAAGGAAAAAGTTTGGCTCCAACTCCAAACTGGCTTGGAGCTATCTTGCTTTAGCTCATGATGTAGTGAATGAAGAGACAATCCATATGTAATTTTACTCACATGACCATATAATGGGTTGGAAAAAATTGCTCCAAGCTTAATTTTAAAGAAATAGTTAGTTATAATGGGTTGAAAAAAATAGCTTAATTTTCAAGAAATAGTTGTCGAGTATTCTATAGGATTGTTAGATGTGCCTTTGATGTTGTTAGGTGTCACACTAAAACTAAAGAATTCATCCATGTTATGGACCTCTTGAAGATCTAAGTCTATGAAACTGTTAACGTAACGCTCGTTAGCCATCAAATTAGAGCAAGGATAAGGCTCTAATACCAACTAATGTGGGTGGAAAGTCGCAAGAAATAGAACACATTTATCTTAAGAAAATAACCTTTGAATCCACAATGAAATTTATTAAAACCACCAAAAAGGAAAAGGAAAAGGAAAAGGAAAAGGAAAATAACATGGATGTCATTTTCTATAACAAAGGAAAAACCGTTGTGAAAGTTTATAGATCAAATTCATAATAGTCTGAATGCTGAGAAGGCTTAGTTTATGACAAAGAAATCCTAGGTCAAGTAGGAGACCCTTTGGAAGCCCTAGAAAAGTACGGTGAACATGAAATTAGGCTTAACAAAGGAAAAATCACTAAAAAATTCTTAAATATATCCTAATTAACATCGTAACATAAAAAAACTCAATTTTGACTAAAATACTTCTAAAAGCTCTTTAAAACAAAGAAATAAAACCTTTTTCTAAAAATTTCTGAAAATTACAAAGAAACATAAAAAATTAATTAAAAAAAAAAGTTTACATGCATATTTTGATCTTCATCACCTAGTGTGCCTTCCATTATGGAGTTGATCACTGCATGTGATTTTAAGCTTTGCCTGAAACTATTTGTCTCTTATAAGTGCATAGTTTGTTGTGATTGTACCATATATCCCAATTTTAGTGTTACCTGAAACCCTTCTTTATCTTTCTACCTATCTGAGAGAGAGAGAGAGAGAGAGAGAGAGAATGCTAGCAAGCTTAGAAAGAAATTGGGTAAAGTGTTGGGATATTGGGATTTCTCAGGTTGAGTACCCCTCTACATGGTAAGTTGCACAACAGAAACAGCTGATGTGGATATTATATATAGTTGTTCCATTATAGATGACTCATGCACCAATTCCTGATGTAAAGTGGCTGTAGATTCTGCCTTAACCAAGAAAGAGTTTATACGATGTTTGGCTGAAATAAAACAAGAACAGGCTGCTAATTAAATTTTATATAAAGTTTCTTCATTAGAGTAGAATTTCCTTGGACATTTGAAACATAAATAAAAAGAAGAAAATCCTCAATGAGATTGAAAAAGAAATATTTTTTACTCTTCCCACAGTTAGCACTTGGAAATTTGCATTTGATGCTAAATAAGACGAGAATTTCCATTGTGGAAAGGATGTTGTTCTTTCAATTGCTTTTTGAACGTGACTTGCTTACAACTTGCTTACAACTCACTATTTCTAGATTTGGGATTCCAATTCATAACATTGTACCTGAACATGACTTTTCCACAACTTTTGCATCTTAGTGCACAAACTCAAGTGTAAGATAGAATGACCCTTGCTTATTATGATATAAGTTCGATGCATAGTGCCACAATACAAATCAATTTATTTATTTTTACCTGTAGAAGTAGTTATATTTGATTCTACATTAATCACCTTTAATTTATGCCAGATATGGACCCACATAGAGCGGGACCCTCTATACAGGATGTCTTGACGAGGCAGGATGTGCATCGTTCAAGTTTGCTTTGGGATGCTCCTTTGGCAGGCGAGGTATGCACTTGTCCAAAATCGTTGTCAATATATGTAGTAGAAAGATTTTTGGCATTTAAGTTTGAAGCGTAATTATTACGTGCTTAGTGAATGCTATTATTAATACTAAGTTGCTCTGTTTGTAGGAAGTGCCAGGTGTACTGACTTGTCGTCACCGAGACAAAGGTTTGCTTGAAGGTCTGTTTGAAGGTGGGTTAGACCCACGTATCGCCGCTCATATCACGGATGCAGGATTAGATGGACTACTTCGGGTCCCAAATATAGACATTAACCATAGCTTGATCACGGCTTTGGTGGAGAGATGGCGGCCGGAGACGCACTCATTCCACTTGCCCCTCGGTGAGATGACCATCACGCTACAAGACATAGAGGTTATAATGGGGGTACCTGTAGATGGGTTGCCGGTGGTGGGATATACCCATATGGATGATTGGAGTGACCTATGTTCGAACTTGCTAGGGCATAGGCCGTCGAGAGGTCTTGGTGGAGTTAAGAACACTGGAGTGATAGAAGGGCCGAGGATAAAAGCCAAATGGCTTGAGGATCAATTTAGGAACCCTCTCCCGGCTGATGCCAGTGAGGAGCTTGTGCAGCAGTATGCTCGGTTTTACATACTGGAGATGTTGGCTGGTATATTGTTTATGGACAAGTCTGGCGAACGGCACTCAGTTATGTATTTGCAATTTTTCAATCCAATTAGCAATGGAAAGAGATATAGTTGGGGTAGTGCAGCACTAAGTTGGCTATATAGACACCTCTGTAAGGCATCAGAGAAGGAAGCTAAGCAGATTGGCGGTGCCGTGCTATTGGTGCAGTTGTGGGCATGGGAGAGGTTTCCACACATATGTCCTGTGATGAGGCATCCACACCAGGCACTGCCCCCAGGTCCACTTGCTATCAGGTATGTAGGATCTTAGATAGTTACTGTTTTTCATTTTTGTATTATCTTCTTCGCATGGGAATTATGTAAGTAACTAATATGAAGGTTATGCCTGTGTTGTTTGGTAGATGGAAAGGGGCTAAGATAACAACTGAACATCCAATGCACGTCCTACGCGCCTATCGTTTGTCGCTCACTTCGCTACGGCCAAATCAGGTATTGTGCCTTACAAGTGGAAATCGCTTTGGCATGTAGTTGTCGTACTTACAAGTGGGAATGAATAAACATTTTTTATTTCAGAGTTAAACATTGTTGTCATGTATTGTTCACATTCGTTACACATTTTTTCTAATTATATTGTTAATATGGTTGTTTACATCTATTGGATCATTGCAGATTGTTTGGGAGCCATACAGAAATTATTTGGGTTCCCTGCCCGCATATTGTACGGCAGGCCAACGCATATGGAGGTCTATCATGCCGCTCATACATTTTGGGTGGTTGAAGGCCATCACCCAGAACGTGTTCTCCGACAGTTTGGGATGAAGCAAGACGTACCGATCAATGTCGATACTTCAACTGAACTTCACAAGATAACACTTCAGGGCAAGCACGAAAAAAACTGGGCTGTTGAACATAGAACACATATTGCTAAATGGGCGGTGCATGCCACAATTGCCGAAGCATCGCCATTTCATGGGGAGATGAGCTACAATGACGATTATATGGTGTGGTTTCGTCCTCCACTGTTCGCCATATTACGAGAGAGACCTCGTACTGGGACACTTTGGTAAGTTTTCAAACACTGTTTCGTTATAAATGTACCTCGCTTCGCATAGTTTAGTTCAACCTACTAACACTATTCTTGTATACTTGTGACAGGTTGAATCACAGTTGAGGATTATGGAGAAGTGCGAACCAGGGTCTGAGATCTACAACGACTGTATTAATGCCTTGCGAGCTGTTGAAGAGCTCGGTCGGTTGACATTGGATGATGCACGCACTGCGGGCAACACAAGTGAACCAGCTATAGGGCGTGGTCGGCAAGCAGGTAGACGTCAACGGCAAGGAGGCCGTCAATCTAGTCAGCGTCCCACATCTAGTCAGCGTCAGACACCCGTACCCACATCTGGTCGGCGTCAGACACCCGTGCCCACATCTAGTCGACGTCAGACACCTGTGCCCACATCTGGTCGGCGTCAGACACCCGTGCATGACCACACCATGGAGGAAGTAAGTGAGACAGCATATGAGATGTGTTTGGACATTGGTTATGACTTGGGCTCCATGGCGCACGATGATGCGGGTCCATCCCATACGTTTGCCCATGGGGACACATCTCGGTCCCCATCCATGAGGAGTGATGATACCTGCCCACCCACATCCCCTACTACATCTCCATTGCCCACCGGCACTGCCCCCGTAGATGTACCTGGTAGAGATGAGATGAGATTCATGCCCACTCCTGGGCTCCCCACCCCTGGTGCTGTCCCCCCTGAGTTTGTGCGTACCGAGTTCATCCAGGCACAGATACCCGCCCCCCCACCAGAGGCTTCACACATTCAGGATCGGCCGCGAAGGCCGCAACGGACACGGACACGGACACATCCTCCTGATTGTGGGACTGGACATGGTACGATACTTCGATTCAATACTGATTACATATACATCTCTTTATAGTTAAATGATTTGCATATTAGTATTTGCTTGTGTTCTTTTCAGGCAAGGTGAGACCAGTCAAGGAACCAGTGAGGAGAAGAAAACGGGGATGATTTTCGATGGCCAAGAATAACTTATGTAAGTTATTTTTCAGTTGCACAACTGTATTACACTCTCCTTTATTTTGTCAGTAAAACTTTTATCTACTATATTAAGTTGCTCTAAAAGGGGAAGAACAAAGTGATCTTTTTTCCCTTGGTACTCATCAAATCTGATAACCCCCAGAATGATTGATTAGAAAACCGTTAAACTTGACACTGTCAAAGTAACTCCTATTATCTGCTTTATTTTATTCAACTAGTTGCGAGATAAAGGAGAACTTGAAGATTTAGAAGCTTTGAACCAAACATTAATAGTGAAGGAGCGCAAAAGCAATGATGAGCTGCAAGAAGCTCGAAAAGAATTAGTTAATGTAAGTGTTTTGCCTCTTTTGTATGGTAGTCCTCCGGTGTATGGTAGTGCTCTTTTGTAGTCTTTGCACTCTAAATGGATGTTGTAATTATGTAAGATTGTAGCAGTAATTTTTCTTTTTTGTTGCTGTTTTTTTATAAGAAACCTAAGAAATTTTATTAGAAAGACCAACCAAGCACACTGGACTTTTTTGTTGCTGTTAACGGTCTTGGGAATAAAAATGCAAATATATATGATATCATGCACAATATGTATATGTAATATTGTTTTTGTCAATGTGCTCATAAAAAAGAAGTATACTAATTTGGATTATATGTTAGATTGTCTAAAAACTGCCCTTGAATTTCATAATGCACTCTCATACATGGCCGGATCTGAGAATGCTATTCTGTCCTTAATTGAAAACTTTCTCTTTTTCAATATAATTTTCTCTTTTCTTTTTTCAATTTTTATTAATTTTTTTTTTTGAGATTTTATTTTGTAATGGCTCTGAATTTTTGTTTTTTGTTTTTTGTTGGGTGTGATTTTCGCAGACGTTGAAGAATTTTATCAGCAGTGTGATCCCGGTTAGGGTTTCTATCTTCGCTTTGTTATGATTTCTTCTTTTGTAATGATTCTTACATTTTGTTGCTTCAGATTTGTATTTGCAAATTGTTTGTGTTTGTGTGTGTGTTTAAAACCGATAGTAAATTAGTGATTTTCCTTTACTGGTTAGTAAAAGTGTTTTAAAGTTAGTTTTACTGATGGGGTAGAAAGTTGGGTCTATTTTAGCTTTGAGTTAATTAATAATTACTATTTTTTTTAAATTAAAAATTTTACTTATTAAAAAAAATTAATAATTACTGTTTTTTTATTTATTATTTATTTTTTTTATTTATCTTTCCTTTATTGATATATATTGCTTTACAGTGTGAATATTTTGTTCGCCTATGCACTTGCTGAGTGTGTAATTAACATCATTTGCCAGATTTGTTAAGTTTAATGTTTTTGTTTGAGGAATGAATTGTGCCAAAGATGCAATTTTTATTTAATGAATTCTGGTAAATGCTGGAGTTGTTTTATATGTAAGGTGTGTTTCAAAGTTCATGCTGATTCTCAAAAAAGAAAGGAAAAAAGTTCATACTATTGGGAATTGTTTATTGTTTGTTTACTTTGGTTATTCACTTAATTTGTTTTACGATTAAGAGTTTGAACTTCGTGTAATGTAAGGGTGCAATTCATTGGCGAACTTCTTCTAAGAGTTTGACATGCTTACTTATCAATCAAAAAAAGAGTTTGACACACTTGGTTTGATATTTTTGATTTCAATACTGTTGTGGGTTTTGCATTTTCATTAATATTGCAAAGTATGAGTTTTTGGTTTTCTTTCTTGTAGTAATTCTATGGAGAGATGATTATCCTTTTTTTTTTTTCCTTTATTATTTATACGATGTTTGGATATTTGAGGATCCTTATGGCAGATTCAATTGCTTTGGCGAAGAAATTGTACAATGTAAAAAGGAGTTCTGGGACAAAACTAGCTTTGGACTTCAAATGTGTATATTTTTAACATTTCTTTTATCTTCCAATTAAATTTAAGATTAATGTAATTGTTATTTGGACTTGGTGTCTTAGTATTGAACAGCCTGAATGAATAGTAACTGTGCTGGGTGACTATGTTGGCAAAACATGGTGGTCAGCAGCTACAATTCTTTCAGTTATTCAGCTAGGTTGACCATTTTTAGGACATTGAGTGAGCACCATGGCATTTACTGTATCTTAAATTATGTGGTAGTTGCATCCTGTAATCCCACTTAACATTTCTTATGGAAATTTCATGTTTTGCACACATGGGATATATTAGATTTGGTTATGGTTTTGTATTGTAAGTGATATGTAGAATATGCTAAATTAAAAAGATGACCTTTTCATTTACTTGTTGTGGCTACCTGCTGACTGTTACTGATGCCTATTGTATTTGACTGACTGGTGCCTGTCAGAGAAGGAGAATCTTTGCCTTTATGGATTCCCTAATGAACAGTGGGAAGTTAATTTACCTGCTGAAGAAGTGCCTCCGGAGCTCCCAGAGCCTGCTTTAGGAATCAACTTTGCCAGAGATGGCATGCAAGAAAAGGACTGGCTGTCTCTGGTTGCTGTTCACAGCGATGCATGGTTACTTTCAGTGGCATTTTATTTTGGTGCCAGATTTGGTTTTGATAAAGCTGACAGGTATATCTAGAAGCTCTAGAAATTTTATATATGTAGTAATTGTGATGATCAATGAAATTCAATACAGCTGTTTATAAATCTTCTTCCTCTATTAAACTATTCCTTTTACAACTTCTGATGTTATATTTTATTTTTGTAGCCCTTATCAAATAGTTTTTCCCTTCCAATGTGATTCTGCCTTGTTTGACTTGAAAAATATGGTGTAAAGAATATCAAATAAAACAAATTTATCATTAACATAAAGGCCTCATCAGCCTCCATGATAAGGATTTCTTTTGTGTTTGCAAGCTTCCTATACATGTTTGTACTTTTGGATTTTAATTTTTCAGTTTCTCATCTATGATCTATGTGTAAGTGCTAGTGTGTGTGTGTGTAGGTTTTGCATTCCTTGTGGTTGAGCTTTGTGTTTGTTAAATCAGTGCATGCAGCATGCATGTCTTTTTAGAGCCTAAATCCTGTCGGACTTAGTAACAATAGACAATGGCACTTGATTGTTGACAATAGACAATAGACAATGCAGCATGAAGGCTGAATTGTTTCCACATTACATGGATAGGGATAATTCTTTCAATTCAACATCAATTTTGGGTTTAATTTCTGATACGGTTAATAAATATCAAACAGAAGATCAGTCCATGAAAGGTGAGGATTCTTTTGAAAGAAGTTAGTTCCTTTCTTTTCTTGTGCCATTTCAGAGAGCATCATGTAACAAGAATTGTAATATGTTTTCTGTGCACCATTTAGAAGTTTGGAAACTTCCATGTTTTGATGTTGAAGTCCCTGAAGCCTGCATGGAAAAATGGAAGGAACACTATGAGCAGTATGGGCAGGACATGTTTTGTGTTGGCTGTTGTTTCCTATATATCAGTATAGGTAGGTTTGATATTTTATTTTACATGCACTAGCTTAACTTTTGGTTGAATGTTGATTATCTACCAATATAAAAATATTGATTATATTGTCTTTCTTGGACATGTAAACTTGCAACAACTATATGACCTTGGATGCCCGTAAAATGATGGTAGTTGGTCTTCCCCCAATGGGCTGCTTGCCCATCCAGATAACCTTGAAGTACCCGAAACCAATAAATAGAGAATGCATAGAGCATCTAAATGCAGATTCCCGAAGTTTCCAACTTCTAATATAGAGTGTGTTGCCCACCAGGCTTTGTTGAAACTTCGAAAGGGTGCTGTGGTACCGAGTACGTGGAGGCCGAAACCTCTTGTAATTCAATTACTCCAACATGTGAGAGGGATTCACAATACTTATTTTTTGATTGCATCCATCCTAGTGAAGCGAACAATCACTACATTTCTAAAAACATTGTAAAACAATACATTCCTAAGTTGTTATAGGAATACAGCGGACTGTCAAAATAAGAGTTTTATAATTTAGTGATATAATTTGTTGTAATCCAAGTTTGAATCTTTCCTTTCTATTGTTGTAAGTATAAACAATGGAATCTTTGTATTTAATTTTGCTATCGTGTCACTAACAATTTGTTGTGCCATGTCACATGCAAATTAATTTTTCTTCTTCAGTTTTTAGCTATTTAATTTCCCCAGTTTACAGAAAAAGCTCTTTTTTTTGTTTTTTTTTTTTTAATTGTACAAAAATGTCCTTTTTACGACAGGAAAAAAAAGGACAGATTTGTTTTTTTTTTTTAAATGCCCTCTTTTTTTAATACCACTTAGACATACTCGAGTCCAGTGGGCTCGGGTTCGGGTACCAAATGCAAGAAATTTTTTTTAAAAAAAAACCTGGACACACCATACTCCAATGGGCTACTTCAGACAGTACTCGAGCTCATTGGGCTCGGGTACCAAGTGCAATGTTTTTTTTAAAAATTGGATTCTTACCGAGCCATACTCGAGCTCACTGGACTCGGGTACTTCAAACAGTACTCGAGCTCATTGGGCTCGGGTACCAAGTGCAAGCATTTTTTTTAAAAATGTGGAGACACCGAGCCATATACTCCAGTCCAATGGGCTCGGATACATCAAACAGTACTCGAGCTCGTTGGGCTCGGGTACCAAGCAAGCATTTTTCTTATCTTTCTTTAAAATTTACACGAACCATACTCGAGTCCAGTGCACTCGGGTACTTCAAACAGTACTCGAGCTCATTGGGCTCGGGTACCAAGTGCAAGCATTTTTTTTAAAAATGTGGAGACACCGAGCCATACTCGAGTCCAATGGGCTCGGATACATCAAACAGTACTCGAGCTCGTTGGGCTCGGGTACCAAGCAAGCATTTTTTTTATCTTTCTTTAAAATTTACACAAACCATACTCGAGTCCAGTGCACTTGGGTACTTCAAACAGTACTGGAGCTCACTGGGCTCGGGTACCAGTTGCAAGCATTTTTTTTAAAAATGTGGACTCTTTCTTTTACTCGAGTCCAGTGGGCTCGGGTACTTCAAACAGTACTCGAGGTCATTGGACTCGAGTACCGAGTACTTATTACAAACCTACTTTTTACTGGCGCGCCAACTACCGTGTTGAATGGACAATGAATGGTACTCGAGTTCATAGAACTCGAGTACTGCTTAACTTAAATACCCTCTCTTTGTTTCTGCTATTTTCAGTAGCTGGGAGGACCTGTTTTCTGTCTTCACTATCCAAGTCCATGTGATGAGTCAGAACGGGTGAAAGCAAATGCAAGTCTCTGTGCAGTCTCCATCCAAGACAAACAATTATCGTTTGGGTCCTGCCTGTCAGTAGCTAGAGGTAATATAAATCCTTTGTTCGTTTGTGTTTACATGTGGTTATATGATAATGTGTTTACATGTGGGTTATATGAGGTGTTTACATGAGGTGGAATTCATGTAATGAGTTTTTTGCAATTTGAAGGTCTGTGTACAAAAACAACTGATAACATATGGAAATATATATATATATATATATATAATATATATGGAAAATATATATAAATATTACAAATGGAAAATATATATAAATATGGAATATATACATATGGTTATATGAGATTGTGTAGAGATGAGGTGGAATTCATGTAATTCATTTTTTGCAATATTAACGTCCGTGTATATTACATATGGAAAACAAAAACAAAAAAAAATATATATATATATATAATAAATATGGAAAATATATATATACATATTAAATATGGAATATATATATATATATATGGTTATATGAGATTGTGTGTTTACATGCGGTGGAATTCATGTAATTCATTTTTTGCAATTTTAAGGTCCGTGTACAAAACAGCTGATATATTACATATGGAAACAATATATATATATATATATATATATATAACTGTGTTGTCAAAACAAATTGAGCACAAATATAAAAGAATCAAGCTTGATCATGATAGCAAATAGAGAGCATGCATAAGATTATTTTGTAAGTTACACACATACACGTAGTGGGGTAAACATAATATACCTTTTATTATTTTATGTGTATGGTTGACCTTTTAAAAAATATATATATATATATATATATGGGCACATTATGTCTATGTGCCTATAAATTTTTTGTATGATTGAGATTCAATTATTTATATGTCTATACACAAAGTTGAGGAGGTTGAGTTTGAATATAAATTGTTTTTATCATACGCCAAATTTATGTATGTGGTTATAGATGATGACAACTTTTATATTGTTAATAACAGGTCGGTGATGGATTTTCACTTTTTCTATGTGTACTATGATGGAGAGATGTATTATCATGAGTTGCATGGGTTGTCATACCAAGGCTCAAACCAAAAGCAAAAATGTGTTAAGGTGAAGTGTGGGATAGGCCTTATGAACGTGAAACGAAGAATATTGAAGGCGATGGGGTTAGACCAGTCTAGGCATAACATTTCCATCGTGTATCGAGCACCTCAACTGGTTGTAGGCACCCAGGTTGTCTACAATTCACTACAGTTATCGAGTGGCGCCGAAGTGAAGATGATGTGGGCAGTTGTTGAACAAATGGTGGTGAAAGGATTCGTTGCTTCAGAGCTCTATGTCACTGTTGAGCCCACCATAGTAGAGGTTGGAGAGGGTTCACAACATACTGCTTTGGATGGAAGTGAACCATGGCAGACATTTGCCGGTGTGAACTCAACTGAGGAGGAGGAAGGGCCCCCACACGTGCATGAAGGAGAGCATTTATCTCATGATAAGTTGCATGGGGGCACATCCGAAAATGAAGATCATTACGGACTTGGTGATGATGCAACCCATATTGATGTTACTAGGGATGACTTCGAAGAGTTCCTAGATACCATGGGTGAACATGAGGATGTTGATCATATTGAAGATGTGGTTGTAGAAGAGAATAGAGACACATGCCCCGGTCCCGATCCTACGCCGGAATGGTTCACGAAAAACATTTGGGATAATATGTTTGATCCATCACCGGTTATGCAAGCGGAAGTATCAAGTTGGATGCCTGGGGAGCAGCCACTTAAAGGGATGGTATTCGCCACTAAATTGGCAGTGCGACATGCGTTGACCTGGTACGCATTGCGAGAGAATTTCAGCTTCAAAACAGAGCATTCAGACTCAGAGAGGCTTATGGTGAGTTGTGAGGATGATTCATGTCCATGGTTAGTCCGTGCAATTTGTTGCAAGGGAGACAATGTCTGGAAGATCGCAAAATGCAAGGGCCCCCACACGTGCGACAAAATTCAGAATGCTCATGATGGTCGGATGATTGATTCGGCGTTCCTAGCATATGTACTTGAGCGCTATATACGAGAAGACCCTGCATATAAGATAAAGAACTTACGCCACGTTGTTTTGGCAGACTTAAACACGAAGTATCTCACTACAAGGTATTTCTTTAACTTGCATTCTTTTTTCAATACAATGTAGAGACATCAGTCTTCTGTGAAGTTTTATGCATGATATTTTTTCCCAAAACCCGTGAATACTTTTATATTATGAAAATTGAAATTGAAATAGAAAAACAAAAAGAGGAATAAAGATAAAGAAATATTATCTTCATCTTATAGCCTTACAAGTCTTGATTTGTTTTCTTCAACTATAATTACTTGTATTCATTTCTAACTTAATCATCATAATTCACATACAAGGTATGGGATGCCAAACAAAAGGCGGTTGCAGCTATATACGGGGATTTTAAGGAGTCTTATGCAGAGTTGCCGCGTTTTTTGGCAGGACTTACTGATGCAAGTCCGGGTACACAGTATAAGTTAATAGTGGAGGATAATTATGAAAGGGGAACCTGTACATTCAAGTCCGTATTTTGGGCGTTTCGACCATGTATTACTGGGTTCAAGCAATGTAGGCCTGTGATTAGTATTGATGCAACCCACCTCTATGGAAAATATAAAGGGAAATTGATGATTACAATGGCGACAGATAGTAATAATAAGATTTATCCACTAGCCTTGACCGTTGTTGAGAGCGAGAGCACAGAGACTTGGGGTTGGTTCTTGGCTTGTATAAGAACATATGTTACCGACCGGAGACACCTGTGTGTCATATCTGACAGACACCCTAGGATACAAGCTATCTTCAGAGACACTAATCGAGATGTCTCCCTGCGGCCTCCCATGACAGAACATCGTTACTACCTTCGTCATCTATGCAGTAACGTCAACACTAGATGGAAAAATGAAACTTTAAAGAATCTAGTATGGAGGGCAGCAAGTGCTACCCAGGAGCGAAAGTTCAATGCCACTTTCGATTCAATTGAGAATGTCAACCGGGATGCGCATCGATATCTGAAGGATGTGCCCAAAGAGAAATGGGCTCTAACTTTTGACAACGGTTACCGTTATGGGGCGATGACTACAAACGTGTCCGAGTGCTTCAATGGTGTTCTAAAGGGTGCTCGTAGCCTGCCTATTACGGCAATGGTGAAATACACATGGTTCAAACTAAATGCTTACTTTGATGATCGTCGCAATAAGAGCATAGCACAGTTGAAATCGGGTCAAAGATGGACTAAATATGCCTTGGATATCTTCATGAGAAATAAGGCGAAGGCAGAGAATCACAGGGTGACAAGATTGAGCGCGCAACAACAATCATATCAAGTAGATACATCGCATAATCCAGGGACTGCTGGACGTGGGGATCACACACATGGAGTTAATCTGTTGCAAAGAACTTACACATGTCAGAAATGGAAACTGTACAAGATACCATGTTCACATGTCATTGCAGTTTGTATTAGGTATCGACATGATGCAGAGCAGTACATTGACCCATGCTATAGCGTGGACGCACTGTTCCGGAGCTATGCTCCCGTTTTCCCTGTGTTGAAAGATAGATTATCATGGCCAGATCCTACAGAAACTCGAAAGGTCCTCCCTAACCCTCGATTAATCCGAGAGAAAGGTCGCCCTGTCTCAACACGAATTAGGAATGAGATGGACGAGGGCGGGAGACGGCCGAGAACCACACCATGGAAGGAGGGGGGGAGGAAGGTGCAATGCGGGTTGTGTGACCAAGAGGGCCATAACGGAAGAACATGCCCTAAGCAGAACGAGGTATCGACGAGTGGTTGTCTCGCGGACTAGGTACGCTAAGTTTGAACCATGGCATCCTTTTAAATGTAAAATTTTTCCATTTTTTTAATGCTCATCGTAAAAGTTCTAACTTCTGACTTGTTCTTAAACATTGCTACGAATCAAAGGAATTGCCTAAAGAATCACAATTGCATGCTTTAGATCCTCCTAAATGTCTTTGATTGCACTAGTTCAAAACTTCAAATTATTATGCTTATGATGATGATGACTTTCTCTTTATATTTAAATTATTGAACTTGTGTATTGTTTTACTTAAATGCCAATTAGCTTACAAAGCTTCTCTACTCCCAACAATTCTATCACCAATAAGAAAGATGATTTTTTTTTTTCCTTACTTCAACATTGTTTGGAAATAAGATTGTGTTAGCAAGGATTTTAACTTAGAATATAAACGTGTAAATTTTTATTAGTTTGTAATTGGTAAGCTGTATTGTTTTCACATAATTTGGTAACTTGTGATTGAGAAAAAAAATACATGGTAGCATGGCAATGACTAAGAAGTTCATTGGTAGCATAGGGGGCAATGACATCCATGTTATAGAAAATGAAGATCATCTTCATAACAAGAAATCTTCTCTTCGATCCATTTTAATTTCTAGCCTTTAGGTTCCAAAATTTATATTGATAGAAAGTTTCAATCTATCAACTCAAATTTTGTATTGATGGAAAGTTTCAGTCTATTAACTCACCAGCTATTGTCAATTATAACTCACAAGCTATTGTAAATTATAAAGTGTATTTATATGAATGGTCATCAAACCATTATAAGGTTTATATTTTGCATCCAATTAGAACTAATGCATTTTTACATAACCAAAGGAACCTAACAATGAAGGAGTTGCATTCACATTGAGACTGCTAATATAAAGTCTTGTGTCAATGTGCCTATGTCAGAAATTTACTAAATATCATGCATTTTGTTACATTGCTATGAAGGAGTCAAGGGCACAAAAATTTAAAAACAAATCATCAAGCATGAAATGGTGGCCTTCATTGTATAATAGCAACTGAAAATAAAGATGATTTGCCCATGTAGTTATTTGCTAGGCTCATATGCTCTTATTGTCACAAGATGCTCTCTGGTGGTAATCAAGATTTCATCTTGGTATTCTTTTTTTATCAGATGTCTCTACAGGTCACTTACTTTTTTCCCCTGATGAATGCACATAGGTTGAAACAATGGCCCAGTTTGGTGTAGTTTTTCTTCTTTTTGCACTGGGCTTGGAGTTCTCCATAACGAAGGTTAAATTCTGTTCTTTGGCCTGCTTCATTTTCTTTCTCTTTTAGTGAAATTATGATTCAAACTCTATAACTGTGTCATTGCAGCTTCGCGTTGTTCGAGCAGTTGCTGTTCTAGGGGTCCTGCTACAGATTTTCTTATTTATGTGCCTGTGTGGCATACTAATATCGGTATGTCTACAAATTATAACTGAAAATTCACAAAAGTTTGCCCCTTTCTACTTGTGAAAACTACTTGCACCTGATTATGTGCCATAGAAAAGTTTGACTGAACTGGGAATATTGGAAACGCTTAAAAGAGATGCAAGTTTGAAAGTGATAAAGAACGATTGGAAATGGATGACAAGTTTACTAAGGATTCTTGTATGATATCAACTTCATCTCAAGTCCATTGAAGAGTTATTTTGCTCTTTAGTTACATATCTTGTGTTATATTTTGTAATTATTTTCTTAAGCTTCGGATTTGGGCTCCCAAGTTAAAGCTTTTTGATTTAAGGCATCATTAATATAGAGTAATTTGATGGTGTTGATTGATTCAATTTAGTGTACTTTTATGAATTAATCAAAATAACTCTATGAACATGACATCGTCGTGCGCTAGCTATTCAGTTGTAACGTCATGCTGTAGATAATATCAAACTTGCTGCACCGACTCACAATTGAAAGGCAAGGTATTGACACCTGAAACACTGATAATATCAAACATATCATAGTTAGGTTGATCCAACCACTGGTGAGACAGAGGATGATGGTGTTGAAGATGAATACCAACTAGAGGACCTGGAGGTTGTAGCAGCTGATTACATGTTGAAAGTTGGAGTCTCCAAATTCAGAAATGCATGGGAAAGCATGGGTGATGACTGCTTCCCATGCATTATACTATTACTGGCAGGGGAGATTTTCTCTCTTTTATTTTTTTTAGGGGATGGGGGTGAATCTTAGTATGTAAAGAGCAACAACTTGCAAATTGCAATGACCTATGCATTACTGGATAGTTTAACAAGTTCATAAAATTTTCTATTTGGCTTGGAGGGATGTTAAGTTCTAAAACAAATAGAACTGTTTTGAAAAAAATAATTATACAAAATAACACTGGGATTAAGTGAAAATGCCCAAATAATACTACCTCTGAGTTCTCAAGGTTACCATATAAGTTGGGTACTGAATGAGTTATGATGCTGGTGATTTTATAACCAACCTTTCCATATACCACCCATTTTGATCACATGTAAGTATTAAAAAACCTTAGGCATGTCATAATATAATATAATATAATAATGAAGGGAGGTGTAGGGGGAAGAAAATCAACAAATTGGGGAAAAAAAATTATATATATATATATATAATATTGTGAATTTCTTCAAAAGCAAAAAGAAGAAGGTGAACCAAACTGATTAAAGAAACCATTGGGCCATTGTATTCTGTTTCTAATGATTTGAGTTAGATGGCTAACCAAAACCACAAAAAAAAAAAAACATATTCTTTCTTTGTTTTTTTATTGAGAGAGAGAGAGAGAGAGGGAGAGCATGAGCTTCTAGCCAAGTGGACCTACCAGTGAATTTAGCTAAGGGCAGCCACAACCCCAGAACTGGGACGTAAAGATTGCATTTTCCAGAAATTGGCAAACAGACTAATACCCGAGTTTGGTGAACTCGAGTACTTAACACAGTACTCGAGTTTCACGTACTCGAGTATTACTTTGAACAGTACTCGAGCTTCCTGAGCTCGAGTACTGTTTGGAATTTTTAAATCCCAAATGCCAGGTCAGGCATGCCACGGTGGAGTTAGAAAACATAGTACTCGAGTTCACCAAACTCGAGTACTTAAAAAGGTGGTAGATTGCTGTTTATTTCCGAAACAGTGTATTCGTGCAAAAAATTTCGAAATTTGATGGTATATGGCCAATTTGGCCCAGGTATGGGTACAAGAATGCTTTTTAGTATGGGTACCATTCTTGGGCTACTATGCATCACATATGGATTTATAGAAATGCAAGAATCAACGGTGGTTTAGCATGAATGATAATGAAGCTGGGATTTTTTGCCAGTTGTGTTGAAATATGTTTAGGGGTTGCAAAAAAATGTAAAGGAGTTTTCTTAAATAGGGTTCATTTATATATGACCCTTATTGGTTTTATTTAAACCTTTACAAATGAATATGTCAGGAAGACAACAGATATATAATTGTTCTTTGGGTTAAATCGCATTTCCATTCCACAATATATATGTATTATGCATGTGGTACATAACTAATAGGAGTTGGCCAAATATATACTTATAAAAAATAAAAATAAATAAAAAATGGAGTTGGCCGCATACATATTATGCTAAAAATTCTTATAGTCTATCTTATTCCTCTTTAGTATATGGATCAAATACAATTGCAATACATCTGGTATTAAGTATGATTTTTAACTTGCCTTCTTCAAATAGTACAGTTTAAGCCATATGATAGATAACAACCAGTTTCTTTCTAAGAGAACATTTCTCAAGCAATTGACATGCCTGATTGTAAACTAAATCAATATATATCAACCTACCCACGTAAGAGAGAGTACGCCATCCTATTTCAAACATCAGACAACCAACACATACACAGAAACCAAGCCAAAATCATCACATACAAAAATCAGAATTCTTATCTCTAAAGATTTATTATATTCACTATAGCTAACCTTTGTTAAGAAGATAAGCCATTCAAAATACCTGATTTCGTTGCCATTAGACTTTCCCAATTTTATGACAATCCCCTGGTAATAACAAAAACAGATTACACCTCACGCAAATTTTATTAATGACATTTCAACATCAAAACATTAAATATTTTTAATAATCTTATGAAACATAAATTTTCAATTCAAACAATTCCCTACTTTCCTTGCAACTTGTTATCAAAGAGAAAATAAACATGCATCATCAATCATAGGAAAATTTTTTAAAAGTTATATAATTCCAGAATAAAAATTTTCACAAAAAGAAAGGAAAAACTTCTACTCACATTTTCTTAAGAGTATGTGCTCTCTGCTTCGTCATTCTTCACCGTACTACTTAAAAAAAAAATTAATGGATTGCAATTATATTTAAGCTCCTTAGTGGACTAGGAAATTACATCAAGAAATAATGAGTGGAAACAAACAAACAAACCCAATCAAATTTATAAATTATTAGGAAAAGTTTAGAATCTTGTAATCCAAATTGACTTTCAAAACCAACAATACTCAGACTAAAGCAATTAACAGCATTAACGGATTAGTAAAACTAAATAAAAACAATGATACTTGGGTTTTTGGACTAATTCATCACTCGTGGTTGATACCGTTGCTGGAGAAGAGAGCGGCTACAATGGGAGTGGGCATCTCTCTGTCCTCTTTTGTGGTTTTTTTTTTTTTTTTTTTTGATAGGTTCTTTTGTGGTTCTTGTTCCAAGACAAAGGCCTCTTTCTTTTATTTAGCAGTTGAGTGGCGATTCGTGTTTGCGTGTTGGGTTTGTGTTGTGTCAACTAATGAGAATTCGACTATATAGATCAACCCTAACCCGATACGTTTTTTAAATGGGTCAAGATTTCTCAACCCTGTCACGACCTATTTATTAAATAGGTCAATCGTGTCAACCAATTTATCAGATTTTATCAAAGCGAAAAAGAAAATACAAATTTTAGTATTAACCAAATTGATCTAAATTATGAAAAACCAAATAAATAATTTTTTTTTAATATAAAAATCAGAACTTATGAGTAATTGCATCACAAATAATTATTTAAAATTAAAACATATCTCAATATCACAAATAATCAATCACAATATGTTAAAGAAATTAAAACCACAACAACTAATAAGTCTATATACCTAGGTTTGAAGGGTATATTGGTAAAATATCATTTAATTAAATAGGTCAGACAGGTCAAACGGGTCTTATAGGTTGGACACTAACCCGACCCATTTATTAAACGAGTCAGTCGTGTCAACCCGAATATGACACAAACCTGTTAAGTCTCAACCCATAACCTACTAATTTTTTGTTGTGTCATATCGTGTTCATGGGTCGTGTCAAATTTTGCCACCCCTAGTAGTCATGGCTCTTTGATGTTGAGAAGGAAGAGTTGGAGAAAGGAAGAGTCGTTTAGTTGAGACAAGGAAGAGGAAGAACCGAGAAATAAAGAGTAAATTAAGAATCTGGATATTTATGAAGTGCCACGTAACACCAAATTTAAGAAATAATTTAGGTCAAATGGTGCGAAATTAGACTTGTAGGGTCACGATCTGTAGCCCAAATCTTAAGGATGTGGGATATAGGCCCAGTGAGCCCAATACAATAAATTTGTAGAAAGTAGGTGAAACAGCTGGGTTTTTTGCGAATTGAACAATAGCTAGTAAAAATTTAAAAGACGAACAAGCACATAAGCACACTTAAAATTCGATGAAATGATTGTCCGAGGAGATGAATTATGAATTAAACCAATAGTTTTGAAAGCTAGAACAGTTCTTAGTGCTACAGTAATTCTTTTTCTCTTCCTTCCCCCTCTATTTTCTGATCCCCCTCTTATGGGAGGTCTTTTACATTATATATCTCTTTTCAGGCTATCCTGATCATACACTTGTTAATCATTTAAGCTTTCACTCGAGTTCATGTCCCATCAGACAACTTCTTTGGCTCTCTATGAAGGGTGGTAGTTGAGACTGCACTGTTTAGGGGTCTTCTCCACATAAATGCGGCCAGAAAAGTTGCTGCAGTACATTTAATGCAGTGGTAACAACTTTTCTTTTAGATATTTCTGCGTTCTTATCACATTTGTATGTGCATGAGATTTATCCTAATCGTTAGAACTCCGTGGAAGATCACCTAAATTGTCCAAATGCATGCTTAACCGATATTTATCATATTCGAGAAGGAGATACTCCTCGGACTATATTCCTTTATTCTTTCCTTATGTGATTCTCAATTTTGAGGCCTCTCCCAATCATTTATTCACCCTTTGACATATCCACATCCTCGGATAAGGCCCAAGGCCCAATATACAAATTTGGGTTCTTATCCCCACAAGACTCTAATAGGAAATGTACCCCCCACATAAAATTGGGCATATGGCACAAAATTAGATTTTAATTGTAAATTTTAATTAGACTTTTTTTTTTTTTGGGGCTGAATAAGGCAATATATTAACACACACACCCACACACACACACACACACAAAAAAAAGAGAGCAGAATCAAACAGAAGCAAGGGAAGGGGAGAGATTTAGCCTACACCTCCTTCCACAAACCCAGAAACTACAGAGAAAGCGGGGGACCCAAAACTATTACAAAAGTATGCCCATTGGGATGGGGAATGAGCTACAACTTCTCTAGTTCCCCAATGTTTAGATTATGCAAGAAGATCAAACAAGCTAAACTAGAGCTAAAACAATGGAATAGATCCTGCTTTGGCAATGTACAATCCAAAATCAAGGAGGCATGGAAGAATTTAGACCAAATTCAAACCTTAGACCCAAATCCACAAAACTTGGAAAAGGAAGCAAATTTGTGTATGGAAATACAAGAACTGTTGAAAAGGGAGGAAATATTGTGGTGTCAAAAATCCAGAATCAAATCACTTACAAGCTCCGACCTCACTACAGGATTCTTCTATCCAAGTACAGTGATAAGGCGAAGAAGAAATTCCATTGATTTTATGAAGAAAGAAAATGGAGAGTGGGTTTCAGGTTGGGAGAAGATTGGTCAATGCTTTCAAACCTTCTTTAATAACCTGTTCTCTTCTTCAACCCAAGATATTCCTTATGATCTAAATAATTTAATTCCAAGGTGCATCACTCTAGAAGATAATGAAATGTTGCTAGCCATGCCTTCGATGGAAGAGATCAAAACAACAATATTTTCGGTGGATTCTCATAAAGCACCTGGGTCTAATGGAATGTCCCCCCTTTTCTTCAAACACTACTGGCACTTGATAGGTGGTGATGTTGTGGATGCAGTTTTAAGCTTCTTCCGAGGTAATCATATGTTGAGAGAAATAAATCATACATTTATCACCCTAATCCCCAAGCATGAGAGGGCTACCATGGTTAACCAATTCAGACCGATTTTGCTCTGTAATTTGTTATATAAGATAATTTCAAAATTATTAGCAAATAAATTGAGACCACTCCTCCACAAGATGATATCTCCCTGGCAAGCTGCCTTCATTCAAGGTAGAAAAATACAATATAATAGCATAATAGCCCATGAAATCATTCATGCTCTGAGAAAGAAAAAAGGTAAGGAAAAGTGGATGGCAATTAAACTTGTTATGGAAAAGGCATATGATAGACTGGAATGGCCTTTTATTCTTAATGTCTTAAGAAATTTTGGATTCGACGAGAGATGGATAAATTGGATTTCAGAATGCATTTCAACTACCTCTTTTTCTATACTCATAAATGGCTCTCCATTTGGATTCTTCCAACCACAAAGAGGTCTAAGACAAGGGGGCTCTCTTTCCCCATTCCTATTTATTGTAGCAGCCAAACTCTTGCAAAAAGCTGAAGAGATTAATAAGCTAAAAGGTATCAAGCTTGCTAAGGGCTGCCAACCAATATCTCATCTCCAATTTGCAAACGATTTGTTCATTTTTGGGAAGGCAGATGAAGAGAATATAAGGTCCATCAAAGAATGTCTATCCACTTATTCTTCCTGGTCAGGACAAAAAGATAAATTTTAATTAGAATTTCTCTGAGAATATAAGGTCCATCAAAGAATGTCTATCCACTTATTCGTCCTGGTCAGGACAAAAGATAAATTTTAATTAGACTTTCTCTGAGTTTTGCCTCTCTTTCTCTCTCCATTTGGATTCTTCCAACCACAAAGAGGTCTAAGACAATGGGACCCTCTTTCCCCATTCCTATTTATCGTAGCAGCCAAACTCTTGCAAAAAGCTGAAGAGAGTAATAAGCTAAAAGGTATCAAGCTTGCTAAGGGCTGCCAACCAATATCTCATCTCCAATTTGCAGACGATTTGTTCATTTTTGGGAAGGCAGATGAAGAAAATATAAGGTCCATCAAAGAATGTCTATCCACTTATTCTTCCTGGTCAAGACAAAAGATAAATTTTAATTAAATTTTCTCTGAAAATATAAGGACCATCAAAGAATGTCTATCCACTTATTCTTCCTGGTCAAGATAAAAGATAAATTTTAACTAGACTGAGTATGTAAAAAAGGAAAGATAGAATATTCTTTTAGTGGAATTTGGTTTCGCATGCACCGAGTGGACCTCTGGTTGTCCTGTAATAACTTGTTCAAATTAATGTTGCATTAATTAATTAAAAGTGAAAACACTTTGTAAGGCTCTATTTGATACACCCACTCAAATACATATTTTTATTTTTAAATAATATTACATGTATTTTTACATATTTTTTTACTGACATATATTTTCACATATATTTTTAAATAACAAAACACATTTTTTTTTTAGTGCGTATCCTAAACACCTCGGAAGATTCTTCGTAACAAGTCATGATTTGCTGCTATTTTTTTTTTGATAAGGAGCATGAAATATTCATTCAACTTGACAAAGAGTTACAACAGAGATAGCATACAAACACTAGAGAAAAACACTGACAATTACCCACCACTCTCCTCAATGGACCCGAGAGCCCAGCCAAATTTCTGAGTTTGCATATTAACATTTTTGGAGTCTCTTTTCTTGGGCTCTAGTGGTGGGCACATTAAGAGGAGAGATATTACTTGTGGTATTCGGACAGGGAATTCCTTGGGCCAAAGAAGAAAACAATTGAAAGTCAAAAACCGATTTTTGGCCTCAGAGGACCATTGGAAAACACATGCGTGCTCAACAAAGGAGGGTGCTGGGCTTAAGGAGCAAAACACTGCCATCACAGTTGTATTGCTGGCTTTCTCCGTACCCAGGCTCACCGGAGTAACAGCCACCGGACTCAGAAGACCGGTATCTTCCTCTCTTCGTTCTTCCTCCGACCCGCCTCGGCAAGCAGCACAAAGTTTCACCATGATTTGCTGCTATTAGAACAAGAATATTGTAATTGAAAATTCAAAAGATATTTTACATTTTGTCATGAGCAGTGATACTATGGCACTCTTTGACGCAATTCAGTCTTTGCCTTGGTTTTCTCTACGGCATTTATTACTTCATCAGTACGAAGTGAATTTTTTTTCTATTAGATCAGTACGAAGTGATTGAACTTTGAAAAGATGGAATGCATGATTTTTCAAGTATATGAAACGAATGGAAATTTTTTTTTTTTACATATTAAAAACAGAGAGGAGTATTGATGCATTCTTTGACACAATTCAGTCTTTGCTATGCCAGTCGTGCCACTATGACAATGACAGGACCTTCAGTCACGCAATACTTGTTTTATGGTTGAGACTAATGACACAATTTTTAATAGTCAAGAGCTAATAACTGGGGACTAGATGATTTAGCCCCTCAGTGAATTTTTGACAGATACAAAATAGGACATGGAATTACAAACTAGAAGGTGGAAACCAAAATCTTTTTTGTACAGAACTTAAGACCAGCAACTAATGTACCCTGACCAATGGCTACTCCAGAAATTTTTTTGAGAATGGTAATTAAAAAACTTAAATTATATGAAGTTTAATAAAAAAAGAACTTCATATATTGGCGACCAAAAAAAAAAAAAAAACAAACAAACAAACAAATAAACGTGCAAACATATAAAATCTTATAATTTCCTTTTATGAATTTTCTTATTTTGAAATCATTACATGATAGTCTTGTTATCAATGTTGCAAACTACATCCCTTTTAAAATTATAGTAAGTAAAATTTTTCTTGAATTTTTTTTTTTTTTTTTTTTTTTGTAAGGACCTAATATATTGTTAGGGGGACTTACATTTAAGAACTAAATTTTGGCTACAAACTAAGTTGTAACACAAGGCTTTAGCTCTTACTAAACAAATTAACATTACTACATATTTTAAAATTTTAACTATTGAATTGCATGTTCTCTATATTCTTAAAACACATGTCAAATTTTATGCCAATCGTATTTTATTTACTATTCAATCCATAAACTTACTTTTTATGTATAAATTTAAACTACAAAAACTCGAAATTTAAACATTTGATTGATGATGTTAAGACATATGTGGAACTTGTTAGACTATATGTTATATAATATTGACTAATCCTTTGACAAAACGCACTTTACTTGTAATTTGATAGATCTAGGATGAGTTTAGTACTTCAAGAAACAAGAGTTCAAGTCTACTATTGAAGCCATGCAAATCTGTCCAAAAAACAAGTGAAGAAGTGTTGTTCATTAGAGCTCGACAGATGATATCTATCGAGGTTTAATGCTAATGCTCGACAGATGCTCGACAGAAATAGTATCTATTGAGAATTACGAAATTTAGATTTTCAGATCTGTTTTTCGCGCTTATCCAAGTTATTTGTGTAGAGTTTCTTTTCTCATAACCCTAAACATATATAAGGATTATTTTTTGATATTAGGTACTAGGATTCTTTTTACCTGTAACCGCTTGTTTTGATAATAGTGGATTATCAGGAATGGTGACCTTAAATTCACCCAGTGAGATTTTTCCTCGGTGGTTTTCCCAATTCATAAACAAATCACATGTGTCAAATTTATTTTTCGCTGCATTTAACTTAATTGGTGATTTGTTTGTGTTACCATGCTTATTGCATGTAATTGAATCTAATTAATTTCACTTGGCTAATTAATTGATTAATTTACCAAAGGGGTCAAAACATTCTTGGCATATTAAATGACATAGCTCTTGATGTTTGATCTTCTTGAAATTTTGCAAATACAGAGGATATAAGAAGAAAATATAATTAAATGGTGGATTTGTCAAAATTCACATTCAATAAAAAAAAAAAAATATATATTGAATGGAGTTGTAGTCTTAGTTTACAACCAAGTTTGTTACCAAATTTTGTCCAAAATTTAATTAAGTTGGGCCTAAAAAAAAAAATTAGGGTTGTCACAAAGCATTTTTAAAGATAAAAAAATCATAAATTTTTAAAATTATACGTAATAATAATAATTTTTTTTAGGCCAAGACAGTCCTATGACCACCCTGGACTTTATGCAGAGCTGCCAGTGACCCTGACTATTTTTTTTTTTTTTCTTAACAAGATAGAAATTCTACTCTAACCTAATCTAAGCGTATATATGTGTGAAGCTCCCTCTTGGAGACTTAAACCTCGGCCCTTACCCCCCCCCCACACCCTACAAGCACTTATACTTGTGGAGTGATCATCGTGCCAAGGGTGCACGGTGGTAATGTACATACCCTAACTATCACTTTCACTAGGTTCCTTTTTAAGTCCTCTACCAAAATCAACCTAGCAATTAACCAGCTGTAGATTAATTCATTAGTTAAGTAATCATGTCACCCTTCTTATTGATTTCTAAACTTATAGTAGTGTGTGTTATTTTTGTTCTTTCCTTTTCTTCTACTATAGATAGTGCAATATTGCTAGTGAGAGGGTGTGTTGACCTTAATTAGAGACAAGGGTAACAAAAAATGGGGACTTGTTCTCAATTTGGAATTATGATAGAAAAATTGCATATGAACATATCATTGAAGCCACAAAGGACTTTAACATTAGATATTGTATTGGAACCAATGGTTATGGTAGTGTCTACAAAGCACATTTGCCTAGCGGCAAAGCAATTTCCTTGAAAAAAGCTTCATCGCTTAGAGGTTCAGGACCCAAATTTTGATAAGAGTTTCAAGAATGAGGTTAAAATGTTGACAGAAATCTGACATTGGAACATTGTGAAACTTCATGACTACTATTTGCATAAACGATGCATGTTTTCGATCTATGAATACATGGAAAGGGGAAGCTTATTTTGTGTCCTAAATAATGACGTTGAGGCTATGGAAATGGATTAGACAAAGAGGGTGAGCATCATCAAAGGCATAGCATATGCCACATCTTACATGCATCATGATTGCATCCCAATAATCGTTCAATGAGATATAAGCAACAACAATATTCTATTGAACTCTAAGTTGGAAAATTTGTCTCTGATTTTGGCATGGCTAGACTTCTTGATCCTGACTCCTCCAATCAAAATTTAATTGCTGGGATTTAAGGTTATATTGCTTCAGGTGAATTGTTGTTGTTTATATATATATCTTATATCTCCCCCATTCTCCAACGGTTTTTTTTTTTTTTTTTTTTTTTTTTTAAGGTTAGCTTTGTGGCACATTCCAAATAATCATGCTAGTTTGGTTACCTTATTGTTTGATAAAAGAACTTAATCATGCATGGTAGCAAGCAATCATTTCCACCATGTAATTTTTATGCAATGACAAGTTTTGACCAACCTTTCCATGAACAAAATTCATAAAAATATAAAAGAAAAGAAAGAACAAAAATATTACATTTTTAATAGCAATTTTTTTTCCTACGTAGAATTAACGTATACTATGATGTTGACTGAAAAATGTGATGTCTATAATTTTGAATTGGTGATACTAGAAATATTAATGAGCAAACATCTAGGAGAACTCTTGACTACTTTATCATCGTCATCTTCTCTAAATATGATGTTAAATGAAATATTAAACCAGTGCTTGCCACCTCCAAATCGTATGGTTGCACGGGATATTTTCTTTGTTGCAACTTTAGCATTTGCATGCTTATGCACCAAACCAAAGTCTTGGCCAACAATGAATTGGATCTCCCAAGAATTTCTTTCTCATAAGAAACCAATAGCCAAGCCCTTACATGCGGTTTCACTATGACAGTTGAAGAACCAAAAAAATTATATGGTCGTTGGAGATATTGAAACTCAATCATGAAGTGCTTATTGTTAACTTTAGTATCAAATTGTTTGATGAACTTATAAGAAAATAAAATGCTGTGTACTAAAATAAGCGCTGTAAGGAATCATGTAATTCTGTATGGTATATCTAGCATCTATACCAAGCATCTATAGTCCTCATACTCAATACTCATTGTGGAGATGGCAAAGGCTCATCCATATACTTGACCGCAAGGACTTGCACGTGAATGTTGGAAGCGATAGTAATAAGGCTTAACCTTGCAAAATTTTATACGTATTAAGCCAAACCTAATACTACGTACTTAATTTATTTTACTAGCACTAACATATCTTGCATGCAAGAAAAGCAAACCATTACATACTTTTACATTTTTTTTTCTTTTACCAAATAATATATTTGCAGCTTTTATGCACAGATTTTTATTCAGCGTGTGTAGAAATATTAGCATAGTAAGAAATTTTTTTTAATTTTATATATATATATATATATATATATATATCATTTGGATGATTGGTAAATAATTTCAACAGTAATCAAGACTAATATAACTAAAAGTGAACATTGGCTCGTGTCCAATAATAGCTATAAGTGTGTCACCATAGGATTTCTTTCTTGTTAGAGGATATATGGCCTTAAAAGTGAAGTTTAATCCTGATTAACCTTGTGATGTACTCTGGGCATGCCGTGCCATTCTTTCAATAAATAATGGAGGATATGTTTCAATTATAAAAATTCTGATTCTAATGGTGGAATTTTCCTTGGGGTTAGTGGTTAACCCTTGTTAAATGCTGTATATGGTGAATGTTTTTTTTTTTTTTTTGAGAAGAAAAGGTTCACTTTATTAATGTGTTGAAAAATTATGAAGTTACATCAACGTAAACAAGATAAATAATGTCTAATGGAACCGACTCCATCCAAACAGCTAACAGACAAGACCTCCTAGCTCTCCTAGCTAAAGCATGAGCAACTTCATTGCCCTGCCGCCTGACATGAGAGAAAGAACAAGTTTGGAACAAACTCCTTAAAGACTTACAGTCTTTTATAATATGACCAATACTAGACCGGTCTGAACAATGACCCACTAGTGCTTTTACAACAAGCTCTGAGTCTCCTTCAAAGATAGCGTGCCTCAAGCCCAACTCCTCCATGAATAACATTGCTCTCCTTGCTGCCATTGCCTCCAGCTCTTCAACAGTCGTTGGCATGTCTATTTTTTCAGCTAATGAACCCATAACTTGGCCCACATCATTTCGCACCACAACCCCAATCCCTGCCTTTTCTTCATCCACAAAAACCGCCCCATCATAGTTCACCTTATACATACCTTCAGCTGGTGGAACCCAACGTTGAGTCCGAATAAGATTTCTCCCAGGTTTGCTATCAGGTTTGTCGTGGAAGTCAGCAAGCAAAGCTGTTGCTGCATCAAGGATTTTATCAGGTGGCAAGTGCTGCTCGTTGAAGTGCATTTTATTGCGTCTACTCCATATAAACCACGCAACAACTATGAAGAGCTCCATATTATCTCCCTGCTTCCTTACCGTGAATACCAGGTCAGCAAAGGATCCCACACCCAGTTCTTGGCTTCTTAAATTTTTAAAGCCGTGACCCCAGCAGCCCAGCACCTCATCACACTCCCATAAAGCATGGATGGTCGTTTCACATGCTCTGTCACAGCTGCAGCAGAACGGAGAAGACACCACTTTGCGCCGATATAAGTTCGCCAACGTTGGTAATGACTCAGTGCAAGCTCGCCAGCCAAAATGTTTTATCTTGTTTGGGATTCGCAAGCTCCATATTCCTCTCCAGAAATTCCTTGAATCATCACCATTTGAAACCGAGGCTGTCTCTCTATTTTTCAGTTTGCATAATAGCTGATATCCGGTCTTCACAGAGTAGTTTCCGTCCCGATTCCGTGGCCATACCAGGCAGCCTTCTTGTGGTGTTCTACATAGAGGGATAGCCTTAATTCTCTGTATATGGTGAATGTTAAATGTGTAGTAAATGACCTAGAAATCAATCTGAATTTATAATTGGTTAGTTGAACATGTTAGTTTAATTTCGCAGTAAATTCAACCAAGGGGTCTAAACTTGACTTCTCAATTTTCACTATCCAATCAATTTTCTTCTTTACTTGAAACTCAAAAGCCATAAATCCGGGAACCAATTAACTAATCTTCATCAGTTTTTCACTCGTAGCAGACCTTAATATCCTTACTCGCAACTTTCAGAGGGATTGTAGCCTTAGTTCCCGCTCCAGCATTTTCTTTTCTTTTCAGCATCACTTTCAGGTAACAAGAACCAATATTAACAAGTATTAATCTCTTTTTTCTTTAATAAAACAAGGATTAATCTCTAATAATTGAAACAATGTTTTCTCGGAAAAAAAAACTTATAACTAAAACAATGCTAAACTGGGGGCTAATTAATAACATGAATCAGGACCCATGCATTTTGTAAATGGGCTGATACAAATCCAACTATTTTCTCGTAGGCTTGTAACTCTAGATATACTACAAAGTTATGCTCGAAGTACAGGCTGAGGGCATCGCATAGAAGAGAGCGCAAAATACATTGGACGACCAGGGATGGAACTAGAATTTAGAATTAAGGGAGGCGGCTTATCCGCTAAGGGTTTTTTTTGGTGGCTTTGACGCATGTGTAGTTGAGTTTGGACAAAATTATTTTTACAAATTGTTGATGTGGTCAGTAGCTATTGATAGGTAAAAAAAGTAGTATAAGTGGTGGTTTCTAATGAACTAATAAGAATTTGCTATCTCAACAGTTTGTAAAAAAGTTGTTAAAAAGTTTGTAATTATAACATTACTTTTAAAATAATCAATGATACTATTAAAAAGGAGCAAAGTGTAATTTTATTTTATTTTTTTAAAATTGCTAAAATTAGTACCTATGTGTAATTGTATATACTAGTAATACTTTTTATAAAAAAAAAAAAAAAATTGGGGAGGGGGGCCATTGCCCCCAAGTCAAAGAGTGGCTCCGTCCATGGACAAGACATGGCATGTACACACTACACACGGCCAATTTTGAACACAATACCATTCACGTCATGGATTTAATGTGGAGAAAGAGAGGTTAAAGGCAAGATAAAATATACTTTTATGGTTAGTTTGGATGGAGGGAGAGTAGAGTAGTGATGTAGAATAGACCACCATGACCTTCCTCGATTCTCACGCGCGCGCACCTGAAATCATCGCGTAAGGCAAAAAGGCACTAGTAGAAATCATGAGCCTCGGAATCAAAATCGTATGAAATTTGGAAAGCTGAAGGGAAACAGCCTTTTGAGTAATAGTCGTTGCTTTGCCACAAGGTACCCCTAAAACTGGCAAATTCCTTCGTTTAGACCCCAAAAACAACGATTTTGCCATTTAAAGTCATTTTTGTTTCCTTAATAACTTTTTACTCAAAAGTTATAATAAGATCTTGTTTGTTTTGGGACGACCCTTAAGGTTAGTAGTGTATGATTCTGCATTTAACTCAATTCTTTCATTTTTGGTAAATTTCGGTATTTTGTCACCTAATCACGTAATTAGTGCGAATTAGGGTTTTAGATGTTTTTCTCAGTATTTATATGTTTTGTAGCTGTCAAAGACAAAATAAACTATTATCAATAAATATAGACTTTTTGTCAATTTTCTTCTCTGGTGGATTCTAGTTTTATCACCTTGTGGATTTGAGGTTTACTACTAAGAAACTAACAGTTTAGTTTTCTGTCTATCAAAAAACAGTATTGTATGTGCTTTCTTCAAACTTTCGCGACATCAAGTAGAGTTGGCAAGAAATTAGTCAGTGGAATTTGTTTACTTGCATGCACTTATCATCTCATGTCACCTAGTCCTTGATGTGTGAAATGTACATGAATTTCGCATGCAATTTCTTAGTATTTAATTGGATCGGAATGATAAGATTTAAGCACCGTGTGCACCTCTGGTTGTCCTATAATCATTTATGGCATGTTTGGATGTTTAAAAATGGAGGGGGAGTAGAGTAGAGGGAGGGAGAGTAATTCAATTACCTTGTTTGGAAGTTTTTTAAAGAAAGAGGGAGAGGGGTTTGGAGGGGTTTCAACTCCCTCTAACCCCTCATTTTTAATTCTCCCAAATTGGAGAGATTTAGAGGAAGAGTAGAGTAGATAAATTATTATCCAAGTAAATTCCCTAATTTACCCTTTCTAACAAATTAATCATAGACCAATGTTGCAAATCCATTTTCAAATAGGGGTAAATTTGTCTATTTTAATCATTTCCTCTCCTCTCCATCCTAATTTTTAAAACATCCAAACAAGGGGAAGGGCTAATTACTCCATTTCCCCTTACTAATTTTAAAAACATCCAAACAAGGTGGAGGGGAACCATTCTCCTCTACTCTCCTCTCCATTACTCTCCTTCCCTCTACTCCCCTCTACTCTCCTCCCTCTCTAAACCTCCAAACAGCCCATTAATCAGACCACGAGCTCATATGGAGGCTTTGATAAAGTGTGGAAATTAGTGTTGCACTAATTGAAAGTGATACATTTTTAAGTTTTAAATAGTGCGCAACCTTAATTTCAACAATTGGAAATGCAAGCTTCTCAAACAGTCTGTTAGATACATTCAACCACGGCACAATGTGGAAATATTTGCATTACGATAACGAAGAAATTTCCAGAATAATTTCATGGAATACTAAGCTTTTTTTTTTTTTTTTTTTTTTTTTCCAGAACATTTGGAAGATTGGTAAGTGATTTCAACAACAATCAAGACTAATATCTTAAAAATAAATACTGGCTTGTGTCCTATGGCTAAAAGTATGTCACCAAAGGGCTTCTTTCTCATCAGAGGATATGGCCTTATAACTTATAAGTGAAGTTTGATCCGGATTAAATGGTGGATTCACTTAATATTTAGAGAAATGATATGTTCACAACATTTTCATAATATTTTTACAACAAATTATAAGTGATAGGTTGTCACTGGTTGTTATTGTTGGAGCAAAAAAGTAATATTAGTGTTAGGTTCAAATTTGAACCAATAACAACTAACCACCTATGATTTGTTTTGAAAATGTTATGAAAAAAGAATAATGCTAGAGATACAAAGTATTTTACAAAAAATTTTACAAGCTGCTGATGTGGTGAGTGATTATTGGTAAATGAAAAAATAATATTAATGGCGGGCCTAAATGAAAACCAATAAGAGATTGGTCACATCAACATTTTGTAAAAATGTTGTAAAATAGTTTATGACTGTAGCATTACTCATGAAAAAATTGTGGACATAGCATCTCTCTAATATTTAAGGCCTAAAGCGACAACGTACTAGGCCTCTTTTATATTTAAGTATAATTAAATAATATTTTTTTTATTTTTTTTATTATTATTATTATTATTATTGTGGGGGGCGAAAAGCCCAACCTAACTTGGGCCCAAGGCCCAATTTAAGGAACACTGTTCGTCCGAGGAGATGAAAACATTTAATCAGAGGCCCATGTAAAGGGAGCATGTCTGGAGAGGAGCGCGGGCAATATCCGAGGAGATGTTTATTTGTCCGAGGAGTCCAATGCCCTCGGACCCGAAGAATCTTTGCCTGACAGACATATGGGAAGCTCAAGTGATCCTTCTGACAAGTATAAGGAGGGAAGTGAACCTCGGACACGCATGAAGATAACAAGAACAGGGAAATATCTAAGAGACAGGCCTCAACCACCGCATTAAATGCACTGCACCTGCCTTCCTGGCCGCATTTATGTGGAGAGGACCTCTGAACAGTGCATTCTCAGCTACCGCCACTCACACAAGGCTAAAGAGAGAGTGTGATGGGACATGCACTCAAGTAGGCGTCTGGATGATGAACAAGTGGACGGTGAAGATGGAGGAAGGGGGTACTATATAAGAGAGGGATGCCCCTGATAAAAGGGGAGGAGAAAAAGAGGGAAAAAGAGGGAGAGAATTTCATTACTGTAGTTTCTAAGAATTGTAAACCAGGCTTATGATATAGAAACACCTCTTCGGACGTGGAGTATACATGCGTCCGAGCACGCTTTAACACAATTTCTTCCTAAAACATTGCTGTTATTTCTGTTTATTCAGCTCTAGCCTAGCTCTTTCACCCACTCTCTACAAATTTATTGTTTTGGGTTCAGTGGGCTCAAAATCCACATCTTCGTGGGCTTGGGCTGCAAAAATTGACCCTACAATTGGCGCCGTCTGTGGGAAGAGCTTGTGCGAGGGTGAAAACGACAATTGATGATGGCAGGACAAGGTGAACAACAAGCAGAATCTAGGGCATCCCAACAAGTGGACCCTTTCGTAAACTTAGAGAGGAGACAAAATCGTGAGGGCAGCGTACACACTGTGTGCCTTAGCCAGAGCCAGTCACAGGGCGAAAGTCATATGTCCCATGCAGAGAAGAATCGTGACTTACAGCTAGAAGTGGAAAAACTGAAAAGAGAGTTGCGCCATGCAAAAAGGAAACGGGCTTCCTCATATTCTGAGGAGGATCTTGATGACGAGCAGGATGTCTCTTACCAGCATAAATCTAGGACACCAGCCAGCGAGTCCTACACCTATGAAGAGGAGTCCCATCGCCAGAGACAACGAAGAAGCCCATCACGTGAGGACGTGGAGAATGATGCCATGAACAGGGCTCTGAATCAGATATCTAGGTCACCCTTCACACGCAGGATTGAGGAGGCCAAACTTCCTCGGCGCTTCAACCAACCAACGTTCACTATCTACAATGGTAAAACTGACCCCGTGGAGCACGTGAGTCATTTTAACCAGAGGATGGCGGTCTACTCCAGAGACGAAGCTCTGATGTGCAAGGTTTTCCCTTCCAGTCTTGGGCCTACTGCCATGAGGTGGTTTGACGGTTTGAGGGCAGGCTCCATCAACTCCTTCAAAGAACTCACTCAGGCATTCGGCTCCCGTTTTGTCACATGCCGAAGAGTGTCCAGGCCTTTCTCTTCACTGCTATCCTTGTCCATGCAGGAAGGCGAATCCTTGAAGGCGTATTCAGACAGATACTGGGAGATGTTCAACGATATGGAGGGCAACAACGATGCAATGGCCCTCAGCACTTTCAAGCTCGGCCTCCCTATTGACCACGGTTTGAGGACATCCTTATCTGGCAAACCGGTCACCAACGTGCGTCAATTGATGGACCGCATAGAAAAGTATAAGAGAGTTGAAGAAAACCAGCGGCAGGGCCAGGGAAAGGACAAGGTTATCCCTCAGGAGATGAGGGATTTCAGGTCGGACCGTTACAACCATGGTAAACCGCGGAGGGATTTTGTTGGGCAATCAGGATCGACGAATCCTCAAGCGGTCAACGCCGTGTTCAAAGACCCAGTGCACCAGGTTTTTGAAAAGATCAAGAACGAATCATTCTTCAGATGGCCGAACAAGATGGTAGGAAACCCCGAGAGGCGCAACCATAATCTCGACTGCCAATACCATCAAGACCATGGGCACACCACGGAGGACTGTAGGAGCTTGTGGGATCACTTGGACCAACTGGTTCGCGATGGTAGACTGAAACACCTCTTGCACCCCTCCAGCGGCCAAGGGGGCCAGACGGGCTCAGGGCCACAAAGAGATGACCCCTCAAAGCCGCCGCTAGGGACTATAAACGTTGTCTTCGCTGCGCCGGGGAGGACAGGATCCTGGCCATTGAAAGTTATGTCGGTAGGCCGACCATCAGCAGGGGAGTCAAGCCGAGGTCTGAAGAGAGTTAAGTCTAGGGCCCCGCTACAGATAGGGTTCTCGGACGAAGACATGATGGGCACCATTCAACCCCACGACGATGCATTAGTCATCACCCTCAGAATAGCTGGGTATGATGTGAAGAGGGTGATGGTGGACCAAGGCAGTGCTGTGGAGATAATGTACCCAGACCTCTACAAGGGGCTAGGCCTGAGACCCCAGGACCTGACGCCATACAATTCCCCTCTCATAAGCTTTGAAGGAAGGCCTGTCACCACGAAAGGCCGGATACGTTTACCCGTGCAGGCCGGCTCCGAGGTGGTGGAGCTGGATTTTATAGTTGTGGATGTATATTCGCCCTACACGGCACTTGTAGGCAGACCTTGGATTCATGCGCTTGGGGCTGTCCCCTCTACATTGCACCAGAAGGTCAAATACCCATCCGAAGGGCAGATCCATGAGATCCGAGGGGATCAGCCCGCTGCCCGACAGTGCCTGGTTGCTGCCATTCAACATGAGACCCAATCCGAGTTTTTGGCCATGTCCGAAAGGAGTTTATAGCAGCTACAGTCTCGGGAACAGCCCGTCGAAGATTCAGATGAAGGCGATCGATGTGAGGATCTAACGAAAGTGGTTATCGGAGATGATCCCGATAGGTTCTTCCAAGTTGGATCTCAGTTGCCTCCTCAAGAGAGGGAAGAGCTAATAGAGTTCCTCAAGCGAAATCCTTATATGTTCGCCTGGAGCGCTTATGAAGCCCCAGGGGTAGATCCGGAGTTTATATGTCACCATTTGAAGGTGAATCCCCTGGTCACCCCCAAGAAACAGCCTATTCGATGCCCGTCCAAGGAACATGCGGACGCAGTGAGAGAGGAGGTAGCGAAACTCAAACAGGCTGGGGCTATTAAAGAAGTTTTTTATCCTGAATGGCTAGCAAATACCGTGGTGGTAAAGAAGAAGAGCGGGAAATGGCGAGTGTGCGTGGACTTCACCGATTTAAACAAGGCTTGCCCCAAAGATCCGTTCCCTATGCCGAAAATTGATCAGCTGGTAGATGCCACTGTCGGCCACCCTCGGATGAGTTTCCTAGACGCTTTCCAAGGCTACCACCAGATACCATTGGCCCCGGACCAGAAGAAAACTGCTTTTGTCACTCCTATTGGTAACTATCACTATAGAGTGATGCCATTCAGCTTGAAGAACGCGGGTGCTACCTACCAGAGGATGATGACGAGGATGTTCGAGCCACAGCTGGGCAAGAATATCGAGGTTTACATAGATGACATGGTGGTGAAGAGTAAGGTCGTCGTTGAGCATGTTAAGGACCTTGAAAGTACCTTTGAGGTTCTAAGAAAGTACAAGCTGCGACTGAATGCTTCGAAATGTTCATTTGGAGTAGGGTCCGGCAAGTTTTTGGGTTACATGGTGACTCACAGGGGGATTGAGGTTAACCCCGACCAGATAAGGGCCATCAACGACCTACGAGCTCCTCGGAATCCCAAGGAAGTTCAGAAACTAACCGGAATGACAGCTGCCCTCAATCGGTTCATCTCTAGATCGGCAGACAGGTGTCGGCCTTTCTTTTCTCTGCTCCACAAGTGGAAGGGATTCGAATGGACTGAAGAGTGCGCTTTGGCATTTCAGTAGCTCAAGGATTATCTAGCTCGGCCACCAATCATGTCCAGTCCTGAGCCAGATGAGGTACTTTTCGCCTACATTGCCGTGGCTCCTTGTGCGGTGAGCCTGGTGTTAATACGATCAGACTGTGGCGTACAAAGACCAGTTTATTACGTGAGCAAGTCACTGCATGAGGCCGAGATTCGTTACCTACCTCTGGAGAAGGCTATCCTAGCGGTAGTACTCGGCACACGGAAACTACCTCACTACTTCCAGGCCCACACGGTCATTGTTCTTACTCAACTCCCACTCAAAGCAATACTCTGAAGCGCTGATTATACTGGTCGGATTGCCAAGTGGGGCACAATCTTAGGGTCGTTCGATATAAGGTATATGCCCCGCACGTCGGTCAAGGGTCAGGTCCTCGCGGATTTGGTGGCAGAGTTCACGGAGCCCCAGTTAGAAGAAGTAAAGCCCACGCCAGGCATGGATGGAAAATTAGTTGGCATGATCTCACAACAGAATCCCTCCCATTAGGAAGTGTATGTAGACGGCGTGGCAAACCAACGAAGTTCTGGAGTGGGGTTGGTACTGATGTCCTCCGAGAAGATCATTATCGAGAAATCGTTAAGGCTGGACTTCTCGGCAACGAATAACGAGGCGGAGTATGAGGCCCTACTAATGGGAATGGCTATGGTCCTAAGAATGGGGGGAAAGTCCGTGGAGTTGTTCTCAGACTCAAGGTTGGTCGTAGGTCAAGTACAAGGCGAATTTGAGGCGAAGGACGAAAGAATGCAAGGGTACTTGAGTCGTGTCAAATATCTGCAATCAGAGTTCGACTCTTTCAGTTTGCGGCACATCCCCAGAAGTGGTAACTCGCATGCTGACTCCTTGGCCACGCTTGCTACCTCCTCAGACCGTGGCCTGCCGAGAATTATCCTCGTCAAGGACTTGCACAGGCCTACAGAGGCGAAAACAGAGGCAATCCAGGTTCACCAGGTCAGGGCCGGGCCCTGCTGGATGGATCCTTTAATCAAATTCCTCAAGGAAGATACGTTGCCAGAAGAGAAGGGAGAAGCTGACAAAGTTCGAAGGAAGGCAACCCAGTTTTGGCTGTCCGAGGACCATAAGCTGTACAAACGTTCCTATTCGGGACCATACTTGTTATGCGTGCATCCTGAAGCGTCTGAGTTATTATTAGAAGAGCTGCACGAAGGAATTTGCGGGAGCCATACTGGAGGTAGATCCCTGGCTCACCGAGCCCTCACCCAAGGTTATTGGTGGCCATACATGCAAAAGGAAGCCCACGACTATGTCAAAAAGTGTGATCAGTGCCAGCGCTTCGCTCCAAACATTCACCAGCCAGGGGGAATTCTTAATCCACTATCTAGCCCATGGCCCTTCGCTCAGTGGGGCTTGGATATCGTGGGACCTTTTCCCAAAGCTGCAGGAAATAAGAAGTACCTCCTGGTCGGCACAGACTATTTTACCAAGTGGGTTGAAGCCGAACCACTCGCCAATATCAGAGACGTGGATGTGCAAAAGTTCGTATGGAAGAATATTGTCACTCGGTTTGGAATTCCCCACACTCTCATCTCGGACAATGGCCTACAGTTCGATAGCAAGGCATTTAGGAATTATTGCAGCGAGCTGGGAATTGTAAACAGATACTCTACTCCTGCCTACCCTCAGGGTAATGGGCAAGCAGAAGCTGTCAACAAGGTCATATTGAACGGCTTAAAGAAAAGGCTGGATGATGCAAAAGGCAAATGGGTGGAAGAATTGCCGCATGTGCTGTGGGCTTACAGAACTACGCCCCGTAGGTCTACGGGCGAGACCCCCTTCTCAATGACCTACGGGGCTAAGGCTGTCATTCCTCTAGAAGCCGGGTTTTCGACGTTGAAAAGTAGCTCGTTCAGTCCAGCCGACAACAATGAGCAACTACAGAAGAGTTTGGACCTGATTGAGGAAAGGAGGGAGAATGCAATGGTTCGGCTGGCACATTACCAACAGAAACTCAGGCAAGGCTATGATGCTAACGTAAAGCTGAGGCCTCTGGAGCTTGGTGATCTAGTGCTGAGGAAAGTTGTGGGCACCGCAAAAAATACAGCTTGGGGAAAACTGGGACCCAATTGGGAAGGACCATATCGCATCACTTCAGGAGCAGGCATTGGGGCATATTTCTTGGAAGACCTGGATGGTCATGTAATACCACGTCCGTGGAATGTAAATAACCTCAAGAGGTACTTTTACTAATCAAGTTTATTTTTCGACCGATGTGCCAATTCACTGCCTAAAGTCTCCTCTATAGTGTTTAAACTTAAATCCAATCATGCCTGTAGTCCTCGGACCAGATGATTAGGGTTAGTTAACACTCGGTTACAGTTCTATAGTGTTTAAACTTAAATTCAATCATGCCTGTAGTCCTCGGATCAGATGATTAGGGTTAGTTAACACTCGGTTACAAATCTATAGTGTTTAAACTTAAATCCAATCATGCCTGTAGTCCTCGGACCAGATGATTAGGGTTAGTTAACACTCGGTTACAGATCTATAGTGTTTAAACTTAAATCCAATCATGCCTGTAGTCCTCGGACCAGATGATTAGGGTTAGTTAACACTCGGTTACAGTTCTATAGTGTTTAAACTTAAATCCAATCATGCATGTAGTCCTCGGACCAGATGATTAGGGTTAGTTAACACTCGGTTACAGTTCTATAGTGTTTAAACTTAAATCCAATCATGCCTGTAGTCCTCGGACCAAATGATTAGGGTTAGTTAACACTCGGTTACAGTTCTATAGTGTTTAAACTTAAATCCAATCATGCCTGTAGTCCTCGGACCAGATGATTAGGGTTAGTTAACACTCGGTTACAGTTCTATAGTGTTTAAACTTAAATCCAATCATGCCTGCAGTCCTCGGAGCAGATGATGTGAGTTAGTTAACATTCGTTTGCGTTCAAAATTAGTTTTTACTTATGACTGTTTCCCTTAGTTGTACTACTCGAGGCAATTATTACTTATTAATAACATTTATCCGGACTGTTCTTTTCAACAACAATTTCACTTACTCATGACATCAATGCGATGTATCAATCAAGTCTCTAAGTATAATGCGCAGTTACGAGTAGCAGTAATAAGTAATAAGACATGTACTAAAAACATTAGAAGCAAAAGGGGAAGCCATTCCATAAATAAGAGAAGAGTTTACAATTCCTTGGACAAAAACAAAAGAAAGTACAAGTGCAAAAAGAAAAAGCCCTATGTATCTACTCTTTTGCTGGAGGGGGCACAGAACCAGCAACTTGGTCAGTCAGAGCAGGCGCTTCAGGGGCCTGATCCTTAGGCCCAGCAGGAGTCTTCTCCTTGCCTGACTCTTTGCCTTTGCCTTTGGCTGGTTCGGCTGACTCTTTGCCTTTGACACCTAGCTGACCAGCCCCTTCTGGTGCCTGAAGGGTGGATGGGGGAGCTTCACTAACTATGTTCGGCTCCGAAGCCTCTGGAAGCCGAGCAGCGGGGTCATCCTCCGAGAGCTCTCGGATCTCAGGATCGTAGTATACGCTCCCGGGCAGCCTCAGAACAGAGTCAGTCGGTACTCCGGCGGCGTCCAGTGCCTTGCTCCAAGTTATGCCGCAGTAATCTCGGCTAACCATAGCGAATTGCTCCATGAGCTGGGACGAGGTCTGCTCCACTCCCAACTGGTAAGCCGCTTTTCTTTCGGCCTCAACCGCTTCTTTGGCCAGCTTGGCATCATTCTCGGCCACCTGGGTGCTCGCCTTGGCCCTCAGCAGTTCAGCCCGAAGACCCTCTACCAGCTCCCTCTCGATCGCCAGATTGATCTCTGCCATGTTTAACTGCTTGCGCTGCTCCTCAGCCTGTTTCTCGGCGTTCTTGATCCCAGCGTCAAGTCTCCTCTTTTGGCTGGTCATCTCTTTGAGGTCTTCAGACAGACGGGCATAATCCTCCTTCAGCTGGCCCAGCGCCTTCTCCGCCTCATCGCGGGAACATAATGCTGATTGGGCCTCGAGGTGGTTCCTCTTGTTCCACTCCTCAGCCACGTAGATCTGCTGGGTGAGTTGCACAACAGAGATTCCTAATGTCAAGCGCGGTAAAAGAGAAGCGAGTCTGGACTAGGCTAAACGGACTGAGGTCACTTACCATGGCCACATCCCTCTTAAAGGACTGAAAGAGCTCCTGCTGGTTGAAACGCCTGAAGGACTCCATGTCATGGGGGAGGAGGAGCGGTTGCTGCAGAGCCTCAGCAACATAGCCTGCCCTTCCCCCGTCATAATTCCTGAGGGAGGTATCCCACAGGATCAGAGCGCCCTCCAACTCCAATTTTGGAGACCAGATTCGGGGTCCTCCTCCTCGTCGGACATCTGCCAGTAAAGCCTCTCCGCGGCTTTCAGTGAATGAGGCCCTGTGAGTCCGGTGGTCTTTCACCACTTTCTGCTGCTTAGGACCCTTGGGTGGCGGCACTTGCTTTTCCTCAGCATCAATGAAGGGCCGTTTCTTCCTTAGGTCAGGAATGGGCTTTAAGCTTGGGTCAGGAACATGTGATGGCGCTGGGGGCAGGTTCACCACCGTTTGGGAGGTCCCAACACCTTTCTGCTCGGCCTTTTTACCCCTGGTCTTCATCAGACTCCTCAAATCCATATTGTCGTCCGAAGAATCTTCAGAGTGAGCAGCTAGCAGATCAAGGTGAATGCCTGATTGCCTGTCGGTCTCCCCCTCGGCGTCTGACACCTCTATCACTCGGTTCGCCTCTGAAGCCTCTCCGAACTGGAACCCGTCTATTTGATCTTCTAGCGAGGAGGTAGAAGATCCGACCCTCTCACCTTCAACCGCTTGTCCGAGGGGAACTTGTTGGAGTGGTTGGACAAGAGGGGGTATGGCCTGAGGACGTGGATGAGGCACGGGCTCAAGATCGTACGGCGCCAAAAAACCTCTCCGCCCGACGTCAATTCGTGCAAGACGATGGTCTCCCTGAACGATCGCGTTGCCGACTGGTTGAAAACTCTTCGGTTTTCCTGTGTATCCCAGAATGAGTGGAGCCGATCGGAGCTGTCCGTCCTCACTCACGAATATCTCCGATCTCAATAGAAAATTGAGTGCGGCGAAGTTCGTAAGGCTGAGCCGAGGAGCAACGAAATTTTTATCTGTTACATTGCAGCGAAATCATGTTAGAGTCTCACAAATGGCGACATAAGAAGAACCAAAAACCACTAAAAGACAAGGTCCCTAAACCTATGGTTAGTGTGCCTAAATCTAGCATGCCCCACCTGGCTCTCCATGCTTGGTTGGGCAATGATGGCCGTCATGCCATGCGCCCGAGACGATCACGTAGTCGTCCTTCATCCCTTTATTGGATTTTGGGAGGCAGGAGATGAGTTTGACAACGTCCGATCAGGATTTTAAGTAATACCCCGCATCTTGCTGGCTGTGGCATTCGTACATATGTACTACGTCGCGCCAGGTTAGTCCCAATCCTAGGTGAAGGTTGAGGTCCTCAATCGCCCCTAGGATCCTAAACATATTGGGCGCGCATTGCCAGGGAGTAAACCTATGGTTCCGAAGGTAGTTAGTGGTGATGGGACCCATGGGGATTGTCATTCCCCCTTCTATGAATGCGATAAGAGGGATAACGACTTCTCTCGTCTTTCGGTCTGTTAGTATCTTTTCCGGAGGGCAATATCTCACACCCACGTTTGGGGGTATGCGATACGTGGCCCTGAACGCCTCCATCTGCTCAGGGCTATCCACCAAGTACTGGAGTTTCCCTATGGTACTTAACTAAAATGTCTGGCCGAAGAGGAAACTAGAGGATTCGGTGGACGATTACTTACGAGGATTAGGCCGGACAAGGGATTGCAAGCTCGTGGAGGGATTCGTGAAGATTCTGGGGAAGACTGAAACCGGTGATTGAGAGATTTGGACGGAGTCACGCGCTTGTTCTTGCTGGAGCGTCTGAAGATTCGCAGAGTGAAGAAAAATAACTCCCTCTGAGGTTTTATACGGAGTCAAACGAAGAGTCAGGGGCACTCCCGCCCAAATCCTGAAGAAAAAAAACCACGGCCGTTGGATCAATCAAACATCGTTGGATACGAAGGACAAAGCGCCACCTGGCGCAGTTAATGCAACGCCTTGGGAATGTGGAAACAGTAGCGGCATTAATGAAGCGTCAGTTCCTATGCCTACGCACGTGCCAATTCGAATTTGCCTGTTTACAAGCTTTTGCTCCGGGGCAAGTCAAAATCTTACTTTTTCTCTTCGGACGCGAGGGAAAAACTACAATTTTGAGGGGCTATTGTGGGGGGCGAAAAGCCCAACCTAACTTGGGCCCAAGGCCCCATTTAAGGAACACTATTCGTCCGAGGGGATGAAAACATTTAATTAGAGGCCCATGTAAAGGGAGCATGTCTGGAGAGGAGCGCGGGCAATATCCGAGGAGATGTTTATTTGTCCGAGGAGTCCAATGCCCTCGGACCCGAAGAATCTTTGCCTGACAGACATATGGGAAGCTCAAGTGATCCTTCTGACAAGTATAAGGAGGGAAGTGAACCTCGGACACGCATGAAGATAACAAGAACAGGGAAATATCTAAGAGACAAGCCTCAACCACCGCATTAAATGCACTGCACCTGCCTTCCTGGCCGCATTTATGTAGAGAGGACCTCTGAACAGTGCATTCTCAGCTACCGCCACTCACACAAGGCTAAAGAGAGAGTGTGATGGGACATGCACTCAAGTTGGCGTCTGGATGATGAACAAGTGGACGGTGAAGATGGAGGAAGGGGGTACTATATAAGAGAGGGATGCCCCTGATAAAAGGGGAGGAGAAAAAGAGGGAAAAAGAGGGAGAGAATTTCATTACTGTAGTTTCTAAGAATTGTAAACCAGGCTTATGATATAGAAACACCTCTTCGGACGTGGAGTATACATGCGTCCGAGCACGCTTTAACACAATTTCTTCCTAAAACATTGCTGTTATTTCTGTTTATTCAGCTCTAGCCTAGCTCTTTCACCCACTCTCTACAAATTTATTGTTTTGGGTTCAGTGGGCTCAAAATCCACATCTTCGTGGGCTTGGGCTGCAAAAATTGACCCTACAATTATTATTATTATTATTATTATTATTATTATTATTATTATTATTATTATTATTATTAATTAAACATTTAATTTTCTGCATCTTTTGATATGTTAAATTAATAATTAGGTTTATGTTATTAATGAAAAGAGATCTTTTACATTTTACTGCAATCCCATCCGGCCTAGAAGCATATCTAGTACACAGGTAAGGTAACGTGTAAAAAATAGAAACTTAGAAAACTAGCTGACTAAATAAATAAATAATTTATTTTGCTTTTGTACAATCCATATTGGGGAAGCCAAAAATAACTAATAAAGATTTTTTTTTTTTTTTGCTTCTGTACACATAACATGTAAAAAGAGTTAAAAGCTAGATAGATTATGATAAGCATTGAATGGATAAGCATTGAGTGTATAACAATTTGGTAGTAAGTTCTAAAGAACTGTGATTTTTGTTCTATCTCTAGCGTTACTCTTTTTAAAAAAATATATTAATTTTTATTATTTAAAAATTTTGGTTTTTTTTGTTTTTTTTTTTTTTTTGGGGGCTAAGTGAAAAGTTATTAATAGAGGGCCCTTATTCCATTGGGGGGCTTTAGACGACTGCCTTAATCGCCTTTATGGTTGAGCCAGCTCTGATTAAATGAGGACCTTGTGTAATGTACTCTGGTCACCATTCTTGCAATTAGGAAAATGGGCATGTTTCAATAATAAAAACTTTGATATTTATAGCAAAATTTCAAATATGCACATTTATTTTATAATTCAATTGTTACAATAAATAGGAATTTGTGATTTAAACCTTGGTTATTCTTATAAAACTTTTCCATGTGTCCAACAAAACTACAATTGACTCTCAAAAAATAAAAATAAATAAATAAAACAAAACAAAACTAATTATTAACTTGTAATATTGTTTATTAGTCCTGCTTAATGGTTGTTTGAACCGTTCTTTATGCTCTCACAATTTTGCAGCTTCAAAAAAAAAAAATTTCTTTTTCTTATCAGTTCTCTTTTCATTTTCCGAACAATGTTGTCCTTTATTTTAGAGGCAAAAGCCATAAGTAGTCCAATTAAGTTATACTTGAAAGAGCAGACCTTGACACCCTTTCTCCTTGGAACTCTCACAGTGATTTTGGCCTTATTTCCATTTTCAGCATATTTCAATTTATAGTTCAATATCATATTATAGCTAACATTAATCCAACCTATATTTAAACGCGCTGATATAATTCACTTATTTTCAGTGTTAATTCTAGGTGAAATATTTTTTTAAGTAAAATTTGTTTTTTTTTTTATATATACAAAATAGAAATTTTACTCTAACCTAATTTAAGTATATATATGTGAAGCTCTTTTTCTGGAAACTTGAATTCTCTTTCTTTCCTCCTGCACCCCATAAACACTTATACTTGTGAAGTAACCATCACACTAAAGGTGTGCTTTGATAAATTTGTTCTTGACTGCATACATACCACTCATGCACATTCAAATATTCAATAATCGATGTAGTACTTTCTCTTTCTTTTTTCTTTTTCTTTTTTTTGAGAAGAATTCAATATAGTGCTTGATTGTGTTGAAAGTTGAAACGATAAGACTAGAGTACCGTGGGCGTCTGTGGTGGCCTTTTAATATTTCCCAATCTAAAAGGATCTCGGTTGGAACCTTTAAGAAAGTGTTAGGAAATAAATAATGGCTAACATGAATCCAACTCACATAGTAAAAGTGTTAATATCAAACCAATTATTTTCGAGTGCCAATTCTAGATAAAATATACTGTAATTTATTAAGTGGAATCTGATCTTGACCACATGCCATTCACATTCAATGGTAATTGATTAATGTGTTGGAAGTTGGAACGATAAGACTAGAGTACCGTGTGGGTAAGGGTCGTCAATGGGCCGGGTCGGGCCGGCCTGGCCCTTTTTTACTTGACCCATGGGCACAATGGGCTGGGCATAATTGGCTATTAACTAGTTAACGGGCCGAGTCGGGCTGGGCCGAAAGTGAAAACCTCAGCCTATGACCCTGCCCATGGGCAATGCCCATTTTGTCTTCAGTGAGTTGGGCTATCGGGTTAGGCCTAATAGACTACCCATGAGCTTGTGTTAGCGTATTATTTTATTATTTTTATAAGGAAATAATCAATTTTTTATAAGGGAATAATCAATCTATTTTTTTAAAGGAAAGAATTAAAGAATTTAAAACTTTATTACAAATTTTTTTACAATCAAATCTATTTAATTTTTTGTTTTGTTGATAGAAACCTATTTAATTTTTTTTATTAAGGCTTTAAATAGTTTTTTAATTTTTTCTTTAATAATAAAAATGTCAAATGGTTAATTCAAATTGGCTAGACTACTAAAACAATATATATTTAGTAAACTAAGTTTAGCACAATTACTTTGAGTATCATAATGGTTGAGGGAGTTCTCTTAAGAAATTCCTCTATAATATCTCAAGATCAATCCTTCATACACTTCCTATATATTTTTGTTATGAATTATGAGTTATTGGGTTGGGCCAACGGATTGGGCAACGGGTTGGGCTAATGGGCTAGCCCACCGGGTACCCATGGGCATAAAAATTAGCCCACGACCTAACCCACTGGGCTAGTAGGCTACCCATGGGCCTCAATAACAACGGGCTGAGCCGCCCATTAGCCCGATGGGTCGTCGGGTTTTTGGGTCGGGCTGTGGGCCGTGGACTATTTGATGACCCTTACGTGTGAGACTGTGGTGGCCGTTATAATTGCACAATCTAAGGGGGTCTTTATAGTCATATTACACCCCCGGGCAAGAAGCCAGTGGCCTCGGTCGGGGGTCTTTATGGTCTAAGGACTTCACTTGGAATAAAATATTAGGAAATAACTCATTGCTATTACACCATTTACTGAGTCCACTAATCAAATTAAGGACTTCATTTGAAACCTCTAATAAAGTTCTAGAAATAATTCATGGCTATGGCATTGGCACCAATTACTGATTTCACTAATCTAACTTTAATTAAGTGTTAGAAAAAATAAAATAAAATCATGACCTTACACCATTTACTGATTCCACTAACCTAAGGACCTCTAGTATGGAACCTTCGATAAAGTGTAAGAAACATAAGAACACCGAAACTAAGAACTAACCTGCATATTTCCTTTTCTCCTCGCTTTTCTTGGCAACCAAATAAAATAAGTAAAAAATATTAATTAAATTATAAGAATTGAGGAATCATTCTCAAGTATCTATTGACCTTGATCTAAAATGTACAAAACTGCAAATCACATAAATTTTTCAATCCAAATCTAATTCAAAATTTCCCCAGCAAATATTTTCCCTCAAAACAAATTGTGCCCTAAAACAGAGCAAAATATCAAATACACAAATGCCAAATTGAACCTAACCTAGCTATTTTTCTCTTTCCCCTCACTTTTATCGTCAACCAAACATAAGATTAATGAAAAAATTAAGGAAAATGTGGAGTAATTACAGATTGGTAAGGCGTATTCAAGTGGATAAGATAAAGAACTGTCATTAGGAGCAAATGTCATAAATTAAAACTTTCTATTAAAAAAACAACCTTATAATACCGAACAAGAAAGTGTGTGAAATTCCTTCTCAACAAAAAAAAAGAAAGTGTGTGAAATAAATTGTGGGCCATTAAACCATTTACTTTTTCTTTTCTTTTTCTTTTCTTTTTTTTAAGGAAAAACTATTTACTAATTCCACTAGTCAGTCTGATTATTCTTCGCAACGCGTCCTAACTCAAATTGTAAATTTCGCAACAATTCCACTAAAGATTAAAAAAAAAAGTTCGGTTCAATTGCATTATGACCAAAGATTTAAAAATAAATAAATCAATAAAAAAGGGAATTTTTAACATATTTTCGAGGAGATCATGCGTGTAGAATTTCTAGGAAATTTCTGCACTTCTATTCTATAGTATTCAAAAAGATAATATTTCGTGAAAATCATGTTGGTATTTAATCAAAGTCAAAAGTAGAAAAGGAATCGCACTCATTAACGTGACTTTCAGTCTTTGGGTAAGCTCTGCGTTTCAAGTATTAAAGGGTCTTTGAGTCATAGATATGACAATTAACAATTTTTCCCAAGTCTGGTTCATTGGGATAGAGTATCACTATTATCACACTCAGTTTAAGACGTCAACTTAGGTCGTTTCTTTACTATTTTTTATTCAACAAAAAAAAATTAAAAAAAAAGACAATCAACAGTTTGCCAATCCACTCATCAGTCATACACTTCAACATGGAATCAAATGCAATGAAGGTGGATGCATCACAGAGATTGACATGGTTGGGGCCTTACTTCGCAAATATAAGATTAGTAAATATAATTTCTTACATCAGTTCTTGGGGAGCATTCCACATGAGATAGGTACCCTTTCGAAGCTCGCCCACCTTAATTTGTCCGAAAATGTACTTACCTCACTCAATTGGTCACATTTGACATTTCTTCTAATCTTATCAGTGATTCCAACCCAAAAGAATTAGGAAATTTAATAAATCTTCTTGAATTAAATTTTAATACTAACAAATTTATCGGACCAACCCCTTCAGCACTCGGTCTTTTGACCAATCTTTCCATTATGGATTTGTCTTTTAATGATATTAATTTCTGTAGCATCTGAAATTGGACTACTAATGAATTTGAGGGATTGTGATTTGATTCAAACAAAATCAATGGCTCCATTCCCGTAAATATAGGTAACATGAAGAGGTTGATAGCTGATACATTTGAACCTCAGTATAACAAATATTTTTTTTAAGCCTAAATGTAGTAGTGTTAGTGAAATCTCTTCCACTATTATATTGGTCATTTAACTAAATTGGACAACCTTTAAGTTTGGAATCAAATTAGTGGCTGCATTCCTCAGAATCAAATAATTGCTTTCGTTAACATCATTGATTTTAAGACATTACTATCTAACTGGAAGTGTTCCCTCTTGCGTTGGCAACCTTTTCGTCCAATATCAATTTGACCTCAGCTACAATAACTTCACAGACAACATTCCCCCACCCTCTCTTTAATATATCTGATTTTAACTTGTACAATTCTTTGAAGGGTCGAATATTTTCCAATATCATGAATTAAGGATTTTATGTAAGGACGTCAAAGGATTTGCACATTGTACACCATCTTCTCATGCAATGCGCCTAGTAAATATTTTGGTCCTAGAACCACTAAACAAATTAAGACATGGGCTATGTTGCAACCAACCCAACTTGATGCTAAATGAACTTTAAGGGTTTTTTTTTTCTTTTAATTATTATTATTATTAGTTTTTTTTTTTTATGGGTTTGGTTTACAATACATTAAACTTCAAAGAAACCAGAGCTGGAACAATTTTTTGACGTAAAAAATATGCAATATAAAAGCTTTAAGATAAATCTAAGCTGAAAAAAAAAAAAAAAAAAAAAAAAAAAAAGTCTTCTGATTTCTAACCCAAATGGTTGGGTCATTTTTGTAATTACAGTAAAGTTTGTAAAAAGGTACGGTAAAATAAGAGTTGGACATCATTTGTCTTAGATCTAAAAATATAAAAACAAAAAAAGGAAGCTTGGGCATTTTTCATCACGAGGGACCAAATCCAAAATATATAAATTTCAAATTATTTAAGCATAAATAAAAAAGGTATAGTATATTGTGGTAGCAGCACCACACAATTGGGAATACAACTACACATATTCCTTCACATATTGAAGAGATTGAAGGTTCAAATCCGAGTTAGTGCGGCTGTTCTTGCAAAAATCGAAAAAATAAGAATAATAAGAAAATTGACTTTTTAAAAAATAAACAAAATAGATTTGAGGTGAAAAATTACAGGAGAAAAAAAAAAAAAAGATTAGAAGTCAACTTAAGTCAAACCAATTCAAAACCCTATATATATATATATATATATATATATATTCAGCTCTGATTTTAATTGTTTTTTATTCTTAAAACCAGTGAAGTTAATACCGTACCATACCGGCCGGTATTTCTCATTCCGGTAGATAAAACGGTACCGAAACACCCTTAAATTGTACCGCTCAAAATACCAGACTATGCCGGGCATACCGGCCGGTACAAAAAGCTTCTTTAAAAAAAAAAAAAAAAAAAAAAAAAAAAAAAAAACACAAAACACAAAACACAAAACAAAACATAAAAATACCAAATGGCTCATGTCGCCTTCAAGCCCAGCACCACTTTGTTGGTCGTTGTTAACATTTAGCTGATTATCCCTTCCTTTTCCTCCTTCAATTTCGTTCCTGATAAGACAAAATTATGATTCGCAAGGCACCCTATGCTTAACCCGTCGGCCTCACTCAGCATGGAGCCTACAGCTCATGCTGACGGGCTAAGTTATAAAGGAGGCTGAAGGCCTTGAAGCTAACGAACCGTGACAGGCTGACGTGGAAAGAGGTCCGCGAATAACCCTAAAGGGCTGACTCCCTTAAAGGCTGACGACCCTTCCTGACTAAAGGAAATAAGACAAACTGACGGTCTTATAGCCGACTAATCTAATAAAACCATGACTTGGCCACCACGCATAAATAATAAAGAGATGACTTGTATTCCACGTTCAATATTAGAGTCCTATAAGGAAAGGATTCCGCAATCTACGCTCATAAGGATTCCTATAAGGAAAAAACTTCTACTCCAAGAAAGAAAGGTTCACCCTCTACTACTATAAAAGCCCCAATACCCTTACAAATCGAGGTACGCATAATTAACCCCTCTCTAGCACTCTAGAGTTGAAAGAAGTTCTAACTTGACCTTTGGAGGGTATTTGGCCGGCACCACACCGATGCTCTCTGCTAGGTCTTCTCCTTTTTACTATGCAGGTGTCTTTTCAAGTGTGCAAGCATCGTGTGACTCACTGGTGAGATTTTCGACATCATCAGTTGGCGCCGTCTGTGGGAAACCGATTTTATCACTTCCCGAACAAAGAGTTACATGGTACTTACTCACTCGATGGCGACCACCAACAACATTCAAGGAGACGAACCACGCCCAACTACACTTGAAAGACAGGTACAGACTCTCACTGCAGCCATGGAACGCCTCACTAAGCAAAACCACGATCTGGAGGAACAGTTACTCCAGAAAAATGCAGGTCACGGCACTCAAGAGTAGGACCAAAAAGGCACCAATGCCGATAGAAGAGAACGAGAAAGGCTAGAGGGCAGTAATGCTCCAAGTAGACAGGAGCGTCAAAATCTAAGCATGCCATCCCTCACGGACGCAACTCAACCACACGTTGCCACGGAGATACAGGCAACGAAGGAACAAATGGAGGTCATGATGAATGCCCTCAAAGGACGGGTATCCAGCGACCTTGACGATCTGGTAAATCGCACTGACTCGCCGTTCACTACAACCGTCAATTCCTTCCCCCTACCACATAAATTTCGCATGCTGTATATAGACAGTTACAACGGAGTGAAGGACCCTCTGGATCACCTAGAGACCTTTAAGACCTTGATGCACCTTCAAGGGGTAGCGGACAAAATCATGTGTAGGGCATTCCCTACAACGCTGAAAGGCCCCGTAAGGGTATGGTTCAGCTGACTAACGCCGAACTCCATCAGCACTTTTAAGGAGCTAAGCGCTCAGTTCACTACACACTTTATTGGGGGACATAGGTATAAGAAGTCCACGGCATGCTTGATGAGTATCAAGCAACGAGAGGACGAGACGCTGAGATCCTACATAACACGCTTCAATAAGGAAGCACTATCGATCAACGAAGCCGACGACAAAATACTTGTAGCAGCCTTCACAAATGGGTTGCGAAAGGGTAAGTTTTTGTTTTCACTATACAAAAATGACTCCAAGACAATGTCAGAAGTACTCTACAGGGCCACCAAGTACATGAATGCTGAAGACGCGCTGCAGGCCCTGGAGGAAAGCCAAGAAAAAGGGAGAGGCAGGAAGATGCACGACAAGACCAAGGGCGGAAAAGGCCGAGGATAGGAGATCGAAGAGATGAAAGGCGTTCCAAGCCCCCAGGGGCAAGGTTCACAAGTTTCACCCCGCTAACCACCCCGATTGATCAAGTCCTAATGCAAATCAAGGACGAAAGGGCTCTAACCTTTCCTGGAAAGCTGAAGGGAGATCCTAGCAAGCGTTCTAGAGACAGATACTGCCGCTTCCACCGAGATCACGGTCATGAGACAGCTGATTGTTACGACTTAAAGCAACAAATTGAAGCCCTCATAAGACAAGAAAAATTACAGAAGTCTGTAAGCAAGGAAAGAACAGATCCACCACCTCAAGAACAGCCCCCCCCGACGGGATAATGACCGTCCTAGACCTCCCATCGGCGACATAAGGATGATTGTAGGAGGAACGGCTATCGGGTCATCCAAAAAGGCTCGGAAGACATACCTCAGGATGGTCCAGAACGTCCAGCTGACGGGCTCAATACCAAAAATAGCATGAAGAGAAAGCCCTATCATCAGGTTCTCAGAAGAAGATGCGCGACGTCTTCACCATCCGCACGATGATGCTCTTGTTGTCAGCCTACAAGTAGGGGAATACAACTTGCACCTGGTGTTGGTCTACAATGGCAGCTGGGCAGACATCCTGTACTACCCGGCATGCCAGCAGATGAGAATCGACAGAGAATGATTGATTCCAACCAATGCCCCGCTCGTCAGATTTGGAGGAACAAGGGTTTTTCCCTTAGGCGCGATCACATTGTCTGTAACGGCAGGTGACTATCCTCAACAGATCACAAAGGACGTGACGTTCCTCGTGGTCGACTATTCGTCCGCCTACAATGCTATCTTAGGGCGACCCACCCTCAATTCATGGAAGGCGGCGACCTCGACTTATCATTTAATGATCAAATTCCCTACCGAATACGGAGTGGGAGAACTACGCGGAAATCAGGTGGTCGCACGCGAATGCTACGTGGCTATGATGGAAATGGATGATCACCTCTAGGCCATGAGCATAGAAGAACATCGGAGTGCGACGGAGCCTGTTAAGAAGCTTGAGGAAATACCTCTTGAAGACTCCAGACCTAACCAAACAACAAAGATTAGGACCCTCGCAAGTCCTGTGATCCAACAAACACTTATAGCCTTCCTCAAAGAGAATCGGGACGTATTTGCCTGGAATCACGAGGACATGCCAAGAATAGACCCTTCAGTCATGATGCATAAGCTGAATGTGTCACCCTCCTTTCCACCCGTCCGGCAGAAGAAACGGGTGTTTGCCCCATAACGGGATCAGGCCATAGTTGAAGAAGTCCGCAAGCTACAGGAGGCAAACTTTATTAGGGAAGTCTACTACCCCGACTGGCTAGCAAATGTAGTGATGGTCAAAAAAGCTAGCAAAAAGTGGAGGATGTGCATAGACTTCACCGACCAAAACAAAGCATGCCCCAAAGACAGCTATCCCCTCCCGAAGGTCGACACTCTAGTGGACTCTACAGCTCAACACCAGCTGTTAAGCTTCATGGACGCTTCCTCCGGTTACAACCAAATCAAGATGCATGAAGCCGATCAAGAGAAAACTTCGTTCGTAACCAGCCAAGGCCTCTTCTGTTACAAAGTTATGCCATTTGGTCTGAAAAATGCGGGCGCAACATATCAAAGGCTTATAAACAAAATGTTCGCACAGCAGATCGGGAGAAACGTCCAAGTCTATATAGATGATATGCTGGTAAAAAGTCGAAGGGAGAAAGTCACTTAGAAGACCGCAGGGAAACATTCAACACTCTTCGCTCTTACAACATGAAGCTTAATCCAGGAAAGTGCGCCTTTGGGGTGATGGCAGGAAAATTCCTAGGATTCATGATTTCCCAGAGGGGCATCGAGGCCAATCCGGACAAGATCCGGGCTATAATGGAGATGGCACCACCAAAAAATGTAAAGGAAGTACAAATCCTCAATGGCAAGATAGCAGCGCTAAACAGGTTCGTCTCAAGGGCAACGGACAAGTGCTTACCCTTCTTTCGCACACTGAAGAGATCTTTCAAGTGGACTGCCAAGTGCCAACAAACGTTCGAGGAATTGAAAACTTACCTCTCTTCCCCACCACTGCTCAGTCCCTCGCAACTAAGTGAAAAACTTTTTCTCTATCTTGCCGTCTCCCCAGCCGCCATCAGCGCCGCCTTGATCAGAGAAGAAGAGAAAGTGCAGAAACCTGTGTACTACACTAGCCGGGCACTACGCGGAGCCGAAGAAAGATATCCACCCATGGAAAAGCTCGCATTTGCGCTAGTTACGGTAGCACGCAAATTAAAGCTGTACTTTCAAGCCCAAATAATGATCGTCCTAACTGACAAGCCTTTGTGACGGGCGATGAGCAATCCTAAAGCTGCTGGACGATTGGCACTATGGGCTATAGAATTCAGCAAGTTTGACATCTAGTATCGCCCGCAAACCGCCATTAAAGGACAGGTCGTTGCAGATTTCATAGCTGAGTTCACAAATGGCGAGGACAGGAGGGCAGAAGAATCTCCCCAATGGAGCATACATGTAGACGGATCCTTCAACAGGCAGGCTGGGGGAGCCAACGTCATACTACAGTCACCCGAAGGAGACACGGTCGAGTGTATGGTCCGCCTTGGGTTCCCTACCACCAACAACGAGGCGGAGTATGAAGCTCTAATAGTAGGGCTTGACCTCGCCAAAGCCGTAGGAGCCAAAAGAGTGATCATTTACTGTGACTCTCAAGTCGTGGTCAACCAGATAAATGGGGATTATGAGTGTAAAGGCGAAAGAATGAAGAAGTATCTGAACCAAGCAAGGAGGAGGGTAAACGAGCTGAAGGCCGAAATTATACAGATCCCCCGGGGAGAAAACGAGCGAGCTAACCGCCTAGCCAAAGCCACTTCAGCCGAACATATGGCCACCCATGGTAATGTACTCTCCTTCGTTCAGCTCTCTCCACTTATAAATTCTGTCAATGTACAGGAGCTTGGTTCCAAAAGCGATTGGATCGCGCTGTTAGTTTCTTACTTGAAGAACGGCATATTGCCAGATGAAAAAGAAGCTGCAAGAAAACTGAAGGTCCAAGCAACGAGGTTCGTTCTGATAAGAGATGTCTTGTATAAAAGAGGTTTCTCCCGCCCCTACCTACGATGCTTAGGTCTTGAAGAAACAGATTACGTCATGATAGAAGTGCACGAGGGAATCTGCGGAAACCACTCAGGGTCGAGATCACTAGTGCACAAGCTAGTGCGAACGGGGTACTTTTGGCCAACCATGCAGAAGGATGCCGAGGCTTATGTAAAGACCTGCGACAAATGCCAAAGATTCAGCAATTTCATCAGACAACCACCCGAAGAACTCACCCCGATGACGGCGCCATGGCCGTTCGCTTAATGGGGATTGGACATCATGGGGTCGTTCCCTACGACAATACAACAACTGAAGTTTCTGGTAGTGGGCATCGACTACTTTACGAAGTGGGTGGAAGCTGAAGCCTTGGCCACCATTATGGAGAAAAACGTACAGAGTTTCGTCTGGCGATGTATCATATACAGATTTGGCATCCCTAGAGTCTTAGTCTCAGACAACAGGAAGCAATTTGACAACGACTCCTTCCAGGACTTCTGCTCGCAATTGGGGATACGGAACCACTACTCCTCCCCCACCCACCCTCAAGCCAACGGACAAGTCGAAGTCATAAACCGATCCTTGCTAAAGATTATCAAGACTCGGCTCAAGAAGGCAAAGGGTATATGGGCTAAAGAGTTACCGAGCATACTTTGGGCTTACAGGACTACGGCAAGGACACCAACAGGAGAAACACCATTCCGACTAACATACGGGAGCGAAGCAGTCATCCCAGCCGAAGTCGGCCTCACAAGCTACAGGGTGCACAACCATGACGAAAGCAAGAACGACGAAACCATACGTCTACAGCTCGATCTGGTGGACGAAGTCAGGACAACGGCAGAACAAAGGCTCGCATAGTACCAGGACCGCATGGCCAAGCACTACAACTCTCGGGTCAGGCACAGAGACTTCCAGGTTGGAGACCTCATTCTAAGGAAAGTCATGGGTGCAGCAAGAGACCCAACCCAAGGGAAACTCGGGCCAAATTGGGAAGGACCTTACCGAGTCACGGCGTGGCAGAGGAAGGGCACCTACCATCTGGAGACACTAGACGGACGGAAGTTACCACACCCTTGGAATGCTGAGCACTTGCGAAAATACTACCAGTAGAAACGACGACGGGAAGAACAACACCCCCCCCCCCCCCTTTTTATTCATAGTTTACTCCTTAGATTTATTATTTACCTTAAGTATTTGCTACAATAAGCCCAAAGGGCAGGTTTTTTACTTTGGTTTTTGCTACAATAAGCCCCAAATGGGCAGGTCTTGTTTTTGGACTACTTTTTTTATAAATGCATGGCAATAAGAGGAGTTTATTCAGAACTACTAAAATTTCTACTTACAAATTCAAATTCACAAAGAGGACGACCTTGAATCCACAAGAAAAATGACCAAGTCCATAAGATGGACGAAGCTATCAAGCTGACAGTCTAATAAGAGACTGACGAACTGGCCAAGTCCACAAGATGGACGAAACTATTAAGCTGACGGTCTAAATAAAAGACCGACGAATTGGCCAAGTCCACAAGATGGACGAAGCTATTAAGCCGACGGTCTAAATAAAAGACCGACGAATTGGCCAAGTCCACAAGAGGGACGAAGCCATTAAACTAACGGTCTAATAAAAGACTGATGAATTGACCAAGTCCACAAAGTGGACGAAGCTATATAGTTGACGGTCTAGTAAAAGACTGACGTGTTGGCCAAGACCACAAAACGGACAAGGTGATGAGGCTAACGAGTCAATCCCAAGAGGATAGGCCATAAAATTAAAAGTCCAGGTGACGAACTCATCAATAGAGACGGGCTCGTGAGGGAGACGATCTCAATAAAGCGACTCCATTAAGTTCATAATATGAACGAAGCCATAAAAATAAAAAGTCCATGTGACGGACTCGTCGAAGGAGACAGGCTCATGAGAACGACGGTTTCAACAAAGGTTGTTCCACTAAGTCCATAACGTGGGCAAGGCCGAAAAAGTGACGGTCCATGTAACGAACTTCAAAAAAAAAAAAAAAAAAAAACAGACCCAACAAAGTGACGGTCTCAGAAAAAAGGAATTTTAGCAAGGGGGAAGTCCAGTGCAAGAAGCCGACGAACATAATAAACCCTTAAAACGAAACAAGCCCTACATTAACATGAGCAGCTTCAAAAGTGAAGAAGCAACTAAAAATCCCATAGTTGGGGCACCAACTTTATTAAGCTGACGGCATCGTTGAAATAATTAAATCAATAATCACTACTAAAATTATAACCCATAGTTAGGATGACGCCCTCAGCCTGCAGCTTGAAAAATAAACTAAGTCTACAAGGCAAGAAGCACATGGATAGAATAGCCATACACATAACTAAAAAGCAACGGCTGCTAGAAATGTTGCAAGCAAGAGTGAGTCACTCATAAATGAAAGCCCAAAGGGGCGCTTAAAAAATTGTTTAAGAATTACAAATAAAAGCTCAATGGGCATTTAACAAAGTTGTTTGCAAAAAAGGAACAAAAGACATCAATTACAAAAAAAGGCTGAGGAAGCAATAGGGGCATCATGAGAAATCTTTCTACTTTTTCTAAATAAGGGGGTCTTCCCCATATAAGACCTCCACAAAAGGATTGGGAGTAGTTACTGAAGGGTTCGCAGCTGGTTGGGCCAGAACGACGCCACTATCCTCAACTAGAGGAGCGTCTTCAGAGTTGTCACCCTCTATGTAGACGGCATCATTAGCAGGCGTCATTGGCGGAGCGTCATCTAACATGATCCCAGATAGATCCAAGTTTGGGAAGGCTAACGCAACCTGCTTAAGGCAGTCATCGAATCCAGTACCGTAATATCCCCCGCAGGAGTCGATAAAGGAATCTGACGCCTTAAACTTTTGGACCGCGTCAGCCCCAGCCGTCTCCACTTGATCACGTAGGGCTGTCAGTTCTTGTTCTAATTTCTCCCTCTGACGGTCCGCCTCTTCCAGCTTCTACTTTACTTCTTACAGCTCAACATTCAGAAGACGGACGGCATCTTTATACTGCGCCTGCTGGTTCAACATGTTCTTATTATGTTTACTAACACGAGTGACAACTCCTTCCTTGGCCACACACCGGTCCTAGAGCGCTTTTACACGTACCAAAGCCTAAGAAGGGCATAATCATCAATTAATAAACAAGGAAAAGATAAGAGAAGTTAGATAGGGGAGACGGCTTACCCGTGTTAGGTCAAACAAAGCCGACGCCCCCAAATCCTCTGTCCCTAGCAAAGCACAGGGATCAATGTCTGTCGGCTTTATGAACGATTCTACCTCCTCGACAGAATAGTCCTTGTGCGTCAGTAGACAACGGGGTCCCTCCAAGATAGGGCCGGCAGAAGTCATCACCCCCTTTCCAACTCCATGGCCTGATTTGGGGGTTGATTTCTCTAGAGGCTCTTTCTCAGAAGTAACGGCCACCTTTTTAAGCAAACGGCCATCCTTCCCGTCTGTCTTCCTCTTCGACGAACCCTTGGTGACGGCCTTAGGGGCTAACGAAGATACCAACTCCCCCTTGGCCCTCTTTTCTTCCTTCTGACGGGCAGCTGCAGCCCTTATACGTTGCTTTGTTGCCTCCATTTTTGCAAAAATGGACACATGAAGAAAATTGACGGCAATAGCTGAAATTAACGGGACAGCAAAAATGACTACTTACGATGGCGGGAAAATTCTTTTAACTTAAGAGCTTCCGACGACGGTTCCGGACCTCCACAGTATGCGTAAAGAGCGTCAAGAGTAATTAGGTGTTGGCACTTTCGCTCTTCCAGAGGGATCTCAAGAACCCGACGGATAAAGTCTCTTAACTCGTCAGTTATGAGAGGACGAATGTGGGCTGAAAAGAAAAATAAACTGATGGTGTTAAGACGCTATAAAATAGAATAAATTATACGCAAAAACTGACGGGGTTAAAAGCGATTAGCTAAAACCTGAGTCCCTGACGAAGGCCCATGTATTATCAAAATAACCATGGGGAATTGTTTCCCATTCCTCCTGACGGCATACCCAGTCCGTCCCCTTAACAAAAAAGTATCTACTCTTCCACACCCTGTTGGAATCTGGCATCTCAGACACCAACCTTAACTCCCTCTCCCTGACGGCAAAATGGTACATCCCCTTGGAAGAAGAAAGATGCTGGGGTCTATAGCAATAGAAAAACTCGTCTAAAGTAAGCTAACGGTGTCCTCCACTTAGACGACTCCACAGGATCTCAGCACTTATGAAAATCCTCCATGAGTTTGGGGTGATCTGGCTGATGGACAACCCTAAAAAATCAGCCAACTGACGGTGTAGGGCCGTCAGGGGCAACCTAAGTCCAGCAGCAAACATGGCGTCATACATACCAACGTCTACGGTTCTCCCCGTATAGCACTTTTCGTTCTCCCTAGGGAGACGGATTGGGATATGATCTGGGATTTGGAAACGGATGTGTAACTCCTTGAATACCTTTTCACTCATTGTTGGTAAAAATTTGTTAACGGCCCATTCCTCGAAAAGGACGAAGGGACGGCTACCTCCGGGACTTCCTAAAGTTTCCTCACAGGACTCCTCGTCACCTTCATCCCCGTCACTGTCCCTCTCATCTTCCTCCTCAACATCACCCTCCCCACTTACTACCTTTTCCTGACCTTCATCACTGTGACTCCCTACCTCCTCGATAGGAGATTGGGTAGGCGACTCTCTCTCTGACGACAGGGAAAAGCCCCCGGACTCATCACCTGAACCAAATACCTCATCGTAGCCCGCTCCATCGCGGACCGACGACTGATCACTCGACGCGTCACTTGACATCTGACTACCTACAAGTGACGGATTTATTCTAAGAACCTAAGATGACGACCTCGCTATAAAAAATTAATTAAAATAGAGCATGTATAGAGAGAGAGAGAAAGGACTTACAAGTTTCTCGAATCGGGTGACGGTTTTTGGAAGCAACGGCAGAAACTCGGATGATGATATTGAGGAAAGCGACGGATCTTCTCTCCAAGAATCAATAAAGATAAAGTGGAAAAGTGGCGGAGGGAGTAGGTTATATATAAGGGGAAAAAGGCGTGGAAGACGAAGCGACGCCTTCTTCCAAACGCAGAGCCAACCAGAGTATGCCACGTATCTGAGCATTTAATGATTGGTGGCTCAAGGAGTCGCCTTTGGATTATTTTCTCTCTCCTAACTTAAATGGAAATTAACAACGAAATAATGTAACTCCATAACCCATCAGTTCTAACAGACGGAGATATGGAGTAGGGGGCAACTGATAAGACAAAATTATGATTCGCAAGGCACCTTATGCTTAACCCGTCGACCCTACTCAGCATGGAGCCTACAGCTCATGCTGACGGGCTAAGTTATAAAGGAGGCTGAAAGCCCTGAAGCTGACGGACTGTGACAGGCTGACGTGGAATGAGGTATGCGAAGAACTCTAAAGGGCTGACTCCCTTATAAGGCTGACGACCCTTCCTGACTAAAGGAAATAAGACAAACTAACGGTCTTATAGCCCACAGATCTAATAAAACCATGACTTGGCCACCACGCATAAATAATAAAGAGATGACTTATATTTCACGTTCAATATTAGAGTCCTATAAGGAAAGGATTCCACAATCTACGCTCATAAGGATTCCTATAAGGAAAAGACTTCTACTCCAAGAAAGAAAGGTCCACCCTCTACTACTATAAAAGCCTCAATACCCTTACAAATCGAGGTACGCATAATTAATCCATCTCTAGCACTCTAGAGTTGAAAGAAGTTCTAACTTGACCTTCGGAGGGTATTTGGCCGGCACCACACTGGTGCTCTCTGCTAGGTGTTCTCCTTTTTATTGTGCAGGTGTCGTTTCAAGTGTGCAAATATCGTATGATGCACTAGTGAGATTTTCGACATCATCAGTTCCTTTCACTCCCCTTCTTTTTTTTCTTTTTTTTTCACTTCTCCTTATCTGTTGTTTAGACTAACAGCTGCATCCCCCTTGGTCCTTTTGTTTTGTGTGGTTCTTGTAGTCTTATTTTGTGTGTACTGACACCACACCACGTGTAGCATTGAAATTTGAAACAAGTTTGAAATTTCAATTACATCATTTATTTCAAATTTTCAACTGTTGTCTTTTTTTTCCTTGCTGAATATTCAATTACTGCCACTCACTAGTTTTATATTTTTAATAATTAATAGCCTGATACGTGAGCTAGAGATAAACAATAAGTGAAATATTATATGTTTATAAACATGGTTCCAGAGATTTTGTGTGTGTATATATAAAATATATATAAAATAGCAGTAAATTTGAAACGGTACACTGGTATTGATCGGTATCTGAAATATATCGTACCACTAGTCAAACCAGTACAGCCTCCGGTACGATATTGATTCCCTTGCTTAAAATACGCTCAATCAACCGCGCATAGCCACAAAAGACTTCTTGGACAATTCATGTGAGTTTTTTTACTATGTATATCGATGGATTTACATGTATAAATTGTTTCCGAGTGACATTAATTAGAATTCAGTGTTAGGGCACACACTAGACTCAACTCTTAGGATCTTTAAATGATTTGAATAATAGTTAATAGTACTATGAATATATACTAAGTCTTATATAGTTGTGTCACATTCAATATTACACTATTTGAATACTAGTATATTAATAGAATTATAGAACTATGAATATATACTGAGAAAAATACTACGGTGGAATTATGCAAGCATTTCTGGATCAACTCCAAGAAGACCAACGTCAGTATCAATCGAAGCCCGTGCCAGACAATCTACTACGGATTACCCAAAACCAACATCCTTCTTGGAACCTTATAATTTTTATTTGTCAATTTCAACAATGCGATGGACCCTAATAATGAAGGACAACAAATTAAGCATGAATTTTCAACACAAACAAGGAGTAAAATATTCTGATTTTTAATATTTTAATTTTCATCTCTTTGGCAAATGAATCAAGTAATAAGTTGTTGGATTCTTTAGGAAAAGTGAGGGATTAAGACGAGAGAAAATTATCCACCCTATACTTTTTCTTTTCAAAAAAAAAAATTAATAATAATAATCTTCCTCACTTTTGACCAAACAGACCTTGCCCCAAACGGAGGGTTGGGTATTATAAACTTCAAGTAGAAAATAATGAATTCCGTAATCTTTCCCAGTTATTTCAAACCAGCGTTCAATTTCCAGTAGGAAAGAACCAACTTATTCCGCACGTAATTGCCAATAATCAAAAAAATGCAACGGAGGCTGCCATGAATGATGAATCCATCTTGTATAGTAACTTGACTGGCGCAAATCCAATTAATTCCTCTTCTTCTTCTTTTTTTTTCTTTCTTTTTTCTTTTTTCTTTTTTTACGTACAGTTACAAAATTATGAAAGCACAACAAAAGATCCAGCTCCCTTTGATGGTTTTACTTTGATCCGATTTTGAATAGATAAGAGCCCATTTGTTAAAGTTATTCTAGTAACATTATTTAAGAATTGTGAGAATACGTGTAGGTGAAAAAGTGTTATAAAAATACGTGTTGTATTGTTTAAATAATAAAAATTGTTGTTTAAATAACACTAACAAACAACCTCTAAAATGTTGAGACTCTTTTTTATTTTTTGGTCTACTATAAGTGAGATTAGGAATTAAAGAAACCTTAAATTCAAAAAAAAAAAAAAAAATTAAATAAAAGAAACAGGTAAGTCAAGATAAAGTAAAAAAAATAAAAATAAAAAGGTTGGAACCTGGTATTGAGGGAAATATAAAGTGAACTGGAATTTTTTTTTTTTTTTTTTTTAATTTTAACCTTTGGATAAGTTGTTTTGAAGACAAGGATTAGTAGAAGAGCATCCTATTTTGTTAGCATTTTACATGGAGTTGGAGATATTTTTACCAAGTTGACAGTGTTGTCCTTATTAAACCCACTAGTTGCTCCACATTAGAGCCAAGGTGGTCACAGGACCACCCTAACCTAGAAAAAAAATCACTATTATACATAAAATTTAAAAATTTATGATTTTTTTTATTCTTAAAAAAATGTGTGACCACCCTAAATTTTTTTAAGCTCAATATAATTAAACTTTGGACAAAGTTTAGCAACAAATTAACTTGGTTGTAGACTAAGGCTATAGCTCCACTTGATTTTTTTTTTAATAGATACGAATTTTGACAAATCCACAATTAGATTACATTTTTTTTTCTTATATCCTCCATGTTTGCAAAACTTCAAGAAGATCAAAGATCAATAGCTTATGTCATCAATCAAATGTTTAAGTTTCGAGTTTTTGTAGTCTAATATTATACGCAAAATATAAGTTTATAGATCAAATAATATGTACGTTTTTAGACCCCTTAAAACACAAGTTGTTTAACCTAGTTATTTAGCCAAGTGATTACTTAGATAAATTATTCAGATCTAGGTTAACACATTCAAATCATATCATGTAAATAGTGCAAAAATATAAAGAACACACGATATGATAACTTAGGAAAACCAAACCTATAAAAAACTTGGGAAGGATTTAACCTAACTATTCTCAAGGTAAAACAGATTCACTATGAAAGAATTGAAGTTTGTACAGTAAGATTTAGACCACTAACATCCTATTGCTACCTCGAGTAGAAAACTTACTACCACGACCACGTGATAGCTCCGAGTCCACGGATTACTTCTTTCTTTATCCACAGCAACCACAAGTTCTCCTACTTGTATTTTTCTTTAAGCTCTTGAAACAGCAACTGAAGAGATCACCAAATTCTTGACATCAATCTTGATCTTGATAACCCTAAGTGTGTATGAAAGTAAACACCTCTAGATCTCACAGAAGATTCACACATACAGTATATCAACAACCTCTAAAACATGGCTAGGGTTTTTCCTTTTATACTTAAAGCAAAACATAAAACCCTACACGTCATATGGTAGGATGTGTCAGTTCGGTTTCGGTCGGTTTTCTAAGTGTTGGCCAACTGAAACCGAAATTTTCGATTTGTGAAATTCTCAACCGAAACCAACCGAAGTAATTGGAATCAAATCGGTTTCAGTTGGATTTTGGTTTCAGTTGGATTCGGTGGGTTTTTTCAGTTTCCTTATCATTTATTTTCTAAGAAAGCAAACAAAGGAAAAAAAAAAAAAAAAACAAACCTAGAATATAAAAAAGAGAGGAAATTGAAAAAATAAACAAACCCAGAATATAAACAACCAAGCACATGAGTTTTTTCAAAACCTTAAATTTATTTGCACATAAAAATTGAAAAAATAGCATTGATTCAATATTAAACAAACCCAGAATATAGAAAAGAGAGAGGAAATTATGGAGAAATTAAAGAGAAAGAGAGAGGGTCACCATGGCTCGTGGATGTCGTCGGCGACATCATCAAAGGCTGGACTCCTCGCCGGGCCAACACATTTGAGAAGCTCTGTCTGTCTGTGGGTTCACCATGCTTTTTCTACTTAAACTTTGCACATTACAGAGCCACGAACTGTGAGAGAGAGAGAGAGAGCATCGACACAAAGAGAGGCATGGAATATGGAAATCAGAGAGAAGAAAAGAAAAGAATGAGGGTGAGGGCGTGAGGCACTGAGGGCTAAGGCGGCTGAAGTGAAATGTAGAGAGTAAAGGTTTTTTTTTTTTTTTTTTTTTTTTTTTTTTTTTTTTTTTTTTTTTTTTTTTAAGTTGGTATAAAACAACGTAGTTTTGTGTTGTAAGGAAGAAAAATTTTAAATGTTTTTAGCAAGGTTCGAACTTGGGCCAAGTATAGTCACACGCATGTCTTACCACTAGACTAGCGGTACACATCCTAAAATATTTTGTACATAGTTATATTTAATACATATCGGTTGGTTTCGGTTCAATTGGAACTTTTATTTTCTAAACCAAAATCGAAACCGAAAATTTCAGTTCTCATTTCTGCAAACCGAAACAGAACCGCACCGAAATATTGGACACGGTTCAATCGATTTCGGCCGGTTTTTTCGGTTCCCTAATTTTTTGCACACCCCTATCATATGGGCTTGGGTTAAGTGGGAAATTTTGCAGAAAAAACAATCTACACGAGATTCGATCAATCAAATCTAATTTTCGATCGATCGAGTCTTGCAGATTTAGTCTAGTAAATTCTGCAATCACTCGATTCCAACTTTACACATAAACACACTTTGAGCAGCCTAAATCTAGACTCTAATTTTTTATCATAGTTTGCCAACACAGTACAAATTGAAGTTCTAATACATTTAGTTCCTAAAGTCTTGGCAATCCATGACAAAACACATAACAAAACTGAAACGCTCAAAGTTACAAACAGCCCTTTAAAAAATTAACATGCCCAAAAACAATTCAACCTAATTATTATCTTTCAGTTGCCAGTGTAGACAACAACACGACTGAATAAACTTATATATTCCTGAAACACTCAACAAACACATAAATGCATGTGTGGAAAATACAAGTAAAACAAAATAAATTCTTAATTTCACAAAACTAAAAATGAAAGACATATATCATGAATAACCTCATAATATAAATCAATAACCAATATATCATATATGAAACAAGAAACAATAAAAGAAACAAAAACATAAAACAAAGTGTCTCCCCCTAATATATACAACCCATAAGAAAATAAATACATAAGAAGAAGAAATAAATACATCATGAGCCAAAAAAAAATATACATCATGAAGCTCTTAGATACAATCTAAAGCTCCAAATCTCCAAAAACTCCAAAACTCCCCCTATCTCAATCAACATGTACTCCCCCTTTTTGTGACGAATTGCCAAAGGGCAATTAAGGCTCATCATCAAAAGGAGGTGGTGGAGAAGACTGCCTAGCACTCGCCAAAACAGCACGCAAAGCTTGAAGCTCCGTGAGCACATCCACCAAAAGTTGTCCATGCGCCGCCTGAACGGTCATGACAGTATCTAACATACTCCGAATGGATGAATCACTCAAAAAAGAAGGTCCGTTAGATAAATTCAACCACATCACAATGTGAAAATATTTGCATTATGATATCGAAGAAATTTCCCGTATGAATTCATGGAATTAATACAGCGGTTTTATTTCAAGCATCTTTTGTGTACTTAATGATGGGTTTAAATTAAAACCAATAACAATTTACCATTTAAAATTTGTTTTGAAAATTTTGTGGATATAGTATTTTTTTTTTTTTTTTTTTTAAGATAAGTATCATGTGCACATAATTATATTATTCTATCTATTAGATTTAACGTGCATTAAAAGCAAAGGCATTGCACATGCAATATCTTACATTCATCATGATTGCATCTCAATACTTGTTCATCGAGATATAAGCGGCAACAATATTTTATTGAACTCTAAGGAGAAGGCATTTGGCTCTAATTTTGGTAAAGCTAGACTTCTTGATCTTGACTTCTTCAATGAAACTTTAGTTGCTGGGACTTGTGGTTATATTGCTCCCGGTGAATTGTTTTTTCATACTATATCTTATATCTCTCCATTCTCCAACATATTATTTTAAAAAGTTAGCTATATGGGTCATTCCGTATAATCATGCTAGATTGGTTACCTTGTTGTCTGTTATAATGAACTGAATCATCATGCATGGTAGCAAGCAATCACTTCCTATAATTACAGTATGAGAACCTATTTTTAGAGATTAGAGATGGTATTTTGAGAACCTAGATTAAAAAGGATTTTGACTAAATAATTACAGTATTAGAGAGGTGTGTAATCCTTAGAGTCAAAGATAAGGAATGGAAGGGAGAAAGGGATTACACGTTAAATATAATGCCACATTAACTGAAAACAATTTGGTTTTAAATAAATCAATTGAATGTTGGAATTATGGTTTATGGAGTCATCATCGATCATATATAACATTAATTAAATCTTTCATAGTATTTCCAACAATCTTGATCATATGATTTTCTTCATCTCTCTCAATCAATTCAATCTTGATCAAACACACCTTGCCCCAATCCTGGGTTAGCTATTATAAACTTCAAGTCAAAAATTAACATTTTCGTATTATTTCCCACTTATTAGAAACCACAGTTCAATTTCAATAGGAAAGAACCAACTTATTCCGCACGTAATTTCCAATAATTACAAAAAATGCAAGAACGAAGGCCAGCATGAATCCAGCTAGTAAAAAAATCCAGCTCCCCTTGATGGTTCTATCTTGATCTGTGGTTGAATGTGTGTGTGTGTACCTTGGGTTAACCATCCTTTTTTCTTTTTTTTCTTTTTTTTAAAGGTTCTTTTGATTAATAATTCGGAAGCCTATATTGACAGAATGACAGACTGGATTCAGTTTATGCAAAGGGACCCATGCAATAGAAAAGTGGCTGCTTTAATAATACAATCTAAAAATCACACACACGGGGTAAGAGTAGAGGAAAGAGAATTTTTGAACAACTTACAAAAATATTGTATCTATTAGGTTTAACATTAAGAGCAAAATATTTTTTTTGTAATAAAATCACACACGCGGGGTAGAGGAAAGAGAATTTTTGAACAACTTACAAAAATATTTAGTTTGTCACAAAACTAGTTTTTAACTTTTTATGGATTAATTATTTAAATCAAAAGTATCAAAACTAAATTGAGAAAATTATAGAATATTCCAAAAGTACCATAAATTTATATTTCATCCTCTAACAAAAATTGTGAATTGTAGATCTCCAAATTCACGTGAGTCGTGAGAATACAAATTTATGGTACTCCTGTAGTATTATATACTTAACCACCCAATTAACACCTACCTTAGTGCAATTGCCAATTCCTTTTTGTTTCAACAGTAGGTTAAAAAATTGTGAAAACACGATAAAAGATCCAACTCCCTTTGATGGTTTTACTTTGATCCGTGTTTGAATAGATAGAATGATTTATCATGTATTTATATGATAAAAATATATATAGAGAGAGAGCAAAATGTTATGGTAAACCTTGGTTAAAATCCTTTTTGTGTTTTTTTTTTTTTTTTTTTTTTTGAATAATAATTCAGAAGCCCGTATTGACTGGAGTCAATCTATGCAAAGGGACCCATGCAATAGAAAATTAGCTGCTTTGATCTGGGAAATGATAGCTGGCACTATGATTAATCCAAAAATCTTTCAGAGAAATATTTATTTGACAGTAACAGGATCCTGACTTGAAGTTAATAAGAGCTAACCCATGATTGGGGGTAGATGAGTTTCGTCCTCATTGCATTTGCATGGGTGGTTCCCCTTCTTTGACAAGTCGCCAGTAATAAATTGTGTACGACTTCTAGCTGAAAGTAGCAACTGAAATTTTTGCTATATCAGAGCACCAATTAACCTACTCGGTCACTAATCAGATTTTTAACTCTCAAGCAAATTTTTTTTTTTTCAATTATCCTATAATGTATAAAAATAAGTATACATAAAAACTTGACAATGACGTATGGCTTAGGAATGCATGGACACGGACACAGGTACCGGTACGGGTACAATACGATGACATAAGCAATTTTTGAAAAATTATAATATGATACAAAAAACAAAACACTGTTACAACACAGATACGACACAGGTACAACACCCCAAATAAAATGTCGGTACATCCTAGCCAATGGCTATGATATTCCTAACATTAATGACCAAGTTTAACTAGGCTTAATCTCCGATAACTATAAAAATGCTAAAATGGAGGCTAACATGAATCCAACCCATGCATAGAGGAATATAGAACTTAAAAGGCTTCTTTCAGTGGAATTTGTTTTTGTTTTAGATTATATGCAGGCACTTACCCATACCATGTGAGTTCGTCCCTGACGTGAAATTTACATGCCTTTCCCATATTCCAATATTAGTATTTGGTTGGGTCGTAATTATAAGATTAAAGCAGCGCGTGGACCTATGGTAAAAGTAAAAAATCAAGACTAGGAAATGCAAGCTTCTCAGAAAGTCCGTTAGATACATTAATTCAATCACATCACAATGTGGAAATATAGTTGTACTATGATAGTGAAGAAATTTCCGGGAAGAATACATGGAATCCAGCAGTTTGATTTCGAGTATCTTTTCTGCAATTCAATATGATTCACGTTTTTCTCAAATATGATTCACGTTGGTATTCTTTGGAAGTCAAAAAAAAAAAAAAAAAAAAAAAAAAAAAAAAAATGAAGATACCCACTATTCTCTCTGGCCGTGTTCTCACCTATTAAAGTGTGTTGAGCCATGGATATAAAAATCGACCGTTTGCCATTACACTACTCATCAATCATACACTTCAACATGGCTTCCAAAGTTTCCATTTCCGTTGTGGTAGTATCATGGGTCCTTTGTGTCTTCATGCATTCCACAAATATGTTTATTGCAGCTGCCTCGGTGGCAGCATCTGAATCATCACTAGAGGCGAAGGCTCTGCGGGAGAGTGGGTGGTGGACTCGTTGGTCCAACGAAACGTCCTCAAATCATTGCCAGTGGAATGGAATTACATGCAATGATGACGGAAGCGTCATAGGGATTGACACGGGTGGGATCTATCTGGGAGATAATATTATTAGGAAATTCAATTTCTCTTCCTTCCCAAATTTATTCCTTCTTATTCTTCGGAATACTGGACTTCGAGGGAGCATCCCTCAACAGATAGGTACTCTTTCAAAACTCACCTACCTAGATCTTTCCCGTAATAATCTTACAGGTCACTTCCCTCTTTTTCTCACGAACCTCACTCGATTAGGATCTTTGGGACTTTACCAAAATCTAATCAGTGGGCCCATTCCCGAAGAATTGGGAAATTTAAAAAATCTTCAAATTTTAGATCTGAGTTATAACAAACTCACAGGATCAATTCCTTCAGCTCTGGGCCTTTTAACCAATCTCACGGATTTGTATTTGTCTTCTAATATGATCACTGGTTCCATCCCCGACAAGTTGGGAGATTTAAAAAATCTTCAATATTTAGATCTGGGTTTTAACAAACTCACAGGATCAATTCCTTCAGCTCTGGACCTTTTAACCAATCTCCATAGTATGACAGATTTGTATCTTAATTCAAACCAATTCAACGGCTCCATTCCCCTAGAAATAGGCAACATGAAGAGTCTTACAAACTTGAACCTCAGCAATAACAACATCGTTGGTGAAATCCCTTCCACTATACGTCATTTAACTAATTTGTCCTTTTTGTCCCTTAGTGGGAATCAAATCAGTGGTTATATCCCCATAGAATTAGCTAACTGCTCTTCATTAACCAACTTGTCTTTAAGTCACAATTACTTAAATAGAAGCATTCCCTCTCAATTCAGTGACCTTAGTTCTTTACGTTTTATTGACCTCAGCTACAATAATCTCACAGGCAACATTCCCCCTTATCTTGTTAACTTGGAATTTAATCTGTCATACAATTCTTTGGAGGGTCAAATCTCAAATTTTTTCCAAAATCATAGCTTCGATGCATTTATTGGCAATAAGGATTTATGTGGTGACTTCAAAGGTTTCTCTCATTGCCCTTCATCTTCCCAAATCATGAGCAAAATAAAAATGTTACTTCCCCTCACAATTTTGTTTGTGCTTTTACTTCTTTGGTGTTTTTTCTACTCTCGATGTTGGGTTATAGGGAAAACACAATCCAATCCAAGCAAAACAAAAAATGGGGACTTGTTCTCAATATGGAATTTTGATGGAAAAATTGCATACGAAGATATCATTGAAGCAACAAAAGACTTTCACATTAGATATTGCATTGGAACAGGTGGTTATGGTAGTGTTTACAAAGCACAATTGCCTAGCGGTAAAGTTGTTGCCCTAAAAAAACTTCATCGCCTAGAGGCTGAGGACCCAAGTTTTGACAAGAGTTTCAAGAACGAGGTACAAATGCTAACGGAAATTCGGCATCGAAACATTGTGAAACTTCATGGCTATTGCTTGCATAAACGATGCATGTTTTTGGTTTATCAATACATGGAAAGGGGAAGCTTATTTTGTATCCTAAGCGACGATGTTGAAGCATTGGAATTAGATTGGCCTAAGAGGATGAACATTATCAAAAGCATAGCACATGCCTTATCTTACATGCATCATGAATGCAACCCAGTAATTATTCATCGTGATATATCAAGCAACAATATTTTATTGAACTCTGAGCTAGAGGCTTTTGTCTCCGACTTTGGCACGGCTAGACTTCTTGATCCTGATTCCTCCAACCAAACTTTAGTTGTTGGGACCTACGGTTATATTGCCCCAGGTGAGTTTTTGTGTAATTATTATAACTATATCCTATCCCTTTAACACCTATTGTTTTAAAAGATTAGCCATGTGGGAATTTTTATAACTATATCCTGATTCCTCCAACCAAACGTGTTTACCTTATTGTTTGTTATATGAATTGAATCATGCAGGGTGCAAGCAATCATTTTCACTATGGAATTTTTATCCAATAACTACTTTTGACCAACCTTTTCAAGAAGAAAATTAAAAAATTATAGGATAAATATATTACATTTTTAAATAGCTTCCATTTATTTTCCTATGCAGAACTAGCGTACACCACGGTGGTGACTGAAAAATGTGATGTTTACAGCTTTGGAATGGTGGCATTAGAAATATTAATGGGAAAACACCCAGGGGAACTCTTGACTTCATTATCGACGTTATCTTCTCAAAATTTGATGTTAAACGAAATATTAGATCAACGTTTGCCACCACCAAATCGTTCAATTGCACAAGATATTATCTTTGCTGCTTCTGTAGCCTTTGCATGCTTACGCACCAAACCAAAGTCCCGACCTACGATGAAATGGGTGTCCCAAGAATGTCTTTCAGGTAAGAAACCACTTGCCATCCCCTTGCATGCAATTTCGCTATGGCAGCTAAGGAATCAAGAAACTTATATGATGGGAGAGAGTGAAACTCAATCACGTAGTGCTTGTTGTTAGGTTGTGTACCCTATGGTTTGATGAACTTGTGAGAAAAGAAATTGTTGTGTATGAATTATTTTCTTTTTCTTTTTCTTTCTTTTTTTTTTTTTTTTTTTTTGGTAAGAAAAGAAAATTCTATTAGAATGATGTAATTCTGTAAGGTTTATCTATTTTCTTTATGATTTGTGGCCTGTATTTTGCATCATGAAATATAGGTGTCTCATCAAAGAAGGAACTATTAGGGCGGACCATGGACACTCCTAATTCCTTGAAAGTTTTAATTATAATATTTTCTTATATATATATATATATATATGAAGCAAATATTAAAATCATAATATTCTTCGTTCATATTAAAATCAGATGGGACCCATACATGATTTTGCTGTGCTACTAGTTTTACGGTTACAAACAATAACAGAGCTTTTCATTGTCAGGGGTGAACCCATATTTGGGCTAAGTTGCGGAAAAATGATATGGTGTAATAGGACCACCCCTATTTGAGAGAACCATTTGTCTCGCTAGGTTCATTAAAAGTTTAATCCTTCATTAGTTCTCTTTAAGAGTGGTTTTTTATGGAGTCTCACAAAAAATTCATATATAGATAACTTTTCTCAATTGTAATTCTTTGGGCTATTTTGTGTTTTCTTATAATCTCTTTTTAATAAAATTATTTTCACCTATCAAAAAAAAAATAGTATATTTGACTATGTTAGTTTCTTTTTGGAGTTTAAAAAAGCAAGAAATGTCTCAAATTAAACAACAGATATGTTTAGGAACTAGAAAATTGAATGACATTTTTTGATGCAGTGGTCCATTAAAATATTGACTAAAAATACATTTTGATTTTTTAGTACTAAAATGTCCAATATGAATTTTTTTCCGCATGAATGAATGCTTCAAGCACACTTGAGTTTTAAAAATGCCAACCACTGAAAAATATTCATTTACTAAAACAGAACCGTGGATAAGGTGACCCTTAAATACCACAATAACTCAAAATGATGTTATTTTAAATAAATCTATTGAATCCTGGAATTTTGGTTTATGGAGTCACCATATTTAACTTCAATTAAATATTCCATAGTATTTCCACCAATCTTCGTCATATGATTTTTGACATTCTCCGCAAAATTTTTTCTAAGCTGCTAGTAAACAGGTTGAAAACGATCCTACCACATATCATCACCAAGCACCAAAGCGCATTTACAAAAGATCGGCTCATATCAGACAATATTCTAATAGCCTTTGAGCCTCTTCATTATATGCAAAACCATAATTCTGCCGAGGATAGTAGCTAGACATGAACAAGGACTATGACTGGGTGGAGTGGTCATTCCTTGAAACTATTATGAGGAAATTGGGGTTTAATAAAAACTGGATCACTCTCATGATGCCTTGTGTCTCCATTGTCTCTTACTCAATTCTCATTCACGGTGCACCTATTGGATTCATAAGGCCAACAAGGGGCAAAAGGCTAGGCGATCCCCTCTCATCATTCATGTTTCTCTTATGTACTAAAGGGGTCCATGGCTTACTCACCTAATCAGCCTTGAGAGGAGACATTCATGGCTTTTCCCTTAGAAGGATAAGCCCCTCACCGTGGATGCAACGGAATTGTTGGGAGTCACCACCTAGTTTTTGCAATGGTCTAGGAACCATATATATAGTGTTCTCTCGAGAAAGGATCATTAATCTTATAACCAGAGATATGGGTTCAGAGTTAAAGTACGGTCTTGGGAAGATGTTAGGCACCCAAAACCGCCCAACCCTAAGATTGGCTTCCTCTCATTGTGTTTTATGTCTTAAACCTATTAAAGGCACACTCAATATTGTTATTCTAAACTCACACACACACTAACATACATCTAAGAACTCAACATGGCATCAATCATCCCAAAAAGACCTAATCATATATCTATCATGGCAATCAACCAAAGCCTAACATTCATCTAGCATGGCATATTCCCATCCAAACATAACATACATGTCATATCAACCTAGCATCCATCTATAGCATGGCATCTCATATCAACCTAACATTCATCTAATCATGCATATCATCATATCACAAACCCTAGCATACATCTAATCATGGCATCTCCTAACATATTACATCTTCCAAGGTAGCAACAAAACAAGGCAGAAAGATAGGCACGACAAACAAACATAGATCATCATATGTATTCCAAACTTTTAGACATGAAATCAAACATCAAATGAACATATTACATCATTAAAATGCATGTTCATACCAATGCATGACTTACCTCACTTACCTTATAGCAACTCAGCACCTATAGCATAAATGCATGAACATGTGAATGCATGTTCTTGGCATCAAAGTAAGGAAATGGGAAATAAACCCTAATTCCATCATGTGAAAGGAAAGCAAAAAAATTAAACATGAGAAACAAAAGCTTAAGACCACAGATAGATGAAAAAGGATCTAAAACAGAAGCATTACTTGTGAAAACAAAAGCAAAATCAGAAAAATTAAGGTTTAGGGTTTTTGAGCAGGATCATGCACACACATGAACAAGCCTGCGTGCGCATAATCAAGCCTGCATGCACAGGCAAGATTATGCCCACGTGGAATCCTACCCAGAAACCCTAACAACACAGCAAACAGAGCAAGGTTTCAAAACACTAAATCTAACATCCTAACATTCTTTTAAGACATAAAACTATATAAACCTAAGCTATATAAACATATTAAAGCATATAATGACAAAGAAACTAAAACAAACAGAAAGATTAAAGTGCATAAAGAAAAGAAAAGAAAGTTTAGACTAATACCTCAAACAAAAAGCTCTTCGAGCTTGATTTTTGACAGTTCCCTTTAGTCAAATCTATTCACAATTAAAAACAAGAGTGATTAGTAATCTTAAACTCAAAGATCAAGGCCAGAAAAAGCCCCAATCAAAAGAAAATTGACTTGAGGATGTTTTGTGAAAAACTCTCTCTTTGATTCAATATTTCTAGTAAATCTATTCACAATTAAGTGCAATGATGAAGGCAGCGTCACAAAGATTGAAATGGGTGGGGTCAATCTCAAAGATGAGTTCAAGAAATTCAACTTCTCTTCCAATCCCAAATTTAGTCCATCTTGAACTTAATCGGACTGGACTCTGGTGAAGCATCCCACCAGGGATAGGTACTCTTTCAAAACTCAACCACCTTGATCTGTCCTAGAACAATCTTACGGGTGACTTGCCTCTTTCACTTACAAACCTCACCCATTTAATGTTTCTTGAAATTTCTGATAATGTAGTCACTGGTTTCATCCCTAAAGAATTAGGAAATTTAAAGAATCTCTGTTCATTATGTCTTGCTGGAAACAAATTCTCTGGACCAATCCCTTCATCTTTGAGTCACCTAACCAAATTGGTCTATTTGTCTCTTGGTTCAAACCAAATCAACAGTTCGATTTTGTCAGAAATAGGTAACATGAAGAATTTGGAGCACTTGTTCCTCTATATGAACAAGCTAACTGGTCTAATCCCTTCATCTCTAAGTTATCTAACCAAATTGGTCTCTTTTCTCTTGGTTCAAACCAAATCAACGATTCGATTTTGTCAAAAATAGGTAACATGAAGAATTTGGAGCACTTGTTCCTCTATAGGAACAAGCTAATTGGTCCAATCCCTTCATCTCTAAGTTATCTAACCAAATTGGTCTCTTTGTCTCTTGGTTCAAACCAAAATAATGGTTCCATTCTGCCAGAAATAGGCATCATGAAGAATTTGAATTACTTGTCCCTCTCTGATAACAAGCTCACTAGGCCAATCCCTTCCTCTCTGGGTCATCTAAACAAATTGGTCTCTTTGTCTCTTGATTCAAACCGAATTAGTGGTTCTATTTTGTCTGAAATAGGCCATTTAACTAAGATGGAAACTTTGAACCTTAGTTGGAATCAAATCAATGGGTCCATCTCCGTGGAAATAGCTAATTGCTCTTCATTGGATACATTGTCTTTATGCCACAACTACTTAACCGGAACCATTCCCTCTCAAATTCAAGACATTTATTCGCTACATTTAATTGACTTCAGCTAAAATAATCTCACAGGCAACATTCCCCCCTATCTTGTTAACATAAATTTTAACTTATCATACAATTCCTTGAAAGGTTGCATACCAAATAATTTCCAAAATTATAATTTCTACACATTCATTGGCAACAAGAATTTATGTGGTAACATCAAAGGTGCCCCTCCTTGCCTTCCATCTTCCCAAACCATGTTCCAAATAAAAATTTTGGTTCCCCTTGCTATTTTCATTGTGATTTTACTTCTCGGATATTTTCTTCACTCTTGAAATCGAGTTTTGAAAACACAATCTGAGTCAAGGGTAACAAAAAATGGGAACTTGTTCACAATATGGACTTATGATGGGAAAATTGCATATGAAGACATCATGAGAGTCATAAAAGACCTTGACATTAGATATTGTATTGGAACAGGTTGTTATAGTAGTGTTTACAAAGCACATTTACCTAGCGGCAAAATAGTTGCGCTGAAAAACTTCATCGCCTAGAGGCTGAGGACCTAACTTTTGACAAGAGTTTCAAGAACAAGGTCAAAATGTTTACAGAAATTCGACATCGGAACATTGTGAAACTCCATGGCTATTGTTTGCATAAACGATGCATGTTTTTGGTCTATGAGTACATGGAAAGGGGAAGCCTATTTTATGTCTTACGGAACGATACTGAGGCTATGGAATTGGGTTGGACAAAAAGGGTGAACATCATTAAAGGCATAGCACATGGCATAACATACATGCATCACGAATACATCCCAATAATTGTTCATCGATATATAACTAGCAATAATATTCTATTGAACATTAAGTTGGAGGCTTTTGTCTTTGATTTTGGAACAGCTAGACTTCTTAATCCTAATACCCTAGTTGTTGGGACCTTGGGTTATATTGCACCAAGTGAATTATTGTTTTCATACTATACATATATTTTTTCCCTTTTTTGCCTATGATGTTTAAAAGGTTAGTCATGTGGGGCCTTCCAAATGATCATGCTAGTTTACCTTATTGTTTGTGACCTGAATTGAATCATGCTGGGTATCAAGTAATCACTTTCTATGGAATTTTTATGTAATGAAAACATTTTACCAATCTCTTCACCAAGACAATATACAAAAATAAAAATTCAAAAAGAAAATAAAGGAGAAAGATAGTACATTTGTTTTAATAGATTTCATTGTCTTTCTTTTCTTTTCTTTTTTCTATATAGAACTAGCGTATATTGTGTTGGTGACTAAAAATTGTGATGTCTATAGCTTTGGAGTGGTAGCACAAGAAATAATAATGGGAAGATATCCAGGAGATCTCTTGACTTTATTATCATCACCATCTTCTCAAAATTTTATGTTGAATGAAATATTAGACCAACGCTTGCCACCTCCGAATCAACTAGTTGCACAGGATATTTTTATTGTTGTAACTAGAGCATTGGCATGCTTAGGCACCACACCAAAGTCGCGGCCTACAATGAAATGTGTGTCCCAAGAATTTCTTTCTCATAAGAAACCAATACCCAACCCATTACATGCAGTTTCACTGTGGCAGTTGAAGAACCAGAAAACTTATATTTATATGATTGGAGAGTGAAACTCAATCATGAAGCACTTGTATTAGGTTGAGTATCATATTGTTTAATGAATTTATGTGAATGAAAATGTGTACGACAATACAATGATATATGAATCATGTAATTTCTGTCAGGTTTATTTACTTTTATTTATGATTTGTAGCCTGTATTTTGCATCATAAAATATAAATCCTTACCACTTTTCTAATCCCACACATCTATCATCCTAATAGGCATTGTGGAGATTGCAAAGGCTTATCCATATGCATTACCGCAAGAAAGACTGGTACTGTGTTTTCCTCGTTACAAAATCCATATTAGTAAAGGCAAATTTAATAAGCAAATAATTAATAAGATAGAAATGAATACAAAAGACCTTGACTCTTATAAAGTCTTCTTGGGCCAAGATCAAAAGCCTGAAGTCCTAAGTTTAAACCTAACAAAATGACTTGCTGACATTAGAACAAGTATATTGTAATTGAAAATAAAAAATCAAAAGAGATATTTTACATTTGTTAGTCTTGAGCAGTGACACTAACAAATAAAGAGTATTAATGCATTCTTTGACACGGTTCAATCTTTGCTATACCAGTCGTGTCACTATGACCAACAATGATAGGTCTAATCATGCAATACTTGATTTATGGTTAAGATTAATGACACAATTTTTCATAGTAAAGAGCTAATAACCCAAACTGGGGCCTCGATGATTTAGCCCTTCAATGAATTTGCATGGATGGTTCCGCTTACAAGTCGTGCATAACCAAATTTTCTTGACAGATACAAGATAGGACATGGAATTACAAAGTAGAAAGTAGAAACCAAAATATTTTCTATATAGAACATAAGACCAGTAACTAATGTACCCTGCCTATCACTTTCCCTAGATTCCTTTTTAAGTCCACTGGCAAAATCAGCCTAGCAATTAACCAGCTGCAGATTAATTTATTAGTTATACCTAATCATGGCACCCTTCCTATTGATCTCTAAACCGATAGTAGTATGTGTTATTTTCATTGTTTCCTTTTCTTCTACTATAGATAGTGCAATATTGCTAGTGAGAGCAAGTGACTCATCATCATCGCTTGAACATGAAGCAGAGGCTCTGATAGAGAGTGGTTGGTGGCGCTGGTGGAGTTCCAATAGAAACAATACCTCAAGTCATTGTAAGTAGCCTGGTATAGCTTTTAACAAAGCTGGAAGTGTGACAGAGATTAAACCACCTCGTAACTTCACGGTGGGTGACAAATTTGTGAAACTCAACTTCTCTTCCTTCCCAAACCTTGTTCGGCTTGATCTTAGTCGGAACGGACTCCAAGGAAGCATCACTGCTCATTTTGGTGTTCTTTCAAAGCTCATGTACTTCAACCTGTCCTCAAATAATATGACAGGTGAGCTAACTACTTGGCTAGCAAATCTCACCCAATTAGTAGAGCTGGGTCTTTCAAATAACCATTTTAAGGGTCCCATCCCCATGCAACTGGGGAATCTGAAGAATCCGGTTGCCATAAACTTAAGTGGTAACATGCTCATAGGTCCAATCCCTTCATCCCTTGTTCATTTGACCAACTTGACATCTCTATGCCTCAGTTTGAACCAAATCAACAGTTCCATCCCTTCAGATGTAGGAAATTTGAAAAAGCTAGTTCACCTGGATCTTAGTTCTAATTACCTTAATGGTTCAATTCCCTCATCCCTTAATCATTTAACCAGATTGAATTATTTGTCCTTTCATTCAAATTTCATAGAAGGTTTCATAGACCAAGAAATTAGGAATGTTGAACATTTGAGTTGGCTGGACTTGTCTAATAACAAGATGTCTGGTGTCATACCAATTGAACTTACCAAATTAACCCAATTGGAGTACTTAAATCTGTCCTCTAACCAACTTTCTGGCCGCATACCTCCTGAAATAGACTTGCTTTCCAATCTTCTGCATTTAGATCTCTCCCATAACAGGCTTGTTGGACATATCCCAACTCATATTGGGAATTGCAACAATCTAAAGCATTTGTCATTGAACGACAATAGTCTGAATGGAAGCATTCCAGCCCAGGTTGGGAGCCTTTCACTACTTTATATTGACATTAGTCATAATGTCATCAGTGGAAGGATAGCTCACCATCTGGGAGAATTGACAAGCCTAGAATTCTTGAATCTCTCCCATAATAATCTCTTTGATACCATACCTGATTTCCTTAACTCCATGACCCAGATATCATCCATTGACTTGTCATATAATAATTTGGAGGGTAATATTCTGCGCAAGTTTAAAGATAGATACCCATCACAAGAAATCATTGGCAACAAGGGTTTATGTAGTGAATTCAAGGGTATGCCTTCTTGCTTGACATCTACAACCACAGATTCAGAAGAAGAACCAGAGAGGGATAGGTTTCACTTCTCCACTGTCATTCTATATCTATTATTCTACCTTTCTATTTTTGGATATCTATATATATTTCTATCTACAAATGACGATGAATCCGAGAGAACTGTAAACAATAATGGAGATTTACTCTCAATATGGAATTATGATGGAAGAATTGCATATGAAGATAGCATTAAAGCAACCGAGGACTTCAACATCAAATATTGTATTGGAACCAGAGGTTATGGCAGTGTTTACAAAGCACAGTTGCCCAATGGAAATATTTTTGCCTTGAAGAAACTTCATCAACTAGAAGCAAACGAGGCAGCTCTCATCAAGAGTTTTGAAACTGAGGTAAAAGTATTATCTGAAATAAGACATCGAAACATTTTGAAGCTTCATGGATTTTGTTTACACAAGCAATGTGTGTTTTTGGTTTATGAATACATGGAAAGGGGAAGCTTATATTGTGTCCTAAGCAATGATGATGAAGCTGTTGAGTTGAACTGGACAAAGAGAGTGAACATTGTTAAGAGTGTGGCACATGCTTTATCTTACTTGCATCACAATTTCAACCCACCAATTGTTCACTGGGATATATCAAGCAGCAACATTCTATTGAATTTGGAATTTGAGGCATTTGTCTCTAACTTTGGTAGAGCAAGACCTCTGAATCCCAATTCGTCCCATGAAACTATACTTGCAGGCACATATGGATATGTTGCTCCAGGTGAACACTTCAAGCTTTCTTCTACCTCTTCATCACTTTAATATTTCATACTTCTTCCTAGCACTTTTATTGTTTAGACTTGAATAACATGCTAATAAGAAAATATAAAATAAATATGTACTAAGGGCCTTTTTTTTTTTTTTTTGCAGAATTTGCCTATACTATGGTCGTGACAGAAAAAGGTGATGCCTATGGTTTTGGGGTAGTGGCACTAGAAACAATAATGGGAATGCATCCAGGAGAGCTCCTCTCGTCATTATCACCATCTTCATCCAATCAAGATGTAATGCTAAAGGATGTCTTGGATCCACGCCTCTCGCCTCCAGTAGATAAACGGGGATGTGCAAGATATTGCCCTTGTTGCAACAATAGCATTTGCATGCTTACATTCCAACCCAAAGTCCCAACCAACCATGGAAAGTGTGTCTCAGGAATTTCTTTCTCACAAAGCAACATTGGTGAAACCTTTCCGTGAAATTTCAATACCGCAACTTTGGCAGAAAGAATATATTTGAATTTAGAAAGACCTAATGGATCATGGATATAGTGTCTAGATCGATGTAATATCACTCCTTTCCCAAGTTTTGCAAATTGAGCGCATCCCACTTAGCCCATAGGATGAAGTTCATAAGTTGGTAGTTCTTGTAGTCACTAAAAATTATATGAGCGTATAATTAAATATACAGGGATTCAGTGTGGCTTGATCTTCCACTTAGAATTAATTTGTATGTAGCTTATAACTTTCATCTAAAACTACAACTTGGAAGGTTGACATCCCACTAATTTTCAAGGAATATTATACATTTATACCCATCATATGCACTGATTGCAATGAAGGGTTGAACTTGGTTTATCTCCTTGCTTTCCACCAACTACAACCACACTCCTGCAATAACTAATTTATGAAATCTCATTCCTCAGTTATGCATTTCTTCTCAAAAGCAATGATGAGAACATTCAATTTATGCACAAAAAAAAAAAATTTTGAAAAGGGGGTGTAGATGTGTCATCAAGGTCTTATGATGGGAGAATATCATATAATTACATATTTGAAGCTACAAGGAATTTGACAAAAAAAAATTTGCATTGAAACTAGATGGCAAAATCTAAAGAATAGTTGAATAGTTCACCTGAAGCATCATATAAAAGCATCTGCTATTCTGATTTGATGAATCAAGAGCAAGTAGTCTGCCAAAGTTGGATAGAAAATCTCCACTTCAAAATTCAACAGAACACAGTAACTTGGAGTAATACTCCCTCCTATCAGATAAAAGATCTCACATGTAAGTTTCATATAACAACAGATCACACATGTAAATTTCATGGTATGCCCATAATTCATGTAAGAGGATAAAAGTATTAGTCCTAAAATATCGAATAATTCTCTTACATCATGCCTTGGCCAAACAATTGATGGGTGCAATTGTGATGCAGAGTATATAATAATGCATGTTCCACACCATTTATTGCCTTTAATCCCTCTCCTATAAAAAGTAAGAGATTTTCTCATTATGGTATAGAGATCATTGAGGGGATAACAGGACTGCCACTCATTAAGTGCCTCATTTGTAAATGAACGAACTATCTTTCTATACCGCCTAGTTTGTCCAAAATGTCTCATTGTTTACGTCTACTGTAAACAACAGATAGTCACTACAGATCATTAAAAACAGCAGTCCTTAATGCAGCTGTTCATTGAAAATAACAATCATTTATTCTTCCTGGTCTGAAAAGAAACCCTTTTCAAAATGACTAGCAAATCTGCTCAAACCTGTAACAAATCAATTTACACTAATAGCTTCACATAGAAAACCAGCCGCACTAGAAGGCTTGCAGCTTAAATATTAAAAAACAGCTTAATTTACCAAAAAATTGTATATAAATCCCAAACTATATTCTTTACATAAAAAATAAATAAATAAAAAAGGGTGCTTAAGAAAGAGAATTACCCACCACCAGTCTCAAAGTTTGAATATGCAACAAATTCACATTCAATAAGCAATAAGTTATTGTGCATGTATACTAAAAAGGAAAGGCTGGGAAATATTTTGGATTAACTATAATGCTCAAAACCAATTACAAACCATATAAGTGCAGCTTCATGATTCTCTCCAGGGCAACTTCACCAGTTACATATCAAAAAGACAAAACTCCAATCTCCAAAACATAGAGAGCAAGCCACACTTTCATCTCTCATAAAGAAAACATCGTCATTGATTTTCAAAACAACCCCCAGATTTTTTTTTTTTTTTTTTTTTTTTTTTTTTTTCCTTCTGTTGGGAAAGATTCCTACATCCCTAAAAAGATGACATAAAAAAGAAAAGGAGACAAAATGGGTACAGAAGAGATAATATGGTTCTCAATGTTATGGCTTTGAAACACTTGGTTTTGGGGAGCGGTGAAGATGGTGATGGTGATATGGAGACGCATGCGGACCATTTGGTATGGAGAGGCTCCTTGTTGGTTGTCCATTCCTAGAAAACCCTGTCTGGATTCTACTGCAGTTTCTAGCATTTGGGTAGGACCCCATACGCTCTGCTTGCATAGCCTGAAAGAATGATGAAGAGCAGGCCATGTCCTTGAGGTTGGGCAAAGGCTTTAGTGCTTCAACAACTTCACTCATCAGAGGTCTGGCTTTAGGGTCAGGACTAAGGCAGTGGGCAGCCAACTGAAGCGCTTTTTGAGAACCTTTGACTGAGAAGCGGCCTTCGAGCCGAGGATCTAGAAGTCGATAGAACCTTCGCCTCTCTCCAAGATGTGGCCTTGCCCATTCCACCAAGTTATGCTCCCCATTTGGTCGGGTTTTGTCCATGGATCTTCGGCCAGTCACCATTTCAAGCAAAACAACCCCAAAGCTATAGACATCACTCTTTGATGTAAGATGTCCTGACACACAATAGATAGTATTAGCCATAGATGATTCAGATAACTCACTTAAACTCTTATTTAGGTCAAATTAAAGACGTTGATCACTCAACTGAGCGTTAGCTAGCAAAAATTTTATTGTTTCACTTTTTCTTTTTTAAGAGAACCAAATCTTTCTATACTTCACATACTTTCTATCCTCTACGTCATCCATTTGCCCCAGCAAAGGTTATAGGTGCAACTAGTGGAAGAGGAAGTCACGTGAAACAACTTGAAGGTTAGCTGAAAATAAAGAGGGATGAGGTCACAATAGCATAAGTTTGGCAATGAAGGTGTTGCAACTAGCAACATCAAAGAGGTGAAGATGGTAGTGGTATCAGTGATGGTGACCATGTCAGTTGCAAGCTGGTGCCATGGTTTAGTTTCAGCTTTGGTATTTGTAAAGGTAACATACATGGTGCGAAAAGAAGATATGTGCAAGGAAAACACAACAATTTTTATGAAGTAACAGATAGTGCTAAAAAAATAATCCAGGATCAAGGAGTGCTAATTTGATAGCAGCATTGAATTATATTAGACACACACACACACAAACCTATAAAACATAATGCAGAATGATGATACAAACAGTCCAACCATACTAACCTGTCATCACATACTCCGGGGCAGCATAACCATAAGTTCCCATCACTCGGGTAGATACATGAGTTTTCCCATCTTCTGGACCATCTTTGGCAAGTCCAAAATCAGAAAGTTTTGCATTGTAATCCTGGAATAGAAAGTTCTTCACAATGAGCAAAGACAAATATAGATATTGTTCACATAATTTGAATCACAAATGGAACTACTTAAATAAGGAAAGAAAATAAAATAATTACACACCGCATCCAACAGGATATTAGATGTTTTAAAATCTCGATATATAACTGGCTTTTCAGCTTCCTCATGAAGAAAGGCAAGGCCCTTTGCAGCACCAAGGGCAACTTTCATTCTGATGGACCAAGGAAGAGGCAGGGACCCTGCTCCATGTAACATAATTATTACCATAGACAGCGAATTAAATTGCCTTCTAGAACATTTTCATTTGGTACTAAAAGACATTATCCACTCAATCGTAATAATTAGGTGGTCTAAAGAATTTTTCATGCCATTACATAAGAAATGCAATCTAATACAATGCACAGAAAATATTGTATTGTTTCCAAATGGTCACTTGTTGAGTACTTTTTTTATGAGTGTTCATTTGTTGAACCCTTGAAGACAAATCAATGGTAACAATTGTTAGAAATATGAGGTTAAATGATTAAATTTACCATATCTTAATAGCTTAAGCTTTTGGGACAATCGGTAATTTAATATGGTATCAAAGTATGAGATCCTTGTCTCCTCCACTCTACCTCCCATTTCTATTCTCACGTGTTGGGCCTCACCTATTAAAAGGTAGTTTCGGCCCACACGTGAAGGGGATGTTAGAAATATGTGGTTAAATGATTAAATTTATCATATCTCAATAGTTTAAATTTTTAGAACAATCAGTAATTTAACAACAATAATCTATCCCAGGGATTCCTCAAAAAAAGAACTCAGACACACACATAAACCAAATATATGCCTTAAAATTACATCTCTATGTGTGTACACGTGTGTAGTTTATGGCTTAAAATTGCATAAGTCAAATCTTCATTGCCTTTCATATGCACTGAAATCTGTAATAATTTTTTCTTCCTACAAAAAGCGAGTAAAACCTGAAGCTTTAGCTAGTATTTTCTTTTCTTCAACTTATATTATTTGTGAATATAATTAGAACCAGTTTTACAAGGAAACCCTATAGCAAAAAAAAGATAAATGGGAAAAATGAAAAGGGTTGAGATAGCATGGAACAACATTAACTCTCCAGGGCCACTTAATAGGGAGCAATGAAAAGGGGAAAAGGAAAAGTTAAAAATAAATAATTAAATAAATCAGGTTATTACAAGATCCAAAAGAACATGAGTTGAAAGTAAATATCCTATTTTAAGGAGAGCAGCATTAAATAATTAGCCAATTTTAAATGATAGAATAAAATTCATGGATATCTCTTTCATAGCTGACACTGACTAATTTGTTGAGGATTCATGGCTAACCCAATATTAAACACATGCAAGATGGAGAGGAAATTTGAGAAAAGTGAGTGCAAATTCATACTTCGAAAAAGGTGATTCTCCAAGCTTCCTCGAGGCATAAACTCATAGACAAGTAGCCTCTGATCATCCTCAATGCAATAACCAATTAATTTAACCAAATTAGGGTGGAGAAGGTCACCGAGATAATTAACTTCAGCCTGCCATATGGAAAAGAAACAAAATTACCTTTTAAGTCATAGAAGTGAAGGTAACAAGCTACACAAATCTCCAACCTGATATTAGTGCAAAAAAAGAAATAAAAAAGTTGATAACAAGTTCTCTTACCAGCCATTCTTTATGACCTTGTAGTCCATCATGGTTGAGGGTCTTTACTGCAACTGCAACCCCTGTTCCAGGTTTCACCGGAGCAGTTCCGTTCTCATTGATCCAACCCTTGAATACGCAACCAAACCCACCCTCTCCAAGAAGACTCTCAGGTCTAAAATTCCTCGTTGATGACTTAAGCTCATTAAAACTGAATTTTCGAAGTTGTGAAGCAACTTTCAATTCCTCAACCAAGTTGGGAGTTGATGGAGTACTTTCTGCAATGCTAGTTGTTGAGGATGACAAAACAGGAGCAACTGGCTGGTCTTGGCTGGTATCATTTGTAGATTTACTCTCCGCTGATTCACAAACAGAAATGACACAATCATTTGGATCTAATTCAACCATAACCAGCTAAGCTATAAATAAAAGAATCTGCTAATCCTGAGCTCAGATAGACTGGAAGACGTACAATATACATGTACAAGGAGACAAGCCTCTAAATGCATGTAGATGCATACACATAGGTAGTTTGTTACTGTAAATAGAACATGTATTGAATTTAAGGTAAAGCACCAATGTTGTGCTGTGATATAAGAAATCCTTGAAGCCTAAAGGAAGCTCCAAAGAATAACCGAAACTGTGATTTAGCATGACTAGTAACCTGATGAAATACGAAATAATTTAAAGTCTAAACAATGCTCCAAAGCATGACTAGTAACATGACGAAAAATATTAGGTTCAAAAAAGTCCACATGGGTCTGCCAATGCATAAGAACGTATAACACAATTCATTAAAAAGTTATAAATTTCATGGAAGCATGTTGAGCACTTGCCAACGCTAGAAACGTGTCCACATTGATCTGGGGATACATAAGAACGATATACACGTTTGGTTAAGAAGTCATTAATTTCTTCAATGTCTAATTATGTAAATAAATTAATGCTCCATCAACACGATCTACAATTCATTACTAGGGCATCACTCTTCTACTTCACTACTCATAATAACTCTTGAAAATCATTCAACAAAAATTTAACAAGAGAAAGTTTCCATAAAGCATATTCAAAACAAGCGTGCTGCAGTGTGTGTGTATTTCTAGGGAGCATCCACCACCATAACGTGGAAGTTGAACCTAAACTAAGATTATAGCGTGAAATAATGGTTAAACGTGCTAGGATACTATTGCAAGCTCGGGCATCTAGAAATATGTTTCACAGCAGTGTTAGCCAATGACCTATATATAAGGAACTTATACTGCATTAATTGATCCTATCAATACATTTCTGGAAGCCATTATATTATGTCCAATTATTCCCTTCTAAAAGGATTGCAAGTTTGCAATAAAATTTATCAACAGGGACAACTGCCTGTGATTTGAATTTTTCTTATTATTATTGGCAAGTTACACACGTACTCAATGGGTTCTAAACCTACAATCTCAGCCTCCACGTGGGAGAAGGAAGTGCCATTTGAGCAAGAGCTCATTGGCAAGTCATGGTATTGCATCTTCGCAAGTTCCTAACCCTTTCTGATTAAGAAACAACAAAATAACAACCGGCAACGAATCATATCTCAGGGAGACCAAAAAAATAAATGAGAAGATCGCCACATGGTCATATTTTGTAAGTTCCCAGAAAGGAGCAATCTAATAATTATGAACCAACTATATTACCGGTAGTCAATTAACAGTATTAACGGACTGACGTTATTAACAGACAGAACTAACTAAGTACTTATTAAAGTTAATATCCATAACCTGCACTGATGGAAAATCTTAAAAAGAAAATAGATTCACAATGTAAAAGAAATAAATTCAGTAAAAATGGAGATCAATATTCCAAAATGTGCTGTAAGTAATATCCACATCAAAGCAAAGAACAAAGTCAGATATAACATACACTTCAATATCAACCGGCACCAAACAGGTACAAACGTAATATGATCATAAACAGACTAACACAAAGAATCAATCAATATCTACAACTACATAAAACCATATAACAAGATTGATCATATTAAGGAAACGAAGTAGACATAGAACATTTGTTTAAAAGTAGAATAAAAGTATACCATATTGAGTGCTAGTGCCACTCATAGAGCCATCCACTTTGGACTTTGAAGACATGCAGCTTCCAATGAACCTAAACTTAAACCAACATCCTGTCATCTCATTTTCTTCATCTTTCTTTTTCCTTCCCTTTGATTTTTCCACATCCCAAGCCCCAACATTAAAAGCATCAGGACCTAACCCCATCTCTCAAACCCCTAAACTAACTCCCATATCTCAAAAGCATCCCATTTCAGCAATCACCATCACTCCAGTCTATTTTAACACAACCTCCCCAAACCCAAAAACATCAAAATGCAGCAGTATATAACCTTAGCAATCAAAAACCACCAAAACAAAAATAAAACAACCGAGAAACACAAAAACCGATTAAATAATCAAAATTCAAAAACGCCCATTAGAGCATACCCAACCCTTGATCATATAAACCCAAAATCACTCAACCCCAAATGGGTTTTGGAATATGCTTGAATGCTCCAAATGGGCAACACCCAGATCACAAAAATGACATGCAAACTGAAATAAAAGCATCACCTTGAGTAATCAGTAGCTATAACAGAGATGAAAGTTTCAAAATTTAGAGTTGTTAAGAACCTTAAAAATCGAACAAACAAAAGCTGAACAGCTTAGACCAAAACAATGTAGTACTTTTTTTACTCCGAAATTTTAGCTAAACCACACACACACACACATGTTTCACTCACTACCACAGTGGACAGACAGACATACTACAATAGCAGCAAGACTAAGCTACCAGTACCAAAAACAGGCATTGTGATTGTGGTTTCTAGGGAGAGCAAGACAAAAGCTTTTAAAGGCAATGGAAGAGCACAGAGATAGAGAAACGCTCATTTTGCGTGAAAAGGAGAGAGAGAGAGACAGGGGAAGAGAGTGAAGTGGCATTGGCATACCGTATACTTGGTAAGTATGTTTGTTGGAGAGTGAGACAGTAGGGGAAGTGTAAAACTACAGGCAGTGAGACTGTGACCGTGTGTGTGAGAGTGGCAGCTGGACTTTGATTACTGGTCAGCTCCTCAAATTGACACAATTTCCCAGGGACACAGCCATGGCCAAAGTTTAACAATTTACCAAAAATAAATTCTTTTTTAATAATTGATAGAGTAATTTGAATCGTTAATATTTCTTTATTGAAAATATTAAAAAGTATAGAAATTTTAATTTTAATATATTAAAATATAATCTTGAATTCTCAAAATTAGTTTAAATTCGATTTTTTTTACTTATAAAAATATAATTTAATCTTTAAAAAATAATAATGATAAAGAATGTTGAAATTTTGAGTTCCAGCCGGCTGTTATTAAAAATTTATATTTATCACATGTATAGAGTGCTAGCGTGACACATAAAAAAGTTGATGCGGCATAGGAATAAATTTAATAGAACTATGGAAGAAGAAATCAATACCTTTAAAATATTTTAAAGAACAAATTGTTACTTTTTAAATTTGGAAAAAAGTAATGAAATTTAAGCCAAATTTTAAGGGAGGTAGGAGTATATTTCAACTTTTATTTTTCCCTTAAAAAAGGTGCAATGCGCTACACTTCTCATATGAATAGTATGTTTCATTATAAATTTAATTAAATTGTAAGTCGAGTTTACGTACGAAAACATTCAATAATATCAATGATGAAATGATCTCACCTAGGTGAGTAAATTAGTTGTCTTAGCTTTCATGTCAAGTACTATAGATTATGGAATATGTCATTTAGCACCAAAATTAAAATGAACACTTGGAGCAAAATTATACTAAAATAAAACATTAATTTGGATTACAATTATACTTCGACTTTAATATATTACATATGATTAATGGAATCCATTATTTATCTCAAAAAAATTGGGGCAATATAACAACATTGTACCTATACTTCTACAGTACTTAACCATTTTCCAAAAACAAAATAAGTAATTTTTTAATACTCCACGAGTATTGTTCATTCCTCTCAGGCTCTCACATAATAATGAATTCCACTGATTAAATTCATGGTATAACTCATTATTCATATGAGAGGAGTGAACATAATTACTAGAGTATTAAATAATTTTTCAAAAGAAGGGAATATTCTTCATTCATTCTTCCACCTAAGCACAGCTTTGCATTTATGTGAAATCAATTCTTCTTTAAAAATAAATGTAAAATTAATTCATTGCCATCTTTGAAGGGGTAGATGCATTTATTTCACCCAAAATATGAAATTTATTCAATACTCAAGGTGCAATATTCCTTTCTCTTAAATGAATTATGGGTCTCACTATGAATTTTATTAATGTGACCTATTTTGTAAGAGAAGACATCTCATGTCATAATTGTCATTCCAAACAAAGCACATATGTAATAGCATTAATTAATTGTCATGCATTACTAGGTAAATGTGCATTTATTTCCTTTTTTTAAATAGATATGTATTTATTTTTATGTATTAATTATCTTTTTTATGTATTAATTATCTATATGTGTTGTACTAATTATTGATGTAAAGCTTTTTCCTTTTTCTTTTTTTGAGAAACAAACACACACATAGGGGAGAAGGAAAGAAATTCTAACACAAAGACACACTACAACTCTACTCAAAAGTTATGGTAACTTTTAAGGGAGGGTGGGGCAAGTTGTACTACACACAACACACTTTCTTAAGCAATGTGGGATAATTACCCATTCTTTTTTTTTCTTTTTTTTTGAGAAACAAACACACACACACACAAAGGGAAGAGGGAAAGGGATTCTATCACAAATGCACACTATAACTCCAATCAAAAGCCATGGTAACATTTAAGGGAGGGTGGGGCAAGTTATACTATACACAACACATTCTCTTAAGCAATATGAAACAATTACCTTCTTTTTCTTTTTCTTTTTTTTTCTTTTTTTTTTTTGAGAAACAAACACACACATACAAGAGAGAGGGAAATGGATTCTAACACAAAGGTAAGAATACTAAGCAAAGTTCAGATTCTTAACTCGGTTGCAAAGTCTAACATACATGAATGTAATGTTCATTCGATCACATAAAACAAGACACAACAAATTCCATACGATTAATCACAGTAAATTTAAGTATAAATGTCAACACACTCTTTTAAGCAATATGAGACAATTACCTTTTTTTTTTCTTTTTTTCTTTTTTTTTTTGAGAAACAAACACACACACACAGGAGAGAGGGAAATGGATTCTAACACAAAGGTAAGAATACTGAGCAAAGTTTAGATTCTTAACTCGGTTGCAAAGTCTAACATACATGGATGTAATGTTCATTCAATCACATAAAACAAGGCACAACAAATTCCATACGATTAATCACAGTAAATTTAAGTATAAATGTCATATGTTCGCAGAATAACATAGCACACATAAATTTTTAGATTGATCAAGATATTTCCACACTGAACATAAGATGACAATTGATGAACAATGAAGATGGCAATTAAAATAGTTCCACACTGAACTTAAATTTTTTGTTGTCTCTCAAGCATCCTACAAAATACACAGCCAAATTTATGGCTGCTTGTGGAAGCCACTAATAGTACTTGCATCATGGAATCAGATTAAACCTGTAAAACCTATTGAATAGTCTTCGTTCACCAAGATCTTCAGTGAACTTATTTCAAAAAGAATTATGAATCATCAAGCGGCTCATGCCCTCTCAATCCAGTTTCATGGTTTTCGCTATCATCATCATCATATTTGATAATTAACTTTACAAATTAGGATTGAAAAGTTGAATACCAATGATTGCTTGACTAAAAAGGAAAAGAAGAAAGAAGAAGAGGATCCATCAAAGGACTCCTTTCCCATCTGTTTGCCTACAACTTATTCAATCAGCTTTTATGTACAATTTTTTTAAAACTTATTTTTTCTTGTTTTTTTTTTTTTTTAAGTACTAATATACTTTAGCACATTTTCAACTAAAAAAAAAAACAATTAGAAAAAACCTAGATAAGCTTATACCAAATGCATATGCAATACCCCAAGAACCAGATTCACCATTGATGTTGACGGGTAGTGTTGGGAGAACTGCAACATACGGCAGCATGTGGGCTGGGTTAAGTGGTGTCCATATTGTTAGTTCATGGCCTCAATCAAAGTTTCTTAATGTGTCATCTCCCAAACGAGTGTTAATAGAGGTAATGATGGTGTGGGGCAAAGTTATTAAGGTCTCTCTTGTAGTTGAAATGAGAATGGAGTGACAACGTTATCAAAGTACCTTTTGTAGTTAGAGCGGGGATGAGGTATATGTACTTGGAGCCTATATATATATATATATATATATATATATATAATTATGCGTCATACAAGGCAAGTTCATACAACCCACACAAATGAAATTGGAAAAAGGCTCAACAAAATAGTATTTCTCATGGTACTAGATCAGAGAAAAATGACACGTCATCCAAATTCAATGTACATGGACATACAAGATTTTCATAGATGAGTGAGCGAGATTGACATATGATTCTCGTGGATGGTTTACGAGAGTTTATGGATGATGCATGGTTAAGGGAAAAAACACAATAGGTAAATAGAAGTTAGTAGGATTTATTTGTGGCCGAAAAATATGAGGCTTCATAGCCCACAAAAAGTAATGACTCACACATACAATATACATTATTGGGTATATACATATTAGAAGAAGTTCCACATGGAAAAAAAAGGTTTAAAAATAAATAAATAAAAATTAATATAACATAACTAGACCAAAACTCATAAATTTAAATTTTTGAGTTAAATAGTATTCTTATATGTGATATCGAGGTTTCAATTGGAAACTCCTTTAAGGTGTTAATCTCCTAACACACTCATAGTCCATTTGACAAAAAATTAATAGTTATTTTTTGTTCTTAAGGAAAAAAATTTCTCTTAGATAATTGTTTTTTTTTTTTTTTTGGGTGAAAAGAAAAAATATTTGTCACATTCTTATATAGTACTTCTAATGATTCAAGGTGCTCAAATTTTTTGAGAAAGTTTATAGATACAAAAATTTCACAACTACTGATATGATAAATTGTTAGTAATAGATAAAAAAGTAATTAGTAGTGGACCTAACTGAAAATCAATAAAGCCTACCAACTCAATTTTTGTAAAATTTGTGTATTTTGCAATTGTTCTCGAAAATAAGAGAGAGAGAGAGAGAGAGAGAGAGCATCCATTTGGGCCCAAAGGGAACTTGTAACTATTAGAACCAACAAAACCGTTGAAGCCCATAGCCAATCAAGGATTGTCTAAAACGCTAAGGACTTGGGCTATGGATCAATTCATAACTCATAAGCTCAAGCTCAAGAAGTTCACCAGCAGCCCATTGATCTCCACATTGCATTCTATTCCGATTCAAAGGTTTATCAGTTTTCTTATCCAAAAAAAAAAAAAGTTTTATCAGTTTCAGTTTAATTAGATTCAATTATGTATATTAATTATTTAATTTCTTTACTTTACGTGAAACTCAACACTTTCACATAATCAAATGCACTGACATTAGGCTAAACTTATTGGCTTGCAACTACGTTATTTAAAGAAAAAGCTATTACTTTCTCCTTTGTTTTTTGGTCATCAATATTGCATCAAAAGTAACTGGGTTTTCCAGGCAAAGTTAAGCATTTCCTGTGGAAGGCATGTACTAATAGTTTGCCAACAAAAACAAACTTGCTCAAAAGAAAAATACTTTCGGACCCTACATGCCATCTCTGTGGCTGTCTAGCTGAAGATGTCATGCATGCTTTATGGGAATGTGAAGCTGTAAAGTCGGTGTGGGGATTGGACTTTGGGTGGGTTAATAGGTTTGAAGCTGCACAGGAGACATTCAATGAACTGTTTGGTCGAATTTTGACTCAACCTCATATTCCTGAGATCGCCACCACAGCATGGTTCATTTGAGGTAAAGAAATGCGAATTTTGACTCAACGTCATATTCTTGAGATCGCCACCACAGCATGGTTCATTTGAGGCAAAGAAATGCGTTTGTACATGCCTTATCTTAGAGAGCAAGAATTTCTTTTCATTTGTTTGTTTAGATGCAGTATGTTCCACCTAATATAGATAATGTAGTTTTTGCTAATTTCTCAGCACACAAATAATACCATAGATGACTTCTTTTCTCCAAAAAAAAAAAAGGCGAAAATGCACTTTTGGTCCCTACATTTTGGACCTATTCTCAATTTAGTCCCTAAATTGATTTCACTCCTAGGTCAGTCCCTGATTTCAGAAAATCGTTTTTATTTTAGTCCCTGCCGTCACCCCAGTAACAGAAAATGCATACGTGGCAAACGGAATGCTCTGTTTGCTAACTAGATGCTGATGTAGCTAATAAAATAATAATAAAAAACCAACTCAGCATGCCATGTCATTGTCTAATTAAAAAAAATTAATTTATCAATTTAAAAAAACATAAAAAAAAATTTAAAAACATAAAATACATAGTTTCAGATTTGAACGGAATACACAAAAACTCAAAAACATGAACCCAGATCACAAAAACTCAAGAACACAAAATTCCTGGGCAATCAACATCTTTCCCAGAAAATTTTACCAAACACTGAAAAAATTCACATCTAAAAAGCCGATGCCTAAGATTTTCATCACAACATTTTCTTTCCACCCAAAACCAGAAATTTTCTTATGAAACAATCACACGCGAACCCAGCCAATTCGGCTCACAATAACAACAAACCCAACCAACCTCATAAATTTTCCTTACACAATCATCAACATTTTCCCCAGAAAATCAAGATTTTCTTTCAAACCAAACACTAAAATAACTCACATTTAATAAACTGATGCTTAAAATACATACAAAATCCTTATCCTCCACCGAAACCTCCAACAAATCAAACCTATAAACCCAGAAAAATCATCAAATCCACATGAAAAAAGACAAACCCAGCAACAAGTGAACAGATCAGAAACCCACCGATCAAGCCACATCAAGCCACGATCCTGCAATCCAAAACCCACATGAACAGATCAGACCACCAATAAAAAACAATGGCGGTGACACCCTTGGCTTGCGAAGAGAACGTGTACATGGCGAAGCTTTCCGAGCAAGCCCAGCGGCACGAGGAGAAGGTCTCGGCGGCGGTGGAGAGCGAGGAGCTCACCGTCGAGGAGCGAAACCTTCTCTCCGTGGCGTACAAGAACAAGATCGGCGCAAGGCGAGCATCGTGGCGCATCATCTCCTCGATCGAGCAAAAGGAGGAGAGCCGCAGCAACGAGGACCACGTGTCCATGATCAGGGACTACAGATCCAAGATCGAGTCGGAGCTATCCAACATCTGCAACGGAATCCTCAAGCTCCTTGACACCAGACTCATCCCCTCCGCCGCCACCGGCGACTCCAAAATCTTCTACCTCAAGATGAAGGACGAGTGAGCTCCGGCCATGAATAGTGGAGAGTGAGAGATTCTAGCGTGAAGAGAGTGAGAGAATTTGAGATTAGTGTTTCAGTGTAGGGTTTTTTTTTTAAGTTGATGAGGTTAAAGAAAAATAAAAACAAAATAAAAAAGAATTAAAAAGATAATGATTTCTGATTTTTTAAGAAATGATTTTAGTTTAAATTAGATTTAAGGTTTTTTTTAAATTTAATTTACTTTTTTTTTAAAAAATTTCTGAGTTGGTTTTTTTTATTAATTTAAATGCTGACGTGGCATTTAAAAAATGTTAAATATAATTTTTTTATTATTATTTTATTAGTTACATGAGCATCTAGTTAGCAAACAGTGCATTTCGTTTGCCACGTATGCATTTTCTGTTACTGGGGTGACGGTAGGGACTAAAATAAAAACGATTTTCTGAAATCAGGGACTGACCTAGGAGTGAAATCAATTTAGGGACCAAATTGAGAATATGTCCAAAATGTAGGAACTAAAAGTGCATTTTCGCCAAAAAAAAAAAAAAAAAATGTAACTGGGTTTTCAATTGTGAATACCAAGATTTGAATGTATGGAATCCCAAACCACAGTAATTGTTTAAACCCATAGCCCATAAACTTGGCCCACACAGAGCTTCAAGTCAGCAAGCAAAATCGGCTAAACTTGAACCCATTAAGTCAGATGAAGGCCCGTTAATATAGTCCACAACCCATGGATTGGATCCGCATGACTAACGAAATTAACACTTCAAATTGGTCTAAGTTAGGCCCACATAATTCAACCCATAGGCATGGCCCATAAAACGACCAAGCTCACGAGAGAAAGAGAAGGAGTCCAGCAAATGGGAAAAGCTAATTGGATACAAACAGATTCTATAATTTGTCTTTGCAGCCGGATTATTTAATAAACTATTTTAAGAAAGTATTAATATTATTTTTATAGAAAATATAAAAAATTGTCAAAAAAATCAATTACTTTTTTTTTTCATAAAAAATTTCTAAATAAATACCTTTAGGGCATCCATTAACAAAATCCTTAGTTACAAATGTGAAAATTAATTTTCAAAGATAAAGGTTTAAGGGCTGCTGGTTGTAGTGGCATAAATGAGTTTTTGATTGTTTCACATCTAATAGTGTTCACGCTTCACACCATCTCACACTACATTCACATTTTTTTTTCATATCTTGGATACATAAAATATGGGACATCTATTATTAAAAAGTAGACATTTTGTGAAATATTTCACATCCAAAAGTATGAAACAATAACTATTTGACACAAATGGTCATGTAAAGTTTTTTTTTTTTTTTTTTTTTTAAAGAGAGAAGGAATGGTCATGTAAAGTTGAATATAAATGGATTTTATTTTTCCTTGGTATTTATACAACAGCAAAACTAGAATTTTAAATTAGAAGGCCCAAAGTATAATTTTACTAAAAAATTGATTATAGAATTTGATGCAACAATGAATTTGATTAGTGCCATTGCCACATCAATACTTAATAAAAAATAAATAAAATACACCATACCAATTATCAATTTTTTATATATAAAAAAAGAGACAAATTTATGTAATAATAAAAGTGATTAATACCACCTCAATTAAATAATAAATAAAAATTGTAATTACCCTTTATTTTTTTGTTTTTCAGAAATGATACATTAATTTGTATGTCCTATATAATAAAATTTGTACTAGTGTCATAATTCTAGATAAATTCCTTTGACCAATTAATAGAAGAGAAGAAAAAATATTTATTTTCGAATTATTTGCATCTACAAAAAACTTGGCCTATAGTGGCCTTTTTTTTAGCGGCGTTTGTCAAAAACGCCACTATAGGTACCCTTAGCTGCGTTCAGCAAGTTCTATAATGGCGTTTTATATAAACGCTACTATAGGTACTCTATAGCTGCGTTTTTAAGGGCCTATAGCAGCGTTTTTAAAAACGCCACTATAGGTCCGACCTATAATGGCGTTTCTCATGGTCTTACAAACACTGCTATAGGCACTTTTTTTTTTACTTTTTTTTAATTTTTTTTTCGGCTGGGTTTAATTTCTTTTATAATTATAATAGACCTATAGTGGCGTTTGTTTGACAAACGCCACTATAGGCCTTCCTGTAGTGGCGTTTGACAAACGCCACTATAGGTCCTTGTAAGTGTGGACCTATAGTGGCGTTTGTCAAACGCCACCATAGGCCCTGTAAGTGTACGACCTATAGTGGCGTTTGACAAACGCCACTATAGGTTCAAAAAAAAAACATTTTCACAACAAATTTCACTACATTTTAACAACATTTTTACAACAAATCATGGATAATTAATTGTTGTTAGTTGAAATTTGAATTTAGCACTGAGATTGTTTTTTTAACCCAACAATAAGAACCAATAACAACCCACCATTTAAAATTTGTTATAAAAATATTGTTGTAAAAATATTTTATGGTCTGTTTCAAACTATTCTTAAAAAAAACAATTAAAAAAAAAATAAATCCATAAAAAAAAAAAGGGGTGATATATTCTAGCTAGGAATATGCCATAGAATATTCCTAGAATATTCTATAGCATATTCCAAAATATTCCTTAAAAAAAATTTAAAAAAAAACTAAAAAAAAATCAATCCGTAAACACAAAAACTATGATTTGTTTTAGGAATATGCCATAGAATATTCTATGGCATATTCTAAACTATTCTTAAAATAAAAATAAAAAAACCGAATTGATTCAACGTTCGGGTAATATATATATATATATATTATATATTTATATTTAAATGAGAAGTGTTATATTAACAACATTTTTATAACGTTTTCACAACAAATTATAAGTAGTTAGTTTTTATTGGTTTAAATTTGAACTGAACACTAAGATTTTTTTTTTTGTCCCAACAGTAACAACCAGTAACAATATGCCACTTAAAATTTGTTGTAAAAATATTGTAAAAATGTTGTGAACATGCGTTTCTATATATATATATATATATATGAGGTGTTACGTCCACAATATTTTTACAATATTTTCACAACAAATCATAAGTGGTTAGTTGTTATTAGTTCAAATTTGAACTTAACACTAAGATTACTTTTTTTTCCCAATAATAACAACTAGTAACAACTTATCACTTAAAATTTATTATAAAAATATTGTGAAAATATTATGTACATATCATTTATATATATATATATGTGTGTGTGTGTGTGTGTGTGTGTATATATATATATATATATATATATAAAAGAACTAAACAAAAAAAATTTAAAATTCAAAATTCAAAACCTACCTAACCCCACCTACCCCCACCCACCTTATCAATTCATATTCTCTATGTTTAGCCAACTTGTTCAGACTTCCTTCCTTTTTTTTTTTTTTTTTTTTTTTTTTTTTTTTTTTTTTTTTTTTTTTTTTTTTTTTTTTTTTTTTTTTTTTTTTTTTTTTTTTTTTTCGTTTCTTTCTTTCTTTTCTCCCTTATCTCAACTTCTTCAGACTTCTTTTTCTCCCTTACTCCCACTCACCTTATCAATTCTTTTTCTCAACGTCTAGCTAGCTTCTCCACTCTTCTTTTCTCTCTTTTTTTTTTCCTTCTTTCACTATTCTTTCACTACACACCTAGATTTATTCTTTTCTCTTCCTCTCCATTTTGATTTTATTTCCCCTATTTTATTTGTGGTAGTGTTAATGTTAGTGGGTTTTGGATTTGAAGATGGTGCTGCAAGTAAGTTTTTAAAAAAAATTTTTTTTAATGATTGTTTTGGTCTTTTCCTTGATTAATTTTTGTGAATTCTTTGGCTTTTTATTATTGATAGGTATAGAGATCTCAAGTGTGATAATATCTTTGTTAATAGAACCAAAAAAGTAGTGAAAATTTTGAAATCTATTTGATGATTTCTTTTTGCAGGTTGGTCTATGGTGGCTGAATGTGTTGGGGTGGAGTTGCTATTTTTTTTTTTTTTGGATGTGAGCATATTTTGTTTAACTTTGAATTTTTTTTGGTGGGTTTGTGTTTCATTTTGAATTTGCTGGACTATAGTGTTTGTATTTTGTATTTTTTTGAATTTGTATTTTTAGATTTGGATTTGTAATTTGCTGAACGTATTTTGTTTTATTTTGTATCATTTAATTTAATTAAAATTGTAATATTAATTTAATTACAATCTTAATTCAATTAAAAAAAAAACTTTTTCACGTAAAAAAAATTCTTTTGATTACCAAAAATTAATTTTTTGGTAATCAAATTTTTTTTTTGTGGTGGTTTGGCTATAGTGGCGTTTCAAGAACGCCACTATTGTTCCGTCACTTTATACTTATAGTGGCGTTTACAAACGCCACTATAGACTAATTTTTTTAATTTTTAAAAAAGCTATAGCCTTTTTCAAAAATAAAAATTGGTCTATAGTGGCGTTTGTAGGTGGTCCTATAGTGGCGTTTTACAATAAAACGCCATTATAGGTCTATAACGGCGGTACAATAGTGGCGTTTGTAAACGCCACTATAGCAAACGCCACTATAGCAAAATGGGCTTATAGTGGCGTTTTTAGTACCTATAGTGGCGTTTCACAAACGCCACTATAGGACCAGTTTTTTGTAGTGCGCGCGCGCCCAATTTCATTTTTTTTTTAAATAAAATATTGTAGCTAAGTTTCCCAAATTTACAAATTAAATAAAAATCATATTTATCATCTAATTATATGCCAAGTAATTTTTGAAATAAAAAATAAAAAACTAATTAGTGTTACCAAGAAAAAGCGGAGGAAAAAAACCAAATTTTTAATTGTCTTGGGGTCTAAAAAACAAACAACCAAAGTCAAATAACATAATTAATATAAGTCAATGGAATTTCAAAAAGGTAAATAATTGACAAATATGTTTTGAAGTTCAATATATATATATATATATAATAAAAAATACCACGCTTCCACACTTGATCTAATGAACGGTTACATGAATGTGATGCTGATGCCTGGGTTTTTTTTTTTATTGATTTTTTTTTTCTTTACAAACTATTACTTTTTAGTGGAAGCAAGCAAGTATAATTGTTTTATATTTTAATGTAAAAATTATATATATATATATATATATATATATAATATTCGTAAGAATTAAAAATCCACGGGCTCATGGCCCCTGGTCTTGCTTTGGATTCGTCCCAATATAGATTGAATTAGAGACTGTTTCTCTTTCTTCATATTCTTCTGCTTATTTTTCCCCCTTTTCTTCTGCCACTTAAATTTGATGTCAGCACAGACTCTCTGAAATTGGCGAAGTTCTTAAAATAGTATTGTCTTTTGGCCAGGCAGCCACTTAATGACCTCCTAAGAAAATTGACTATTCGAATTAAATTTAAGAGAATTTTGAAAATATCATCTTTGTATTTTATATTCCATTTGTTTCGCTGTAAAATATTTTACGAAAAATATTTTCAGCATTTTATCATGTTTGTCATCATAAAATTTAATCAAACCTGAAAATGTTTTCTGTTAATTGTAAAATTCTTTTTCAAAGTTTGTAATAATGATTTGTCACAAATTTACCATGGTTACTTCACTTAAGGGTATTACAGACAACTATTCTTTGTGTTTAGAGTTCATATCCAGCTATTAAAAAAGATTTGAATGTTTTACATTTAACAATGTTCACTCTCTTTTATATTATGGTTACAGTCTTTCATATCACATGTAAAATGTGAATATCTGATATGAAAGTGTAGATATTGTGTAAAACATTTCACATCTTGAAATGTGGAAGAATAATTACCCAAAAAGGGTGTGAGGGGCATTCATGTTAGTATGAAGTAAAGTATTCAAACTTCAAAGTAGCCAAATGTGATCCGTTTGAGAGTTAGAAAAACTCTAGTGAAAGGCAACTGCAAGCCCTTTTTTTTTTTTTTTTTTTTTTTGTACACAAGTATTGTTACAAATAAAATTTTTGCATTTTTATATTCATTAGTCGCTAACTCTTGCAATGCATGGGAAAATTACTAAAAATAAAATCTAATGATTGCAAAGCAATTATGCAAAATACCATTTAAATTAAAAAAATAAATATTAGTGAATGTCATTATTCTTAGCTGTTTGTGTTACATCTAGAGTTTCATATCTAAGTTACTACAATACTACTTGTAGCAACTGAAGCTCACAATATAAGTATATTATATGAGGCCAAAACTTATATTATCTTCAAACTCCCCTTAGCCTTATAGAGTCCCTAACAAAATTTCTTTTGTATTGAATTTGATTTTAGAGGACTTATTCAAAATTATTTGAATTAAACCTCACAAACTAGAAAGAAAAAATAAATAACATTACAACATTGTAGCTGATTAATATACAAATAAACTACCAATTTAACATGATAAATCACTATTAGTAATTTAGAAAGCAAAAATTAACAAAATTAAAGTTGTTACCCATTTAACCTAAAACTTTTCATATTCTAAAGTTGTCAAATACCTATTAACAAATAACTATTGATATAAAATATTCAGTAATTACTTTAATACCGCAAGTTGTTCATGCTATAAAAAATTTGAGAGAATAGCACAGCAAGCATCTTAAATTCTTTCTTGCTTGGATCCTACAAAATAATATATATATATATATATATATATATAGTGATGGAGACAAAACATGCCATTAAAGAGACAACCAATTACGATAGTGTTGGAGGCAAAGTAAAAGATTAAAAAAACTGAAGAAGCAAGCGGTTTGGCTAGCATACCAGCTAGTTATTTATATCAAAAGACATAAAAATCTTACAATCAAATAGAATCCATAAGTAAATAAATACATGTGGTACAATTAGATAAATAAAAGGTTTGTCAAGATGATCAAGTTTGGCAATGAAAAAGACGCAATAGCTATTGATAAGGGTAATCTCTATCTTAAACTTGTGATAATGATGAAGATGCAACAACTACTAATTATGCAGATCTAGCATAATCTTATTTTGATTCAACTACACCAAAAATGACGATAATTGCCATAAAAAGATTATATCAAAAAAATAGTCTTTTATGATTTAGCTAAGAGTACAATCAAAGCTAACAGAAGGAATTTTAAATCAATTTCAATGATGAAGGAGGGATTCACTTAAATGAGGAGACCAAGAAAAAAAGAGAAGTATCATGTTCAGAGTATAGTATTGAATTTTAAACTCTAGAATTCAATTTGCTAACTACTAAAATACCTTAACAAATTGAATTTCTGCCGGCACGGATTATATCATTCAATTGAATTTTTGTAGGCACGGATACTACTAAAACTCTATCATTCAATTTTCTAATTACTAAAACTCTATCACACGGATACTACTAAAACTCTATCACACGAATTGCACAATATAAACCAATAATGTTACCGTCTCAAATATTAATTAAAAAAAAAACCAAATCAATTTTAAACATAGAAACAAATAGTCATATATCAGTACAAATACCCAACCTAAATACATAAAAACTCATATATGACCCACAACACAAAAGAGGTAGTAACAAAATTTAAAAAAAAAAAAAAAAACACTATTAATCTAATCCTTACACTGAACTATTATGCAAGTAGCCACAAGAATGGAGGTCAAGAGCAACTGGGATTTAGAGAAACCTAAATTGAATCATCCAGCTTTTTAGTATTAATATAGTGTGAGAAAATGAAGAGATGAAGGAGTTAGAAAGCCAAAGTCTAGCGTAAGGAAGCTGGAGGGTTGCCGTTTGAGATTGTGACTGTGGAACACAAATGATTGTTGTTTAAAATTGTATTCGTGGAATATAAAGGGTTACCATCTAAAATTGTTACCATAGAACACAAATTAAAGGTTGGGAATTATTTTCTTTTTATTAGTATTTTTAAATTTAAGAAAACTATTTTTTTTTAATACAAGATAGAATTTTTACTTTAGCTTAATCTAAGTGTATATATGTGTAAAACTCCCTTTTAATAATACTACGCTTCACCTTTTAATAATATATAGAATATATTAGCCTCGTTATTTTGCACCTTGTACCCAACAAAATGTTATTTGACGGTGCAAAGTCCAAAACATACCCTCTTGGAAATGTGTATATTCTTAGTTATGAATGTGGGGAAACGAAGAGATTCCCCATCAGACAGTGCCAATTGATTAATCAAGATAGTACAAGCTTTTGTTTTTCTTTAATAATTTTTACAGTTGACAAATCTCAAAAGCATATGCTTTGCCTTAATCTTCCACTAAAGAAAATCTAAAACATCGTATTTATGATACTCTCAAATATCTGCCTCTCATGGTATTGTTATAAATATAATACCATATAATCACAAAGATGGCAGGAATGCGTGTTAATTTAAATTTTGAGTAATGCTAAAAATATTATAAATTTAACAACGTATTATCAGTCTTAAGAAGGAAATTTAGACATTTATATTTTGTTGAAATGGCATGATTACATTCACATAATTACATCAATTTATAAGTGTTTTATTTAGTAAAATTTATAATATTTTAACCTTTCCCTTAAATTTTTATAAGTCAATACAATGATAAAATATTCAGATTGGCCCTCCACAGGATTGATGCATAATCATGTAACATCAGTTGAGATTTTTTTTTTTTTTTGATAAGATCATTTGAGATTTTATTTGGTAGATAAAACATATCATATGCCTCATTGTAAATATAGTGGGTGAAGTACAGCACACTAGGCTTCTGGTGAGAAATCTAGTTAGACATTTCCTGCTTCTCATTAGGAAATCTATGCTGTCAAACACAACTTGTGTGAGATATATTAGGGCCAAATGACCCAAACCAATTGTAGACTCATCTAATTATAGAACAAACAAATTAATATTAGGTTATTTTATGGTTAGCTTAGGATTAATCAAACATTCCCTAGTATATAATACATACACTAAGTTCATTGTAATTTGTAGCCCAATAGCTTAGCAGACATGCAGAACACCAATGACTCTTTAAGCTGAACCTCATAAACCTTCATATTTACTTTTTCTTTAATGTTTTTGTTTATCGTTCAAATACACACAATCACACAACTTTAACACGGTACCATAGCTAAATATTCTTGGCCTTTTAGCAAATCTTATATGTCATATCTATTCAGTCCCACCAAATCCGTTCCCCACCACCCCCCCCCCCCCCCCCCCCCCCCCCCCAAAAAAAAAAAAAAAAAAAAGAGAGAGAGGGAGAAATCCCAAAACGGATCTGCCATAACAACAGCCTTCATCTCGTTACTCATAACAGGCACTGCAACACAGTGTCTCCAGCACCGTTGATCATCCTCGAAGCCACTGTTGTTGCCTTATTGCCGTTGATTAATCCCACCGTCACCACGCTGCCTTGTGAAACAACTAAACTTTTCTATTTTGTTTTTTCACATAACCAAGCTTCTTATGCTGCCCATAACATAATTTAAAAACGTTCTGTTTGCTTCGCTATAAATGCTTTCAAAAGTAAAATGTTATTTGAAATTATTTTTAATAAAATATTTTTAGGTGTTTAGTGTAATCTATATATATCTAAAAGCTGAAGCGTAACATTTATTGTTGTTACGCTCCAGTTGAGCCACATCATCGCCATGTCACAAAGTTTTTATTTTCCTTTTTTTTTTTTGGGTTTCCACTTCATATATTCTCTTTAATCAATCCCATTCTCTCTCTCAACTCATCATCTTCCCATCAAACAAACGGCTAATGTTTATACTATTAATGAATTTCTTATTGAATCCAAATTCTCTTAAATTCAGCAATCAATCATTCTCTCTCTTTGACTTATCATCTCCTTATCAAAAAAACCGGCTTCTTTCCCCCATCAAAACATTCAATTGCCTCCCTTTGGATTTAAAACCCACTGATTTAATTTTTATATATATAGGTTTTGAATTGCTTACTTTCCACCCCATCAATCACCAAATTACAACTAGAATTAGAAGGTCCATTTGAGGTCAATTTTTCTTTCTCTTCCCTTGAACTTCTTCTTTTTTGCGGCAATTTTTTTATGATTTGTATTGGATTTCCTTTTCTAGGGTTGTAAATACCATGTTTCTTTTTTCTTATTTCCAATTTTCAATTGATAGTCTATCTCATTGGATTCATGTTTACAATTTTTCCTTACATTATTATGTTTTACCCATTAAAATTGTTAGTGTCTAAAGAATTGGAATGCTTTTTATTGATTTAGTACATGATTATTTGCCTCCCATTTGTTTATTTTATTTTCTGAATAGCTTTGTAATTTTTAAATTAAATACTACATAAATTCTTGCTACTTTTCTTTTAATCTCATCTAAATCTGTGCTAATTTTTAACTTCTTAGGATAACTTGGAATAGGAAACAAAATATTATGATTGATAGGTATGGACCAAATGTTGTTCCTCTTTTTCTTTGTATTTGGGATTATAACTTAGTTTAATATGGTTATTTTCATTAATTTTTTGACAAATTACAATGTAAAGGTTTGTATTGGATTTTCTTTTCCAGGGTTGTAAATACCTTTTTTTTTTCAATTGATATTCTATTTCTTTGTATTCATATTTACAAATTTTTTACATAATTTTGTTTTGCCCATTAAAATTATTTGTGTTTAAAGAATTGGAATGCGTTTTATTGATTTAGTACATGATCATTTGCCTCTCATTTGTTTATTTTATTTTTTGAAGAGCTTTGTAATTTTTTAAATTAAATACCACATAAATCCTTGCTAATTTTCTTTTAATCTCATCTAAATCGATGCTAATTTATAACTTCTTAGGACACCTTGGAAGAGGTAACAAAATTTTATGATTGATAGGTATTGATTATATGGTGTTCCTCTTTTTCTTTGTATTTGGGTACCATTTATCTTCTCAATAACAAATTCTTACAATTTATAACTATTGCATCCATTTTATAATTGTGGACATGCATGCAATATTGCTTTATGTTTCCATGGTAATACTAATGTCCATTACTTTAAAATTAAAAAATTCTCTCAATTGAAGCATATACCTCGACGTGATCTCATTCTTATGAAATCCTACAACTTAATTCAAATCATGCTAACCAATATATATATAAATAGAATGATTTTGTATAGTCCAACATGAATTAAATCATATTACGTTAGTAATTAGCTTAATTAAGCTTATCTAATTCTCAAGAAAAAAAAAACCTTAAACTTATATCTTATATCTTATTGTTTGATTTGGCTATGATATGTTGCACTTTAATTCATCATACTCCTTAAATATTCAAAAATATAATAGAAATATTATAAGAAATAAAATAGATAAATACAACAGGAAATCAACTAGGCATTTCTTTTGTACTACAAATTTCACTATTATAATTCTTAAATAATATGTACTTAATATTCACTATTAGATCTTTTAGAAATACAATCAATTTTTTTTTTTTTTTGCCTTCCTATATATTTCTTCGATCTAATTGAAAAAAAAAATCCATAAAATTCTCATTTATGAAGGAAATAATTTTCTCTGATAAAAATTTTTGGGAAAAAAATAATGAATATAGAAAGTTTTAAATTTTTCATAAACCTATATGGTTGCCCAAAAGTCCTCTATTCAGACTTACTATTATGTTACTACATTGGATTTGATGAGTTCTCTTAAAAAGAAAATATTCTATATATATATATATATAACATTAACTATGCAACTTACCAGTTATAAATACATTTTTCAATTACCAAAACATACAAAGTCTCTTCCTCTTTCCCAACCTTTCCCCTCCCTCAACACTTATGTACGTATATACATTTTTCCCTTCCACTACACACATGCGGGCACACACACACACACACACACACACACACATTTTATATTTATATTTGTTCTCTTTTAATCTCTCTTAAAACCAATAAGTATAGTATTTGTGATGGAATTTTTTTTTAATTATCACTACATATTTGTGATATCTTTTAATCTCTCTTTTATTATCACTAAAAATTAGAAATTGTGTTTGGCTTCATTTTGCTAGGTTCTTTTTCATGATCATCGGTTTATATGTTGTGAGTTGGGTTAAAGTTGCAGAACTGGGAGAGATCAAACAAGATACAGTTGCACCATGAATATTTTAGAAAGCAAGAGTACTATTATACAAAAACAAATATGGACATATATAAACAATTATACCGTGATTACGTTTGCTTTCCCCTACCCCTTTTATGCTATTTATTTATTGACTAAGATCAACTACACATTTTTATTTTTTGCAGAAACGATCAACTACACATTTAGCTTCCTTAGTTGTTCACATTTTTTAAATTGTATGGAAAGGAATAATAGAAATCAATATATGTTTTGGGGAGAAATTTTTTTGTAATAGTTGATTCTCATACATGAGTTTAGTGATTATCAAAATAGAAACTATTATAATTTTGTTTAATAGTTCTTATGTGATAAAATGGAAACAAAGTTTGGATAAATTGCTCAGTAATTTCTCCAAAAATGCACAATAATGTTAGCTTTCATATAAAACCAACAAGATTCATTTTCATGTTCTAATAAAAATTATACATTTTCCAGTTTTTAATTGTGTTGTGTTTTGATACATATCTCACACTATTCTAACGTATTACAAAATATTTTGTTATATATAATAGTTGAAAGTAAAATGCAACATGTTTCTTTGCTAATATATATATATATATATATATACACAAACACACACACACACAAAATCAAGATAAAGACTTCTTTACTTACATAAAATTTATTATATATATTACAATGTAATCACATTATTGTGAGATGAGTTTGGGACTATTACTTATAAATCTCAACTATTATTCTCATTCTTTACTTAACAAAAAATAATATGACATCAAAATTATCCCGCGCATTGCGCGGGTCTGCGACTAGTCTGTAATAATTTTTAAGCACAAACTATCAAAACTGGAGGCTCTAACTCCATGGCACCCCAACCCGCCTAAGTAGCGACCCCACCATAAGTTGGAAGGGAGAGAGCCATAGCGTGTTTTTATAAAATATTTTACCAAACTTTTAATGTGAAAACATTTTACAAACAATTTTACAGTTAAAAATTATTTTCAAATTTAACTAAATTTGACAACAAAACAAAAAAGTATTTTTAAATTTGACTAAAGGTCTGTTTGGATGCCGCTTATTTTGTTGAAACTGAAAATTTATTGCTGAAAGTACTGTAAATAAAGGTAAACATTAGCTGAAATAATAAAGTAGAGCTCATGAATAGTACCAAAAAGTGTAGTGGAGTCTATGAATAGTAGCAAAAATAAGTTGAATAGTGAAATAATTTTCATTTTTCATTGGTATTCAAATGGAGGCTAAGGGTCTATTTGGATACTATTTTTTTGCTGAAAACTGAAAACTTATTGTTGAAAATACTGTAACAAAATAATTTTTAAATATGTGAATAGTACTGAGAGACTCAGAAATACATGGGTATGCACGTTTTCCAATTATTGGTGGTCCATAAACAATACCCATAGGACCCACTAAAAAAACGCAAAACACACTGATTGAGCAAAACATCTCATCCAAACGCAAGCTAAATTTTACAACGAAACAAACGAAAGATACATTTTACAGCAAAACAAACTCTGCGCACGTAGCTTTGCAGTAGTTTATGTAAAACGCTTGTACAATGGCATAAAAGCCTGCAAGAGAGCTGTTTTTGTTATATATTCTTCTTCTCTCTACCAGCCTTTTAATCTTATACCTTGGGATAACAACACATGCAACCACCAAGGCAACAAAGAAGGCTGGTCGCTTGTAAAAGAGAGTTTGTTGTAAACATGCTACCAACTGCGTTCTTTTTATAACCATTCATGTCCTTTCCATACCTATATTTTAATCTCAAAAATTTTTAGGGGATGCTTTAAATTAATCTATCCTTATGCATTGGGATCAGATTCTTCTGTCCAAAATTGGTGAGGCAAAAGCCTACATATCCATTTGGGAATGTGTACATGGGCTCAGGTACTTTTCCTGAATCATACCTTCTAAAATATGCTCATTGCTCATATACTTGACTCATTAATTGGGTTAGTAGTTGACTGGTAAAGTTTTGTACTGTATTAATTTATGATCAGGTTGAAATAGAATCTTAATCACAAAATAGATTCTCTGCATTCCTTTTTAAGTAAAATGAAGGAGATGTTGCTCCAAAACAAACTTGTTAGTAAATTTGATCTTTTACTTGAGAGGTTATTATAATTAGCACTCCTCTCCAATAATGCTTGTTTAATTGAAAGTCGACTCTGCTCCTGCATATAATAATCTTTATTTTTCTGCTGGAACTGGATAGCAAGAACTCTGTGAGTCTGTGTGCCTGAGAGAGAGAGACACAGAGAGGAAAAAAAGTCTGCTATTTTGTTGAACGATAGGAAATGGTGGCAGTAGGTCACTTAGGAAATGGTGGCAGTAGGTCACATGGATCCTCTACACTCTACAGGAGGAGTACACACAGTTAGATACTTGTCAGATGAAAATTACAAACACCCCCCTTCAAAACTAATCAAACCAAACAAAGACCATGCCTAAACCCTTCCGTTGTTGTTTTCTGCACCTATCTCATTCGCTTCTTTCCTCTTGGAATGAGTGCATAAAATCTGACCACCCCTTTTCTGTACAAGTTCTTTCATTAACTCCCACCTAGATTTTGTTTCATCCTTTTAATCCGCAATGACCGATGCATGAGGTCACCCCCTTCCTCATCTTTGGTTCTTTCTCCAGAGCATTTTTATTCAATTTTTTTCTTTTTGTAGTACAATCCGCAAGGTCATGATTCCAAAGCACCAAACTATTAAAAAATTGGAAATTGCAAAGAGAGAATCCAATTTTATTTCATAGCCCATGTTACATGCCAGAGCTGGAAACCCACTCAGTAGCACATGTACCTTAACTAAGAATTAATAATTAAACAAAAGAGAGTATGATTCAGCCTAGCATATATATCACATTTCACCGACTGATGGGCAAGAAAGTATGTAATTTCCACAGTTTAATCAATTTCCCATACTGATTTCTTGCCCAACTGAGCAGCTAGCTAGATATTTTTAAATCTATACACCAATTTACTGTGCCAAAATATGAATTCAAACACCCAATTCATAGATGAACAAGTAAATTGTGTATTACTTTGTTTGAGAATTGAATTTTACTTCAATGGAAATAGTGCTACTAGCTTTCTAGGGCCATGGCCAAAAGTTATGTTGGTCTTCAATGCCAGTAAACATGTTGCAGAAGCTTTCATCTTGAGCCATCTGGTCAATTTTTAAGGATTGGAGATCTGGTCTTGATGAGCCTTGGAGGAGTTGGGTCATGCTTGTAGGCCTAAGGGATGAAGGGAATAGGTGGTGACTGCTTAACTGTGAAGATACTGGACTGTTCATTACTGGTGTTCTTGAAATATCCAAATTGATATCACAACTATTCTCACTTCCATTGCTCCAAGAACCCTCAGCTTCTTTCTTGATGCATTTAACCCCAACTTCATTTTTGTCTCTATTTTTTAGAGCCAACAACTGCAGCATTACAATAAAAGCAATTAAATCAAGACGAAGCAATAGTAAGTCAGAATGAGAATACTTAATTAACATCCTGTTCTAAATCAAACATATAAAATACTTAATTGCAACTAGGGCTACTTGAAAGGTACCGTTGTGATTAATATAATTTTTGTTCCTAAGATGCACAGTTCTGACACTGACACTTAAGAATAGTGATGATCAACTAATAATCAAGAAATAGTGTTAAGAAAAAGGAATCGTTCACTTTTAGAAGTCATTGTTAATGGTAGATCAAGAACCAGGCAATAAAATTAAGGTGTTCTCCTTGATAAACGATGCTCCAAAATTCTACCTACCTAGACTTCTTCAACTTCATTCTTAGAAAGACAAACATATAGACTGGTGCCTAAGAAGCATACAAGGAGGAGCTAGTTTTCCACTTTCATTTATTACTTGTAGACTCTAACACAAAATTGGAAAGTCAAGATCAAGAGGAACAAGAACCGAAAGCTATATATATGCAAAATCTAAACATGCCAAGATCATAAATTTCCAAATTTAATTCTTTTGAGAACCCAAAAAGCTATATATTTGCAAAAATTAAACATGCCCAGACCATAAATTTCCAAGTTTATTTCTCTTTCATATACAAAACCAAATATATGAACAAGCTAGCTAAACTAAATCCATTTGGTCCAGTGGGGATTGAAACTATTACCTCAGCAGTAAGTTTCTTGTTCTGGGACTGAAGGCTATCATTGTCAGCCTTGAGTGCTTCAAACTGTTTCTTCAAGACCTCAAAGTCTTTCTCCAATTGCTTGGTCTTCCACCTAGCCCTCCTGTTTTGGAACCAAATGGCAATCTGTCTTGGTTGCAGCCCCAAAGCCTTAGCGAGTTGCATTTTCCTCTCAGGCTCAAGCTTGTTTCCAATCTCAAAGCTCTTCTCAAGTGCCTTCACTTGTTCTAAACTCAGCCTCTTCTTCTTCTCTCCAAGCTGTGATCCGTCATCAGAAAGCTCATCATCTCCATGCACTACTTCTTCACACTTATTATTGTCTATACCTGAAAATGACATCGATCTCTTCATCAAGAATGGCACAGCACCTGAAACAATAGCACCCCAAAATACATCAATAAAAAATAATTGTAAATAATTAAAATTAATAAACCATCAAATTATTAAGCATAAGAGAGAGAGAGAGAGAGACCGTGATAGTGTTGAGGAGGACATGAAGGAAAGGTGTTAGATGAAGGGAGGTGATCTTGATCTTCATGAGTTTGGAACATGAAACCTTGAGAAGGTGGGAAGGCCATGGTTTTGGAGTTGTAAAAATTGTATCATGCATGCACTTTGGGTTTGAGGATCCTTTTGCACCAATTTATGGGGGTGTGGGTTATGGTCTGGCTCTCACTCTCATGGTTATGACAGGTCTTTAGAAAGATGAGGCGATGGGTGCAGAGACTGAATTGGACAGCGATATTTAGGTTGAGAGAGAGAGAAAGAGCAGTGTGAACTGTGGACGAGAGGTCTAAATTGTGAAATAGTATATCACAGAAGTGAGCTTTCGTGGACCCATCCTCCGATAGTGATTTGGGACTCTCTCTCTCTCTCATATGACTAGCATGAAGGATATAGGTTTTAGGTTAAATGACCTGAAGTTTTACTTCTAGCCAGAAAATCAAAGTCAATGGTTAGAAATTTCAATTGATGGCCTCATAGAAATTTCATCAAAAATTCTATCTCTAAGATAATTTTTAAAAATTAATATGCTAATGAATGTGATTATTTGATGTTAAAAATATAATAAATAAAAGTCATAATTATTTGTTTGTATTTTTTTTTAAATAAAGAAAGTTGACATTTATAAGAAAAATTAGCCAAAATCAGCTTAGAGTAATCAGTTAAGTGTGAAGGAGCAACCTTTATCCATATAGAATAACTACTAACATCTCTTGTATGTTTAACTAAGTTATGAGCTACATAATTACCTAATTAATCTACGAGTATGAAAAAAGAAACTGAGCTAAAAGCAACTAGAGAAAGTTTAGCCACTGAAATCCGATAACCAAAGGTAGCAAAGGAGAGCTCTTCACTCTTCAAGACTTTTATGTGACTTTGGAGTCCCCTTCAATAATGACTGAATGAAGACCCAACTCCAAAGCAAAGGATGCTTTGACAGTTGCCAAGGCTTCCACCTCATCTGAAGACTGTGGGAGACGGACTTTCTATGCAATAACCTGCCCCCGATGGTGTCACATTAGTTTATAAAATGTTATATTCTAAAATATTTAGTATCCCTAGCATTAATAAGAAAAATAATAATGAATTTGATGATTTAGTGACTTACACGGTAGTTATGGGATGACACCAACAATAACTAAGCTTCATCCTCAAAGCTTGGAAAATAATCCCATTTATTTAAAACATTTCTATTTTATGTTTCAAAATCAAATATTTACAAATAGTATATCCAAGTTATATGATGTGACTTTATGGGAATTATTAGATTCAAGAAAAAAAAAATCATAATTATGAAATTGACTCTTTTTATTTCAAGTGAAATTGATAAGATTGTCTTCTTTCAGGCTGGCTATAGATTTTCAACAAATTAATTACGGCCTACTATATATTTATGTTCCTTGAATAAAATTTCTCTATTCCAATTTTAGTTTTCCACTTCATATTCACCAATTACAGTATATTATGTGTCATTTTTTTTTTTTCATTTTAAACTTTGCTTATTTGATAAGAAAAGAGAAAAATAATGTGTTAATTTGCAATTTTTTTAGTGGTAATTTACAATTTATGGGATTTAAAGTGTAGCACTCAAAATAGGATATAGAATTAAAAAAAAAAATTATTATTACATTGTTCTATTCTATCCTCTGTCACTAATTTGTCCTTTTATATATATATATATATATATATATATATATTCACTCCGTTTGTCTATGAAAACAATTTCTGAAAAGATGACACTTTAAAATTTATTGCAACTACAAAAATGCTCTTCAAAAACATTTTATGCGGTTGAATCCAAATAAAATCACTAATATTGCATATAGGCACAAACTTGATGCAGGTGGTGGTCGCGGCAGCAATAGAGTTCTCAAGTGGTAACTCTAGGGTTGTGTGGTGAATTTGGTGATAGCATTAGAGATGGTAACGATGGTAGTGATGACTAAAAAAGCATGTGAGGTGATGGTGAGGACTGTAGTGATGGTAAAAATAATAGTGGCACCGCAAAGAAATTAAAAAAAAAGAAAAAACTCTTTTTACTTTTAATCTTTAATTTATTTTTCATTTTACCAAATAACAAAAGATGCGAAAAATAGAAAAAAAAAAATATATATATATATATATATATATTTTTTATACAAAATATAATTTTTACTCTAATCTACTTTTGTGGTGAAAATATTTTCATTCCACTGAAACGAAGAGACATTTGTCCGAATTTGCTTCTTTTAAATGAACTAAAAAAATAATGTTTAAATTGACTGTTAAAAACAGATGTGATTGAGGTACATTAAATTGTAGCCTCGACCATAAGTAAATAATCATTTAAAAAAATTAACCAATAGGAAACAGTGAATTTATTTATTCTTGTACAGGAACATCCTGCTCATGCTGGCTGTCTCATAAGTAGTCCTTTCACAAAAGACATTCGTCACCATCAATGAGCCTGCAGCCAACAAATTAAGTTTTCCTGGCCAGTGGCCACCACCAGAGCAGAAATGAATGCCACTAGGGTTACCCCCCGCCCCACACCAAAAAAAAAAAAAAAAAAAAACTCGAGAAAAATGCTCTAAGCTCCATTTGAAAACCATATCCAGTAAAACTGTAAAAAAAAGAAACGTTTTCCTATTATGGTAAACTGTCTTAATTAATCTCAAATTTTTTTTTTTTTTGGGTGGAGAAACTGACTCCTGACTCTCTGGTAAAATTGTAAAAGATTAAAGGGAAAAAAAGAAAAAGAAAAAAAGAGTAAAATAATGATATAGAACACTAGGAAAGAAATCCTTTCCAACAATCCTAAAATGCCATCAAGTGTTTTCCACAATCAAAGGCCATGTGTGACGAGGAAACTTGGGAACATGAATATCCAGAATCCAAGGAGAAAATTTAATAAACAATTGCTATAGATTTCTCATATTCTTTCTAGAAAATTACATCTCTGCATGGTAGACCTTGCATTATCAATTAATCATAATCTTGAGTCTGGCACTGGCTGTAGAATTATGTTAATTTTCTATTCACAATATACATATTCTGTGTGTCACCTTGTGTTCTGAAAAAAAAAAAAAAAAAAAAAAAATCATTGTTAGGGATTGGAGAGCATGGCAAGGACAATAAACTAAACATCATTTTCATGAATGAAAACCAACATGTCCTCCTAGGTGTAGGCGTACCATTAGAAAAAAAAGGCATAAAATTGTTTGTTTTGTTTTGTTTTTTGTGATCTAACATTGATTTTTTTTAAGACCTTATTATGATCAAATCTAAAATTAAAATATACTTGTTAATTACAATTCATTGATCATGTTTATCCAAGCCATTAGCCAATCATCCCAAATAATGTGCAAGGATATATAATTGAGTGGTGAATTGCAAAACATGATGAGATTCCAAGTCTATCAAAATAGGGTGGCATCTTTCTCCCAATTCCTTACAATGTCCTTTCTTTTCACCTTTTGATAGAGTAGCGGATTGGCCCTTATGTGGGAATAAGTATGGGATGGGTGTGTGTGATTTATCCATTGATGGAGAAATCATTTGTTGCTTTCACTTTTCTAGTGTTAAGTGTATCTGAGGGAACTAAGAGACCCACCTTCCCCTATTCACTGATTCACATATATATTTGTGGTGGAGAAGGTGTGTGATGGGATGTTTTAAGGTGTGGTCCTACAGTGTACTGCCTTAAGCTTAGCCTGTCCTACAACAGAGCTCCCCACATGCCTTTATTAGAAGTTTAGAGGGGTACCCCTTTGGAATAGGGTGGGTCCATGTTATTCCTTGTTAGTTGTTGCTCATCACCGCAAAATTTTAATTAAACTAAGTGCTCTGAATCTTCTCCACGCCCTCCTGTTCCCATGTGCCTTTGCTTTATCCTTCTCCCTCTTTCTCTCTCTCTCTCTCTTTTGGGGATCATCTAAAACATATAGTTCTTTATTGTTATACATGTTTTTGCTAGCTAGACTTCTTTAATATCAAGTGGTTCTTCTGTTCTACAATGTTAATGTTAGCTAGTTTTATTACACCTTATCAACTTGTTGATATATGGGATTTGCTTTTCCTTTTCCTTTTCCTTTATAGACAAATGAGTTTAATTCAGCTAGCTATCCTAGGTATTTTTCTTAGGGATTTCATGACAACATAGGCTGAAAAAATTATTAATGTTAAAAACAATTTTATGTGTACGTATCTAAAGTTGGTTGAAGAATCGGGCAATACCAATTATGTCCTTGTAACCAATGAAATGCAAGGCCCGTCATTGGATAAGCATCTATGTGGGCCATAAATAATCCACCAAATATCTTGTTCACGAGCTAATCTACGGACTTTATCCCCTAATCATAGTTGTAGAGTTTGTAGGCACTTTGAAAAGGGATTCAAAGAAAACCCAAAATTTTAATATGCATAAAGTTGGTTGGAGAACTAGTGACATGCATTAATGTTTACAAAAACAAGTTATTGTACAAGAGTGCTGGGATATCGACATCATTATTGGCTAAACATCTACTATTGGATGAAATTCAGCACTGTATCTTCTTAATTAGCATGAGTTTAATCTTTGTCATTAGTAACAGTGTATAGTTTGAACTTCCCAGAACTGTTTGTTTCTACTTTCTTTCTAAAATGCACTTATGAAGATATTTTCCCAATTTATAACCATATTGTTGAACAAAAAATAAGGTGAAGAGTTTGGGTACTATGTGATACAAATTGGCAAATTGAAAACTGCCTCCATGTATACTCCAAAAATAATAACTAGTCGTACCTTAGATACAAAGAAATGTCAGAATTGGATTATGCAAGCTGAAACAATAATTAAGATTCACCCCCACATGATAAAACCAGTAGTGTCTCATTTACGTCTCGATCTTGTTTTCTTTTTTCTTTTTCTTTTTTTCTTTTTTTTTTTCCTTTTCTGAATTGAATTTTTTTTTTTTTTGGGATGAAAACAAAAATTATTTTTCACTGATATGAGGATTGTCCTTATTAATTAGTGCTTACTAATAAACAATACAAAGAAACAAACCTTCCACAGTTACTACTTCCTTAATTCCAAAGAAATATCCGGCCCATATAGAAATATGTCTCTATGTAAACAGTAAACTCTTTCTGTGGCATGGGCGGCTCTACACTATTCTCAGGGGATTCAAATGAACCCCTGACTTCCAAAAAAAAAAAAAAAAAATTATATATAAAAAATATTTTTTTTAGTTTAATGCTATAATTTTTTTCTTAAAAATATATTTGCACACTTTGATTTAAATTGTACACACCCTTATTACAAGTATTTCTAACTCTAAGAATAAAATGTAAGTGTTTATGAATTGTAAGTGTCACTATTTTTTATAAATTTATATTATGCGTGTAAGTGTGTTTAATATTGATTGTGTGCATTACTTTTTATTATAATATTATTTGTGTGAATTATGATGTGTGTGGATGTTTCTGTGTACATTATAATATAAATATATATATATATATATATATATATAAATAATTTAATAATTAGGAAATAGATATGGTTTGTTACATGTGTGTATATTGTTATCATGTTATAATAACTTTTTGTTATAAAGTTAGTAAAATTCAAGAAAAAAAAAATGTAAAGTTAGTGATTGTACAAGCATTTGATTAGTTAAGTAGACACTAGTGTATAATTTTATGTATGAATGAGTGTGGTTGTGTGCATCAATAATTAAGACAAAGCCAATGAGTTTAGTTTAGTCATTTAGTTTAAAATATTTTTATAAAAACAATAACAAATAGATAATAAAAAATGCATAAAAATAAAAATGTTAGATAAACTTAACAAAATAAAATGATTATAGGCTCATAGCTACCCACATTGGTAATAGATACTTATAATGAACTATCATATAACAATTCAAAATTTGAATACTTGTAGAGGGAAATTGTAAAACTTTATGTATTATTATTATTATTTTTTTTTGTCGATAACTCGATATATTCAAGTTCTTTTTTTATTAAAATTTTTTAATGAACCCCCTAAACAAAATTCCTGGAGCCGCCATTGTTCTGTGGTCAAGAAGTATTCTATGCTTTCTTTGAGTCCTACAATTAAATCCCAGGGCATATAATTGAGTTTAAACCCAATAAGGTATAGTACTCCCCGGAGGAAGGAGCTATATATATAAAAAGATATTTTTATTTCTTTTTAGATATAATAAAATTTATAGCATCTATTTCATGATAATTATTCTTTATCCTTAAACTAAAATATTAATCAGTTTTTTTTGTAAACGAGATTTAAATTCCAAATCTTTTAATGAACGACAGAGACTTTACTAGTTTGAATCAATTGAAATCCACTACAAAAGAATTAATCATTCCCAACTACAAAAGAATTAATCATTCCCAATACATACTTCCGTGGTCTAAAATTGTTTCGTTTTATTTTCTTTTATTTATTTATTTATTTTGTTTTTGAGGGATCTCTTTTATTTCATATATGAAAGAAAAATTCTACAATATCCATACATATACTATTTTTGGTATAATGTTTTTATTAGAAACAGCCAAACAGGATAATATGTAATGATAATTTTGTCACGTTCCTAAATAACTAACATCTTATTTAGTAACTCTACTGCTAGGAGCACCTACACAAAATCCAAACCACATAATACAAGTTTATAAGTTGGTGGTTTAGTAAACCACGTGAAGAAAATAAGAGGCACTTGGTCTGTTATTAAAAAAAAAAAAAAAAAAAAGGGATGTGTAGAGCAACTGCAAGCCATTTAGTAACAGAGTAATGTTATCGTCACAACAATTTTCATAATAAATTTTATAATTAACTTTCAAGTAATTAACATTTGGTAAGTTATTATTGATTCTCATTTTTTTTTTAATAGAGAATTTCAACTTATAGCGTCCGCTCTTGATAATTGCTCTTTATTATCAGACCAAGACACCAATCAGTTTTTGGTGTAAACGGGGATTGAACCCCAGATCTCTTATATAACCATTAGAGACTTTACCAGTTGAGCTAACTAGAACCCACTTATTGATTCTCATTTTATCATATCACTTATATATACTACTTTATTAACCACCATTAACAACTTACCACGACAAGCAATTATGAAATTTGTTATAAATTATATTGTGTTATTAATTGGTTTTGTATGCATCTAAACCAAAGTTGGCTACACAATTATGTTAATGGATATGTGACATATTTCAGATTTATATGTACTACTTTATTAACCACCATTAACAACTTACCACTACAAGCAATTATGAAATTTGCTATAAATTATATTGTGTTATTAATTGGTTTTGTATGCATCAAAACCAAAGTTGGCTACACAATTATGTTAATGGATATGTGACATATTTCAGATTTATACTTAAATTTTTTTTTCTGTGTGTTATGAATTAAGTGGGTTATAAGGTTGTTGAGAATAATTGGTTTTATTTTTTATTTTGCTAAATATAATTGGAATTACAAAAGATCTTTGGCAATGGAAAATGGAAATTTACAGAAGATTTTTGGTTATTGTAGGAGGGAATGCTTGTTGCGATAGGTACAAGAGTACTAAGAAAGGGTTTAATGCACGTTTGAGGTTAATAATATGTCTAATAAGGGTCTGTTTGGAATCCGTTTATTTTGTTGAAACTGAAATTTTTTTACTGAAAGTACTGTAGATAAAGGTAAAAGTTAGCTGAAATAGTACAGTAGGACCCATGAATAGTACCAAAAAGTACAGTGGGAACCATGAATAATAGCAAAAATAAACTAAATAGTAAAATAAATTAGCAAAATTAATCATGTCAAACGGACACTAAGATCATAAAATTTTCTCTATTTAACGGTGCTACAAATGGGGAGCAATGTTTAATAAAGAATGTGGAGATGTCAAGCTGACTACAAATGATAAGGATAGGGTAAAAGGTTTAAATGGTCTTGGGTAGGGTAGTATTCTCCTTTCACTAGAGATTGTTGAGCCACTTGAAAGAAGGTTTAATAAACATCGAACAAATAGTTTCAAGAATATTGTCTTCTGACAAGGGAGAACCAAGGAATCAGAGTAAGAATGTCCAAAGATCAGACTTTTTTTTTTTTTTTTTGGATGAAACAAAGATAAGACTAATCTTTAGATGAAGCTTTTTTAGTTCTTTATAGGTCACACAAAACCAATTTACAAGTAAGTGGAATAGTAAACCATGTGAAGAAAAAGGATTCCCAAAGCATCTTGAAGTATAATCTGTGAAATTTACTATGAATGAATTGTACATATTACCAATAAAATATAAAATATAAATATAAATATAAATATAATATTATTTGAACCTAGTTACAAACTTATATAATCCATTCACAAGTCTATATAAATATGTTTTTGGACAAATATACTTGCATATAAAAATATAAGATTATACATAGTTAAAATTGAACTTGCATATTCATGAGTTTATTCACAAATACATTATTATGTTTGAACTTAATTTGTTTAATAGTTGAGTTTGATCTTATGTTCAAATTTGACTTATTTTTTAAACAGACGAACGCGAACAAACTTTTTCTCAAACACTGTTCCCGAATAGCTTAATTCATTTACCATCATAGCTAAAAGGCACATGCACAAGTGAAGATGATGAAAAGAAAAAAAAAATTGACAGAAAGACGACTCTTTGTCCCAGCCCCTTTACTAGTTAAAGCTGAGCTGAAGAACTTATTCTCGTGGGCTGGATCTAATGGTTTCCGAAGATTCTACATGCTCAGCCCCGGTTATATATGCTCATTTGTCCGGCTTCTGTCCAGTGGCCAGTGCCACTAGACACGTTAAATTGCAGATATGCGTCCGTATCCTGACGGGTCTAGTAGTCACTGGCCACTTGACAGAAGCTGAACCCATTACAAATAACCCAAACCCTACCATTTCAAATTGAAATGTTGTGGTCAGTGTTCACAGCTTGGACCTCCACTTCAACTTTTTTTTCTTCCTTCTGACCCAGTGACCCTACACTCACGTAGTATTATCAAATCAAAACTGAGATGCCTTTATTGAAACAGCTTTTAAATTTTTTTTCCCTTAAAATTTTTTGTCCACAGAGTATCAGACCAGTAAGGCTTGTAACAATTTGTAGGAAATGGACCATCAATTTTGAGCTATTCCAAAATATATATGAGAATTTTCAAACCTAAACCCCCTTCAATTATTTAATTCTCATATATATAACCTTTAAATTTCAAACCACATTTTTATAAACTTAAAGTTTTAAACCATCTTTTTTCAAATTTGAGTCCACCTTTCTTGAGCCACAAAAAAGGCATTTAAAGAAGAGTGTTGTTTTTGTTTTGTTTTGTCACTAATGCAATAATGCATACAATTTGTAAAGGACAAAATTTCCTCTAAATCAAGTTGAAAGGATCTCTACCAACCAATTACATTTACATGTTGATTCAAATGATTAGTCACTTAAAAAGTCAATTAATTATTAAATAAATCATGTAACTAAAAGTTATGTAAATGCTCATTTCAGTTACACTGTTGATTTGTAAACTACCATCAGTTTTAGGACGAAATGTATGAATTAAATTTTTTTTTTTTTTGTTTGTTTGTTTGGGTGACAATACAATCGCTTGCTCAATTTTATTGTTGGGATTTGGAACTTCTAAAGTTTGTAGGATAACTCCACAATGAAATTCTTAAATTTATATCAATTCATTTTGAAACAAGTGATTTTCGTCAATTATTTAAATAAATGTCAAAAGAAATATTATTTGTGAAACTTTTGCCCAATTCGGCCTAATATAATAAGGCAATGTTGATTTGGGCCAGAAGTTCAGATTGAAGTCTATCGTGAGCTTTCTGCATAATAACCTTACGGGCCTTACCCATGTCTTCAAGTTGACTGCTCTCTCTAAAATTTGAAGGCTCCAAATGACCAGGGTCCAAATGACCCCTAATTCAGCACATTTTCTAACGAAATATCTTACTTCCATCCCACTTCCCATTATCAACTTATGAGGTGAGGAATTTTAACTTTAAAGAAGTGGGTTTTCTTTCTTCTATAATCTATATTCTTTTCCCTCAAAGAAAAAAAAAATCTATATTCTTTATAATATCTAAATGTTGAAGCGTGTCATTTATTGTTATTATACTTATGTTGAGCCATATTAGTATATCATTTCGGTTTATTCTGTTCACTTTGATCCATTTCAATTGTAGGATCTATTAGTAAATAAGTAAATGAGTTAATTTAATTATTTTCTCTAAATTTATTAGTATATGAAGTTATTTATGTGTTTTTTAAATTAATATAAATCAAACAATAAAGATATTTTAAATAATTAATCTTATGAATGTGTTCATTTAAAATTTTAGTATAAAAAGATATTGTTTACTAACTAAAGAATTTACAAAGTGACATAATTGGTTAGTTTCACATCAACAACATAATAATAAAAATTCCTAATTATTTTTTAGTGATACTTTAGTTGGTACAAATTTTACTACATATAATTATTACAATTCTAAATTTATATATATCTAAAAGCTAGGGCGTAGTGTTTAATGTTGTTGCGCTCTTGTTGAGCCACATCAGTACCACCTCATCAACATTTTTTCAATATTTTTTCTCTCTTTTTAATTATTTTTTTTCCTTATTAATTTGCCACTTTAATTACAATTACACATCTAACATTTACTTACTTTTACTTTTTTATCTCCCCATTAGTCTATACCTTAACCTTACAATTTCTCCATCCCTTCATCTTCCTTTTATTTTGAATATTCTTCTCTCCATTTCTTTTACTATAAAATTTTGTTATTTTCTCTTCCATTCAATCCATATTTTGCTCACACAAAAAGGTTAATACTCTCTCTCTCTCTCTCAATGTGTGTGTGTGTGTGTATTCTTTCTTTCGGTGGATATTTAATTCTTTAGATTGATGAATTTTTATATTTAACTCTACTTTAGGTTGATATGATTTGGTTATATATATATATATATATATATATCTTTTTAATTTTATTTTCTTTGTTGGTTACATGTTATCTTATGAAATTACAGAATGATTTAATGATATTCTATTGCATAACAGGACTTGGATAATTTGATGTTTACAATTATACATTTTCTTTTGAATATTCTTTTACTCATCTTCTTTTATATAATTTTGTTATTTGTCTCACATTCTCTTCCAAAGAAGGTGATTTCTCTCTCTCTCTCTCTCTCTCATTAATTATTTCTTGCAACTCTATTTTAGATTGATGAATTTTTGTTTTTGTTTTTGTTTTTAGTGTCTCTATTTTTGGATGATACACTTTGGTAGTGTGTTTTTTGAGTTATTTATAATATGTACTCTCTATTCCTTGTATAGTTTTGGTTTGAGTTAATTTTTAGATATTTTAGAAGTGAGATGATTATGTATTTGAATGTCTCTATAAATTATTTAAGTAATATCAATTGTAAATTTGTGATGAGGTTTAGTTATCATGATAATCTTCTTAAGAGAATGAAAAATTCAAGTAATTAATTTTGGAACTTAAAAATTTTAGCTGTACGAAAAAAAAAATCATAACACATTATACAAAAGTTGGAATAATATAGATCATCACATGAAAAAAGAATTGTAATTTTATCTTTTATCTCAAAAAAATTATGGAATAAATATCTGTAGCAACTGGAAAAGTGGCCCAAGCCCACTTAGAATAGTGGAACCAAGTACTTTAAGCTCAGTACAATAAATTTGTAAGAGAATGAGTTCTCTAAGTCAATTGCAATGCAAAGTAATTACAAGCTTGAGGACAACAAGATTAACGAAGTTAATATGAATGAAAGAGATGCAAATTCAGTATAAATTATTCCTTGGGCAGGTCTGAGGAGAGGTTGTTCATTAACAGTCAAAGTTGATTCTTTTACAGTCAATTTTAGTTCTCTCTCTCACTTCATTTGTAGAATGTTCATCCCTTTTTTTAGAGGTGTTCCTTTCCTTATATAGCATTTCCCATTGCATCTCAGCCCTTCATATGTACGTCTTAGGGGGATAATTCGGATGTTTGTTCCATTAAGACCCTTTGGGGGTGGTAGAGGGAGTTGTGAGCTGTTAAGTCACTATTTAGGTGTCTTTTTCTCATAAATGCAGTCAGCTCAATTGGTGCAAAGTATTGAATGCGAAAGTGATGGACACCTTCCCAGATATTTCCCTTTTCCGTTGCTTGCATAACTCTGACCTCTTCTATGGTGCTTCAGTCTCTAGTGCAAGGAGCTACATAAGGCTCTTCTGAGGTGCATTTACTCCTCAGGCTCTTCGGACAATGGGCTTGTTGGCCTCTCTCCTTGGACCTCTTTTTCTAAATTTAGTCTGGTTCTGAGTGGTCTTGATGTCTACCTTCCTCGGTCTTAGCCCATGTGCCTGACTTGGGTTGACACATGAATAGGCCTTCGTTCACCCTCAGGCAAGGCCCATGGATCTTAAAATGTCCTCGGGTCACTTGCCCCCACAATATCAATCAAATGCACCTAAGGGTTTTTTTTTTTTTTTTTTTTTTTTTTTTTTTTTTTTTTTAACTCAAAATAATATAATGATATATTTGTAGAATAGAGATATGAAAAATAATTTTAGAAATAATATCACGAGCATGTTTTAGAGAATAAATCATACATTATACCACATTACAAAATAGTTGTATATTTTCTTGCATTGCGAGGGTTTACGACAAATTATATATAAAAGTTGAAGCGTACTATTTATTGTTGTTATGCTCATTTTGAACCACATTTTGGTCCATTTTTGTCAACTAAGGTCCATTTCGGTCCAATTCGGTCTATTTTAGTCAACTTCGGTGCATTTGGTCCACTTTAGTTCATTCAGTCTAATTTGGTTCACTTTGATTTACTTTGGTCCATTCCATTTCGGTCCAATTCAGTCTTTTTCGGTCAACTTTGATTCATTCTTTCTATTTCAGTCCATTTTGGACTAATTAGGCCCTAAATTAATACTTTTTTTGTAAGTTGCCTATTTCAGTTTTGGGTCAAATTTTTTATTTTTTATTTCTTAATTATTGGGTTGAAAATTATGAAAATTTATTCTATTTGGGCCAAACTTTTTAGTTTTGGGCTAAAAAATATAAATAAAATAGGTATAAAAAATTGGAGATATGAGTTCTAAAAAGGACCAAATTTAGTTACAAAATTGGTTGTAGGCTACAACCTCACTCAATATGTTTTTATTAGAGGCGAATTTTGACAAATCCACCATTGGATGACATATTCTTCTTATATTTTCTATGCTTGCAACATTTCTAGAAAATTAAATATCAATAGCTATGTCATCAATAAATTGTTTAAATTGCAAATTTTTGTAGTTTAAAATTATGCATAAAATATAACTTATAGATCATATAATAAAATAATATCCGATTGACACAAAATTTGATATGTGTATTAAGAGCGTAAAAAACATGCAATTCAACGATTAAATTTAAAATATGTAATAATGTTTATTTTATTGAATAAGGTTGTAGCCTAATGCTACAACCAATTTTATAGCTAAATTTTATCCCCCTAAAAAGGCAATAAAAATGATAAATATTCAAAAAAGTATTTTAAATTCAAGTTTCTATAATGAGATTAAATTCTATAAGGATGTGGTGTAAAACTCATGTTTTACCTTTTTAATTCTAACATGTCTCTTATCACATATTTATAAATAACACAACCACACCCAATCAATTCTGATACCCATATATAAATCCAACCAAATTGGAAGTTTATTGAAATGTTATTAGGTGTGGTGGAATTGAATTTTAAGAAAAATGTTGATATAACAATTTCTTATTGGATGATGTAAAATATAGGTTTTACACCCCATTCTTACCAAATTTGGACTCATCTATAATATAGCCATTATCCCTATATTCAGAAAGAAAAAAAAATTGCTACAATTTTTAACTTTTATAATAATTTAAATTTAATATAACATGCGTTTCATAGAATGGGGGCCGGTATATATATATATATATATATATTTTAAAAATTTTAATAGATATGTTGAAATTAGTCAACTATAATGGTATATTTATATATAAAAAATCCTTTTAATAACATATATCCTCTATATATATATATATATATATAACAATATTATAATTATGTAATTTAAATTTTTTATTATATTACGTTTTACACATCATTTATAGGCATCAATTGCTTCACAAGTAGAATTGATTCAATTGAATGGAGACCTAAAATGATATCTTCTTGTGACGTTTAACCTAAATGACCTTAAATCCTAATTGGATCAAGCTGTCAAAAGTTCCCATCCTCTGAGTGCTCCAGCAAACGTACCCATTTCTATGCATGCTTTTTCTCTCCTCCAAAAGTACCATCAAAGAAGAAGCATTTTCAACACTAAACCTACTTCATAATCCCTTATAATAGAAGTCTTCAAAGTACCAATCATGTTGAATGTACATGCACTAATAAAAACTAGTTAATTTCTTGTAAATGTAAATTATTGAGGAAGTTAATACAATCAAAGTTATTCTTTACACTTTTGAGCTAGCTAGTCTAATTGGGATCCAACATGAGCTTGAACTTCATCTGGTTAATTCTCAGCTTGTATTCTTGCTCATTTGTCAACAGCTCCTCAGACAGCTTTGCTAATGATCCTTGGATGCTTCTCTTCAAGAGTTTGCTTTCAATACAAAGCTGTCCTCAGAAGCAGGGGATTGTGGAACAGGGGAGCTAACTTTAGCTTCGTTCACATTCCATCAAGAACTATGCCGTGCTCCACATAAAGAGACTTGATGTGGTCTATCAGTACTTGAGCAACTGATCTTCTACTGATCACTCCTGTTGTTGGCTTCATGGTTTTTGATGCATCAAATGTTAGTGCCAAAAGCTTCAGATAGCTCAATCTCAACTCAATAGGCAAGCCTATATTGAGAGTAAAGTGCCCTATAAACATAAATTGTACTGCGAGAATGCACCACTGTGTATCTTAAAGCCTGAGAGCAGGGAAAAATTCATGATGGGGGAATTCAAACTCAGGATTATAACATACTAGATGTGTTCCTTACATGGTCACAACCAAAAAGTTCAATCCAAATCCTACAGCATGCAACATAAAAAGGAAATAAATTTGGAAAAAAGCTCTATATGGATTCCTCTCAATAATTCTAGCGACCAGCATTCAATGTTTATTCATTTAAGAGTTCTACTTTTTCATTACCCTTACCTTTTATACGTGACACATACAACAGAGGCAGGGAAGTGTATGATAATTGACTTTTTTTATTCTACGAACTCTATAGCCATGAACACAAGGTTAAGCATTTGAAAAGGCCAGAAAATTCTATAGGAAACAACATGATAATTGGATATATATTCAAGTCAAAATCTAGATAGTAGAGTAAGATGTCTGGTTTTCCATTAGCATTACATTTTGCAACATTAAAAGCTCTCAAATTAAAATAGTGCTATATGCTACACACACAACAGGCAAGGAAGTGTAGGGAAATCATCTTTCCTAATTCTACAATCTCTATAGCCATGAATACCATTAAGAGTTGGCATTTGAAAAGGCCTGAAAGTTCTATAGAAAACATCAAAATAGGATAGTGTCAACTCTCACTAAAATGCAGACCAGGTCCCCAACTTAGACAAAGAGCTGAACATTCAACATAGGGAATAAACAACCTACCACCAAAATCATAAACACTCCGATCATGATCAGAAAAGACGAGCAAATCTAAAAGTGAACTTTTGCAAGGGGCCAACATCTTTTTGCGTTTAGCCCAACCAACTTTCAAAAAGAACATTAAATAGATTCTTATCCTATAGACAGGACTGGTTTTAAAAATAGTTACCCTCTTTTAAGTAAACTATTTAGGGAATCTATTTTCTTAAAACTCACCTACCACATAAAAGAAATACTCTAGCTGTGAGATCCAATGCACCACAAAAGGGGAAGAAAACATTTCACAATTACTGAAAGTCTTCTGAAATGAAGAGATTTCATTGAAATCTTATCAAATAAGCTAAAAGAGGAGAGTAAACAAATGATAAACCACAGCCAAAAACACCAATTAGATATGAACCAAGAAGGTTGCCAATAACAAAATTCATGCTCACTTCCACTCTTACTTGCAGTAGCTTCAAAATCACCTATCAACTAATCACCAGTTGTTCAAGTTGAAACGATAACAAAACCTAGAGCTAGCTAGCATTTTCAGATTATGAATCCTGAATTCCAGCCAACCCTTGTTGGTAGAGCTGCAAATTCATGTTTCAAAACTAAAGCTAGCATTTTCACAACTAGAGCTAGTTAAACTTTGTCCCAACGATATTGCCTCATAAATTAATCAAGAATAGATGTCTGCCAAGCTAATTGGGGATTCACAATAATATCACACCAAAGAAGATAGGGCAGCAATTGTACAAAGACATATTTCAACCTTTAACAATCCTTTTCATCTAATCTCCAATATATATATATATATATATATATATATATATAATATTGAACAGAGCTTGATTCTAGATACTATATAACTTTAGCACATAATAATTTAGAAGACAAGGAAACACTACTGAGAACGTACAAAAGGAAATCATAACATGGCTAATAACAATAAAAAGGAAATCAGAAGAACAACTATTTAGTTAATGAACTCAAAAGGTATGCATTTCTTATTAACAGCCAAACAGCAATGCTAAACAACAATTGTTCTGGCTAAGCAGAGAATCCTAACCAAGGCATACAAACTGTAATTCAAATATCATCATCATGATAATCATCATCGACATCAAAACACAACAAGAAACAAAACGATTGAACGAACAAAAAAAGCTCAATTGAGAGCAGCAACACCGGCATTCTCACTCGTGCGAGCAAGTTTAGTCCACTCAGTATGAAACGAACCGGGCCTATCAATCCTCTCATAAGTATGCGCCCCGAAAAGGTCCCTCTGCGCCTGCACCAAGTTTGCAGGCAGCCTCGCCCGCCTATACGTATCAAAATACGACAGACTAGCACACATCCCCGGCGTGCTAATCCCCGCTGACACCGCCAACCCAACAACCCTCCTCCACGCCGCCTGCCTCTGCACCATCTCCCTAGCAAACTCCGGGTCCACCACCAAACTCGCCAAATTTGGATTCCTCTTATAAGCCTTCTTAATCCTATCCAAAAACACAGCTCTGATAATACACCCACCTTTCCAAATCCTCGCCAATTCCCCCAAATTCAAGTCCCAACCTTTCTCCACACTCTTTGCTCTCAACAAATTCATTCCTTGAGCGTAACTACAAATTTTTGAGGCGTATAAAGCTTGCCTCACATCATCAATCAATCTCTTCTTATCAATTCCCCTCTTCACTCCTCCCAACTGTTCATCTTCTTTCAAACCCGCCTCCCTCAACGCCGCGGCGGCGCTTTCTCTCTCCTCCTTCAACCCACTCATATACCGACCATCCAACGATGCGGCAATCGTCGGCGCTGCTATCGAAAGCTCCGCCGCCTGCTGAACAGTCCATTTCCCAGTCCCTTTCATCCCCGTCTTATCCAAAACCTTATCCACCAATTCGCCCTCGCCAAACTCATCCTTAACCCTAAAAATATCCGCCGTAATCTCCACCAAGAAGCTCTCCAACTCGCCGCGATTCCACTCGGCGAAAATTTCGGCGAGCTCCGAATTCGACAGCCCGCCGATATTCTTCAACACATCGTAGGCTTCGGAAATCAATTGCATGTCGCCGTATTCAATTCCGTTGTGTACCATTTTGACGAAGTTGCCGGAACCGCCTTCGCCGATGTAGGTCACGCAAGGACCGTCGTCGACCTGAGCGGCGACTCTCTGAAGAATATTCTGGACATTCGAATACGCTTGATAAGAACCTCCGGGCATCAACGAAGGACCGTATCGGGCACCTTCTTCGCCGCCCGATACGCCCATGCCGAGATACAGCAAGCCTTGCGACGAGGCCTGTTCGATACGGCGCTCGGTATTTAGGTACCATTCGTTGCCGCCGTCGATGATGGAATCGCCGGGCTCCATGAAAGAGGAGAGGGCGGCGATGGTTTGATCGACCGGTGAGCCGGCCTTGACGAGGATGATGATGGATCTGGGGCGCTGGATTGAGAGGACGAAGTCGCGAGGAGTGTAGTGTGGGGCGAGAGGGAGGCCGCCTTCGGTTTGGGCGCGGTGGTGGGTCTCGTCGACTTTGGAAGCGGTGCGGTTGTAGACGGAGATTGGGAAGCCTTTCTCGGCGATGTTTAGGGCTAGGTTTTGGCCCATCACGGCTAGCCCTGCTAGGCCTATGTGTGAGAGAGCTGGCGTCGCCATGGTTTCAATGAGCTGAGCTTTTTTGGATTAGAGAGAGAGAGAGAGAGATTGGAAATGGTGGGTAGGGTTGGTGAGTGAGAGAGAGGGAGAGGAGTTTATGTTATATTTGATGTGTTGGGAGTGACGGAGTAGTCGAGGGAGTGTTTAAGTACGAAACTTGAATTGAAATGAGAAGATGAGTCAAATGGACAGAGAGAGTTTAGAACACGCCTTGATAGAGCGGCTCATGGCGTGGGCGAAAGGACGTCGTCGATGATTCCTAATAAACATTTTGATTTTTTATACCTCCATTTGTATTTGTTTATTTTAATTTTTTTTTTAAAAAAAATTTACAAGTGTTTTGTACAACAAAAATTTTCAAGTATAGTCAACGAACATGTAATTGAATTGACACATATTTTCATGTGTTAAGTGCTTGGAGATTGAGATAGAAAATAATTCAAACTATTGAGTTTCACTAAAATTAGTTAGCCATTGGGAGAGAGTTAACTCGACCCATACAGTGGTGAAGCCAAGAATTTATTTTTAGGGGCCATATATAATATATATATATATATATATTTGTAACTGTATATGAAATGCAAAATAATAATGTACAATTGTGTATTATTTTGGAAGAACGCTCATTGGAAGTTGATGCTTTAACATTAGAACTCAAAAGTGTACTATTTTTTAAATTACCGTCTTTTTTTTTTAAGAATGAGTCAATGGTCCTCAACTTGCCCATGAACCTAGATTTATCGAATTAAATTATCACTCATTAAATAAAATGACTGAGATTTTAAAGAAATATACTAAAAAAATACTAATAGTCCAAAGATTGTTAAATAAAAGACAAACAATCATTCAAATGTCAATGCATTAAAAAATAAATAAATAAAAAACAATTAAATACGTGTTAATATAGTAGTATATACTATATATTTTAATCAAATAATCAAGTACATTTATAATTTATAAAGCCCTCCAGTATATAATATATTGATTATTATAATAATAAATAATATATTATAAGGAATAAAAAAAAACCAGTGAAAAGTAAAGTAAAAAGAATCAAAACAAAGTATCGAGGCAAGAGTTAAAAATAAGGGGTCAGCCGATCAGCTAGGAGCATAGAGCACTGCATAGTTAGGGGATGAAGGCCCATGGCACAGAAGCTTCGATATTTCACTCTTTCTTGTCTAGTTTATTCACATAGTACATAACTTTTACTTTTAAACAAATTACAGCAATAATGGGAGGGAGGAAAAAGAAAGCACTGAAAAGAAAAAAGAAGAAGAAGAAGAAGGAGGCGAACACCAAGTTGCCAGCGGAGAGCGAGAGAGAGAGAGAGTCACTTGTGTGAGGCAAAATATTTCTGCAATTGTGTGGGGGACTTGGTGATACGACACATCAACAAAGTTTTTGACTTTTCAATCTTTCTGCTGTTGTGTACAAGTAAGCCCTAGATCATATGTTGGAATGAAAATTAGAATTTGTTTACCTTTTATTTGTTGAGGTAATTGTTAAAATACTTATATGTTCATTTTAAAGATACTAAATGTTTAATTATTGTAATTTGTTGACATATGTATTTATAGACTGTATTTTATTTAAATGAAAATTATGTTTAATTTTGCACTTTCTTAAAAAAAAAGAAATATATATATATATATATATATATATGTATGTATATTATTAAGTATGGGGAGCAAAAATATAAGGTTATTTGAAAATTTTCAAATTATTTAAGATATTTTCAAAAATTTTTTTTTTTAATTTTTTTCAAAAATTTTGGGGGGCCAAGTCCCCCCTCAGTCCCCAAGTGGCTCTGCCACTGGACCCACAGGACCAGCAAGGGGCTGATGTGTTTTTGTAAACATGTTTTATCAAGTTTTTTGTTTAGTAAAACGTTTCGAAAAATTTTATGAAGTACTTTAGAATTAATAGAAAACATTTTCAGGTCTAATCAACATAATAAACCAAATTGTAGAATGAAATAAACATAATAAAATGTGTAAAATTAATATTTTATAGCAAAACAAATAGGGTGTTTAGGTTTTGATTTTGAGTTTTTGATCTTGTTTACTCCAAATTCACATCCAAACACTTTTTTTTTCTTCATCAAAAGTTGTTCTCATCACTTTTTTTTTTTTTTAATAATGATTTTGAGTATTTTTTTCCTTCAAGATTTTGACTTTGCAACTTATATGTTTTGATTATTTCTTTCCTTCATTTTTTTTTTTGGTCAATAGTTATACAACACTATATATTTTAGATTTTCCTTATTTTTGTACTTATTTTTTCATCTTAAATTTTTAGATATGATTTTCATTTGTATTATAAAAATCCAATTAAGATGTGTTAAGCTGTTTTATATATATATATATATATATATATAATATTTGTTAGGGATTTTAGGTAGAAATTATTTAGAATTGATCAAATTTTAACATATTATTAATAAATATTAAAATATCATTTGTTTAAATTTAGAGAAGACATATAAATCAATAATTTAATTTTCTTTACAAAATGTCGAGTGGGGATCTGTATTAACAACCCAAGAGAGCTGGACAACACCATCATGCTATAAAAGTGGCGTGAGGGAATGTGAATCAAGATTAGAATTTTTAGTTTAACTCTGCAATTGATTGAATTTTACCAAATTATTATGATTTAATTGAATATTAAAATATTATTTTCTCTAAATGTAGAGAAGACATCTTAATCAAGATTTTTTTTCCTTCACAAAAAGTAGAGTAGGGGATTTGCATATACACCTGATAAGTCATTAAAAAGAGAGTTAACTTATTAAAAAATAATAAAAGGATTCAATTGTGAAAGAAAAAGTAGATTAAGAAGGTTAACATAAATAGAAGTAAAAAATCATTTTGTGGGGGCTTCAAAAACACCTAAAAAGGGAACATCGACAGATGTTCTTGATCTACACAACTAATTTCTAAAAAATGGAAGTAAAAAAATTCACAATATGGGAAGATCAAACAGTAAATTTAAAGGTAGAAATCAGCTAATTCAAACTTTCATAAATGGAGGAACCACGTACCCGAGGTACATGAGAAGGATTCAAAGGTAAAAATACAGAAGAAAAACTCTCTAACTCTCTCTCCTATTCTTGTCTAGACTTTCTCTCTCTAATAATCTCAACCCCTCTTTGTTGCCTTCCTCCTTCTTTTATAGCCACTTTCCCTCTTCCTCTAGCTGTTTAGACCCCAACTGGATTTGGGGATACTTGTCCTATCACCCTTCTATTCTGCTATTTCTTGATCATGAAAGAGAACTTTTGAGGGTGCTTTCACTATCTAGGCCAGTCATTCAGCATTTAATGTGGCTAATATTAGGTGAGGGAACTTATTAATGCGGAGGTGATTGCTTCATTGGGTTCTGTGTTTTTTTTATCGTGTCCCTCGAGGTGAACTTAGAAGATGGGCGGTTTCAGTCGAGGAAGGGATGTATTATCTGAGGCTCCTTTGTCACCACAAGGCGAAGGTTTAAGAGGTCACCTTGGTTACGAACCTCGGGAAAGGCCGTTATCTTGGATTTCCACGATTGTAAGTACGATGGGCTTCTTACTATGTAGAAGATCATTTCATTTATTGTCATTGGGTTAGGTCCATTCTTCGGACTCAACTCTCAAGCCTTACCCTCGGGGTCGAATTTAGGTCCCCCACCCACACACACATTCATTTAAGGGAAAATAATAAGAAAAATGTCTAAAAAATCGAAATGAAAATAATTTAAATCATTTTCAAATTTCTTAATTTTCCTCATAATAAATATTATACCAGTTGGAATTAATCGTAATTTTTTTTTTGAGAAGAATTAATCGTAAATATATCATGGAAAATATTATATTCATTGATTTCATGACTTAATATGGTATTTTTTTTTTGTTGTCAAAAGACTAAAATGGCAAACTATTTACTACTAGATACTGGATAGAACTATGTAGATAAGTGAATTGATCAGGTTGATTAAAAAACCCATATGGTTTTGAAGAATCCATTTGGATTGAATATGTTAAAAAACAATCCACTAGGTCTGATTGAGTTTGACCAGATCATAGGTTTTGAGCCATCACGACTAATCGTGATCTTAGATCATAAAGCCCAATTATGGAAATGTCAATGTCATCTTCAAATTTGAGAAATGTCAACGTCATCTATAATGATAGTTCACTCTATAGAATCCACCAGACGAAACAAAGCACCGATAAGAGGGGTGTGCTCGGTTCGGTTTCGGTCGGTTTGTATGGGTATGGCCAACCGAAACCGAATATTTCAGTTTGTGAAATTCTCAACCGAAACCGATTGAAATGGCTGGAAATCCATCGGTTTCGGTGTATTTCGGTTTCAATCGGTTTCGGTCGGTTTTCGGTTTTTCAAAGAGAGGGTTATTAAGATTTTCAAAGCCACACTCTTTCAAACGATAAAGCAAAAACCAAAGCATATAAAATCACACTCAGAATCATTAAAAACCACAAGCTCAAAACTTTTCACACAATTCACTCTAAAGCAAAATCACCATTCACTTGAAAAGAAAAATCACAGTATAAATGAAACAAAACAAACACAGTCTAAAGTGTAAAAAAAACTCACCGATTATATGAGAATCAGAGATATACGAGTCAGAGAGACTGAAGAATTTGAGTGAAGAAAGCTTCTTCTTCCATTTTGCTCTCTGTGTGTGTGTGTGTGTCAAACAATCGCACCGATGATTCCAAGGAAGGAAAAAGACAGAAAAATTTGAGAGAAAAAGTTGGGGAAGGGGGCGGCTGAACTGAAGAAAAGAAAAGGGAAGAATGAAATAGGGGAGGAGCATTTCCGAATCGCACCGATGATTCCAAGGAAGGAAAAAGATAGAAAAATTTGAGAGAAAAATTTGGGGAAGGGGGCGGCTGAACCGAAGAAAAGAAAAGGGAAGAGAAGAATAAAACAGGGGAGGGGTATTTCAGTATATATGTCATCCTCTAGGGTTTTAAAAAATTAAAAGGCAAAAAAAAACAAGCCCCCCGCGAAGGCTCGAACCTGGGATCCAGCACCAGCTCACAAAGTAGCGTACCACTAAGCCAGTAATCAGCTATGTAACAGAGTTACATAAATATATATATATATATATATATTCGGTCGGTTCGGTTCGGTTTCGGGTGAAAAAATCTAGCACCAAAACCAAAACCGAAAATTTCGGTTTTTAGAAAATGAAACCGAAACCGATCCGAATCGAAAATTTGGCAACGGTTCGGTCGGTTTCGGCCGGTTTGTTCGGTTCGTCGGTTTTTTGCACACCCCTAGATAAGAGTTGTCCTTCCACTACCGGTCCAGCCAACAATTCCAATTTTGTGCCTTCCTTCAAATATACAACTTATCCCCAGAAGCCAATATCTAACTTGTTCCATGCAGACATTGTAAACACAAAAATAACAATAACAAACATACAAACTAAAAGGTTGGACTTAGTGCAAAAAACTCTCAACTTTTTTAGTGTTTGAAAAAGGTCATGGTAGATATTATTCTTCCAATTTATTGAATAGGCTAATTCTTGAACTCGAATCTGCAACCAGTTATTTTTGGTGGAATGCACTTACCTTCAAACTAAGGCTCGACAATTCTACTATAGTCCCAAAACCTTGAGGTTGGCAATGAATCATTAAAAGACAAACAACAATTGATGAATATGTTCAATGTGTGTTGGATAATATGAGGCCTCATCCCCAATTGTTGATTGTAGAATACAATTTGAAAAAAAAAAAAATTTGTCCAACATTCTAGAAGTTGTGAATAGAAAAAGTAGTAAATTTTTTTGGGCGTTACATTTACCTTCAAATCACATATCTTCACCTAGCCAACTGTGTTCGGGTCAGTAACCATCTATAACTTCTTCAGTTTCACTAGGAATATGCATGTGCTATTCTAGCCTTAATTTCTACAGAAACAATTAAATTTTCTAGCAAGCAATTAAAATATATAACCAATATATTTTGTTTCTCATACTTTTGATGCAGGATTTATTGGAATTGGTTATAAAATTATCCCAGAAACGGAAAAAATCGACTAACTAGTGCTCAAGTTATATTAAACTAACAAAAAAATAAAAAATAAAAATAAAAATGCAAGACATTGATTGAGTTCATGAAAATAAGTTATCAAGAACATGAACCATGAGCTATAGCAATGGATGGAGAATTTAGATATAATTTGATTAATTTCTTCTTATTTGTCAGCCACTCCTATATATCTTGTCTGTAATTTTCCTGAGATTTCATCTAGGGTGGCCTGTGGAATTTAACATAACCTAATATTTCCTGAAAATTTATTTCTTACATCTGATGCTGAAATTTTAATTTTTATTCCCATAATGAATGTTCAATTAGTGTGTAAAACACTAATAAATATTTAGACCCCCAATTTCAAATTAAACTAACACAAGCTTATACCCAAACAATATATGTGCGGAATAATAGGTACAAGCAGAAACTCAAACAAATAAACAACTCTACACCATAATTAATTACAACACAGCAGCAATTAAAAGATAGGAGTAAGAGTTAAAGAGATGCAAACACAAAGATAATACCAGAACGTGTTATCGAAGAGGAAACCGAAGAACTCGGCGAAAAACCTCTCCGCCGCCCTCCAAGCGGTGAAATGATCCACTAAAGAATAAAGTTGGGATACACGAATAGCAATAAACCCTCCAAACCTAATCTATCCAATGCACCTAAGTCTTCCAAGCTTCTTGCTCCAACAAGGTTACGCCTGACCGTGTCTTCTTTAGCTTCCCGGATCCCGCAATAAGCCCATTGAATCAACCAAGTGAATTGGTCTTCTCCGAACTGCTTCCCAAACACCAAAATGCATCCTCACTGATATGGGTATGGTGAGATAAGGGTTTGGCAAATTTATCTCTCAAGGATATGTCAATGGAGAGGATGAGAGTAGAGGAATTTAGAGAATCAAATGTCTAAGATTGTGGATAAGTCAATCTTGGTTTTTCTCTAGGGTTTCTCTCTCAAAATTCTTTCTGAAAGCTCTCTACATTTTGTAGGTATAAGGGTATTTATAGTAGTGTATCTGAGGAATGTGAAAAGTCAGTTTTCTGTAAAACAAGGCATTCTAGCGACTTGGTCTCGCGACTCATACCGATCGCAAGATAAGTAACTGGCTAGACTGTCATTTTTGTCCTGTAGTGCTCCAGCTGTCGTGACACTTCAGCTTCATACATGCTTCAAACGTGTGGCATTTTGGCGAGTTGCCAGTCACGAGTCACTTGCGAGATCCAATTGCGAGAATCCTCCAATGCATACACACTTGAATTTCTTCACACTCTCTCACACACAACCCTTACATTATTCCCACCTAAATACAGGGTATCTAATTGCAAAATTACAAGCAAATCTAGCACGGAATAAAGCCAACACATGATTGAATAAATTCAACCTTACACATAAATCCATCACATTTTAAGAAGGAGAAAATTCAAGGGCAAGCAAATCACCTAGATATCAAACATTGCATAATGGCTGACAGAATTATCTTGTTTTCTCAACTTTCAGATTATTGCTCCTTTTTGCTGCACTGGGCTCAAAGATTTTCATTATCTACAAACAATTGATGATCATAACACTCAGATAAGTAGGTACCATTGGAGCAACGGAAAAAAAAAAAAAAAAAAACAAAAATTAGGGTAAACTAGATATTCTTTACACCATATTTTAATTTGGTCTTTAACCTTTTAATTGTATCAATTTGGTATCTAACCTTTTAGTATCGTGTCAATTTAGTCCATGTCATTATATCTTGGATGAAAATTGATGACATGACAAATGGCCAAAATAAAGTTTTAATATATTGTCACATCAACCAAAACTAATTTTTTATTTTGGTCATTAAACTCGTCATTAATTTTCATCCAAAAAATAATAGTAGGAACTAAATTGACACAGTACTGAAAAGTTAGAGACCAAATTGACACAATTGAAAAGTTACGGACTAAATTGAAATATATATGGTGTATAGAATATGGACCAAATACGTAGTTTACCCAAAAAATTAACCATATATTAATTACTTATCCATTATTATTATTATTATTATTATTATTTTGATACAAGATAGAAATTCTACTATAACCTAATCTAAGTAGATATGTGCATTAGGCTTAGGGCTCTCTCTCTCTCTCTCTCTCTCTCTCCCTAGCTTATTCATACAAATTGTTTGCCTAAGTTTTTCTTTTTGTTTGGCATGTTTTTCTTTGATTAGGGTTTTGATCAACCAATTCTATTCTTTTTTTCTTTTTTTCTTTCTCTGTTTTATTTCTCTAATTCTCTTTCTCCTTTTGTGTGGTTCTTCGTGGATTAGATTTCTGCTTGGTTGCTAGGCTTTGTTTTTTTGGGTACAATATAATTGGTTTGTATATCCTCTGTGGGTTTGGTATATTTTGGAACAAGGAGGCATAAAACCCTTGATAAGCTTAAAAAGTGAAAATGGGCTTTTGCCCTTTCTTTTTAAAATATTCAGCAAAATACCCCATGTCTGAAACTAATTAGGAAAATGCCCCTATTTTGAAACTCGAGTTTCAAATGTATAGCTGGATTTTTGGAACATCGAGTTATAGCGAAGGTGGACTTAGGAAATTTTTTTTTTTGGGAACTTGAGTTCCATTAACTCGAGTACTTCACATGGAACTCGAGTTCCAGAAATTTTTATTTTTATTTTTATTTTTTAGTTCGTTATAACTCGATTGTCCAAAAAACGAGTTTTAAATTGAAACTCGATTTTTAGAAAATCAAGTTTCAAAACAGGGATATTTTCATAAATAGTTTCAGATATAAGACATTTTACTAGATATTAAAAAAAAAAAAAAAAAAAAGGCAAAAGCCCATTTTCACTGCTTAAAAATCCTAGCCAATTGTAAATATATATAAGGTTTCCCTCGCCACACCACACACACGTTTGATTTCTCTTTGTGCGTTGGACATTCAAGTAAGCCCCTCAATGCTTGATTTTTGTTTCTACCCATGTGTCAGTACCTGCATTTTTTTGTTGTCACTATGTTAATGGAAAAATGTGTCTTATGTTTATTATTATTTTTTTTTTTGCTAAATGTCTTATGTTTATTATTATATATTTATATTAGATGTATCATTGAATGGCCCAGAGGCTATTATCTCTAATTCAATGTTTGGTATTGATCAAATTATCAATATGCTATGTGGCTTCTGGGGAATAATAAACTATAGGATGGCTAGACCTATAATGACAAGATCATGAAATGATCAATTTTTTGTTATGCTAATTTAGGAATGTTGTAAAATTTGTTGTATTCCTAGTGTAGGGTCAATTTTTGTAGCCCAAGCCCATGAGATATGGAGTACGAGCCCAATGAACCCAAGACAATGAATTTGTAGAGCGTGGGTGAAAGAACTGGGCCGGATATGAATTAAACAAGAGTTGGTTATGGTATTTGCGAATAATCTAACATGCAATCACGTAAAAACAATGGTATACCTAATGTCTGAAGAGGAATTTTATTGAATGAAATTAGGTTACAAATTCCAGAGCTACAGTAAAGTTATTTTTTGTTCTTCTTTCTCTCTTTTTTCGATCCCCTCTCTATCAGGGGCTCTCCTTCTTTATATAGCCTCTTTCCTAATCATCCCAACCGTCCACTTGTCCTCCATCTGCTAACATACTTGAGTGTAGGTCACATCAAGCATCTTCTCTAGCTTTTTGGGAGTGGTGGTAGTTGAGGTTGCACTGTTCAGGGGTTTTCTCCACATAAATACGGCCAGAAAAGTTGCTGCAGGGCATTAAATGCGGTGGTGGCAGCGTTTCCTTGAGATATTTCTTCATCCTTATCATCCCCAGGAATGCCCAGAGCTTATCTTTGTCACCAAGATTGCCAGGAAGGGCATTCGGGCTTTCTGTATGTTTATTTGATCAGAACTATTCGTATCCGAGAAGTAAAACCTCCTCGGACAAAGGGTGACCTCTTCGGATTGTACTCTTCCGCCCTCTCTGGGTTTGTTGGCCTCAGGTGAACCCTACCCCAACCCGTTACTACTCTTCGGACACAAAGTAATCTCAAAAACAGGGCCCCAGGCCCAATTGGTAGATTTGGGCTTTTAGCCCCCACAATAGCCCCTCAAAATCTTAATTTTTCCCTCGCATTCGAAGAGGAAAAGTGGGATTTTGACTTGTCACGGGGTAAAGAGTTTGAGAACAACCACATATTTGAACTGGCACGTGTATAGGCGTAGATATAAGCGCCTCATCATTGCCGCTGCTGTTTCCATATTCCCAAGGCGCGACATTAATTGCACCAGGTGGCGCCTTGTCCTTTGTATCCAACGGTGAATGATTGATCTGACGGACGTGGTTCTTCCCCGGGGTTTGGGCGAAATAACTTCCGCCCCTTCATGTGACCCGGTATAAATCCTCAGAAGAAGTTATTTCTTCCTCACTTTGCAAATTTTTAGACAATCCAGCAAGAACAAGCACGCGACTCCGTTCAAATCTCTCAGTCATCGATTCCGGTTTCCCCAGAGTCTTCACGAATCCTTCTACGAGTTTGAAAATCTCTCTCCGACATAGTTCTTGTAAGTTGTCATCCATTAGATCCCTTAGTCTTCTCTTCGGCCAGCCATTTTTTCGTTTTAAGTGCCATGGGGAAACTCCAGTACTTGGTAAATAACCCTGATCAGATGGAGGCGTTTAGGGCCGCATATCGCATACCCCCAAACGTGGGTGTGAGGTATTGTTCCCCAGAAGACGGGCGAAGTGGTTATCCCCCTCATTGCCTTTCTAGAAGGAGGGATGACCATCCCTATGGGTCCCATCACCACTAGTTATCTTAAGAACCATAGGATTAGTCCGGATCAATGCGCGCCCAACATGTTTAGGATCCTAGGAGCGGTTGAGGATTTGAACCGCTATTTAGGATTGGGCCTCACCTGGGTTGATGTGGTGCATATGTATAAGTGCCACAGCCAACAAGGGGCGGGATACTATCTCAAATCCCGGTCCGACGAGGTTAGACTCATCTCCTGCCTCCCCAAATCAAACAAAGGGATGAAAGACGATTATGTGATCGTCTCGGGCGCATGGCACGACGGTCCCCATTGCCCAACCAAGCCAGGAGAGCCAGGTGGGACATGCTAGATTTAGGTTCACTAACAGTAGACTTAGGATCCCCGCCCTTTTACAATTTTTAATTCTTTTTGTGTTGCTATTTTCGAGTTTCTGATAAAGTTTTGCAGTGATTTTTAACAGATAGGAACCGCGTTTCTCCTCGGCTCAGCCTTATCAATACTGCTGCTCTCAACTACCTGTTAAGATCAGAGATCTTTATAAGCGAGGACGGGCAGCTGCGGTCGGCTCCTCTTATTCTCGGGTACACGGCGAAAAAGAAAGACTGTCAACCGATCGGCAACGCTATAACACAAGGGGATCACCATCTCAATCGAATAGACGTTGCTCGGAAGGGGTTTTTAACACCACACGACCTTGCACCAGTGCCACACCCCAACCCACGGGGTGTACCGCTGCTCGTCCAACCAGTTGCCCAAATACCCCTTGAACCGGTGATTACAAGTGAAAGGGTTGGCTCTTCGACCTCCTCACCAAAAGAGCAGATAGATAGATTCCAATTCAGAGGAGAAGCTTCAGGCGAGGTACAAGTTATACCGTCCTCGGACTCCGAAGAGGAGATTGATAGGCATTCCAGTGTCCATCTACCCCTTCTAACAACTACCTTTTCGGAAGTCCCTTCCGACGAGGAAGACATGGCCGATTTAAAGGCATTAATGAAGAACAGAGGGAAGAAGTCCGAGCTGAAAGGTGCTGGGACTTCTCAACCAGTGGCGAATCTGCCTTCGCCGCCACCTCAAGTTCCTGACCCCGGCCTAAAGCCCGTACCGGACTTGAGGAAGAAGAGGCCCCTCGAAACTGAGGAGAGGGAGGTGGTGGTGGTGCCACCCAAAACAAATAAGCAACAGAAGGTGGCAAGAGACCATCGGAGCAGAAGGGGCTAGTCTGTTGAGAGCCAGGACGAGGCCGTAGTGGCAGACGTCCGCCGAGGAGGGCCTCGCACCTGGTCTCCGAGGTTGGAACTGGATGGTGCTCCGATCCCTTGGGATACCTCCCTTAGGAACTACGATGGGGGAAGGGCAGGTTTCGTTGCTGAGGCCCTGGAGCAGCCACTCCTCCTCCCCCATGATATGGAGTCCTACAGGCGCTTCAACCAGCAGGAGCTCTTCCTATCCCTTAAGAGGGATATAGCCATGGTAAGTGGACTTAGTCTGCTCAATGAAACCACTGAACCTTTTCAATTTTTTCTTTTTTTTATGTCTTATACTCGGAATTTCCATTATGTAAGTTACCCAGCAAATTTATGTGGCCGAGGAGTGGAACAAAAAGTCCTACCTCGAAGCCCAAGTGGAGGCCCACTCTTGGTTTGAGGTTGAAAAATCCCCGGGCAATCTGAAGGAAGAATATGCTCTCTTATCCAAGCAATTCAAAGATATGACCAACTAGAGGAACAGCCTCGACGCTGGCCTGAAAACTGCTGAAAGGCAGGCCGAGGAGCAGCATAAATAGCTAAACATGGCCGAGATCAACTTGGCTACTGAGAGGGAGTTGGTAAAAGGGCTTAGAGACGAGCTTAAAAAAGCCAAAGAGAGTGCCCGACTAGCCGAGCAGAATGCTCAACTGGCCAAGGAGGCAGTCGAAGCTGAAAGAAAAGAAGCATACCAGCTGGGGGTGGATGAGACCGGGTCCCAGCTTACGGAACAATTTGCCTCGGTTAGCCGAGATTATTGTGACATAACCTGGAACAAGGCAATGGATGCTGCTGGAGTCCCTGCTGACTCGGAGCTGAGGCTGCCTGGGAGCATATACTACGATCCTGAGATCAGAGAGCTCCCTGTGGCTGATCCTCCTCCTTCATAGCTCCTAGAGGCCTCAGTTCAACTCCTGGCCAGTCAAGTCCCTCCTGCTAACCCTGAGGTCTCCAAGGATTTGGAAGAAGGGAAGACCTCCTCCGAGCCCAAGGACCAGGCCCCAGAAGCTGCTGCTACTCGGACAGGCCAGGCTGCTGACCCTATGGTGCCTCAATTGAAGACTTAGATATAGGGGTTTTTGTTTTGTACTTGTATTAATTTTGTTTTTATGTTAAGTAATTGTAAACCCTTTTCTCTTAATCAATGAAACAGTTTCCCTTTTACTTCTAGTGTTTTCGTTACGTTCCTTATGACTTATTATTGCCGCATATAACTGTACTTTGCAATTATAACAATGCGAATAAACTTGATCACTATATCATATTGATGGTATGAATAATCGAAATTGGTGGTAAAAAGAACAATTCGTATAAGAGTAATAACAATGATTGTAGCGAGTAATTATGGAAGTTTTACATGTCTTTTCAAATATACAAAGAGAGTGTGATTACCCCTCGGCTTTGAATTAACCATAACTAAGGAACCAATCATAAGTTAGAATCAATTTAAACACAATCAAGAATTTTAGCGCTAAGCCATAGTGACAATAGCTGTGTGGGGGTGTTGACTAACCTGTGTCATTTGGTTCAAGGACCATAGGGAACGAACATATTTTAGTGTTAACTAACCCAAATCATCTAGTCCGAGGACTACAGGCATGATTGGATTTAAGTTTAAACACTTAGGAGACTGTAACGGAGTGTTAACTAACCCAAATCATCTAGTCCGAGGACTACAGGCATGATTGGATTTAAGTTTAAACACTTAGGAGACTGCAACGGAGTGTTAACTAACCCAAATCATCTGGTCTAAGGACTACAGGCATGATTGGATTTAAGTTTAAACACTTAAAGAACAATAACGGAGTGCTAACTGACCCAAATCATCTGGTCCGAGGACTACAAGCATGATTGGATTTAAGTTTAAACACTTAAAGAACAGTAACGGAGTGCTAACTAACCCAAATCATCTGGTTTGAGAACTACATGCATGATTGGATTTAAGTTTAAACACTTAAAGAATAGTAACGGAGTGCTAACTAACCCAAATCATCTGGTCCGAGGACTACAGGCATGATTAGATTTAAGTTTAAACACTTAAAGAACAGTAACCGAGTGCTAACTAACCTAAATCATCTGGTCCGAGTACTACAGGCATGATTGGATTTAAGTTTAAACACTTAAAGAACAGTAATATATACAGAATCAGCATATTAATTGAAGAGAACGATTGACTAATAATAGTACCTTTTGAGGTTATTTACATTCCAAGGACGTAGTATTACATGACCATTCAGGTCTTCTAAGAAATACGCCCTAATGCCAGCTCCTGAAGTGATACGATACGAGCCTTCCCAATTGGGTCCTAACTTTCTCCAAGCTGGGTTCTTTGCAGTACCCACAACTTTCCTCAGCACCAGATCACCGGGCTCTAAAGGCCTCAGCCTTACATTAGCATCATAGCCCTGCCTGAGCTTTTGCTGGTAATGTGCCAGCTGAACCATGACACTCTCTCTCTTTTCATCAATTAGGTCTAAACTCCTTTCTAGCTGCTCATTGTTGCTGGTCGGACTGAATGAACTGGTCCTCAATGTTGGGAATCCAGTTTCCAAAGGTATGACAGCTTCAGCTCCATAAGTTATTGAGAAGGGGGTCTCTCCGGTAGATCTACAAGGCGTTGTTCTGTAAGCCCATAGTACGTGTGGTAACTCTTCCACCCATTTGCCTTTCGCGTCGTCCAGTCTCTTCTTTAAGCCATTCACTATGACCTTGTTGACAGCTTCTGCTTGCCCATTACCCTGGGGATAAGCAGGGGTGGAGTATCTGTTTACAATTCCTAGCTCACCACAATAACTCTTGAATGCTTTGCTATCGAACTGCAGGCCATTATCCGAGACTAGAGTATGAGGAATCCCAAACCGAGTGACAATATTTTTCCATACAAACTTTTGCACATCCACGTCTTTGATGTTGGCTAGAGGTTCAGCCTCAACCCATTTGGTGAAATAGTCTGTTCTAACCAGGAGGTATTTCCTGTTTCCTGCAGCTTTAGGGAATGGTCCCACGATATCTAAGCCCCATTGGGCAAAAGGCCATGGGCTGGACAGTGGATTAAGAGGCCCCCCCTGGTTGATGAATGTTTGGGGCGAATCTCTGACACTGATCGCACTTTTTAACATACTCGAGGGCTTCCTTTTGCATGTTCGGCCACTAATAACCTTGAGTAATAGCCCGATGGGCCAAGGACCTTCCTCCCGTATGGCTTCCACAGATTCCTTTATGTAGTTCTTCTAGCAGCAACTCGGCCGCTTTAGGATGCACGCATAATAAATATGGTCCTGAATAGGAGTGTTTATATAATCTCTAGTCCTCGGATAGCCAGAATCTAGTCGCCTTCCTCCAGATTTTGTCAGCTTTCTCCTTTTCTTCAGGCAAGAGGTCTTCTTTCAAGAACTTAATTATAGGGTCCATCCAGCAGGGTCCGTTCCTAACCTGGTGAACCTGAACTACGTCCTTTTTTGTCCCTGCAGGCCTATGCAAATCCTCAATGAGGATAACTCTGGGCAAATTTTGCGCCGAGGAGGTAGCAAGCGTAGCCAAAGAGTCAGCATGTGCGTTACCACTTCTGGGGATGTGCAGCAAACTAAAAAAGTCGAACTCCGATTGCAGACATTTAACTCGACTCAGATACCCCTGCATTCTTTCATCTTTCGCCTCGAACTCCCCTTGTACTTGACCCACGACTAACCTTGAGTTTGAAAACAATTCCACAGACTTTCCTACCACTTTTCGGATCATAGCCATTCCCGTCAGCAGGGCCTCATACTCCGCTTCATTGTTCGTTGCCGAGAAGTCTAGCCTTAACGACTTTTCGATAATGATTCTTTCAGGGGATATCAACACTAGCCCTACTCCAGAACCTCTTTGATTTGCAGCTCCATCTACGTACACTTCCCAACGGGAAGGGTCTTACTGAGAAATCATGCCAACTGATTTTTCATCCATGTCCGACATAGGCATTACTTCTTCTAGTTGGGGCTCCGTGAACTCAGCCACTAAATCCGTAAGGACCTGGCCTTTGACCGATGTGCGGGGCATATATTTGATATCGAAAGCCCCCAAAATCGTACCCCACTTAGCAATTCTCCCCGTATAGTCAGCACTTCGGAGTATAGCCTTGAGTGGGAGTTGAGTAAGAACAATGACTGTATGAGCCTGGAAATAGTGAGGTAACTTTCGTGTACCAAGCACCACTGCTAGGATGACCTTCTCCAGTGGCAAATAACGAATCTCGGCCTCATGCAGCGACTTACTTACGAAATAAACCGGTCTTTGCACGCCACAATCCGATCGTATCAGCACCAAACTCACCGCGCAGGGAGCTACAGCAATGTAAGCAAATAATACTTTATCTTGTTCAAGACTGGACATAATTGGTGGCCGAGCTAGATAATCTTTAAGTTGCTGAAAGGCCAAAGCGCATTCTTCGGTCCACTCGAATCCCTTCCACTTGTGGAGCAAAGAGAAAAAGGGCCGACACCGGTCTGCTGATCGAGAGATAAATCGATTCAGGGCAGCAGTCATTCCAGTCAGCTTCTGAACTTCTTTGGGGTTCCGAGGAGCTTGCAAATCGTTGATGGCTTTAATCTGATTGGGGTTAACCTCAATTCCCCTGTGAGTTACCATGTACCCCAAAAACTTGCCAGAACCCACGCCAAATGAGCACTTGGAAGCGTTTAGGCGGAGCTCGTACTTTCTAAGGACTTCAAAGGTACTTTCCAGGTCCTTCACATGGTCAGCAACCATCTTGCTTTTCACCACCATGTCGTCTATATAGATCTCGATATTTTTGCCCAGATATGGTTTAAAAATCCTCGTCATCATTCTTTGATAAGTAGACCCCGCGTTTTTTAAGCCAAACGGCATTACTTTATAGTGGTAGTTACCAACTGGGGTGAGGAAAGCAGTCTTCTCCTGTTCATCCAGAGCTAGTAGTATCTGGTGGTAGCCTTGGAAAGCGTCTAGGAAGCTCATCCGAGGGTGGCCGACAGTGGCATCCACAAGCTGGTTAATTTTTGGCATGGGGAATGGATCCTTAGGACAAGCCTTGTTCAAATCAGTGAAGTCTACACAGACTCGTCATTTCCCGTTTTTCTTCTTCACTACCACAGTATTTGCTAACCACTCCGGATAGAAAACTTCTTTAATAGCTCCAGCTTGTTTGAGCTTGGCCACCTCTTCTCTCACTGCATCAGCATGCTCCTTGGATGGGCGCCGAGGGGGCTGCTTCTTGGGAATAATCAATGGGTTGACTTTAAGATGGTGGCAAATGAATTGAGGATCCACCCCTGGGGCTTCGTAAGCATTCCAGGCAAACACGTCAAGATTCCTATTGAGTAACTCTATTAGTTCTTCTTTCTCCTGAGGAGGCAGCTAAGACCCGACTTGAAAGAATTTTTTAGGATCGTCCCCAATGACAACTTTCACTAAATCTTCGCAGCGAGCGTCATCGTTCAAATTCTCTATGGGTAATGTCCGAGACTTTAACTGCTATAAACCACTTTCGACCCTGGACGAGGGCTCAGCTTCAGGCTCGTGCTGGATGGCAGCCACTAAACACTGTCTAGCTACAGATTGGTCCCCTCGGATCTCATAAACCTACCCTTCAGATGGGTACTTGACTTTCTGATGCAAAGTAGAGGAAACAGCCCCCAGTGTATGAAGCCAAGGTTTGGCTACGATTGCTGTATATGGTGAGTACACGTCCACAACTACAAAATCCACCTCTACCACTTCAGGGCCGGTTTGCACGGGCAAGCGTATCTGGCCTTTCGGGGTGACAACTCTTCCTTCAAAACTCACGAGGGGGGAGTTGTATGGTGTTAAATCTTGAGGTTTTAGGCCCAGCTCCTTGTAGAGATCGGGGTATATTATCTCCACAGCACTACCCTAGTCCACCATCACCCTCTTTACATCGTATCCTCCGATTCTGAGGGTGATTACTAAAGCGTCATCATGGGGCTGAATGGTCCCTATCTTGTCCTCGTCCGAGAATCCTATAATCAGGGGGGCATCCGATTTAGACCTCTTCGGACCATGGCCGAAATGCCCTGTCAGTGATGGGGCTATTGACATAACCTTAACTGGCCAGGATCCTGTTCTCCCTGGTGCAGCGAAGACGACATTAATTGTTCCCAATGGCGGTTTTGAGGAATCATCCCTTCGGGGCTCCGAATTGATCTGCCCTCCTCGGCCGCTGGAATAGTGCAGGAAGTGTCTTAATTTACCCTCGCCGACCAGCTGGTCTAAATGATCCCACAGACTCCTGCAATCGTCTATGCTATGCCCGTGGTCTTGATGATACTGGCAAAAAAGATTATGATTACGCCTCTCAGGGTTTCCTACCATCTTATTCGGCCACCTGAAAAATGGCTCGTTTTTAATTTTTTCCAAAACTTGGTGCACCGGCTCTTTAAATACAGTATTGACCGCTTGAGGATTGGTCGATCCTGACTGTCCAACAAAATCTCTACGCGGTTTACTGCTATTGTAACGATTCGACCGGAAATCCCTCCTCTCCTGTGGGATCGCTTTGTCTTTTCCCTTCCCTTGCTGCTGATCTTCCTCAACTCTTTTAAATTTTTCTATATGGTCCATAAGCTGACGCATGTTAGTGACTGGTTTGCCAGATAAGGAGGTCCTTAGACCGTGGTCAGTAGGGAGGCTTAGCTTGAACGTACTGAGGGCCATTGCATCGGAGTTGCCCTCCATATCATTAAACATCTCCCAGTATCTATCCGAATACGCCTTCAGAGTCTCGCCCTCGTGCATGCTTAGGGACAATAGTGAAGATAGGGGTTTGGCTACTCTTCGGCAGGTAACAAAGCGTGAACCAAATGCCTGAGTAAGCTCTTTGAAGGAATTAATAGAGTCTGCCTTCAAGCTTTCAAACCAGCTTACTACCACCAGCCCCAGACTAGAGGGGAAAACCTTACACATCAGGGCTTCGTCTTTGGAGTAGACAGCCATCCTCTAGTTAAAGTGACTCACGTGTTCCACCGGGTCTGTCTTACCGTTGTAGATGGTAAACGTTGGCTGGTTAAAACGCCGAGGGAGTCTTGCCTCCTCAATTCTTCGGGTAAAAGGTGACCGAGAGATCTGATTCAAGGCCCTGCTCATAGCATCATTCCCTACGCCTCCGCGTGATGGATTTCCAGATCACTTTTTGCGATGAGGCTCTTCTTCGTAGGAAAAGGATTCACTAACCAGTATCCGAGATTTTTGCTGATAAGTGACGTCCTGCTCGTCGTCGGAATCGTCATCAGAATACAAGGAAATTCGTTTCCTCTTTGCATGGCGCAACTCTCTCTTCAGTTTTTCAACTTCTAGTCGCAAGCCCCGATTCTCCTCTGCATGGGACACGTGACTTCCGTCGTGTGACTAGCTTTGGCCAGTATGCACAGTGTGCACACTACCCTCACGATCTTGCTTTCTTTCCAAGTTAAGAAAAGGGTCTGCATGTTGGGATGCCCTAGATTCTACTTGCTGTTGACTTCGTTCTGCCATCACCAACGGTTGTTTTCACCCCTGCATAAGCTCTTCCCACAGACGGCGCCAATTGTAGGGTCAATTTTTGTAGCCCAAGCCCACGAGATATGGAGTACGAGCCCAATGAACCAAAGACAATGAATTTGTAGAGCGTGGGTGAAAGAACTGGGCCGGATATGAATTAAACAAGAGTTGGTTGTGGTATTTGCGAATAATCTAACATGCAATCACGTAAAAAAAATGGTATACCTAATGTCCGAAGAGGAATTTTATTGAATGAAATTATGTTACAAATTCCAGAGCTACAGTAAAGTTATTTTTTGTTTTTCTTTCTCTCTTTTTTGATCCCCCCTCTATCAGGGGCTCTCCTTCTTTATATAGCATCTTTCCTAATCATCCCAACCGTCCACTTGTCCTCCATCTGCTAACATACTTGAGTGTAGGTCACATCAAGCATCTTCTCTAGCTTTTTGGGAGTGGTGGTAGTTGAGGTTGCACTGTTCAGGGGTCTTCTCCACATAAATGCGGCCAGAAAAGTTGCTGCAGGGCATTAAATGCGGTGGTGACAGCTTTTCCTTGAGATATTTCTTCATCCTTATCATCCCCAGGAATGCCCAGAGCTTATCTTTGTCACCAAGATTGCCAGGAAAGGCATTCGGGCTTTCTGTATGTTTATTTGATCGGAACTATTCGTATCCGAGAAGTAAAACCTCCTCGGACAAAGGGTGACCTCTTCGGATTGTACTCTTCCGCCCTCTCTGGGTTTGTTGGCCTCAGGTGAACCCTACCACAACCCTTTACTACTCTTCGGACACAAAGTAATCTCAAAAACAGGGCCCCAGGCCCAATTGGTAGATTTGGGCTTTTACCCCCCACACCTAGCATTACTCAAAAGAAATTATTTAGAGGAATGATATGTCTACAATATTTTCATAACAAATCATTAATGGCAATATGTTTTTGATAGGTAAAAAAGTGATGTTAATGGTAAACCCAAATTAGGACCAATAACAAATTGTCATTAGGATTGTTTTTAAAAATTTTGTAGGTGTAGTATTACTCAATTGTTTATTAAAGAACCCATAAAAAAGGAAAATAAAAAAGTGTATATGGACCATTGTCAATTCACTCATCTTTTTTTTTTTTTTTTTTTTTTTTTTTTTTAAATCTTTGTAGTTTTATATATATATTATCTATTAGTAGGAAAAAAAAAACTAAGTTTTGTGAAAAATTAATCAAATCTCAAAAGGGTTCTTTAGATAATTTGTTACTAATAATTAATAAAATATAATAATAAAAAAGGTGAAAATATAAAAAATGAATAAAAAATTTCAAAAAAAAATTTAGATGAACAATTCACATTCGAAGAAGAAATTCATTAAAAAAACTAAAAATATTTTCATCTAAATAAATTAGAAGAATAAATTTTAAGTAAAAAAAATAAAAACATTAAATATATAAAACATCTCAATTTAATCTTCACCTTAGGCCCCAAAATTAGATTAAACATGAGTACAGTTATTGGCACTTAGATTTTAATCTGATATCATATCTATGACATTATCAACTTAATCTTCCACAATGTACCAGCAAACTATATCGCAATTGTGTCATCAAATGTTACCACTTTTTATTCATGACCACCTAAAAATCACGACATGCTATGTTGAAGCATAACATTTAATATTGCTATGCTCAGGTTGAGCCACATCAACAGCCATGTTATTATCACTTTTTTTCTTAAATTTGTCCTACAATTTAAAAATTGTTTTCCTAAATTTAAAAATATTAATAAAAAGAAAATAATTCCCAACCCCATCTCTTACACAGTTACAATTTTAGACAGCAACCATTTGTGTTCCACGGTTACAATTTCAAACAGCAACCCTTTGTATTCCACGGTTACAATCTCAAACGGCAACCCTTCGGCTTTCCAATGCCAGACTTTGGCTTTCTAACTCCTTCATCTCTTTCTCTCTTCACACTATATTAATACAATTTAAAAATAGTAATAAAAAAATAATTCCTAACCCTATCTTTTACACAGTTACAATTTTAGACGGCAACCCTTTGTGTTCAACGGTTACAATCTCAAACGGCAACCCTTCAGCTTCCTAACGCTAGAGTTTGGCTTTCTAACTCCTTCATCTCTTCCTCTCCTCACACTATATTAATACTAAAAAGCTGGATGATTCAGTTTAAATATCTCTAAATCCCAGTTGCTCTTGACCTCTATTCTTGTGAGTGCCCTACATAATAGTTCAATGTAAGGATTAGATTAATAGTATTGCTTTTTTTTTTTTCTTTTTTTATTATTTAATTTTGTTACTACCTTTTTTGTGTTATGGGTCATATATGGGTTTTTATATATTTAGGTTGGGTATTTGTACTGATATATGATTGTTTGTTTTTATATTTAAAATTGATTTGAGTTATTTTATTTTAAATTTCTGAGACGGTAACATTATTGGTTTATATTGTGTAATTAGAGTAATAGAGTTTTAGTAGTATTTGTGTGATAGAGTGTTAGTAGTTAGAAAATTGAATGATAGAGTTTTAGTAATATCCGTGCCTGCAGAAATTCAATTGAATGGTGTAATCCGCGCCTGCAAAAATTCAATTTGCTAAGGTGTTATAGAGTTTAAAATTCAATACTATACTCAGAACATGATACTTCTCATTTTTTTTCTTAGTCTCCTCATTTAAGTGAATCCCTCCTACATCATTGGAATCGATTTAAAATTCTTTCTATTAGCTTTAATTGTATTTAATTGTACTCTTGGCACTACTGAATATTGAAGGAATAATTGAATATTTTATATCAATAGCTGAATATTTTGTTGGAGTTTATGCCCTAAAATCCAATTTATTGGCATGTCATAAATAATTAGATTGTTTAATTATATGAGACTAACTATAAATGAACTAATGGGACATTATCTTAGTTCATGAGATGCATAGTATGTAATTTATGTGATTTAATTACAGAAGATATAAATCACAAGTTCTTTGTAAACTCAGAATTTTAGTTCGTAGTCGGTGATGAAATTGGGCATTTCATCTGCGAAAACTATAACATATCAACTAAGATGATTTGTCTTGATCATGGAAGTGGAAACTTCTAATTGATATGTTGATATGTTTTAAGAGTTAAGACATGTTGAGCTGGACCGCTGTGAGATTTATTATTCTTCTAACGACTGTCAAATGAATAATAAATCTCACGACTTCTATTTACATCAACTCTAAATTCTAAGAGAATAATGGACCTGATCATGAGATGTAGGTTGTTTTGATATATCAGGAGTGAGATCTATAAGTTACGATCAAAACCTCAATATGCTGGGCAACCGTATTTAGTGTTGCTGGAACATATATTCTCAAGATGGAATTCATAATCTCTTAACGGAGATATAAAATATTCTCTTGAGATAAGTTTAATAGGTTTGATTATTCAGAGTATTGGACCCAACCACTTTAGTAAGGAGTTACTAAAGTATATATTTATGGAATTGGATTTCATAAATATATGATGAATAATATAAAGGATTAAACCGGATACTCAAAGATTAAGATGTAGTAATCTTCAAATTGGTAGTCTATATTCATGACTTTGTATTACTACGAATATTTTAATGAAGTGGTTGCATGTATAATAAAGTCTTGGGATATAATCTATTAATAATGCCTAGGGTGCAATTATATTCTTACAGTGGTATTGAATATAATTAATAGTAACTTTGAACTTGTCAAGAGTTGACAGAAAAGTCCAAGGCCCATTGGAGCTAGAGTCTTATTTGTTTCCTTTTGGTCCCACTCCAAGCCAGATACTAGAGCCCAATTGGAATGGCCTAAAAGACTAACCCAATTAGATAATCAGTTATATATAAAGAGAAAAACATATAGAATTTCATAAGACTTTCATAAGTGGTTTTTATTAAGATCATATATAGAATGAAATGGTGAATGTGGGTGTTGGACACTCTTTTATTCTCTCATTGGAAACTGATTGAGAGACCATACTTCTTGTGCATTAAGTGGAATTGGAGTGAAGATTAAAAGTTTTCCCAAGTAATTCTCAAGTTTTGATTTTGAATTTCACTGCACCAAGATACGCTTTCCATTCTTTGTTCTATAACTCAAGGTAACATGTTATCTTTCATGAATGAAGTAGATCCATGTTTGTTGCTTCCACTGTGTGTTTTGTATGAGATACAAAACTAGATTTCCAACATATTTTATATCAATAGCTATTTATTACTAGGTGTTTGACAACTTTAGAATGTGAAAAGTTTTAGGTTAAATGGGTAACAACTTTAATTTTGTTAATTTTTGCTTTCTAAATTACTAATAGTGATTTATCATGTTAAATTGGTAGTTTATTTGTACATTAATCGGTTGCAATGTTGTAATATTATTTATTTTTTCTTTCTAATTTGTGAGGTTTAATTCAAATAATTTTGAATAAGTCCTCTGAAATCAAGTTCAATACAAGAGAAATTTTGTTAGGGACTTTGTGAGGCTACGGAGAGCTTGAAGATAACATAAGGTTTGGCCTCATGTAATATACTTATATTGTGAGTTTTAGTTGCTACAAGTAGTATTGTAGTAAGTTAGATATGAAACTCTAGATGTAACACAAACAACTAAGGATAACAACATTTACTAATATTTGTCTTTTAATTTAAATGGTATTTTGCATAATTGCTTAGCATTCATTAGATTTTATTTTCAATAATTTTTTTGTGCATGAGTTAGCGACTAGTGTGTGTCTATATATATATATATATATATATATATATATATATATATATCTATCTATCTTTTAATTTAAATGGTATTTTGCATAATTGCTTAGCATTCATTAGATTTCATTTTCAGTAATTTTTCTGTGTATCGCACAGGTTAGCAACTAGTATATATATATATATATATATACCAAATATATAGGGTTAGGGCTTAAGGCTATCTTTCTCTCTTAAAAAAGAATCAAGAATTCAAGACACTCTCTTTCTCTTTCTGGTATGCTTCTCTCTCTCTCTCTTTCTTTCTTTCTCTCTCTGGCTTATTCATGCGATTTTTTATCTTTTGGTTTTGAACTCGAATAAAATTGTGATAATTATCCTGCATGAAGTTCTGAACAAGCCAGTGCAATGCCCCATTCATAGAAACCAAGATAGTCGCTTGTTGAACAATAAAGCTGGCACTTGGTGGGAAAGTAGGGATGGCAATTTAGATCCAACCCGCTGATACCTGGCCCGGCTCGACCCTAATGGGCTGGATTTTACCTAGCCCGATAAAGAATAGGGTTGGGTATGGGTTTAAAAAAAAAAACCCGAAGTGGGTCCAGGTCGGGTCCGGATTTTATCAAAAAACCCCAAAACCCGACCCAAATAAGACCCGATTATATATATATAATTACTAAATTGCCCTCACATATATATAGTTAAAAACCCTAAACTTTTCTATTCCTCTCCTCATTTCAGGTCACACTTCCGCCTTTTCCTCTTCATCTCTCAGCTCTCTCACACACACGACCACAAGCCCATAACCAAATTGAGCAGTCAAGCGCAGGCACAGTCCTCTGCCCCTCTCATCTTCCTCACGCCACCGCCGCACAGGCTTTACCCCACGCTGCCGCCGCATGAAGCCCTGTTTTGCCATCTTTCTGGCCATATCCTTGGCTGCCTTGAGATGGCCGGCGTTTAACAAGCCTTCCATGAGGAGATCGCGACCGCGAACTGGCGGATTGAAGCCTTTTCGGCTCATTTCCTCTAGAAAGTCTTACACCTCTCTCAATTTCCCAGCTGAACACCAGGCATTGACGAGAACGGCGTAGGTTCGCTTGTTCGGAGTGAGGTTTTTCCAAACCATGCGGTGGATTAAGGCCTAGGCGTCATGGAAGAGTTTCACTTCGCAGAGAGAGAAGAGAAGGGAGTTGTGGATTTCAATACTTTGTAGACAATATATATATATATATATTTTTTTTTTTTTTCTTTTTCTGGGTTCAGTTTGCCTCAATCATGTGAGTTTGTGTTTGTGTTTGTGTTTATGATTTCTGAAAGGGAAAAATGAAAATCATAGATCTGAAATTTGTGTTTGGTTTGTGATTTTAAAAGGGAAAATCGTAGATCTGAAATCTGTGTTTGTGATTTCTATGTTTATGTTTGTGATTGTGTTTGGATTTGTGTTTGTGTTTGTGTTTGTGATTTTGGGCCGAAAAATCATAAATCAAAATTTTTGTTTTTGATTTTGGGCTGGGCTGGTCATGAGGAACGGGACATGGAAAAAAAATCCGTTTAGTAAATGAGTCGGGTCCGGGCCGCGGGTCGGGTCCGGATATGAAAAAACCCAGTCCGAATCTGACCCATTTCCATTCCTATGGGAAAGTAAAACGGTGCCATTCCCTAGAGTTAAGAGCATAAATCTCAGCCAAAGGAGTCTCATCATCCAAATACATAATTCTCACCACTTTGTACTCATTAGTTGGGGCGTGATATCCAAAGCCAAGAGTCCAAGACAATAAACATATGGTGATTAATCGAGATTTATAACCAATGGAAGTCTCATGGATCTATTAATAGAAGGGTTCCAAAGAAAATATTTTTCATAAGGATTATGATGACTATCAACTAGACAAATTAGCCCATTGACTGAACCGACTATTTTGTAGATGCTGGTCCAGCTCCACATATCCCCAGTGTCATAAGGAGGGTCGAACTCAATGAAATCTGATGAGTCTATGGCTGGATTGCTATGCAAACTAAAAATTTCTTTTTCGTACTCAAAACGTCCAAATAGAAAATAGGGTGATGAGCGTTGGTTGCTGCGAGTGAGGTAAGCGTTGGCAAAGCGAGAGTTAGAGATGAGAGAGTACCATATCTTGCAAACAGACCTAAACCTCAGCACTGACTTTGCCGGTAGTCCTAGAAGAATTTCTTCAATCACCTCTGCGGGCAAATAGTCTGACATGTTTTTTCCTTTGTTTCTATGCGTCTGTAAATATGAGAGATGGTGCGGATTGGGATTGGTTGTGTTACGGTTTATACTACTATGACGCTATACATATATATATATATATATATATATATATATATATCAGACATATAGGGTTAGGGCTTAGCTTAGGGCTCTCTCTCTCTCTCTCAATTAAGAATTAAGAATTCAAGACACTCTCTTTCTCTTTCCGGTATGTTTCTCTCTCTCTCTCTCTGTGTGGTTTATTCATGCGATTTTTTATCTTTTGGTTTGCATGTTCTTCTCTAATTAGGGTTTAGGTTTTGTTTTTTGGGTACAATATAATTGGGGTTTTTGTATTTTATTTATTTATTTGGGTTTTGGGGGGTTTCAGGTTTCAAGTGAATGATGCAGGTTGTTGAATTAATATAAGTATTTTATGTTATCTTTCCTTTTTTTTTTATGTATGTATCTCTCTACTGTACTGTGTTTAAAATTTGTGTTAAAAACAAACAAACCATGAATGCTTGTGTCGTGTGCATGAATGAAAATGATGTGTGCATGACTTGTAATGTATGTTGTTATAAAATCTCTCTCTCTCTCTCTCTCTCTCTAGGGTTTCGAAGTTAGGAATGATGGCAGATGTGGGTATGAGGACTATGAGATCGTAAAGTTTCCATACTTCTACGTACTCTTGCCTAATTTTGCAGATCCAAAGTCTGAACCAGTGAAGCTACCTACCTTAACCTTTAGTGACTATGGCTTCCCCGCTTCCTTTCAAGGTACAAGTTGCGATGAACCAAGATGGACCCTCGCCACCGAGGCAGGGCCGGCCCTAGGCCTAGGCCACTTAGGCCACCACCTAGAGGAAGCCCCCAAAATTTGGGGCAAAAATTGATATATTTTAAATAAATAAAAAATGGAGATATAGGAAAAAAAATTAGTTTTTATAATTTTCCTCTACTTGTAAGAAGGTCCAAAATATTGGGTAGTACTAAAGATAATACAACGTTAAATACATGGATCTTACAAATAGAGTAATGCTATAGTTTTACAAACTATTTTGCAACATTTTTACAAACTGTTGTTGTGGCCAACTTCTTAGTGGTTCTCATCTGAGCTCACCGATAACATCACTTTTTTATTTATCTATAATCATTCACCACTAGGGGCGTAGCCACGTTGCCCCTTGGGGGGGCCGTGGCCCCTGTAAAAAAAAAAAAAAAAAAAAAGTCCACCAACCTATATAAGAATTTTAATTGGGCCCCCCAATAATGTAAATCCGGCCCCCCCTCCCATTTCTGTTCAATTCACTCCCAGGCCCCAGCATTCTCTAGTTTCAATTGTAGGCCTCTTTTATCCTCTAATAAAACAAAACATGGCCCACTTATATTTAAATACCCAAAGGCACTACCCAACAAAATAATACTTTATCACCCATTCTCAAACTCAAAATTAAAACCCTTTCTTTTGCTATTCTTTTTATTCTCTTCTTGTCTTCTGTGTACACGCCACTGCCCACTCCACTGGTACTAGCAACCCCCAAAATAAACAAAACCTTAGCTCAGCCTTCCTCTCAAACTCAGTCCTCATGATCCCAAAAAAAAAAAAAAACCTGACCATTATTTTCTTTCTTCTTGCTTTCTTAAAATAAATCATTCAGATGGTGAGTTTTCAATTTTCTTTTCTTTCTTCAGCACTACACCTTCATCTCTTTTTAGTGTTTTTTTTTTCCTCAACTATATACACTTAATTAAATATTCACATGCTCTTTAATTTTTCATAGATTTTTAGAGAAATATATGATTGAAGGCATGGGAAGGTTGTTTGTGATGAGTCTTGAAGGGAAGATCTACTAGGCATTGCCACACCCACATGGCCCACACCCCATCTTTGCACTTTGTGAAGACAAAGTTTCAAAGGTAAATTTTTTTTTATTTTATTTATTACCTATTTTTGATTAGTTAGATATCATGTGGCAATGGGTGTTGTTAAATTGTATGGTTTATGTTGTGTACTTGTGTGTTTAATTTTTGCTTTTGTTAGTTTAATTTTTGCTTTTGTTTGAGGGGTTATTCTTAATTTAAAAAAAATTAAAATACAGGAAAATTTTAATAATATGAATGATGATGGGTTGACTGTTAAATTATAGTGAAATTTTGTTTTTTCTTGAGTATAAATAACATCCATATAGCTAAATTAAAATTTCTAATTAAAATTTTATTTTTTAAAGTTCTTTTCTGGTTAATATGATAGTTTATATAGAAAAATGAAATTGTTGGGACTTTCACCATGGAAATGATTATGGATGAATTCTATTCCATGAAAAATCGTTGTCAGGCATGATTTTGATGTGAAATGTTTTTTTTGTGTGGATATTTTTGTATGTCTATAGTAAACTGGACAGTTTTTGTATGTTCATTAATGTGTAAGATATATCAAAATTCAAATTTCATATTCAATAGCCTTATGAATTATGTTTTTTATATAAATACTTCGAATCGCCCCCCCATGTAAAAATTCCGCCCCTGTTCACCACATCATCAGTTTGTAAAAGAATTTGTATCTCTAACATTTGCCCTTACAAATATATGTGTCACTAATCGCAAGAAATAATTCAGATAAAAAAATGTTAGAAATATTATTTATTTTACTTGATAACTTTACAAATTGATGTGACAATTAATATGATAGGTGAACGTCAATAACCTATTAAATACATCTTTGAATTATTATTATTTTCTTGATTAAGGATACATCTTTGTAAGCCTTATATTGTAAAATTTATAACATCCCTAACATCATTCGTTCAAGTATTTGTTTATTATCTTCTTAAAGTGTCACCAATCGCATTCGTTTCTATATCGTTAGAAATTTTTTTAGTAAAATTTCTTATAGCTTTAGCATTTTTCCAAAAAGAAAAAAGAAAAAAAAAGCATATTACAAAATAAAAGGAATAGATTTTTGTTATAAAGAAATTATGATATTAAATACTAGTTAAATATTATTTAAGTGATAACAAAAAAGCCCCATTTATATATATCGCCTTAGGCCTCCAAATTTGTTGGACCGCCCCTGCACCAAGGTATGTACTGCTGTGCTACTACAGTGTAAGCTGTATGTGTATGTGTATGTGTATTTGTATGTGTCTTATTTTTGTGAGGAAATATGCTTTTTTGTGAGTTTTATGTGTATGTGTATTTGTATGTCTTTTTTTTTGTGAGGAAATATGCTTTTTCCTTAGCTTTCTGAGCAGAGTAGAAATGATTTTTCCTCCCGTGCACAGATGCAGTTAGAGTATTACAACAAAATTAAAGTTTATTTCTTCTTCTTCTTCTTCTTAATATCCATCTATATATGCTTTATTTATATCTCTTCTTAATTCTTTGATTTTGAACAATTGTTGTTGTAGGGTACAAATTTTGAATTTGTGAGACTTGTGAAGCTACAGTCGATGTTCGGTTGTGGAATGGATTATTATTTTCAATTCGAGGCCAAGCCCAGCAGTGCTGCTGACCACACTCTGAAACATTTGAAGGTTCAGTATACGAGCAGTTTTTTCCTACTCAAGCATCTTGGCCCGTGACTTGTAGACTAGTTGGCCCAAATTCTCAACGCTATGTGCCCCCTGCCGTCGGCAAATTCACCTTTGGCCCTTCAATGAAGTCTACGCCACTTCTCTCTAAATAAATTCAATATTAGCTTAAGCTTTGTGCTTGGGTCTGTTGGATCTTATATCTTTCGCATATATTCTTCTAATTTATCTGATTGTTTGATTCAATTGACTCGAGCATATCTAATTTTTTGGGAAATGCTATTCAATGTGTTGTTTGTTTGTCACTACCTCTATGTCAGGTTGGTTAAGGGGGAGTTCATGGCCTTCTCTTTTCCCATAACATACGGAGATATAACTCTCTTTGAATGAAATTAATAGTCTACGTTTGCATGCTTTACTCAATTGCACTTGCCTTGCCTTAAGGTACCATAATTGTAAAGGACTGCATGATCAACTAGATTTATTCCTGGTTGAATCGTTGCTTTTACTAGATCTATTTAGTCACTGGAGTTCCATTTAAAACCAAAAACTATGGAAAAATTGATATCAAAGAAGGTGATACATCAGATTTAGGGGCTAGATTTAGGAGAATATTCATTCCTTGATGACAATTTAAAACATTTTGTGCATCAGTAAAGACTAAAAGGTAAGTTTGTGAGTTCTTATGAAGCATGGCAACAATCGCTTTTGGAACTTTTACCTGGCTGAGTATCCTTCACAAAGGTGTTGTTGCATCGTAAAAATACGTCAATGCCCTGATAATAGAGCTCAGAAGTGTAGAAAAATTAGATAGTGATGCCCCAAAACCTAAACCAACAACAAAAAAGGCTCTTTGGAGTAAAAATAAAACCAGGATAAACCCAATCCCGGAGTAAACTGCAATGAATCTGCTTCCTTTAGAATCCTCAATTTCAGCAGCCAACCAATAGTTTTGTATCAACTGCATAGCTAAGAATATGAAGTGGCATATAGCTGCCTAGAAGAGACAAGAAGTTGCTCTAACTCAGACACAGTATGTAAGATTTTAGACCAGTGTCTCCTGTTTCCCTTTCTTCTTGCTTAATCAATTGATCTAAAGTCAATATTAATTATTCCTCACAAATTTTCAAAATTTCACATGTAGAGGTTTTATACTGTTGGAAAAGAGCATACTTGGCATGTTTCTGGGAACCAACAGTGTCATTGTGTGCATTGACAAGGTTTTGAAATTCTTGACTTGAAGGTGGCAGTTGATTCCATGTGGAAGCTCTTATAGAAATTTCCCTTCAGACATAAACTGCCAAAAATTTGAAGTTTATGAAAACTGCTTTTGCAAAGTTCTATTTTAAAGATCATGATCATAGTCAAGAAGAATATGAATATTGAGTAGCACCAACACACACACACACACACACACAGAAAGCAGTAGTAGTTTCACTGATATACGAACCAAAATAGAATCAAATAAAGGAAGGAAGTCGACTTGGTGGGTCACAAGCATAACTGTCTTCACTGACATAGCTTCCATGACAGATTCCTGGAGACGAGCCATGTTAGATTTCTCTTAGAAAAAGCACCATTAGGAGCACAAATTGCATCTTTAAGAGACGTCATTACATTAAATAGACTAGTTGCAGTATGTGCATCAACGGCCCTGAATGGATCATCCAAGGGATAAACATCAGCATCTTGATAGAGTGCACGGGCAAGTTGAACCCATTGCTTTTCACCACCACTTAGAGTAACACCTCTTACTCCTATTTCTATTTGATCACCAACTGGAAGCATCTCAAGGTCCTTTATAAGAGAACACTTTGTAAGCAGTTCTTGGTATCTATGTGAATCCAAGGGGTACCCAAAAAGAATATTTTCTTGAATAGATCCTGTTTGAATCTAGACTGTTTAAGAAACGAATGCTATCTTTCCATAAACATGAACCTGGAAATATAGAGCTTGAAGCTTTAGCAAGAAATTTTTTTTTTTTTTTTTTTTTTTTTCACTTAAGATGTCTACCATGTAACTGATGGATATAAATCAGTGTGTGAGTTGTATCTTTTAGAAAGTGCAGTAGGTAAAAAAAATTCCTAAATATCATATTCTTCAACACTTTCTTACAAAAACTATGTTCCAATTCATTTTTTTATTTAAAAAAAAAAAAATCATGAGCAAGGAATGAAATGATTACTTCCTATACCTTTGATGTTTGGAACTTATTCCAGAATCGCTTCTAAAAGGGTTGATTTACCAGAGTCTTCCTCTCCACAAATAGCTACCTTTTCTCCTGGTTTAACTTCCAAATTTATCTTTCTTAGCACGGCCTTCGCTAGATTAGTCTCGCATGAAATTTCAGTGGCCTTGATAAAAATGGACTGTTCAAGCTCTTTCTCATTGCACGTTTGCCTTGCATATCTGTTCTGCAACTTTGGTGCCACAAGGAACTTTAAAATCCGAGTTAAAGAGACCTTTGCTTCAATGAACCCTTCAGCAACATTAGGGATCATCCTGATAAGGAGCTCCTGAACAATATGCAGACTTGCCAGGAATGTGAAAACGTTACTGGCAGAGAGTGGAATTCCAAAGAAGTAGCATCCCCAAAATATGGAAACTGATACTAAAATGGGAGATTACCAAAACAAAATAAAATAGTACCCCTTTTGTATTAGAATTGCTAATATCCACTCTTGATCTTGTTTCCCTAGCACTTGTATAACACTCTTAAAATGTTTCTCCCAAGCATACAACTTCAAGACCTTCATATTTGCAAGAGACTATGTAATGGCCCTTAATCTCATATCTTGTGCCACCATGAGCTTTGTCTGATACTAATGCTGCAGTTTGGCCATTGGTGAAGTTGCAACCACAGTGAAGTGTTGAAGACACAGGCTTGAGAGTTGAGATCAACGAAGATCAAAACGACAGAGCAAGGAAAGCAAAACGGTGGTACTTAATCTGTGTCATAAAACGCACAGTTTCATTAAAAGATTGCATAGCAACGCACCGTTTTGGAGAACAGTCTGAGCCTGAGTGATAGAAGAATTGAAAACGGTGTCGGTTTGACTCTGTTCAAGCTTCAGATGTTAATGGCGCGAAAGTTAGTCCTTCCGTGATTTACGGGCTTGATCGGCATAATTTGGATCTAATTATTTTTCTGTTAAGATCTGTAGAGTGAGTGATATAAATAGTGAGCTAGTGATCAATTGTAATATTAAGCAAGATACTTTTCTTTCTCTCTTTCTCACTGGTTTTCATCTTTGATTCTCACTGTTATTACTACAATTTGTTCTACTCACTGTATTGATCTTGCTTCAACCTGAAATTCATAATACCAAGAATTTCTGGCAGACACGATAGGGGGCAAATCATATGTTCCTTTCTATTTCTGTTTGCTCAGTTTCCCTTCAAACATTAAGTAGCAGGTTTGTGCCCGATCTTCCTGTCTTGACTGTGGAACATCATTATCCCGAAGGATTCAACCACCAAATTGGCATTTTGCTAAGAAATCCAGCTTTGGCAAAAGGAGTGACATTCTCATTTGAACAATTCTCATTTGCATGTGTTTTCATCTTCCTGCGAGCAATTCCCACAGAAATCAGTCCAGAGACTCTTCACCATTCCTTGTTTACTATGCCTTGAAAGAGCTGCAATAATAACTTCACAAAAAAAAAAGACTACATATATGTCAGATTAAGCAGAAGTATTATCATTTAAATGAAATTAAAATCAGTGATTCTAGTTCAAGTGAGTGAAAGACACAAAAGCGCTATAATTACCATTCCATATTATTTCTAAAGCAAAAAAACTCATGTCTGTCTTCTTAGGAAGATTGAAAAACATGAATGATCTGATTTGATTCATCAACCCCATAATTATACAGTCTGAATATGGAACATAAAGAAACAGAAAATAAATAGCAACAATTTATTAAGGTCCCTTTTGATGTCACTTATTCAAAACTTCTGGTTATGAATCGGAGTTTCAGACTACAAGTGATATACCAAAAGTATATAGTTCAAGCCTTCCCATCAATAGTAAGTCAACCCTTCCAATGCTACAAACACTGAACAAATATTTATTGAAGCTTTCTAAAAGCAAATTTATGTATAAAGGTCCAGAATGATGTAGCTGAAAAACTTAGCATCAATGACAAAAACACTGTAAAGAAATGCAGTATAAACAATATCTTCCATACTCTATGTTCATTGAGCCTTTTCAATATATCCCCTCAAAACGATCTATAGATGCCCAAACTAAGTCCGAATACTATTTTTGTATGTATTACAACTGTGAAGACCGAGTCATAGAATCTTGAGCTAACCTTCCTAAAGCAATCCATTATCGTATCCTACTTGTAAACTAAGGGTCCAGTCTCTTTCTTATATTAATACATACAACTCACTCAAGTACGATGTGTGTCATTTTCTTGAGCATCTTCCTTCAGTAATCGTAGATGTCATGTCTTCCTCATAGACACTTTAAATTTACGTTAAACTTAACCTTGATTTGCAAAACTGGGAAAAGAAGTCTGACTTACCATTTACATTTCATCTTAAAAAACACTCAAAAATTGCACGACCTACAAAAACTTTTCTGAAATTATAGCTCCGATTGTTTCAGCAAAAAAAAAAAAATTGTATATTTGGTGAGGCAGAAATTATAGCTCTGATTGTTCAAAGCTGCTGCCACTTCTGCTGCTTTTGCTATCACCACCTTCATTTTTTTTTTTTTAATTAAAATATAGAAAGGGAAATTCTAAATTAAAGAAGGGATTTTTTTTTTCTTTTTCATTTTATAAAGTTAAATTATACATATATTTTTTTTATAATTTATAAATATTTTAGTACCATCCCCAACACACTTGGACTCCCTTACTCTCATGCTTCCCTCTCTCCTTTGTCTTTAATGTCTATCTCATCAATCCCAAAACGACCTGATTAGGAATGACATACTTCCAACCCGCCCTGCCTCGACTTACCCTGCTTACATGAGGCACCCATGATCTGACTCTAAATAGAAGTAGTGAAATCTGTTTATGCCAAGTTAAGATATGGAGCTTATTTAATGGTTTCTATTTTTCGATGCATAATTTTTGGGAAAACTCTGGAAAGACACCAGTTCAACAAGATAAGCAAAAGCCTCAACTTTTTAAGTCACTTGCATATGGACTCCAAATATGTCAAATACCTCCTAAACTAGAAGCCTAAATCTCTGTAAAACTCACTGTTCAATACCATATGCATATATTAAATGGCAATTTTGGGGTTGTGGCACGTGGAAACAGCTTGTTACATTGTCATCCCCAAATTCAGATTGACTATGAAATATCAGCCATTCGATTCATAGCCGAAATACATGTTGCATTATATAAAAATTTACCCACCAACATAGCTTAGAATATATATTAACTAATACTAAAAAGCTAGCATAGGGTATTGGAGGCCATGAAATTATTGAGAAACAAGAGGCAGACAGACATTCCATCCAAGAAGCCACTAACTCACTCCAAGACCCATTTCAATTCCTTCTATAGCCCAAAAAGTGGTCAAACGTATTGTTTATACTACATTTTCTTCTTAGAATATCATATATTATCACACATTTAAATACCTTTTTATTATTCTTAAATGACAGGTTAGATATACAGACCATTTTCCTTGTTCTCTGCTTAATGGAAGAGTGGCATGCATGTCAGTGTAGGCAGTCTTTAGAATCATGGAAACAACTCTTGCATTCTCAAAAGAGCACTGTACAGCTTCCCCACTAATGACATACATGGATCTGTTCTTCATAGATTCTGTGCATATGTTTTAAGGTTTTTTTTTTTTTTTTTTGCATGTACATTATTGGCTTCAATGTTCTTTGTCACTTGGATTGTGTAGCTTTAACCGCTGCTTTTGAGGTTTGGGACTTTCTATTATTAACAGAGTTAGAAATTGATGTTATTTTGGTTTCATGAACTCCCTAAGAGCCTAAAGCTTTAAAATTGATAGACTTCCTTGGTTAAATGATAATTTATTAGGTCACTTCTTATTGGCCTAAATACAAGAAATTTAATATGGCATTCAACTAAACAAATTTATGTGCCCCAACTAATTGGTATTGACACCATAAAATTTCAATGACTAATTTGGTTGTACACCCTCTGTTTGCAGTATATGTCATATTTTTTCTTCCTTTTGCCCTCCACTTATGCATTTCCTTTTTCACCACTCCCTAAATTTTTAAATGATAATTTTGTTTTTATCTATTTGTATAACAAAATTCTAAAAGATTAAACTCAAGGGACAGTACAATCAGTTGGAGATTATATCTCAAATTAAGCAAAAGTCATTTATTTAAAATTTCTTCTCTCCTCTACTTCAAACCAAATTCAATCCTCTTTATACATATATGTACGCCAAATCTAAGAAAACACTACATAAAATTTCTACCATGCTATGTATTCAAGAATGTGTCAAGGGTCCTCCATCTCTAATTGTCCAAGATATCATCTTTAACAATTTTTTTCATTTTTCGAAAATAATTTGACAGGGGCGAGAAGATTTGAAACTAGATACCTCTGTTAAAATACTAAGAAGTATCAATTGAGGAATGAAGATTGTGACTATCTTAGAAATTTCTGTGTAATGTAATCAATTAATCTGTGTGTTGAATTACAAACTAAAATGCTACAGCTACCGACTCAAATAAATAATAATAATAAAATAAAAAAAGCTACAACTACCAGGTGATAATTAAGGAGCTTTGATCCAACTTTTAACAAAGGCATAAGAAAATTACAACCACCAACAACACTTATATATGGTTGCTAGACAATCTCTCCGTACATTTACCTTTAAGCATTACCAAATTGCCTCCCTGTCCAACTGCAGCCATTATTGAAGCAGCAAGATCTATCTGCAAGGTTGTTCTGGAAAACTTTATCAAAGAAAAATTGTTTTGGAAAACTGTGAAGGAGTACCCACGTGCCATCATGTGGAAGGCTAATTGCGTTTGCATATCAAAATATGTAATAATTAGCTGAGTCAATCCCATGCACTGATCCATGTATTGACGTACAGTCTTTTGTGTTAAATTTTAAAGATCAATAGGTGTACATTACATTGGTTGGGCTAAAAAATGAAATTTTGTGAATAGGTGATACTCTTTTTCTTTTCTTCTTGTTATTTATTTTGTTTTATTTTTAATTTTTCATCGATAGTTAAGAGTAGAGCGATTCAGACCTTGAATGTGTTCATTGAAATATTAGAAAGTGTCAGTTAAGCTACACAAATCTATATATATATATAATAATAGGTGAAGCAGAGAGAAAATCCAATTAGATTTCAATTGGATTCTTAATTTTGCGCCACTTGTCCTAACCAAAACTCAAAAAAAAATCTAATTAGATTATAAATTTGACTCCAATTTTGTGTCATGTAACTTATCTAAATTTTCTAATTTTTGTGCCCAAATAAATAATACATTAACATTTAACACGAAAGCCAAGAAAACTACAATGATAATGCCCATTAGCCTAAGTAAGAACATCTTATTTGCACACTTTTATGGAGATTATAAATTGGACTCCAATTTTGTGTCATGTATCTTATCTAAATTTTCTAATTTTTGTGCCCAAATAAATGATGCATTAACATTTAACACGGAAGCCAAGAAAACCGCAATAATAATGCTCATTAGTCTAAGCAAGAACATCTTATCTGCACACTTTTATGGAGATTATAAATTGGACTCCAATTTTGTGTCATGTATCTTATCTAAATTTTCTAATTTTTGTGCCCAAATAAATGATGCATTAACATTTAACACGGAAGCCAAGAAAACCACAATGATAATACTCATTGGCCTAAGTAAGAACATCTCACCTGCACACTTTCATGGGTGATCTCAATAGAGTCTAGAGTTCTTCTAATCCCACAACCAGAACCAAGGAGTCCAACGAGAAAAACTATAAAAGTAAAACATCATCTACTCCTAATTCCATATCGTCATCCCATGTCTCCTCCTCTCTCAACCTCTACCAACTAGATCCACACACTACCCTCTCCTCCTCCTTACGGATTTCTCAGAGCAAGGCCGGGTTCAAACACAATGTTCAATCCCACTCTTCCTTACTTCACACTCTCATACATTATCGTTTCATTGGCGCCTTCAAAAAGATTCCAAGCTCAATGATCAGTTTTTATTTTTTAATGTCCCTTTATATATTTAAAATAATAAAATGCAATATTCTCTTTTTTCTTCACTGTAGCATCACTTAAATAATAAAATGCAATATTCTCTTTTTTTTATTCATTGTTTTATCTAATGCTATCCTATGCATGATAAACCAAAAAAAAAAAAAAAAAAAAGACCAATAGCATTACTTAAATAATAAAATGCAATTTATATTTTTTATTATTTGATTTAATTCTATCATCCGTGTGATAAACCCAAAAAAACAAAAACAAAAAAATTGACCAATAGCATCATTATAATTAACCAGTCCCGTGCGGTAGTACGGGGTTACATACTAGTTTTAATGAATGGATGATAGTTACCCGCAAATATCTTTGTTGATGAGCTATATTACTATGTCATAACTTGTCATTGTTTCAAAAAACAAGAACAAGATAATATTTTTATTTTATTTTTTTTATAAATACAATAGAATTTGACCCTTTGATGATTATTTTATACCGTCCAATCTAGAAGCTAATTCTTATTTTTTGATTTAATTTGATCATAGCAATCTTATACTGTGCCTGTTGAGCTTTTTTTTTTTTTTTTTTTGGGTTAGGTACCAGTTGAGCTTTTATGTTAACTAGAAACTAATATATGATGTTTTTCTTTTATGGAGAAAAGGATTCTATAGTCAAGATGACAAGATTGGACTTTAAACTTTATAACTTTATATAACTATCCCTCATCATTAAAAAAAAAAAAAAAAAAAAAACTATCCCTTTTTTTTTCCCTTCTTTTTTTCTTTTTTGGGTACTGTCCACATTAAACGTGCTTTGAAATAGGTAGGCAGTCCAAATCAAGAGTTCTGGATGGATAAAAGAATCATGCGCCTTATGTTTCCAAATTTTCCTGAAATTCCAAAACCGTAAATGGCTATAAAAGTTGGCTATTTCAGTGCCTTGATTTGTTTCACGGGAACTTAATTAAAAATTTGAGCAAATTATTGTGTACTCTCAAAATATCATAAATGCGTATTCTCTTCTCTCACATGGATGGTGGGTTTATTAATTAAAATTATGGTAGGACCCACCATTTATATGAGAGGGGGGAGTACGCATTTATGGTACTCCGGAAGTACTTAATAATTTTCCAAAAATTTGGGGCACATCAGCCCAATGATTGAATCTAAATCCCAGCTAAAATATGGAAAAATTAAGCTCACGTTAATATGCTCGGTTTGTTTCGTTATAAAATATTTTATGAAAGATCTTTTTAACATTTTTAAGTGTTTATTTTGTTGTAAAATGTAACTGTAAATTTAACATTAGGATATGGTTTTTAATCATAATATTTGCAAATTTTGAATGCTCATGTCTAACTTTCACTTTTAAAGATGTCGGAAACTATCTTTGTCAATAGAAAGATCAATTCCCATAAAAGAAAAAAGAAAAAGAAAAAGAAAGGTCAATTAATCTGTGATTTTTCAGGTGAGTTTCATAATTTTTCAGGTTGCTCATTTGTCATTTGGTACCAAAACTACGTAATCATTAAGAAACCACTACATAATGATATATAACCAATACTCACCCGCCTGGAAAAAAAAAATTGTCTAGAGCAGTAGAGCTACTCCACTATTTTCTTTGATTAGTCTTATGCTCTTATTTGCTAAGATACATAAATCAAGTAGGCAAGGCAACCACCATATCATATAACAACTTCCTCCAAATAAATACTAGACTAGTGCATCGCCAATGTATTTATTTGACCTCTCATCTTGTCAACCATGAGAATTCCGTATATATTTTTAAATAAAACCGATAACACATTAACACCAACAATTCATACATTATATTTACTTAAAAAGATATTAGTTAATATAACTAAAGAAAATGACTAATTATTTTGATGAAGATAAATTTTGTTGAAGATATAGCTTGCTATTATATACTTTAAAGTCTTGAACAAAATATTTTCTTCATCTTTTAGCTTTGATCGGTTGAACTAATTAACAAATCCCTTCTAATGGTTATGGTTATGTTCTAATTTTGTTGTCCATAATAGTAGTGCTAGGAACCCATGGGTAGAACTCACCCTTGAATACTGGCTTGCAATAGGAGGGTGCTCAAGAGCTCATATACACATGTTTAATTTTACACTTAAGCAATGTGAGACATTAGGATCATAACAAGTAATAAAAAATAAGATTTTTTTTTTCTATTTGTGTTGGAAATTGATAAACATCATTTTCACAATGTTAATTTAATTTTTATAAATTTAGAGAAATAAGATTATGTCATATTTCTTAAATAAATCTAGCTTTCATTTATTTCCAAAACTACCTTTTTATTTAGTTCAAATATTTCCAAAAACATAAATTAAGGACAAAAACAAATTATTTTGAAAAATAGTTAAAACTTGAAAGATAAACTAGAAAAAAAATAAGTGGGTTCTAATTAGCTCAACTAGTAAAGTTACTGATGGTTGTATAAATGATTTGTGGTTTAATCTCTACCTACACCAAAAACTGATTGGTGTTCTAGTCTGATGATAAAAAGTTGTCATCAGGAGCAAACGCCATAAGTTGAAACTCTCTTTAAAAAAAATAGAAAAAAATAATAAGAAATAGAATAGGCATATTGAAATATATCTAACATGTATCTAACTCTATAAGACCATATCTTAGGTTTTATCCATAATTATTACGGTTTAAATGTTTAAACTTCGCCACCGCACACTCTTGGTGCGATGATCACTCCACAAGTATAAGTGCTTATGAGGTGTTGGGGGTAAGGGTTGGGGTTCAAGTATATTGGAAGGAGTTTCACACACATATATATTTACATTAGGCTAGAGCAGAATTTCTATTTTGTATTAAAAAAAAATGTTTAAATTTCCCATTCAATTTCTATTTTGTATTAAAAAAAATGTTTAAATTTCCCATTCAAAAAACTAGTGATAGAGTACCACTAGTTTGGTACCACTAGTTTACCAAACTAGTGGTACTCTATCACTAGTGATACTTTATCACCATTGGTTCATCCCTTATATGGTATGAAGAGGGAGGCTTTCTTTTCAATGTGGGACAATAGCAAAAATTGCCTAGGCTCTAATTGGTATAGACCTTGACCTTGAAGCAAAAAATACCCCCACAATATATATATATATATATATATTTTTTTTTAAATCTTCAGGGATATACATTTATTTATGGAATTTAATAACGGAAACAAATAGATTTTATTTAAAGACTTCATAAAGAAATTTTCTCAAACGCGCCTCAAGACTAAGTGCAACACACGAGTCAACAACAAAGTGCGACAGGTGGGCCGATAGCTTGCTATCTCGCACGAGTTGTCTCATGAATGAGCTACACGTGAGACACTGTGCGATTGACATTAATATCATTGCTCAAAGCTCCTTTACAAAAAAGAAAAAAAAAATCAATTATTTCATTCCAATTCGAGACTTCTTGTTCATATCATGGTGTGAAAGTGAGTAATATTACTATACACAAAATTTTTTACAACATACTTTAAAATAATTAAGTTGGTAAGTTTCTATTTTATTTTATTTTTTTAATTATTAATTAATAACAATCTGCCTATAATTGTAAATTTTTTTGTTAAATTTTTTTTTATATCTATAAACTTTTTGTATAAAATCTCCTTTTCAAGTTTTCAACAATAATCATTTTTGATTTCATCTCTCTCTCTCTCAAAAGAAAAAGTGAAAAACAAAGAAGACAGACAAATACAGTCTCCATTAATTTGTTTTCTTTTTTACTTTTTTTGTCTTTCTATTTGGCCAATGGTACATTATTAGATTTTTTTTTTTTGGGGTTTCCCACGGAGTGTCCTGCCCAGTTTACGCACACCTTGACTAATCCCCGCTTGCTGTGGAAGTCTGTCGCTAGTTACAAGGTATTACAACTACTAAAACTTGAACTAAGGAGCATACCGAGTCGAACTCCAGAGCCTTACCTAGTGTTGGATAAGCTATTGGGCCACACTTAATGGTTAAAATTTCAATTTTTATTCCAATAAATCTAGTGATATAGCATTTTTACTGATTATAAAATTTTTGTAATTAGTGTATAATAAATACAATGTTTTTGATATGTCAAGACTTTGAAGCTTTACACTTCTCAATGATAATAAAAGGAAAAAGTTAACAGATACACTAAAGACATTGGTTTATAAAATATTTTTATAAACTTTTTATGAAAAAAATAACTAATTTTTATAACTTTTTATATTTTTTATAAAAATAATGTCAAAACATTTCTAAAATATTTTATTAACAATGGCCATAAACGTAAATGTTCTCGTTAATGGGACCAAAGATGAAATATGTACAGTACACTTCAAAAAATAAACAAATACTACCCAAAAAAAAAAAAAAAAAAAAAAACCACAACCACACAGATCAAGGCGTCATGTCTATGTGCCAGGTGTTGAACACAATAAGTAATATATCCCATATCCCAATGAACCACGTTCTGAACACAATATTTTCCTCCAGCCATACAACCATCACTACGCCAAATAGATAAGATTTATTTAAAAACTTACCTAAGAGTAATAGTACCAACTTATCTATATTTTTCACTATATTTGTTATCTTCCCTATTTTAGGCAACCACTTTTCCATTTCATCTTGTCAAATTCCCTATTCTAAAATCTATTTTCATTTAAATGAGTAACCACATTAGATTCCCAAGTATTGGTAACTAGTAACCACTTTGTCTTAAATGGACATTTATAAAGGCACATTTGATAAACTGTAATGATAATTACATGGGAATAAAAATAGGTATTACAAGTAATACAAGATGTTGTAATGTAATACTTATTACTATTCATTTGCTTGGTGATAATACAAGAATAAAACCCTGAAAACAATGGAATAAAAACATTTTAAATCAAATTGTCTAAAATACCCTTATTCTAAAATTACAAATACACTTTTGATAAGGATTAGTTTAACAAACTTAATCTTGAATAGAGGACCTCCAACAAACCCAATTTCTCTTTTTAAAAAAATAAAATTGCTTTTTATTTCATTGCATTAAAATTAAGAAATAACTACATCAGTAATCAATTTGTTTTTAAATAAATCTTGTGGGTCTTCAATCAAGTTTTGAGTGCAGGGCATGAATGTGATTTTAGCCCAATTGATTCATTGCCATGTGATGATACCAATTGAAAATATTGTTGTAATTGTATTTACTAGACCATAATTACCAGATCCAAATAGGAATAATGAAAGTTAGTATTCGCATAAAAAGAAAAAAAAAAAAAAAAAAACCTCTACCTTGCTTCCTTTGCTAGATCCGTAGAAGTCAAAAATCTCTACCTTGCTTCCTTTGCTTTTGAAGAAACTAAGGTCTATTAAGCTTATAGCGAGAGTGATTCAAGTGCGTGTTTGAGTGTTTTGTGGAAGCTACCAGTTCGTAAGCCTTATTCCCAATCGTGTTTCACCATAGGTCAGTTCAAAGTATTAGCCATCAAGCTTTTGGGTGGGGGTGGAGAGGGAGAGAGAGAGAGAGAGAGAGAGAGAGGAGCGGTACCTATGGAATTGCAGAGCTCGGGGGGAGAGAAAAAAATTCTTGAGAAGAGAAAGGCAAGACCAGTAGCTGTAGAAACAGAAAATCTCTAGTTGCTTTTAATAAGGAATAGTGATTCTTTATTTTAAGGAATAACTATTCATAAAGAATGATTATTACTTGTAATAAAAACATAACCAAACAGCCGTATAGCTAAACCATAGGAATAGTTATTACATTACAATATCTATTACAGCCTACCAAATGTGCCTTAAGTAATGTGGAAGGTTTTAGGTGTTTAATTACCTATATTCACTCATTTACCCCATTTTAGGTAATCTTGCTACCAATAGACAGTCCTATATTTATCTATTTACCCTACTCCAAGTAACAAAAAATACAATTTTGAAATGATAAAAATAAATAAAATAGAGATAAATATGAAATTACATTCTCTCCTCCTTAATTTGCTTTGTTGTCCTTAAGAGTAGCATTTGGAAAGGGTCTCTCTCTCTCTCTCTCTCTCTCCATTTTATTTTTACTATTTTTATTAAATAAAAACCATCTTCAAGCTTATCTTGATGCCAATTTTCTTTTTGTACCATCTTCAAGCTTATCTTGAATGATCGAGGCCATAAGAATGATTCTCCTCCAAAAAAAATAAGTAGTCATTGAATTTTTTTTCCCTTATCTAAGTTTGGGGTGTTTGTGTTCATTGAGCCACTTGGTTATTGACTTGTTTGGCCTTCAAGACTTCCTAGTTCGTATAGATTACACGAATCGTTAACTTGATCATAATCTTGACAACCTACAAGTTAATTAAGACCCATTTGGCCATTGGGACATCTCAAATCATTTTAATTGTGCAAATCTTCAACTTCATCAAAACTTACATTTTTGTAAGTTGATTAGGGCAAATATGGAGAACATCGTTTACATCTCGTTGTTGCCAAAAGCTAACAACACCAAGCTTTGCTTCTATCCACTCGATGTGTGAATTGTCATAACTTGGCTATGATACCAATATCACCTAACTTTTTGTTGGTTGCTTCGAGAGATCCAAGAGCTCTAAATTTGATAAATAGACTAACTTAAAGAAGTCTAGACCTCCAAAGTGAAATTTCACTCAATAATAATATTTTTCAGCTTGTTTTATTTATTTTTACATCAAACCTTATATAGATGACTTTACAAGATAGACATAAAATTCAAATTCAAAAGAAACCCATTCTTTATCTAAAGTAAGTAGATAAAATTTATTCAAAAACTAACATAATAATTTAGAGAAATGCTATGTCCACAATAGTTTTACAAGAAATCCTAAGCCGGTAGATTGTTATGGGTGGGCAAAAATTCTCAAAGAGAATTTTTGAGAATATTGTGAATTCAAATTAGAACTAATAACAACTTACTATTATGATTTGTTGTGAAAATATTGTGAACGTAGCACTTTTCAACAATTTATTATATCTTTATCTATTTACCCAACTCCAATTAACAAAAAGAGAATCTTGAAATAAAAAATAAAATAAAATAAAATAGAGGCACGTAACAATGGGTCACTTGACTGTAGGTAATTACTATAGGATACCCAAATACTAGCATCTATCATGTACCGGTCCTTTGACATTTTCTTTTAATGAAAAAAAAAAAAACTAAGGAGTAAATTTTGAAACTATATAAATTATTGGACAAATTATATTTTAAATCTTATACTGTAGTTTATTGATAATTTTAAATTAAATCGCACATTTAAAAGGTTTCAAATTAAGTCTTGTACTTACAAACATTTCAATTTAAACCATAAACTCATATACGGTGATGTTTTTATTAACAACTCCATGCAAAATATATTTATGATTTGAATTGAAAAATTTTAATTAAAAATGTAATTGAAACGTAGTTTTTATTTGAAACGTAGTTTTTTTTTTTTTTTTTTTAAGAAAAAGAGTTTTAATTCAAAACTCTTAAAAATGTATAATTTAATTGGAATCCAAGTATAAAATATGATTGAAAATGTAATTTATCCAAAATTATATCCGTTGATTTTTAACTGTTTGTAGCATTTTGAGCCATCTCAAATTAAAATAATAATATCTTCTCAAATTAAAATTGTAAGGGCGCGATTTGGTTCCCAAGCCCAAAAAGTAAAAGAACAAAGATCCAAAGAGCTCAATACAATGAATTTATAGAGAGTTGGCTAGAAACTAGACTTCAATGAGTTGAATTACAATCACAGTAGGTTATAGGTTGCTAAAAAATGAAAATAAACGGGTTTATGCAAGGAAAATCTTCCTTGGCAAAGTTTGAGGAGAGTGGTTCTTGTATATTTCTGTTAAACTTAAACACAATTACAACTCTCGTCACTACAGTGTTTTTTCTACCCATCCTCAAATGATCCTCTTGTAATGGGGTTTTTCTTCTTTATATTCCCCTCCTTCCTTTCATCTTAGCCCTCCACGTGTAAATTAAGTTATTAGTTTTGATACTTGTCCCATCAGCATCTTCCTGAAATCCTTGGGGGTAGCTATAAGACTGAACATTACTGTTCAGTTATTACCTCCACATTAAGGAGGCCAGAGAGTTAGTTACAGAACATTTAATGCGGTGGTAGCAGCTTTCTCCTAGATATTTCTAAGTTTGTCTTTGTCTTATTCCCTTTTGATGCTTATCCTTATCAGTATGACCGTCTGGTGCGTTGTCCTTGATGAAAGGTCGGGTCTTTGACCTCTGCCCTACTTAGCCGAGGAGGTTTCTCTTCTCGGACTACACTCCCAACCCTTTACAACTAGACTTCTTTCACAGCCCACTAATTTGTATGTCCTTATTCATGTCTTTTTGTCATCGGACAATTTAATGTCCTCGGATATGGCCCACGGCCCAATATCCTTTTCTAGGCCTCTTTTCCCTACAAAATAATAGATAAATATAATGATACATTGGAAGTATATCTGTTTCTCAATTTGTGCAAAAGATAATACTTAGATATATTTAGAAAAAAAAAAAAAAAAAAAACTAATAGATAAATATATTGATACAGTCTGTGTTACTCTATGTTTCTGTGGAAGGGAAATTCTTAAGTATTTTCGGAATATGGATAAATAGTGTTATTTCCTCTCATATTTATGGTGGACCCTACCATAAATTGAATGAGTAGACCATATTATGAATGTAAGAGAAGATATTTCCGAGTATGAATAAATGGTGCTCATTCTTCTCACATTCATAATAGATCCTATCATAAATTTAATGAGTAGACCCTATTATGAACGTAAGGATAAAGAATATCTTTCTCTATATTTCGGGAGCATCTAAAAATCACCCGCAATATATCTGTTTCTTAATTTGTGCAAAAGATAATAAAAGCCAACCAACAGAAAGGCTTCAATCTTTTTTTATTTTTCCTTCTTGGGTACTGTATACATATAAATACATTAGTCACCACTAGAATTTCGATTCTCACTCTCCACCGTTACAAAATAAGTGTCTCTCTCGAAGAAAAGAGAGCGTGTGGGATCCAGGTGGGATCAATGAGTTATTAGCTTTCTGAATTGGTCGCTCTTTTTCTTTCTTCTACTTCCTGTTATTCAACCTCATTCTTTTGACTTTTAGAAAGGATTCATTTTACAGCTCTCATTTCACACTGCTATTTTCTTTCCTCTTTCTCGAACTCTCCTTTCACGGACGGTTTCAAATTCCCATTTCCTTGGTAATCATTTTCACGGGTGTGAGATATTATTTTGAAAACTCCAAGATCTCCAAAACCCATTTCTTCTTCACCTTTGTCTTCTTCTTCTTCTTCAAATTATACATATTATTTTTTGTTGCCTTCATTGAAGATCCACTAGTTGAAAGTTCATTTAAAGCCAAATTTGGAAACTGGGTCTCTTTGACAGTTTCGGACTCTGCTTTCAAAATGTGTATTTTTTTTTCCCTCAGCTTCCGCGTTTTTAATGGATTGGTTTCTTCGTTATATTTGAAGAACAATAGCAAGGTAAGATTTTGATTCAAAATCCATTGTAAAAATTCTCCCTTTTTTTCATTTTCCAAATCCGGGTTGTGCTTTCTTTGTCGAATTTCCACCTAAACCAAACCAAACCCATATAGTTTTTATTCAGACAGGACTTTTCCTTGTAATCTAATTCCCAATTTCCGGTTATAATATTCACAAACTTTTGGCCTTTGCTTTGTTTTCAATTCATTCTTGGTTGTTTTTATCTATTTGGCCAAATGGGTTGTGCAAGCTCGAAGCAAAAGCGATGCAGGCATTGCCAGAATCCTTATTCCCCTGTCCCTAGAAGCTACTCTATGCAAGTTCATCACCCACCACAGAACCAAGGTGAAAGCTACCATGTTGTGGCTCTCACCTCTTCTACATTGGGTTCCCTCAACCAAATCAACCATTTCAATAACAAGATCATGGAATTTGGTGATGATATTGATCATCTAAATCATGGTAATGGCACTGAATGTATTGGTAATAATGTTGATGGAAACGTGAGGAAGAAGAAGAAGAGTAACGATTTCACAATAGGCCTAATTGAGGCCAAGACGTGGTCCACTATGATCGAAGAGAAGATCCCCAAAGTGGTTCCGAAAACGCCAATTAGAACGCCTCCCGGAGAGCCAGAGACGATCAATACGTGGGAATTGATGGAAGGACTCGAAGACATTAGTCCTCTAAGGTCCCCCTGTCATCTTAGGAGCTTTTCTTTTGATGTTGTTCGCAATCCGCACCCAGCTCGACAAGATTCTGCTTTTGAATACCCGAAAACTAGATTTCAAGAAAATGGCACGGCCTCGCCAAATCCTAAGCCTATCTGGCTTCAATTGGAAGATGATGATTTCAATTCAAAGGCTATCTTATCAGACTTTGATTCAGAAGCCATTTCTACGTTCAGAAAGTCATTCCAAGAGCTTCCACCTGATAACCCTTTTCGTATTAGTCCACTGGACAATGACAAACAACAACAACAAGAAGAAGAACATCAACAAGTGGTTTCAGAAGCAGACAATGATTTGTCATTGGATTTCAATGGTGAAAAGGAGGTAAAAGGTTGTGTTACCGATTATAAATGTGGGGAAGACAAGATTGTGCTTTACTTCACAAGCCTAAGAGGGGTACGGAAGACATATGAGGATTGTTGCCATGTGAGGGTGATCTTAAAAGGCCTTGGTGTCCGACTGGATGAGCGGGACGTGTCGATGCATTCAGGGTTCAAGGAGGAGCTGAGAGAGCTATTGGTAGACGGGTTTAACGGGGGAGGCTTGCCTAGGGTGTTTATTGGGAAAAAGTACATTGGTGGAGCTGAAGAAATCAGGAGATTGAATGAGGATGGACAATTAGAGAAGTTGGTTGAGTGTTGTGAAAGAGTGGATGATGGTGTTGGTGTTGGTGTATCTTGTCAGGCTTGTGGGGATATAAGGTTTGTGCCTTGTGAGGCATGTTCAGGAAGTTGCAAAATTTACTATGAAGCTGATGATCAAGAAGAAGAAGAAGAAGAAGAAGAAGAAAGAGGTGAGGAGGTTGAGTATGGATTCCAACGTTGCCCTGATTGTAATGAAAATGGGCTTATACGCTGCCCCATATGTTGCTACTAGTTTTCAGTGCCATTCACAAGGTACTCTTTTCACATTTTTGTGTCCATCTCTTTTTTATTTTCTTTTTTCTTTTCTTTTAAACTTTTTCATTGTGAGTTGCTTGTTGTACAGTGGAGTTTTGGTATGTTTGATTTGAGGGTAATGAGAGAATTCTAGTAGTAGACACTGAATAATAGATAATACTATGTTCTAAGCAGGTTTCCTCAACCTCAAGAATGTTGTAACTTGTAATAGCTGTATACTAATTTTCGTTTTCAGAAAGGCGAAAGGGGTTCGTAACTTTGTATACTTTTTCCATTTTCCATGTAAATTAAAAAGATGCTACATTAAAATGTTGCATTTGCATTTCCTCTTGTTTGTGTTGTTATTCTCTTCTTCTTTCTTTTCTTCTTTCTTTTCCCTGCAATTGAGAGTCACAGAATTGAATTGAATTTTCCTCCAGAAAGATAATGTGCTTTGTATTGCATTGATTAATACAGCCATATGATTGGATTTAACCAGAGAACTTAGGTTCAATGCATAAAGGAATTGTATCTAAAATTTTTCCCTTTTTCAAAAATGTGGTACCACATTCCAGGCTTTGATCTACGGCATGATATGTGAGCTGTAGTTGCTCTATTCAATGATGTAGTAAAGTTGCTTTTGAGTTTTGAGGCATAATTGCAACCATTGCACAACATTTGGATGGTGACATAATCAAAAAGTCCAATCTGTACAATGAAAAACTGGAGAAAGGGAACAATCGCCAAGCATGAAAAATCTTTTTTGAAGCAACAAGCAAGAAAATCTTGCTCCTTGAGTTAAAAAAACTATTTCCTTGTTATATAATATAAATAGTGTTGTTCGGCCTTATTATTTTACTGTTGGTGAGGATTGTTGGGCCAACTTTTTGGAATTCATTATATATAAACATTATAAGAATTTGTCAATTAACAATCTTAGAGAAGAATAAAAAAGGTGAAATATTCAATAATAGAAAATTAGAAATAAGCAATATGTACATTAGGTGAAGGAAAAAAAATATATATGAAAGGGTCGATTTATAAGAATTTGTCAATTAACAATCTTAGAGAAGAATAAAAAAGGTGAAATATTCAATAATAGAAAATTAGAAATAAGCAATATGTACATTAGTAGGTGAAGGGAAAAAAAAAAAAATGAAAGGGTCAATGTCGGCGACGGACCAAAAAAAAAGTGACATGGTCAAATCCTGCTTAGACTTCAGCAATGACATTGTGTTTGTGGTAAAGAATTGCTCAGAGTAATTGCTTTCAAAGTTTCAACTGGAAGACCATTTCTTTTGGAAGCTACACAACAATTTGAGAGATTATAATATTCTATCTTCAAACCCCCCAAAGAGACCGTAAATTTGGCAATTTATTACTCAATTAAATTCCAAGATATTTTATTGTCAACCTCAAGTATTTCTTCTGAAATTGAAGCTACTATTACAATATTGGGAAATGAATTTTCAATGTCAAAAAATTCAAAGTAAGAAAATAACTTGGGATATTCTGATACTATAGGACTTGAAAGAGGACAAAAATTGAAGACTTCAATTTAAAGGGAGCTAAGGATTCTTAGAAGTTGCTGGAAGCTATTTTATTCAAGTATTCACATAGAGTGGCGCATACTTTTCAGGAACTCAAATTATGTGAAATGATTGAGTTAAAATATTCTTGTAGTGCCATTTACATAAGGTGGAAGCACTAAGTGACACATAAATGATACAAATAATAAGTGCCAAATACGTAAATATTTTCCTTTACCTGCCTCATCTATCTTTTTGATCATGTTACTTCATTCAAATCCAAAAGGACCTTGAGCCAAGAAAATCACAATAGGTTATAGGCTACATGACAGTTTGCCATCTAAATCAAATCATAATAATGGGAAGCAAGCCTTAAGAGGTATTGAGGACAATGATGTAGTGTGCAAAAATAATTCAAAGCAATTAAAAAAGCTTCTTGTCAAATACAGTTGCCTTTCATTAATGCTTTAAAAACAGTTTTGTTGTAAATTAATGAGGTTATGGCATCACCTAACGGATTGTATCAATGTCGCATTTAAGTTTTGGTTGTGGCATTGAAACTATTGAAAGCCATTAGAGGGTGGAAAAGAATTTAAAAAAAAATAAAAAAAATCTTGCTGCTGGATTGTCTTTATATAATACTAGTTATTATGATCAATAAGTTATGTGCTCATGGAATTTTTTGTTAATATTTTTTTGGTACAAAATAGAAATTCTACTTTAGCATAATTTAAGTGTATATATGTGTGAAACTCTCTCTTGAAAACTTGAATTCCAACCCTTGGCCTCCACACCCTACAAACACTTATATTTTTTGTTTATATTAGATAAAAATAGTTTTTCAACACCAATAAATTTAGTCATACAAAAACATTCACAATTGTTGACGTATGTAGCTAGTTGCAATTGGTAGATAATAAAAGCGGTGTCAAGGGTAAAATCATGTGACAGTGATGTTGCTCAAATTAAAACTTGCTATCTTAACCAATTAAGAAAAAAGATTGTGAATTATTTTATTCCCAGCATTTCTCCTAATATAATCTGCAGATTTTCTGGAAACTGGCAAACCAAATGTGAAACTTGAAAGGAAAGGAAAGCCACATAATGGTGTTTAAAGAAATACAAAGCTGTAATCAGAAAAGGCCATAATCATTGTTTTTTTTGCGATGTTTAGGATATACGTTTGCCATACACCTAACCAAGTCAGTGGACGATCTTTTTTAGCTTTTGTTCAGTCAAAATAATGGTAGACATGAATATGAGATCTTTCATATTAGGAATTTTTTATTGTGCAAGGCTTACAACTAAGGCAGAGACAATAAAATAATAGCCATTTAACTTTATAATGATACAATTTTAACACATTAATAAGGAGTTGGTTGGGTTGTAAGGACAGTGATGGAAACTATACGGCACCGATTGTTTATTTATTTATTTATTTTTGGCTAAGAAAAGGTCGTTTAAATTGCATCTAGAGAAACTGTACATGCATATGCAACAAGTATTATGATATATGGTTGGTAGCCAAGAAAGTGTATTAGAAAATTTGAAAGTAGTTGACATGTGAAGGAAAGCAGTTATTATGAGAGAGATGGCTCAATAAATTTGAAAGTGAAAAAACAAGAAACACTAGATCAGTGACTTTATGAAGTTAGCAAACATCTAATTCTCACAAGCAAATGAAAGCAAGGCCTACTTTGAAACACATGTCACTATCTAACATTCTATTATGAATGTAGCTATGTAGGGAGTCAACTTTCTTAGGCATTCTGTCTAGTGTGATTGCCTGGTGTCACGGGCTTAAGGCAAAGCACAGCAAGCACGTTGGCATGGTGCTTGGCATGACTGGTGCCATGAACTTGCAGACCATGACAACTTTGTAAGATTAGTCAAATTCCCATTTGGGGTATGACTTATGAGTTATGACTTGGAGCAAGACCGTAGCTTAAATGGGTCACATTTGCATTGTGGTCCTCACAATTTGGACCACGGTCTATACACTCCAGAATTGATAAAGAATACAATCCCGAAACGACTTAATTAGAAATGACATATTCCCAACCCACCCTACCTCGACTTACACTACTTACATCCCGCACGAGTTTCTTAAACTTAATAAACAAGATGGGATGGGAATGAGGCTCCCATAATCTGACTTTATCTCAGTTCCCACATTGTTTCTAGATGTGGCAAACAAGTTGGGTGTAGGTAAAAGATAAGTCATTTTAAACCAGGTATAAATAAGTCGGGTTTGGGTCAGCTCATATATTTTGATGCAAATTATTTTGTTTTTGTTTTTATTTTTTTTTTTTTCAAAAATGTGTATTTTCCACTTGGAAAGTTATGTAATAAATTACTTTTTTTGATAACCTGCTGCAAATTACTTTATGTAACAATAATGGTACCGCATTTAGACTATCCCTTTATAGTGTTGTACACTACAACGTAAATATGAACACTTGACCCAATTTGGGGGCACATTTCCCAAATTGGTTCAAGTGTTCATATTTCATGCATAAAGATTGATACAAGTGTGCCACGATGTACTCAAAATTCAGGACAATGTGGTCTAATGTCCAAGGATGGTTGGACAAAACATTAAGATTGATCACACATAGGTATGTGCATCCCTCTTATCTACTCACAATCGCAAACTCGGTAGAACACCTTTGAAAAAGAGTTTTAATAACTGCTGGTCATGAAAAGGCAATAGAAATCTATGTTGTGATGTGCGAACTCGCACTAGTAAAGTCTGTTGTTCGTGTGCAATGCATATTGCATAGTACTCACCAGAAGCAATCTTTTTTGGTACACAACATTTGCACACCGACGGGGTTGTGCGCGCGTATTAACAAACAAACATGGGCACTGCGACTTCATGTGGAAATTAAGGTACATTTAGAATGCTTTCATTGCCTAATTAATTAATTAATGCATATGCTTAAGCTTGGCCCACCTACATGAAGGGTGTGGTACCTGATCATGCATAATCTGGTCCACCTTTACACTTAACAACATTCACCTACCATGTGTGGATTTCTCTTACCATCATAAAACTCATTTATACTTTGTATCCACCTTCCAACGAGCACAACTCCATTTGGACCATGCCAAGTTACCAAGAGTATGTTGAATGGTTACTTTGTGGGCAAGATTCTTATGAAGTTTCTTGCGTAAAAAACTGAAGGGAGAAGTGCTCCAAGGATCAATTTTTTATGTTATTGGATAAAATAAAGGGGTAACTATAGAAGGAAAATGCATTGGAGTGCAATGCTCATGCACCAGTCCATTAAACTAATGCGCAGAATTTTATGAAATTATATTTGCAACGGTACCAAGTTTTCATCAATCAGTCTTTCAGTTCAAAAGTAATGGCTTTGGGAAGTTGGGTGCCTGGAAAATAATTTTGGTTTTCTCAGTGAGATTCTAAAGATTTAGGATTAAATGTTTAGAATTTCAACTTCTATGTATTGGCAAACCGAGAACAAAAACATGTCTAAGATAGGTGTTAGACATTGCTCAAAGTTGTACATGTCAAGACTCAAGAATGTATAAGCTGCAAGAAAAATGATTATTTTTCTGTGAAGCTTAACCGATCGAATGATGAAGCTCGATCGATCGAAAATCGTAGAAAAAGAATTTTTGCAGAATTTTAAACAGGCTCAAGCCCGCAAAAACGTTTAGGGTTTCAATCTAACACTCCTATGTATATAAAAGGAAAACCCCAGCTACATTTTGAAAACTCTTGGAAGACTTGTGAGTTACTCCTGTGAGATCTGAGAAGTTCTGTACCTTCTAACTCTACAAGCATTTACCGGAACAAGATCTACAATCAAGTACTAGTGGAATCTAGTTGTTGCAAAGATCAATAAGCCGTGTTCTGAAACCTTTGAGTGGGATCTCAAAGTCACAAGCATGGGTGCTTATGTGGTGCAAATCCAAGAGAGAATGAGTCCGTGGATTTGAAGCTTGCACGTGGTTGTGTCAGTAAATTACTACTGAAGGTAGCAATAGATTTAGGGTTAAATTTGATTGTAAAAATTTCGATTCTCTATAGTGGATTTGTTTTACCTTGAGGATAGTTAGGTTAAATCCTCCCCAGATTTTTACCTTAAAATTGTTGGTTTCATTGGTTTTCTTGGGTCATCATATTTTTGTGTTCTTTATTTTCCGCTGTTGTACATGATATAATCTGTCCTTATTTAACCTAGATCTCATAATTAACCTAAGTAATCACTTTGTCTAATATATAAGATTAAACAATCTACTTTAAGGGGTCTAACAAACAAACAAGTGGTATCAAAGTGGGTTAGCTCTTGTTTGGGTAGTTTACCTTGAGCTGATCCTTTACTCCTGCTGTCATGGAACACAGTCACTCCTTTTTTATCCCTTCTCATTTTGATGGGAATAACAATTCTTATTGGAAGGTTAAGATGAAAGCCTTTTTGAAATCTCTAGATGAGAGAGTATGGCTCTCTATTGAGGATGGTTGGGAAAGACCAACCAATCCTGTCAGTGAATGGAACATTGCACAAAAAGAAGCAACAAGCTTTAATACCAAGGCTATGAATGCTATATTCAATGTTGTTGCTATGGAAGAATTTAAAAAGATCTCTAATGTAGAGGTTGATCATACTGCCTGGAATATTTTACAAGCTATGCATGAAGGCACTAAGGCAGTAAAGATAAATAAATTGTAGCAGTTGACCTCTAGGTTTGAAAGCATCCAGATGTTTGATAATGAGACTTTTGATGAGTTCTATGCCAAACTGAATGACATAGTGAACTCTGCTTTTAATTTGAGTGAAGTATATGATCAACCTAAAGTGGTTAGAAAGATTCTTAGATCCTTAACTGAGAATTTTAGACCTAAAGTCACTGTTATAACAAAAAGTAAGGATGTGGATACCATCCCTGTTGATGAAGTTGTAGGATCTCTTCGATCCTATGAGTCTTGATCTACCCAAAACCAACAAATCCAAATCCATGGCCTTAAAATCTGTTGATGATATAGATGATAGTGGATTTGATGATGAAATCTCTTCTACAGAAATAGCTTATCTTGCCAAGAACTTTAAAAACTTTTTGAGAAACAATAATAGAAGGGCAAGAAATCAAAACAATGCTCACTCTAAGAATGTGAAGAAGAATGAAACAACCGAAAATAAAAATTCTGAAAAGATAAGGTTGTTCAATCCTCTAACAGTTCTTTAAGTCAATGGTGTTTTGATTGTCAGGGTTATGTTCACCTTAGGTCAGAATGTCCTACTAACTAGAGATCTAAGAGAAAAGATATGACTATTACCCTCAGTGATGATGAAGTTTCTGATCACGAGTCTAAAAGTGATCAAGAAGGAAATTTTATGGCTTTCATTGCTACTGTTGAAGTAAGTGAGCCTGAAATTGTTGAGGAGAACCCTTCTAATAGGGAACTCTCTAATAATGCTGACTTGCAATAGGCTTACAATAAGCTTTGCAAGATTGCAGCAAAGGATGCCATGAATGTTAAAAAGTGACTGATTTATTTAATAACTTTTTCAATTTCCTTTAAAATGTTTTCTAAAATAGATAATTAATGTAGGCCCTAAGAACACACATTAACCGAACTCATGAAAGAAAGCTGTGAACATGAGGAAGTTGGCTGATTTATTTAATAACTTTTTGCAGCAAAGGATGCCATAAATGTTAAAAAGTGGCTGATTTATTTAATAACTTTTTCAATTTCCTATAAAATGTTTTCTAAAATAGATAATTAATGTAGGCTCTAAGAACACACATTATCCGAATTCATGAAAGAAAGCTGTGAACATGAGGAAGTTGGGTCATTAAATGTGAAAGAGAAAAATAAACAAGTAGTCAATGATTTTATGAAGTTTGCAAAAATGCATGTAGGAGTCAACTATATATTGGCATTGTGTATAGTCTATCCTCTATAGTGTCCTTCCTTGATGTCACGGGCTTAGCACAGTACAGAACGATGATCGGCATAACTGGTGCCGAGAAGTTGCAGATCAGTCAAATTCATAATTGGGTTATGTTATGTAACATACCTGCTTGAAGAGTTATTATTATTATTATTATTATTATTATAAGGAAATGGCTAATGCCTCCATTTATGCCTTCTTAAGGGCCATAAATTCCATTGGGCTCGGATATTATATGTCCTCAAGGCCTCAGGTGATGTTTATGGTCTGCACTCCCATTGATGTTTCTTCTTCGAAAATGTTAAAATTGATCAACAGTTTAGACCACTGATGGGTGACAAATTTTACCCATGGTGAACGAGTACACTTGAATGCCTTTAGACTTACACAAGATTGATTTCAACCTCAATTTTTTTTTTTTTCTCTATGATCTCCATGTCTATCTTTATATCTCTTCTCTATATATTCAGAGGATTCACAAAGTGAATTATCACTTCATAAATTGTTAAAAATACCTCTAATCTAATTTAATAGTCCTTATTCCTTAAAATAAAAATTGAGATAAAAAATGTAATTAAACAATAATAATAGAAAGAAAAAAAAATATATCCGATAAATCTCTCTATAACTTCCTTCTATATCCTAGACAGATACAAACTTCCTTCCCAAAAAAAAAAAAAAAAAAAATTTTAATAAAAAAAAAAAACTCCCACCCCACATCTCACAAACTTCCCTTCCCAAAATCAAATAGGTGAACGTATTACAAACAAAACCCCTTCCAAATAATTTGTTACGTGTACCTATTCCTATTCCTAATTTAAATAGGATTTTTGACGGCCAGCTACTGTTCTCACAAACAAAAACTTCAGGCCACTTCTTTGTATAAAATACGTGTGCAGTAGGAAAAAAAAAAAAGGTGAAGTATTCACTTCATTTTGATATACAGTCTCAACACAAACTTCCTTCTTGGAGCGTAACTACAAAAAACTTATGTACAAACCTTGCTTTATTTCATTAAAAAGGTATGTAAGTTTTCTTCAATGCATTTTTTTTTTATCCATGTACTATGGTTTTGTTTATGGATTTTTTTTTTTTTTTTTTTTTTTTTTTTTTTTTTGTGTGGAGAATCTGTTATGATTGCTAAATCCACTAATCACTACAATTTACAAATTATTTCTTAGAATTTGGCCTATTTATTAAAAAATTAATAATTATTGGGCTTTGGTTGTAATTGAGAAAATATGCTATAATTAAGAAGTTTAAACTTAAAGATGATAGAACCACCGCACACCTTTAGTGCGATAGTCACTTTACAAGTATAAGTACTTGTGGGATGTGGAGGCAAGGGCCGGGATTCAAGTCTCCAGGAGGGAACTTCACACACTTAGATTAGGCTAGAGTAGAATTTTATCTTGTAAAAAAAAAAAAATGATAGAATTGGTGTTCCTTCAATTGTACTCCCTTTTTCCTTTTAATATTTTTATTTATTGTGTTATTTTCAAGGAAGTCAATATCATACCGTATCGGCCGGTACGGCTGGTATATATTGTACCAGCCAGTGCACCGGTACAGGTACACCCCCTGTTTCGTACCGGTGAAATCCGGCTGTTTCGGCCGATAAATGGATACTGGGCCGAAACACGATTCTGTCATTTTTTGGGTTCACAATCACAAAGATTTGTGAACTTACCCAACCGAGAATTGCCCGGAGCAGGCCAGGAAGTGGCCAAAGACGCCGAAAAAACCTCTTTGGAGCCGCCGCCCGAAAACGATTTCTTTCTGGGTTTAGGGAGTGGCCGAAGGCAGCTCTCTCTCTCGATCTCGGTCTTGACTTGAGAATAATGGCAAAAAAAATTCTTCAAATCTTGTATTATTATTATTATTATTATTATTATTATTATTATTATTATTATTATTTTTTGGCTTTGCTTGCTTGTCCACGGGTTGAAAAAAAGCTCATCTCCATAAAAATGCAGTTGAAGATCGAGTCCATTGCTATCTTCGATTTATACTTGGAATTTTCTGGAACGACCTCTTAAGTTGTGGTTCTTTTACCGAAACTTTTGTGTAGTCAGTTCAGTTGTGGTTCTTTTACCAGAGAAAAGGGATAAGACCAAACACTCTTTTTTTAAACAATAGTTGGCATCAACTAGCCCATCGTCACAATTATAGAATTACTCTCATTAAAGCAAAATTGCTAATTCCATAAGGCCATTAATATATTCATTCTTTACTAATGTACCCATAAGGCCATTACATCGTTTTTAATATTTATATTATCATTTTTTAACAAATAAAGAATAATAAATTAGTTGATTTTTCTTTAATCCAAAGAAAATTTTGCTTAAATAAAATATTATACCTATAAAATATTATATTTATATATCTATTTGTGAAAATAGCGATAAATCCGAAACAATACACCGGTATTGACCGGTATCCAAAATATATCGTAGCGCTGGCCAAACCAGTACAGCATTCGATACGATATTGACTTCCTTCGTTATTTTAGTGTTTTAACTATTTTCTTTGAACATCTATGAATTTTTTTTCTTTTACAAATTATGTCTTAGAATTTGGCCGGTTTATTAAAGAATTAATAATTATTGGGTTTAAGTTGTAATTGAGACTTACCAAAGGACATTATTTAAGTTTACACACACACACACAAAAATCATTTTAAATTGTAATAATTACAACTCTATGAAATGTCACCATTTTTCATGTAGATTTTTATTTTCATAGAAGTGTTAAGGCAAAATGTTTTGCCTATATAATTTAGTTAAATGTTTTGATTAATTGGTAAAAATACTATTTTGGTCTTTATATTTTGGACTTACAGTCAATTTAATTCTTATATTTTGATAACAATCAATTTGGTTCTTGTTATTTTTAATTTACAATAAATTTAGTTTTTACCATTAACTCTCTAACAAAAAACGTCTATATAACAAACAGTGTGCACCATTGGCATACTTGGCCAGATTAAAACTCAACAACTCAATTAAAAAAACATGTCAGCTCCACCTCACCATTACTAATAAACAGAACCTCCGTTATCCCTTCCTCTCTTTCTCTTTGCAAGCGGCTGGTCTGCTTCTTCAGTTCTCCATACCTGAATACCCTACACACCACTCGCACCCCCATTAGGATCGGGTTCATGAGGGCTTGGCTGTCAAAGCCCCAGGTGGACATCTCCTTCTTCTGTGTTGTAGGTATTGTAGAGAAGTATGAATGAAGCCAAAGCAAAGCCAAATCCTTCGCAGATCTCATTCATTTAAAGTGAATTTTTTTTAAAAAATTTAATTATTTCCTATATGTTTCTCTTTGTTATTGTTGGAGGTGTTGGATTTGTTTGTTTTGTTTTTCTCTTTTGAGTTTTGACATCTTCACCTCTCATCCTATCCAAGTTTATCGGACTGACAAGAGAGAGATGCCAAGAAATATGGGTTTCTATCATTCTATGTGATGGGATTTTTGTGATAATTGGATTCGAATGTGAACCAATACATATGGTATTATTGTTGTTTTGGACAGAAAAGGATTTGAAAGAGCTTTCTTTGTTTGATTTGGGATATGGGTTGCTTTCGTGTTTGAGTAGATCTGTAACTAGGATGATTATTGTGGTTGTTCAAGATCTGGGTTTATGATTCTTACCTGGAGAATAAAGTTTTTGGATTTTTTTTTTTTTTTTTGGGGGGATAATGCGCTTTCAAGTTTCAAGCAAACTTGCCATTGAAGGCTCTTCTATTTCACCGAAGAACTAAAAGAAAGGGCGGAAGGGGATATCGGATTCTTCAAGACAATTTTGGGTTCTGTCAGTAATAGATGAGTTGGAGCTGACTTGGATTTTTAAATTGAGGTGTTGAGTTTTAATTGGGCCAATTGTGCAAGCTATTAACTCAAGACATTTTTGGGTTTTATTATTAATGTTGCAAGGTACATCTCTTTCAAAATTTTAGTTAAATAAAATTGACTTTTTTTTTCCTAGTAAGGACGTAATATATTAGAGCATCTTTATCAGTTGTGCCATATGTGCCAAATGTTAAATATTTGGCACATTTGGCACACCAAGCACCATTTGACCCAATTTATCAGATGTGCCATATCTTATATTTTTTGCAACATTGAACAGTACCGTGACAAATTTGCCATGGTACGGACGTGTGTGGCAAAATTTTTTTTCTTTTTTTATTCCTCTCTCTCTTCTCTCTCCGTCATTCTCTCTTCTCTCTCTGTCATTCTCACCTCTCTCACCTCAATCCTCTCCTCTCTCTCTCACCCCAATCCTCATCACTGCTCTTCCACGCCCACGCCAACGCCAACGCCGACGCCGACGCCGATTTCTCTCTAGCAATGGTTTTTTTTTTTTTTTTTTTTTTTTGCTGTGTTTTGATGGGTTCGGTTCCGACGGAGGTGGGTGGGTTCGGATGGGCTAGGCAATGACGATGACGGCGATGAAGATGGTGGGTTTGGAGTCTGGGTTGACTTGGATTATGAAGGTTTTGGGTTTGGAAGTGGGTGTGGGTGAGGGTGTGGAGGCGATGGGTTTGTCGGGGTTTGTGGTTGAGGTGGTGGCGGTGGCGGTGGTGGGGCTTCCGATTTGGTTTTGGTGGGCTATGGGTTGTGGGTCAAGGTTTTGGGTCGACGGCATTGTGGGTCGAGGTTGTTGATTTCCGATTGTGGGTCAAGGTTTTGGTGGGCTATGAGTTTGTTTGTTGATTTCCGATTTGTTGTTTGTTCCGATTTGTTGTTGTTGATCAGGGAGTTCCGATGCAGTTGTTTGTTATTTGGTTGATCAGGTGTGAGAGACCGCGCCCCCGGCCCATTTTAGAAAGTTGGGCCAAACCCACATGAATGGGTGGAGTCGTGTTATTGCCTCTCAAAATGGAGGTTCGACTGATTATATTTTCCCCTTTAGATTAAGAGTTTTACAATGGAGTCGCCACTTATTTAATTGTTGGAATAAATAAGAAAACCATAATTGAAAAATTCATCATTTTATTAATTTGAAATTGAATTTACATTGAACATAGGAAATTACATGGCTTTGGTCCTAGATACAACCTAAGATAAAGTACATGGCTTTGTTTCCTAGTTACAATCTAGAAATTGAAAATTACAAGGATAAGCATTTGATCTACTAACCCTTGATCTAAGTTCGGAGGCTATGTTACAAGGTGGGAAGGTGTTAAGCACCCACCTTGCCCGGTGAAACCGGTCTTCTAGACTATGGTGGCCAACATTCATATCACATCATCCAATATGTTATCAATCAATTTACATGTTGAATTTGAAGTGTGTGCATGTGATAAACCCTAATTCAATTTATTAAGCATTGCATTTAGATTGAAAAATAAATTCTAGTGAATGTGTGTGTATAGTGACATCCTAGATTCAAGAACTTGAAAGAATTATGAAACAAACATGTTTTTCATATTTTTGATATGGATTTAAGATCAAAACTAGTGTTTATGCATGAACATGTGATGAACAATCAAGAACATGTGAAGAACACATAAGAACAATTAAGAACATTCAAACATATTCAAGAGAACTTAAGTAATCACTATCATGCTTTAATCCTAAATTCTTATCATGGCAACACAATAAACAAGTTAGGGAAAGGGATTATACCTTCATGCAAGATCCATACGGTAGATGAGGAGATTCTTGGTGGAGGTCCTAAGGGTGGAGGAAAGAAGAAGAACTAGGAGAGGGAGAGTGAGTCTCACTCAATACCTTGAGTCTCAGGAAGACCAAGATATGACAAGACTACTCTACTTCACTAGAACTCAAGAGAGGAGAAGAGAGGGGGGGTTTTGGTGTCTCCGGAATGAAGGAGGGGGAGTAAGCCAAAATTCGGTTTTCCCGTAGCTGCTGTAACAGCTTGTAGAGTCAACTTCGAAAAATCATATCTGACCCAATTCTGATCGGAATTGTCTCGTTCTTGTGCTCAAATTGAAGCCCCGGATGTCTAGTTTCTGGGAAAATTAACCTCATTCACAGATTCAAAATATTCTGAGAGATATTGATGAAATAGTGAGCAGAGGTCATTTGTTAGAAAATGGTTTCAGCACAATTAACATTAATAGGTCCCAAATTAGCTCCCAATTAACATTAAATGGCTCCAATCACTCCCATTTCAGACTTAATTGGCTTCAAATTTACTCTAATTAAAAGATAATTGCATAAATTACTCATTGAATAATTAATGTTTAATTATCTAATTAATTAAGTATATGCAACCTCACCATAAAATGTAGTCCTAACCAATCAAATTATGACACGTCATTAATCTCAAATTGGTTACACTTATAACCAATTGAAATCAATTGTTCATAATCACATATAATCGGACTCAATTTGTGATAGTACATCTTAGCCATTAAAACTTGATTTGATGATAACTTTCAATCTGATGGTCCGATTAGGGCTTATGACCAGTCGATTTGATCGTTACAACATCAAGATCATTTTAGTGAAATGAGATTAAGGATCTAATGGCTAGAATCAAGATGCATATTTTCAAGACAAAATTACCCTTTTACCCTCCATGTGAGGTTAAATACGGGTTGCAAAATGGGGTGTCAACATCAGGGAGTTCCCATGGGTTTCTGGTTTGTTGTTGTTGTTGTTGTTGTTCTGATTTGTTCCGATGGATTGTGGTTGCCACGGTGGTGGCGGTGGCGGCGGTGGCGGCAGTGTGTGGTTGTTGTGGTTGTTATTTATTGGGTTAGATATATTATTTTATTAGGTTGTTTATATTATTTTAATATATAGAATTGTAGTATAAAACATCTGATAAATGGAATGTTGTAAAATAATGTGGTAAAATAATAAAGTAGGGTTTTAGTGTGGCAAAATGGCATAATTTTTGCCACATCTGATGCGGATGCTCTTAAGGGGACTAAAGTTTAAAGACAAAATTTGGCTATAAACTAAGTTGTAACACAAGGATACAACTCTTATTAAAAAAATTAATATTGTTACATAATTTGAAAATCTAACTGTTGAATTACATGTTTTCTCTACGTTCTTAAAACACATGTTAAATTTTATGTCAATTGAATGTTATTTACTATTCAATCCATAAACTTATTTTTCAAAGCACTAGCATTGGGGGGTGTAAACAACCCTTCAGTTGCTATTTTATAATCCAAGACAGCAAAAACCCACTCCATCAGAGTTTGTATGCCTAAAAAAATTTGCAACCTATGAATAGTAAGATTGCATATATGCAACCTAATTATTCATAGGATGTAAATTAAAAAATAATAACATTTAATCTTGTGGTTGTGTGTGAAGAAAAAAAGATAATGGGAGGAAAGAGAGAGATAAGAATACTTTTTATTATTTTATTAGATAGTTTATATTATTTTATTGGGTTATATATAAAAATAAAAAATTGGAATGTAAGATGAGTTATAAAATGAGCTCATAAAATAGATGAAGTAGTGTTTGAGGATGCAAAAAAAAAAAATATATATATATATATATATATTTTTTTTTTTTGCATCCTCGGATGCTAGTGCTCTTTATGTTTAATTTTAGACTACAAAAACTCGAAATTTAGACATTTGATTGATGATATAGCTATTGATATTTGATTTTCTTGAAATTTTGCAAGTATGGAGGATATAAAAAGAAAATGTAACTAAATGATGGACTTATCAAAATTCACATCCAATAAAAAAATATTGAATGGAGTTGTAACCTTAGCTTACAACCAAGTTTGTTGCAAATTTTGTCCAAAGTTTAATTATGTTAGGCCTAAAAAATCTTTAGAGGGGTCACAAAGTTTTTTTAAGGATAAAAAAATCATAAATTTTTAAAACTTACACATAATAATAATAATTTTTTCCAGATCAGGGTGATCCTGTGACCACCCTGAACTCTATGTAGAGCCTCTAGTGTTCTTTTCTTACTTGTTAATTTAAAACAAATTTCACTCTTTCAAGTATGAATGACTTTTGCGTACAATCACATATTAACATAAAAAAAAAAACCTATTATGAAACATTGTGACCCGAAACCAAAATAGCAAGCACTACTTAAAGTCTTAAACTAGAAGTTAATTAACTTTAGAATGCTCATACATCCAAAAGGCCATAATTTTTAAACAATGCTTACATGAGTGCGTGTGATATATCAATATATGGGTCAATTTTTATTTAACCTTCTTTATTTTAAAAACATCCAATCATTCAATTACATAAAAGGTGTAAAGGAATAAGTCCAACCCATGGTTCCAAATTTTAGTTCAAAACAAGAAAATTTTTGAACCTGTAGTTTATCAGAAAATTTATGGTGCTAGTGATGGATTCAGTTGTCATAATTTTTGTTGCTGTGAAAGCGAATGATTTGGTCTCAACCTCTTTCCAACCCTCTTCACCTCAAACCTCGCTTCCTCATCCTTCTGAGCTTGATCATGTGCCGTTATCTACTTGCCTTAAAGAAAAGATTGAAAGTTGAAAAAATGCAAGAAAAAGACCTTGAAGCCCATAAAAATTGTGCAACTAAGAGTTTTCTTTTTTTTGAAACTGAAACTAATTAAACTGAAATTGGATAACAATAGAGCACAGCAACAGGAAAGACAAAACAAAAACAAAACAAAGCTAACACTTAGCTCTCTCTAGCAATAACACATGCTGTATGACAGGCGGCTCAATCCCTCTCCATAGTTGAGAAGAACCTGATGTCTTGGCTAGCTGAGCCAGCTCATGCGCAGCTCTGTTGTAGTCCCTTTTCAGATGTCGCATTTTCCAGCTCCTAAAAGACCGCAGCAGCTCCAAAGAACCTTGGATGACCATTCCAAACTCACTATTACAGCTGCTCTCGTTAATGGCATCAACCACCTCACAAGAGTCAGACTCCACAATAATTCGTTGAAGCTCCATCTCCATAGCCAACCGAACCCCTGCATCTACTGCAAAAGCTTCCGTAACAGCCGCCCCATAGTCCCCATTCAGCACCTTACACGTCGCAGCAACAACCATCCCCCTACTATCTTGAATAACCACACCAATAGAGGACCTACCTCCAATCCCAGTCGTAGCACCATCAACGTTTATCTTATATACATCCGGAGGAGGCGCTGCCCAACCAACATCAGAGGCTTGTTGTTGTTGAGCTCGACAATACAGAACATCATTTTTGTAATCCTCCCGTGTACGAACTGCCATTCTCCAGATTTGTGAATGGGGACTGCTTTTAGCCTCATGAACCACTTGATTTCTGTTAAACCAAATAGCCCACGCAGTACCAAAGAGAGTCTCAAGGTCATTCGGAGAGCCAGCATCTAATATTTCCAAGGCTAAGTCCACAAAACACCTATTCACTGCCAATAGATTTATTGGACAATCCTGCCAATTCCACCAAACCTCACAAAGCTTTCTACAATAAATTAAGGCATGGCTAGAACTTTCAACAGCCTTTTCACAGAGTGGACAATTAGCCTCCACATTTAAACCTCTCTTTGCCAAATTTAGCCTAGTGGGCAGCCCATCCATACAAGCCCTCCAAGCAAATATTCTGACTTTGGCAGGGAGCTTAAGTTACCAAACCTTCTTCCATAAGCGAGTCCTAGAGTCCCCATTTGAACACTCACCCACCTCAGAATTTTCCACCATAGGAAGCGCAACATAATATGCACTCCTGACAGTGAATATTCCTCGTTTGTTTCCCAACCAAATTATGCTATCTTCCGGCAGATTATAGCTGAGGGGAATGTTAAGGATAGTTTTAGCCTCAAAAGGAAGAAAAAACCTCCTAACCATATCCACTTTCCAGTGCCTTGTTTCTTCATCGATTAGAGATGACACCATTGGAAAATCTCCAATATCTTGTAGGGGGGAGCAAACTTTGTAAGTAGTGGGATTAGGCAGCCACTTGTCTTCCCAAATATGTTTCATCTCTCCATTACTGACCCTCCACCTTATACCCTTCCGAATAACCTCCAAGCTATTATAAATGCTTCTCCACGCATAAGAAGGGCTACATCCAAGCTTTGCACCCAAAATATCATTAAAAGGAAAGTACTTAGCCTTGTAGATTCTTGCAATCAACGAGTTTGGATTCGTCATAATACACCATGCCTGCTTCGCAAGCATTGCTAAGTTGAAGGCTTGAAAGTTGCGAAAACCCATACCACCATCTGATTTTGATTTGCACATTTTCCTCCAGCTGACCCAAGCCATTTTTGCTTCTTGATCTCTCTGACCCCACCAAAAATTCCTCTCCATTCTTTCTAAGTCTTCACAGAGTCCTTTTGGTAGTTGGAAGCAACTCATAGTATAAGTAGGGATTGCCTGCGTGACTGCTTTAATCAAAATTTCCTTGCCCCCCACAGAAAGCATTTTTTTTTTCCACCCAGAGAGCTTTTTTCCAACCTTCTCCTTAATTTCTGCAAAAACCTGATTCTTGGACTTGCCAATTACTGATGGGAGCCCAATGCCTTGATTCTTGCATTGGCCCTAGAATTTCCAGGACCTCTCCTCTTGTTTCAGTCGGGGTATTCTAGCTAAAGGTCACCGAAGACTTGTCCATGTTGATCTTTTGCCCCGATGCAGCCTCAAAAAGCTCCAGAATTTCAACAAACTTGCTGACCTCCTCCCTCTCAGCCTTACAGAAAAGCAGACTATTGTCCGCAAAGAATAAATGCGTTACTCTAGGGAAGCCCCTACAAATGGACACTCCATTGAGAAGATTTCTATTACTTGCATCAGCTATAAGGGCAGAGAAAGCTTCCATACAGAGAAGGAATAGATAAGATGATAATGGATCGCCTTGTTGAAGTCCTCTAGTTGGAGAAATTCGCCCATGAGCTTCCCCATTAATCAACACCGAGTATGTTACTATTGTTATGCACTTCATCACCCATCCAACCCATTTCTCATGGAAACCCAACCTCCTCATCACCTTCTCAATGAAAATCCACTCTACCCTGTCATAAGCCTTGCTCATGTCAAGCTTGACTGCCATGTAGCCATCCTTCCCACTCTTTTTGTGATCCAAATAATGCATTAACTCAAAGGCAATAAGCACATTGTTTGTGATTAACCTCTCAGGTAGAAAGGCGCTTTGATTTTTAGATATTATTTGAGGCAGCACTGTTTTAAGGCGGTTTGCAAGCACTTTGGAGATCAATTTATATGCTACATTACTGAGACTAATTGGGCGAAAATCCTTCATCCTGTTGGGCATTTTAACTTTTGGCACCAATGTTATATAAGTATTATTAATATCAAATAAAGAAGCATTTGAATTTAAAACATTTAACACTATATTAGTAACATCAAAACCAACAATGTCCCAATATTTCTAGTAAAAGATAGCCGACATACCGTCAGGTCCAGGTACTTTAGTTGGGTGCATTTGCTGAAGCCCTGTTCTGACTTCCTCTGCTGTAAAATCCTTAGTAAGGTCACCATTCATCTCCTCTGACACCTTAGCCTGAATTAAGTTTGTAACCTCATCCAAGCGAGACGGGTATGTGGAGGTATACAAGTCTTCAAAATAACCAGTTACCGTTCCAACTATATCCTCCTTGCTATCACACCAGACACCTTCATCATTCCACAACCCAACAATAGTATTCTTCCTTCTTCGTTCAAAGGCTCGATGATGAAAATATTTTGTATTACGATCACCTTCACCCAACCATTGTACTCTTGATCTCTGCTGCCATCAAACCTCCTCATCATCCAGTAAGAGATTAATCTCTTTTCTCAGTTTATTAATTTCAATCCCATTTTGAAGAGCTGTGTCATCTCTTAACAATTCACCAAGTTTTTCTTTCTTCTCTTTAATCTTCTTCGAAATCTGCCTGAAAACAGAGTTACCCCACTTAACAAGGCTGTTCGCACATACTTTAAGTCCAGCACTAAAGCTACTCGGATCATGGAGATTACTGTTAGCCCTCCAAACCTCTTGAATCAATTCCTTGCAATCAGCCCATCTTGTCCATATAGCCTCAAAGAAAAATCTACGTTTTCCACGCTTTTGGAAGGAATTAGAGTCAGCAAGTAACAGGGGGCAGTGATCAGACGTGGTTTCCTCCAAATGCTGGACTCTAACATTTGAGAAATGCTCTATCCACCCTGGAGTTGCAAAAGCCCTGTCGAGCCTCAAATAAACTCTATCATTTCCTTCTTGTTGATTGCACCAAGTAAACTCAAAATCCGAGAAACCCAAATCTTTAAACCCACACTTATGAATAATATTTCGAAACGCATCCATTTGATGTTGGGGTCTCGAAGCTCCCCCTAATTTTTCATCTATTGAAGTGATTTCATTAAAATCGCCATAACATAACCAAGGCAAATTAAATTGACAATTAAGAGTATCAAGGTATCTCAATGATTCTTTCCTCCGATGTGTCTCCAGATGCCCATAAAAACCAGTCAGCCTCCATTTGAATCCAGACCCTTCTTCGGTTACCACTGCATCAATGTGATGCCTTGAATAGCTCTTAATCTCCAAGTTAACTTCCTTCCTCCAAAACATCGCCAAACCTCCTCCTCTCCCCTGTCTTTGGACATACAGACCATTAACAAAACCCAACTTCATCTTGATCTTTTTCATTCCAGCTATCTTCATTTTCGTTTCTGACAAAAACACCATTTCAGGATCCCAACGTCGCACAAGGATGCGTAGCACTCCAACTGACCGGGGGTTCCCAAGCCCCCGGCAGTTCCATCCTAAGACCATCATGGCTCTCGGCAGTGCTGTTCAGCAGTCACCGTCCTTCCATGAATATTTTTCTTTTGCTTTCTCTTTAGCTTTCTATTCTCCTCTGTCTCTAATATTTCTAGTTCTCCTGTCCTCTTAAACCCACTGCTTCTTTTCTGGCCTAACACAACTTCCTCTTTAAATAAGCCTTTCTCCCTTGCAAGTGTCTTCCAACTTCCTATGGTCTTGGGCTCCAAATTTTTATCCTTACAGCCCATATCTAAAAACCCCTCATCTTTAAACTTTGAAAAATCAGTGACGGGCTTAACTGGGCTTGTAACTTCCATTTCCTCCACAATGAGCCCTTTTTGGAAGCCTACACCTGATTAGTCTAAGTCTGGCGCGTCACTCTCACTTCCTTTGGTTTCAAAATTTAAAAATTTCTTTGTAGCATGTGTAAGCTCAGACGTATCAGCAGTTAGAGGACTTACCGCCGAGTTGTCCCATCCATCAGAGTGACAAGCCACCTGACTTCCTGACTGTCCATCACTGCTTACATCACCCTGTCCGACCTGCTTCTTTGCACCACAGCCACCATCGTTCTGTCTACTCCGTCCGCCGCTGCCAACCATGGCATCCCCCTCCGTTGATGGCTGCGCCACCTTCCTTTCCCAAGCACTTGGCTGATGGTGCACTTCCTTTCTCGATTTCATTCTCTCCGGCCCACCTTTAGAGTTGCTGTTAGCCCTTATCCATTCGCTGTACTGATACTCCGTTGCTTGCTCCAGTCCTAGTGCTTTGCAATGCCTATCATCATGGCCCAAAAATCCTCACCTGTAGCACACCATTGGGAGCCTTTCATATTTTAAGGTAACCCACACCTTCTCTCCTTCCCCATTCAGCAAATATCCACCTCTTCGTAGTGGCTTGTTCAGAGGTATTTCCACCCTAACCCTCATATACCTCGCTTGATCTGACTGCCAAGATCTCTTATCAGCTTTAAGGAACTTGCCAATCTTATTCCCAATATCTCTACCCGTTTCCTCTATCATAAGTTCAAATGGGATGCCCCAAATTTGAACCCAAAAAGGTGAGTGAGAGAAGCTAATGTTTGCAGCTATTAATCCTTTTCTCCACCGGCATAACAATAAAAGATTGTTATCGAAATTCCACGGTCCATTCTTCTCCACCCATTCCATTTGGTATTTAGAATTGAACTTAAAATGGAGGATATCATTCCCAACTTCCACTATCCTAAGATCTGATCCCATCTTCCATGTCGATCGTAAAATGCTTTTTAAAGCTCTCTGGTTTTGCTGGCGATCCGACAACAGCTTTCCGAACAAGCTAAGATGACATTCTTCCAGCCACTCAACTCTGCTAGTAGTTGAGAGTTGAATACCCTCTTCCTCCTCTTTGGTAATCTGCAAATTCTGCAGTCCATCCAAAATGGCCTGTTCCATTAACTACGATTACACCTTGATCATACACTGACCGAAACAGAGAACACTCAAAAGGAAAAGAAACGAATACCCACAGTTGCACAGAACTATGGGATAAAGCACTCCTACTTGAGAGAGGACACAACTCCCTTACATGAGAGAGAGAAAAAGCTCCTACATGGGAGAGAGAAAAAGCTCCTACATGGGAGAGAGAAAAAGACAGTTTTTGTTTGCAACTAAGAGTTTTCAATATTGCATTGACCAAATGCATGCATCCACTTGGCCCGATGCGTTGGAAGGCAAGAAAAGCTGCTTTACAATGTCTTCGAAATTATGGGTCGAAAAAGTTTGATTTTGAAGGTTGTTTATTTATATGGTATATATAAGTGGCATGTCCAAAAGGACAAAGATGTTTCTATATATACCATCAATTATCCAAAAGTTTGATTTTGCTTAATCTTTTGGAAATAACCATCAATTGTATCAGTACCTTTCTTCACTGCACTCAGTTCATTGCGAAGACTCATAACATGAGACCTTGACACTGAGGCAAACCTCTTTTCTAACACCTTCCATACTCCTTTAGCAGATTTTTGCCCAACATTAAGAGCAAAAATAGCAGGTGACAAAGTAGAATTGATAAAAGTGAACATTGCTTGTTCATGATTCTTCCAAGAAATGAAACTAGGGTTAATCTTAGTAGTGAGATTACAAGAAGAATCCTTCAAAAAATGATATGGAACAGTAATTGAATCATCAAGAATGTCAATCATTGAATAAGTTTCAAGAATTACCTCAATTTGATGCTTCCAAACAATGTAATTGCCATAGTCAAGCTTGACAGTCATCATCGAAGACATATTGGATAACAGAAGCAATGAAGCATTTGCAGGTAAAGCTGTATTAGTCACAGCAGGAGTTGAACCAAAGGTAGAAGACGAAAATGTGGAAGCCATTGATAAGGATCAATGCTCTGATACCATGAAAGAACATAGAGAAAGCTATGAAACACGAAGAACAGATTGCAACAAAAAAGAGAAAGAAAGAGAGGATTTCTTAACAGAATTCAATTGTATTGAAATCGATCTTACACCAGATATAGATGAGCACATCTCTAATATATACACAGTCATTGAGGCGAGAAAGTCAATTACAAACTTAATTGACTCTAACTACCTATCACACGTGCACATGTGCTATCGCTTAAGTTATATACATTTATACATCAAAATGACTCCATTCTATTTATCCTTGCACTGGAATGACACCGTCTTGCACTGTTTCTTCTTTACTGTTGGAATTGGATTTAAATCATCTTCAATCTCTTCAAGTTTACAATAGCTGCTAGTGCTTTCATCCCCTCTCAAACGAAATGGGAATTTCCACATGAGTTTGGAAGTTAACCAGTGAAAACGAGAAGGCAAACCTTTAGTAAAAATATCAGCAAGCTGATCATTGGAAGAAATAAATTTGACCAGAAGAATTCCTAAGAACCTTCTCACGCATAAAATGATAATCCACCTCAATGTGCTTTGTACGAGCATGGAAGACAGGGTTAGAAGCAATGGCCAAAGCACTAACATTATCACACCATAACAAAGGGGGATTGGATAGGAAGATACCCAAATCACGAAGGAGCATACGGATCCAAAACAACTCAACAGCAGAAGATGCCAATGCCTTATATTCAGCTTCAGTGGAGGATCTAGAAACTGTTGATTGTTTCTTAGCTAACCAAGTGATAGGAAATTTGCCAAAGAAAATAACAATGCCAGAAATAGACCTACGATCAACTGGATCACCTGCCCAATCAGCATCACAATATGCAGACAAGGAAGGACAACCAGGAGTAAAAGCAAGGCCATAATGAAGGGTATCCTTGACATACTCAAAATACGTTTAGAAGCCTGCAAGTGGTTTTGTGTAAAATCACTCATCAACTAACAAGCTTACTGAACAGCAAAAGACAAGTCTAGCCTAGTAAAGGTAAGGTATTGAAGGGCACTAACAAGGCTTCTATAAGAGGTAGCATCAAATAAGGAAGGACTGTCATGAGGCATAAGATGCTGATTGGGAGAGCAAGGGGTCTTACAAGGCTTGCAATCAATCATAGCAAACTTTGTCAACAAATCAGTGGCATATTTAGTCTAATGCACAAATAGACCTGAATCAATGTACTCAATTTGCAATCCAAGATAGTAATGAAGAAGACCAAGATCCTTAAGATCAAAGGCAGAGCTTAAAAGCTGAATGATAGAAGCAGTGAAGGTAGAATCATTTCCTATAAGAATAATATCATCTACATATAGTAAAAGAAAGACCAAATGATAGTCATGTTTATAGATGAATAAGTTCCCATCAGCACCTGAACCAAAGAATCCAATATGATACAAATGAGAGGTAAACCTCTCAAACCAGGCTCTAGGAGCCTGTTTGAGACTGTAAAGAGCCTTATGAAGAAGAAAAACATGATTAGAAAATTGAGGATCAATATAACCCTGAGTCTGTCTCATATAAACCTCTTCTTTCAAAATGCCATGGAGAAAGGCATTACTAACATCAAGCTGCCTTAATTCCCAACCATTATTCACTCCCAAGGCCAAGAGAAGTCTCATAGTAGCAGGCTTAACCACAATGCTGAATGTCTTATCATAGTCAAGTCCATATTGTTGAAGATAACCCCTAGCCACTAACCTAGCTTTATATCTAGCAATTGAACCATCAACATGCCTCTTCAACCTATAAACCCACTTACAAGTAACCACATTTTTGTTAGCTGGCAAAGGAACTAAAGGCCATGCTTTCTTTTTCTGAAGGGACTAAAATTCTGAGTTCATGGCAACCACCTATTGAGGGTGTTTATCAACAATAGCATAGGAAGGGGGTTCAGTTACAGTATAGCCATGTTTAACTACTAAAACTTTAGGCTTATATATACCATGTTTTGATCTTGTAACCATAGGATGTGAATTGTGAGAAATAAAAAGGGAAGAAGAAGGAGGAAGAGCAGTAGAAGATGGAATATCAGGAACAGAAATAGGAAGATCATTTGAGGATGGAACAGGATCAAAAACATTGGAAATGGAAGAGGGAATACTAGATGGAGGTGGAACCACAGGAATAGGAGTAAAAGCTTGAAACAAAGAAGGTAACAGAGAAAGATAAGATCTAAAGAAGTGGAAGAAGGAATAGAAGCAGAAGTGGAGGTAGGAGTAGAAGTAATAGGACTAACAGCATCAGAAGAAGAACCTGATTGGGAATGGGGAAACCAAAGAGAAAAAGTAGTGGTGAAAAGGGTATTAGGATCAGTAGAGAAGGAAGATTAAGCAAAAGGAAACAAAGATTCATTGAATAAAGCATAACAGGCAATGTAAATTTTATTGCAGGTAGGATCAAGACAAATATAGCCCTTTGATAGTGGAGGGTAACCTAGAAAAATACATTCTTGAGACTTAGGTAGAACCTTGTTCTTATTGTATGGCCTAAGATAAGGATAGCAAGCACAACCAAAGGCCTTAAGAGCTTGAAGAGGAGGTGATTTAGAGTACAAAAGTTCCCAAGGAGACTTGAAATTTAACATAGAAGAGGGTAATCTATTAATAAGAAACACAACAGTAGCAAAGGCATAAGACCAGTAATTATAAGGTAAATGAGACCTATAGAGTAGAGAAAGACATGTTTCAACAATGTGCCTATACTTCCTTTCAGAAACTCCATTCTGTTGAGGAGAATGAGGACAAGAAGTCTGATGCAAAATACCATTAGAGGAGCAAAAGGCTTGAAAAGGAGAATTGGTATATTTAGTACCATTATCTGTCCTAAGCACTTTAAGTTTAGTAGAAAATTGATTCTCAACAAGTGCCTTAACATGCTTAAACACAGATAATACTTCATGCTTATGTTTAAGCAGAAATAACCAAGTAAACCTAGTGTAATCATCCACAAAGATCACATAATAGGCAAAACCAAGAATAGAAGATAAAGGAGTTGGTCCCCATACATCACTATGAACAACATCAAGTACAAAAGTAGACACAATAGGAGTTTTAACCAAAGGGTACTTGTGCATCTTATACAATATTCACAAGAAGAGCAACTGTTCTCAATTTGGGACAAAGTAACAGAATGAAAGAAATTCTTAAGAGTAGAATATAAAAGCCTAGAACTAGGATGTCCAAGCCTGTAATGCCAAAGCAGAAGAACATCAGACTTGATGGATTTGGAAGCTGACACATTTGAAGTAGAGTTGAAGGCAGTGGAAGATGAGAGTGAGGAAGATGATGGAATGGGATGCACTCCATCTTTACTCAATCCTTTGTAGATGATCTTCCCTGAAGGAAAATCCTAAATTAAGAACTTGTGAGCATCAAAATAACAAAAGGCATTATTTTGAAGACACAACTTATGAACAGACAAGAGACTAGAAGCAAGATCAAGAGCCCTAAGTATATTATTAAGCCTAAAGTTATGAATAGAAGTTTTAAGCTCACCATGACCAACATAAGTAACTGGGAGCTCTTATCCATTGCCCACTATAACAGTTTCATTGCCTGTAACAGGTTGTTGATGAAGAGACAATTGAGAAAGATTAGGAGTAACATGGTCTAAACAACCTGTATCTGTAAGCCAACCATTGCAGCCCTGCACTTGAGAAGAGTTAGTAACCATTGAAGCCAACTTAGCAAGTGGATGCCTCCCTTGGTATGCAAAGTCCATTATGTGATAACAATTAAGAGCTAAATGACAACCCTTGCCACAGATTTGACAAGATGGCCTATTGGATTGAGGCTAGCCTGAAGGTCCTTGAGTGCCTTGTGACTTAGAATGCTGCCCTGGATTAGTATTATAGCCAGAATTACCAAATCCTCCATTGTTGTTGTTGAAACCATTATGATTATTGTAATTACCTCTGCCACCTCTTCCTCTTTGATTAGAAAATGTCTACCTCCTCTACCTCTCTGATTAGAAAAACCATGATTTTGAGACTGACAATTCACATTCATAGCCACTGAAGGAGGAGTAACACTATTAGACCTTTTCTTGATCACTCTCTCCTTTGCATTAAGTGGAGTATTCAACTCTTCAACAGAAAAAACATCACTACGAGTTCTAATTACAGAACTAAAAGAATCATACTCTAAGGTTAATCCATCAAAAGCAATATGAAGAAGCTCTTCATCATCCAAGAATACAAAAACAGCAGCCAATTTATCACGAATTTTCTTAATCTTTTGGAAATAACCATCAATTGTATCAGTACCTTTCTTAACTGCACTCAGTTCATTGCGAAGACTTATAACATGAGACCTTGACACTGAGGAAAACCTCTTTTCTAACACCTTCCATACTCCCTTAGCAGATTTTTGCCCAACAGTAAGAGCAAGAATTACCTCAATCTGATGCTTCCAAACAATGTAATTGCCATAGTCAAGCTTGACAGTCATCATCGAAGACATATTGGATAACATAAGCAATGAAGCATTTGCAGGTAAAGCTATATTGGTCACAACAGGAGTTGAACCAGAGGTAGAAGACGAAGATGTGGAAGCCATTGATAAGGATCAATGCTCTGATACCATGAAAGAACACAGAGAAAGCTATGAAACACGAAGAACAGATTGCAACAAAAAAGAGAGAGAAAGAGAGGATTTCTTAACATAATTCAATTGTATTGAAATCAATCTTACACCAAATATAGATGAGCACATCTCTAATATATACTCAGTCATTGAGGCGGGAAAGTTAGTTACAAACTTAATCTACTCACTACCTATCACCGTGCACACGTGCTATCACTTAAGTTATATACATTCATACATCAAAACGACTCTGTTCTATTTATCCTTGCACCAAAACGACACCGTCTTGCACTGTTTCTTCTTTACTATTAATGGAACTAGATTTAAATCATCTTCAATCTCTTCAAGTTTAAAACAACTACTAGTGCTTTCATATTTCTTATCAAATATATGAGGAAGAGTGCTTGATTTAGTTCCATTTATAATGAAATTTTAGTTTTCCCTTAATTTTGCATTTAATGTAACTAATTAAAACAATGGGACGCAAAGAATAGACTGGTAATCTTTTCAATGCCTTATGTGAATTACATATTTTATTTTTTGGTTATCACCAACATGATTTGCATAATTTTGCAAATAATAATTTCCTATGCAATTATGGAAAGGAAAAATTTTGAATGTACTTGTTTTGAAAATCTACACTTATAAGCTTCTTAACAATTTTCTCATAAACAATTATATGTTGTGCCTTTTGGAAAATAATTGTTACTTGAGATTATGTAGAGATTATGTTGAACAAGGAGTATATACAATAGCATTCCTAATTTTGAACTTGATAAGAAGTTGATGAATGATAAGAGTGCCCTAAATTATAGATACGTACAGTAGGCGATCTTATTCAATCGAGCTTGAATATGTGTCCTTAAACATAATAAATTTGTATATAATATTGCTTTCCTTTTGTGCATGAAACATCATTTTTAGATAACTAGTCATTTGCTTGTGTAAGGTTGAATTTAATCAACCATCTTGTTGGCTTTATTCCGTGTCAAATTTGCTTGTAATTTAGCAATTAGTAACCCTATATTTAGATGGGAATCATGTAAGGGTAGTGAGTGAGAGAGTGTGAAGAAATGCTCAAGATTGTGCAAGGATGCAGAGATTCGCGGCTGGGACTCGCGGGTGACTCGCAACTGGCAAGCCGCCAACTGCAGTACACGAGTGAAGCGTGCGAGAGGATGAACAGTCACGCCAACTAAAGCACTACAGGACAAAAAGCCCAGCCTGGCCATTCTGTTATCTCGTGGCTTGAACTCGCGACTCAATCAAGTCACGAGACCAAGCCGCCAACCAGCTCTGTTTTGAAAAACCTGACTCTTCGCATTCCATTCTCACCCTAGTATAAATACCCCTTATACCCATGAAATGTAGAGAGCTTTTATAGAGAATTTTGAGAGAGAAACCCTAGAGAAAAACAAGATTGATTCATCCACAATTTTCACATAGAGACTCTTCAAATTCCTCTACTCTCACCCTCTCCATTGTTACATCCTTGAGAGGTTCTTACAAAAATCCTTTTCTCACCATACCCACATCTGTGAGAAGGTTATTTGGTGTTTTGAGAAGCAGTTAGGAAGGGACCAATAACTATTGGTTGATGCTATGGGCTATAGTGGAATCCGGTAAGCTAAAAAAGAAATAGGTTCAGCGTAACCTCATTGGAGCAAGAAGCTTGGAGGGCTTAGATACACTGGGTAGATTAGGCTTGGAGGGTCTTCTGCTATTCATGTATCCCAACTACATTCTTTAGTGGATTATTTACCACTTGGAGGGTGGCAAAGAGGTTTTACACCGAGGGCTTCAGTTTCTTCTTCGATAACACATCATTGTGTTGTTCTTGTGTTTGCATCTCTCTTCCCTTAATCTTTGCCATTTAATTTCTGCTGTGGATGTGATTTTATTTGGTTTAAATTGATTATCAATTCTGTGTTTAGCTTATGTTCATGTTCCGCACATTTAGTGTTTGATAATAAGCTTGAATTTGTAAATTCTTCTATTTACTTGTCTTACTAGAAGTAAATTCTTCTATGTTTTTCTTTATTAACTTTAACCACTAAGTTGTGTTTCACATATATATTGTGGTATGGTTTAGATTCAATTGGAGCAATATCAACATTCTATTAAAATTTTCTTGTGCCTCGTTTTAGATTGTGTTGTCTCAAGTTTTGTAATATTACTTTCAGATAATATCTTTCTTAATTTTATACTATCGTATATGAGTCTAAAATCTATGTTAATTAGAGCATTTCAAACCTAAATACGATGCCATGTGGGAGTTGAATTTTAAATCAAATTATATTAATTTATCTCAAGCTTCATTATTGCTGTTGTTCCATGGGGTGTCACTATCAACATCAAGAAAGATATCATTCATTTTCGCAAATCATAATTGTATAATTGAGTGTAATACCTTTGTCGAGTTCCCATTTTACCCCCCTAATCGTATAATTAAATGCAACATAGGTACATTGAACATTGTTATTTTAACCCTGGAGGTGCCAAGTTTCTTGAACTCAAGTTAACTAAACAGATTGTGGGTTCCAGTTAGCTCAATTAATAAAATCTCTTATAGTTAAATAAGAGGTTTGGGGTTCAATCCCGCCTACACCAAAAACTAATTGGTGTCTTGATTTGATAATAAAGAGCTATTATTAAAAGCGGATACCATAGGTTAAAACCTTCTAAAAAAAAAAAGTTAACTAAACAAATTCCAATTGCACCTGAGGCAATTGGTATAAATGGCTGAGATTTCAAGTTGCAAAAAGCAACTTTAAATCTCAACCATTGAATATAAAAAATGAGTAAAAGTAAAAATGAAAAGGTAAAAAAAATATTGTAAGAGGGTGAGGATGAATTGCATGGTGCAATCGCTATAAGAAATTGTACCAGATCTCAATCCGTAAAATATCAAATGTAAAAGATGCTTCACAAAACTGTAAAGTTTTTTATGTAGTTTTAAGAGGGGATAATTATAGAAGGGAAATGTAGTTTAGGAACTATTTTTAGAAACATTTTATTAGGAGAATGATAAAATAATAAATGTTATTAACAGCTTTTACATTTCCGATGAAAGTGGTGTCAAAATTTTGCTATTATGATTTATTAACAATTGCCCTAAGGGCATCCGTCAACATGACCCACTATAGAATACTTCTAGAGTACCATAAATGCATAATCTCCCCCTCTCACATAATCATTAGTCTCACTAATTAAATATATAGTGGGACCCACAATTCATGTGAAAGAAGGGGAGTGCGCATTTATGGTACTCTCGGAATATTCAATAATTTTCCTTTAAAAGGTGTCTATCTTTTAGGTTAACTAGTAAGTTGCCCATGTGATACACGGATAATGTTGTAATGTTCTATGTAAATTTTTTTTTGAAGAATGTTGCACATATATTATAGTATATTTGTTATAAAACTTTGTTAGTAATGAGTTCATCATAAGAAGTAACGATTATAAATTGCTCACACATATCTATTATAATTATTTTGTTCAAGTTAAAAAAAAAAAAAAAAAAAAAAAACAACAACAACAACAACAACTTTGGAGTAATATTGTATAATAAAAGTTTATAAAAGCATATTAATTTATTTCATATTATTGATTTGTATTATGTGATGTAATAAAGAGCTTCATTACGAAATCTTTTGTTTTTTTTTTTTTTTTTGGCTTCTTCAATGCTTTTTTTATTGCGGTATGACAGCGCTTGTAAAACTTGTTGAGAGGTATGTTATCATCATTTGTTTCTTCATCTTCAATGTTTGAAGTTTAGTTTGTCCCTATTTGTTCAATTTTTGAGCTTTCATAACTTTTGCATCATTTGTGTTAATCACTAATAAATTGGCACTAGAAGATTCGATTGGATCTTACAAAGTTTGGACTTGCGGATTTATTGTCACTAAGATTTTTCATAAGTATTTGCATTCATACTAAATTTCAGTGATATGACAGTTTTTTGTAAATGTTTATATATAAATATATATATATATATATATATATATTGGAATAGTGTAGCAAAAGAATTAATATAGCATATTGGATTGTGTATTTTTTTTCCCTTCCATACCTTTTTGTCATTTGAAGGTGCATAAAAAAATCTTAGCAACTGTGTAAATTTTCAAAACCATTCTTTTCTTTTCTTTTTTGAAGTAGGAAAATCCTTTGTTTTTTTCTAAAAAAATTTTCAAGTCATGTGAGATTTCTCTCCAATATCAATAGTTTTACAATAATTTAATAATTTAAATAATTTGTACCTCAGTTTTTTTTTCAACAAGATCTCTTGTAGATTTATTAGGATTTTCTCGGCATCTTGATCAAATATCATAAAAGTTGTTTTGTCAGTTGCATCAAAAACTTCAATTTGAATAATGTATCTGAAGTATTTTGCAAACTATACAGTTACAGTGAGATGAATATATTATAAATATTTGAAGAATATGTAGTTAATGTGAGTGCCAAAATGATCCTGATTGTGGTTTGACATGCTTTCCACAAAGCATGCATGAAATGTAATACCAACCCATCATTGTATCAATGTTGCTTATTGTTCCAATACCCTGGCAGTTCACATCCTAAAATTGATAAAAAATAAAAACATGATTTCATGAGAATGAAATTTTCTAAAAGTATCATCTATATGTGTGGGGCGGGGGGGGGGGGGGGGGGGGGGGGGTTGGTAAGAGTTTTGGCTTTGATTTACGAAGGGTCCAACTTAGGTCATAATATGTAAGGTAATAACTAGGTTTGGGTTTTCATAAGGTTTGATCTATTTTTAAAAGGTAGTCTATTTTGTAGAGAATAACTTTTGGTCTCATTGTCCCATATTTTATATAATAGTAAAAAGAAGTTACTATGATCTATTGGATTACAGTAAAAAATAATAATAATAATAAAAGAGGTAAAAATGACTAAATATAAAATTAGAGTGTCATATGGCAAGACCTCTGCTTTTAATACTGTTATATATAAACAGCTAGGGTTTTTTAACTTATCAAGACCCATATATTTATTTATGCCATCTTTCTTGGGCTTCTTATTCCATAATAATTATCTTATTTGAATATCTTAGACCCAAACCAATTAAATCCATTTAATTGTGGGCCTCCTCTTTAATTTATGTATATGAAATAAATTAATAACAAAATTATGGGGTGCTACATGGGCAGTCAGTGTCGACAACTTGATGTCCAGAGCCATCTTTAAAACCATTGATGCCAGGATTCGTGGCCAGAGTTGTCATTTTAGCGATCGGTGCTGAGAGTCCAATGGCCAGAGCTGCCATTTTGACCAGAAAAAGTCACTACTTCGATTATCGGTGCTAGGTTCTGATGGTTGAAACTACCATTCCAACCACCAAAGTCATTGCTTCGACAACCGGTGCCAGGTTTTGATGACTAGAGCCATCGCACCAATGACCAGTGTTGGGGGTTCAATCACTAGAGCTGCTATTCCAACGATCAGTGTTGGCAGTTGATCATTGGAGACACGGTTCCGGTGACTGATGTTGGAGGTTCGATAACCAAAGCCTCTGTTTCAGTCATCGGTCTTGGCGGTCCAGTCATTAGAAACATTGTCCAGTGACTGGTGTTGGAGGTCCGATAAGTGAAGTCGTTGTTCTGACTATTGGTGTTGGCAGTTCGGTCATTGAAGACATCACTCCGACGGCAATTGCCGAATCTACCATTTCGGTAGTTTGGTCATCAAACCTTTGGCACCAACGACTCTACTGGTTGAGCCACCTATTTTGATGTTTTGCTTAAAAAATTTTACTTGTCTAACCAAATACCTAAAAATATTTTATTGAAAATGTTTTACATGTAACATTTTCAATCAGTAAAAGTTTAAGTTTGAAAATATTTTACTTGGAAAAAAACGAAGCATAAAATTCAAATATGTGTTTGTATAGTTTAAAAATAATTAATGATTTGGATTTGACAAATGATGGAGGATTTTAAACCTTGAAATCTTTAGATTTGAAATAACTTCTAAATTAATAGAATTTTAGATGATAAAATATATCTAAATAAGGAATTTAAAATTTTGAAATTAAGACATTTTAAACTCATACTTTAAAATCCAAATTCAAATTCGAATTTAAGTATTCAAACGTTGACCTAGATTAACGGTCTAGATTATCAATCCCACTACGATGTGCACTACTCATTATCCTTCACACATAATCTGGATCAAATTTGCACTCAAACCAACATGATCGCATTTGTATTAGCTTCTAACTCTTGTAAATTTTGTTCCGATCCCTATTGGGTTTAGGTTTAGCACTGAATGATCTTCTCTCGCGTATATAAATAAACAACAAAAGCCCAGCCAAGCCTAGCCTATCCTCTCCTCTCCTCTCCCACTCATATTGCCATGGATTTGAAGCTATGCTTACAAAAAAGCAGATGTACACGCAGACAGAGGTCCAGTCTGACACGCCAAGGCAGAAGAACAATGACTTTGGATGATCTTCAGGAAGATATATTGGTGGAAATTCTGATTCGGCTGCCTTCAAAGTCTGTGTTTCAATGCAAATCCGTCTCAAAACGTTGGTATTCCATAATCTCTACTTCTTATTTCACTAACCGCTTTTATATGCTGCATCCGTCCTTCACCTTGCTCATCCAAAGATCGTCCTACTATCTCTATGTAGTACCCACGAATCCCAAACTCAAATCCTTAATATCATTCAAATTCAAAGAAATGCTAAATCCAAATCCAAATCCCAACAAACCTTTCATGGTTGAAGCTTCATGTAATGACTTGCTCTTATGCAGCTATTCCAATGGGCCCGTGATTGATCAATTTCAAATGATCTACTATTACGTGGTAGATCCAATTGCTCATACATGTGTTGAGCTCCCTCCTGTAACTCAACTTGGTACGGGCTATCGGATCGGGTTCATCTACCGTTATGGCAATCATGACCAGCTCATTTATAGGGTGGTGCTTATTCCTCCCTTTAGTGACAAGTTAAAGGAATTTAAGGTATAGATCTTCGCATCTGAAACTGGTAAATGGAGCAATTCAGTGTTACCGTGTCCAGGTGACTTTGATCGCTGCGGTGTTCCCTATAAGAATTTGCTTTTTTGGTTGGATAGTGAAGGTGGCCGCCTTATTTGGTTCGATCCATACAATAGTGACTGCTGTGGTTTCTTTGAACACCCTGAAAAGTTAGATCCATTTCAGGGTCGTGTTATAAAGGATCCACTTGGAGTGTGTCATGGTTGCCTGAGGCTATGTCAGTTTTTAAAGAATCTACAAAAGGGTTTACGCCTTTGGGAGATCAAAGACTGATGATAAAGGAGGAAAATGGTACTTAGAGCATGAGATGTATTTTAATGAGATGGTTTCGCCTAAATGTCCTCAACTTCTGCAATACATAAACAGTAGTTCTCATCCAATGTTAGCTTATCATCCAAAGGACAAAGATATCATCTATTTGATTCTTATTTTTTGGGCGCATCCTAGTTCAGAAAAACGCATGGTTATATCATGCAACATGAGAACAAACACACTAGAAGTTATCCATGATACTCAATCCATGTGTAGCCTTACTTACCATTTTAGGACACGCCATTTATTCGAAGTTTTCATCTTTGTGCACCCTCCCGTACTTTCTCTTTTATAGAACGCCTCTCATATGGAATATAGTTTAATTATCGTTTTGTTGGCTTCCATTTGTGTATTATGATTTGCCTACATTTATAGTTTATTATTATTATTATTATTTTTGTTGTTGTTGCTGTTGTTATAGATTAAAATATCCCACATTTTATGGTTATTTGGTGATGGCTAATTATATTTACACACGCCCACATCCACATGTTGATGGCAATTGAATTACTGCATTTGCTGCAAGTCTGGAGATAAAATACACCATTAAAGCAGAATGATTAAATCAATCAATAATCGAATAGTGTTTAGCAAACAGAACTTTCATCCAGTTGAAAGCTCATGTTAGGCTGGGTAACAATCTGTATTAACCCAGCTTTCATGTGCTTCTGCCTCAAGTTGACTTGTGAATTCTTTTATACATAACTGACTAAAATAATATTATGCGTACTTCATTTTTCTTATTTAGTTTTATCCGAGCCTCTGAAATTTGTTCAAAAAGAAAGAATGCTGAAAGTATAAACTGATCAATTGACATTTAAATACTATTTGTATGATAGAGAATCCCTAGGCAAGTGATATTATTATCTACCTAAAAATGCACAGTATTGAGTTCCGCATAAAACCAAAACATAGCATTTCAAACATTTAGATGCTATAGCACTCGAGATGGGTATTCAAGCTTAACAAAATTGACAATAAAATATGCATACCTGAATTAATCTTTAATGAAGAACTGCTGCTTCATATAAACCACTGATTGCAATTGAGCAACTTTCAACAAACATAATGCACAAACAATTTATAACATCTGGCTAGGATTGATCACATGAGATAATAAGCCTGAACCAAGAGCCATTGATTTAGTAATGAACTTCAAATCAAATTTGAGCATATAAGAAAACTTGTTAGTGCTAAAGGTTGGAATCCCCTCTCAAGCTATAAAGAGAACCCTCAAATATTGTCCAATGTACAGCGATTTTTTCATGCCTCTAAGCCTTTGGTTATTCAATCAACTCTCCATTTATTTTGTTGTACATAGTTCCAACATGGACGTTGTTAAATTCTCAAATAGGTGTTTTGGTGCTTGTCACATCATCAAAGTTCACTAAAAGTAGCGAAATGTCTTATAAGCAAACCACAAGAGTGATAAATGCCTCGTAAATCAAACTACAAGTACAATGAAGGTAAGTATCACAAAATAATACATAGGATAGCATTTTCAAAGTTGGCGGGCTGAAAGGAGTTGTAGCTTGTAGTAGCAGAATTTGGTGTTGGTGGAGTGGGCATGAAAGTTCCTCTTGTTCTGGAGGTGAAGCTCTCAAGTTATGGGCTTGGTTGGTCTTTATATATATATATATTGATGGAAACGGGGGTTTTATTTATAATATATAAAGTTTACACATCCACAACATTAGGCCGTCGAGCACAAAGTCTAGTTGCTCCTAGGCCAGCCAAATCCCTTACATAGTGCACATATACAAAACTAGGACATGACCCATAAACAGAAAAAAAGTGTTGTTGATGAGTTCCCCGCTTCGCCAACGCATCCGCACAAGCATTTGCTTCACAATACACGTGAAGCACCTGAACCTCCCATTCTCGAGCCATAAGGTTCCTGCAATCATAGATTAAAGGTAACATATTAGGAGGATAAGTAGCATTTTGATCAGTTAACCACTTTTGCACAACACGAGAATCAAGTTCAAGCTGTAAGTACTTAAAACCCATATCCCAAGCAAGCGCCAAACCCTGTCGAACTGCAGCCAATTCAGCCATATTATTTGATGCGAGGCTCAAGTGAAGGGAGAAGCCCGAGATCCATTCTCCCAATTGGTCACGCAAAATACCCCCAGCCCCAGCTAACCCCGGATTATTTATAGCACTTTCGTCAGTATTTAACTTAATATAGGGAGCCGGAGGCATCATCCAATATATAAGGTGGGGAATCCTAACCTGGGGCCGTCTGATCGTACCTGCTAGGAAATGAAATTCAGTCGCAACTTGGACTGAGGAGTGTATAAGACTGTGTTGGGATCGGGATTGTTGCTTGAAAATCCTTTCATTTCTAGCTAGCCATAAATTCCAACAAAGAAACAGAAAGTAAATACGCCAAGGAAGTTGTAACTGCAGTATAATGTTATCTGCAGTTGCATTGCTCTGGAGCCAATCTTGCAATGACAATTGAAAGAAAGACAAGGGTAAGATACCCGAGGATTTACTCCACACTTCTTTTGCCCAGGGACAATCTCGGAGTAAGTGCATGGTTGTTTCCGGGTGATTACACCTAGGACAGTGCGCATCTAGATGAGGGTGGCTTAAGGTTAGAAAAGTGTGAGTAAGTAGCCGGTCGCGCATAGCTTTCCATATGAACATTTGTATCTTTTTAGGGCAGGTTAAAGCCCAAATCCATTTCCAATCCTGAGCATTAAAAGGGACTTTCAGCTTATGAAAGAGATATTTGGATGCAGATTTCATGGAGTACATTCCATTATCGTGGGGCCATTCAAGTGTATCTGGGAAACTCATGAATTGTGCTATAGGAATCCCCTGAATAAGGTTCTGAAGTGAGGAGGGAAGTGGGAAAGTAAGTGCATTGAAATTCCAAGTGTGGTGGGCCCGCAAGGAGTTAACCTGTTGATCCTCGGCTTGGAAATGGATAGGGCCTTCAATGTAGCTACGAAGATTTCCCTGAGGCAGCCACTAGTCCTTCCAAATCCGAATAGTTTGCCCATCCCCGACAATCCACTACAAACCGTCCAGAAGTAATTTAATACCAAGCGAAAGAGAGTGCCAAATATGGAACCCTCTCATACGTCTAGTGTTGATAAAAAGTGTTGTGTGTGGGAAATATTTGGCTTTGAGAACCTGCGCCCAGAGCATATTTGGATTAGTGTATAGTCGTCATGCCTGGTTCATGAGAATTACTCTATTACGATGGTGGGTTGATGGTATGCCCAATCCTCCCGCAGCCTTTGGTAAGGTGACAGTTTCCCAATTGACCGTGTGGTAGCCACGCCGATCAGCGGTATCTCCCCATAAGAAGTTGCAGCTCAGTTTGTCAATCTGGTGACTAATCTTTTGGGGGAGGAGTGTGGTTTTTATAGCATATATAGGGATGGATGTCACAGTTGCTTTAATAAGGGTGGCCCGACCAGCCATTGTCAGGTATTTTGCTTGCCAACTTTCAATTCGTTTCTGGATTTTTTCAACTAAAAATTGATAAGAGTTAGTTGTTCTGGGCGTAGTGAAAATGGGGGTTTCAAGATAAGTGCCAATACGATCAGTGGGTGGTATGCCAAAAATGCTGACCACCTGATCTTTTAAGCGTCTAGGGATACGAGGGGAAAACCAATTACGCGATTTGTTGGCACTCATTATCTGCCCCAAAGAGGCATAAAAGTTTTGTAGAATTATATTTAAATGTCTACAATCTTTATCCGTGGCTTTGGTAAAGAGAAAAATATCATCTGCGAAAAACAAATGGGAGAGGCAGACCCGACCACTGAAAGACATTGGATGAATAAGTTTATCTCAGACCGCCTCTTCTAGTTGGATTGACAAACGCTCTAAACATAGGATGAAAAGATATGGGGACAACGGGTCCCCCTGCCGAACTCCCCTAGTTGGAACCACTTCCGGAAGGGGACTTCCATTCCAAAGAATGTGAAATCGGGTAGAGGATACCATATTCATGATAAGGGTAATAAGGGTTGGCGGTAGCTAGAAAAATTCCAATGATTCCCAAATGAAGTCCCATTCTAACCGATCATAGGCCTTTTCAAGGTCCAATTTTAGTGCAATGTATCCCATTCCACCTCTCCTATTTTTTAAAGTCCTAATAACCTCCTAGACAAGGATTATATTATCACTCGTTCTATGTTCCGGTACAAACCCCGCTTGGCAAGGGTTGATAATCTCAGCCATAAAAGGTTTGAGCCACTGCACAATTATCCTAGAGACCAACTTATAAAGGGTGTTGCAAAGGCTTATCGGTATTTATTATTTACTAGCCGCGAACCCGCGCGTTATGCGTGATAATTATTTTTATGGTGGTTTTATTAAAAAAAAATTTACAATTTAAACTAATCTAATAATGAGTAATGTATTTCGTAATTATATTTTTATTTATTAATTATAAGAACAATCATAAATGTAATATAGGATCAATCCAAAACACCAAAAAAACATAAACTAAAAAAAAATTAATAAAACTTAACAATGATTAATTGAACCAATATTAGGATAAAATTTTGTTTTTGATAATCTATTAAGGTTATTTTCTTTGTAAAAATTATAATTTCAGCCGCCTAAAACATATTATCAAATAAAAAATTATTAGCAAAATTTAAGAATTAAATTTCTATACATGCATTGTTATAAAATAATAATAATTAAAATAAAATTGCAAAAGTTAAAATTTGTCACCTATCCAATTATTTTTGTTTGGCTAACCTTTGCTTTTCTTTCGTTTGACTAACCTTTGCTTTTCTTTGAATAAATGGCATTATAAAGTACTTCTAGTACAACTATTAAGAGTACTTTGTCCACCACAAAGGATTAGAAAATAAACAAAAATTAGTAAAGTCTCATAATTTAACATCTAAATTGAGCACTATAAAAAATCATGCTATGTAATAGAATAAATACCAAATTATCCAAATCATGCTATGTAACAGAATAATATTATATTTTTATATGCTATATTTAATTCTTTAGAACGCAATAGGATAACATTTAACATTCAAAGAGAATAAAAAATAAATAAAAAAACAACAACAACAATTTAAAAAACAAAACTAAATCACAACTTAAAAAACAAAACTAAATCGCATTAACCAAAAATAGAGTTTTAAAGAATATAAAAAATTATCAAACTAAAGTAGAGATGCAAGAAAAATAAAAAAATTCACCAAAAAATTTAGAGAGAGAGAGAGGGGGGGGGGGGAACCTTTTTTTTGTGAGGAAAAACTATGCATAGAATAGAAGAGATAGTGACAAATTTATAGTAAGATGGTGTGAATAAGAAAAGACAAAAATAAAGGAAGATAAAAGGAAAAAGGAAAAATGATATTAATGTAGAGGGTAGTGGGGAGATGAAAAGGTAAAGGAGGGAGAAAGATTGAAGAAGTAGTGGGGAGATGAAATGGTAAGGGAGAGAAAAAGGTTGGAGAAGTGTAAATATTAAAAAAAATAAATGTTAAAAACAATTATAGGAAAATTTTAAAAAAAAAAGGCTCACAAAAAAAAAAAAAAGGTTTTGTGTGAGCCTTTTCAACTTAAAGAAAAAAAAAAGTTGAACTGAAAAGACTTTGGGTTGAGCTTGATAGTGGAACTAAATAAATAAGAAGTGGGTTGGATTAATTATACAGATTTATTATAGGGTGATAGTGGAAGTAAATAAATAAGTAGTGGGCTGGATTTATTATAGGGTGATAGTGAAAGTAAATAAATAAGTAGTGGGCTACATTTATAGGGCTGAAAAATGTAAAAATCATTTTAAAGTTGTAAGAAAATTATATTTTAAAAAAGAAAAGAAAAAAAAGAATGACGTGGCAGCTGATGTGGCGTAACGTAAGAGCAGCAGCATTAAACGCTACGTTTCAGCTTTTAGTAATATATAGATTAGTGAATCAGTAGCCTATGGCATACGGTGGACCCAACGGTATCTTACGGTGGTACCAGTGCTATTGGTTTCTCACAAAATCTCGAGTTTCTAAAGCTATTTTGCCGCACTACTCAATTAAGGTTTAAGGTTTGGCTACCTTTTCCCCTAATTTCCCATTTATTTCTACAATTTCTTAAGTTTTGTTTTGTTCGATTGATGTATTGATTAAATTTTGTTTTTGTTTGGCAGATTTTTGTTATGTTTGTGTTTTTTTTTGGTTTGCCCCTAAAATTTGAATTAATTGATGCTTTGTGCAGATCTATGTTTTGTTGAATTGTTCTCAAAAGAAAAAGAAAAAAAAAATCAGTTAACTGTTAATTGCCTTTCAAATGGGAACAACCCTTGATTTTAATAGTATATTTGTAACGTGGATTTATTTCTACAATTTCTTAAGTTCTGTTTTGTTCGATTGAAGTATTGATTAAATTTTGTTTTTGTTAGGCAGATTTTTGTTATGTTTGTGTTTTTTTTTTGGTTTGCCCCTAAAATTTGAATTAATTGATACTTTGTGCAGATCTATGTTTTGTTGAATTGCTCTCAAAAGAAAAAGAAAAAAAAATCATTTAACTGTTAATTGCCTTTCAAATGGGAACAACCCTTGATTTTAATAGTATATTTGTAACGTGGATGGTTTAAAATCTGAATGTTTGGAGAATACAATCGCCTTTGTTGTTTTTCTTTTTGATATTTAATTTTATTATTATTTCTCTATTGATATATGTCTCTATTGATATATATTTTCATCGTTTTTTTAATAGAAAGTAGGAACTACTTTAATTTTTTTAACCCTATTTCCAGCCGCCTTTTAGAAGGTTGGAAATCTCCTCAAATTTTTGTTCACTATGCTTTCTAATCAATCTTACTTAGTCTCCCCATCATTTCCCCTAACCCATTTATGGATGGCTTTGTCAAACTATTGCCTCTGTGTTTGGTTCTTAGATTGGCAATTTTTAAGAGTTTTTTTTAATAATTAAAAAAAGAAGAAGAGATTTTGTTTTTATTTGTTTGTTTGTTTGTTTGTTTATTATTTTTTGTGTGTGTGTTTATGTTTGTTTGATATGTTAGTAATTGCATCTAAATGATATTTTTGGCCATTGATATGTCAAACTACTTGTTAGGACATGTGTTTCAATGTTAGGAACATATGTCACTATTTTATGTAATTGGCTAATCTTTTGACAAAACGCACTTTACTTGTAATTGGGTAGATCTAGGATGTGTTTAATACTTCAAGGAACAAGGTTTCAAGTTCAAGTGTTAAAGTCATGCAAGTCTGTCCAAGAAACAAGTGAGAACGTGCTGCATTTTAAAGCTCGACAACTAGCCCAACAGCTAGCATCTATCGAGGTTTAAAAGTGGCTAAAGCCTGTGGCTCAATAGCTACCTCGATAGATGGCTATCTATCGAGGTTTATGAAACTCAGTTTTTCAAAACTGATTTTCATCCAATCCGTGAGTATGTGTTTAGGTTTTCTTTTCTCACAACCCTAGACATATATAAGATTATTTTAAGGGCCGTCAAAGGTTGCACAGTTGCACGAGTGTGAAGCAAAGTTTTATTCATACAAATCGTGACTTGAGATAGAATTTGCCCTAGTTTATCTTTCTCTTAAAGAAGCTGCTATGTTTGTACACCGTAGGGTTTTATGACCAAGGAGCTTCTTGATCTTCATCGTGTGATGAACTGAAGAACTTTGCAGCCAACATTTTTCTCAAGTTGGTGATTAAGTTATGTACTAGGATCCGCGCATCTATTGGTTAGTCACGTACTGGGAGCCGTGCATTGAAAGGAGATATTGTCACTACAGAACAAATACAATTGGGTATTGGGGTAGGGGTTCAACTGTAGGTTGATATAAAGTACTGGAATTCCTTTACTTGTAACCGCTTGTTTTGATAACAGTGGATTCTCAGGAATGGTGACCTTAAAATCACTTGGTGGGGTTTTTGTCATGTAGGTTTTCCTCATTCGTAAACAAATCATTGTGTCAACTTAATTTCCGCTCCACTTTAGTTAATTGGTGATTTGTTTGTGCTACCACGCATTTTACATGTTAATTTGATTAATTAATAAACTTGGCTAATTAATCAATTAATTCATCACAATGGGTCAATACATTCTTGGCCTATCACTATTATAATGGGTCCAATGAGATAATTTTTTAAAATACTAATTTTATGATATTTACTTATTTAGGATTATTGAATAATTTTCGTTGTTCATGTTTGTTAACTATCCTGAAATATTGAAACAGTGGTTGCTGCAAATTTTCTGGGTTTTTCTCTTAACTGGCACCGGTAATAGAGAGAGGCAGATACAGAGAAATAGAGAGAAAGAAATAGAGAAACAGAAATAGAGGGAGATACAGTCCATAAGCACATAGGAATTGAGATTGAGGATCGGCACTACGCCGTGACCAACATAGTCGAAACTAAACACAACTGACGAAAGGTATGCATCACTTCTCTGTGTTCGAATTTGAATTGAAATTTGGATGTTTGTTCTCTTTCTTTAGATGCTTTGTTGTCAATATTAATTCTTACGACATGGACAAGAATGGCCGAACCCTAGAATCATGAGAGTCCATCTCCAAAGGACATATATAATAATGGCTATATATAAATCAAACCAACCTCTAGATATGGTGATTCTTGAAAAATCAGATCGACCTCTTAATTTAAGGGGAACATTGAGAAGATTATTGAAAAATAAAATCATTTTATAGTTTATTATAGTTTGCTTGAATGGAATTCTACCGGGAATGTTTACATGAGATCAACAGGCTATGAATAATTAAACCATTTGTGAAAGCAATTCAGCCAAAATTTGACTACTGTATTATACACTTTCTCTTTTGTACAAGGTATAAACTGTTATTTTTCTTTGGTCTATTGTATTATACATTAGGGATTATAAACAGATTTCAACATGGATGCTTCAAAGTGTATAGTAGTTATAATTTTTTTGGAAGTGGGATTATGGGATTCTTTGGGATAATTACTGCATTTTAAAATAACAAACAAATAGATTGATAACTAATGTATGTTATACACTTTGCAACAGATTTTTAAACGCTGTTTTTTACAACGATTACTTCAACCTCTTCATTCTAGTCTCTCTTTTACTGTTTTTTTTTTTTTTTTTTTGCAAATTGCAAGTGCCATATATTTTATTTGATTAAATCAGAGCAAATCTTTCCCCTTTTTTTTTATCTAATATTAAATAAACCTAAACAGTTCCTTTGTGTCTACAAAGTTTTTGTTAGTGTCTTCCACAGACAGTGTATGTAAAATTGAAGGAGAGGTTGGTGGTTCATTAACTAATAGAGAGAGATTGGACTTTTTTTTTTCTTTGCTGTGGAAGATTCCTTTTTATGCTTTGACATATGCTTAATACTTAAGTTATATATCAAAAGTGACATGATGAATGTCCTGTTTAGATAGATTTATAATGTTCACTAGGCATTTTTGTAAGAAACGTTGTTGGAACAAACTGATAGGTTAGGATAGCCTGATTTCCTTTCTACTTATCTCATACTTCATATTAGATTTTATCCATTTAGTGTATTTGTGTTTCAATTGGCCCTAATTTGAATGTTTTAGCTGGCTTTTTTCTTTACAATTTAATTTTTTTAGCCAATTTTCCCTTCTACTTATTTCAAACCTGCATTAGTTATAGCTTATGAGATTACAATTATCATTTTTTCTAGATCATGTGTTGATGCCAAGCTTAAACTTAACTGCTACGGAAATATATAGTGGGTCAATATTCTAGTTGGAGTGAATTATATTTTATTAATCTTTTTTGCTTGTCCTCTAGGAACTTTGTTTAATTGAAATATGTCCAAAGCTAATAGATACCGACCCTTTTTTTCTTTTATTATACAGAGACTCCTTAATTAATTTTCAAATTATTATTTTTGTAAGAGATTGTATGAATCATATTGTATTTTGTATTTTTCGCCGATGATACAAATACAAACACCTACCCTTGGAAACGTAACAGTCACTTGGGTTCAGAACATATACGTATTTATTTTTCCCAATTATTATATTATTATTTGTAAGAGACTATATATAGGTCTACCTTTCAATTGCTTTTTGATGAAATGGGAGGTTTGATTGTTTAGTGTATGATAGGCTCATATTTGAAGTTTTTTTTTTAAGTTCCTTTATTTATTTATTTTAAGAAGCAAGTTGAAAGTCATTTGCTAACTCTTGATTTGGGTAGTTTTGTGAAATCAATGAAAATGGGATTATTTTTCAATTTTTTTTTTGTTAGATTGTGTTGAAGAAAATATTATATGGTGGAAAGCAATAAATAAGGAGAGAGAGAAAGAGAGAGAGAAAGCTAGTATTAATTAGGTAATAAGGTGGAAAATAATAGCATTTAATGATATTTTTTTAACCGCTAGATTTTTTAGAAATCTACGGTATAAAAAATGTGTAAGTTTATAAGAGTTACACCAGATGTAACTTAAACCTCTCTCTCTCTCTCTCTCTCTCTATATATATATATATATATTGATTACAAGCAATTATCATCAACTTTGTGCATCAATCAAGCACCCCAGTTGGTTCATTTTGGCATATTTAAACTTTCGTTTTTCACACACATACTTCAAGGCTTTCCTAGAACTTGTGCAAATGAGGTGTTGTTGGATTGGATAGCCTGCAATATCAATTTTTCTCTTGCACCTTGGCAAATGACACCTTAGTTCAGCCTTGCCAAGCCCATTTTCTCCCGTTGCCTCATTCCAAGCATGGTTACAGAAATTTAATGACAAGAAAGTAATGAGAATTTAATTACCTTATCATGCACAACAATGCAATCACACAAGAGTACCTAAAACTAACATGTAAATAACTAAATGCATTTTTAAGAGCTAGTGACATAGATTTCTCTATTTTATCAAGAGAATCAGAGTTTGAATCTACCTTTCCCATTGTTATAAATATCAAATTATATTTTTTTTTAAATAAATATTTTAATAAAAAAATCAACTGAAGAAGGCCAATCCATGAGGGTTCCAGCTAGCCACGGGGATTCTAGTCAATCAACAATCCGATATTCCTCTTAAACATAGGATGAATGATCTGAAACTTTTTAAGAAGAACAATGTGTTGGTCTGGTACATTAAATCACCATATATTGTGATATGTTTTAACTAATTAATCTAAAACTGAACCATTTCCACAACAAGACAACCACAATAAGAAACAATGTTATGCCAAAAAATAAAATTATCTATTTGCATACAGTATCAAGGGTAAAGCCAACTATAAGAGTTGCTATAGTATCAATCTATTTGTTTACTACCATTAGTACCATAGCTACCCAAATCAGCTATAGCTTTAGCTGCACGTAATTGAGTCTTAGTTTATAGTGTGAGGGTAAGGACTATTTGCTCATACTTGCTGATCTGACAATCGTCTCTCTCTATTTATGCTGCTACAAGAAGCCACTTGAGATATTAGCTAAGTTATCCTACTTAATTTGCCTTCCTAATTCAGAGGTTATCCCATGAAAATTGGGATTGTTTTCATAGCCCCTAGTATGGCTAGGTGAGCTTAAATGCACTTCTTTCTATATTGGTAAAAGGTTGACTTGATCAATTATTCCCTAGCAGACGACCTTCTCATGCCCTAATTGAGTTGCCACGTCACTATGTTAACTTGTTGCATCCGTAGTCTGAAACGCATCCAAGGACGAGGTGACGCATTATCATTGATCATATTTCTTTTAATACCTTTAAAATGTGTGTTTTGATCAAATATATTGTAACTATTGGATCATGCTTTCTCACTTGTTCATTTAAAACAAATTGCACTATTTCAATCTTCAAGTATGCATGACTTCTGAGAACAATCACATGTTAACTGTCTAATATGAAACAATGTGACCCTAAGCAAATAGCATTATTTAAACTAGAAGTTAATTCACGTAGAATTCTCATACATCTAAAAGTCACAATTCTTAAACAACGCTTTTATATATATATATATATGTGTGTGTGTGTGTGTGTGTGTGTATGTATGTATGTATATATGTATATAAAAGATGTAAGAGTATAAGTCCGAGTTATGGTTCTGAATTTAATTTCAAAACAAAACAATTTTTGAAGTGGTAGTAAATTGGTGGGAATGAAATTTATGAGAACATATATGGTGGTAGTGATGGATTTAGTTATTCTAATTCTTGTTAGTGCATGTGCAAGCCAATGATTTTGCCTCAACCTTTTTCCAACCCTAGCCTCTTCACTTCAAACCTTTCTCTCTCATCCTTTTGAGCTTGATAATGTGCCATTTTCTACCTACCTTGGAGAAATGATTGAGAGTTGTAAGAAATTGCAAGAAGTGAATCCTGAAGGCCATATAAGATGTGCAGCTAAGAGTTTTCACTATTGCATAGGCCGAGTACAACGACATGATCCAATGCAAGCTAGAAAAGGTATGTTTGAATGTATAAAAAAGTATGAGTTGAAAAGGGTTGATCTTGAAGATTGTTTAAATGGATGGTATAAATGGCATTTCAATTAAAAGGACAAAGATGTTTGTTAGGGACATATTTTATGTAATTGGCTAATTCTTTGACAAAATGCATTTTACTTGTAATTTGGGTAGATCTAGGATGAGATTAGTACTTCAAGAAATATGTTGTTCAAGCCAAGTATTAAAACCAAGAAGATTGAACCAAAAAACAAGTAAAGAAAAGCTGTTTATTAAAGCTCGAAAGATACCTCGACAAAAACAGTATCTATCGAGATTTAATGTTGAAGCTCGACGGAAGCTAAATCTGTCGAGATCCACGAAATCATAATTTCTAGATCTGATTTTCGGCTTATGTTGACATGTATGTGTAGGGGTTTTTTTCTCACAACCCTAGACATATATAAGATTTATTTTAAAAGCCGTTATACATGGAGAACATATGCAGAAAGTGACCTAGTGCCTTATTCTCTCTACAAGAAGTTACTGCGTTTTTCACGCCTTAGGATTTTGTAATCAAGTACTTCTTAATCTTCATTGTTGATGAAGTGAAGAACTTTGCAGCCAACAACCTTCTTCAAGTTGCTGGAGTTAGTCACGTACTGGGATCCATGCATCATTAGTTAGTCACGTACTAGGATTCGTGCAAAAGGGTGGCGTTCATATTTTGAAGAGTTCAGAGATTCTGAAGTGGTAGAAAGTTTCTGCTATAAGTTCATCTACGGGGATTATAGAGTCTAGGGATAAGATTTTGTACTAAATCTGAAAATTCTCTTTACTATAGTGAATTGCTTTTTAAGATGGTTTCCTTCCAGGTTTTTTATTGTGAAACTAATTTGTTTCATTGGTTTTCCTGGGTCATCATATCTTGTCTTATTTACTATTCCATTGTGCATGATATTTATGTTTGTTTGATTTAACAATATTTATTCATAATAAATCTAATTAACAACTTGGGTTTAAAACTTGTTAATTCTATCAACCGGAGTCTAAATTTTCTAACAAATTGTATCAGAGCAGGTACACTTTGATTAGATTAATTTCCTGAGTGTGATCCATGACCCCCGTTGTCATGGATCATGGACAATCTCTTTTAATTCCTCCTTTATTCTATGGCACTAATTATGCGTACTAAAAAGTTTGTATGAAAGTTTTTTTGCAGGCTCTAGGTGAAAAAGTATGGCAAGCTGTTGAAGTTGGCTAGATTAAGCCAAAGGAAGCGCCGATGGATTGGGATGAAGCAATAATCAAAGTGGCAAAATTCAACAGTAGGGCCTTGAATGCTTTGTTTAGTGGGGTGACCAATGAGGAATTCAAGAAAATATCATCTACAGAAGTTGCCAAGGAAGCATGGACCATTCTTAAGACCACCTATGAAGGTACCAAGGCAGTAAAGACTGTAAAATTTCAAAGACTCACTAGTAGTTTTGAAGAAATAAAGATGAAGGAGGATGAGACCTTTGATGAGTTCTATGCTAAACTCAAGGATATTGTAAATTCTGCCTTCAACCTTGGAGAATCTATAGCAGAATCCAAAATTGTTAGGAAAATCCTTAAGTCCTTACCTAAAAGATTCCATGCCAAGATCACTACCATTGAAGAAGTGAAGGACATTGATCAAATTCCTTTGACTGAGTTTGTAGGGAACCTTCAAACCTATGAGATGGGATTAGGTTTAATGGGAAAATGTGGAAAGAGTAGAAACTTGGCTCTTAAAGGTATAGAGGAAGAGATTGATGACTCTGAAGATGAAGATGAAAGCGAAGATGAAGATGAAGATGATGATTAGGATGATGATCTAACTTTCATAGCTAGTGAGATTATCAAACTTCTTCAATATAGGATAAAGGATAAGGACAAACCTCTTAGGAAATCTAAATCTTCTAGGAATGGTAAGAGTGAGAAACCCCTTATCTAGTGCCATGAGTGTAAAGGTTTTGGTCATATGATAATAGAGTGCCCAAACTATCTTATGAAGGAAAAGACCAAGAAGTCAAAAGATAAAGGGTTGGTTGCTATCCGGAGTGATACTAAGAATGACTCTTATGATAAGTATGTGGATGAATGTGGTCACTTTATGGCTTTTGCTGCCACAACCAATAAGCTAATTGTGGAGAGTACTAGTGACAATGAGGATTCTTCTAATGATGAAGTACCTAAGAAGTTGACCCTTCAGGAAGCCTATGATAAGCTATGCACTAAATTTATAAAATCTAAAAAAACTTCTCATCTTTGTAGAAAAGAACTTAATGAGGTAAAAACTGAAAAAGCTGAACAGTTATTCAAAATAGATGAGACTACAAGGTTAGTTGAGACTCTTGTTGTGGAGAACATCTCATTAGAAGAGAATATCAAGAATCACAAGGTTGAATTTGGTCAAGCTAGAACTCAAATAGAAAGGATGTCTAGTGCAAAGATTGATGACATATTGAGTGCTCAAAAGCCTAGTTCTGATAAGACTGGCTTAGGATATGTTGTTTCCTCCAGCCCCTCCTCTTCCACAGCTTCTAGATCAAAGACTGTCTTTATGCCCCAATCTGAGAAAGGTGATAAAGTTATGAAATCCAAAACTAATTTGTCTAATTCTAAATCCTTTGTTAGACCTCACTATAGGAAGTCTAGTAGTCCTAAAACTGCTCATGTTTGTCACCATTGTAGTGTTCCTGGACACATTCATCCTAATTGCTTCAAGTTGTATCCTCATAAGAGAGTGTCCAAACGGTTACAAGTTCCCTCTCAAGATTCAACACCTTTGTTTGGAGAGTTATTAAAAGCTTTGAGCTTTTTAACTCAATTTCAAGAGAATTCTAATTCTTCTATGTCCTTTAGTAGACATACTAGGACATGTGTCTTTTCATCTTTACGTCTAAAGACTCGTGCTGTATGAGTAAGAAAGGAGCCTAAGACTTAATTGTCTTTTCTATCTGTCCTCCGCTTTAATTCTTTTTATCTAAAGTAGGACTTTATTGCTTGATTTCTTATCTGCTTTTGGAATCATGCTTTCATGTATCTGCATCTTTCTTTCATGTTTTCATGTTGTTTATCTGTTTTTGTTTGGTTGTTTAGTGTTTATATTGTTTATTTTTCAAAATAAAAAGAGAAAAATCAGAAGAAAAAAAAATACAAAAATAGTGTGTGTTTGTGTATGTTGGTACTTGTATACCTTTGATGGCCATTGAAATAAAGTTTCTAAACTTTGTATCACTTGTAGTTTAGATGAGCATCTCAATGTACAACTAAGCAAGTGAGTTTTGTGGCTCGTGTTTGTGATAAGTACGATTAAGATGATCTCTTATATCTCATGCTCATATCACTTTTTTTGACGGGAAGGACTAGAAAATCCTAAGAGAAATGCATAAATAACCATCTCACCACTAAAGCCCGCCAATCATGCATAACATATGTGTGCTTCGGCATAGCAAAATTGTAATGTTTTGGCTTACATAATTGAGTATTTTTTTTCTCCCTTATGTGCCCATGCATGCTATGCTTAAAAGAAAAATATGCAAAGAAAAATAAAAGCAAAAGAAATCAAAATGCTTTTAATATGGTTGCAAACGTGTTTCTAGGAAATGTGGGAGTTATAAAATGTACCTCGAAGGTGATAGTCTCCATCAAATAGTTATGATTGTGTGTGAGTGTATTTGATTTTCCCATGTCTCAAATCTTCATAATATGAGACACTTATGCACTCTTGCCTTGTTTCACACACAACACGCAAATTCTTTGCTACTTTTGATACATGTATAAGTACAATATGATTTTGTCATCATAAGGGATACCTGTGTTAATATATACTTGCTAAACTGTTTTAACTTGTTTTTGAAATATAAACTTGGGTAGCCTTGTTTAGTGTGTTTGTGGATCTAGGAATGATTTGCATCTAGAGTTAAGGTGTGGTTTGAGTGCTTAACATGTTGCTTGGATGCTTGTTTGAGTAGCCATCTTGTTGCTTTCTCATCTTATATGTTTTTCCCCCTTGAAAAACCTTTTTTTCTTCAAGCTCAACAGCTCCTCGACAGATATCCTTTCTATCGAGCCTTCTTCCTGTGATCTCGACAGATCCTCGACAGTTTCTCGATCCATCGAATAAAATTTCTGAGCTCTCTGTCTGCCCAATAGATTCTCGACAGATCCTCAATCCATTGAGATTTCTGGGTTTTCTCTCGATAGTAGCTCGACAGCTTCTTGATCTGTCGAAACCCTCTTGCATGCATTGTTTTTCACATGTTTTGCATCTTTCTATTATCTTGTCATCCATAGCATCTTGTTTCATTACATTCATGCATTCATATGGATTCATTGTACCCCCTAGATCATCATTATGTTTCTTGGGTGAAGTTTTACAACTTCTCGTACCCTTTGTCAATCATGACAAAAAGGGGGAGAAAATATGGTTTCTTTTTAAGATTCTATATGTTAGGGGGACAAGTACATGCTTTTGTAAGTGGGAGTTGTATTTCATCTTGTTAGGGGGAGTGTTTACCTCCTTGTTATTTTAAGAGCTTCTTTTAGCTTTTTGTACACCGGTTTTGTGACCATTTATTTATATACATTGTACTTTATTTTCATATATATGATGATAATGTATGTTTTCTTCACCTATCTCTACATGTGTTGTTTCTTTTCTCTTTTTATACACGTGTTTCTTTATGTATGCAATCTTTATTTCTATTTCACACATGATGCCTTGATGAGTTTTGTTTAAATGTTTCAGAAAGACAGGTTGTGAAAGTCTACCACGCCATGAACTTTCCTCTTGCAAAGTTTTTCAAGAGTTTGTAGTAGGGATAGATTTACTTTGTAATACAACAAGTGGTTATGAGTTTAGTGATTCAATACTTCTCTTATGATTATTTGTTTTGTTGTGTTTTGTCACGAATTGCCAAATAGGGAGATTGTTAGGGACATAGTTTATATAATTGGCTAATCTTTTGACAAAATACACTTTACTTGTAATTAGGTAGATCTAGGATAGGTTTAGTACTTCAAGAAACATGTTGTTTAAACCAATTATTAAAGTCATGAAGATTGGACCAAGAAACAAGTGAAGAAAAGCTGTTCATTAAAGCTCGACAAATACCTCGACAGAAAGAGTATCTATTGAGATTTAATGTTGAAGCTCGACAGAAGCTCAACAAAAGCTAAATCTGTCGAGATCTACGAAATCAGAATTTTCAGATCTAATTTTCGGCTCATGCTGATATGTATGTATAAGGTTTCTTTTCACAATCCTAAACATATATAAGGTTTATTTTAAAGGTCGTTATACTTGGAAAACATATGCAGAAAGTGACCTAGTGCCTTATTCTCTCTGCAAGAAGTTAGTGCGTCTTTTGCACCTTAGGGTTTTGTAACCAAGATCTTCTTGATCTTCATTGTTGATGAAGTGAAGAACTTTGCAGCTAATAACTTTCTTCAAGTTGCTGGAGTTAGTCACGTACTGGGACCTGTGCATCATTGGTTAGTCACGTACTGGAATTCGTGCAAAAGTGTGGTGTTCATATATTGAAGAGTTCAAAGGTTCTAAAGCGGTATAAGATTTCTACTGTAAGTTCATCTACGAGATTGTAGAGTCTAAGGACAAAAGTTTTGTACTAAATCTGAAATTTCTCTTTGCTATAGTGAATTGCTTTTCAGGAAGGTTTCCTCGACAGTTTCTCGATCCATCGAATAAAATTTCTAAGCTCTCTGTCTGCCCAATAGATTCTCGACAGATCCTCAATCCATTGAGATTTCTGGGTTTTCTCTCGATAGTAGCTCGACAGCTTCTTGATCTGTCGAAACCCTCTTGCATGCATTGTTTTTCACATGTTTTGCATCTTTCTATTATCTTGTCATCCATAGCATCTTGTTTCATTACATTCATGCATTCATATGGATTCATTGTACCCCCTTGATCATCATTATGTTTCTTGGGTGAAGTTTTACAACTTCTCGTACCCTTTGTCAATCATGACAAAAAGGGGGAGAAAATATGGTTTCTTTTTAAGATTCTATATGTTAGGGGGACAAGTACATGCTTTTGTAAGGGGGAGTGTTTACCTCCTTGTTATTTTAAGAGCTTCTTTTAGCTTTTTGTACACCGGTTTTGTGAACATTTATTTATATACATTGTACTTTATTTTCATATATATGATGATAATGTATGTTTTCTTCACCTACCTCTACATGTGTTGTTTCTTTTCTCTTTTTATACACGTGTTTCTTTATGTATGCAATCTTTATTTCTATTTCACACATGATACCTTGATGAGTTTTGTTTAAATGTTTCAGAAAGACAGGTTGTGAAAGTCTACCACGCCATGAACTTTTCTCTTGCAAAGTTTTTCAAGAGTTTGTAGTAGGGATAGATTTACTTTGTAATACAACAAGTGGTTATGAGTTTAGTGATTCAAGACTTCTCTTATGATTATTTGTTTTGTTGTGTTTTGTCACGAATTGCCAAATAGGGAGATTGTTAGGGACATAGTTTATATAATTGGCTAATCTTTTGACAAAATGCACTTTACTTGTAATTAGGTAGATCTAGGATAGGTTTAGTACTTCAAGAAATATGTTGTTTAAACCAATTATTAAAGCCATGAAGATTAGACCAAGAAACAAGCGAAGAAAAGCTGTTCATTAAAACTCGACAAATACCTCGACAGAAAGAGTATCTATTGAGATTTAATGTTGAACCTCGACAGAAGCTCAACAAAAGCTAAATCTGTCGAGATCTACGAAATCAGAAGTTTCAGATCTAATTTTCGGCTCATGCTGATATGTATGTGTAAGGTTTCTTTTCACAATCCTAAACATATATAAGGATTATTTTAAAGGTCGTTATACTTGGAAAACATATGCAGAAAGTGACCTAGTGCCTTATTCTCTCTGCAAGAAGTTACTGCGTCTTTTGCACCTTAGGGTTTTGTAACCAAGATCTTCTTGATCTTCATTGTTGATGAAGTGAAGAACTTTGCAGCCAATAACTTTCTTCAAGTTGCTGGAGTTAGTCACGTACTGGGACCTGTGCATCATTGGTTAGTCACGTACTGGAATTTGTGCAAAAGTGTGGTGTTCATATATTGAAGAGTTCAAAGGTTCTAAAGCGGTATAAGGTTTCTGCTGTAAGTTCATCTACGAGATTGTAGAGTCTAAGGACAAAAGTTTTGTACTAGATCTGAAATTTCTCTTTGCTATAGTGAATTGCTTTTCAGGAAGGTTTCCCCCCCAAGTTTTTTACTGTGAAACTAATTTGTTTCATTGATTTTTCTGGGTCATCTTATCTTGTCTTATTTATTATTCTGATGTGCATGATATTGATGTTTGTTTGTTTTAACAAGGTTTATTCATAATAAATCTAATTAACAATTTGAGTTTAAAACTTGTTAATTCTATCAACCTATCAACCGGGGTCTAAATTTCCCAACAATATTCCTAAGGAAAATCCATGAGCTCCAACTTTTGGTATGGCGAATAATTTATAACCTCAACTCTCTCTCTCTCTCTCTCTCTCTCTCTCTCTCTCTCTCTCTCTCTCTCTCTCTCTCTCTCTCTCTCTCTCTCTCTCTCAGAATACATACATGCATGAAAAATATATTTTTAAACAACCATTGACTCAGATTATGCCCTTAGTGGACTAGGGTGTGAGAAAAGAGTTTCAACTTGTTCTATAGACTATGAACCAAAATTCGTGTGTGCTCACGTTTCCGTATTCATTTCTAAAATATTATAAAACATAATGAAAATTATAATTCTTATAAAATATATGAGGAAGAATACTTGATTTAATTCTAATGTAACTAATTAAAACAATAGGACTCAAAGAATAGATTGTCAATCTTCATGATGCCTTATGTGAAATATTTATTGGATTTTTGGGTTATGACCAACATGATTTGTATAATTTTGTTAAATAATAAGTTCCTATATAATTATTGGGGGGGTGGGAATGTGATTGTACTTATTTTAAAGCCCCTCAACAATTTTCTCCTAAAAACTTTATGTTGTACCTTGCGGAACATAACTCTTACTAGAAATTATGATAGACAATGAGAATATATAATAATATTATTAGTTTTGATTTTTTTTTTTTTTTTTAGAGAGTTCCAACCTATAGCGTCTACTCTTACTAGAAATTATGATGGACAATGAGAATATATAATAATAATATTACTAGTTTTGAATTTTTTTTTTTTTTTTAGAGAGTTCCAACTTATAGCGTCCATTCCTGATGACAAGGAGAGGAGGAATGTGATTGTATTTATTTTAAAGCCCCTTAACAATTTTCCCTTCAAAAATTTATGTTGTACCTTGCGAAAAATAACTCTCACTAGAAATTATGATGGACACTAAGAATATATAATAATATTACTAGTTTTGATTTCTTTTTTTTCTTTTTTTCTTTTTTTTTTTTTTGGTTAGAGAGTTTCAACCTATAAGGTCTACTCTTACTAGAAATTATGATGGACAATGAGAATATATAATAATATTACTCGTTTTGATTTTTTTTTTTTTTTTTTTTTTTTTGAGAGAGTTCTAACCTATAGCGTCTACTCATGATGATAACTATTTATCATCAGACCAAGACACCAATCGATTTTTGGTGTAGGCGGAGATTGAACTCCAAATCTCTTATTCAACCATCAGGACTTTACCAGTTGAGCTAATTGGAACCCACATTACTAGTTTTGAATTTGATAAGAAGTTGATGAATAATATTAGAGCCTAAATTACAGATATGATAGGTGAACTTATTCAATTCAACTTTAATACGTCTCCTTAAAATGACTTTCAAATATCATCTACTTTAATATATTATGTTTTTTAACGGTTATAGAGTATAACTATTAGGACTAAGTTTAGCCTAAGCCTACAACTTCGCCTAATATTTTTTTATTGGAGGTGAATTTTAACAAATCCACCATTGAATTAAATTTTTTTCTTATATCCCCCATGTTTGCAAAATTTCTAAAAAATTAAAGATCAATAGCTATGTCATTAATAAATTGTTTAAATTACAAGTTTTTTGTAGTCTAAAATTATATATAAAATATAAGCTTATAGATTATATAGTAAATAATATCCGATTGATACAAAATTTGACATATATATTAAGAGTGTAAAGAACATACAATCCAACGGTCAGATTTTCAAAATATGTAGTAAGATTAATTTTTTCAAAGGAAGTTGTAGTCCTAGACTACAACCCATAATTTTATATCTAAACTTTGTCCAAACTATTAAATACACATGATTTTTTTTTTTTAATAGTAAACAGTAATACTTATTAGAATACACACAAAAATAGTAATACACATGATTATTTGATTACTATGACTATTCAATAGCATACATAGTGGTACCACAAACATAATAAACTTGTATATAATACTGCTTTCCTTTTGTACATTAAACTTCATTTTTAGATAACTAATCATTAATTACTTGTCTTTATTTTTAGATAACTAATCATTAATAACTTGTCTTTACTAGAAGTAAATTCTTCTATGTTTTTCTTATTGGACTTTAACTATTGAGTTGTGTTTCAAATGTTTAAGGTCTGTTTGGATACCACTTATTTTTGTTGAAACTAAAAACTTATTACTGAAATTACTGTAAATAAAAGTAAAAGTTAGTTGAAATAGTATTGAAGGGTTAGGATTTGTAGCCCCTGCCCAAAACAATGAATTTGTAGAGAGTGGGTGAAAGAGATAGGTTGATTATGAGATTGACAACAGTTAACCACAATCCCCAAGTGTGAACCAGCATAAACATACACGTAAAAAATGAAATGAATTGGTGTCCGAAGAGATATATTATTGATTGAACAGTGATTATAGTTCTTGGAGCTACAGTAAAGTCTTTTTCTTGCCCTTATTCTGATTTTTTTCGATCCCCTATTATCAGAGGCCTCTTCCCTTTATATAGCATCATCTTCCATCATCTTCATCGTCCACTTGTTCTTCATCTGAGCATCCACTTGAGTACATGTCACGTTAAGTCTCCTTTTTAGCCCTCTGTGAGTGGTAGTAGCTGAGATTGTACTGTTCAGGGGTCTTCTCCACATTAATGCGGCTAGAAAAGTAGCTGCAGTACATTTAATGTGGTGATTGCATCTTGTCTTCTAGATATTTCTCTGTTCCTATCTTCTCCATACGTGCCTAAAACTTATCTTTATCATTAAAATCATTAGAATGATTGCCTGAACCTTTCAGGTGTCTGTTTGACCAAGACTCTTTGCATCCGAGGAGAATAACCTCTTCGAACCACTGGTAATCTCTTCGGACTATACTCTTCGTTCATTTTCAGGTATATTTCTTCCACATGGACCCCTCCTCACATTTTCCTCTCTTCGGACACACAGTAATCTTCAAATGGGGCCCTAGGCCCAATACATAAGATTGGGCTTTCATCCCCCACAAGTATAATGAGCCCATAAATAGTACCAAAAAGTGCAATGAAGCTCATGAATAGTAGCAAAAATAAGCTAAATAGTGAAATAATTTTCATTTATAATTTGTATCCAAACAGAGGCTTATTGTGTTATGGTTTTAGATTCAATCGAAGGAATATTAACATTCTGGAAATTTTATTATGCCTTTTATTTTAAATTGCGTTGTCTCGAGTTTTGTAATAATATTACTTTGGGATACTTTATTTCTTGACTTTATGCTACTGTTTATGAGCCTTAAATCTATGTTAATTAGTGCATTTCAAACCCAAATATGATGTCAATGGAGGAGTTGAATTATGAATCGAATTATGTTAATTTATCTAATGTCTTATTATTCTAGTCATTCTATGGAATGTCAAATCAAATACTATGAGACATCAAATACTATCAATAAATATATCATTTTTTTGTCTCGAATCAACATTGTATAATTGAGTGCAATACCCTTGTCGAAAATATTTAAACTAAAAAAATATTTATTTTAACCTAGGTTATTTAAGGAATTAACCAAAACTTGAATTGTTCATGTCAATACAGACCCCAATTTGATGAACATCAAATAGAGAGATTTTCTCTCTGTACATGTATGTGTGCTCACTCTTGTGTGTAGGGTAGTGACCGTGTGTAGAGAGTGAATGAAGTCGCACCAATCCTTGAAATTTCTAATGCATGATTGGTCATATATTAAATTAACTTAGCTGAAGGTCAAGTTTAACTCTAACCTAAATAGGTTAGACCGTATTTTAAACTCGAAACATACTATTGATACCATATTTTGATTATCCACTCTACTGCTATGAATTACATATAAACATTATCACTTGACCCAATTTGGAGGCACATGTCCCATGATAGCTTTCATGCATAAAGATTGATACAGTGTGTTACAACGTGCTAAACATTAAGGACGGTGTGGTCCTTATAACGCATAAAGATTAACACAAGCACACCTGGTTTTAAGCTAGTCATCTTTTAGATCCTATCATCCAATTAAAGACGATGTGGTCCAATGTTCGATGATGGTTGTGCAAATCTTCCTTGCCCACTTGTTATAACTATTGAATTACCATTTTAAAAAAATAATACTAATTATCTTCCTTGCCCATTGTTATAACAATTGAGTTGTCAATTTAAAAAAAAAAATTTGAAGAAACCAATCTCCACAACTGTTCCTCCTAGCCATGGGGATTCTAGTCAATCAATAATCTAATATTTCATTTCCTCTAAAACATAGGATGAAGAATTTGAAACTTTTTAAGAAGAACAATGTGTTGGTCTGGTACATTAAATCACAAGATATTGTGATTTGTATTAACTAATCCAAAAAGATTAAATCTAAAACTGAACCGTTTCCACAACAAGACAGCCGATAAGAAAGGTTGTTACTTATGCCAAAAAAAATAAAACTATCTATTTGTATACGATATCAAGGGTAAAGCCAACTATAAGAGTTGCTATAGTATCAATCTATTTGTTTACTACCATCAGTACCCTGGCAACCAAAATCAGCTACAGCTTTAGCTGCACGATTCAATGAGTCTGAAACCCAAAGTGCACCTTTGGCAAAGTAAGGGCTGTTGACTACAGCATGACCAGCTGCAACAGCTGCTTTTCCTGTAACCATTGCCGCAACAACAGCTGCTGTCCCAGTGACTGTTGCAGCTGACTTTGTGATTTCTGAAACATGGAATTTTTCGTCCACGGTCTTAACAGTTTCCATGCCAACATGAATTTTATCAGTGAGTCCAATTCTATCGCTAAGCTCAGCAATCTTGGCTGCTGCAGTAGCTGAGACTCCATGGTACTCATCAAAAGCTTTGGCCTTGATTAACGCGTCTTTGCCCAGAACATATCCCTTGGCTAGCATTGTTTTGACAACTTCCTGAGCTACTGTTACAGCATCTCCAGAGGTGGAGACACATTGTCCCGTGTGAATAACCTGCTAAAGTGTTAGCTCAAACAGAACAATAAAGTTAAAAATGCAAATTCAAACAATAAATTGTATGTATTTAAAGAATTTTTATTTCATAATCTGGCATTATGGATAATAGAAGAATTTGCCCCCCACCCCCACCCAAAAAAAAAAAAAAAAGTCTACCAGATTTTAGGAAATTAAGTCCACCAAATATGATACTAAAAAAAATAGAAATCCTCTGTTCTACTTCTAGAATTCCACTTCAGGCTTTACTAACTGCAGTATGCTACATGTCTAAATTTTTTTGCATTTTAAACTCTGGTTATGTTATAAGGAAAAAAATTAAAATAAAAAATAAGGTAGAGCAAGCTGTGATTAGTGGGATGTAAAGTATAACTAACTAAGAGTGAAACAAAAGATTTCTATTCATACCAAGTGTAAATTAAGCAATCCATTTCTGATAGGCAAATACAACTAATGCACTCATTTAAACTAAAACCATGACCTCATCCTCCACTGTGCATTGTGGAAGAAGGAGATTCCATTTGGTCTAAAGACCATTGATCAGGATCACTTAACTGAGTTGAAGTAACAGAAGAAATGAATATTAAGAACAATTATATATAGTTATCACTTCAAGGTTGAATCTAGAATAGGTCAAAGCCACAGTTCTAATGTGACTGGCAATGCTATTAATCAAGAAACTCAGCCAGTGGTAGAAGGACATTAAAGAAATTCATGTATACTTCCAAAATGTATTTACTACATCCCAGTTCACTTATTATGCGCAAGAGGGAGATGGAATTCACTCTTCAAGTTTCAAGACATGACAACTGCACATTATAAGCAAATATAGCAGATACTTGAACCAAGTCCCCAAAATCAATTGCATAGTTTCGGAATAGTTCCATAACAAAAGCATAGCTTCTTTTTTGAAGAAACATTTCCTTTCTGACTGCTCAATAGTTAGTAATTCCCAAAATATGCAAAACAACTCAAAAGATCTGTAATATGCCGCCAAAAAACACTAATTTCTATCTTATATGTGAAGAGAAGCTAGATCATAATTCCTGGAACTACTATGAATTTCTTATAGTGACAATTAAAATTTCCATCTTATAATTCCTATGATGAATTTCCTAGTTTAAATGTTCCAATACACAAAGTTTTTTATGTAAAATATAGTTTCTATAATGAAACAGTCAACCATCTACTACTACCAGTAGAAGAAAGGATCCATACAATTGAGCTTGTATTATCTTCTGGCTTCCAAGATAGACTGTTCCAAGGATCAGATTCATATGTCCCCCAGTGTTGTATGCATATACATTGATCCACAATGGTAGCTCCCTGAAAAACACAATTGAACAAAATGAACAAACACTGCTATGTGGAAATCAGATAGTTGTGACCTTGGGATGCAATATAGTTGATGTTCACTCATTGCAAGTGGGGCTTTCAGTTTAGGGCAATTCAACACCGGAGAAAAGTCCATTTTGTTTGTAAAGATGAAAAGCACTATCCAATTTATTGAGGACAACTTGGACTGAATGGTTAATTATCAATTTGAATGAGAAGCAACAATTTGAACTTTCTATTTTGAGCTGATTCTCAGGAAAACTTGAACAGTGCTGGTTCACATGTCGAAATAGAGATACCTATATCTTAATTTTCAATTTTTAGATGAGCTATAAGAAAATACAAAAATATATTATTCCTAGAATCTTAGGATACTCTTGGAAATCATACAAAACAAAATTCTTAACTCTTCTCAAGGGTATGAACACATTGATGTTCTTAGAATGTCTATGGTTTCCAATCTTGTCAAATTACACAACTGATAGTCTGAGACTAATGGAGAAAACAATTCCATCTTCCCTTAGCACAACATTCAACAGCCAATAATATAAAACTGAAATACTCATAGTAGTATGATTAGAAAACATCAGTACTTGTCACAAATCCACCAAAAAAATAAAGATAGCAGGTTGAGGGAACAAACAAAACTGGAGTACGCACATAGCCAGCTAGCTACATTAATAGGTGAACAGTTTATTTCCAAAAATATATCAAGTCCTCATTTTCTTCCCAGAGAATTTTCAGAGCAACTTACACTAAGCAGAACAGCAGTTTCCAGAGCATAAGCATCTTTAAATGTCACATATGCAGTACAAGCACATTCACCAGCTCTGTTTTTCAACAAAGAAAGCAATCTCCAAATCAGACACGTTATAATTCCTACTAAGGTTGCAAATATGCATTCAATTAGTTGTATAAAACTTATTCCTTGAAAATATGACGGAGCCTTCATTATCAAGAGCTAGTATACAACACAATAAGTGGGATGTAATAAGAGCACCTGAATGTTAACTTATGAGTATGCCAATTACCTTCTCTTGGTTTTAAAGAATAATATGTAAGTCCATGTTCTCATTTGTGTATATACAAGAAAGTCTAAGCTTGTATTACAATTAAAACACATAGCAAGGCTGCAGAATGAGAGTCTACAACATGAAGTACTATTAATTGATCAATAAACCAAGTCAAAAGTATATATAAAATTTTACCATATTAAGTTCATAGAAATTCAGGGAAGTTGTTATTAAGGTTGCTATATACAACTATCACAAAGCTTTTAAAGAGCTTCTAGAAATCAGGTATCTTCCTATTGGTTATCAAGATTGATGGAGGAAAGAAGAAGATAATTTGGAAGCTTATTGTAACAATTTGAGTTCAGAATTCAGATACTTTACATTCAAGATCCTCCCTTTTTATCTCGTTTTCTTAGTTGGATTGGGCCTCACAAGGAAGATACTATTAAGAGCATATTTTTCGTCAAATGCAGAATTTGTGATCATTATGTGCACATATCCATTAATGTGAGCGGATGGGCAATTCTGGAAATTAGTACAGAAAATGAGAACAAGTCCAGTAAATAATTCACTTGATATCATCAAATCTTAACATTCACAGTACTCCATGAATCAAGGTGTCAGCTTCAAAGACCCTATTCTAAATTATGGAGATGTGAAGGCTAAGTAAAACTAATTATACTTGTAAAAAGTAAATGGATGCCCAAGCATAATCTGAATCAATTTCAAGTCACACAATGGCACAGTATTGTTGACCATTTCCATATAGCATGAACAAAAATCCAAATATAACCATGATCAAACCACTATTTTGGGATTCAATTGATAAGTGGATTTATTTTCAGCAACTAGAAGCAGGGTAAATGAGTTGCACCTGATAAGCTCAACATGCTCAATTGCACCACAATGAGCGAAAAACTCGTAAACATCTTTCTCTGTTGCTTTAGGAGATAAGCTTGTAACTTCAGCAGTGTAACCACCAGGGTACATTGTTTCGAATTTCAAAAATAAAATAAAAAATTGGATTTGAGTGAACCTGGAGGAAAAATAAAAAAGAAACACAAAATAAAATTTCTGCAGCTTAGTTCAATAAAAGGTAAATGATCACATAAGAATCATTTTGGTTACTTCAACACTTAAAAATGATGAAGAAATAGCATTCCATTACTTTTACTTGTTGCATTATAAAGACCACATTTTTTGGAGGAACAAACATTAAGGATAAGAAAAATGTCAGAAAGGGATAGAAATCATTATCATCTTGGACATGCTTCCTTTATGTGGTGCTCCTAAAAGGTCCATAACTCGGTGGTCCCCATTTTTTATCAATCCCTTGCAGGAGAACACACATTATGGTGGCCAATATAATTGGAAGCTTCTAACATCTACTTATATATGTCTTCCACTGAAAACTTGAGGATTTATTCTGGTTTAACTCTAAAATTCAAGATCCTCACCCAGGAAAGAAGCTCTAAATTCAAGGTTAATACAATCTATAGTCTAATTAACCCTATAATGGCCCTACAATTAAACAGCCCTGTGTGACTGTAAGCAAGTCCTTGGTGATACAATGTGTTGAGTGACTTATGGCATTAAGTGAATTAATGTAACACCAAAATACAAATGTACTTTGCAATGGATTTTAAAATAGAATGACCCTGAAAAAATGGAAGAAAAACATTGGGGCCATCACAAAATGTTGTAGCACATGAATTATTAAAGGCAAAAGTTTAACTTTCATTGCAAGCATCAAAGTAAGTCAAAAACCGGACGCTGGAATCAGATTGAACTTTGGCTAAAGTGAAACCAGGGGCGGTTTAATGTATTTGGGGGCCTAAGGCAAAAACTAAAATTGAGGCCTTTTATATATTTAAATATGATTTTTTAAAAATTTAAATTCAATTATCTTATTTTAGATGCAAAATTACTACTAATTAATATGAACCATGTAGATTTTTTTTTGAAAATCTATAGACAAAAAAATTGACAAAACTTTTCACATCTATTGACGTAGCAGATTAATAATTTGATAGTGGTAAGTAAAAAAGTGATGTTAGTGGTGGACTTAGATAAAAACTAGTAAAAGTTTGTCAACTCAACTTGTGAAAAATGTTGTGATTTTCTTTTTTGTATTGCTCTTTTTTTTTTAGAAGCTATATTCATAATATTTTCATAACAAATCTTAGGTGTTAATTTATTATTGGTTCTAATTTGAACTCACCATTGAAATTAATTTTTTATCATCAATAATACCGTGTAACAACCTATCTCTTAGAATTTATTTTGAAAGTGTTGTGAAAAATGTTGTGAACATAACATTTTTTTTCATTTGATAAAAAAATATTATTTTATTCATTGACTAATATTTGGACTTAATTAATACTATTATAATATTTAAAAAAACCTCTATTGATTAAAATTTGGGGGCCTTTTTTTCTACTCAGGGCCTTAGGCGACTGCATCGGTTGCTTTATATATAGAGCCGGCACTGAGTGAAACTGCTGGCGTGACTTAAGTTGGAGAATTCAAATTCTCTAAAATGACCATAATGGCTCCTAAAAGGAAAATAGGTGGTGTATTTACCCTACTAATCTTTAGGTTAGGGAAATTAGGGACAAGTTTAATCTTTGAATAATACTTTGTTAACAAGGGGTTAAGTTAGAGAGAATTCAACTTATTTAAAATGACCATACGGCCTCCTAAGAGGAAAAAAGGTGGTGCATTTACCATACTAATCTTTAGGTTAGGGTTATTAGGGACAATTTTATTCCTTGAATAATACTTTGTTAACAAAGGGTTAAGTTAGAGAAAATTCAACTTCTTTAAAATGACCATTCTGCCTCCTAATAGGGAAAAAGGTGATGCATTTACCCTACTAATCTTTAGGTTAGGGAAATTAGGGACAATTTTATTCTTTGAATAATACTTTGTTAACAAGGGATTCCCAAAAGGTTGGCCTATATAACAAACAAGAAATAAAAGAAAGCTATTTAGCAAAAAATAAAGAAAGAAAGAAAGCTTTTTAGGCTTTCAGCAATTCCACTTTTGGCAACAAAATGATCACACATGGCTTAAATTGGTCCCAAAAAAAAATTAGTTCAAATTAAATAACATCATTAAGCTACTGATGTAACAAAATTTAAATTGTTAAAGGCAAAATTTATGTCTCCCCAAGACCTATCATCAAGGCAGAATATAAAATAAAAACTAGTTCTTGATTCTGGTTAAAGAAATATCACAACATATAAATTCTGTGCTCATCAAAGGCTTCTTGATCAACTAGAAACAGCACTAACTGATTAAAAGTAATGGAATATGTGAGAGCTTAAAAGGTGGGAACTCCAAATTTAGAAGAAAGATTGGAAACCCAAGAAATCTAAAACTATTGAAAAGTTTAGGAAAATGATGCTTTGAACATACCTGTTGTTGATCAGAGATGAGTAACTGTAACTGTAACTGTAAAGAGACACAGAGAAGAAGAAGAAGAATTATCTGGCTACCAACCAAACATCTTTTTATGTTGCCACTGCCGTTAGGTGCAATTGTTATCAAATGTGCTAATCCCACTCACAACAGAGCGCGTGTAAAGCACGATTTTTTTTTTCCTTTTGTGTGTGTGTATATATATATATATATATATATATATTTATAATATGAAGTTACCCTTGAATCCTTGATGTACATGATGCTTTAATTCAATGTAACGATGTTCATGGTCACTTCTTGACATCTGTCAAATGAGATGTGTAAGGTTCAATTTTCTAATGGTCGAACGCTTAAATTAAATTCATCTTTTATGATACACGTTTTTGTTATAGACAGAGTTTATATACAACTTAATTTGGAGGAATTCTTCCAAATTGAGTTAGATGGCATCTTATACAATTGACATGTGTCATAATTTGAAATTACCTAACTCACTTAAGCATAGTTAATAAATTGGCATACTTAAGTGGGTTAGGTGATTTTGGATCAAGACACATGAAAATTTTTGTAAGGGATCACCTAACTCAGTTTGGAGGAATTCCTCCCAACTGAATTGCATGCATACTTTATTATTTATTACTAGCTGCGAACACGTGCGTTGCGCGTGATAATTATTTTTATAGTGGTTTTATTAAAAAAAAAAATTTACAATTTAAACTAATCTAATAATGAGTAATGTATTTCGTAATTATATTTTTATTTATTATAAGAACAATCATAAATGTAATATAGGATCAATCCAAAACACCAAAAAAACATAAACTACAAAAAATTAATAAAACTTAACAATGATTAATTGAACCAATATTAGGATAAAATTTTGTTTTTGATAATCTATTGTGGGGACTGGGTTTTTGGCTGCCCAAGCCCAATGGACGCGGGTCAAAAGCTCAACGAACCCCGCAATGAATTTATAGAGAGTGGGTCGAAGGTCTAGGCGCCGGCCGGCGCTCGGGTGGCGTGAACTCCGGTCTCTTTTACTTAAGTAAATAGACTTAACACGGTTTACAATGGGGATGGGCTCCTCGGTCATAGGCCGAGGAGGCTCTTGCCCTCTGTTCTCTCTTTTCCTTTATTTCTTATTTTCTTTCTTTTTCGTGTCCCCCACGCAGGAGGGATTCCCTTACATTATATACCCCTTGCCCAATCAATCCTAGCCCTACACTTGTTGAGTGATCATGACCTTCGCTCAGGTGCTTGTCCCATCAGCCGATTTCCCAGTCTCTTTGGGAGTTGCGGCGATCGAGGCAACGCTGGCGCAGGGTCTTTTCCTCATTAACGCGGCCAGGTCAATTGTCAGGCATATTTAATGTGGAGGTGACTGCTCATTAGGAGCACGTTCTTCAAACTCTCGGACGTCCGATGATGAGGTCATCCTCGGACTTGGATGTCTCCTCGGCTCGGGCCTTCGGCCCAGGAGTGAAGTGGGCTAGGCCGTGGGATTATTTGGCCCCACAATAGCCCCTCAAAATTTTGCTGTCCGCGTCCTCGGGCGGAGAGGAGGATTTTGATGTCCTCGGGCATACGTCATGTACCGTTTGAGTTTGGCCCTCTGGGGGTACTGGAGTCTTTTCGCCTGCTTCAGAAGCGTTACTGATGCCTTGAAGGGCGCGACGGGTCCTTCATTAAATCCAGACGGCTTTGCGCTCCCCACTTGCAACGGGAGGATGTTAATCCAACGGTGGGGATTCGCCTAACGGTTGGGAGTGGGAAAACCCGCTCTGTTCCTTGATTTTAGGGTATAAATACCCATTTGAAAGCCCGGTTCCTCTGCTTCTTTGCACTCAAGAGTCTACATCTCCAGTATAAAAGGCCTGTCCGAGGAGCTTCTACATCTTTCTGTAAGTCACTCTATCTCCCTTTGAACTTTCTCCTTTTCCATCTTTGCCTCTTTTTCGTTTTCTCCCTCTTAGCTCGTTTAGGCTTCATTTGGGGATGGGTATTTTTAAGAAGTATGTCTTCACTGAGGAGGCGATGGAGAAATTCATCGCCGACTACAAGATACCGGCCAATGTGGGCTTGAGGTATTGTGCGGAGGGTGAGTGGCGCTTTCGGAGGCAGGAGGGTGAGGTGGTGATTCCCATTGTTGCCTTCGTTGAAGGTGGCATGAGGATACCCATGGGTCCGGTGATGAGGGACTATCTGATGCACTTCCGGCTAGCCCCCACTCAGTGTGCCATCAACGTCTTTAGGGTTCTGGGCTGTGTGGATGCCCTAAATGAGAAGATGGGCCTGAGATTGACCCACCACGACGTCAACTGGTGCTATAATCTCCAGTGCCTGAAGGGCGAAACTTACTATCTGAAGACCAGGGATGACAGAGTCCGGCTCATTCAGTGTCTCCCTGAGTCCAGCAAGGGGTTGAACAAAGACTTCCTCATCGTGTCTGGAGAGTGGCATGATGGCCTTCACTGTCCGACGACGGAGGGGACCCCAGGTGGGCAGTGGGAAAATAGAGAGAGAGAGTTCTAAGACCCTGATCAGTTCCATCCTTTCTCTCGTCTCTTTCTCTCGCACTGTTTGGTTTCTAATGTGGATGTGTTTCTTCTTGCAAATCCGCACGCCTTCACGCGCCACTTCAGCCTAATAAACCGGGAAGACTTGCAAAAGGCGCTGAGGGCAGAGGTTTTTGTGAACGACGACGATAATCAGGTTAGGACCGCTCACGAAATTTTGAAATACGACCCGGCTCACAAGTCATTTGCGGCGCCAAAGCACGTGATCAGAGCAAAGGATCCTCGGCTTCGAAAGATAACTGTGACCGAGGATGGGTTTCGGTTCCCTGAGGTGCCCTCCACATCAGAAGGCGCAATACCTGCAGGTCCCTCCTCCTCCCTTAGAATCTCGGAACCCGCCGAAGTAGGCCCTGAGAGGGAGGTGGAGGTTGCTGATTTTGGCCCTGCCGAGGACGAATTTGACGTGTTTGATCAAGCTCACCAGTTCGAGGACCCTCCAGGAGATTTGGGCGACCCTCGTCTGACCGAAACGGATTTCTCAGCGTCCAAGTCCTCTTCTCGGCAGAAAATGGGCTACAAGAAGAAGCCGCAAGTTAGCTTGGCGGAACTGATCGAAGGCCAGCCGGGGAAATCTAAGTCGGAGCTCCCTCCTCCTCCTCCGAGAACTCGTTCTGCCCAGGGCAAGTCGGCTTCTACCCAATCGGGGCTTCCTCCCTCTCCGCCCAAGGCGAGTCTGCCTTCCAGGCGTGAGCCCTCTGATCCCAAGCAGAAGAAGGATAAGGGCAAAAGGCCAGCTGAGGAGAGGTCCGAGTCCCCACGGGAGGAGGGTGATGATCGGCGGCCGTCTAAACAGTTGAAAATAGGCTCCCGAGGCCAGGATAAACAGGTCGAAGACCAGCCCGAGCCTCAGGCCTGGCTTCCTACCCCCATGCTCCGCGGGGCGCCGCTGAGGGAAGACTCCTCCCTCAGAGATTTCAACGAGGGCGAGGGCGCATACGTGGCCGACGCGGTGGAAAGGTGCCTGTTACTCCCAGCCGACATGGCGGAGCTGGCGACTATGAGGAGCAGGGAGGTATTCCTCTGCCTCAAGCGGTACTTGGGGATGGTAAGCCTCTCAATACTTGTGACTTTTCCTAGCTGTAGCTCTTCTTTTCCGCCTTTTGGTCTCAGCTGATGGCGTATTTGTTTTGTTGAACAGGCCGTTCAGGCTACTTATAGGTTAGAGGACGTGGCCCATGACCAGGGCAAAGCCATGGGGGTGGAGCGCGAGAAACACCTGGAAGCCGCCCAGGTTCTTAAGCGCTCTGAGGCTGATCTATCCAAGGCCCGGAAGGAGCTGAGTGCGATGACCAGTGCCCGGGACGCTGCCCTGTCCGGTCTCGCCGATTTTCAGAAGCAGGCCGAGGATTACTCGAAGCGCTTGGCTGAGGCGGAGGAGCAGCTGAAGACTGCAAAGGGGTTGCTTGCAGATTTGCCCAAGAAGGTGGCTGCCGCCGAATCGGACAAGAAGGCAGCCGAGTGGGCGAGGGACAAGGCCGTGAGGGCCAAGTTTGAGGCTGTCCAGGGCAGGGAGGAAGCCCTGGCCACTGTGAAGGAAGCCGAGGAGGAGGCTTACGCCGCGGGAATGGAAGAGACAGCAGCAACCTTTAAATCTAAGGTCCCCGGGTTGTGCAGGCGCTATTCTGCCGAGGTTTGGAGGGAGGCTCTCAGGCAGGCTGGGATCGAGGCCTCATCCGATTTGTGGAAGGAGGAAAATGTGTACTATCCTCCTGCCATCCGCGAGGCTGCTCCAAGTGGCGATAAGGCCGAGGAGGCTGCGGAGGAAACCGTCACTGCTACGGGTGAGGACACATCAGCTGCTGAGCCCGTGGCTGAGCCCGCCCAAGGAAGTGACCCTTCCAAGGTGGCAGAATCGCGTGAGGGCCCCGTTGGGGAGGCGCCCCAGGAGGCTGTGAAGTCTGGCGTTGGAGCTGGGGCTCCTGCTGCTGAGGAGGCAGTTATTCCTGCTTCGCCTTCGCAGGCCGTCCCCTCTGGCCAAAGCTCAGAAAGCCTTGATGCTGCTATGGTCCAACCCCCGGTTGAGGGAGGAGTATAAATGGGTGGGGCAGGCCTTCCGACCCTGTTGTCCTCCTGGTCCTTTGTATTTTCTTCTCTCTTTTTTTTTTTCTTTTGGCTTTGTGTAATGTGATACTCATCATGTAATATTTGTGAACTTAATGGAATGTGAGTTTTATTCCTTTTTCTGTTTGTTGTGGTGGTTTGCTTACTCGCATGTTATTCGTTCTTTCTTTACTTGTGTAATTTTATCTTTGATTGCACCTCGGCCAGTCGCGGCACCAATTGTTGCAGCGAGGGCATGTATGCTCGAGCGGGCCCATCTTTCCCTAAGGGCCGGGTAGAAAATTCTTTAGGTTGACACTTAGGTTCCCCTTGATGTGGTTGACTTCCCCATAAGCTTGAGTCCGAGGACCATACAGCGCTTTGGGTTCCGTCTAACACTTGGAATCCTCTGAAGTAGTTAGTTTCCCCATAGGTCTGAGTCCTGGGATCATGCAGCGCTTTTGGTTCTGTCCAACACCTGGAATCCTCTGAAGGAGTTAGTTTCCCCATAGGCCTGAGTCCTGGGACCATGCAGTGCCTTGGTTCTGTCTAACTCTTAGGATCATCTAAGGTGGTTGGTTTCCCCGTGAGCCTGAGTCCGAGGACCGTGCAGAGCCTTGGTTCTGCCTAACACTTAGGTTCATCCGAAGTATTTAGCTTCCCCGTGAGCCTGAGTCCGAGGATCATGCAGTGCCTTGGTTCATTTGCTAAGTGGTTAGCTCCCCGTAGGCTTGAGTCCTGGTTAGCTCCCCGTAGGCTTGAGTCTGAGGACCATGCAAGACCTAGGTACAGTTGCTAAGTGGTTAGCTCCCCGTAGGCTTGAGTCCGAGGACCATGCAAGACCTAGGTACAGTTGCTAAGTGGTTAGCTCCCCGTAGGCTTGAGTCCGAGGACCATGCAAGACCTAGGTACAGTTGCTAAGTGGTTAGCTCCCCGTAGGCCTGAGTCCGAGGATCATGCAGTGCCTTGGTTCATTTGCTAAGTGGTTAGCTCCCCGTAGGCTTGAGTCCTGGTTAGCTCCCCGTAGGCTTGAGTCCGAGGACCATGCAAGACCTAGGTACAGTTGCTAAGTGGTTAGCTCCCCGTAGGCTTGAGTCCGAGGACCATGCAAGACCTAGGTACAGTTGCTAAGTGGTTAGCTCCCCGTAGGCTTGAGTCCGAGGACCATGCAAGACCTAGGTACAGTTGCTAAGTGGTTAGCTCCCCGTAGGCTTGAGTCCGAGGACCATGCAAGACCTAGGTACAGTTGCTAAGTGGTTAGCTCCCCGTAAGCTTGAGTCCGAGGACCATGCAAGACCTAGGTACAGTTGCTAAGTGGTTAGCTCCCCGTAGGCTTGAGTCCGAGGATCATGCAAGACCTAGGTACAGTTGCTAAGTGGTTAGCTCCCCGTAGGCTTGAGTCCGAGGACCATGCAAGACCTAGGTACAGTTGCTAAGTGGTTAGCTCCCCGTAGGCTTGAGTCCGAGGACCATGCAAGACCTAGGTACAGTTGCTAAGTGGTTATGCGGTGCCTTGGTTCTGTCTAACGCTTGGCATTTGGAAATAGGGGTTTGTCCTCGGTTTGCTTTACTGGGGACGATTCCTCCTTCGGATGGCTCGTGATCTTGCACGTGGCATTGATCTCATCTCCATCTCGAGCCCTCATCGCTGTTATTTGCGAAGCGTCCTTTGGCCGTTCGTATTCCGCGCTTGACGCTTCGGTGCGCGAGACGCGCCTTCATTAATGGCCTCGTGAATTGATGGCTTCATTATTATCCAACGCTTCGGTAACCCACTTTTTGAGCTCTGCGTGAATTAATTCTCACCAACCCTACTCCTCTATATAAAGCCTTCTGGGGGGATGGTTTCCTCATACTCCATGAGCTTCCCAACACAAACAGAAAGAACACCACCTTTCAGCTCCCCCAGCCCCTTTAATAACCCCGCCGGAATTGTGACCGGAGTTAGTTGGTATGAGGCGGCTTTGGGCGGGTGTGAGGACATCCGTGCCTAGAGCCGTGGTGGCCGCAGCCCCCACTGGGCTTCCGGTGCGGCAGAGTCTAGGCGTAACCCCGATGGCGCCACGCACGCTGGCCCGGAGGGACGTCGTTGAAGTACCTAACATCTCTCCTCCGAGCGCACCCCCGACGGAGGAGACATGCGAACTCACATCATGGGCGGTGCCCGAGTGTTGCCGTCACCGACGGCCAACGCTCGTGGGGGTTGGAGAGAATCAAGGGAACATCATGGGGAGGGCGTCCCGAAGCCCCTGTATCTGCTCCTCGCTTTGTTCAAGCTCCGCCGCTCCGAGAAAGGAGTCGTTGATGGCCTTGGAACGAGCTAGCCCCAGCCCCCTTCAGCCCGCTTATTGTCAAGTTCTCCCATTCTCTTGATGCCAATAAGAGCACGGGTTGACACTTCCCTCTAGCTAGTTTTAGGACGGGTCCGCCTGGGCCTCTGATTGTAAGACTAGCTGGTAGGAATAGTTGTAAAACATGCCTGCCTGAGCCTCTGATTGTAATCTGTAATCCTTTTTTTTTTTGAAATAATATAAAGTTTTTTTTTTTTTTGAATTTTCTGTCTTCAAGCTTTTATCTTTCTGCAACGCTCTTCTTTTTTATAGTTCTCTTCTTTTTTTTTTGCATCACCACCGATCTTCCATGGAATGGTTGTTTAGAACAGTCGCCTGTTGCGCCAACCGGTGCACTAATCCTTCCCACAGACGGCGCCAATTGTGGGGACTGGGTTTTTGGCTACCCAAGCCCAATGGACGTGGGTCAAAAGCCCAACGAACCCCGCAATGAATTTATAAAGAGTGGGTCGAAGGTCTAGGCGCCGGCCGGCGCTCGGGTGGCGTGAACTCCGGTCTCTTTTACTTAAGTAAATAGACTTAACACGGTTTACAATGGGGATGGGCTCCTCGGCCTATGGCCGAGGAGGCTCTTGCCCTCTGTTCTCTCTTTTCCTTTATTTCTTATTTTCTTTCTTTTTCGTGTCCCCCACGCAGGAGGGATTCCCTTACATTATATACCCCTTGCCCAATCAATCCTAGCCCTACACTTGTTGAGTGATCATGACCTTCGCTCAGGTGCTTGTCCCATCAGCCGACTTCCCAGTCTCTTTGGGAGTTGCGGCGATTGAGGCAACGCTGGCGCAGGGTCTTTTCCTCATTAACGCGGCCAGGGCGATTGTCAGGCATATTTAATGTGGAGGTGACTGCTCATTACGAGCACGTTCTTCAAACTCTCGGACGTCCGATGATGAGGTCATCCTCGGACTTGGATGTCTCCTCGGCTCGGGCCTTCGGCCCAGGAGTGAAGTGGGCTGGGCCGTGGGATTATTTGGCCCCACATCTATTAAGGTTATTTTCTTTGTAGAAATTATAATTTTGGCCGCTCAAAATATATTATGAAATAAACAATTATTAGCAAAATCTAAGAATTAAATTTCTATACATGCATTGTTATAAAATAATAATAATTAAAATAAAATTGCAAAAGTTAAAATTTGTCACCTATCCAATTATTTTTGTTTGGCTAACCTTTGCTTTTCTTTAAATAAATGCCATTATAAAGTACTTCTAGTGCAACTATTAAGAGTATTTTGTCCACCACAAAGGATTAGAAAATAAACAAAAATTAGTAAAGTCTCATAGTTTAACATTTAAATTGAGCACTATAAAAAATCATGCTATGTAATATAATAAATACCAAATTATCCTAATCATGTTATGTAATAGAATAATATTATATTTTTATATGCTATATTTAATTCTTTAGAACGCAATAGGATAACATTTAACATTCAAAGAGAATAAAAAATAAATATAAAAAACAACAACAACAATTTAAAAAACTAAACTAAATCACAATTTAAAAAACTAAACTAAATCACATTAACCCAAAATAGAGTTTCAAAAAATATAAAAAAATTATCAACCTAAAGTAGAGATGCAAGAAAAATAAAAAAAATCCACCAAAAAATTAAGAGAGAGAGAGAGAGAGAGAGGGAGAGAGAGAGGGAACCTTTTTTTTTTTTGTGAGGGAAAACTATGCATATAATACAAGAGATAGTGACAAATTTATAGTAAGAATGTGTGAATAAGAAGAGACAAAAATAAAGGAAGATGAAGGGAAAGAGGAAGAATGATATTAATGTAAAGGGTAGTGGGGAGATGAAAAGGTAAAGGAGGGAGAAAGATTGAAGAAGTAGTGGGGAGGTGAAATGGTAAGGGAGAGAGAAAGGTTGGAGAAGTGTAAATAAGTAGTGGAAGTAAATAAATAAGTAGTGGGCTGCATTTATAGGCTGAAAATTGTAAAAATCATTTTAAAATTGTAGGAAAATTATATTTTAAAAAAGAAAAGAAAAAAAAAAAGAATAACGTGGCAGCTGATGTGGCGCAACGTGAGAGCAGCAACATTAAACGCTACGCTTCAGCTTTTAGTAATATATAGATTATGTTGAATGTGGTATGATATTCTTAGATAAGCCTTTATCTAATTCTCCCTACAGTCTCTAATTATCCCACCTACACTTCCCAATCCTGAATTGACCAAAACCAATTATGAGCTAATTTTGGAGTTATGGTACTTTATATTCATCTATCCCATACTAAATAGTAAAATTTTGTAGATGATACACATTTTAAAGAAGCAAAATAAGCATATTAGTTCTGTAAAATGTTGAAGTGACGAATGTGATCCTATATATTTTCAAACGCATATTACCTGCTTAAGGGTAAATTTTCGGAAGATTGTTACATTCATTTTGTTTTATTAAATTATGTTTCATTTCTCTTCTGAAAAAAGAAAGAGTAATTTTGCAAATTTCAATTATTGGGAGACAAAGAGAATAATCAATAATCATAACAAACCTTGACCAAAACAATATATGATATCAATAAAACCAAATCAAGATATAATACTGATATAACTAGTTCAACCACTAATGTTTCAGCAATTATAGATATACTATTTCTTTTTTATGAAAATTCTCAAAAGCTTTCATTACACAGCAAAACTAGATAATATCGTACGGGAGTACATGCTTTATTGCATCAGGTACCTCTTCTGTCCAAACAATTTCATGATTTAGATTACATGCTATTTTTGCTAACCCCTGAGCTGCCCTATTACTTAATTAATGACTAAAACTCACAATCAATATCATTTTATTATATGTGATTTTAACAAATTCATCAATAAATTACATTTTCTTATTATATTATATATATATTTGCAAATTTTTAAGAAAATCAAATATTAATAGCTTTGTCATTAATAAAATTATTGAAATTTTAAGTTTTTATAGTTTTAAATTATACATTAAAAAAAAAAAGTTGATACATCAAATAGTAAGTAGCATGCAATCAAATGGTTAAATTTTCAACTGTTGATGTCAATATTATGTGTTAATGGATTAATATTAAATTTAGATTGCCAAGAAATTTTAGCTGTTGAATGGTTAGATTTTCAAATTGACATGAAATTTGACACGTGTTAAGAGCATAAAATACATGAGTTCAAATTATTAGATTTTCAAAAAACGTAGTCATATTAATTATTTTCCCCAAAAAAAAAAAATAACAACTTCAATAATGTAGATGCTAAATAGAGAAAGTGATTAGTTTATACTTTATATGGTACTAATGGGTCAGTCAATCCAATTTAGTGTTTTTATCCTTCTAAGTTCGATGAATTAAGGAGGTTTAATGAGTGTGATTTAAAGAGTTTAAAGTTTGTGTATCTAAGAATTAAATCTTTTTTGATATACATCACTGTCAGTTTCTTTAAGACATTTTTCCCTCTCCTCATGTGTGTATTAAAAATACTTAATATTTTCAACAAAAAAAACAGTGAGTTAATCCCAAATTGAAAAATGAGTGTAAGTTAAAAAGATTTAAAGTTTGTGTTGTATATCTAAAAGTTAGGTCTTTTAGATATACAACATTGTCAGTCTTTTTAAAACTTTCTCCTCCCCTCTCTGTGTGTGTTAAAAATACTTAGTATTCTTTAAAAAAAAAAAAAAGTTTCATGTATTTTAGACGGATTAACAAATTAAAATTACTTGCAAGGTAATAATAGGTAACTACTAAATATTATGGTTTTTTTTTGCGTTTTAACTGGTATTTAATTAATATCTTCTAAAAAAAAACTGGTATTTAATAATAATAGTTTATTTCAATTGGATGTGATATGATTTGAAATTTCTAAATAAAGTATTTGCTAATACATTATTTAATAGATGATGTGAATAATTTATTATTTTAAAGGTGAAAGTGGAAGAAAGATCTTCTAACAAGATTAATACACAAACAAAGGGTGCCATCATAGTTAATCATTTTTTTTTAGGATGAAGTTATCTTAGTAACATCTTTTCCTTCTTCTTTTTTCGTTTTTTTTTTTTTTGGGGCGGGGCCTGAGTAATGCTTAGAATTTTATTTTCCTAGTAACATTAGTCCATTAACTTAACGCGTGAATTCATTCTCCTCGAAAGAGCGTGGACTCGTCTTAATGGCCCCATCGCTTGTTTTGTGTAATTCTATTGGCGGGGAATCTAATTGGATTATTGGAGATTGGGTATGCACTAAAAGCAGCAAACGATTCTTCATTATCCATTACAGCTCTTTTTTTTTTTCCTTTTTTTCCTTTTTTTTTTTAGGAAAAATTTAGCTAAGAGCATTCGTATAAAGCCTTCTAAATTTTTTAGCATTTACAATTTTAAAACACTACTTTAATAATTTTAATACCTCATTTTACAATATATCGAACATCAAACATTCTATTTTTTTTACAACTTCATTTAAATAATATTGTTTTTATTTTACCACTGTATCTCTCTCTTTCTCTTATGAAATCCACCACTTTCTTTCCAGTCCAAGCAAACTCCAGTCATAGCCACACCCACGGCTAGCCACTGCCAGCCACCAAATAAAATAAATAAATAAAACCGTTCTCAACCCCCACCAAAACCCACCACCACCCACCCACCCCGTTCTCAACCCCAACCAAAACTCACCACCCCGATCTCAACCCCATCAAAACTGTCGCCGAGGCACCATCGATACCCACCAAATCAGACCCACGAAACCTACCAAATCATGACCACAATCGCCAAACCACCACCATGCCTCATAACCACAATTGCCGACCACAAACCCTTGAAGCTTAACGAAGAGCAGATGGGTTTCAAAACGGAGGTAGCGTGATGAAAAGGGAAGGGAGATGATGTCTGGGTTGTGAGGGAGAACCAGAGAACGAGAGGGGGAGTCTGAGAAAGTGAATGAGAGTGATGAGAGTGAGCTGTGTTTGAGGAGAGAGAGAATTAGAAATCAATAAAATATTATAACATCTTGCTACAGTGCACTCTCAAAAATGAAAGTGCACTGTAGCAAGATGGCAAATCTTTTAGCATATGCAAGTTTTGATGGAGTGGGTTTTTGGGTTTCAAATGCTAAAATTTAAGTTTTAGCATTTTTGCAATCCTTGATAAGGATGATCTAATGCCTTTAGAAAATTAGTTTAGAAAATATTTATAAAAAAATTTTATGAATAAAGAAAAAAATAATTAATTTTTTTGATATTTTTTATAATTTCTGTAAAAATGATATCAAAACTTTCTTAAAATAATAGTCCATTAACAAATGTCCTAAGAGCACCCGTTAACAAACCCCTTTTTTAAAATAGAGTATCAAAGTTTTACAAAATTTTCCTTAAAAGTTTGTTTCCATATTAGAAGTATGGATAAGAATATTCGAATAATGTGACCTCTATTTCATTAAATTTAAATTAGACTCTAGGTTGAAATAATAGTCTAATGATAATGATATTCTTTATGATACCGTGTGTGTGTTTATTGTTTGAATTCCACTTGTCCCTCTTCTACTATTTACCTTTCAAAAAAGTGTAGTCTCTAATATTGCTTAAAAAAAAATTAGGTATAGTCTCTAATCGATTATGTTACAATAGGGTTTCCTAAAATCTAGAAGATAGTTTGATATGATATGTTCCCCACTCATGTGTTTGTTTGAAACTCCGAGGTATAGAATCCAAAATTGGTGTTATGATGTTTAGTACTACGTAATAAATATTTGGAACAAAATTATTAAAGTATAAACGGAAAATTACATTTTAAATTTTGTAGTTTAATAAAAATAAATAAAATCATTTAATTTTGAAAGTAATAAATTAAATATGAATTTTCAAAAGTAACAAATTAAACGTTGTAGTTTCAAAAGTAATAATTTATTTTTTGAGGGAAAAAAAGTAATAAATTAAACTTGAGATTTCAAAAAATGAACAAATTAAATTAACCACCCTCAGTGTATATTAAACCACAAACACAATGTCATTCCACTAGTTCCTCAAAAAAAATGTCATTCCACTTAAATCGATTGTGTAAACGAGTAATTCTTAGGTATTCCTGAAATACGGGTAATGGTGCTTCCTCCTCTTACATTTATGGTGAGATCTACTCATTAAATTCATGATGGGATCTACCATGAATGTGAGAAGAGGAAGCACCATTTCTCCATACTCTAGGAGTACCTAAGAATTTTCCTGTGTAAAAACCCCATTTTTGCAACCTTTGTTTAACCTTGTTCTAAGGACAAAATTGTCATTTTGCGACATATCGGTAAAATCATAATTTTGATCATTCAATCTTCCAATGCTTTATTGAAAATAAATCTATAAGCCCTAATAATCAAAATAATATATCATGTGTTCAAATCAGACTATTAAATTAAAGTTATAGTCAAACCAAGATTTAAAAATTAATATGCATCCTCATGATTAGAGTTGATCACGTGCAATTATGATAATTAATTATAATTAGTTCTTTAAATTATTAATTATGTGTCCAGTGGTATTGAATCATGTTAGAAATAATGGTAAAGATGTGTGCATAGAATTTATTTTAAAAGTCCAATTTGTTAAGGAATTTAATGATTTTAAAGAATTAATCTAATTATATTTAATTAAATATTGTTAATTAGTTTTTGAGGTTATTAAATATTCTCTAACATATTTTTATTTTTGAGTCTAAAATGACTAAAAAATAGGTCCAAAGTCAGATTAGAACTCAAAATAATTTGAAAAATGTCAGAAATTGACAAGGAAACGAAATAGATGCAAAGTAGGACTCTAGGGTGAAGTGTCAATCAGCAATTGGATTTGGTCACTAAGTGCCAATCAACACTTGCCCCCTTCACAGCAAATATTTAGCTTGTTTTTAATTTTTTAGATTTCAAGTCTTATCCAATTAGTTTTTGAGATAATCTTATGAAATTCTCAATCTTGGGGAGTCCCAAACTTGTTAACCAAGGCATTCCCCCTCTCTAATTAGAGAAGGCCTTCTAATTTACAAAGCACACTTGAGATGCACTCTTTGAGTAAGTTTTTAGGAAATAGCCATTGATAATTGTTACTATTTCTTGTCAATTATAGCATTTTACCCCTCAAAAGATTTAAGTTTATATATACTATGGATTGATTACAAATTATGTAGGTCAACTTGGGGTTGACCCATTAATTAATTGTGTCAAAATGGGTTGATGTACATAAAAATGTAACCTACAAAAAAATCTTATTATGTTTAGGTCAAACATTGCTTCCCTTAGTTGAGTCACATTGTGTTACCAATAGTTTGTGCCCTGAGTCACATGGTGGGAAAGCCTTGGTTTTTATGGTGGGGTAGGGATTTAGGGCAAGGTTCATGGCTATTTGAGAGTTAGGCTTGTTGCTAGTGGTATGGAGTGGTTAGACGTGATGCGTTTTACTAGCTAGTACTAGCAGCATGATGGTTTAAGGGTTGCGTTTGTTGTCGATGGGGTCTCACCAATGATTTTGGGCATCAAATGGTGATATGGTCATTGATGATGGGTCTATTCCAACAACTAAGAAAAATTCAGTTAATAGACCAATTTTCGATTGTTACCAAACAAGTCTTCAAAATATTTTTTATAAATACTGTTAGAGATATATTAGTCCAATGTAATAGGCTCAAGCCCACTACTACTTATACTTGTAGTCTAGGATTTAGACGCCTATATATACTCATGTTAGGATTCATTGTAACACAGGTTATTGTATTACACTCTTACATAATAAAGATGTATCCCTTAAGGGTTTCCTCCGTGTATGTATGTCGACAAGGCTAAACTATGTAACCATCGTGTTCTCAGTGTTCATATTTTATGTTTCCTCTTTCGCATCTATTCTAGCATACGCAACATGGTATTAGATATCGCATTGCTAATATATTTAACATAGTATCAGAGCCAAACTTCATTCTTCACATTCAACAAAATATCTACATAGCAAAGAAATTTCCCACGTGCACAATACAGATCAACCTTCCATCACAACTACTTGCCTTGCTGCCTCCCGGATTTGGACTTCACAAAATCATGCAACCATGTCGCTCACACCTGTGTTTAAGATTCATAAGCCAAGCAAGCTGTGCCCCTCCATTCACAGATTTGTGCAAAGCGAGCCTTCGACTAATGAAACTAACTACATAAACGTGCTCCTTGGTTCCCCATACGAAAAACCCAGAAATTTGGTCACCCAAAGCCTACCTACGCGCCGTAATTAGCTCCGAAAAATCTCCCATGCGCCACATCGGAATTCTCACTTGCAGATCTTCATTGGACACACTTGCTGCCCTATCGACCCCTCATCCACCAATCTGCAGATCCGAGGAATTTGACCCTTATTCAACTAAACACACTCTCTCACATGCCTCCTGGATTTCTGGCCTCGCCTCTATGCACCGAAAAATGCCTCATCATCATTTGATGACATCATTAACACCTCGTCATCAGTCATGTAAGCCATGGCCTATGTCACCAACACGTCAACATCCAGTCATCAAAGACGTTAGCAAGATGCCAAGTCAACGCCAATGTAGTTCACCCAAACCGGTTTCCTGAATCCGAATCAACCCGTGATGTCAACGTACATCTGACTGTTGATTACCCGTTGACTATATATCCTAACTGTTAACTTTGACCTGATTTGACTTTGACTTTTGCGTTGACTTTTAACCAAAAGTTAAAATTTCCGAAATTGTCTATCTTGCTCAGTTTTTTGCGTAGATTCCAATTTTGGACTCTGTTTCTCCATTTGAAGCTCCAAAAGTGGTTAATTGGCACATCCTTTATCGTGGTTTCTTTGAAGGCATTCTTCAAGGCATTTTCAAAGGATCTTATCATGCTTATCCAACCTCAAACCTTCATTGAGCTTTTGCCTTAAGTTTGAGGGAGTGTGTTAGAGATATATTAGACATATTAGCCCAATGTAATAGGCCTAAGCCCACTCCTACTTGTACTAGTAGTCTAGGGTTTAGTCACTTATATATACTCAAGTTATGGTTCATTGTAATGCAAATTATTATACTGCACTCTTACATAATAAAATGTAGCCCTTAAGGGTTTCCCCCATGGACATAGGCTGACAAGACTGAACTACATAATCCTTATGTTCTCAATGTTCATATTCTATGATTCCCCTTCCGCGTCTATTCTAGCATATACAACATGGTATAACACATCGCGTTGCTAATATATTTAACAACTACACAGACGTGCTCCTCGGTTCCTCATAAGGAAAACCCAAAAATTCGGTCACCCGAAGCCTACCCATGTGTTAGAGATGTATTAGATATATTAGCCCAATATAATAGGTCCAAGCCCACTCCTACTTGTACTAGTATTCTAGGGTTTAGTCGCCTATATATAATCATAGAATAGAAACAATGAGAACACGAAAATTACGTGGTTCAGCCTTATCGGCCTACGCCATAAAGGAAACCCTTAAGGGCTACATCTTTATTATGTAAGAGTGTAGTACAATAACCTGTATTACAATGAATCCTAACCGGAATATATATAGGTATACGATATAATTTTAACTTGTGGTGTCCGCTCCATGATGATTGCTTTTTATCATTAGTCCAAGGCATAATTAATTTTTGGCATAGGTGGGATTCGAAACCCACCACTCTATGATGATTGATCTTTATCATCAAGCCAATACATTAATTGGTTTTTGACGTAATCAGGATTCAAACCTCATATTTCTTGTTCAACAACAAGAGAACTTACTAGTTGAGTTAACTGAAATCACAACTAGTCTTTTTTTTATGAAAAATAATTTTGAGTAACATCTTTTCAAATGTACTTTTTATTTTTATTTTTTAAATTGTTTTATTTTCTATATCAATCAATTTTTTAAAACACTTTCAACAGATCATGACCTAAAAGTAAGGAAAAATTTATCCAACCTTTGATCCAATGATGAATAGACTTTATAAGCTAAAGATTAAGGTCACATCCTTCCTTTTGTCTTCAAGATATAAAGTCACAATAGAAAAGACTTAAGAAAAAAAGCAAAATGTGTCTTAGATTCCTACCTAATTGCTCCTCCTTTTCATCGCTGTTGAAATTTAGAACAAAAAATACCATAAAAAATCAAGAGAGTTTTCATAGCTTCATTCTGCTGTGAAAATTAGTATGTAATGGTTAAAGAGCATAACAGAAAGATGCCAAAAGCCTATTTTGTTAGGTACAAAGGTTAAAAACACGTGGGGACGAAATGGCTACCTTTTAGGTAATTCTCAGAAGTCAAAATCCTTGAAGGTAATTAAATATAATTTTAATTTTTTTATTTATGAAAAATTATAATTAATAAATTTTATTAGGTCATTCCATTCACCAGACTAAAGGCAAGGAGACCCTAATTATCGCATATAGTATTTTTGTATTGCTTTCTCTCACATAACAATAGATTTAATGTATAATTCTGGTAGGATTATACATTAAATCTATTGTTTTGTTCTTCAACAAATTCAATACCTCAATATTGAGAACTTAATTGAGTCAACGAAAATATTGAGATTTTAATTAAATGTCTTTACACTTATCTTGTAATCTAATGAGTAAGGAAACAGTCTCTAATTTAAGTCCATTACCATATAATTCAAACAAAAAGTACGTGGGTTAACTATTCATTCAAATGACATTAAGCATGTTTTTGATGTTTATCTCTTCTCAAGAAACAAGTGGAAAATATAATTGGAGGGCATGTATGGGTTGGGTTTCATTTGTACACTTGCTATTCACTGAAAGAAATATAAATTTGCTCTCATTAAACTTGTTTAAGCTTATACTTAGTAAATAAATTTGAAGCTTTTGGTATTCAACTCATGGTTTTTTCCAGGTTAGAACATGTACTAATCAATACTCATGCCAAATTTCAGCAAAACCGAAAAAAATAATAATAATAATCAAAACAAAACAAAATAATCATGTCAAGATGTAACACTTCTTTTCTGAGTTGTTATTCATCTATTGAATAGTTGAAAGATCATATATACAAGACAATAAAAGAAAGTTTGGGAACTCCAGACCAATTACAAAGCTTCAAGTTTCTATATCTCTAGCTTCCTATGCTCCAAAAGAACGCGTGTAAAATATTTTTATAGATTTATTATTCTAATTTATTTGCATTTGGATTAGTATGTTTATTAAAAGCTTATTTACTTTGTCATTGAAAGTTGTCAAAAATCTGGTAATTCAACAGTACAGGGCACTCTTTTTTATTAGGAAGGCTAGAGTTCAAATATTCCATTCTCATTGTTGTAATTATTAAATTTTAAAAAGTAAACTATAAAAAATACATGTAATTAAGATTATAAAAATATAAGATTCTAAAAAGCTGTACATAAACAATTAATTAAAGGTTAATCAAAACTCTAACATGAGTAACATTTTATGGTCTTGGGAAACCTACTTGGCTGATTATCAAACCCCATTTTTCTCTTGCATGCAGATCAGGTGAATTAGAAAAGTAATCAGCTTTCCTATCAGTCTTTTATTAGGGAAATAGCTTTACTGCTTCTAGTCAAATTCTCTACGACTTTAATGACAATTTTGAGCGGAAAAAATGGTCATTTAGTTGAATGCGTCTAAACCCTTTTTACCCTCAAGAAATAGTGCAGTGTACGTAGATTCTTAGTAACTGAATTTTTTTAATTAGATACAATAATTACTGCAATTCTATTACTCTCATATGAGGGGGAAAAATACATATCCAAGCTAAAAATCTTCTATCAAGTGAGATGAACCACCAAATTTCTTTGACCATCATATATATATTGATCAATCTTAGCTCTGTCGTCTTCAATGGCCGACACACTTACATATCTAGATGTTATGTTTGAGTAAGGCACAGGATTTTTATTCAAAGTATAGTCCCTTTCTTGCTGTCGGTCTAAAAAACCTCTGGTTGATGTGTGTAAAGGAAAAGTGTGCACAACTCGCCCACGTGGCGAGTTGTGGTTGGTGGAGGGGTGACCCACCACTATCCTTCCACCAATCACAACTCGCCACGTGGGCGAGTTGTGCACAAAGTTGTGCACATAGTTGTGGCACTAGAACCACTCGTGTGTAAATCCATTCATACCACATAGAATAAGTGTTTGTGCAGTCAGCTCTTTTATTAAACAAACTTAATCAACATTTAATTTATGCAAAAGTGCATGAGTATTTGATAAAAATGTTGCAGAAATTCTACACCCTTCATTTGTTGTACAGAATTCTTTGGTCACATATAAGTGTAACTTTTTTTTTAAAGTCACATTTAACCTAGTATTAAGCATTCATCTAGCTAGTACAACAATTTCTAAGGCATGTCATAGCTTTTAAGAAAATTGATTGGATGGGGAAAAGGAAGTACTAATGTCATGTTGGAAGTATCACGTACACCATGAAAGCAAAGTTGTCAAGGAAATTATCCATTTAACTAATATTATCCATTTAACTCACTAATTTCAATTAGTGCATGAACTTCTTTTTAAAGAATGAAATCAAAATTAAATTCGATATAAAAATGAAGGCATTTTGAGTGTCACTCTTTTTGTAGTTATATTACTATTTTCATGAAATCATTCACATGAAATGATTGGATTCTGAGTTACCAACAAAAGCTAAAGTTCAACACTGCACCATGTATTTGCCATTTGCTAATAACAATAACCGATCATTTTCCATGCAAAAGTAGGCCGCGTAATCCTAATAACATTAACTGTTTTTAGTGTCAATGAAGTGATAGCATAACCAACTAGAATCCCAGAAAAAAAGTACATTAAGTATCTATAGAAAAAGGCATTGCTAGTGCAAGTCCATTTATTATACAACTTAATTACAGCCACTATCCACACAGAAAATATGAAACACACTAACCCTCGTTTGATCTAGTGACCAAAATCTTAAAAGGTCGTGCCCGGTGCACAAGACTGACACTTCTACAGAGCCTGTAAGAAATGCACGTGCAGCTATATAATACATATAGATATATATATATATATATATATATATTTATATTTATATAAAATTTTAAGGATTTAATTTATTGCGAGATTAAGCTCCTAATTATTGCAGCCTCAGCGCTATCAGCATCAATTGTGGCCAAAAGTTGGGACAGTCGCTCGCTAAGGTCATCCACTTCTCTGTGCAAGCTTCTGATATAGTTGCAGGTCTCTTGTAGGACCTTAGAAGCAGATACCTTCAAACACAAATAAACAAATAAATAAATGAGTGAAAATTCAAATTTATCAACAACCCCACTTTCTTCTAAATGCTTTAGTTAAAGACATTTTACAATCTTTTTAAGTTTTAACCATGTAAAATATGGTCAAAAGTCAAACTAATACAATGGTCATATATGTACCCCTTGTGTTACATGGTCCAGCCACAAGACTGCTAAGTAATAGTCAATGGGAACCTTTTAATGTCCATGAATGCATTATTGTATGGAAATAATGCACAAATGGTCCTCAATACCCGGGTCAAATTTGAAACAAACCCCAAGAGTCTTATTATACTATAATATGTGACACACATGTGCCATGCTAGCTAGGCTGTTAGATGTAACATTTTCCTACAACCTTCCCTGAAGTTGGGTCGCAGAGTTCAAAGCCAACAATGCTCAGAAAGAAAGAGAGATGAGTCTAAACTATAAACTTTAGACTTTAAAATTTTAAAGTACCTTGTCAGAACGCCTATTTTGAATCTCAGGAACAAGTTGGCGTAACTTGGAAACGAGGTCGATGATTTGGTCATCAGTAATCCTTGAAGCCCCAGATTGCCTTGACCTTCTGCTAGACATGCCTAGAGTGTTTCTTCTTTGTGTTTACTTCAAAAGAAAGATAAAGAAAAGGACAAAAGAAAGAAAGAAAGAAACCTCTTCTGGGTGTAGAAAGAAAGGCTTAGCTAAATTAGTAAGAAGAAGAAGAAGAAGAAGAAGTAGCTCAAGTAGTTTAAGATACTATAAGTTATGAAGAAACAGAGAAAGTGATTAGAGAGATATAAAGAGGAGGACCATAAGGGAAAAGTGGAGAGCAAGAGAGAGAGAGAGAGAGATGGTACAATTACTTAGACAGTGATGTTGGATGTGAAGAAGACAAGTGCATTGGAGAAAGCAGTGGAGTAGGCTTGGTGTGTTAGAGAGAGAGCATAGACTTGTTATGTGTATGTTCCCAAGTTGGGGTTTGATCTCAAGTGGGCTTGAAGAAAAATGTTTGTTTTTTAACTAACAAAGTGGGCCTTCATGTAAAGCTCTCATTGCGCAATACCATGTGATCATAGGACACTGATCCTCTCTAATCAGGGTCTATCACTGAATTTCACCTACGAATCACTGGATGCCACATTATATCGTATATTGCAAGTACTGTTAGCCGTATGAACTAGCAGAGACTTTCTGTCCACAACAATGTTAAGGACACAATCTTAATCATAAAAATAATTGTAAAGAGACGTCCAATTTCACAGCTTCACAACTTTCTACACGTATTTGCATTAACTCACCACTTTCGATCAATCACAATCACTCGTACAAGTCAGTAAGTTATAAAAAGAGTAGCATGTGTTCATAATATTGTTACTCTAATAAATTGTTAATGTAACCCGTTTTAATGATCCTATTACTTTTACATAGGCACAACATTAATACTAATAAAAATTTTCACTACTTATTAGTAAATGACAATTTTTTATTATAGCAACATTACTTTTAGACAGTAATAATTATATATTAATCAAAGACTAAAAATATATGTATCACTAAATTTGTTGCTTTTGTCTCAGGGTACCACTACTGCCCTTTGTGTAATGCCCTTGATTTTTAAGTCTCGAGTCTCTTGGCATGGCATGTTGTCATTGGTTAGAGCACAAGTTGCAGGAAAGGGATGAGTTAAGCAGGATCTCAACAGAAGCATTATTTATAATCTTTATACAATACAATAGTTCAGCTTTATCACAAATCGTACCAAACATTATTAAAATGTACATGTTCTAAAATTTTCAACAATAGTTCTTTCTTTATCTACTCGGAAATTATTCAATTTATTGTCACCAGGCAAAATCTCATATGCTATCTCTACCTCTCATATATACAATTGTTTTTCTCCCTTGTTTGGGACACAAGGACGTGATCGTAGGTAGCATCGCATCCTTTGATTGTCTAAGCCTTAGATCACATGCAATTTCCCTAGCTCACACGACATGACACGTGGCTACCCTTAGGCCTTAGTATATATGTTATGGGAAGGAGGTTCCTATATGAGGCACTAGATATGAAATTTCCCTGCTTTTGCCCAAAACACTGTCACGTGTTACTTTTAAATTGCTCGAAGGACCCCCCCCCCCCCTTCTGTCCACAGACCCCACCCCCCCCCCCCCCCAAAAAAAAAAAAAAAAAAAAAAATCCCGCGGCGACCCCTTTTCTCAAAACCAACCAGCAATACTATCAATACATCTTGAAAGATGTTACGTTCACAATATTTTCACAACAAATCATAGGTGATTAGTTGTTATTGGTTCAAATTTGAACCTACCACTTTTAAGATTTTTTTTTTACCCCAACAATAACAACCAGTAACAACCTACCACTTAAAATTTGTTGTAAAAATGTTGTGAACATATCATTTTTCATACATCTTTTTCATATTCAATTTCATAACTTATTGATTTAGTAATCGACCAAAATTAGTAGATCCATCATATAATCAGTAGTAAGCAAAAAGTGACAACTACACACAATCGTATAAATCAACATATTATGAAATTAGATGTAAGATTTGGTGTGCCTTGAGATTTATTCAAAACCGCGTTCAATTTTTGCTAACAACCAGCAAGTTGTTAAACCAAGACATTGTTAGCTAGCTAGGATATAGCCACAAAAAGTTTTTGCTTTTCTCAGATGGTTCAGTGTTTGTCATGTTTGTTTCCTTGATGGCTCAATTGCTTTGCAACATACACCATAAATGGTTTCTTGACAATATCTAGACTGTCCAATTTGTAGAAGGTGGTAAAAAGAGTGATAAAGACTGTATACTGTACTTTGTCATGGCTTGGTAAGAAGAAAAAAAAGTTCAATTAACAGTTTGCAACAAGAATAGAAATTGTCATGTTGCATTATATGGAAATAGTCATAATGTTCATGAAAGCAATTCTACTCATATTGTGTACACAAAAAGCATTTGGATTGAGACGGCTGTTACCTCGGTTCTTATTTAGAAAATAAAATTGACAAGAGCTTAGCAAAAAAATAGAATGAAATTTGACATTATGTAAATTTCGTTTATTGCACCATTGTCCTTATACATGTCAGTTCATGTGAATCTTCTGTACAGATGAACTTGGATGAAAAAACTAAATTAGTTAATAGTACATGACCTTGATGAATGTGACAATAGCATGATGAATGTGACAATAGCATATAACTAGATAAAACACAACTAACTATACCATCGGATTAGACCCGTGAACTCATTATTTACAGAGGAGAAGAAGTAATTTATTCATATAGAAATAAAGAAACATTAAAGACATAAACTGTTTTTTTTGCAAAATAAGATAATAAGTGATAATTAGAATAACATAAAGTATCTGGCATGATATATTAACTCAAAAGACATGTAAGAAGTTAGTGAAAATGTTTATATCATTAGAATATTGTTATTCAAAAGATCATTATAGAATTGATGATAAAATTGGAAACAATCTCATTCAAAGGACCCAATTCTCTTCTTCTTCTTTTTTTTTTTCTTTTTTCTTGTGTGTGCAACTGTGCATGCGAGCATGCGCTTATCATGCATATATCATATATGATGATATATCATACATTCATCTTTAAAAAAAAAAAGTCGGGGGACGTGTTGGGTTGTTAGGTGATTTCCACTTCTTTATTTAAATGTTTTTGCAATTATTTTGGGGTCCACATGCAACATAAGGTGCCTCTCTATATTATTCATTATACTAGGTCTCTCTTCTTCCTTATAAATAAATAAATATATATATATATATATATTATATTGTTAGTCATTGTTCTTTAATTTGAATATGAGATTAGTTAGGTGTAGACTGAACCAGCCGACTTATGTGAATCTCTTGTAGAAACATCATCTGGAAGTTGGGAGTTATGGGTCGGTTGGAACCAATGATGAAAAAGAACGAAAATGATTAGTTTTATAGTGTTCATCTTGACTCGAGCTCATGCAGCCATGCTAGTGCATGCGGATTTCCCTGTTTAGAACACTTTCTTAGGTTTAAGTGTGCAACACAACCTTTATTTGATTTGCTAGTTTTTGCTTTTCAAACTTCAATGTTTAAAATGATCATGGGTCTTCCACATTTTCTGGCTTCTATATGATTAATTTGCTAGAATTTTACTAAAAGAAAGCAATGCTTTCTTTGCTTTTGAGTCTCCATCCATATATATCCTTTCTTTTTTAATTAAAACACAATATTATAAGTGCTCTCAAGTACCCACAAGTCCCAAAACCTTTATTTGTTGTTAGCTTAGTTTGAAAATACGATTAGAACTGCTTTTGAATCTCCGACATATAATTAATGGTGTCTAAGCATATGCATCTACTTTGTTCAACGCAAGTTAATGCATCTTTATTACCACTAATTGTTTAACCTAATGCGTAAATACTAGTAATAATTCTATTGAAATTCTATGCATGCTTCACCGACCTTGTTTAATACTACTACTTGAACTTTGGTAAAAACTAAATATTAGTAGGTGCCATTAGATCCATCAATCATTGGCTTCATTGACCTTAGAGGTATTGATTTTCCATCAATTACTCTTCTTGGTAGATGTTCAAAACGTGAGAAAAGTTAGAAACTTAGATTTAGTGGGGAGTGAACATCCTGCATATGCGCTGCACGGTTTAGGGGTTTTTTGTTTTCACATAATGCCTCCCCACATTATTTTTATATAAAAAAATATATTAACTTTTTTTTTTTATGATGCGAGAGAATTTAAATTTATGTCATCATTTTACAAGTTTTCAAATCATTGCAAGATAGTATCACTATCAATGTTGCAAACTACATCTCTTTCAAATTTTAGTTCAATAAAAATTTTCTTTGACTTTTTCTTTTTGATTGAAAGGGCCTAAAAGAATTTAGGGCGGTCACAATTTTTTTTAATGAAAGACAAATCATTTAAAAAAAAATTTATATGTAATATTTTTTTCAGGTCAGCATGGTCTTATGACCACCCTACCTTCAACTTGGAGCCACCCCTTATCCATAAACTTACTCTCACTCTAAATTTAACATTTAGAGTCTGTTTGAATACCGCTTATTTTGCTGAAACTGAAAAGTTATTGTGAAAGTACTGTAGATAAAAGTAAAAGTTAGTTGAAATAATACAGTAAGACCCATGAATAGTACCAAAAAATGCATAAGACCCATAAATAATAACAAAAATAAGCTGAATAGTAAAATAATTTTCATTTTTCATTTCAATCCAAACGAAGGCTTAGAATTTTATAACAAGGTTCATCCATTAGAATCTAACATATATGCACATGATATTAGTAAGGGTAAAAACATGGAACTAGTATCATGTGTTTTATTTTATGACACATTTAACTCCTATGTGGTTTGTTTCATGAGGCATTTACCTCCCTTTGTGGTTTACTTTATGATATATTTCCACTAATTTAATAGAATTCAATGATGAGGAAAGTGCCAACATCACATATAGAGAAAGAATTGAATAAAAAGGTCATTTAAGCCTTATATTTAAACAATTCTAGTTTTTTCTCTAACTTTCTCCCTCAATCCTCATTCGATTTTGTGTACTGCAAGGCGTAAGATTTAAGGTAGAACAATTTCTTTCTTCAATTCTTTCCCAATGAGATTGGTTGGCACTTGTCATCAAATTTGGTTAAAATTAATGGAAATACCTAATAAAGCAAATTACAATAATTAAAAGTAAATACCTTATAAAGTAACTTAACAAATTGTTAATAGTAAATTTTTTTAAAAAAAAATATCATTGATAGATTCAAATAATAAACAATAAATATTTCTCTAATGGTGAAATATGGGGGCAACACTCTTTGATGAAAGTCCTCCTCCCGATATTATAATATTGCAGTCAAGGACTCAAGGTCAGTATCCTTAAAAGGTAGTAGTGGTACCCGGATTTAAATTTTTCAAAGTAACGTGACAAAACACCAGCCGGTTTGAGTTTGTTGTCAAAGTAGACTTACTTTTGCTTGATTTTGTGGAATCTTTCAAACTGAAAACAGTCAGTCTAAGCCCTAGCTAGGGACACAAATCTAGTTTCGATTTTTTACACAGTGTTGATCTGATAGATTGTGGTATCAGTAATTTTTAATTTTGAAAAATAATAATATTAGTTATGGGTTAATATAAAAATAATATTGTGTCGATCACAATTTCTTGCGCAATCAGTGGTGGTCATAAAAATTTTAGCTTTTAATAATTCAAACAGTTACTTTATTTATTTTATCATCCTACTTTACAATACACTCAATATTATTGATTCTATTTTAATATACAACACATTAAAATAATATAAAACACACACCAATAGCAAAATTATTGAGGTGAAATTGTTGGGATAACTGCATAATTATATTGAAAATTGGAAGCCACCTAGGTGTGAAATTGGATCTTCTTTGAGAAATTTTATAGATACAAAATATTTTACAAAAAGTTTCATAATTGTTGATTTTACATAATATTGTTAATGGTAGGTAAAAATGTAATACTAATAATAGACTCAGATGAAAATTAGTAAAAATTTATCAACTCAACTATTATGAAAAATGTTATGAAATTTTTTGTGTTTACCTCTCTTCTTTTGGACCCTAATTTATATCCCAGATTAACCATGGAAATCTAAGGGGAGAGTGGGAAAATATTGGTAAAGTGAAATTGAAAGATTACCAAATGCATAAATCTACAATTATGCATTCTGCTTGTACAATTTAAGGCCTTCAGCCTCATCTAAGAGCATTCATATTGGATCAGTTTGATGGAAAGTCTGTGTCTAACCAAAATTTTGTTAACAGACCAAAAATAAAAAAATTTAAAACCATAGTATAGGGCTTGCTGCAAAATAGAAAACGTGTGTGTGTGTATATATATTGAGAGAGAAAGACTAATAATTCATTAAAGAGAAGCCAAATCAACTTGAATTATAGCATTTAAGTAAGGAGGAATATCATTCATCCACACCATGAGACCTGTGACATGCTTGGCATGCTTAATAATGTTATGAGTAATAGAATTACCTTAATGGCATACACGGGAGAAAGTAATAAATCTAAAAGCTTTTGCAAGGAGCTTAGTATTATCAATCATATGACCAAAGGAAGTGAGGGAAAGGTCCCTCTCCTTCAAAGGGTTGATAATAATCTTAGAATTTCCCTCCAATATCGCTTTAGAGATGCCTACCTCCAAAGAAAATTCTAATGCCTTCATAGTAAGTATTAGATCTACCTCAACAACGAAAACTAGTAAACCAATCTTTCGAGACATTGAAGCAATAACTAGTTCTTTTTAAATTATCCTCGCACTGTAGCTTCGCCAAACTCCCCCTTTTTTTTCTCTCTCTCTCAACCGAAGCACGGAGTGGCTATCGTTGGTGTGCGGTGATCAAAGTTAACCGTGGGTAGATATCATCCGGCGTGGTGGAACCCAATTGGCCGATCTTGGACATTGAGTGGTCGATCATGGCCATTGGATAGCTATCCTGGCTGTGGGCTGTTGGATAGTGTGAATGAAATCTTGATGGTCGGATTTTTGTGATAAAATAACAAAGAATTTGATGCTGATAGTAGTGAAAAATTGGACAAGGCAAATTAGAAGTGACTTCCGAAATTTAATTAGGCTTAAATTTTGCCTAATTTGATGCAAATGCTCCGAGTCTTTATGACCAATTGAATAAAAAAACAAAACAAAGAAATGGAAACTTGGGGTAAAGCTTTAGTCAATGGACAATATTAAGCGTCGTTATTTCACCGACTTTTTTCTAAAAGGAATAAACGAGTTACTTTAGTTTGTGCATCAGAGACCAAATAACCAATAATTCAGATTTCTCAACAGCCTGCACATGGGGACACTCACTGCCTCACTTGCCTCCTGTGCCACTTTTTTGGAACTGTTAGTGTTTCTTTACTAGACCAATACAAAGATTAATTACAAGTTGATAAATTAAATCCAATTAAACAAAAGTGTAAAATCCATTATTAGTAATGTGAAATCGATGTCATTGAGAAGAAAAAATGTTTGTAGAAATTATAATGTAATTTGTATTTTAGCATTGTTTTTGGATTTTGACATGTGTAGCATGAATGTGAATGCACGCATTGCGTAATTCATGGTAACAATGGTTTGGTCACAATCATATATAAAATAGAAAATTCTAGTGTTGTAGACTTTGGTAAGTTGCATGGCACCCAGAATTGGATTGAGCATCTGAAATGAAAGGATGATGGACCATTAGGCTGTCGGCAGTGGTGAGCTTTTGTTCAATTACTGAGCTTTTGTTTTTTAGTAGATAAATTAGTGGGAAATTAGTAGGTCCTAGATTAAAATAATGTGAGGACTGAGGATAAGAAAAATAAAGAATATTGATATTTTCTATTACATTTAATAGAGTAGAAAAGTGGGAGTAAATATTTTTATTTTTGAGAAACATAAATAACTTTTTTTTTTCTTTAAAAATAGTTTCAACATATGGCGTCTGCTCCTGATAATTGTTTTTATTATTAGACCAATTGATGTAGGTGGAGATTGAACTCCAGATTTCTTATTCAACAACAAAAAATTTTACTAGTTGAGTTAAAGTGTGAGTAAATATAAATTAAGAAAAAAAAAATTAAATCTAAGCTCACCATTTTAATCTTCTCAACAAAAATATACATACATAGAGAGAGAGAGAGAGAGAGAGAGAGAGAGAGAGAGAGAGAGAGAGAGAGAGAGAGAGAGAGAGAAAATTTCTTATATTGATCATTTGATAATCTTAACCTTCTAGATTATCAAAAAAATTATAATGTGAGGATAGAATAGGAATTTAATAAAAGATGCTTTCTTTTTAGCTCCACTTTTTTATCCTTCCTAGACATCTACAAGTCCACAAGAAATATGCTTAAGGAAAAAATAAAAATAAAAAGAAGAAAAAGTCACAAGAACATGTAGAGCTGAATTCAGCTGGGGTTGACGGCTTGATTAAGCTAGACATCTAGAATTATTGTCTGAAAATCAATCAAAACTACACACTTTGGGATTTGTTTCAAAAATTTTATTGACTGGGCCTTGATTTCTGTCCCTCTTTAGCTGTTTTTTTTTTCCAGTACTTAGGCCTTATTAAGTCCAGAGTCTTTGTTTGGGCTTCAACTACAAAATTTCCACCGATGGGGAAAGAAAAGTAGGTCCTAAGGCCCAAATATAACCTGAACCACAACCACAATAAATGCATTGGTCATTCAGGTTCAGGGAGATTAAATGTCAAAAACAATGGGCTAAAATGGTGCCCAGCCCATATTTCAGCACGGATATGCTTAGAAGGCACATTTGGAACCATTGTGAGGGAAGCCTACGGCCCAAAGAACAAAGATGATGGACACCAGCCCAAACTTATTACAAAATGAGGCCCAAAAAGCCCACAGATGAGGCAGGTATATGTTGCACAGAACATCATAGAATGAGCCTCAATGTCAATGGTCATGACTCATGAGTCCTCAAACAGGCTACTTTTTTTTATGCCGTGTACATATGATGCGGTTCTAATTCCATGAGTCTACCATAAAATAAATTTTTTCTAACTATATATTATCACACTAATTTAATAAAAAAAATTAGCATTTTTTTTCTTAAAGTGAGGTGAGAGGAATTTGAATTTTTAAAATAAAATTATCTTATAACTAGGAGAAGTTGGCTAATAAATGTCAAACAATGTATTTAGATCACAAAACTCTTTTTTTTTTTTCTTTTTTTATACAAGATAGAAATTCTACTCTAGCCTAATCTAAGTGTATATATGTGTAAAACTCTCTCCTAAAAACTTGAAACTCAGTCATTACCCCCTCCACCCCACCAGTACTTATACTTGTGGAATAACCACCACACTAAGGGTGCGCAATGGTAAATCACAAAACTCTTAAAAAGTGAAAGATATTGCTCTAATATAGGAGAAAATTATGAGAACAAAGACGAAGCCACATGTAAAATAAGGTGGGGATTTTATTTTTTATTTTTTATTTTTTTGTGAAGTAATTATACTTGGTCCTCCACATTGAATATTGTCCCATAAACTCAAAAATTAAAATGGTCATTTATCCCATTCCAATCATTGATGGCCCTTCCAAAATACAATTTCCATTTTACGTAACAAAAACCTAAGGCTGTGTTTGGCTTAATGTAAAATGATTTCAGAGTGTAAAATATTTTTAGATGTTTGGTCTCGTGACAAAAAATGCTTTGGAAAATATTTTAATTTGTTTGGTTGTGTTCTTGAAAATCCTCTAGAAAACACATTTTCTCACATTTTCTCAGCTTTCAAACAAATATTATAATAGGAAATCCAAATATATAAACCAAATCAACAAAAAACATAACAAAAAAAAAAAATCAATCTTTCTAAAAAATAAGCACCGATCGAGAGAGAGAGAGAAAGGTAAAGGACTATAGATCAGTGGGGGGTTTGAAGAAGGTGAGATCGATTGAGAGAAAGAGAAAGGTAAAGGACTATAGATCAGTGGGGGGGGGGGGTTCTGAAGGAGGCGAGATCATCGGGTGGGTCTAAAGGAGGCGATGACGAGGAGATCAGTTTTTAGATCAGAGATTGGTTTATAGATCAAAGAGGAAGAGAGAAGAGAAGAGAAAGAGCTTCCTTGAGTCCGAAAAATGATGGCGACAACTTCGAGCTTAAGACAGCAAGGGTTAGGGAGCTGTGCCGGAGTTCAGGTGAGTGCTCTCTCTCTCTCTCTCTCTCTCTCTCTCTCTCTCCTCTCTCTCTCTCTCTCTCTCTCCTCTCTCTCTCTCTCTCTCTCTCTCTCTCTCTCTCTCTCTCTCTCTCTCTCTCTCTCTCAAGTATGATAAAAATGAGGGTGTAAGTGGTTTAAAGATAAAATAGAAGTGTAAACTATTTTACATTTCAAGGGTTGATATTTTACGGTCAACGGAAATCATTTTCCGTTTGACTAAATTTTCCGGCCAATCCAAACACTCTCCATGGTGTAAAATATTTTTCATATTCATTTTACAGCCGAAACAAACACAACCTAAGTATTACTAGGAGGACAAAGTTTAGTTACAAAATTGGTTGTAACCTATGACTACAACCTTACTTAATATCTTTTTATTGGAGGTGAATTTTGACAAATCCACCATTGGATTATATTTTATTCTCATATCCTCCATACTTGCAAAATTTCTATAAAATTAAAGATCAATAACTACGTCATCAATAAATTGTTTAAATTGCAAATTTTTGTAATTTAAAATTATGCATAAAATGTAAACTTATATATCATATAGTAAATAATATCCAATTGGCACAAATTTTGATATGTGTATTAAGAACATAAAGAACATGAAATTCAGCGATTAGATTTTCAAAATATATAGTAATGTGAATGATATTGAGTAAGGTTGTAGTCTTAAATTACAACTAATTTTGTAAGTAAACTTTGTCCTTACTAGAATTTGTTTATTTATCAATTTATTTGACTTTTCTTTATATTCAAATTATTTGAATTTCATTTTTTTTTCACTTTGTAACACATTATGAGAACATTGAACATAGTATAGAATATATTGCTGAGTGATTAAGGCAGAATAGTTTTAAACTTTTGATTGGGTTTTTTTTTTTTTTTATAATTTACTTTGCAACAATAATTAGTTTTTGTTAGAAAAATAATGGATATATAATGAGATAATTGATATGACGTTATTTGATTTGTAGCTTATCTAAGAAAAAAAACCTGCTATTTGATTTAGATTGAAAGGGGGAATTAATGACCACCGCGCACTCTTAGTGTAGTGGTCACTCCATAAATATAAATGCTTGTGTGGGGCAAGGGTCAAGGTTTAAATTTTCAGGAGGAACCTTCACACACATATACATTTAGATTATGATAGAGTAGAAATCTTGTATAAAAAAAAGGGGGGGGGGGGACTAATATGAAATTTATTACAAAATCAATCATGTGCAATTTTTAGGGATACAAAATAATGTAGTGTTCTATTTCAATGGGTATTTGAGTTAAAATATATTAAGAAATAATTGTTTTGTGTTTATTCTCTTATTTATAATTTATTAATATAAATAGATGTTAGTTATTTCTCAAAAAAAGAATAGATGTTAGTTTAGACTTTTGTATATTAATTTAGTTTTGAATCTTAATATATATATATATATATTGTTATTGAAAGATTGAAGAAAATCTTTTGTTTCATGCTTCATACCTTAGCCTCCCAAAACTAAAATCCTAGCTTTGTTCATGTATGTTAAAACATGAAAATTGTAAGAGTGGTTAACATGAAAAATGAAAGCTAATCATGAACATGGGGCCATAGTTATTATTGGTATTTGATATGCAGTTTCACTTTATTTATACTGTTTGGCCTTTTATCTAACCTAATTACAAAACAAATCTTTGATGGTTCCTTCTTCAAAAGCACCATTGTTTCAGATTATGAATAGAGACAGCACTATATAAAAGAACTCTCCACCCATGCTTGCAGACAAAGGTGATTTTAATCAAAATTGGCCTATAGTCTGTGTTTTATAATTGATTAAAGACATGAGTTTGTTATTGCATGTACGAAATGTTTCAAGTGTTTTATCTTTATGGGCAACTTGCTATTGCTGCTTGTGATAATTATTGTAAGGTTGGTTGGAATTTATAGACAACACACATTACTTATCTTCTATATCTATTCAAGAAGAGATGGATTGCCATTTGACCTCCTTTAATATATCTCAATTATTAGAGCTAGTTACCATTCCAACCATGGTTTTTTTTTCCTCAACTATGGTTTTAAAATCTTTCTTTTGACATTGGTTTAATGATTTCTAAGATCTCATAATAATATAATTTTCATAAGATCCTGAATTCGAAACGTTTTGCCAGTATCTTGGGGCCACCCTTAAAGAATTCCTTCCTTTAATAACTTGGTGTGTGTGTAGGACGAAGAGACTATACACACCCAAGAAAATAGTCAAATACTCAAAGAGGTCTGAATACCCTTGTATGTTCCACACAAAAATATCTTCCTTTTGCTCATTACGGGAAAGATAGAATGAAAATCTTTATTTTGCTCATTACAAGAAAGATAGTATATCCTTATTCTCTATGGTATTAAAATTGTCATACAATTTGCAATTCTACTCTAGGTTCGATGTCTAGTTGCTCTCTTCATTTACTTGGAGCATTGTTGTTGGCAATTGTAAATGGTATATGTATGGAAAATTTAGCATAAAGGCACAAAAAGAACCCAACAACCGGAGTTATAAAATCTTACAATTGCAATTTTTTTTGCAATTCCAGTAGGATGACACTGTAGCACTTTAGTAAAAATTATAATATATTTTAATTAATAAAGTGGAAGAGAGATGGGGGAGAAGAAAGAGAGTTGTATTGGAATATATTATATTATTTTAGTGTGTGATATATATTATTTTAATGAGTAGAATAAAAAAATAAAAGTTGGGATGTTAGTTGTATGAGATGGTAAAATAAAATACGATGAAAGTTGTGTATGCAAATGCTTTATAAGTAGCCATTTGTTCTTCTTCCAAATCCAATTTATGGAATGCTCCTAGGGAAATGAGCTCTTTATCAAACGAATAGAGTATGGACTCTACTACTTGAATAGGTCAATGGTGGGTGGGTCCAAAATCTTAGCCTTAGAATAAGTGGGGGAGGGACGATATCGTGCCGGTTTAGATAGCACTTTGTTTCACTTAAAATGGCGTTGCGTTTTCAGTTTTTTTTTTTGCCGGATTTTTTGACTTTTTAGAGACAAAAATTACTGTGCAAGAACAGTGCGTGCACTGTTCACGCACTGTTCATATATTAAAAAATATTAAAAATGGGACCCACGATATTATTCATCTATTTAAAAATTATTTTCCTACAGTGTTTTCAGCAACTTTCAGCAACAATAAGTTGTATTCAAACGGACCCATCATATTATCCCTTAATTGAAAACAAAATAAATAAATAAATAAAAACAAAAACCCTAGATGACACTGCTAAACTATAAAGCTTGTGGTTCCAAACTATTAATCTTAGAGGTTAAAATAAGCATATAAATAACAATTTTAAGCCATAGATGATATCAAATATACGGTGCCATATATAACATACATAGCACCAAACATGCACAATAACACAGATAGATAAGTTGAAGTAACAAGGAACACAAATAGATAGATGGCTAAATCTATCAAAGTGTTTGTAAATACCCAATTTGTTCCTTCATGGGTAGTTTTCCTTCTTTTGAGAATTTAAATGAGCGGAATTGCCTATGTCACCGGGTTGTGGTGACGGGATATCTTGTTTATGTTGTCTTTTCTTTATTTCGAGTTGCCGGGTTTTGGCAACAAAACGTTAATTTAAGTTTTATGCTTTAATATGAATGCTTTATCGTGTTGCTCTTTCGTATTGACCGAGTAATGAACTCTTGTTGGTTGCCTCTTTATCGTGATGTGCCCGACCATGGTAAGGCCTCCACATGCTCGGCGATAGTGATCTAACCGAGGGTCAGGCTTTTCTCTTAGGATGAAACAACTAAGGTTTTCACGTGCTCGGTGATAGGATCGAACCGAGGGTCAGGTTTCCACCTGCTCGGTAATTAGGATCGAACCGAGAGTCAGGTTTCTGTCCTTAGAATTAATCGTTCAGGTTTCCACCTGCTCGGTGATCAGGATCGAACCAAGGGTCAGGTTTCTGTCCTTAGAACAAAAAGGGTAAAGTTTTCACCTGTTCGGTGATTAGGATCGAACCAAGAGTCAGGTTTCTGTCCACAGAATTAATCGTTCAGGTTTCCACCTGCTCGGTGATAGGATCGAACCGAGGGTCAGGCTTCTGTCCTTAAGAGTGAATCGTTCAGGTTTCCACCTGTTCGGTGATAGGATCGAACCGAGGGTCAGGCTTCTGTCCTTGGAACGAAAAGGCTAAGGTTTCCACCTGCTCGGTGATGGGGATCGAACCGAGAGTCAGGTTTCTGCCCTTAGAACGGGCCGTTAAGGTTTCCGTCTGCTCGGCGATAAATCGAACCGAAGATCAGGCTTCTGTCCTTAGAACAAATCGGCTAAGAATAAACATTGCTCGGTGAATGGGATCGAACCGAGAATTTTGGTTAGAACAGTGCGGATCTGCATGAAAAACATCATTAGTATAACTAACAAAACATATACAACAGGTTGCGATTAACTTTATGCTCGGAGAATCGCCCATCAATGATAGTACTTCTTGAGGTTATGGACGTTCCACGGTCGGGGCAGTTGTCTCTCGTCTAGGTCTTCCAAGAAATAAGCCCCAGTGCCGGCCACAGCCGTGACCCTATAGGGTCCCTCCCACGTCTGCGCCAATTTCCCGGCACTAGTGTCCCGCATGTTGCCCACGGCTCTTCTGAGAACCAAATCCCTGGAGACAAACTCCCTAGTTCTCACGCCTCGGTTGTATCTCTGGGCGAGCCTCTGCTGATATTCCGCGAGCCGTATTGTCACCATCTCGCGGTACTCTTCCACCTTGTCCAAATATCCCACCATCATTTCGTCTTTTTGGGCGTGATCGAACCCCGCTACTCGCGCACTGCATAGATTCACCTCGGTAGGGATCACGGCTTCCGCTCCGTACGTGAGAGAGAAGGGGGTCTCCCCGGTGTACCATCTAGGAGTGGTGCGGTATGCCCACAAGACTTTGGGAAGTTCCTCGGCCCAGTTTCCCTTTACCCCCTCCAACCTTTTCTTCAGCCCACTCACAATCACCTTATTCACGGCTTCGGCCTGACCGTTGCCCTGTGGGTAAGCCGGAGTTGAGTACCTGCTTTTGATGCCGAGACCACTGCAAAACTCTCGTAACGCCCGGCTGTCAAACTGTAGCCCGTTGTCAGATATGATAGTGTTCGGCACCCCGAACCTGGTGATGATATTTTTCCATACGAATTTCTTTACTTCCACATCTCGTATGTTGGCCAACGCTTCAGCCTCCGCCCACTTGGTAAAATAGTCGACGGCCACCAAAACGAACTTTCGGCCGCCTGTTGCCCGAGGGAACGGGCCGATGATGTCCAGCCCCCATTGTGCAAAAGGCCAAGGATTGCTGATCGGGTTCAGGTGGCCCGCGGGCTGATGGATCAGAGGGGCGTGCTTTTGACACCGCTCACACTTAAGCACATATTCGGTGGCGTCTTTCTGCATCTGAGGCCACCAAAATCCCTGAGTCATCGCTCGGTGCGCCAATGAACGTCCCCCGACATGGCCGCTGCACACCCCAGAGTGGAGTTCCGCCAAGAGCTCGCCCACCTTCTCCGGGCGTAAGCACAAGAGGTACGGCCCTCCGAAGGACCTTCGATACAAAGTCCGGTCTTCTGCCAACCAATATCGAGAAGCCATCCTACGGATCCTGATGCCCTCCTTTTCGTCACTCGGCAATTGGTCGTCAGCCAGAAAGTCGGTAATGGGGTCGATCCAGCACAGGGCAGGGGCTGCGATGGCCGTGACATTTATCCCTGTAGTTCCCGAGTCGCTCATTACCCAGACACTCGGCTCCGAAATAAGCTCGACTTTGATTTGCCGTGGTATCTCCTCGATTACTGACGACGCCAGCGTGGCTAGGGAGTCAGCGTGTCTGTTCTGTGTTCGGGCTATGTAGAAAACTTTCACCGTGTTGAAGCTGGTCATAACTAGCCTTGCTTGTTCTAGGTACGCTTTCATCCGGGGATCTCGGGCTTCAAAACTGCCCCGCACCTGATTAACCACCAGACGCGAATCCGAGTATAGCTCAATCTCTCGAGCCCCCAGGCTCGAAGCTACCCTCAGTCCGGCCAGAAAAGTCTCGTATTCTGCCTCGTTGTCGAATGCCCTGAAACCCAATCTAAACGAGTGTTCTAGTCGTATTCCTTCGGGGGTGATCATAACAACTCTTGAACCGGCACCCGTGAAGCTCGACGCGCCGTCTACGAATATCTTCCACGGTCGAGCCTCCAGTTGGCAAACCATCTCCCCCTTCTCTCTGGGCGAAAACTCAGCGATAAAATTCGCAAGGACCTGGCCCTTCATCGAGCTTCGAGGTCTGTACCGTATGTCGAAGGAACCGAGTCGAGTCCCCCCATTTGGCTATACGGCCCGTAAAATCCGACCTCTTCAATAACGACTGTAATGGGTACTCGGTCAGGACGTGTATGGTGTGAGCTTGGAAATAATGCGGCAGCTTCCTGGTGGCGTGTATCAGGGCTAATACGAGCTTCTCCAAGGGCAAGTATCTCGTCTCGGTGTCGACAAGAGTTTTGCTGACGTAGTACACGGGTTGCTGGATCCCTTTGTCCCTCAGTAGCACAGCACTCATGGCGTGCTCGGATACCGCCAGATACATGAATAAATCCTCACCTGCCTCCGATGCCGCAAGCATGGGTGCTCGCGCCAAATAAATCTTCAGATCCACAAAGGCCTCTTCGCACTCCTCGCTCCACCAAAATCTAGTCCATTTCTTCGGCAGTTGGTAGAATGGTCGGCAGCGATCTGCGAATTTTGAGATGAATCGGTTAAGGGCGGCCAGCATCCCGGTTTGTATTTGCACTTCCTTCGGGTTGCTCGGTGGCTTCAGTCTTCTCACAGCTTCTATCTGGTCGGGGTTGACCTCAATCCCCCGTGTACTGATCAGGTACCCCAAGAACTTCCCTGCCCCGACGCCAAACCCGCACTTCTCCGCATTAAGGCGCAACTTGTGCCGTCGGAGAACCTCGAAAACCGCCTGGAGGTCCCCCATATGCAGGGCTTCCTGTTTGCTCTTAACCACCATGTCGTCGATGTAAACCTCGACCGTACGCCCTATCTTGTCTTGGAACATTCTTGTCATCATTCGTTGGTAGGTAGCCCCAGCGTTCTTCAGTCCGAAGGACATCCTCGTGTAGTGGTAATTTGCCTCCGGGGAAATGAACGCCGTTTTTTCTTGATCCTCAGGCGCCAGGGCGATCTGGTGATACCCTTGGAAAGCGTCCAAAAAGCTCATCCTCGGGTGCCCACACGTGGCGTCCACCAGCTGATCAATCTTTGGCACGGGAAAAGGGTCTTTCGGGCAGGCTCTGTTCAGATCGGTGAAATCGACGCAGACCCTCCACTTGTCGTTCTTCTTCTTCACTTCCACGGTGTTCGCCAACCAATCCGGGAAAAAGATTTCCCGAATCACCCCTGCCTCTTTCAATCTCTGAACTTCCACTTTTACTGCTTCGGAGTGCTCCCAGGCTGATCTCCTCGGCCTCTGCTTTTTAGGGGCGAATGTGGGGTCAACCCCAAGTCTATGCACGATGAATTCGGGATCCACCCCGGGCACCTCGTATGGACTCCATGCAAATACGTCCACATTCTATATTAGGAGTAGCAACATCTCTACTTTTTCCCGGTCCTCCATGCTCTCCCCTATTTGGAAGTACTTGTCCGTATCCGGCAACACCTTTACCTTGAGCATGTTCTCGGCGCGCGCGACCTCTAGCGGGCCCTATAGTTGCTATAAAGGCGTCCCCGACGATGAACATTTGGGATCGGCTTGATCCTTCTGGTCGGTTTGCTCCTTCTTCCAATCGACCATGGCGATCAAACATTGTCTGGCCGCCTGCTGACTTCCTTGTATCACCGTGACACCATAATCAGTGTGAAACTTGACCCTCATATGCAGAGTGGACGGGACAGCCCCCATTGCATGTATCCATAGCCTCCCCAGAATCGCCGTGTATTGGGAGTACGAGGTAACTACGAAGAAGCTCACCATCACCTCCTTGCCCCCCATGTTCACAGGCAGACAGATTCGCCCCTCGAGCGCCACATTTTCCCATCGAACCCAACCAGGGGAGTGTTGTACTTCGACAGATCCTCATTCCTCAACCCGAGCCCCCTGAATAGGTCCGGGTACATTACATCCGCTCTGCTTCCCTGGTCTATCATTATTCTCTTCACAATGAAGCCGCCAATTCTTGCCGTGACTATCAATGCGTCGTCGTGCGGCTGAATGGTTCCTTCCAAATCACTGTCGTCGAAAGAGATCGGCTCTCGAGTATCTGATCTTCTTCGCGGGAGGCGGCACGCCCGTACTCCCCTCTACCGATATCATTGTCAACACCTCCTTCCCTTTTGCCGTTGAGATGCCCCTCAAGGCGACGTGGATAACGTCAATTATCCCAAGAGGGGGCGGAAGGGGATTCCCTCTGTGTGGGGCGCCATGCCCTGTTCCCTGATCCCCGGCATCCGTCACAAAATCCTTGAGGTGTCCCGCCTTAGCCAACTGCCCGAGATGGTCCCTTAACACTCAGCACTGCTCGGTAGTATGCCCCCGGTCTTTGTGGTAGGTGCAGTATAGGTTCTGATTCCTCCTAGAGGGGTCGCCAGCCATCTGGTTCGGCCATCTGAAGTACGGCTCGTGCTTGATCTTATCCACAATTTTATGCACGGGCTCCTTGAACGTCACGTTCACCTCCTCTGCTGGCGCTACTGGCTCTTGAATCCTCAAATTTCCCCGTGCCCTCTGTTGAAAACCGCTCAGCCGAGGACGATCTGTCACCTGTGCCTTGCCTTTGCTTTGTATTCTATCATCTTCCAACCGCTTGTACTCCTCGATGCGCCTCATCAGCTGCCTTATATCCTCGGGAGGTTTCTTAGTTAATGATTCCCTCAACCCCGACTCGTCAGGCAATCCCATTCTGAAAGTGCTCGCTGCAATCTTCTCGTTCCCTCCGCCAATCTCGTTGTAGAGCTCCCAGTATCGGCTAGCGTAATCACGGAGGGTTTCCCCTGCCCTCATCTTCATAGACAGCAGCCCGTCCACCGGTTGTTGTTCCCGGCTGCACGTCACGAAACGGGAACCGAACTCCTGTATTAGCTCGACGAAACTGTGAATGGAGCCCTTGCGCAACCCGTTGAACCACCTTAAGGCCGTGGGACCAAGGCTGGAGGGAAAAACCTTACACATCAGAGCGTCATTACGGGTATGCAAAGACATCATCTGGATATAGTGGCTGACATGCTCCACGGGGTCCGCTTTCCCACCATACGAATTGAACGGCGAGCGTGTAAATCTGTCCGGCATCGGTGCTCGCTCAATATCTGCTGAGAATGGTAACCGAGTCGCCCTGCGCAATGCACGGCTCATAGCATCCATGGCCGCATTCCTCGGCCGTCCCTCTGGAGAATCCGAGCCCCGATTCCCGTATTCCCGCGACCGAGAGAGATTTCACCGCCGGTGAGATTCCGCTGAATGGGAGCGGTCTCGGCGGCGATGGGACTCCCTCGAGTGCGAGCACTCCCTGTGGTGGCGAGATCCTGCTTGATTCGATCCCATCCCGCGTCTCTCTCCCTCGGCGTCTGGCCTTCTCTCTCGGTCGTCTTGACTGGCTCGGCGGCGCTCGTTTCGTGCTTCCAACTCCAGGTCTTGTACTAACCTCCGCAGCCGCTCAAGCTCTTCATCCCTGACGTCGGGCTGCCTATGCCGGGAAGCATGGGATACCGTTCTCCCCGTTTGATACGACCCTTCTCCAAGGCCGGACCGCTCTTCCAGTTGCTCGTAAGCCGGATCCTCGCGTCTCTTCTGCCTCTGTTCCCGCCAGGTGGAGCCCCTGGAAGACCCTGCCGAGCCACTCTCGGCGTTACCTCCAGACATCTTTCCTGTACACGAGTCTCGGCGGAACCACTGCTTAGTAGGATTCCCCACAGACGGCGCCAATTGTGCGCACCCAAAACCGAAACCCGTTGGGCTGGGCCTCACTTGGGCTCACAACTTACTTGTATAGTGGGTTTAGATTTCCTACACTGGGTTGTTCTAAACGCCAAGGCTCAATGGAATCACTTTCCTCTCCTCGGGGGTCTGAACCAGCTCCTCACTCTGTTTTCTCTCTGTTTACACTCTTCCTTTCCTCCATTCTCCAACCTTTGTCTTCTCAAAACTTCTTGTATTTATAGTTCACAGAATAGCGGAGAGGTCATAATTATTTGCCAATAAGTGCAACCGGCGGTCCAGTATTATCGATCATAAGTGGATGGTTAGGTAGGCATGGGAAGCGGTGAGGGTGGCGTTGGAACTTGGTTCCCACCTCCACGATAGTTCTCGGCAGCGGTGCCTCTCCGAGGCACGGCCGGGTAGGTACAGGGCGGGGTGTCCCGCGAGCCGTATGTTTATCACTGCTCGGGAAGGGGTTCGCCGAGAAACGATGAAAAGGCAAAGCTTGGGCCCGCAGCATGCGTGGCTCGGGGGTGGGCCGTTAGGTAGAGGGAGACCGGCCTCATGGGCCATATACCCAGGCCAGGGTCCAAGGCCCGCTATGGGCCATGGTGCGGGGGTCGTACATGTAGGAATTGCTGTAATCGTTCTTTTAAAGTGTCCACCATTGGTCCTCCCTTACCCCTTTTTAGTTCGGGGAAAAAAATCTTTGCCCAAAGATTTGCACAATGATTTTCTTTCCTGTATGTCGAAATTGAACTACCTCAAACAACTATAGAAATTATCTGCTATTAGAGATTAGAGCACCACACGGGTGAAATCAGATAATCGAGTTAGTGCAATTAGCGAGTAGTTTTAGAAGAAAATCTCTGACCACAGCTTTTTGTAGCACAACTTTCCCAAAATGCTAATTTTGCATCCGCTTCTAATCTTCCACTCTAATCTTTCTCAATTCAGCACATGTAAGATTCAAAAAGATATTTACCAGTTGTGACCTATATGGGTCCAAATCTCTTGTTTTTGGTTTTTTCAATTAGAATGGCATAAAACTAATTGATAATAGAATATTTACAAAGAGTATAAGTTGGGGAGAACACTCAACAGAGAAAATTACAATGAAAATCAAGCCAAATTACATGGGTCCAAATCTTAAGACTTATATATATATATATATATATATATATATATATTGTATGATAATCCAGATATATAAAAGTCACATAGATGGTCAAGATCGATTGGCCCACTACAAGGACAAGCATTGTTTGATTGTAATTGAATTTTGATCATTGAGTGCATCTGTGTACATCTGAGCACTCTATCAAAATTCAAAACCCCACATTAATGGCCAGTAGTACAACCAAAAAATTGTACGGCTTTGAGAAATGGGCTGGAGCTTTCAGATTCAGACCCTCCCATCACTAATTGGAAAACAGGACACTGGATATTAAAAAAAAAAAAAAAAAAAAAGGACTCCTAGAGAATCTAATGGGAAGAAAGCCTACACAAACTTCCAAACCCTTTTTCTGCCAATTTATCAGCTGCCTCTTCTCCAATTATGATATGTCTTTTTCCATTTCCAGTGTGATTATTTCCATTCAAACCTTTTTTTTTTACAGCTTTTACTACTCTTTAACAATTGTGGAACATAAAATTTGTGATAAGGTCAATTTTATTTCCTTTTATATATAAGGTTGATTTGATTTTGATCCCTTCTTTTTCTTTTTTCTTTTTTCTTTTTTATAGAAATTTGATTTTGATCCCTTATATATGTGGTTGGTTTCGTTTAATCCCTTTAAAAAAAACTAGAATGGTCAAATAGTTCATTTTTTTTAATCTTGGGGACCAAAATCAAACGTTTTACAACTGGTTGATCAAAATGGAACAAACCATGTATTTAAGGGAAAATTATTAGGTACTTTCAAAGTATCATAAATGCGTACTTCTCCCTCTCACATAAATAGTGGGTTCCACCATAAATTTAATTAGTGAGACTCACTATTCATGTCAGATGAGGGAGTACGTTTTTATGGTATTTCGAAAGTACACAATAATTTCCCGTATTTAAGAGGAGTAAATTAAATTATATCCTAAATATAATTATTATGATAGAGAAAGATGGCACATTAATTGGAATAATAATCATTAAATGATAATTTTGGTTAATATTACCCCCCCTCCCCCCCTCCCTCACACACACACACACAAAAAGAGAATTTTGGTCAATAACTTTGTCATGTAATGTAAGGCTTGATCACTTGGACACTCGGTTTGATAGACCAAACAAGAATTATAGGGACACTATTTATAAGTACCATAGGATCATGTACATTTGATGTCCTAGTGTTGTCCATTTGATTTAATGCCTGCCGTGGATTGAGCATGAGTATCCTCTAACAGGTAGGAGCCATTGATAAAGATTGTAGTTACTTATCGAATGTCTATAGAGAGATGGAAAATAAGTTAATTAAACAACTAATAAATCAGAAGCCAAATTATTGACCCACAGCTAGCAACCATCAACACCTAACATGGAAATAACTTACAAGGAACCATAATTGAGACTGATATGTTGCATCACCTCTACCAATTAATGACTTTCATTTGTGTTTCTTTTCTTTTGTGAATTCATTTTCATCAAATCTTCTCTTTCTTATTTCTTTGGAAAAAAAAAAGAGAGCACATTTTAAGGTAACTATTTAGTTTTTCATGCATCTTAAGATGCACATGCTGAAGTGTCATTTAAAATGTTAGAGATATATTAGACATATTAATCCAATGTAATAAGTCTAAGACACTCTTATTTATATTAGTAGTCTAGGGTTTGGTCACCTATATATACTCATGTTATGATTCATTGTAACACAGGTTATTGTACTACATTCTTACATAATAAATATGTAGCCCTTGGATTCCTCCATGGATGTAGGCCGACAAAATTGAACCACGTAACCCTCGTGTTCTCGGTGTTCCTATTCTATGCTTCCCTTTCCACAACCACTCTAACATATACAATATGGTATAACACATTGCGTTCCTAATATATTTAACATTAAATTTTATATTTTGATCTCACCTAGTAAATAAAATGATGATTTATTTTAAATTGCATAATATCATATTCACCTTAAGATTAGTGAAATAGAGAGAGGCTATTCCAAGAGTAATGGAAAGAATCATTTTCCCCTTTTTCCTTTTTTCAATGCCACACCTTGCCCTCCTTACTTTCCCCCCATCTTTTGCTGGCTATCTCTCAAAGAATGGAAGAGTAAAGTGGTTAGGAACTTATAGGGGCCAACCTTTTCATGGAGCCTTCTTTGTTTACCTTTGACAGACCAAGTACACATAAGGTGGCACTCTTTTAGTGAACATAATAATCATGATCAGTCCGAGTGTAGAGGAAGCTGTCCTGACTAGCAAATGTTTCAACATTGGCTGGAAAATTTTGTAAAGCCAAATTTAGTTAGTAGATACAGAGAAAAGTGACCAATATTTCACAGGCGCACTCAATGAAATGCAAAAAGTTGGGCCCTCATAATGTCCATTAAGTGGGTCATGAACCCATCAGTACCACATTCTTAGGCTTTCATCACCAAGCTCTTGCTTTATAATAATTCAGACCATCTGCCACAAATCAATGTGTCTGCATTATATCAAACAGTTGAGTTTGCCTAGTGCTAGTGTTTAAGCATGTGGGCCTTAAATCACCCAAAAACTGAAAAAGATCACATTGGCATACACATGCCTAAGAAAAGCCAGAGTAAGAAAAGGTTTCTCACAAAGGCTGGAAAGGTGGTCTCCAGGGTCAGCTTTTAAAGTAATATAGAACTACAAAAGGAGGAGAGAGAGCTAACAAAGTAGTAAGAATCACCAAACCAAGAACCAGATTAATAACATGCTTGTGAACCATAGATATTGATAAAATATAATACTTGCTACATGCTACTCCATTGGGAATGCAGCAGTAGTCCTCAAAGATACAAACCCACCCCACATCCCCATATCTACAACTAAAAATGAAAAGCATAAGGTTAATGGGACCCCAAACATAATTACCAACCAACAAGGCCATGTTGCTTCAATCATAACTCTTCTCATATCATATGTGATGGTGTTGTAGTTGCAAAAGTCTAGAATAAGCCCCATCAGCTCGGCTTACTAGTTCAGAATGGCTACCTTGTTCTACAATGCGCCCATCTTGCACTACTCCAATAGTGTCCACCCCTCTAATAGTTGACAAACGGTGAGCCACAAGCACAGTGGTGCGGCCCCTCATTAGCCTCTCGAGTGCTTCTTGTAAGACACATTCTGATTCAGCATCAAGTGCGCTTGTGGCTTCATCTAATAGAAGAATTGTGGGGTCCTTGAGAACTGCCCTGGCAATTGCAATTCTTTGTTTTTGTCCACCAGAGAGTTGAACGCCTCTTTCACCAACTGGAGTTTTGTAACCATCAGGCAAACCACTAACAAAACCATGGATATTAGCAGCACGAGCTGCTTCGATTACTTCTGCTTCTGTTGCTCCTTCTTTACCATAGGCAATGTTTTCAAAAATGCTAGCTGCAAAAAGTGCTGGTTCTTGCTGTACCAATCCGATTTTAAGCCTAAGGGATTGCAAGTTCAACCGCCTAATGTCCTTTCCATCAATCATAACTTTACCAGCAACTGGATCATAGAAACGTTCAATCAATGCAATCACGGAACTCTTGCCAGAGCCACTAGCCCCAACAAGAGCTTGGCTTTGGCCAGAACGGATTCTAAGGCTAAGGTCTTTAAACACCATTACATCAGGTCTTGAAGGGTATGCAAAATCAACATGTCTAAGTTCAATCTCCCCACGTATTGTTTCAACAGGCTCAGCCTCAGGATCATCTGGGTCAATTTTTGTTTGACGGTCAAGAATTGAAAACACTGAGCCAACAGCTTCACCACCCCTAATAATCTCAGGAGCAAGACTAACAGTTTCTGCAACCGAATTGGCTGTAACTACCAGGACTACAAAAACCTTAATAACTTTTGAGAAGGTGGAGACGCCTTTTTTAACAAGGTGTGCACCATACCAAAGAATGAGGGCTTCTGATGCATAAAGAGCAAGCTGAGAGATGCCAAAGAGGATGCCAGCAGATTGGCTGCGACGTAGACTCCTGAGCTGAGGAATACGGAGTTCGTGGCTGAACAGAAATAGGATCTTGTTTTGGGCATTGAAGGCTGCAACAGTTCGGATGTTGCTCACTCCCTCGCCTGCAATCATGCTGGTCTTGGCATGGGCCTTTGCTGTGTCACCAGCAAACCCCTTGAGAGAGAGTTGCTGTTCAATGCAGAAATAACATAATTAATTTAACATCAAATGTACAATTGATTTTCATGGAACTCAACTTAACATCATCCAACAAGTTTTACAATTAGTTTTTCTCTTCCTATTACAACACTATTGAGGAATTGAGATAGCAAAAACATTTTGGTAATCATATGAAATTAAACCATACCAGAACAAGAACAATATCAGCACCATTTTTTAATGTCAATGGTATCATCTAATGATTCTCATTATCTAAATCTGACCAAATAGTGATTAAAAGTAATGATTAGGGTTATTTATTTCATAAGATTAAAACAAGAAAATCATTTTTATTTTTTGGTTGAAATGATATTCATCTTATGATCAATCCAACTCCCTATTTGTCACTTAAATGATTAACAATGGGATAGTAGCATCAAAAGGGTCCTACAATTCAATCTCATTAGGATCATGTTTTGTTTCTTTTTGTTTTTCATAAGAAAATTCATGTTATGACATCTTGTGAGTAACAGTTACTTGCACGCAACTCACTCCAGTGACAACTTCAAGGGTGGGATGTAAAGTGCAAACTCACATTAAAGGACCCACTCAAAAGAAATAAACAGCCTAACTTGGCAGGACTAGGATATAAGGTGCCTCCAATATCAAAAATGTACATGACAGTGACATAAATTTGCAAGGAACATCATGCCATAAGCAAACAATATACATTTCACTGTTTTTGTAGAATGCAACAACTTAGAACACTGTTCCAATCAAGACAAACCGTCAGAATACCCAGTACTACAGTTTGAAAAACGAACCAATTTCTGGAACCCCATCAGGCCCCATATTTTAAGTCTGGAGCACCAACGTGTCAACAATAAAGAAAAGGCGGTAACTTATTTTCTTAGATACCCCTACCATGACTGTCACACCCTGACACCCTCATGAAACCACAAATGACCAAGTGAAAAAGAAAGAAGATAATATTTGCCAAGAGGGAAATCTTTAACAATATATGATCACGGGCCAAGAATTTCTTGGAAGTCTCACAAGGGTGTCTAGCATAGATGGTAAACAAAAGCAACCAAAGCTCATGTACCTAGAAAAAATGGAGCACCTTATAATTCAGAGACACCCAACTGATGCATAGTGCAAAGTGCAGTGTCGGTGCAATATAAATAATTAAATAGGTACCTATATATATATATATATAAGTAGGTAGGCAAACTCATACACTCACCAAAATTTTCATTTATTTTTTATGACTTGGTGAATAACATTCCTTTTACATGAATTTATTAGCGACACTATTTTTAAAGTTTTATAATATATGAATAGAAACAAAGTCACATAGATAATTATAAAAAATAAAATAAAAGATAGTCACTAGAATTATTGGGTAGAGAAAATAGACAAGATCTAATTTGACAAGCATGACAAGAAAACCAAGAAAAAATAGTCACAGAGTCATTCCCTCCAAAAATAAGCTAAAAGAACCAATGCTAAAAATAAAAAATCTCATAGTGGAATTAATATTTTTTTCCATTTTCGTGGGAATTGATGGAATCTTTGGTATAAATATATATTTCACAGTTATTTATGAGCTTATATTATATTAATGAACCGGACTTGGAGGAAGCACGTGCAGTACTGTAGTATGTTGTGTTGACACGTAGTTTTAGCCTTTTGTCGTTTAATATTAGGATGTGGTAAAGTTAGATTCCGAGGGTGTGTAAAAAACTAAAAAGTAGATGCAGATGCAGAGACTCTGACACTGTAAAAAAATAAATATTAAAAAACCAATAGTTACCCAACGGATTCACATCAGGTGCAATACCTAGGGTATTGCACCTGGTGCAATAGCTTATTAAAGGCTGAGATTGAAAGTTGAAAAAGCAACTTTCAATCTCAGCTATTGAATAAAATATATTAAAAAAAGTAAAAAAGTTAAAATTAGAAAGTGAAAAAAGTTAAAAAAATTGCGGAGGAAATTGAGGTATTGCACCAGGTGCAATACCCTAGGTATTGCACCTGATGCTGATCCGTTACCCATTGCCTTTATTGGAATTTGGTCAATTTAAACCAGAAAAAAAAGTTGACTAAATTTCAATCCTGCATTTGGACCAGAGCCATTAAAGTAGTGCTCACATTTTGAAAACAATAAATTTATAGGCACCAAACTTTTCCCAATATTTTTTATAATCCTAAATTCTGTTTTACCTGATGCATAATAAAATTAGTACTGATTGGTACAAAATAAAGTGGGGTCAATAATAAAAGTGACAGGGCACTGATCAAGAGTAGTTTAGTTGTGATATATCAGTTTGTAAGGTTAATGTAGTAAAATGGGTAGTGTCATTGTCACCTCAAAAAGGTTGTAAGCATTTTTGTGTGCATTGCTCTTTTGAAATCTAGTATGATTTGGGATTGATTGGTGAGAAGAAGAAGAAGAAGAAAAAGGCTGTGACAACCACATATTGTGACAAGGATTGATGCATTGAGAGAGTGCTTTGAGCTTACCTGAGCAAAGTTAGCCAGGACTAGAAGAGGGAAGGTAGCAAGGATGAGAAGGGAGACCCTCCATTCCACTATGAAAGCAACAATGAATGAAGTGAGGAGTGAGGTCATGTTCTGGAGTATGACAGAAATCCTTTCAGCAATTGCAGATTTCACATCAGCAGCATCAGTGGCCAGACGTGCTGCAAGAAGACTTGAATTATGCTCTTCCTCATCAAACCACCCAACTTCATTCCTTAGGATTGCTGAAGAAAAAACAAACACCAATAAGAATCCAAAACATGAGTAATATATAAAAGCTACAGCAACTATATTGATTAAAGAACAAATTTTGGAATTTGAACCATTAAGTCCAAGAGGATGATCAAGTTGGGCTTGCAATGCATTTTATAGCAATTAAATAGATTAACTTGTAATTTTTTTTTTTTGAGAGTCAGATTAACTTGTAATTACAAATGCAAAGAAATGGAATTCCATAGATTTGTACCTGCAAGCATCATTCTCCTAACTCTTGTGGTAAGGTTCTCTCCCATAATACTAAAGAAGTAATGTTGTATCAAATATGCCCCCACAGCATAGAGACCAGCTCCAATGTAAATGAAAACATATTCCTTTGTTTTCCTTTCCATTGAAGCAGGATTTCTGTAGTAAAAGACCTCAATCATATTGCTCATCACAATAGCAAATGTTGGACCAATAAAACCAGAAAGCACAGATCCTATAGCACCCATAATTGAATAAGGCCATTCAGGAGCATTTAGCTTGAGAAGCCGGCAGAAATAGCCATCAGGGGCTGGATTTCTCTTGTCTGTTTCAGCATTTGAGATCATCTCTATCCTGCCATCTGCACCAGTACTATACGAATAGCTCAGGTTTCTCAAGCTTCCAGACCGGAGGCTTAAAGACTTTGTTGACAGCGAATGGCTTAGTCGTGATGAGCGTGAACGGTGTGTTGATGGGTTAGAGAAATCTTTATTTCTAACCATTTCTTGGAATCGGATTAATGAAGCATAGGCCCCAGCTTTGGCAACAAGTTCTTCATGTGTTCCAGTCTCAACAACTTGACCTTGCTGTATAACTGCAATTGAATCCACATTTCTAATAGTGGAGAGGCGATGGGCAACAACTACAGTAGTTCTACCAACCATGAGACGGTCTAATGCTTCTTGAACAATGCTCTCAGAGCCTGCATCAAGGGCACTAGTTGCTTCATCAAGGAGAAGGATTTTTGGGTTTTTAAGCATAGCTCTAGCAATTGCAATTCTCTGCTTTTGGCCACCGGAGAGTTGCACTCCTCGTTCTCCAACCTAGTTTGTGATTGAAAAGTTAATATTATGAGAGGTGAACCATGACACAAATAGGAAATTCTAAAACACGGTGATCATGCTTTGAAAATTTTCCAAACTAAAACTAATTAAAATAACACACCAACCTGAGTGTTATATCCATTAGGAAGCAAGGTAATGAAGCTATGAGCATTTGCTGCAGAAGCAGCAGCTTCCACTTCATCCATTGTTGCATCAGGCTTCCCATAGAGTATGTTCTCAAGTATGGTTGTGGCAAAGAGTGCAGGTTCTTGGTTCACTAGTCCAATCTGGTCACGTAACCATTTCAATTGCAGTGTCTTTATGTCCACATTGTCCAGCAAAACTTGACCTGCCAAACCAACAAAAAAAAGTATCAGTACAATCACTTTTAACATGGGACAGATTTTCAATCTTGCAACTCATGATGTGTCTCTTAATTACCTTGATTAGGATCATAGAACCTTTCTATCAAAGAGACAACAGTGCTTTTTCCTGACCCACTACCACCAACAACAGCAACAGTCTTTCCAGCAGGAAAGAATATTGAGAAATTTCGAAAGATAATAACATCTGGTCTTGATGGATAGCTGAAAGTTACATCCTTGAATTCTATATTGCCATTAACCTCAGCCAAGCACTTCCCATCTAAGGGGTCTTGAACTATGGAAGGCTTTTGCTTGATAATCTCCATCAACTTGTATCCAGCTGTTTTACCTTTGCTAAATGCCCCAAGATTTGAAAATGATTGACCCAAACTCCTGTAATGACCAATTATTGCATTATAATTTGAACTAAAGTTTGTGTCCGCAGTTGTACAAAAAACAGTGCTTTAGTTTGAGGTCTTACATGCCCCCCACAATTGCAGAGAAAATTGCTGTGAATGCTTTCCCTCCATCAGTCTGTCCATTCCTGATAAATACACCGGCGTACCAGAAAACAAGTGCCCATGACATGCATGCTATTCCATAGGTACATCCTAGCCCCAGACCTTTGGCCATTCCAGCCTTGTACCCAAGCTTCAAAGTGTTCTGTATTGCATCTGAGTACGAATTTAAGGCCTTGCTCTCACCAACATATGAGTAAACCGTCCGAACTTGTGCGATGGCCTATGGAGATAGTATAAAGATTTAGAAGGCAAGTTAAGAATTATCTAATGCACCTTGTAAGCCTTTTACTATAAACCAATGTTGTGAAGATAATACAATCTTTATGTTATTGTGATTTCTTTTTTTCTTTTTTTTCAGTATTTCTTTTTATGAATAATTGTAGATTCTTTCAACAGTTAATCTTGGAACATCATCAAACCAAGGTGCAAAAAGTTTGACATAAAATTAGTCATGGTAGGGATAAGAACTTTAAAAAGTCAACTAGTTTTTCAATGATTAAAAAGAAAAAACAAATAGTAACCTTTATGAGTGTTGCACATGATAGAACATCATTTCATTGGCATACCAAACCAAAGCCTTCCTTGCTATTTAGTATAACAGAAACTCAAATGAAATGTGAAACCTTACCTGCTCGGCAATAATACCAGCATTGGCATAGGATTCGCGGCTCTTTGAAGTGAGGCCTGTGAGTGTATAGGCGTATAAGCCCCCAGCAAAAGCAATTCCTGGTATCACTGCCACACTTAGCAATGCTAGCCTCCATGCTGATACAAAACCAACCACCAAACCTGCCAGAAACGTTGACAGATAATGTATGAAGTTTCCCACCTGAAATTCAAGAAACACAGTAGCAAACAAAAGTGTTAAAAACACATTCAAAGAAAAAAAGGAATTTAACTCTTTTGTGAAAGGTTGATCATGAGGATAAATTTTAGTTTAAAAAAAAAAAAAAAAAAAAGGAATACAATCATGAATAATTGTGATATCAGATAGAAAAGAATGAAAAAAAATTATACATATAACAGACCCTGATTAGTCTTTCAATTCAAGGCTTAGTTGTTATTGTTGTATATATTTTCTTAATTTCCATAACATTTTTTTGTTATACTGGATTACGAGCAATTAATAAGCCTTTTACTTTAATTAAATAAAATTAATTAAGGAAATTAAAATCCAGAAATCAGAATTCACAAAAGTCCAAGAACAAAAAAAAGGCTGGCGCAAGATAACTCGGACTTGCTAACATGTGCCACCAACATGCTAGAATCAGCCATGGGACCCGCATTAATAGGTCACCAACCATATTGCAATGTATAACGCCAACCCAGATACTAGTAGATTTCTTCAATACGGTCGTTACAGATAAAAATGAAGCTAACTTCCATTAATAGAGGGAGAATAAAAACAAAAACAGAACCAAGTAAATAAACAGGTAAAGAAACAAAGACTATATGGTAAAATTGGCAAAACCTTTTCACTAATTGCATCTTGGACTAGAAGTGTGTCCGTGGACACACTAAAAACTATATCCCCAGTCCTTGCATCAGTGTCAAAGAACCCCACATCTTGTCTTAGCACTGCCTCCAAATACTTCTTCCTCAGTGTGCTCACTTGTCTTTCTCCAGTGTACATCCAGCATGCAATCTCTGTTAAAAAAACAAACCAAAACTTGTTACAGTTTGATCAATTTAGTGAGATTGATTGAATTAAATGTGTCACAAAAGTGATAGGGATGTGTGTGACTCAAAGTTATAGATAAATGTTAAAAGTAGAAAAAAAATAATAACAAAAATTTTTAAAAGTGAAAGAGAGAGATTCATGAATGGAAGTAAAGTGAGATTGACAGGTGAATAGGGACCAGTCCACAGACCACGTGGGTCGAACCCACCGGCCCGATGTGAACTAGCTACACGAGTCGTGTTTAATAAGAACTATGGTCCAACAGGTGTGTAATGTGTATATGTGATCTCTCTCTTTCCCCTTCAAGACCAAACAATAAAACAAGATCAAAAACTTAGTAAACAAAAAAAGAAATAGACCATTCATATACAATAATAACGATGATAATAAATTACACGTACCTGCATAGGATGATAAGCAGACAACGAGGCCAAGGTACACAAAATAGAGTGCATACTGCAAAGAGATACAAAAATGAAAGATCTTAGATCTGAGTTAATTGTGAAATAGCAAGTTTAAAAGTTTGATCTTTGTGATGTTTGATGTATTGGGTTGTTAATACCTTTGCGACTTCGTCAGTCATTGTCTTCAAATCTGATTGGTTTTTGCCGAACCCATTAACCATTTCACCAAAAAGAAGGAAGAAAAAGGGCATGGAAGAGCCATGAATAATGGCTCCCAAGCTACCAGCAATCATGAGCATCCAATCATACTTGTCTGCAAAAGAGAAGAGCTGGTAAAAGGGTAGGCTTTGCTCCTTCTTCTTCTCAGCCTCAGGCAGTGATTTTGGTTCTGTAGCCTCAGCCATTTTTTTTGCAGCTACTAGCTCAAAAACCAAGTCTTTGAAATGGGAAAGAGAGAGAGAAAAAAAAGGTTTGTGAAGCAGCGACTAGTGGTGAATTGTCATTGAGAGAGATCTAAGGTGAGCTATTAAGCTTAAGTTTGTGGAGTCAATGATTTTTGGCTTTTCAAGTATTCTGAGAGAGACCCTTTTGCTCTAGCTTCTGTCTCGAGAAGTGTCAATGTCGTTTTTAATTTTATCACACACACTCCCTCACCTCAAAGACTCGTTTGCCGGGGAGGAAAAGCAAAGAGAAAGTGAGTTGGAAGGAGAGAGTGTGTGCAAAGTGTCTGGGAATGAGTTGGACTGTTGGACCATATAGTCAAAGAAAGTGGAGAAAATGAGTGTGGAAGAGAGAGAGAGAGAGAGAGAGAGAGAGGTGTGTGTATGTGTGAATTGTATATATTTTATAGAGGAGGGCTTAACTGTGGCTGTAAATAATAACATGCAACTTTTGTCCATGTTATAGGAAGGGAATCATCTGATTAACTATGTTGGGTCCTACATTACTGCTTGTGTTGCATACTTGCATTGCTTTTCGTGCTTCATAAAATTTTATTTTATTCGGATGCTGCACGTTATTTATTTAAAATTTATATAAATTAAATAAAAATAAAAACAAAGAATGAGAAAGAGAGGAAAATGGGAACAGACTAATTTGACACAAGTTGGTTCTGTTTCTGGAAGGAAAATTATCATTCTTTTATTTAGGTCTTATACATTAAGAGTGTGTTTAAATACCACTTATTTTACTAAAATTAAAAAATTATTACTGAAAATACTGTAGATAAAGGTAAAAATTAGTTGAAATAGTACAGTAAAGCCTATAAATAGTGCCCAAAAGTGTATTTTTGTTACTATTTATAGTCCTACTGCACTTTTTGGCACTATTCATAACCTCATTGTACTATTTCAACTACCTTTTACCTTTATTTACAGTACTTTTAGCAATAATTTTTCAGTTTCAGCAAAATAAGCGGTATTCAATTACACCCTTAAGTGTGCGTTTGAGAAGCAATGAAAATTATAAATTATTTCACTATTGAGCATGGGCGGCGCCATGCATAGTTCAGGCAGTTCAAATGAACCCCCTGAGATAATTTTTTTTATTTTCTATTTTATATATATATAATTTTTTATTGTTATTTTACTCTCTTGAAATAAAAATTTGAACACTTTGACCCTAAATTTTTTAAAACCCACTTGAAATAAGTTTAATTATGATTCTCTTAATAATGTTTGATCTTTTTAAACACAAAAAAAGGCCTAACAATAAACCAATTTTATCCAAAATTTGGGAGAAATAGTAAGCCTAACAACAAAAGTAAATTTTTTTTTAGTCTTAAATCTTAAATAAATAAAAACCATTTAGATCTTAACAAATTTGAAATAAACTAATAGAAAATACATAGTTTACCTTGTATATTTATATTGTTTCTAAACAAATGTGTACAATATTGTATATTTTTTACAAATGTGTATAGTATCATTATCTATAATGTAAATTTTACATTGATTCTAAACAAACGTGTACAGTATAATTGTCTGCAATGTAAATCTTGCATTGATAGTACAATGTGAACATATAGTTGTCCTAAACTAATAAATAAAAGTATTTTAAGTAGTAATAACTAAAATTTACTTAACATAATTAACATGTTCATTATATTAAGAAAAAATATGTCAATTGAAACTCTAATTTATTTTTTATTCTACTACTAATATGTACTATAGACAAATTTGTAATAAGGAAATCGTGTAAACAGTAAGATTCATATTTTACCCAAGATGTATCTTCATATTGACCCTCCTAGAAAAAAAATCTTGGAGCCGCCACTGCTATTGAGCTTATTTTTACTACTATTCATGGACTCCACTATATTTTTTGGTACTATTTATGGGTCCCAATGTACTATTTCAACTAACTTTTACCATTATTTACAGTACTTTCAGTAATAAGTTTTCAGTTTCAGCAAAATAAACGGTATATACTATTTCAACTAACTTTTACCATTATTTACAATACTTTCAATAATAAGTTTTCAGTTTCAGCAAAATAAGTGGTACCCAAATAGACCCTTAGTATCCATTAGGGATCTGCTTATTTAGCTGAAATTAAAAAATTTTTGCTGAAAGTACTGTAAATGTAAAAGTTAGCTGAAATAGTACAGTAAAATTCATGAATAGTACCAAAAAGTGCAGTGAAACCCATGAATAATACTAAAAAGTGCAATGGGACTTGGCTTTGATTATTTTTGCTAGCTTATTTTACTATTTAACTTATTTTTGCTACTATTCGTAGGTCCTACTATACTATTTCAGCTAACTTTTACATTTATAGTACTTTTAGCAAAAGTTTTCAATTTCAGCAAAATAAGTTGTTCCCAAACGAATACTTTTAGTGTGCATTTGGCATGGACTATTTTTGCCAATTTATTTTACCATTCAGCTTATTTTTGCTACTATTCATGAATCTTACCGCATTTTTTTGTACTATTCATGGATCTCACTGTACTATTTCAACTAACTTTTACCTTTATCTGCAGTACTTTAAGTAAAAAAATTTCAATTTCAACAAAATAAGTGGATCCCAAACAAACACTTAGTACATTTTATGGTTTCAAAATAAATTTTACAAATTTAAAGATACATAATAAATTGTTTAAAATTTTGAATAACATATGAGGGCAATCGTAACTATAATGGTTCTAAGGTAGCAAAATTCCTTGTTGGACAAGTTCGATCTATGTACACTAGTATATTCTAAAAATAAAATATAACTAGACAACACTTAAAATTGAGAGGATCTTTAACCAATTTACAATTTATGCATTTACCATAAACTTGGGAGAATTCAGTTTATGGTTATGATTATATTTTTATAGTATATAAGCGGCATTAGATTATCTATACTATATGTAACAAGATTCTTTTCTTTGAATTGGACTTTTATGTGGGTCAAAAATATCTCTAAATCCTATATTTAATAGGAACAAAACTTTGGCACTACCTGGTAAAAATATATCTTCAACTTCACGTAAAATGTCTAAAAAAAATACACTCTCTTACTAATCCATGTTTTCAAAACAAACTTATCAAAAAAAAAAATTATCCAAAATTTTGTTTAAAAAAAAAAAAAAAAACTATGGGGCCAGCAAGTCTTACGGCCCAGCCCACTTCGTTCCAGAGCCGAAAGCCAGAGCCGAGGAGGCACCTAAGGTCCGAGGACAAATATGAGAAGCACAGGAGCCCAATAAGCCACGCCGAGGAAGACCCCATCCTCGGACGTCCGATACCTTCAGACAACCGGCAACACACTTAAGGGAACCTTCCTGACTACTCAAAGAGCAGAGAAGAAGTGCCACGTGCCAGCAATGGAAACCTGGAGGAGGAGCAAGTTCATGACAGCCTGTCACCTCTGCATTTAATGCACCTGACTACCGCCCTAGCCGTATTAATGGGGAAAGGACTCCACAACAGTGCCACCTTGTTTGCCGCGACCCACAAAGGGAATGGGAAGGCAGCTGATGGGACAGACACCTGAGCAATGGCCTGATTACTTAACAGATGTAGGGCTAGGATCAGTTGGGAGAAGGGTATATAATGTAAGGGACCCCTCCTGAAAGTGGGGGGGGAGGGAGGTCCAAGCTCCTCGGACAAGTGCTGAGGAGAAACTTTTATGAGGAACTCAGGCACACAACCTTTAATGGCGACGAGTCCATGATAAAGTTTCGTTTGTCTGTAATGGTCAATTCCTTCAACTCACTCTCTACAAATTCATTGTTTGGGCCCTACAGGATTATATTCCTTCTAAATTCAGAGGGTCCTTCCAAATTGAGTCCCTACAATTGGTGCCGTCTGTGGGAAGGAATTTAGGCACTAGCAGGCACAACAGACAATCGTCCCCAGGTAGTCAGTTGACGGGAAGTTCACAAAAAAAAAAAAAGCCATTGCAGAAAAGTAAAAGATTCAAAGAGACAAATAACGGTATTTTATTAGATAAAAAAGGGTTACAATATACAAACAAAGGCTCAGACATGCTTGTTTTAAAGCCAACTCTACAAACAAATGCCCAGACGGGCCTGTTTTAAAGCTAACTAAAGGAAAAGGGGCTGAGGCGGGCCTGTTTTAAGGCTACCAACAACGCCCAAACAAGTGCGGTGGCGCTGGCGCGAAGAGAGGAGCAGATGCAAAGGCACCGGACGGCCCTTCCTCATGTTGTTCCCTTGATTCTCTTCCAGCCCCACGGTGGTTGGCCGTTGGAGACGGCAACACTCGAGCACCGGATATGACGTATCCTTGCACGCTTCCACCGGCGTGGCAACGCCCCGGGGAAGAACGTTATGTACTTCAGAGACCTCCCTCTTGGCCGCTGTGCGGGGCACCATCGGAATAACGCACGGATTCGGCAGCACCGGAGATCTGACGCGAGCCATTGCTACGGCGGCTCTCCGTTGAGGAGGGAGGACTTTGGGCCTATGCACCCTCGCTCCCATCCAGAGCTGTTCCATTTCTCCAAACTCTTCTCACAATTTTCGCAAAGTCATTGAGAAGGCTCTGAAAGTTGGGAGGACATGTTTTCCGATGTATTGAAGGTTTCATGAAGAGTAGAAGGCCATTTCCCTCACATAACCTTAAATAGAGGACGGAGGTGGATAGGAATGAAATTACGCAGAATTCGAAAAATGGATTATCGGTGACATTAATCCTGACCAATTTCCAAAGCGCCTATCAACCATTCGATTCGCATCAGTCCAAGAGAATATTAATGGGAGCGCGCCTCGTGTGTTGAAACGTCATGCGCGGAACGCGAACCGTTAGAGGGCACCTCGTAACTGATAACTACGGAAAATTGAACCGAAGGCAGCGTCACTGCCACGTGTAAGGTTAAGAGTCACAAACCAGCCTTGACCGGGGCACTGCGGGGTCAGCAGTCCGGTACACACTATGCCCCACTTCCGACGAGGAAGGGCCGAGGCCATTGTCACGCCAAAACTAGTATGGCCAACGCTGAGGATAGCCTCCTTCACCACATACCTAAGTGTTAGACAGAACCAAGGCACTGCATGGTCCTCGGACTCAGGCCTATAGGGAAACTAACTACTTCAAAAAGACAAAGTGTTAGACAGAATCAAGGCACTGCATGGTCCTCGGACTCAGGCCTATGGGGAAACTAACTACTTCAAAAAGACAAAGTGTTAGACAGAACCAAGGCACTGCATGGTCCTCGGACTCAGGCCTATGGGGAAACTAACTACTTCAAAAGACAAAGTATTAGACAGAACCAAGGCACTGCATGGTCCTCGGACTCAGGCCTATGGGGAAACTAACTACTTCAAAAAGACAAAGTGTTAGACAGAACCAAGGCACTGCATGGTCCTCGGACTCAGGCCTATGGGGAAACTAACTACTTCAAAAAGACAAAGTGTTAGACAGAACCAAGGCACTGCATGGTCCTCGGACTCAGGCCTATGGGGAAACTAACTACTTCAAAAAGACAAAGTGTTAGACAGAACCAATGCACTGCATGGTCCTCGGACTCAGGCCTATGGGGAAACTAACTACTTCAAAAAGACAAAGTGTTAGACAGAACCAAGGCACTGCATGGTCCTCGGACTCAGGCCTATGGGGAAACTAACTACTTCAAAAGACAAAGTGTTAGACAGAATCAAGGCACTGTATGGTCCTCGGACTCAGGCCTATGGGGAAACTAACTACTTCAAAAAGACAAAGTGTTAGACAGAACCAAGGCACTGCATGGTCCTCGGACTCAGGCCTATGGGGAAACTAACTACTTCAAAAAGATTCTAAGTATTAGAATGTTGGGGAAGCGAGAGCCCTGCCTAGTCCTTGGGACATAAAAGGTCTGCCTATGCATACGTGCCTACACGTTATTGCAATCACTGCCATGACTGGCCGAGGTACAATTGATGTAAAAATTATACAAGTAAAAGAAAAAGGATGGGGGAAAATGGATAACGCGCAAACATGTAAACAGACAGAACAAACAGAGAGAGAAATAGAAGCCACATTGCATTAAATTCATAAAAGTTACATGATAAGCGTCCCATTACAATGTAAAAAAAAAATTGCAAAAGAACAAAAGAAATGACCAAACAAAGCAAACATGGGCGCCGAGGGGCCTTCCCCTTCCACTTAATCTTTCCCCCCAGTAGGCGGCTGGTCCATGGCAACCTCAGGCTCCTCTGAGCTTTGGCTAAGAGGAATGGCCTGCAGGGGCGCGGCAGGAATGGCTGCCTCCTCAGCGGTAAACACCTAGGCTTCGGATGAGGACTTCGCAACCTCTTGCGGCGCTTCCTCGTTGGGGCCCTCACCTGATTTGGCTACCTTGGGAGGGTCACTCTCTTGGACAAGCTCACCAGTAGGTTCAGCGACTGAGGCGTCCTTACCCGTAGTAGCATCGGCTTCCTCTGCAGCCTCTCCGGCCTCGGTGCCACCTGGAACAGCCTCGCGGATGGCAAGGGGGTAGTACACACTCTCCTCCTTCCACAAGTCGGACGAGGCCTCGACCCCAGCCTGTCTGAAAGCCTCATTCCAAACCTCAGCAGAGTAGTGCCTGCACAACCCGGGGACTTGAGCCTTAAAGACAGCTTCTGTCTCGGCCATCCCCACAGCGTAGGCCTCCTCCTCAGCTTCCTGTTTAGTGGCTAGGGCCTCCTCCCTACCTTGGTCAGCCTCAAACTTGGCCCCCACGGCCTCATCCTTGGCCCACTCAGCCACTCTCTTGGCTTCCTCGGCAGCAGCCACCTTCTTTGTCAGATCAGCAAGCAGCTCCTTTGCGATCTTCAGCTGCTCCTCCGCCTCACCCAGACGCCTCGTCTGATCTTCGGCCTGCTTCTGGAAACTAGCGAGGCCTGACAGGGCGTTATCCCGAGCACTGGTCATCGCCCTCAGCTCCTCCCAAGCCTTGGCAAGGTCGGCCTCGGAGTTTTTGAGGGTCCGAGTGGCCTCCAAGAGTTTCTCACGCTCCACGTCCATGGCTTTTCCCTGATCACGGGCCGCGTCCTCCAACCTATAAGTGGCCTAAACGGCCTGCCAAACAAAATGAGTACATAGTCTGCCGAGCTCAGAGAAGGGGAAGAAAAAGCTGAAACTAGAAAAAATCGTAAGTGTTAAGGGACTTACCATTCCCAAGTACCGCTTAAGGCAGAGGAAGACCTCCCTGCTCCTCATAGTCCCCAGCTCCGCCATGTCCGCTGGGAGTAGCAGGCACCTTTCCAGCGCGTCGGCCACATACGCGCCTTCGCCCTCTTTGAAATCCCTGAGGGAGGAGTCGTCCCTCAGAGGCCCCCCACGGAGCATTGGGGCAAGAAGCCAGGCCTGAGCCTCGGGCTGGGTATCAGCCTGTTTATCCTGGCTTCGGGAGCCTATTTTCAACTGTTTGGACGGCCGCCGAGTATCGCCCTCTTCCTGGGGGGATCCAGACCTTTCCTCAACTGGCCTTTTGCCTTTATCCTTTTTCTGCTTAGGATCAGAGGGCTCATGCCTAGAGGGCAGACTCGTCTGAGGCGGAGAAGGAGGAAGCCTTAACTGGGTCGGGGCCGACCTACTCTGGGCAGAGTGAGTCTTGGGAGGAGGAGGAGGAAGCTTTGGCTTAGACTTCCCCGGTTGGCCCTCGATCAGATCCAACAAGCTGGACTGAGGCCTCTTCTTGTAACCCATCTCGAGCCGAGGAGAGGATAAGGTTGCTAGGAAGTCCGCTTCGGTCAGACGGGGGTCACCTAGGTCTCCTGGAGGGTCCTCGGACTGACAGACTTGTTCAAACACGTCAAACTCGTCCTCGACGGGGCCAAGATCAGCAACTTCGTCTTCCCTCTCTAGGCCTTCTTCTGCAGCCTCTGAGAATCTATGGGGGGAGGTGGGGCCCGCTAATGCTGCGCCTTCCGATGTGGAAGGCTCCTCGGGGAACTGGAACCCGTCCTCGGTCACGGTTATTCTCCACAGCCGAGGGTCTTTTGCCTTGATCACGTACTTTGGTGCCGCAAACGATTTCTGAATTGGGTCGTATCTCAAGATCCTGTGAGCGGCCCTAACTTGATTGTCGGCTTTGTTCACGAAAACCTCCGCCCTTAGCGCTTTCTGCAAGTCCTCCCGGTTGATCAGGTTGAAGTGGCGCGTGAAGGCGTGCGGGTCTGCAAAAGAAAACACATTCACGTTAGTAACCAAACGGTGCAAAAAAAAAAAAAAAAAAAAAAAAACGGACGAAGTGAAGAATGAAATAGACTAAGGCCCTAGGGCCCTCCCCCCTTCTTTCCCACTGCCCTACCTGGGGTCCCCTCCGTCGTTGGGCAGTTTAGGCCATCGTGCCACTCCCCGGACACGATGAGGAAGTCCTTATTTAACCCCTTGCTGGACTTAGGGAGGCACTGGATAAGCCGGACCCTGTCGTCCCTGGTCTTCATATAGTATGACTTGCCCTTCAAGCACTGGAATTTGTAACACCAGTTTACGTCGTAGTGGGTCAACCTTAGCCCCATCTTCTCGTTCAAGGCGTCCACGCAACCTAGAATTCTGAAGACGTTGATGGCGCACTGGGTGGGGGCTAGCCGGAAGTACGTCAAGTAGCCCCTCATCACCGGTCCCATGGGAATTCTCATGCCACCTTCAAGGAAGGTAACAATGGGAATCACCACCTCGCCCTCTTGCCTCCGTAGGTGCCACTCCCCCTCCTTACAATACCTCAAGCCTACGTTGCTGGGTATCTTATAATCAGCGATGAATTTCTCTATCGCCTCCTCAGTATCGACATATTTCTTAAATCTACCCATCCCAAATGATGCCTAAAAGAGCTAAGAAAAAGCAAATGAAAGAGAAGGAAGAATATAGAAGAAGAAAGTTCGAAGAGAGATAGAGCGACTTACAGAAATGAGGAGAAACTTCTCGAACCGGCTTTTTATGTTGGAGATGTAGGTGGAAAGTTGGCTGGACTCAGGATGTACGCGCAAGAGCTTTTAGTTGCGAGTAAACAGAGGAACCGTCTTTTCGAGTGGGTATTTATACCCCAAATCAAGGAGCCGTGCGGGTTTTCCCGCCCATAAATGTTAGGCGAATCCCCACCGTTGGATTGCCATCCTCCCGTTGAATGTGGGGAGCACAGAGCCGTCTGGATTTAATGGAAGGCGCATTGCGCGCTTCGAGGCGTCAGTAACGCATCTGGGGTAGATGAAAAGACTCCAGTACTAACAGAGGGCCAGGCTCGATGAGACGCGTCGCAGGCCCGAGGACGTCAAAATCCTCCTCTCCGCCCGAGGATGCGGACAGCAAGATTTTGAGGGGCTATTGTGGGGCCAGCAAGTCTTACGGCCTAGCCCACTTCGTTCCAGGGCCGAAGGCCCGAGCCGAGGAGGCACCCAAGGTCCGAGGACGAATATGAGAAGCACAGGAGCCCAATAAGCCACGCCGAGGAAGACCCCGTCCTCGGACGTCCGATACCTTCAGACAACCGGCAACACACTTAAGGGAACCTTCCTAACTACTCAAAGAGTAGAGAGGAAGTGCCACGTGCCAGCAATGGAAACCTAGAGGAGGAGCAAGTTCATGACAGCCTGTCACCTCCGCATTTAATGCACCTGACTACCGCTCTGGCCGCATTAATGGGGAAAGGACTCCACAACAGTGCCACCTTATTTGCCGCGACCCACAAAGGGAATGGGAAGGCGGCTGATGAGACAGACATCTGAGCAATGGCCTGATTGCTTAACAGATGTAGGGCTAGGATCAGTTGGGAGAAGGGTATATAATGTAAGAGACCCCTCCTGAGAGTGGGGGGGGAGGGAGGTCCAAGCTCCTCGAACAAGTGCCAAGGAGCAACTTTTATGAGGAACTCAGGCACACAACCTTTAATGGCGACGAGTCCATGATAAAGTTCCGTTTGTCTGTAAGGATCAATTCCTTCAACCCACTCTCTACAAATTTATTGTTTGGGGCTTACAGGATTATATCCCTTCTAAATTCAGAGGGTCCTTCCAAATTGAGTCCCTACAAAAACCTTCTTAATCCACTTTGTATATTACCTTCAATACCACGTTCCACTTTTTTTTTTCTTTTTTCTTTTTTTATCAAGACTCGCTGGTTTCTTTTATTTAAATTTTATGTTTTTTTTTTTAAAATTTTATGTTTTCTTAATTCCTAATCTCACAATTTTTTTTTTGAATTTCCAGTTTTCTTAATCCCTAAAAAAAAATCCAATTTGTGGGTTCTAGTTAGTTCAACCGGTAGAGTTTCTGATGGTTAAATAAAAAATCTGAGGTTCAATCTCCATCTACACCAAAAACCAATTGATGTTTTAGTCTGATGATAAAGAGCTCCTGATCAATATTGTCTATACCAAAAACCAATTAGTGTCTTGGTCTGATGATAAATAGTTATTATTAGGAGCAGATGTCATAAGTTGAAACTATCTAAAAAAAAAATACAAATTATGATTTGTTGTATTTTGTTTTTTGAGATTTCATTAATTAATGGTTGTGATTTAATTTTGGATTTAATAGTGTACACATGAAATATAATTTTTTTAATTAATCTTAAATTTCTAATATTTAATCTGAATTCTATAATACTTAACATAAATTATAAAATGTAATTAATCGATTTAATAAAAAAATTATCTTCCTTGTAGGCATGGAAGTAAATTGGCAATAGATCTGGGTCCCTACATGTTAAAACCCTCTTGTTTTTGTCATTTCAATGTTAGTCCCAGTTTAATGAATTTAGTTCAGCTGAAACTTTTGGTTTTGCCTTTAAGACCTTTTAACTTTGTGAATTTGCAGTTTTATTCCCATATCTGTAAACCAATTGCTGGAAACTCCTTTAACTGACTGACATTCCATGTGACATTTTATCCTCTCTTTTCTATTATTTGTTTTGATATCCTAATAATTTCCTTGGTTGTTCGAACTTTGAACTCTCTTTTTACCAGTAACTCTCACTTTCTGCTAGTACTAAGAAAAAAAAATTATATATATATATATATATATATCTCGCCCTCTCAAATTTATTTTATTACCTTTTCTCATTTTCTGCTATATATGAGATTCTGGTGAATAAAAATAGGATATTTGATATAGATTTATCGATCTCACGTCATGTGATGACAAGAGTAATACCATGTGATGTGACAACACATTTATTAAAGTATTACTATTCAGACCACTCAACTTCTGTCAAAATGTGAAACAATACGAGAACTCTTATCACTCCATCAGTATTTTCTAGAATAAATATATGTTGAAAAGTATAAGAGAAAGAATTAATTCTTTTACCCTTTTTACTTTATAAGGAAACATGGAAGCATGTATATTCGTACATATAACATGATAATATCTATATATCAGAGATTATTTTCGATTGCTAACAAGTACTGCAACAACTCTTTTGACAATACAAACCACATAGACAAAACTCTTTTGAGAATCTAAGTTTCAAATCATCCAATGCCAAATACAACGAACATTGATATAGATTTAAGCAATCTTTAAGTCCACCATTGACGTCTATTGTGAATCAACTTACAATTGAAAATGTCGATTTTATTGGCATTGATAAGCTTATCATGCAAAGAGTTTTATAACTCAACTAGTTGAAACCTTTTGATGTTTTCAATTAAGATATCTAGGATTTAAATTACACCTCCCCCAATTCCTGAATTATCAACAACAAAAATATATCCTTTAACAAATTATTATATGACATGAAGTATGAAATTAGAGAAATTTCATACTCATGTGAAAAGAAGATTGTACCTAGAGTATTAAATAAATTGTTCAATACACCAAAAGCAATACTCCCACCACTCATGTGAGTTGTGAGGTTTATCATAAATTTAATTAATAGGACCCATAACTATAAAGTATTGAATAACTATTTTTATACAAGTTGAATGAGGAGGTCAGGGGAATTTATATAATTCTCTATTTGTTGACAGATAAGAATTCAATTATAAGCACAAGTGAGGGTTTGATATACGACATTTGATTTTGACCCATCTATTTTGGAGAAGTGCACTCAACATGAATCAAGGCCAAATTACAACGGAGCATATTCTATCATTGATTTTTGTAGTATTCGAATGTGAATTTGATAGTGTTACGTGAGAGCGATTGAATGAAGCTTTAGGCCAAATTGGTTTAGAGGAATCAACATGAATCAAGGTCGATCACATGGGAACTTAGATCATTTATTTTTGTAGTATTTGAATGTGAACTAGATTATGTTTAGTGAGAGTGATTGAATTAAGCTTTAGTATCTTCTCAAAAATAAATAAATAAATAAAGCTTTAGTCCAAACTGATTTAGAAGAAAATAAATTTAAAGTGATTTTTCTTTTTTTCTTTTTTTAAATGTTAGTTCAAAAAGGGGGATTGAATCATGGATATTTCCTTGTGTATCACTCTAACAAGAGATTGATTGTAATGTCAATGTTTTTTTTTTTTTTTCAAAAAATAATAATAATAATAATAACTAATTGAGCTTATTTGCTTATCGTGAGTCTACATATTTTAATCATAATTGTGGCATTTTTTTGGACCTTATACTTGTTTTGAATATGTTGATGATTTATTTTTTTAAAATAAAAATCTACACAAATGTCCCTTGAGATATAAGGAAATGATAACAAACTTAAAGTTTTGCAAAAAATATAATTCCCTCACTGAAGTTTGAGATAAACATAATAAATATTATGAAATATCTTTTTGTCCCCCTTGATTTACCCAATTAACATTGTTAATTTTTTTTAAAACCCAATTAATCAAATAAGTTAAGGACAAGATACTTTATATAAAAGCCAAGGGAAGATTTTTGTTAACAAATGTGCTACGGGCAATAATTAAGGGATATTAATTTCTTTACAAAATAATGTTTTTATACATTTTTTTCAAAAAATAAAGTCAAATTGTTACATATATCCTAAAAAAATACACATAAACACAATGAATTTGTGTGTGCAAGTTGATAAATTATTAAAAAGTGTATTTCCTTCTTTGAAAATGTGTATTACAGCTTCTAATCGATCATTTATTAACAAAAACCTTCAGGATTCAAATTCCCTCATCCCCAATTATTGAACTAAAAAAAAATTATAATAACAATGGTAAGGCCTTTTGGAATTTATGCTTGTTTTAAATATTTTGATGGACTACAACCAAAAACAAAACAAAAATAAACTTACACGAACCTCTCTTGAAATATAAAGAAATAACAGTGACATTCAAAGTTTTGTAAAAATGGCAATTCCTTCCTAGTGTTGGTGATAAAAATTAAATTACGACTGCTTAATGATATGATCTTAGGTGGGGACAACATTTTTCACAATTTTTAACATGGTCTATTCTCTATTGTGATTGGTACATAATAAAAGTAATGTTAAAGATAAATCTAAATAAAAGTGATATTACTCCTGTAGGGACTCAATTTGTAAGGCCCCAAACAATACATTTTTAGAGAGTGGGTTTGAAGAAATTGGCCCTTGCAAGCCAACGGAGCCCAATCATGAACTCATCGCCTTTGAAGGCCAATGCTCCTAAGTTTCTTCTCAAAATTGCTTCTCGGCCTTGTGCCGAGGAGCTCCCCCCTCTTTTCCCCCATTGGCGCTTTATCAGTCATTCTTATATATTCCTATCTTTCCATCTCTCCCCTCCATCTGTTGATCATCCATGCGTTTCCCCCCTGAATGTCCGTCCCATCAGCAACACTATCAGTACTTAAGTGATTCACAATAATCAAGGTCGTCCTGTCTAAGAGTCACATCTTCATTAGTACGACCAGAGGGTTAGGTGAACGCATTTAATGCGGAGGTGACAGCCTGTCCTGAGTCCGCTTCCCCATCTGAAACTAATCTCGGTCCGCCGAGGACAGGGTTATTCTCGGCGGGGTTTCTAAAGTGTATGCTCCCACGCCTCCTCCTCGGACGAACCTTCGTCCTCGGAATGGGCCATGGGCCAGACGTAAAGTGGGCCGAGGCTACCAGGCCCACGGGCCCCACAACTCCAATCTAAATAAGCCTTGTCAACAATTGTAAAAAAAGTTATATCTTATTTTCAAACTGTGTAAACTTGCCATTGTAATATGTCACCTTCTATCAATAACATTCATAGCATTATGTGAAATAGAATGGTAAATGTGTTTTTAGGGTTCTCTCATCATTTGAAAAAGAGCAAACTATTTTTTTTTTTTTTAATATATACAAAATAGAAATTTTACTTTAACCTAATTTAAATGTATATATGCGTGAAGCTCCATTCTAAAGACTTAAACCCTGACCCTTCCTCCCCCCCCCCCCGCCCCACAAATACTTATATTTGTGGAGTGACTATCGCACCAAGAATGTGCGATGGTAAAAAGCAAACTAATTGATTGGGCAACATTGTAGTATGTAGCAAAATCTTCGGTATCTCTTTAAGATTAGAATAAGTTGGAAAGTAAAATTGTGAATTCAAACCTCGTTAATGCATAATTAAGGTGGAAGCAAAGCTGTGAGCTCAAACTTCACTAAATGCATATTCAACGTATTAAAAAAAAAGGTGCTATGTTAATAACATTTTCACAATAAATCATAGATGGTAAGTTGTTATTAGTTTTTTTTTTTTTTTTTTTTTTTGATAATAGTTCTAATTTGAATTTACTACTGAAATTGTTTTTTTGCCAACTAATAACAACTTGTCACTTAAGATTTATTGTGAAAGTATTGTGAAAATGTTGTGAATATAACATTTCCCATAATATATATATATATACATAACTTAAGGATCATTTAATACTACATCAAATATAGTTTTTTTAAAAGAAAGTAAATAGGTGGAAGAACTAGGAAGAGATGAGATAAATATTTATTATTATTTAACTTGTGCTCTTGCCTCTTAGGGTACTTCGATAACAGGATCAACTTACAAAATAGAAATTGAAGATCTATTAAAGAGTTCTTTATAGTCAAGAGTTTTATAACTCAATTAGTTGACACTTTTTAATGTTTTCAATGAAGATATTCAAGATTCGAATCTCCTATCTTTAATTATCGATATAATAATAAAAAACTAAAATAAAAATAAACAATCAAACAGAAGAAGAAGACTCCTATATATGGATCTCCAAAATCATACATTGTGGTCCTAAATAAGAGGGAAATCTTCTCATCACTTTGTGTATGTACGATGACAGACTAGACACGTTAGGAGTAGGTGAGTTGGCAAAATCAAAAGGTAATTCCATATGACACAGTTCGAGTCTGTAAACGTGTACCGTTTGTCCAAGAATGATCATATAAAAAAATATTCTGTGCAAGTGTTTCTCCTAGTCCCATCCAGTGTGTAACCATCAATTCATTAGCTTTCAGCCACAGCGCCCCCCTAGAAGTCTAAGACTTTAGGCTTTAAATTGGGCTGGACCATTCTATAAAAGACCTGTATGCTGCTTTTTTCTCTTGTTTCTTGTTAACTTTAAGGTAGCAGAATTGAGTAGGAATATATACTGGCCCAAACCCAAATGTTTTTGCTAAATTGTATACCCTTCAAATTTGGCTCCTCCCCTGGACGAAAAGAGAATGTAAATTTAATTATATCTTTTTAAAGAATACATTTTTTTTTAAGATACAACTGTAATTTTATGTAAAAAAATAAAATATGTTTTATTTTTATAGGTAAGATAAATTTCAACTTTCTTCTCTATGATTATTGTTTTTATCATTAAATTAAGACACCAAATTAATTTTTGGTGTAAGTGAGGTTTGAATCTCATATCTCTTATTCGACTACAAGAGATTTTACTAGTTGTGTTAACTGAAACCTATAAAAATAAACCATATAATGATTCGTTAATCTTAAAAGTCATATAACAATATAACATCATTTTAACGGCTTTATTTTTCCCCTTTCTCAAAACCTAATTAAGCTAATTGGTTCTCTCTATTAGTGAATAAGTAGTTTAGCAAATTTGAGTTACTACAAGAAAAGTTAAAATTGTTTGAATTTCTTTTTAGATACAAAAATGTATGAGAGTTGAGTTTAGATGTTAGCCCAAAAGCATTGAAACTTGAGACCCAGGTTGAATCCAGGCCTAAATAAGGTTAAACAAACTTGCAAAGCTTGAACAAAAACAACACAAAGAAAATCAAAATATACTCATGTCTTCAATCATATTATATAAGTATCAATATATAATAATGCTTAGTTATAGTACTTAGTAAGACCATAGGGACACTGTGACTAGCATCTTATTGGGAAGTGTGTTCCACCAAACCATTATCTTGGCATTTTTCTAAGTCTCTAACTAACCCATTATGGAAAATATTTAGGTTAATACCATATTTTTTAACATGTTGATTTATAATTTATAATTCAAAACAAGACCATCCCATCAAAATTATACTCAAAAACTACCTGTCGTTCTCCAACCCTCAGGCTAATTCCATGAATGTGACAGCGCCGAAGCCATCGAATAATCTAATCTCATTCCTTAATTAAACAATTAAAAGTGATTATAAAATAATAAACAAGATGCTTAGGGTTGAAAGTCATGTCAAAGTCACAAATAGGAGGGACATGGTCGGCTAATCCTTTGACACTTAAGTGTACTTATGTGGTCCTTTGGCTCCCTATGGTTTTAAAGTATGGTTTAAATGTTTATACATGAAAATAAATATAAACAAAGCCCAGTTTTTGTTGAGCCGAAAGGATTTGTAATTCAATGAAGTGGCTTTGGTTGTATTGTTGTCACTTTTTGAGACACTAGATCCGTTTTGGTGAACTAATTTTAGGTCTATTTTGTGTTTCACTATTTAGCATTGGGGCATGTGATGTGTTGCTAGTGGTTAGAGTTTAAATTGTTAAGAGTTAATAAGATATGAATTTGGATGATCTGGTGCTGCTGAAGCTACCTTATTACTTTGTAGTTTGTATACCATCCCATCACAATAATTTATTGGTGAAATTGCAAATTACACCCCTAAAGTTTGGAGTGTTAGGATTTTACACCTTAAAGTTTCAGAATTTGGATTTTACCCCTTAAAGTTTGGGTGTATTTTAATTTTACACTCTGATGTTTTCAAATTTAGATTTTACCCCTTAAATTTTAAAGGTGTTTGGATTTTGCTTCCTAAAGTTTAGGGGTATTTGGATTTCACAGCCTGAAGTTTCAAGATTTGGAGGTATAAAATTCAAACACCCCATAAATTTTAGAAAGTAAATCCAAATTCTGAAACAATAGAGTGTAAAATCTAAGAACTCCCAAACTTTAGGAAGTAAAATTCAAAATTTAAAATTTCAGGGTGTAAAATCCAAACACCCCTAAATTTTAGGGGTGTAATTTACTCTAATTTATTTGATCCAAAATAAATTTGTTGGTGATCTTATGGTTTGCGATGGGTTTCGTTTCATTATGCCTCTAGAAATGGTTGTTGCTGATCATAACTCATATGCAATTAAGAATGACCAAAGAGATAGTGAGGAAGAAAAAACAATAGCAAAAAAATAATACTAGGGCCTAGGCTAGGACTAGGAGTAGAATGGGTGTAAGAGGGAGTGATGGACCACAATATGGAGTCAAAGGTCTAATTCATGTGGCTAAGCCATGAATACCAAGCTTGATTGCTCTGGCTGCTCATAATTTAAGAGTAACTTTATGTGAGATTACTATATTGATTATGCCAAGTATTCCACCTAATCCGTGATCATTTGCATGATACAGCTTGATTATGGAGATCCCTAAGCTGATATTCGCCTTAATATCTCATGAGTTTCACGTGAAATGATTTGGTATGGTTGGGATAGGTGTAAACGTCAACATAAATTGATCACTTCTTTGAACTTAGGATTGCATTTTAAATCTTCACCTTGATAATTGCTTGAATGAGGGTTCCATTATCTTTCTTTTTTTTTAACAAATGGTATTAAGATATTTGCTGTTGTAATTTGATTCAACGATAAAAAGCCATTATAATATAATATATACCATAGATTAAAAACTTATCATAACTAGTAGAAATAATTAAGCTTTTCCTAAATTAATAGAGACGTGAGTAAAAAAAATTTAAGAGGTCAAATCACAAAATTAGTCTACGAAATCACTGCAGTTTCCATGACTTCTTGTAGTTTTTTTTTTAAAGCTAAAAATGACTTTTTGTAGTTGCATATTCATATGTAAGGTTGTATAAATGTTATAATAATGATTTAATGATTAAAATTTTATTTTAATAATTTAAAATTTTGAGATAATTGGTAATTTATCATGATATTAGATCAGGTAGTAGTAGTAATAATTTATCATTTATCATTAATATTAATAATTTATCATTAGATCATAATCTAATTAAACTTTTTCCATAAAAAAAAAAAAAAAAAAAAAAAAAACAACACACATGGGAGTAGTACTGGGCCATCTCCTACATAACGAAATTCCCCTTAACCACAGGCCGAACAACACTTTGAGGGCCCTCATCAACCTGTCATACTCTTAATTATACAAATCTCATATAGTATCTTTTTGCCATTCCAACTTTACAAGCTTCTTTTTCTTTTTTCAAAAAGAAAAATCTTCGCCAATTATTTTTAGCATAAACGACCAATATCGAGCAAAAATAGATTAGCTTTAGACATGTGGGTACCTCTTGGAAACTTTCATGAGTGGTCATGAGTTTGACAAGTGACTCAAGTATGGGTGTGTTCAAAGAAACTCCCTTTGCATACTCAATTTCTTTTGGCACAGATAAATTCCCACTAATTTTGCTACTTTTGGGCTACTTTTTTTTAATTTTTTTATTACTTGAAATTGTTCTTAGATTAGGTGTGATTTACTGTAAATCCTACTTTTGAAAACAGTTTATTTTGCTTTGAGTTTCATTACTAGGAATATAGCATCATCACTTTCCTCAATCATGAATAATTAAAACATGGATTATGCAAATAATGATCAGGCCAATGGCTATATTTGAGTAGCCAGTACAGTACACCTCAATGATACCCATAATATATATATAAACAAATTTCAATATTTTTCTAGCCTGCCCAGCTTTTGTACAGGCCCAAATTTTAGGCCCATTATATTTCAAATAAGAGATTTGGGTTAGTCAGCTCTGCTAACTGGTACTTAGCCTGTTTCTCTTATTTTAGTCAAACAACTTCAAATTTTTTATCAGCATTTTTTTTTTTTTGGGATGAAAAGACTGCGACTTTTATTAGCTACTAGCAATAGAGAGTATATAGTAAAAAAGAGCTTGTTCTAAAAAATAAGAATTCTTACAATGTTTAGCTAAAAGGTGAGCTACCGGGCGAAACTCTCTACTAAAGGACTATAAGCCTTGCATTACAAAGTCCACTAATGACGGAGGTATAGAAAGACCAAATAGAGCCCGATAGATAATGAGCGAGTATCCCTCCAAAATAAATTCTCGGACTCCTATATCCTTTGCAAACAGCATCCTAGCCTCAAACGCCTTTGCTTCAACTTCTACAGCCCCCATTGCCATTGGTGTCTGAATTTTCTTGCTTAAAACTGTGATGACCCTACCTAGTCCATCCCGAACTAAAACTCCAAGCCCCACTACTCCCTGCTTCGAAAAAACTGCACCATCAACATTTATATTGAAGGTAGGTGCAGTTGGAGGGGTCCACGATACTGCCTGTAATTCTGGAATCGACGCTTGCTGATCCAAGTCCAATGCGGCGTTGTATTTCGCCAGATACTGCACTGCCCTCTTCATCAATACAGTCCACTCCTTCACGCCTCCAGCACGCACCTCGTTACGATTATTCCATTTCCGTCTTTCTTCCGCCATTAACAACTGCCATAACAGATCTTTAAAGGGTTGACAGTGACCTCGATCGAACGTGATAATTAACTTCAAACACCCCCCAATGGGGCTCAAACATTCAGGCAACATGCTGGCTTTTCTGGGCCAGGACATAGAGCCTAAAAAAGAATAGGAGAGGAAAAAAATAATTCAAAGCCATATGTTGTAAACATTGCTTGTTCTAACTTTCTAGTCTCTACTAGTGTAGTTTCACCTTCCTTTTTTTTTTTCCCCCTGTTTTCATACTACTTTTTCCTCTTGTTGTCAAATATATACTTTAAATGATAGTTTTCCATTTCTTTTTCTCCACCTTGAATCCCAACCAAAGAAAATTATTAAAATTATATAAATTCATACTTGATTCTTTTTTCCATTTCCAATTTCTTATAGTTTTATTTATTTATTATTTTATTTTCTGTTTTCATAATACTTGTTCCTCTTGTTGTCAAATATAATCACTTTGATTCTTTGAATGATAGTTTTCCAAATTTTTTTTTCTCCACTTTGAGTCCCAAAAGAAGAAAAATTTATTGAATTTATAACATCATATTTGATTTTTTTTTTTTTTTTCCATTTCCTATTTGATTAATCCTGTTTAATACTCATGCGGCCAGCCAGCTTTGGTTCATCATTAATATATATTTTGTCATAAGTTTATTATTATTGTTATTCATTTGGTTTTTGCAACTATTGGACAAAGTTTAATTTGGTTCCTTGATTATTAATTTTGTCAACATAGCCATTCACATTTTAAAATCAGCTCAATTACATCATTGGGTGTATCCTACATTAAAATTTTGACCGGATTGTTTGATTTGGCACTTGGAACATGCATCAAATCTCTAAAATGGTCAGAACTATTCATTTTTCTACGTCAAATAATCCCAATAAAGTTTTAATAAATGTGAAATTTAAGAATAAAATTAAATTGACTTTAAAATTTGAGGGACTAAATTAATAGTTGATGATTTTTCGATTATAAAAGAATCAAATAAAAACATAAAAAATATACTTGGTTTTCTAGGCCATGGAGATTTGTACCCAAAGAAAATAAAGCCCGATTGGAATAGTGATCTCTCCTAACTAAGCCCTAGCCCATTTGAAATACATTTGTCAATTTTATTCCTTGACATGTGGTACTGCTGAACATGCTTACTACCAAGTCCATACTAGGCCTAGTGTATATTTGATTTTATGCCATTCACAAGATGTTGGATTCAATTCTTCAAACCACAGAAATTCAAGGGATTAGTCAGGCCCATTAACAATGCAGTGAATCAGACCCTATGTCTACGACCCATCAGAAAAATACTTGGTGAGACAGCCCACGAAAACAAGTTTACCCACCTTTCAAATTTCAAAATTCGAAAAGTTTCAAAACGGTCAGATCCAGGCATCCAGCTGTATCCCAATTCCCCCCAAAATAGCATTTTCAAAATTTGAAAATCCAACCAATCGAGAAATAGACGTTTCAAACGGACACTCTTTTGCAAAACCTCTTTATATATGTACCACTAGTTACTTTACAAGGCTCCATTCAAATCCTCTAGATCTCATTTTCTCATCCAAAGTTAAAAAAAAAGAAAAAGCCCCAGACGTCTTTGTATACGTCTTTGGCAAACCTTGTACACCTTTGTTTCACTAGCAATCAAAATCAACCAAAAATGAGAGAGTGCATCTCAATCCACATCGGTCAGGCCGGTATCCAAGTGGGTAATGCCTGCTGGGAACTCTACTGCCTTGAACATGGCATTCAGGTAACCCTTTTGCTTCAACAACAACAAAAATAATAAAAACATTAGTCTTTTATATAAACACATACACACACACATAAAAATTAGGCCTTTGTTTTCTATTGGGGTAGTACTAATTTTCATTGTTGTTCTTTCTCTAATTTTTCAGCCTGATGGACAAATGCCTGGTGACAAAACAGTTGGAGGCGGAGATGATGCCTTCAACACCTTTTTCAGTGAGACCGGCGCCGGGAAACACGTCCCTCGTGCCGTGTTCTTGGATCTGGAGCCCACTGTCATTGACGAGGTCAGGACCGGGACATACCGCCAGCTTTTCCACCCTGAACAACTCATCAGCGGCAAAGAAGACGCTGCCAACAACTTTGCTAGAGGCCATTACACAAGTAAGCAAAAAAAAAAAAAAAAAAAAAAACCCCATGTCCCAAACTCGCCTTAAATGGTCAATTATGAGTTGTAGCGCACAAAATTAAGATCTTTGTATGTAAAGTATATGAAATGACATGTGATTTTGTAAATGTATGTTTATTTATGAAGAAATTGACGTATATTGGGGGGGGTTCTTGTTTTGGCAGTTGGGAAAGAGATTGTGGATCTGTGCCTTGATAGGATCAGGAAGCTAGCTGATAACTGCACTGGGCTTCAGGGGTTTTTGGTTTTCCACGCTGTTGGTGGAGGAACAGGTTCTGGGTTGGGGTCTCTGCTTCTTGAGAGGCTCTCTGTGGACTATGGAAAGAAATCAAAGCTGGGTTTCACTGTCTACCCATCCCCTCAAGTTTCAACCTCTGTTGTGGAACCTTACAACAGTGTTCTGTCCACTCACTCACTCTTGGAGCACACTGATGTCTCGGTGCTACTTGACAATGAAGCCATTTATGATATTTGCCGCAGATCCTTGGACATTGAGAGACCCACTTACACCAATCTCAATAGGCTTATTTCTCAGGTATAATTCAAAAAAAAAAAAAGCATCATTGGCCGTGTGTCACATTTTAAAAAAATTAGTAGATTGTCGTTAAAGGAGTGATTTTTATGAATGCAGTTTAGCATTTGGTATGAAAATACATCATTGAACATGTGCGTTTTGAAAAATAGTGTAATTTTCTCTATTAAATCGCGGGCCAAATGGTCTCCAAGTTGCTCCAAGTTATACATTGCTGATGATGAATTGTGGTTTGTATGCAATGCAGGTGATTTCTTCATTGACTGCATCTCTGCGTTTTGATGGTGCATTGAATGTGGATGTGACAGAGTTTCAGACCAATTTGGTTCCATATCCAAGGATTCACTTCATGCTTTCATCATATGCACCAGTTATCTCAGCTGAGAAGGCTTACCACGAGCAGCTCTCTGTGTCTGAAATCACCAACAGTGCATTTGAGCCCTCGTCCATGATGGCTAAATGTGACCCTCGACATGGAAAATACATGGCTTGTTGTTTGATGTACAGGGGTGATGTGGTCCCCAAGGATGTGAATGCAGCTGTGGCCACCATCAAGACCAAGAGGACTATTCAGTTTGTTGATTGGTGCCCAACTGGGTTCAAGTGCGGTATCAATTACCAGCCTCCAACAGTGGTTCCTGGTGGTGACTTGGCTAAGGTTCAAAGGGCTGTTTGTATGATCTCCAACTCGACTAGTGTGGCTGAGGTGTTCTCAAGGATTGATCACAAGTTTGATTTGATGTACGCGAAGAGGGCCTTCGTGCATTGGTATGTTGGTGAGGGTATGGAGGAAGGAGAGTTTTCAGAGGCTAGAGAGGATTTGGCTGCATTGGAGAAGGACTATGAGGAAGTTGGGGCTGAGTCTGCTGAAGGAGAAGATGATGAAGGTGATGAGTATTAGGTTGTGGGCAGTGTTGGTGTTGTGTTCTGCCAATGGACTCATTGGTGTGAATTTAGGCTTAAGTGTCTGTAGCTGCCTTATGTTTTAAAGTTTCTTTAGATGTATTTTGATGTTGTTTGAATGGAATTGAAACTATCTTTGCTCAAGTAACACATTTTATATCACAATTGCCAAAGTAATTGAGACACGACCAAATCAATTAAAATTAGCTAGCTCAATTGGGGAAAAATATCATTAGCTTCCTTTTCTACAAATGCTACTAGAGATGTAGTTTTGATCCGGTCATCTCTAGCAGCAGACCAGTTTTTAGTGGAAGAGAAGTCAGACTCAATTTTAGAGGAAGATTTTTTAGAAGTATATAAGAAATGTCGTGATGAGATGAGGGGTGCATTATGAACAAAAATAAACACTTGTGTTGATTTGTTTAATAAAATGTCAGTACTTGCCAATTTAAATTAGATTACATTGTTCTTTCACATGCCATCACATATTGTAAGTTTTTGACGATTCATCATGTATAAGGGTGTATTGAGGGGACCATGCTGACTACAACACAAGCCCCCCAAGTCTCCCCCAGGCCAAACAACTTACCCAGATAGATGGCCAAAGAATATCTCTGTCGATATGTTCCCCAACAGATTACAGGTTCCAAAGAATATATTCTCTAATTTTATATAGATAAAGGTTGATGATTTTTTTAATATCCCTTCTTGAAACATCCGAGATGGTAAATTTTTGCGGTTTAAATTTTTAATGGCTTCATTTTCTCACCTTATAATTTTTAAAGAATTGAGAGGAGGATATGTGAGTTCACTCCAAGGGTGAATTGGTTATCCGAAGATATGGAATTTTGGTGAATTGGTTTGTCCCAGTGGTGATTTAAACCAGGAAATGATAGGATAAAATTATATATAAGCCAAACAAAATGCGACATGATGAGAGAGGATGTTTGATTCCTGAACACAATGAAAGTACTGGTTCTTGATGACAACTCAGTATAGTGACATGCAAAAGGAAATTCTTATCAATTGATGAAAGAACTGGTTCTATTGAGAAGCTTTGGTCCAGAAAAATCGTTTGGTTTAACCAAATATTCCACCTTTTTTCTATTGCTAACCAAATATTCCACCTTTTATTATCACAATGGAATATTTTCCAAAAGATCTGCATTATAATTTATGAGTATATGTTCGTACTTGCCAATTTTAATTTAGATAGATTACCATGTTCTTCACATGCCATTATGACAGAAAAACCAACGCATATTGTCACTGAGTACTCCAAACTCTAACAACGTAGTAAAACGAATACGAGGATGCAATTTACAGCTTAAGAAACATAAGAAACTAAAAGGCCCACATAATTGAGGGGGCCATTTGGTCTAGCAGATATAGGACAAATGGATTCCAAAGCACCAACCAAGAATATCTTTTATTGATATGTTTCCCTAGCAGAATACTCACTCCATTCCTTTTCCCATTCTTAGCAACAGTCTTGCACTCTTGCTCCATAATATAGAGTCTATATAGCTTCCCGCCTTTTCATCGATCCCAACTCACCTTCTAAATCACACAACACAAGCTCACCTTTAAGATCTAACAATGTCTAGCAGAAGATCAGATTCTACAATTGCAACAGAAGATGAGGTTAAAGATCTCATTCTAGAACTTCAAGCACTGTTATCCACTGAGGTGGACAGGAGCAGGACAACAAAGGTAGGAAAACTCACATTGTGTATGGGCATACATAATAACATATGTTATATTGGTATTGCTCAGCCCCATTATTTTTCTTTTTGGTTAAGTATTGTTATTGCTTAACTTGGTTTTGTCTTGCAAACTTTGTTATCATTGTCCAGGTTCTGGAAGAGATTTGCAATCATATAAAGAGGCTGCAGAAAGAGGTCGACAACCTGAGCAAGAAAATATGTGGACTACTTGGGCCTCCAGACACTAGTAGTAATGTTGATTTTGCTGAAGTCCTCAAGCTAGTAATGGAATTGTAGGCACAGTATTTCTACTATTGTATGTACCTAACTGTTATATCAGTTATCACCATGTATATCTTCTTTCTGCCTTAATGTGTTTTCCAATATGCCTAGATTTACTCATGCTGGCTGATGTATACCCCAACAATAAGTAGAAAGGAGATTAAATTCAATAAGGATTTGATATGAATACCCCGTTTACACCTCCAATAATAATGTGTCACATCAATTTTTTAAAAGTAAAATTAAAAAAGATAAGATCTCATACACATAACAGAGGCATTTACCATTATTAAAATTGCATTATGTAGTGTCATGTCAAACCCGTGATTTTGTCTTTGGTCTCACTTTTTTCCCCCTAGTTTCTTCGAAACTTTGGTCGTCATCTTCCTTTTATCATCATGTGTAGATAAGTTAGGAAATCAGAAAAAAGCATGTGTAGATAAGTTTCACTTATCTTGACCGATTGAGATTCGTGTAGATTTCAAATATAGCTTTTTCTCTTAGTCGTTTGATCTAGGGTTTTGATGGATATTAAGTATATATAAATAAAAACCTTAGAGCACGTTTTTACACATTCAAGAGGGGAGTGTTATGTACACAGATTTGGAGATTTTCCATACCCTTTTGGAACTACAGCGGGAGACCTTGTGCAAACAATAGAACCAGTTATAAAGCAAAGTTGCTGCATTTAATCAACCATAGTTGCTGATCTAAATCTTTGAGCAAAGATTTCAAAGTCACAAACTAGAGAGTTTGTGTTGCTGATCCAAATCTTTGAATGGAAATCTCAAAGTCACAAACAAGGGGAGTTTGTGTGTAACAATTTCACAGTAGAAGAGTCTATGGATTCGAAACTATGTGTGGTCACATAAGTAAGTACTACATGAGGTAGATAGATTTAGGGTTAAGTTTATTGTATAAATTTCAATTCTATTAGTGAAATGTTGCTTTGAGGATTGTTTAGGTTAAATCATCTCCAAGTTTTTTTACTTTGAAACCACAATTTTAAAAGATTTCCTGGGTCATCATTCTTGTTATACATGTGATTTGTGAATGTTTGATATTTGTTTAAATCAGATCTATTGCATAATTAATCTAATTAATTATTTGTTTAAAAGTTGATTAAATCTGAGACAACTAGTGTCTAAAACCCTAACACAACTCATTTAAGACAATTTGTTTTTGACCGAACTTGATCTTGGCCAAACTTGATTGATTCAAACTCTAACTTAATTGAACCAACTTGTGCCAAAATTGAGTTGAGCTTGTTTTCTATGGGTGTCACGGTAGCTGGGGTAGGGAGTTGGATGGACAATGTGTATGTGTGTGTGTGTGTGTACGTGTGTGTGTTTGAGAGAGAGAGGAAGAGAGAGAAATTTCTCTATGGACTTCGAATTCTCAATCAACAATGGCATCTTTGGTGGTGTCTTCCGTAAAACCAATGACTTCCCTCAGATCCAGTGGTGTCTATGACGGCATCTCACATTGGTGGTGGGGTCTTTAATTTTTAATTTTTTATGATAAATTTAATTTTCTAATTATATTAGTTGAATATGATAACAATGAGAATGAGGTCTAGGTCTGATTCTTTGTAGTAACTCCTATTTCTCTATTTATAAAAATATGATGTGTCACATTGGTATAGGATGGTGTAAATAGTTGCATTTGCATCAAATCATTATTAAATTTAATCTCCTCTAATCATATTAGCTAACAGAGTTTGAGGGGAGTGATTGTTTATTTATTGTATATCAATTCTTCTATGGCTTCAAGTTTTGTCAAAACTCTAAAGTGGTTGATTGTAAAGGGTAGACAATAATTTATACATAATAGAACCACTACTTATTTTCCAATATTCACAGTTAACTACATCAAATTTGTGGCGAAAGTAATGCAACAAAAGTTGTATCCCTAAATTTTTCTCATAATTTATGTAGGGTAGATAGATTTGTTTATGCAATTTCAATTAATATAAAGACATCATATGAAACTCCAAGAGCCTTGTAAGTTAATTAGCACATCTAGTTTGTCTAAAAAAGATGTATAAGGTTTAAATTTCCACTCTCCTATTATAACTATTGAATTTATAAAAGCAAAAAAAAGAAAGAAAAAGTCATCATATTATATTTATATGAATCCTTTAATAAAAGTGTTAGAAATGACTCGTAGTAACTCACAACACCATTTAAAAATAAAAAAAATAAATTTCTAATATCATTACACCATTAACTTTTTCCAATAATATAAGCACCTCGTACGAAACCTTTAATAAAATGTAAGAAATAAATCGTGGCCACAAAACGTAAGACAAAAATTGCACTAGGAAAGATTCTTCGCAACGCGTCCTAACTTAAATTGCAAGCTACGCAGCAAGTCCGCTATATAAAGCTGGACTTATGAGGAATATTTTTAGAGAAATTTCCAAGGTGTTCACTTCAATTGAATTATGAGGAAGACTCATAAAGAAAAGTCCAAGATGTAACTCCAAGTTTAATTTCTGCACTTCAATAGGATTCAAAAGGTATTTCAAGAGAAACGCGTTATTGTTAATTAAAAGTTTGAAAAAATAAAAAAATGCTAGTGCCACGGGGCGCAACTCATCCATGCCAAGTGACAAATTATGAGTAGTAGAGAAAAAGTAGTGGGTTCACAACTTCATCACTTACAACTTATCATATAAGTGAGTTGTTGCAAAAGTTGTATTATTTGTTATGATCTTAGCATTTTTCTAAAATGTCATCCTAGTTATTTGACACCATTTAGTCGAGTTGATATCTCCAGAGAGGGCATATGTTCAAGCTATGGGGGTAGCAGGCTAGCGAGATATGTAGTCATGTAAGTATTTTTAACTATCTCAAAAAGAAAAAAATTAGTACATTTTTAATATGTGGTCAACGTCAATTGTGAATATGTGTCTGAAATAGTGAATGTAAACTAGATATTATTTTTGAAAATAAATATCGGATGTTTTAGAAATGAGTCCATTTTGTATTTCAAATTTTTTTTTCAAAGAATATGGCCAATTTTTATCACTTTTGGGAGAAAGTGTACAATTATTTTTCACTTATCTACTGGGCTCACACCGAACAAGAAAGTGCGAGAAATAAATAGTGAGCCACGATTAAAAAGGGAACTTGTAAGAAATTTTCGAGGAAAGATCACGCGGGTAGATCTCAAGTAAACTTCTGCGCTAGATCTATAGGGTTCAAAGAGACAATAATTTCGTGAAAACCACTTTGGTATTTATTCAAAGTCAAGAAGAGTAGCGACTTTCAGTCTTCGAAAAGTTTGCATTTCAATTATTAAAGCGTGTTAGAGTGATGCATATATATAAGAATAAACCATTTGCCATGGGCATTGCACTCATCAAGCAATCAACCAATCATACACTTTATTTTTATTTTAACATGGCTCCCTCCGTCTCCGTTTCCATTAATCTGGTATTAGCATTATGGGTTCTTTGTATATTCACGCACTCGACAACTATGGTTGTTGCAGCTAAGTCATCAGCGCTAGAACTAGAAGCCAAGGCTCTGCTGGAGAGTGGGTGGTGGAGTAGTAACTACACCAATGGTTCCTCCTTAAGTCATTGCAAGTGGCCTAAAATCACATGCAATGATGGCGGAAGCGTCGTAGAGATTTACATGAATGGGGTCTATCTGGGAGATAAGTTTCGAAAATTCAACTTCTCATCCTTCCCAAATTTAGAAGGTCTTTATCTTTATAATACTGGACTCCAAGGAAGCATCCCGCCAGAGATTGGTACTCTTTCTAAACTCATCCATCTTTCTTTATCCATGAATAATCTCACAGGTAATTTGCCTCTTTCACTTACAAACCTCACTCAATTAGAGGTGTTTTCCATTCACAATAATCTATTCAGTGGGTCCATCCCCGACGAATTGGGAAATTTAAAGAATCTTCGATATTTAAATCTAAGTAGAAATGCTTTCAGTGGTGAGTTTCCCCTTTTGCTTGCCAACCTCACTCAGTTAGAGACATTTGACATTTCTTCTAACCTAATTAGCGGGTCCATTCCTAAAGAATTGGGAAATTTAAAGAATCTTTCTACTTTAGATTTGAGTAATAACACACTCACCGGGCCAATCCCTTCAACTCTTAGCCTTCTAACCAGTCTTTCTCATTTGGATGTGTCTTCTAATGACATTGCTGGTAATATCCCCTTCACAATAGGTAATTCAACTAACTTGAGAACTTTGTCCCTTGCTTGGAACCAAATTAGTGGCCACATCCCTGCAGAAATAGCTAATTGCATTTCGTTGCACAACTTAAATCTAAGCCACAACTACTTAACAGAAACCATTTCCTTTGACATGAGTAACCTTTATTTGTTAGTATATTTAGATCTCAGCTATAATAACCTTAGTGGTTTTCCCCGAAATATCAATCATTTAACTGTTTTGGAAACTCTGTCCCTCAATTGGAATCAAATCAGTGGCTCCATCCCCACTGAAATAATTGATTGCCGGAGCTTGAGACACTTGACATTAAGCCACAACTACTTAAGTGGAAACATTCCCTCTCACATTAGTTATCTTAATTTCTTAAATGCTATTGACCTAAGTCATAACAATATCAGCGGAGACATTCCATTTGAACTTGGAGATTGACAACCTTTAGAGCTCTTGGATCTTAGCTACAATAATCTTACTGGAAACATTCCCATTTTTTCTATTTCCATAAATAAAATAAACCTTGCATACAATTCATTGCAAGGTCAAATCCCAAATGGCTACTTAAATTGTACACCTTACACATTTATCGGCAACAAAGATTTTTGTGGCGACATCCAAGGTTTTCTCCAAATAGTTTCTCAAAAAAAAAAACTTCCCCAAACAATAACAAATCAATTGTCCACCAAATAAAAATTGTTGTTCCCCTCAGCTTTTTCCTTGTGTTTTTACTTCTTGGGTGTATTTTCCTCTCTCGACGTGGGGATAAGAAAACTAAATCGGAGTCAAGTGAACCAAAGAATGGAGACTTATTTTCAATATGGTATTATGATGGAAAAATTGCATATGAAGACATCATTGAAGCAACAAAGGACTTTGACATTAGCTACTGCATCGGGACAGGCGGTTATGGTAGTGTTTACAAAGTACAGCTGCCTAGTGGTAAAGTAGTTGCCATAAAGAAACTTCATCGCTTGGAGGCTGAGAACCCAACATTTGACAAGAGTTTCAAAAATGAGGTCAAAATGTTAGCAGAAATCCAACATCGAAATATTGTTAAATTTCTTGGCTACTGTTTGCATAATCGATGCATGTTTTTAATATATGAGTATATGGAAAGGGGAAGCTTGTTTTCTGTCCTAAGCAACGATGTTGAGGCTGTGGAATTCGATTGGATAAAGAGGATGAATGTCATTAAAAGTACAGCACATGCCTTATGTTACATGCATCATGAATGTGTTCCGGCAATTGTTCATCGAGATATAACCAGCAACAATATACTATTGAACTCTGAATTGGAGGGTTTTGTCTCTGATTTTGGCCTAGCTAAATTTCTTGATCCTGATTCCTCCAATCAAACTTTAGTTGCTGGGACTTATGGTTATCTTGCTCCAGGTAAATTAATATTCTTTTTGTCATACTCCCAACTTTTATTTTAAAAGGTTTGCCACGCGTGGAGCTTTCTACATTTTATGCTACTTAGCATACTTTATTGTTTGTTATCTGATAGGACGATGCATGCATAATAGAAAATATCACTTTCACAACAGAAATTTTATGTACTAGCAAGTTGTCCAATGTCTTCATAAAAAAAAGTATATGGAAATAAAAGTAAAACATTAAGATTAAAGGTAAATGAAAGACATTACATCTTTTCACACTTTTCATTTTTTTTTTCCTCATGTATGCAGAACTGGCCTATACTATGGTGGTGACTGAAAAATGTGACGTTTTTAGTTTTGGAGTGGTGGTATTAGAAATATTAATGTGAAGACATCTAGGCGAGCTCATGACATCATTATCATCATCTCAAAGTGTGATGTTAAATGAAATATTAGACCAATGTCTCCCACCTCCAAACCGTTTGGTTGCAAAGGATGTTTTTCTTGTTGCTGCAATTTCATTTGCTTGCTTACACACTAAACCAAAGTCTAGGCCGACAATGAAGTGGGTGTCCCAAGAATTTATCTCTCACAAGAAACCAGTAACGAACCCCTTACATTCAGTTTCACTGTGGCAGCTGAGGAACCAAGAAAATTATATAATCGGAGAGAGTGAAACTCATTAAGGAATGGAGAGGGTGAAACTCAATAAGGAAGCGCTTGTTTTTCAGTTGAGAACCATATTGTTTGGCGAAATTCTACGGCAAAAAATGTTGTGTTACAATAACAATTCCTTAAGAATCTTGTGCAAGTTGTATGTATTGTTCTTTATGATTTGTAACTTGTATTTTGCAACATGAAATTTGTCTTTTCCGCTTTTCTAATGCCACACATCTAGAATTCCCATAACCGATCGCGGAAGTTACAAAGATTGATTTATATGCTTGATGCTCGACACTAGTTCAAGTCATTCCATAAGATTCACCAATAATAAAGACAAATTTCAATAAGTAAAAAAGAGTAGTAATAAAACCTCCCTTGCTATCTACTCCCAAGACACAATCCTCTCTCTCTCGTCCCTTCTTACTATCTCATGCAAGAAAGTCTTTCATCAAATTTTTTGTGTAATTAGGAATGAGATGGACTATAGGGCATTTGTTAATAGATCATTTTAAGAAATGACAAAATTTAAGTACAATACCTTAAGTACCGTTCCTTAAGTTCCCTACTTAAGATTGAGTCATATGGCTACTTAACTAAAAAATACACTTCAATCTTATGAAGAAAAATCTACATTGCAGAATCTTAAAAAGAAAATCTAAGGTACAAAACATAGGACATTAGTTAATAGATCATTTTAAGAAATGACAAAATTTAGGTACAATATTTTAGATGCTGTTTCTTAAGTTCTCCACTTAAGATTGAGCCATGTGGCTACTTAACTAAAAAATCCATTTCAATCTCATGAGAAAAAATCCACATAGCAGAGTATTAAGAAAGAAACTTTAGAAACAGCACCTAAGTACTGTACCTAAGTCTTGCCATTTAGAAATTTTTTAATACCCACTTCTATGGAAAATATAAAAAGCTATAACCAATGCCCTTAAGACTTCCGTTAACTTTTCCCTTGAATTTTTATTTCCTCATGGTGGCGGGCAATAATTCCAAATCTCAAATGCGACCACCTTCCTAGAACACAAAATTAGACAATAACGCAAATCAAGCCCCACGGCAGAGACATCACTCCACCAAAATAAGCGTGTCCTAGAAACTATTAGCTAAAGGAAGAGAGAGAGAGAGAGAGAGAGAGAGAGAGAGAGAGCATATCCCAAAACCAAGATACAAGGCACTACCAGCTTGGAATAGCTTCTAAAATTAGAAAAGAATACAAACTTCCATTCCTTCTACCAGACAAATTTCTCGTTTTCTATCGACTACAAGAACATACATTTAAGCCCAACCTAGAGTATACCAAAAACCTATGATCACACCTTCACTCCATAAACTCAACTCTTACTATCAACATGAAAGAATCTCCACTAAGCAAGAAGAATCCCATCAGTGAAATCTCACGCAACATCCATGTAATTTGTATTAGAAGAACTTGAGATTCCATTTTGCCACTGTTGCCAACAAAATTTGTTGAAAGTGGACGATAGTCATGTTCAGTGTAAGACCACAAACAGTCGGTTAAACTAATTTTCGTTTAAGAATATAGGTATACCCAGTCGGGCCTGCTCTCAACCACAATCAGTGTAAGATCACAAAGAATTACCCTCGTTGCTTATACCTCAGATTTTAAGGAATGCCTAACACATACTAGATCATCCAATTTATTGCCATCCATTTTGTACAAGGAGACACCTTGCATTTGCATGTAGTGATCTTGTGCTTCCTTCCTACGACTTTTAAAAGGTATGACTTCCCATTTACTGTAATTTGAGTACTTCCTGACATCACTCATGTCTGGAGATCCTGAGATGGGTCCATTGCTGTCAGGCTCCACATTGCCCCACACCTTACAACTACCAAACTGGCCCAAACCACCCACCTGACTGCCTTGACTCTTCTTTAAGTGCAAAGCTGCAGCGTGAGCTCTGCTAATCATATCTCGACTAGGTACATCTGACCAGTCTTGCTTCCTCTTGGATCTCATGGGAGAATGGATCCTAATAACCTGACAGATATGAACCCTAGTCATTCGGAGAGAATAATTGGTGCATATGGGCCTGAGGTAATAAGAGTGTATGATAGCTTCTCGGGGGGGGGGAATGGGTAAAATGGAGAGAGAGAATATCCTTACACCAAGGCATTCTAGAAGCTGATAGTATGCTCTCCCTTGAAGTGGATTGTGCCCCTTCCTAGGTGTAGAGAAGTATCGCGTCCTATCATAAAGATCATGACATATATGAGCTAGAATGCAAAGATAGCAACATAGAGTATAACATGTAAATAAGGAAACCTGAATTTAATGATATCCTGATACAAGTCAAAAATATATATCCAGCCAGCATACAAGGCAATGGCAAATAACAATTAATTGAGATACAGATGCAAATAACAAGGACATCAGCAGGTTATCAATTGATGGAAAGAAAAATAATATAAGCAAGAAAATCAGGGCTAACCATTCAGTATAACCAGGATCAACAGTGAAACCATATATGTCAACAATGTCACACATGGAGAGTGCTAGTTCTATAGATTTCATTCCAGTTCCTTTGGCACCTCGACGCAGCACAATTCCTTGGAAAAGATAAACTGGATTTGGAATACTCTGCAACAAAAACAATCCAAAACGTCAAAATGATCACTATGTCTTTTAAGGAGGCCTCAATTAGTGGTTCTGCATGTAACAAGTGTCCAACCACACTACAACAAGAACATTTTACAAAAGCACTAAATGATAAAGGACGTTTACAGAAACAACTAATATTTATCATCACAGAAGTGAGGTACGTGGCAAACTGAAAGAATGATCTAGCACACAGATAGATGCACGAGTTACACAAATTACATAACTCAGAAAAGCATCTTAATCACTCATTCAACTGATCATGATGCATGTCCTCTTTCTTCAGGTATGTGACCATTAAGGCCGGCATTAGATCTTGTTAGCTTATATGTACAGTCTTCCCACTTAACTATCTACTTGGCAATGAGGAATGCAACAGCGTTCTGAGACAAGATTTTCACCTTAATCATAGCATTGAAGTCTCTATGTGTCACACTTTTAATTATAAGCACCTCGTCAACTGCAAGAGAAAAGAATTGTGAGTCATTAAACGGTCTAGATCCTGCACCAACAGACATTTATGACATTACTAAAAAGGGCACCAAAATCAGAGGCATCCTAAATGGTAGTCAATAACAAAGGAACTATGGAAGAATAATTGTATATCTTATCACTCCTTTTTATTTATTTATTATGGATTAAGGCTGTTGTTGATGTAATCTAAAACTTATGTTCAACCTGTACCATCATTCTTAGAGATAATAGTGAATTTTCAAATAGTCAGTGCTAGAATTCAAGTTGTGGGTTTCCATTGAAAAGATTGAGCACTATAAAAATGGTTTTCTGTAAAAGTTGGGCAAGACTAAGAATCTTATACCAGTCAAAAATCTCATAATGCATCAATAACTGGTTAGGAAAAAAACAACAATAAACAGAAGAACAAGAAACACTTCCATAACACAACTGAAATGCAAGTGCAGCATAACTCTTGTTCCTAAAATATGATAAAATAAGAAAGAAGAGAAAAATGTACTAAATAAGAATTTTAAGAACCCATATTAATAAAACAAAATATATAGAACAACTTACCAGACCCATTTAGAATGGTGACCATGTTACGAGCCGCACCCCTCACCACAAGTCGGAAATCCCTCTTCAGGCCAACATACTTGGCATATTTCTATAATATATCAAAAGACAAAATGAATAATTTCACAAAAAAACTTGAGTATGTCTATCACCCATATTACACTTAAAATTTTTTATTTTTATTTTTTTTGGTTGACATCTAATATGGAAAGGAGGAAATAACATAATTGGAGTGCCTGGTGACCAGACATACCTATGAAAGTAAGTGTGAATAATAGATACTATGTAGAGGAAAATGCACGTTGGAAAGAACCAAGCAAATTATCTAAACAAACGATCAATTTCATTCACAAAAGGAGTATATGTGCATGTATAGCAAACAGAGACTCAAGGGCCATCAATTAACTGCATATCAAGAAATGACAAGAATTCATTGATGATAAGGAACATATTTTTCACCTCATTAACAGGAGCCTCATTGTCTCGTATAACAGCATCATGACCATCAATCTCTTTCCCAAACTCTGTCTTTAAGAGATCTCCTGAGTTTCCAACAACTGCACATCTGCGGAACTGCCGGGGATGAAAAGGGGGTTTCGCTGGTAAAATCAAATTCAGGTGTTCTTCACAAAGGGTCCGGTTATGGCATTTTTTTGCTCCCCTGCAACCAAGGAAACAAAGGTATAAAGAGACTTCCTTGATGACAAACAAAAATGACATATATAAAACCACAAGGCATGACTGTGTAGAACCATACAATTGTGCTATCCTTTTTGCTGCATAATCTAGCCACCCATCAGGTCGAGCATCCAAATACTCTCTTGTCAACACAGTAGTCATGTTACGATACTGCATCCTAAAATTGTTTAGTACCTATACTCTCCTCAAAAAATAATTACCCAAATGGAAAAAGGAATAACATCTGACCTGTTCCCATAATAGAATTGCCTCACAAACATCATATGTGTACTCCAAGGGTTCATATATTTTAAACTGTTCATTGTACTGCAATTATTATAACTAAAACTATGAGCACTCAGCAGCTTATAACAAAATGCATCATAGAGACTGAGAGTGGGAGAGAGTATAAGAAACATACCCAGGTACTGTTAGTGCCTTCAGGGAACTTAAGAATCAATTTGCAGTGGTCAATTATATGTGCAGTGAGTCCAAGCCCCCTGTTTGCCTACACCCAATTTCAAGCTGAATACAAAACAGGCATGCTAGCAAATACAACAAATAATTATACAAGAGGAATAAAAGTGTACACTTCTCTCAAATATTCCAATTTCAATAAGCCCAAAAAATAAAAATAAAACTAATGAGCAAAGTTCAACAGCAACCCTTAGTCCCAAATTTGTTGGCATTGGCTATGGATCATCAACAGATTCATTAATATTTATTCTTTTCCTTCATTCTACTCTATCTAAAGTCATACTCATTATCACTTCCTTGATTTACATGTCTTTTATTATTTCTACTGATGTTATTTTTGCTCTTCCTTTACCTTTTTTTTAATTCCTTCAACTTGGATCAACTCGTTCTTTCTTACCATACTAGTGCACATAACTAAACTATCTCAAGCGACTCTTCCTCATCTTTCCATCAACATGAGCTACCACTATCTTTAAACGAATTTTCTCATTTTGAACCCTATCTTTCTAATGAGCAAAGTACACTCAGCTGAAAAATCAGTCTCACGTATCTAAACATATCAAGTTTAGAACAGTGGTAAGTTAAAACTGAACCAACCCAATTAAACCCAAAACAAATTACCTTTGCTAAAACCAATTGAACATCTATAATTCAATCTCAAAAACAAAAGCACTACAGAAGTAGAAAGGCCAATTATCATATAAAACAGATTGGATTGGAGCATGTATATAATCAAAGCTAGAGAACCCAGAAAGGAGTTAATGTAAAAATGGTAAATTTAGCGAGAAATGTGGGAAGAAAGTAATGCTAACCACGCATTGCTGAACACTGGACTGAAATTCTGACAAAACCCGAACTTCTTCTCTGTTGAGATCTGATTTATTCTGATTACCTGAAGAAACACATTCCAAATTTGGAATAAGAAAGAATGGAAAATTGGGTGTGAGTGTAAAAGTTAACAAATTTCAAAGAAAGAGAGGAAAAACCTGTGAAGAAAGAGGATTGGATAGCGAAAACGAAGAGAGAGAAGAGAACGGCAGAGCAGACTAGATGGAGAAGCAAAGGTCGCTTGTTGTTATTCGAAGATGTCTTGTGAGATCTCATAATCGAGAGAGCAGAGAGAAGAACACTTTTCCCAATTATACAAAACACGCAAAGACACACTCTCTCTCTCTCGGTATTGTGCAGATCGGTTTAGTAATTTAGTTTGGGATTTAAAAAAAAAATATATATATATATATATATATATTAAAAGTTGGGGTTTTACTTTTTAGCTTTTTATAATGGGTTGGGCTGAACATAAAAAATTCATTTTGTGGACTACTTGGACTAATGTTGATTTTGGTGAAATCCTAAAATCTAGTCATGAAATTCTAGGGACATTATTTTGGGCTATAATACCTAAACTGTTTTGCTTTCAGTTGTCACCACTCACCATGTATATCTTCTCTCTGCTTTATTTTGTTTTCCACTATGTCTAGTGTAGGGTCCCTTTTTGTAGTCCAAACCCAAAAGATTCGAATGGTGAGCCCAACAAACCCGGAACAATGAATTTGTAGAGAGTGGGTGAAAGGGCTGGGCTAGTTGTGAATTGAACAATAGTTAGTTGTGGCCCTTAAGAACGAAGTAACATGAGATGGTGCTTGAAAAACTGAATGAATGGACGTCCGAAGAGGTGTTTTATTGAATGAGAAACGATTACAACACTCAGAGCTACAGTAAAGTTATTCTTTCTTTTCTTCGCCTCTCTTTTTCCCCCTTTTATCAGGAGCCCTTTTTCTTTATATAGCCTCCTCCCTCATCATTCTAGTCGTCCACTTGTCCTTCATCTGCGTACATACTTGAGTATAGGTCACATCAAGCATCTTCTCTAGCTTTTTGGGAGTGGCGGTAGCTGAGGTTGCACTATTCAGGGGTCTTCTCCACATAAATGCGGCCAGAAAAGTTGCTGTAGTGCATTAAATACGGTGGTAGCAACTTTTCCTTGAGATATTTCTTCGTCCTTATCATCCCCAGGTATGCCCAGAGCTTATCTTTGTCATTGGGATTGCTAGGAAGGTCATTCGGACCTTCTATATGTTTGTTTGATCAAGACTATTCGTATCCGAAGAGTAAAACCTCTTCGGACAAAGGGTGACCTCTTCGGATGGTACTCTTCCTCAATTTCCGGGTTTGTTGCCTCCAGATGAACTCTACCCCAACCCGTTATTCCTCTTCGGACATACAGTAATCTTCAAAACAGGGCCCCAGGCCCAATAGGTAGGTCTGGGCTTTTACCCCCCCACAATAGCCCCTCAAAATCTTAATTTTCCCCTCACATCTGAAGAGAAAAAGTGAGATTTTGACTTGTCACGGAGTAAAAAGCTTGAGAACAGCCAAATATTTGAACTTGCACGTGCGTAGGCATAGATATAAGCGCTTCTTCATTGCCGCTGTTGTTTGCGTATTTTCAAAGCGCTGCATTAATTACTCCAGGCGGCGCCTTGTCCTTTGTATCCAACGGTGGGTTGCTGATCTAACGGGCGTGGTTCTTCCCCGGGATTTGGGTGAGATAACTTCTGCCCCTTCGTTTGACCTCGTATAAAATCTCAGAAGAAGTTACTTCTTCTTTACTTTGCAAACTCTCAGGCAACCCAGCAAGAACAAGCACACGACTCCATCAAGCTCTTTCAGTCACCAATCCCAGTCTTCCCCAGAGTTTTTAAGAATCCTTCTGCGAGTTCGAAGATCAATCTTCGGTTTAGTTCCTGTAAGTTATCATCTATTCGATCCTTTAGTCTTCTCTTCGGCCAGCTTTCTCGACCTTTGAACAGTCACCCCCTGGTTGCTACGCTTAGTGCTTCCATCTTTCCGTTTAGGTGCGATGGGTAAACTCCAGTATTTGGTGGATAGTCCAGCCCAGTTAGAGGAATTTAGGGCCGCACATCGCATACCCCCAAATGTGGGTGTGAGGTATTGCCCTCCAGAAAAAATACTAACAGATCGAAAAACGGGCGAAGTTGTAATCCCCGTCATCGCTTTCCTAGAAGGGGGGATGACAATCCCCATGGGCCCCATCACCAGTAATTACCTTCGAAACCATAGGCTTAGTCCCGAACAGTGTGCGCCTAATATCTTTAGGATTTTAAGAGCAGTTGAGGATCTTAACCGCCACCTAGGACTGGGACTCACCTGGCTCGATGTGGTACATATGTACGAGTGTCATAGCCAGTAAGGGGCGGGATATTATCTAAAATCTCGGTCCGACGTTGTTAGGCTCATCTCTTGCCTCCCCAAATCCAACAAAGAGATGAAAGACGACTATGTGATCGTCTCGGGCGCATGGTATGACGGTCCTCATTGCCCAACCAAGCCAGGAAAGCCAGGTGGGACATGCTAGATTTAGGCTCACTAACAGTAGGCTTAGGATCTCAGCCTTTTAACAATTTTTAATTCTCCTTGTGTTACTAGTTTCGAGTCTCTGACAAAACTCTGCTGTGATTTTTAACAGATAAAAACCACGTTTCTCCTCAGCTCAGCCTTACAAATACTGCCACACTTAATTATCTATTAAGATCAGAGATCTTTGTAAGCGAGGACGGGCAGCTCTGGTCGGTTCCTCTTATTCTTGGGTACAAGGCGAAACCGAAAGATTTTTAGCCGATCGGCAACGCGATAACACAGGGAGATTATCTTCTCAATCGCATAGACGTTGCTCAGAAAGGCTTTTTAGCGCCGTACGATCTTGCACCCGTGCCACACCCCAATCCACAGGGTGTACCACTGCTCGTCCAGCCGGTTGCACAAGTACCCCTTGAACCGGTGGTTGTAGGCGAAAGGGTTGGCTCTTCGACCTCCTCACTAAAGGGGCAGATAGACAAATTTAAATTCGGGGGAGAAGTTTCAGAAGGGGTCCAAGTGATACCATCTTCAGACTCTGAAGAGGGGATTGATAGGCAATCCAGTGTCCATCCTCTTATTCTGATAACTGCTCTTCCGGAAGGCTCTTCGGAAGAGGAAGATATGTCAGACTTGAAGGCATTAATGAGGAACAGGGGCAAGAAGGCCGAGCCGAAAGGCACTGGGACTTCCTAACCAGTGGTGAGTCTGCCTCCACCACCACTTCAGGTTCCTGACCTCGGCTTAAAGCCCTTACCGGACCTGAAGAAGAAGAGGCCCTTCGAAACTGATAAGAGGGAGGTGGTGGTGCCACCAAAGACAACCAAGCAACAGAAGGTGGCGAGAGACCACCGGAACAAAAAGACCTCATCTACTGAAAGTCGGGATAAGCCTCTTGTTGCTGAAGTGCGCCGAGAGCCACGCACATGGTCTCCCAAGTTGGAGCTGGACGGCGCCCCTATTTCTTGGAAGACTTCCCTCAGAAACTACGATGGGGGAAAAATAGGGCTAGTGGCCGAAACTTTGGAGCAACCATTGCTCCTCCCCCGAGACATGAAGTCATACAGGCGCTTTAGTCAGTATGAACTCTACATGTCCCTGAAGAGGGACCTGGCTATGGTAAGTAAATTAATCCAGCTCTTCGGTTTGGTATGTTAATTTTTGCTTGTTTTATGCTAACTCTTTTACTTTATTATGCAGATTACCCAGCAAGTCTTCGTGGCCGAAGAGTGGAGTAAAAATGCATACATTGAAGCCCAAGCAGAGGCCCATTTTCGGTCTGAGGCAGAGAAAGCCTTGGGCAGCTTGAAAGAGCAGTTTTCTCAAATCTCCGAGCAGCTCAAAGAGGTGACCAACGAAAGGAATAGCCTCAATGCTGGCCTGCAAAATGCTGAGAGCCAGGCCGAAGCCCAACGCAAGTTGCTAAATGAGGCTCAGACCAGTTTGACAGCTGAGAAAGCGCTTGTGAAGGAACTTTGCGCTGAACTTCAAAAGGCTAAGGACACTGCCAAGCTAGCCCAGAAGGATGCTCAGCTGGCCAAGGAGGCGACCGAGGCTGAAAAGAAAGCAGCATACCAACTGGGAGTGGAGGTGACCGAAAAAGGTCTAACTGAGCAGTTTGCCTCGGTCAGCCGAGACTACTGCGACATAACGTGGGGCAAGGCAATGGACGCTGCTGGGGTGCCTGCTGACTCAGAACTGAGACTGCCTGGGAGCATATATTACGACCTGGATATCCGAGAGCTCCCAGAGTCTGACCCCCTTCCTCCAACACAACACCCAGAGGCTTCGGAGCGATCCTTGGTCAGCTAAGTTCCTCCAACCACTCTTGAGGCCTCCAAGGAACCTCGTCAGCCAGGTGATAAGAGCAAACCAGTTGAGCCACCGAAGGACCAGGCCCCAGAAGCTGCTGCTACTCGGACAGGCCAGGCTGCCGACCCTGTGGTCCCTCAAGCAAAAGCATAGATACTTAGGTTTTCTTTTATGTAAGGTTTTTTTTTATGTAAGGGATTGTAAACTACCCTCTTTTAATCAATGAAACAGTTTCTCTTTTACTTTTGGTGTCCTTGTTGCATATCATATGACTTACTTTTGCTACAAAGAACTGTACTTTGTAATTATGAGAATGTAGGTAAACATAATCACCATATCATGCTAATAATGCACATAACTAAGATTGGCACTGAAAAGAGCAGTTTGTATAAGAACTACTACTAAATAATGCATGTAACGAGTGTTATAAAAACTTCAAAGGTCTTTTCAAACATGCACAAAAAAGGGCCAACATAAGCTAGAGTTAATTTAAATACAGTCGAGAATTTCAAGTGTGGCTCATTATAAAGTCATATTTCAATAATAATAACTGTATGGGGGGTGTTGATTAACCCAAATCATCTGGTCCGAGGACTACAGACATGAATGGGTTTAAGTTTAAACATTTAAAGAACTGTAATGGAGTGTTAACTAACCCAAATCATCTGGTCCGAGGACTACAGGCATGAATGGATTTAAGTTTAAACACTTAGAGAATTGTAATGGAGTGTTAACTAACTCAAATCATCTGGTTCGAGGACTACAGGCATGAATGGATTTAAGTTTAAACACTTAGAGAATTGCAATGGAGTGTTAACTAACCCAAATTATCTGGTCCGAGGACTACAGGCATGAATGGATTTAAGTTTAAACACTTAGAGAACTGTAATAGAGTGTTAACTAACCCAAATCATCTGGTCCGAGGACTACAGGCATGAATGGATTTAAGTTTAAACACTTAGAGAACTGCTTCATATAACGAATTGGCATGTTGATTGAAGAAAAGATTCGATTAATAATAGTACCTTTTGAGGTTATTTACATTCCATGAGCGTAGTATCACATGGCTATCTAGGTCTTCTAGGAAATACGCCCCAATGCCAGCCCCTGAAGTAACACGATAGGGCCCTTCCCAATTGGGTCCTAACTTTCTCCAAGCTGGTTCTTTGCAGTCCCGACAACTTTCCTCAGCACCAAGTCACCAGGTTCTAGAGGCCTCAGCTTTACATTGGCGTCGTAGCCCTGCCTGAGCTTTTGTTGGTAATACGCCAGTCGGACCATTGCATTTTCCCTCCTTTCATCAATCAGGTCTAAACTCCTCTCTAGCTGCTCATTGTTGCTGGTCGGACTGAATGAACTGGTCCTCAGTGTTGGGAATCCAGTTTTCAAAGGTATGATAGCTTCAGCTCCATAGGTCATTGAGAAGGGGGTCTCTCCAGTAGATCTACGAGGCGTAGTTCTGTAAGCCCAAAGTATGTGTGGTAATTCTTCCACCCATTTGCCCTTCGCGTCGTCCAGCCTCTTCTTTAAACCATTCACTATGACCTTGTTGACAGCTTCTGCCTGTCTATTACCTTGGGGATACGCAGGAGTGGAGTATCTGTTTATGACTCTAAGTTCACTACAATAATTCCTGAATGCTCTGCTATCAAATTGTAGGCCATTGTCTGAGATGAGAGTATGAGGAACCCCAAATCGAGTGACAATATTCTTCCACACAAATTTATGCACATCCACGTCTCTGATGTTGGCCAAAGGTTCAGTTTCAACCCATTTGGTGAAATAGTCTGTGCCAACTAGAAGATATTTCCTATTTCCTGCAGCCTTAGGGAATGGTCCCGCGATATCTAAGCCCCATTGGGTGAAGGGCCATGGGCTGGATAACGGATTGAGAGTTCCTCCTGGTTGATGTATATTTGGGGCAAACCGCTGACATTGATCACATTTTTTAACATAATCGAGGGCTTATTTTTGCATGTTTGGCCACCAATAACCCTGAGTAATGGCTCGGTGAGCCAAGGATCTACCTCCAGTGTGGCTTCCACAGATTCCTTCATGCAATTCCTCTAGTAGCAACTCAGCCGCTTCAGGATGCATGCATAACAAGTACGGTCCTGAGTAGGAGCGTTTGTATTGTTTCTGATCATCGGATAACCAGAACCTGGTTGCTTTCCTCCGAACTTTGTGAGCTTCCCCATTTTCTTCAGGCAAAATATCCTCATTTAGGAATTTAACTATGGGGTCCATCCAGCTAAGTCCAGCCCTGATTTGGTGAATTTGAACTACTTCTCTTCTTGCTTCGGTAGGCCTATGCAAGTCCTCGACGAGGATAACTCTTGGCAAGTCTTGTGCCGAGGAGGTGACGAGAGTGGCCAAAGAGTCAGCATGTGTGTTACCACTTCTGGGAATATGCAGCAAGCTGAAAAATTCGAATTCCGACTGCAGACGTTTAACTCGGCTCAGGTATCCCTGCATCCTTTCATCCTTCGCCTCAAACTCCCCCTGTACCTGACCCACAACTAACCTTGAGTCCAAGAACAACTCCATTGCCTTTCCTCCCATTCTTTGGACCATAGACATTCCCATCAATAGGGCTTCGTACTCCGCTTCATTATTTGTTGCCGAGAAATTCAACCTTAACGACTTTTCAATAATGATTCTTTCGGGGGATATCAGCACTAGCCCCACTCCAGAACCTCTCTGGTTCGCTGCGCCATCCACGTACGCCTCCCAACGAGAAGGGCCTTGTTGAGAAATCACGCCAACTGATTTTTTATCCATGTCCGATGTTGGCTTTACCTCTTCTAATTGGGGCTTCGTGAACTCGGTTACCAAATCAGCAAGCACCTGGCCTTTGACCGATGTTCGAGGCATGTACTTGATATCGAAAGCCCCTAAGATCGTACCCCATTTAGCAATCCTTCCAGTGTAGTCAGCACTTCGGAGTATAGCCCTGAGTGGGTACTGAGTGAGAACAATGACTGTATGGGTTTGGAAATAGTGAGGTAACTTTCGTGTACCAAGCACTACTGCCAGGATAGCCTTCTCTAGCGGCAAATAGCGGATCTCAGCTCCATGCAGTGACTTGCTTACGTAATAAACTGGTCTTTGTACACCACAATCTGCTCGTATCAACACTAAGCTCACAGCATAGGGAGCTACAACAATGTACGCGAACAAGACCTCATCTGGTTCAGGACTGGACGTGATTGGTGGTCGAGCTAGATAATCTTTCAGTTGCTGGAAGTCCATATCACATTCTTCAGTCCACTCGAATCCCTTCCACTTATTGATAAGAGAGAAGAAGGGCCGACACCTGTCTGCCGATTGAGAGATAAATCGATTCAGGGCGACAGTCATTCCAGTTAGTTTTTGAACCTCCTTGGGATTCCGAGGAGCTTGTAACTCGTTGATGGCCTTTATCTGGTCAGGGTTGACCTCAATTCCTCTGTGGGTCACCATGTATCCTAAAAACTTGCCTGATCCCACGCCGAACAAACACTTGGAAGCGTTTAGGCGCAGCTTGTATTTTCTGAGAACTTCGAAGGTACTTTCCAAGTCCTTCATGTGCTCGGCCACAACCTTGCTTTTCACCACCATATCATTTATATAAATCTCGATATTTTTACCCAACTGTGGCTCAAATATCCTCGTCATCATTCTCTGGGAGGTAGATCCCGCGTTCTTCAAGCCAAATGGCATCACTTTATAGTGGTAGTTACCAATAGGAGTGACGAAAACAGTCTTCTCCTGGTCATCCAGGGCTAATGGTATCTGGTGATAACCTTGAAAAGCGTCCAGGAAGCTCATCAGAGGGTGGCCGACAGTGGCATCCACAAGCTGATCAATTTTTGGCATAGGGAATGGATCTTTAGTGCAAGCTTTATTTAAATCAGTGAAGTCCACGCATACTCGCCATTTTTCGCTCTTTTTCTTCACCACCATAGTATTTGCCAGCCACTCCGGATAAAAAACCTCTTTAATAGCTCCAGCCTTTTTGAGTTTCATTACCTCTTCTCTTACCGCATCGGCATGCTCCTTGGATGGTCGTCGAGGAGGTTGCTTTTTAGGGGTGATCATTGGGTTTACTTTCAAATGGTGACATATGAATTCCGAATCCACCCCTAAGGTTTCGTAAGCGTTCCAGGCGAATACATCAAGGTTTCTCTTAAGGAATTCTACTAACTCCTCATTCTCCTGCAGAGGTAGCTGAGATCCAACTTGAAAGAATTTCTCTGGACTGTCTCCAATGATGACTCTTGTCAAATCTTCGCACCTAGCGCCCTCGTCCGAATCTTCGACCGGCAATCCGCAAGGCTTTAATTGCTATAAACCCTTCTCAGCCCTGAACGAGGACTCGGTTTCGGGTTCATGTTGGATGGCAGCCACTAAGCGCTGTCTGGCTGCAGACTGATCTCCTCGGATCTCACAGACCTGTCATTCAGATGGATATTTGACTTTCTGATGCAAAGTAGAGGAAACAGCCCCTAGTGTATGAAGCCAAGGTCTAGCTACAATTGCTGTGTAAGGCGAATACACATCTACAACTATGAAATCTACTTCCACTACCTCTGAGCCTGTCTGAACGGGTAATCGTATCTGGCCCTTCGGGGTGACGACCCTTCCTTCAAAACTAACCAGCGGAGAATTATACGGTGCTAGGTCACCAGGTTTTAGGTTCAGCCCCCTGTAGAGGTCAGGGTACATTATCTCTACAGCATTACCTTGGTCAACTATTACCCTCTTCACATCATATCCGCCAATTCTGAGGGTGATGACTAGCGCGTCGTCATGGGGTTGGATGGTTCCAATCTTGTCTTCGTCCAAGAACCCCAAAATCGGCTGGTAGTCGCATATTGATCTCTTCAGACCTTGGCCAGAGTCCCCTGTTGGCAACCGCGCTACTGACATGACCTTGGATGGCCAGGATCTTGTTCTTCCCGGGGCTGCGAAGATGACATTGATAGTTCCCAATGGAGGCTTTAAAGGGTCATCTCTTCGGGACTCTGGGCTCATCTAACCTCCTCGGCCATTGGAGTGGTGCAAGAGGTGCCTCAATTTACCTTCGCGGACTAACTGGTCCAAGTGATCCCACAGGCTTCTGCAATTTTCAGTTGTATGCCCGTGATCCTGGTGGTATTGGCAGTAGAGATTACGATTACGCCTCTCAGGGTTCCCTACCATCTTATTCGGCCATTTAAAGAACGGTTCACTCTTAACCTTTTCCAAAACTTGATGGACTGGCTATCTAAATACAGTGTTGACTGCCTAGGGATTCGTTGATCCTAATTGCCCAGAAAAATCTCTCCGCGGTTTATTGTTATTGTAACGATTTGACCTGAAATCCTTCCTCTCCTGGGGGATAATCTTTTCCTTACCCTTTCCTTGTTGTTGATCTTCTTCAACTCTTTTATACTTCTCAATACGGTCCATTAGCTGACGCATGCTAGTAACTGGCTTACCAGACAAGGACGTCCTTAAACCGTGGTCAGTAGGAAGGCCGAACTTGAACGTGTCAAGGGCCATTGCATCAAAGTTGCCCTCTATATCGTTAAACATCTCACAGTACCTATCCGAATACGCCTTCAGGGTTTCACCCTCCTGCATGCTCAAGGATAATAGAGAAGACAGGGGCCTAACCATTCTTCGGCCGGTGACAAAACGTGAACCAAAAGCTTGAGTGCGCTCTTTGAAGGAGCTGATGGAGTCTGCCTTCAGGCTGTCAAACCACCTCATTGCAACTGGTCTGAGACTGGAGGGGAAGACCTTGCACATCAGAGTTTCATCTCCGGAGTAGACTGCCATTCTTTGATTAAAGTGACTCACATGTTCCACCGGGTCCGTTTTACCATTATAGATGGTGAACGTAGGCTGGCTAAAACGCCGGGGAAGTCTCGCTTCTTCGATCCTGCGTGTAAAGGGCGATCTAGAGATTTGATTCAAGGCCCTGCTCATGGCATCGTTCCCTACGCCTCCAAGTGGTGGGCTTTGAGATCGCCTCTTATGACGATGCTCTTCCTCATAAGAGAAAGACTCACTGACTGGCGTTCGTAATCTTTGCTGGTAAGTGAAATCCTGTTGGTCATCAGACTCCTTATCAGAATATGAAGGCACCCGTTTTTGCTTTGCATGGCGCAACTCTCTTTTTAGCTTTTCAACCTCCAGCTGCAAATCCCGGTTGTTCTCTGCATGGGACACATGACTCCCACCACGTGATTGGCTCTGACTAGTGTGCACGGTTTGCACACTGCCTTCACGATTTTGTCTCCGCTCCAAATTAAGGAATGGGTCCTAGTGCTGGGATGCCCTAGACTCTGCTTCTTGTTGACTTCGTTCAGCCATTATCAATCGTTGTTTTCACCCCTGCACAAGCTCTCCCCACAGACGGCGCCAATTGTAGGGTTCGTTTTTGTAGCCCAAACCCAAAAGATTCGAATGGTGAGCCCAACAAACCCGGAACAATGAATTTGTAGAGAGTGGGTGAAAGGACTGGGCTAGTTGTGAATTGAACAATAGTTAGTTATGGCCCTTAAGAACGAAGTAACATGAGATGGTGCTTGAAAAACTGAATGAATGGATGTCCGAAGAGGTGTTTTATTGAATGAGAAATGATTACAACATTCAGAACTACAGTAAAGTTATTCTTTCTCTTCTTCACCTCTCTTTTTTTCTCCTCTTTTTTATCAGGAGTCCTTCTTCTTTATATAGCCTCCTCCCTCATCATCTCAGTCGTCCACTTGTCCTTCATCTGCGTACATACTTGAGTATAGGTTACATCAAGCATCTTCTCTAGCTTTTTGGGAGTGGCGGTAGCTGAGGTTGCACTATTCAGGGGTCTTCTCCACATAAATGCGGCCAGAAAAGTTGCTGCAGTGCATTAAATACGGTGGTAGCAGCTTTTCCTTGAGATATTTCTTCGTCCTTATCATCCCTAGGTATGCCTAGAGCTTATCTTTGTCATTGGGATATTTCTTCGTCCTTATCATCCTTCCATACGTTTGTTTGATCAAGACTATTCGTATCCGAGGAGTAAAACCTCTTCGGACAAAGGGTGACCTCTTCGGATGGTACTCTTCCTCCATTTCCGGGTTTGTTGCCTCCAGATGAACTCTACCCCAACCCGTTATTCCTCTTCGAACATACAGTAATCTTCAAAACAGGGCTCCAGGCCCAATAGGTAGGTCTGGGCTTTTACCCCCCCCCCCCCCCACCCCACATCTAGATTTGCTCAAGATCCATTAAAATCATGACACGTGACAAAATGGATATTTATCATAATTCTCACTGGTTCTTGACCCAAATTTTGCCCATAAAAAATAGGTTTCATTCATAATGGATGTTTTTACAATTTACGTTGTCTTTGTCAAGTGATTTTCTCTCTTTTCTTGATCAATAAATATATGGGTATAAAATTTATTTTCGGTTAAGATTTTTTTATGAATTATGATTGGTACATACAAAAATAATGTTAATTTGAACCATATAAAAGTGATGTTACTTTCATTACAACATGCTAAGTCAAGTTCAACTATTTTGAAAAAAATATGTTTTTGAATCTCAAACATCACTCTTATAGGTTGAGTAGCAAACAACTATTTTATTCATTGGGTTATTTATCATCTCTATTTCAAAGTTGATGTATATAATCACAACGAATTTTGTTATATGAGTCCTTCATTACGTTTTCTTAATTTAATGTGTTATCATACAACTACTTTTTATTACCTTCTTCTCTCCCTCTCTCTCTTTTTTTTTTTTTTTTTTTTTTTTTTTTAATTTACTTGCTTTTTAGATTAATATAAAAAGGTTTCTTTGTGTGATGAAAATTAATGTCATTTGGGAACATAATGACACCTCTCTTTTTTGAAAAATTATTGAATACATCGATAGCACTAATGACATCTTCTCTCTTTTGAGAAAATCTTCAACTTGAACAGTTACATGATCCTCCTAATTCCTAATTAAGTTAGACCATTCTGATTTTTTGTGATTATATGGTTGTTTTAAAAGTAAGACTATGTGACTGTCCTCTCGTTATATTGATCTCTCATTGAATAAGAGATCATGTTCGAGAGTTTCAATAAAAACAAAAAATGGATCAGTTTTAGGGGTACTCAACCCATAAATTGGGTTTGGGGATAAATTGTATGGTACCAAAACCGACCAACCGATGAATTCATGAAGTCATTTTGAGCCCATTTTTCCAAGCCTAGCTTGTCATCATTTTGCTGCTCTACTTACAGATAATGGATAGGAATGGCATGACAAATAGTTGCACTTCTATCATCTGCCCATTTTGCCTGACCAAAACTTCATATTACACATAAAAACTCAACTAGCCTAGGAAAATATTTCAAACCGGCCCATAATTTTTCACATTTGCTTTCTTCACTGTACACATAAAAGACCCTCTCTCTCTCTCTCTCTCTCTCTCTCCTAACTGATAAAATAAAGTGACCAGAGATGAAACTTTGATTTCAACTTCACTTTTTCTTTAACTAAAGTCCACATCTTCTCCTTGGAATCCCATATACGAAATCCTGCCAAAAAAAACCCATTCAATGTCATTACTACACTTCAATTTGTGCAATACAACACATACCTATAACCGACATAAATTTTCTTTTTGTACTAATCACAATCAATAAGTTCACAAAAAAAAAATATATATATATATATATATATATATAAATACTTCTTTTCATATTTGGTAAATATACCATTATGATTGGTATACAACAAAAATGATTTTGGAGTAATATTCTCATCAAATTGTCAAATTTTAGAAAAAATACCAGCAACACAAAGTTTTTCGCAACTTATTAAAGAAATTGACTATTAATACTAGTAGAAAAAAAGTGGTAAATTTAAATCCAGCTTGGGTCCAGTGTCTTGTGCACTAAACATGTTGTGTTCAAAAATTATTACATAGCAACATCCCATTTGCTCCAGTGTACAAGAAGCACTGAACCCAAATCTCTCTTGATAGATTTATATAAAAGTGTTATGATGTTATTCACCACCACCCTTTTTTTTTTTTTTTCTTTTTTTGGCTTTTTGAGAATCTCTTGTGTGAAATACTTTTAATTGAGTAATTTAAAAGACATGAAATTTCAAATGATAATAACATTTGGCCTGGCGCTCCGGCTCAAACTTAAAAATTACAAGTTACTCAATTCTTTAGTATTTTTTATTTTATTGAAAGGATAATTTTGAAAGATAATTTACTACTATAAAATTCTAAAAATAATAATAATAATATTTCGTGGGAATTAGAGCTAAATTTTGAGGGAAATTGTAAAATAAAAAACAAAAATAAATAAAAACGATTCTGTTATCGTTTTCTCTTTCTTGGTAACCAAACAGAAAATAAATCAAACAAATTAAAATTTTCTCAAGCTTAATCCGTTTCTTTCTTGGTAAAAGTAATGACTAGGGGAAGTAATCGTTCTTTGTTGTTTAATTGGAAAATTTATATTCTTCCTTTTTCTGAATTTTCCTTCAGTCTTTCTCCGAAATGAAACGAAGAAAACAAAAGGTCAAAGAAGGCTAACCTTGATTATGTCCGTTTGGTTCGATTTTCTCAGTGTAACGACTTGACTGTTGTTGTGGTGGTGGTCTTGCCGCTGAGAGGTGAGCTCGGCAAGGTCGGCTTCGTGAACATCACCACCTCCATCGCCGATTCCACATCATCATGATGATCACGATCACGATCACGATCATGATGATAAAGACGATGATGATGATGATGAGAGTGTTCTTTGAGTCCCAGACCGAAATCCTCGCCGAGATGCGAGTCTTCCTCTCGGATCTTCAAGATCTGACTGTGCACGTACTTCATCGTCGTCACCTTCTTCTTCGGCCCATTCTTTCCAGCGAGGAGATCGCCGGAATTCACTCTCAGCTCCGCCTCCGGCGACGGTATCACCACCATCTTCGGTTTCTGAAGATCAGACTCGTTCACGTGCTTCACCGTCATCTTTCTTTCTTTTTTCTCTAGGACACGACACGACACGACACGGCACCGAAATGAAGCGATACGATACGTTTTCTTTTTCGAGGGCGATAATTATAAAATCAAAACGCAAAGAGCTTTGCTTTGAGAAATCTTTCTGTTAAATTTTTTTTTGCATGCAAAATTCGAATGGAATTTAGCTATTTATAGAGGGCGGGGGTGAAACGTTGCGTTTTGTGATTGGGTGACAAGTGGCAAAGAACCATCACGTGTTGAATTGAAAATGACATGAGGTTAATAATAGTTGATAAAAGATTAAGAACTGCTAAAAATACACAAAATTTTACAATATTTTTCACAATAGTTGTATTAATAAATTTTTATATATCTTTATTTGAACCTAATATTATTAACTTTAATTTATTAGTTACCGCTAATAATTTGCCACGTTTATTTATTGTCAAATCTTTTGTACCTTTGAACTTTTAACTAGGATTTTGGTTTTGAATTCATGGGGGACCAGTGAGTCTATGGAGCTCATCAGGTCGTTGCCGTTTTGTTAGGATTTAACATTTTTTTGTGTTTTGGCACAATGCCACGTCTCTAGGACCTTTCTAAAAGATTTTATTTTCATTTGTTGAAGTGATAATTATTAGTGATTAGTCACCGCACTAATCCTGGTTTGGGGTACTAGGTGTTAAATAGAGATTGGGTTTTGGGGTTTTGGGTCACCATCAATCTGTTTACCTTGGATGCTTGTGGTATAATTGCGGTTTGATACACAGGATCAATTATCAAATATTGCTTTCTTATATTAATTTATTGTTTTATTGGAGATTTAGTGGTGTCCATATGCCAGAGAAAATCACAAGTGAGGTTGAGTGTCTTATATAGCTTTTTGGGGTTAGCTGAGCTTAGTACATAATAGGGACACGCGGTGTGGAGTTTAGGAATTGGTATTCTGGTCACATCCGATACTAGTTGAAGCGGGTCCAACAAGATTTCTGTCGGGACTTACATGGCATGGCAATTGACAAGCCCAAGTGTGTGGCATAAAATTTTCACAATATTTTTGGGTGTCGAGGTCTCATGATTGGTGTCAATAATATAAGATTGTCAAAGAACACATTAAATTATGTTATACCAATTATAACTTGTCATAATTTGGCATCATGATCAATTTTTGTATCCTTGACACTTGTGTTAATAAAAATGAAATGTGGTTGATGGTGGAAATGCTTATAATGCAAACGTGGCAAGGGTGTGTTTGGTTTCAAAAAGGACCCAGGTAACAGGTGGAGTCTGGTGGCAGAAGCTTGCCAAAATAGGTTTTCAAATGAAAACCGTGACATAATATCAGATCCAAAAACCGTGCACGAGTCAGAGAAGAGGCCACGCTGCCCAAATTTGAAGTGCAAGCAAAAACAGGAAGCCTAGGTGCCAAGAAAGAGGTAAAGCTGAAATTGAAATGCAAGCAAAACGGGAAGGCTTGGTGTTAATGATGCGTGTTTAACTGGGCACATTCCATCAAGAGAGAAAACAGACTTCTTGCAAATCTATCTAAATTTACTAACCAAATTTATTGGTACACTTTTTTATTGGTAGAGTGGTAGGTAACAAGATCAGAAACTTCACAACTTGAGAACCTACAACAACCAATGGTAAAACACTTTTTTAAAGACAAAACTTAGGTACAATTCCTTAAACTTAGGTACAATACTTTAAGTGTTGTTCCTTAAGTTCTCCTATTAAAGTTCAGCCATATGGCTACTTAACTAAAAAATATAATTCTATCTCAATCTACATGACAAAATTTTAAGAAAGAAACTTAAGGAACAACACCTAAGTACTATTCCTAAGTCTTGTCCCTTTTTAAATTGGTAAATAGCAAGTTCAGAAACTTCACAACTTATCAACAAAAACCAATGATTGCGGCGTGTTAAATACAACTGAGCTAATAATAGCTCATAATATACAAACCATTGACCATCTAACAAAGTGCACTAGTTGAAACAAGAACCATTCATATCATCCACCACGTGTAAACGATGATGCTAGGAAATGTTGAACAATCTAGGTCAAAATGCAGCATTAAATCTTAAACGGACATGAATCTACAATTTCCAAATAAAATAGATAGGCATCAACTGCCAAAATTTTCATTAATTAAACAAAATCTTGGTCATCCATAGGAGTGCTTTCGAGTTCTATTCCAAATAAACCAAAATGAAACATGTACTAAAATTCACTAGGATAAAGATTTGAAAACAAATGTCAGGTAAGCGAACACATGACGAACATAAAGATGCCAGATAGGAAAAAAAACTCAAATAATTCCTAGGGTTGGAGCTAGCCTAAGCTTCATTCTTCATCCTCCTCACCTCCATCCCCACCAGAAGCCTTTTTGGCAGCTGCCTTCTGGTTCTTTCGCTTCACTCTTCCAGGGCGACCACCTCCAAAGGGACTAGCAAGAGAGAAATCAATGTGCTTCTGAGAATCAACTCTCACCATGAAAGATGGTATGTTAACCACCTGCCTCCCAACCCTGACAAGGAAAGAAGTGGATAAATGTGTGAGATTCTGAGAGTTTAAAGAAACTATTAGATAATATAAAATGTGAAAGGACATGGCTAAACATGCATATGATAGGCAAGAAAGGTACTTAAATCCTCCTACGAAAATCAATATAGCACTGGACAATCAACATTAAGCTGCTATAAAAGAGATTATTCAAGTGGCTAGGAGCTGTTCCAGCACCATGTAACAAGGACATCACAGAAGCACACATGGCATCAAATACCCCAGAACCAGATAAAAAGATTCCTAAAACTAAATTCATTTAAAAGAATACTGAGCATGAAGCAAAGGTACACACAACTACAGTGCAAGCTGAATGTATATTGTGTTAAGAAAAGGTAGTGATCATAATGTGGTTTGATTGCACTTAGACAGAGGCAAGGAGAGTTACATAACTACAAGAACATGGACAAACAGAAACTAGCAAAACATCAATGCCATTAATGTAGAGACAAATACAATATAAGTGAAAGGCAGTGAAAAGGACAATACATTTCATAGAAACAGACACTAGTTTTCATTCTAACTAGCTCACCAGGCAGCTACTAGCTATAGAACAGAAAAATCACCAAGCATCTTTGAAGTTGAGAAAAGGTAGTGATCATAATGTGGTTTGGTTGCACTTAGGCAGAGGTACGGAAAGTTACATACGGATGTAAAACTAAAGGAACATGCACAAACAGGAACTAGGAAAACATCAATGCCATTAATGTAGAGACATACAAATTAAGTGAAAGGCATTGAAAAGCAAAACACATTTCACAGACAAACAACAGACACTGGTTTTCATTCTTACTAGCTCACCAAGCAGCTACTAGCTCTAGAACAGAAAAATTACTAGGCATCTTTGAAGTGAATAACTAAGATAACAAATAACACTTTCATAACTTCTATATACCACAATGTATTAGCCAATCAAACTAGTTATACATAATCTGTGAATATGTAAAACATAAAAGGATAAAACAAAATAAAAATTTAAACAATGTTAGTCATTTTTTGTGGGAATAAAACAGAATTTATACCTGATATGCCTCTGCCTAATAAGCACACGAGCATGGTGAATAGACTTGGCCATACCCGACTTGAACACAAGGGTTTGAAGCCGACGCTCAAGAAAGTTCTCCACAGTCAAGGCCAGGACATAATCAAGCTTGTTCTGGCTCTCATCCAAAAGTCCATACCTGTTCATCCTACGCAAAAGGGCATCACCCTCAAAGATCCGACGAGGATTCTTTTCATCAAGAGTAAGAAGCTCCCTGGCAGCATTTCGGATGCGGCTCAAAGCATATTGAACCCTCCACAACTCCCTCTTACATCGGAGCCCATATTCTCCCACAAGCCTCAGCTCGTGGTCCAATCGCTCCTTCTCATATGGACGACGCGGCTTCTTGAAAGTCTTCCCATCTAAAACCAACCACCATTGCAAAGTTAATATACAGATGAACCATTAACTACAATGTCAAAATTCAACATGTAAATCATTATAATTTAATCTTTGTACAGATCATTGCTGTAATGATTGGGGAAATCACGTAATGCATGAGAAATTTCATAAAATATTCATTTATGATGTAACAACAACCCAAAAGCTTCTACAAATACAATGTTAAACTGACCCAATTGAACACGGAAAAAAAACTGGGTCTCTTACTCTAGACAAGAATCGTAGAGCTACTTACAACTAGCCAGGTTATTGCATTAGGCACAGTTTTTAGAAGACTAATTATAACCTACATATTACACTTTTCTAAGTAACAAATCCCAATTGATTGTTTCTCAGTTTTTTCTATTCCTCTCATAAACTACAACATAAAATTTTGGAGCAAAAACCCATAACAAGCTTAGGTTCGATTTTGTATTAAAAATGTACAGATCATTAAGGCAATTACGTATGAGAAATGTCATAAAATTCATTTATTAAGAAACAACAAAACAGAAGCTTGTACAGCTATAAAATTAGACTAACCCAAATGAATATCAAATTACAGGGCCTCATATTTTCTATTGGGTAATTTCAAAAATGGATTTTTTTTTTTTTGGAAAAAAAAAAATCCCCTTTCAACCAGCTATTTGATCGTATTAGGCACAGCTTGAAAGATCAATTCTGAATCAAAATATAACATTTTTTTCTATGCAACATTAATCAATTTTCATTTCGTCGTTTTTTCTCAGCAAACAAACGAGGCAAATAGCTAAGAAAGTTACAATGTACAACTCGAAACAGTAAAAACCAACTGAACCTAATGCGTATCCAATAAAATCAATGCATAATTATCAAAGATCAAATTAACAAACAAATAAATCTCTCACACACACACACACACACAAAAGAAGCAAAATTGCATACACAAACATAACCACTTAGATAATAAAATAATAAACCCTATATCAAATCTCAGATCTGAATGAAATCTCAGAGAAAGAGAGAGCATACAGTTGCGGTAGAAAACGACGTGCACCATTGCTTCGGATCAGCAGAGAGGTGCACAGAGATACAAGACGAGAGGGCACAAAATGAAACAATGTTTGATTATATATATGGGCAAATCCTAAAACCCTAATTGCCAATCCCAAATTACCTTTTTGCCCACAGGTTATTTTGGGGGGCCTATCAGAATTGGGCTGTGTTTGTTTATGGAGTTTTGGGCTTTAAACTTTGACAACCCTGTGTATAGGTTTTGGGCTGGGATCCGAATCAGATTTTTTTTTTTTTTAAACCCTATTCAATTTTTTAAAACAGTAAAATCTTGTTACATACAACATATACAAACTTTTTGAAATCTTGTTTTCAAAACAGATTCTCAAATAAAATTATGAAATGGTGAAAATACGGCTCATGTTGCACAATGTGTATAGGTTGTGTGCAAATATCATTATCCTTTTGAAAAGCAATTTCAATAATCTTCAAAGAGTGCATTAAATGGGTTGAGTTAGGTTATCAGGAAGGGTAATTTTATTATTAAATACACTATTCAATAAAATTATCACAATTTGCACAATTTGGCATAATATTTCAATTCTGTTAAAAATTTAAGTATAAAACATAATAAAATAAATCAAACAAATAAATTTAAACCAAGTCTTAAAATTCAAAAGAAATCAAACTAAGAAAGTTAGAATATATATATATATATTTTATAAATTATTAATAGCGTGACTTGAGTCTGGTTAGTCTTATTAAGCATATTGTCAACCCAAAACTTTTAAAAAGAATTAGAACCCAACCAAACCCATCAACCTATGAAGAAACAACCAGATACCTCAGGTTGGGTTAGGTTGCGCTGGGTTATGTTCATTAAGGGTCCATTTGGATATAGTTTATTGTGGCTGAAAACTGATTGTTGCTGAAAACACTATAGCAAAATCATTTTTAAATGTATGAATAGTATCGTGAGACCAATTTTTAATATTTTTAATGCATGAACAATGCATGCACAGTACTTTTTGTCCCTCAAAAGTCAATAACTCCAGCGTAAAAAAAAAAAAAAAAAAAAAAAAAAAAAAAAAAAAAAAAACTGAAAACGCAGGGAACAAAACGCAACGCAACATTAAGTGGAATGAAGTGCTATCCAAATTGATACTAAGTTAGCGAGTTAAATGAACGTCCTTAAGTATCTCATTTGCCTTAAAAAGAAAAAGAAAATAATACTAATTATCTATGCAATTAGTTTTAAATATAGCATTGCAATGTAGGCATATTTGAGAAAGTCCACCCTAAATTGAGTGCTCTCCTATTCCAACTCTTCTCCTGTTCCAACTTTTCTTATTTTGTATGTCAATTGTTCGCGAAACTATAGCGTTGATGCCTTCTTTTTGTTAACCTTTATCAATTCATATTTGTTTTAGTTTTTAGGACAGCTCTATCCATAGAGTTCTTAAAATTTTTATACATCCTCTTTAAAATGAACTTAAATCGTATTATCAAATCTTTCAATTATCAAAAAATAAAATTTTTAATTTAAAAAAATGTTACTCTTAATAACGAATAAGAGTGAAATAAAACCAAATAAGATCAAATTTAACATAGTGACCTTTTTGATTTTGTTAATCTATCATCAGGCATTTTTTTTGCCTGTGAGATTCAACGAGTTCATAGCAACTTTCTGCTGAGCCAATAACGAGGACTGCCAGCATTAGTTATCTGAGGCAGAAACAGAAAGCACTAATAAATCCCATCCAAAACTCAAAACCCCAAGAAATTGAAGCAAAACGAGCTAATAGATTTGATGAAACAGGGATGCACTGTAATGAAATTCATTGAAACTTATCCAAGCCTGGATTAATTCAAGAACAATATTCCAACTCAACAAATCGAGGATACAACCACACAGGCCTAGCCAATAATACAGTTTCTTAAGCAAGGTACCGATACAGTTTCCTATCATTTTTATCCCTCTCTAAGAACTCCCGCTCAATGAGAGATTCAATTCGTTTTTTTATAACAACGGGGTTTGGCAAGAACCGTGACTGCAGCTGCTTTATGACCTCAGCAACAATGTTATTATGATCTAGCACCCGCCTTGACTTCATGATTCTCACAATTGCTGCCTCGATCTGAGGCTTCCTGTCTTCCTCCACTCTCTGCCGCGTTTCCTGATTTTCAGGTTCGGACTCCCGTTGTGCTGCCACTGTACTTATTCTTACCTTGTAGAGCTTGCTTGAGAATTTGTCATTGACGGAAAAAGCATCATCCTCAGCTATGTCCCTGCCAATAGGTTCCTTCCGCAAGACACTCTTCACCCTGGCACAGGCTAGAGACTGTAGGCATCTCTTCAAGTCTGAGGCAGGTATCTCTGTGGCTTGCTCGATTTCTTTATAGCTCAACCGGTCAGCATTGTTGAAAAGCATAAGTACGCACATTTGGTAAGTGGAAACATTCAGCTCATGCTTCTGGCCCTTTCCAAAGATTGCTTTCAAATCAGCAGTACCCATATTTGTTTGCCAAGAGAGCCTACGCCCAGTGTGGGTCCCAAGATAATAACTCCTAAACTTCTCACATACACCCAGGATTTCTGCTGGAAGGTTGCATGTAGCACTTGGTTGAGTTGGCCATGAACCTGTGGTGAGGACCTGAACAGTTAACGAGGGGCCGTCCCCTAACTCAGCACCAAGGCTTTCATGGAAGCCCTGCATTGTATCCTGAGAGGTCTTCATATCAGTGAACATACCTTCCAGCTTAGATGTAAATTGATATCCACATTCTGTTTTGAGCTTAACAATCAAACTTCTTTCAGCGTCATCGGAGACAGTTTTCCCTGCAAGAAGCCTCTTTGCCAAATGTTGTTTGTAATACTTCTCAAACACATCTTTCTCTTGAAGGTAACGGAAAAGCATCATAACCTTGTCCAGTACAACCTCCACGTCCTCCTCACTAACACCTTTCAATCCTTTACGGAGCTTGTCATCCACAAACAAAGAAATGAATTCTGGTGACCGTGCATTCAAATTTATGAAGTACTCAAATGAGGAGTTCAAAGCATTTTGGAATGTCTTGTCGTTGTTAAATGCCAAACTGATGATTTTGTCATATTTATCCTTTAAATCCAGGAGACGTTGCACAAAGTCTACAGGATCCTTCAACCTTTCTGGATCAGTAACTAGCTGCTTACCAGTATCCCGAATGTATGAAGTCATGACATCCCTTACTATTAAGAGTCCACCATTGGCTACCCTGCGGAACAAGTTATACTTCCTTCCCAAGTCGTCATATTTGTCATTCACAAGCATATTAACTAAGCCTGAGTTCTCCATATGGACTAGTCTATGCATGTGATTTTCAATCATCTCCTTTTCAACCACATTTGTTATCTTTTCTAAACTTCTGGCATCCAAATAATGGGACACTCTCTCCGTTTCTTCGTTGAGACGTCTCTCAGCCTTCTTTAGATAATCTCCGCAATCACAAGACTCAATGTACTGTTGAGACTCAAGACCGTAAAAATTAGCTGAAACTTCAAGAAAATGCTGCTCAAAGTCGTCTTGGTATACAGATGAACCTAAATCCATTAGCATCTTTATAATACTCCTCATCAAACCCCTATTTATGACTTCACCATTCCTTTCTCTATGAACAAGCTCAAGAAGTGTGTCCTGAAGCCTAATCTGGGTTTTGCTGGAGTGGATAACAACATCTCTCCACAAATTCAACCCAAGCTCATGAACTGGGGTTTTTTGGGTGCTTGGGATGAAAGTTCTATCCATATACATCAATATATCTCGAATCATTTGCAATGCCTTGTTATGATCTAACCATTTTCTGTTCAGCTCTTCTAAAAATAACTCTCCCTGAGCAGCTTCAATCGATTTAGATATATCGCTTAGATGAGAAGTCATAGTTGTCACAAGTCCAGAGTAGAGTTTCTCTCCAAATTTGTGCAGCACCATATTGTAAGCATTCCTGAATGTATTTGGAATCTTAAAAATCACAAAATAAAAAGTAATGTTTTGTGAAAAAAATTATTATCAGCATCTCACACATTTGATAATATTCAATTCAATTGAAATTCAGTCACTTTACCACATTAAGAACCACATTAAGAAAAAATGACTGGACAAAAAGAAAGGATGTCGGACAGATCTATATTTAGTTATATGAAAAGCTTTGGAATGAAGCTACAACAATTAGCAGGACCTTGCCAAATGCCATAGGATTAACTCGAGCAAACCGAGTTATACTTATGATGAGGCAGGACAATACATTTCGACCAAATTAAACCACACTAACAGATAAAATGGCAAATTCAGTAACAAGAAAAAAGAAAAGAGAGAAATGAATGGAAGATAAGAAAACCAAAAAATAACAGTACAAACACAATGGATGGAATAAAAACGTCCAACACTTTAACCTATTAATTTTATACAAGACTTCTGTAACCAGTTAAGTCTATAGATAATGACAAATTTCAAATAAAACATAAAAATCATGATATATATAAAACTGGATTCTACAAACTATGAGAACACCTTTCAAAATCACAGGCAGTTAATTCTAGCAAGTTGGTTTGTGATGGAGTGAACAAATGAGGTGTCATATTTTCTCCACACTTGAAACATGAATTCAACCTCAGCATACATTGTTTGGTCCCCTGCAGTGATGCAGCATGGAATTACAAGCTTAATGATTTTAAGTTTCATCACCTTGTAGTTCCTAGTTGAATGAGCTAAAGAATTTCCAAAAACCCATGTTAATTGCTAATGTCATAGTACAAAGTTACAAACACTAAGTGAAGCAACTCCTAAGCTAACCCTATTCTTGCATTCCTACTGGGCAGTAAAAGCATCTTGATCATCAAATATTTTTCTTGACAAGCATAAAAATGATAAATCCTTCCCAAAACCTATAGCTGTAGAATACATGAGTATCTCTGGGTTCATGTCTAGTATACGAAATTCGTAGGCTTGAGCTGGGGATAGCCCTCCAACCTGTGTATGTATTAGTCACAATTGGTTCAGATTTGCGGTTAATCCATAAACGTGAAAGTCAGCAAATTCAACTATCAATATGAGAAGTTCGGTAAGCAGATTAGTCAACATAGACCAAATGGATCTCACAACAACCGGCCAGTTAACTTCTCTCAGATGTCTGATTTGGCTACAGCCGCTTAGGCAATTCAAGATTAAGGGTACGAGTTGACTCCCTTCTCTTGGTACATGTAGCCTTACATCATAATTAAAAATCACCAATAGAAAAAAAATAATAATAAGAATAATCAGAAAAGGGGGGGAGGGGACAAAATGAAGGCATCAGGTAGGGAAAATGAAGGAATGAAGAGAAATGAAACTGAGAGATGTTGGGTCTTTGCAGTGTACACCAAAACAGAGGAATATAAAGGCACTGAAAACAACTATCACAGCATAAGGTACCATTCAAACAGTCTCAAAACAAATCTGATATAATATGGCAGTGCACAAACTACATAAATTTCCTACTACCAAACTGATGCGGGATATCTTAAAGCGAAAACAATATGCTTCAAACGGGTTTAAGTTACGGATACAACAGACAGCGAGTCACATTTTCAGCATAATTTTCAATCAGTCTCAAAACAAATTCAATATAACACGGCAGTGCACAAACTACATAAATTTCCAACTACCAAACTGACGTGGGATATCTTAAAGCGAAAACAATATCCTTCAAATGGATTTGAGTTATGGATAAACCAGACAGCAAGTCACATTTCCAGCATAGTTTTCAATCGCTACATAATTTCCCACTACCAAACTTACGCGGGATATCAATATGCTTCAAATGGGTTTGACTTTTTAGTTAAAATACAACAGACAGTGAGTCACCTTTTCCTCATAATTTCCAATTCCTTAATAAATTTCCTACTACCAAAAACTAAAAACAATAAGCTTCATACGGGTTTGAGTTGCCAGACAACAAGTCACATTTTTCTGCACAATTTTCAGTTATTTCCTAATCTTCCCACATACCTAATAACCAATTCCCATCATGCTCTCTTACAAACCTCAAATCTTTGAACATCCTTTCCTTTTTGACTGAACAATTATCAAATACAATTCAACTCTAAATATTAACACAATCATTTCTCTGATTCCAAACACAGAGAAATGATTAAAGCCCAAAAAACTCAATAAAGAAAAAGTAAAATAAAACAAGATTATAGTAAAGAAAACTGTAAAATTATACATATATAAGCAACCAAGAATTAAAGAGGAGGGGACAAATTGCGAAAACCTATAAAGCTCCTCGAAGCTGAGTCCGCTAGCATTGTGATTGTAAATCTCTTGAATCGCATGCTCCAGAATCTTCCAAGTTTTCTCTGCGTATTTCGGATCCACCATGACCCGGTGCTTGAACGCCTCTATCTGAAAGTTCTTCTTCTTCTGACCACTCATATTCGGGTCCGATTTGAAGCTCAGTTCACGGTCTCAAAAACCCTAATCCAATACGAATCCGAATTATCCCTCAATTGAGAAGGGAATTGGCACGGGTCCTAAAAACCCTAGAGGTTTTGGGGTCGAATTTGGCAAGGCGAATAACAGAGCGAGAGTGGTTTCGATGAAAAAATTAGGGTTTTGTGAGAGAATTGGGGAATTAGGGTTTGGTTGTGAGAAAAGGGAGGAAGAACTCAAGGGAGTAGCAGAAAGAAATGTTGAAGACGAAGAAGAAAAACCTCGAAGGTTTTTAAATACTAGTCTGCAACAGTCATAGATAAAGTCACACAGTAAAATAAAATAAATTTCTTTTCTTTTTTAAGTGCTTAACACTTAACAGTCGCAGAAAAAAATTAAAAAAAGGAAACACTTTTTTGGGTTTTTTTTATAAATTTTGAATTTGATTAATTCTTTTCTTGTCACAAAGTTTTTTTTTTTTTAATTTCTTCTTGTCACAAACTAGTTTAATTTCATTGTATTTATAAAAAAATATATAAATATGACTACAACCAATCAATCATATTGTTTCCTCGAAAAAAAAAAAAATCAATCATATTAAATACTTCAAATACTTGATTTTTATTACTTTTACTATACTATTAAAGTTTTTTTTTTTTTTTTTTAGAATGTACTATTATACTATTAAAGTTGATTGAGAATTAAATATTTGTTCTAATTTGTAATGAATCTCTCAGAGTGTATGGACCTCACAAGTACACGAAGCCCATGTGTTGTGAAAAGGCCGATCCATGGTACGCAAGAGATAGCTGATGGCCCGGGTGGGAGATCGAAAGATGAAAATGTAAGGAAAGATAAAAAAAGGGTTTATAAGGCACTATAATAAAACAATAGAATTCTTTTAAATGTGTGGAGTCAACATATTGTGAGGGTGATTTTGTAATGTAGACTCTATAAGATAATTTTTCCTATCGACACACACATTCGCCACTCCCCCCTTAATATCCTCGAAAAAGTGAGGATCATTAATAAAAGTATTAATTTAACACGGACATACTATGTGTTCTACAATATTAAAATTAGCTAAAGTTTTAGGGTAACTCCATTGTAGAGTCCCTTAAATTATTTTTAGGGTCTCTTTTTAGGAACCCATCTGTATCTAACATAGATGAATGAGAATTAAAAAGAATTTGACCATATTGCAGGTAGTCTAGTCACCCTTCAAGAGAAATATCAAGAGAGAAAGATATGCACTTAGTGACAATTAGATTAGAAAAATGAATTTTTAGTACATTAACTCCTATCTCATTAGTTCACATGACTCAAAATAATTGATTATCTAATTCAACACGTGCTCTAAGAATTAAAGTCATGTGTTTAATGTTTGACATGCATTTAAATTCTAACTAACTCAACCAAATCTCAACTAATTAACTAGATGCATGGGATTACAAGAATTTTATCTACATGCCTATAGCTTAATGTGGGAATCTTAGCATTTCTCCTAGCAGTAAGATCTTTAATCGAGACTTTTGCATCCCATAAATCGTTGGAAATGTGATATATGGAGATTTAAAATTCTCACAATATTAAAAACCAGACACTCATATATATTAGTAACCTTTAAGAATTTTAAATTATTGTCAACCAATTTTTAAAATAGATGATAGGATTTTAGCAACTTCACAAATCCATTAAATATTGGAATTATTATAATAATCTAATACAATCTTTTCCAATCTTTTCCGTGCAACATAATCTAGCAATAAATAGTTTCTCCTTCAATTTCAACAAACATGATCAAAACCTTAAAATTCTGATAACTGCATTCAGATCGCGAATAGGAGGAACCAATTCAGCCCAACCCAATGTCTTGAGTTGGTATCATTTGGGTTGATGAGTTGGGTTAGGTTTTGAAAATATTTTGAACTTCAAGTTAGGTTAGGTTTAGATTGAATTTTGTAGCCTGATGAGGTTTGTAAAAGAATAATAATAACAATGTCCAGAAATTTAAGCACTTTTGAGGGAAGAAAAATTATATGTATCATATCATATTATATACTATATAATAAAAGTTGGGTTTAGACACTGTAGTTGCGCCAAGTGGCTTCACCATATTGTAGAAATTTTTTTCGATTTTTAGATTTAAAAAAATATATATATATATATATATAATTTTTCTTCTTCTATAATCTCTAAGTTGATAAAAATCTTAATTTGATTACAATCCAAATTCTTCATCTTATCCATGTAATCCTATTTTTAGATTTTTAAAATATATATATATATATATATATATAAATTTTCTTTTCCTATAATTTCAAAGTTGATAAAAACCTTAATTTGATTACAATCCAAATTCTTTATTTTATCCATGTAATTCTTATTTTGTACGTGTAGTGTATTATAAAAAATGCAGCAACTTTCTTATTTTTTAATTACATTACTACACATAAAAAGAAAACATTTATATATAAAAAAAAATCTAATGCATCTTAAATTGCAGTAACATATACTACACTAAAAAAAAGAGGTTTAATGCATCTTAAATTGCAGAAACGTAGAGACATAGTGTATTCTAATTCTTCTTATTTTTTAATTACTACACTAAAAAAGGTTTTTTTTAGAATTATTATTTTAGGAAGAATTTTTTTTAGATTTAAAATGATAAGACACGTAAAAAAAGAAAAAAAAATGGAAACATGGATAAGATAACTAAATTACTTAGATTAGGATCGTGTAACCATTAGTATTTTATTTAAAATTAAAAATTAAAAATTATAGAAAAAAATAATTTTAGAAAAAAATACATGCTATTGATTAGAATTTCACATAGAATTGGTGTTTCTTTAATTCAAAACCATCTAATAATTTCTCTTATAATTTAACTTCAATATAATTTGAAATTCTGTGCCTAATTGAACTCTCCCAAGTCCTACCTTCCAAGTTTTTTGGATAAACATGCATACTAAGTGATGAATTTTATGTTTTGTTCTCTTTTTTTTTTTTTTTTTTTTTTTAACGTTAATTGTGATATTTTTTTAATACATATCTTATTCCTAATAATTCTATTTCTTTAATAATTCCTAAATTGATTAGAAATCTAGCATCTTCACAATTGAAAATTCTCTATATATATAGTTTTTTTTAGTGTATTCTTATATATTCATATGCACAACTTCTTCATATACGGCTTTTTTCTTTCTCTCTCTCTCTATCTTTTTTTTTTTTTTAATTTGGATATAGAAACACTACTTATTGTTCTAATCGATTTTTTTCTCTCCCCATTATTAATTATAAGTTTGTATCTCTCTTTTTGTTTGCAGTAGAATGCTTTACCATACTATTACAGGTATGTTTCTATTTTTTTGTTTTTGTTTTTATGTTTCGCTTATGAGTCGTAAATGCAATTATAAATCCATGAAATCAATTATATGACCCTCTATAAATATTTCACCTTTATGATTTGTCTGGCATCAATTATTATTTGAGTTTGCTTTGTTTGTAGTAGAATGTTTTATCAAAGTCACCATCCACTCTATTATAGGCATGTTTATCCTCATTATTTTTGTTTTCTATGGTTCTGTTTATGAGTCATAAAGTCAATTTTAAATCCAAGAAATTCATTATATAAGCCTATATAAATATTTTCACATTTATGATTTGTCATTAGTTATTATTTGAGTTGGGTTTGTTTGTAATAGAATGCTTTATCAAAGTCACCATCCTTATTATTATTGGTATGTTTCTCTTCTTTGTTATTTTTGTGTTTGTGTTTTTTTAATTTATGGTTTTTCTTATGAGTCATTAAAAGCATGAAAAATATTATATAAACCTCTATAAATATTTCACTTTCTTCTATAAATATTTCACCTTCATGATTTGTCCATATCAATCATTATTTGAGTTAAACTTAAAGGTATAGGAAAAAGGTAAAAAAAAAAAAAACTTTGATATATTCATTAGGGATTGATGAAAGACTAATAGCTACTTTTCCTGAAAAGCTAAAAATGTGTAGGCCTCTCTTTGAGCTTTGTTTTGTAGGATTGTGTGGAAGATGGATATCTAAGTCAAGAAGGCATCTTGGCATCTCATGAGATTTCTCTCTTAACATGTGAAATGTCATGTGGAATCCATACATGCTATGGAATTCATTAAATTGACTCATAAGATCATTTTTCATAAGCATATATTATGACTTTTTAAGAAAAATTTACATCTATTACTCTTTATTTAATTTTTTTGATAGTACATCTATTACTTTGATCTACCGTTTGTGTTAGGGTAAAGGTTGGATTATTCTTCCTTTTTATCCTAAAAAAATATGTTTAGTTTTTTTTTTTTTTTTTCTTTTGTTTTGTTTTGCATTTATGAATTATTTGTACTCATTTTTTTCCTCATAAGCTTTATCTATTAATTATTTAGGAATGATCAAATTTTGTATTTCCTCCTACAACAAGGGTTTCATCTTTTTTATTTCTAGGTTGTATTTGAGTTATGCTTATATGTGCATTATTAGATTAAATTAATTTTATTGAATAGAACAATTTTTATGTTACTATTTCACATTTTTATTTTTGTTGTTAGTAATATTATATGTGTGCGCTACAAAAATGTCATTATAAGACAACCGATAAGTTAGAAGAGAATTATGTTTATTTTTTTGGCAAATGAAATACCTTTGGTTAAGTTTCCATAGGTTTTTAATTATTAAATTTAGGAATTTTTCATATAAATATGTTATGTGATTGCTTGATACTTTTAAGAACAATAATTTATATGCAATTTATATAATTTAGATTCAAGAGATTATTAATTTATTATTCTCAATAAAATTATACTAAAAGTTCATAACTAAAACTGTGCAACGCATGGGTATTATACTAGTATATATAATAATAATGTCCAGAAATTTTAAGCACTTTTGAGGGAAGAAAATTTATATATATATATATATATATATATATAGAAAATTTGTCATTATATTTTTTTAAAAATAAATTGATGGAACCAAATCTTTTACCTTTTCTCCTATATAGCACTGTACTTTCTTTGTTTCATAAAATAAAATAAAATAGCCTTTTATATATTTTAAAAAAGGGATAATTACACTTTATCTACCTGTAATTTGCCTCTAATTTGATTTGCCTACCCGTGATTTAAATTTTGACACTTTACCCACCTGTGATTCTCACTGTTACTGTGCCGTAACCCACCTCTCCCTCACCGTTACTCTAACACATATTATGTAAAAAAATAAAAGCCTAAACAAATCAAAACACACTCACTCAAATCTTAAACATGAAGAATATGAAGAACATACCCAAATTTTGAAACTTGAGTTGGCTCACTAAACTCAGATCAGAACATACAAATCAGAACACTCTCACTCCAATTGAACCCCACTTTTAAACTGTCCATAAAAATTAAAAACCTAAAATAGAAATTCAAAAAAGCTCACATTTTCAAGACATCACTAGCTTCCATCACAGTCTCATCGCTCGCGAGCAGAGAGAAATGACACACAGTGTTGTTTACAAAAATGCAAGTTGGGAACGCAACACCCCTTTCAATCTTCTTCTTAACATTCTTGTACATATTGCCAGTTTGCCTTAATTTTTATACATAAAAAAAAAAAAAAAAAAAGAAAAAAAAGAAAAAAGAAAAAAAAAACACCCACAAAATCATTACAAACTAAACAGAATAAAACTAAGCACAATAACAATATCTCAGTACAAAATTTGAAAAAATAAATAAAAAAATAAAAGCTCACTCTCTAATGAAAGAGTCACCAATCTCGCAAACATCTACAATCTTAAGCTTTGGTTTGCATTCAGATACAACTAATTGCAAAGATAATCAATACAAAGCTAAAATCAAATAAACAACATCAAAAATTAAGATTTTTTGTGTGCGTGTGTGAACATATATATATATATATATATATATATATATGTACTGTTAATGATCTCGATAGCGCTTTTGTATTTGGTGACGACTTCAGGGGAAGTGAGATCCAACTCCTTCTCCTCTCTTTCTTCGTTCGACTACATCGTTTTGGAGCTTTAAGAAAAAACTCCTTCCGCAACTGAAAAAAAGATCTGGGTTTAGTTTTTGGGTATGTTCTTCTACTTTTCTTTAGACTCACTAAACCCAGAACATGATTGTGGGTTTAGTTTGGGTACAATTAGTTTGAACATGAAAAACAGAAAAATTTGGGTTTAGTTTTTGATTAATCTTCATGTTCTGATCTGGGTTTAGTGAGCCAACTCAAGTTTCAAAATTTGGGTATGTTCTTCATGTTTAAGATTTGAGTGAGAGTGTTTTGATCTGTTTGAGCTTTTGTTTTTTACATAATATGTGTTAGAGTAACGGTGAGGGAGAGGTGGGCTACAGCATAATAACAGTGAGAATCACAGGTGGGTAAAGTGTCAAAATTTAGACTACGGGTAGGCAAATCAAATTAGAGGCAAACCACTAGTGGGTAAAGTGTAATTATCCTTTTAAAAAATTTGATAACACAAATGATTGATACAGGAATTATGTATATTTTACATTTTTTATTACTATATACTAACTGATATGAGTGTTCTAAGTCTTCTATTAAAATAAGACCTCTATTGAAAGTTAACTTTTATTTTTTAAAGAAAAAAAAGGTTTGAGTTTATCAAATTAAAAAGAAAAAAAGAAAAAAGAAATGCAGTTTAACTGGAAACCGTTTTCGAAGGACAGTGGTAGTTATCTGATTAGAGGAGTCGGTGTATTCATTATTAGACTTTTACTTCTTCTCAGTACACTCTCTCACTCAGTCTCTGAACCAGTGAAACTTCATTGATCGGTGTTTGTTAACATCACCAAAGGTAATGCTTTTAAAAAAATAAAAAAAAAATCAAAGTTTTTGGCTCTTAAAACTCCAATCTTTTATTTATTATTTTATTGAGTGCTCTCTCTCAGTCTCAGATGAAGAGAAATCGCTTTGAGATGGAATATTGAAGCACCGGTTATTGGTGGATCCCAACTACGCAAACAACACGTGGAAGATTCTTGAGCATGCCATCATGGATATTTTGACCAATCACAAACTTGAAACCCTCTCTTTTGAAAACCTTTATAGGTATAAATATAATATCTATTGCCCCCATTTTCTTTTTTATTATTTATTCTTCTTTTGAATGTTTAAGTTTAATAATTAGATTGATAAATTATTTTCTTTATTGGGTTTTAATAGAAAATTACATTTTAAACTCTATAATTTAGTACGGGTACTTTAAAATATCCTAATAAATTCAACATTGAAGTTATAAAAAGTAATAAATTAAATCCCAAGCTATTCAAGTAGAACGACATTGTGTTTGATCTGTAATATAGCTATGTGAGTTGAGGGTTTAATTTGTTAATTTTTGATCCCTTAGGATTTAATGTGTTGCTTTTTCAAATTACAGGTTTAATGTGTGATTTTTGAAATTATAGGGTTTAATTTGTTACACAATGTAAGAATGAAAAATTTAGTATTTCTTTTATTAAGTTGGATGATTCGATTAGTGTACCATGTTTATCTTTCAAAATTGACACGGACAGATGATTTTTGATTGGGTCTATTTGCAGCTCAATTTTGTGGGTTCTTTTGGTTATTATGTTATGTATGTTTACATATTGCTGAGTATGTTTCTGTTTAGCTTTGATGATGATTGTGGGTTTTAGTTAGCTCAACTGGAGAGTTCAATTTTTCTGCTATACTAAAAACCGATTGGTGTCTTGGTCTAATAATATAGAGCTATTATTAATAGCGGACGCTATATGTTGAAACTCTCTAGAAAAAAAAGCTTTGGTGATGTTTGATAATGAATTCCTTGGCTACGAGAGTTGGTATAAGCTCTAAGCTATTCATTAGAAAAGAAAAAGCTGCAGTTTGTGGTAGTCTAGTAGTAGCATGGGTGGCAAAAGTTTGTGTGGGTAGTATGTCTAAAGGTTTGAAGTGTGATAGAGAGCATGGTGAAATTTGGTTTAGTTATTTGGAAGGAGAAGGAAAAATTTTCAAATTGATGCAGAAAATTTGACTCACAGTCCATTTTATGGTTAACTTGAACCTGTTTGAAGCATATCATATTTACTTCAATACTCCATGCTAAATTGCTAGGAGGACATATGTAGTTATCACATTGCTACATCACATCTGATTTTTGTTCGAGTCTGGTTGGGGCTAGTTAAGCTATCACACTGCTACATCACATTGCTTGGTTTAATGCTTGCATCTACATTTCTTGGCTCAACTCAACTAGGATTAAGTTTATGAATTTTAAAGCTATTAAACTTGTAACTCCATTCTAAATCAATGTGGGAGAGCAAATAATGGCTGTGAAGGTTGAAGAAATGTTTGAAGTGCGAAGAAAGTATGACATTCTATTCTAATTGGTTGCTCCATCACAAACCAATGCAGAACATGATGTACTAGAATTAGCTTTTCGAAGGTGTTCTCATTGTATGCAGAATCCTTTGTTAAATTTATTTTGATGTTTTAGAGGAAATTGTCTTTATCTAAGGACTTAACTGGGTACAAAAGTCCTATATCAAAGTTAAAGGTTGGAGTGTTTGACGTTTCTATGTCATCCATTACCTTGGTGTTTATATTGTTGTTTTTGTCATTTTTATATTCCTTTCCTTTTTTTCCCTGTTATAATTTTTACAATAGATTATCCTCCCATTTAAATATGTTTCTCTAGGTTCAGTATTGCATATTTTTTTCACATAAGAAAACTTTGTATTTTCTGATGTTTAAATACATTCAGGCATGCTTATGAAATCGTGCTGCACAATTTTGGAGAGAAACTCTATTCTGGACTTGTGACAACTATGACTTCTCATCTAAGCGGAATATCTAAATTGATTGAAGATGCTCAGGGAGAGTTATTTTTGGAAGAGCTGAACCAGAGATGGGCAGATCATAACAAGGCATTGCAAATGATCTTAAATATATTGATGTACATGGAGATAGCTTTCATCCCACGCACCCACAAAACCCCAATTCTTGAGCTTGGGTTCAATTTGTGGAGAGACATTGTTATGCCCCACACTAGGCTTCGGGATACACTTCTTGAGCTTGTTTATAGAGAAAGGAATGGTGAAGTTATAAATAGGGAATTAATGAGGAATATCATAAAAATGCTAACAGATTTAGGTTCTTCTGTTTACGAAGAAGACTTTGAGCAGCCTTTTCTTGAAGTTTCAGCTGACTTTTACAGTCTCAAGTCTCAACAGTTCATTGAGTCTTGTGATTGCAGGGATTATTTAAAGGCTGAGAGATGTCTGAATGAAGACATCGAAAGAGTGTCCCATTATTTGGATCCCAGAAGTTTGGACAAGATAGCTAAGCTAGTTGAAAAGGAGATGATTGAAAGTCACATGCACAAACTATTCCAGATAGATAACATGGCCTTACTTGATATGATTGTAAATGACAAATATGAGGATTTGGGCATGCAGTATAACTTGTTCCGCAGGGTACCTGCTGGACTCTCAATAGTAAGGGATGTCATGAATTTATACATATGGGATACTGGTAAGCAGCTAGTTGCTGATCTAGAAAGGTTGAAGGATCCTGTCAACTTTGTGCAATGTCTACTAGATTTGAAGGATAAATTTGACAAAATCATCAGTTTGGCATTTAACAATGACAATACATTCCAGAATGCTTTGAATTCCTCTTTTGAGTTCTTCATTAATTTGAAGCCTTCGTCCCCGGAATTCATTTCTTTGTTTATGGATGACAAGCTCCGTAAAGGACTGAAAGGTTTAAGTGAGGATGGTGTGGAGGTTTTACTAGACAATGTCATGATGCTTTTCCGTTACTTTCAAAAGAAAGATATGTTTGAGATGTATTACAGTCTACATTTGGCAAATAGGCTTAGTTCAGGGAAAACTATTTCTATTGATGATGAAAGAAGTTTGATTGACAAGCTCAAAACAGAATGTAGATGTCAATTTACATCTAAACTGGAAGGTATGTTAATTGATATGAAGACCTCTCAGGATACAAGCATTGGTGGTGAGGACTGTGAACCTAAAGTCAAGCCTGCTAGATCATAATTACATTGTTGTTGAGGTCACAAACGGTTCTTGCCAAACCCTGTTTGTATAAGAAAACAAATTGACTATCTCATTTTGGGATAAAAATGATAGGATGTTGAATTGGAATATTGTTCTTGAATTACTACTTGCTTGAAGTAGTTTAATTTCTATGAGCATATAAAAAAAAAAAAAAAAAATTATCAGACTTGCAAGAAGTGAGAAAAAGAAAAGTTTAAAAGTGAATGAAAAATTATAAACTTGGTATATTAGACTTGCATATTAATTTTGTAACCCGATTAGGTTTGTAAAAGAATAATAATAACAATGACCGAGAATTTTGCACACTTTTCAGGGAAGAAATGAACTATATATATTGAAAAATTGACAATAACTTAAAAAAACATAAGTAATTAACCTTCATGGATGGATCCAAATCTTTTACCTACTCTCCTGTGTAGCATTGTACTTTCTCTGTTTCATAAAATAAAATTTGCCCTTTTGATTAATTTTTGTTGTTGTTGATAATACTGATATTCTAGACCAAGTCAATCAATTTAAGTGGTCATATTCTCATTATAAAAAAAAAAAAAGTGGGCAAAACTAAATTGTCTAGCGGAAATATTGATTAATCAAAGCTAATAGTCTATCAAAATTCCCACTTATTTTTTTGGGAGAAACAAACGAACACAGGAGAGAGAGGGACTTCCAACATTTAGTTATCAATAGGTTGCAAATTTTTTTTGTAAATGTTCTTCATCGTTCCACTCCCTCTTTAGTAAATTCAAAACAATTTGATCATACAATACCATAACACAACTTCAACCTTTGTGAAGCTTTGCAAGTCTTCCTTTCTTCATCTTTACACTCCCTCTTTTGTAAATTGCTTTTTGAGGGGACCCTCTTTAGTAAATTCAAAACCAAATTTTGGTTTTTAACTTATCGGTTGGGATTTTATTTTTGTCACAAATATGTAAACTTTTCGGCTCATAAAATTGCCCATTGGGCTGCTAGCCATAATTGGGATGGGCCCAATAATACTTCTTCTCTTCATTATTAGGTTTTCTACTTTTTTCTCCCCCAAGTTTATAGATGGTATAAGGGCCCTCTCTTCTTGTGTGTGTATATATAAACACTAGTAATTTAGATAGAATTTTTTATTATTCAAGGAAATAAAATTAGAATATTGAAAGTTTGATTTTATCAATTGAAAAAAGAAACAAAAGAAAAGCAAAAAAGAAAGCTGGTTATCATTCATGTTGAAAAAGGCGTAAATTTTACATAATTTTGCTTAAAAAATCCACATTAGTCTGTTTATAATTATGTAAATTTGTTTATTACCATAGCGATGTAAATTTACATTGACACTATTTTTATTTTTTCTTTTTTTTTTTGGGTGAAAGACACAAGAGACGGACCTACAGTAGGGTAGAGGGGGGCCATGCCCCCCCCCCCCCCCCCACCCCACCCCACCAACAATTAAAAAAAAAAAATTGGTATACAAAAAATTAAGATTTGCCCTAAATATATATATATATTTGGCTCTCCTCCTCTAAAATATTTAGATATTGACCTACAAAAAAAAAAAAAAAATTTCATGCCCCAACTACAAAATAAAAAAATAAATATGGACTAAACAAAAATAACGCACAAAACAATAAATTCCAGAAAACCTAAATTAAAAGTCCCAAATTTCTACCTCATTCTTCCTCCACTCAACTTCAACGCCTCAAATTCTCAAAAAAAAAAAAGAAAAGAAAAGAAAAGAAAAATTCTCAACGCCTCCATCACTGCCATCTATTGTTGCTGCTGTGTTGTTCCTCATATCATATTCAATCTACAGTTGTTGGCTTGTTGTTGTTCCTCAGATCCTCGATCTACATCTATTGGTGTTCACACTCACACATGAGTTGAATTGGCTAAGGTATGGTGAATCTGAAAAATTTCTCTCCTCTCCTCTCTCAAGTTCATATTTGTGTTTTTTTTTTCTCTACTCTATTGCTCTGCCTCTGGCCTCTGCGTTTTTAGGGACTAGTGTGAGTTGTGACCGTAGTTTGTGTTGTGTTTAACTGTTTGTGATTTTTTTTTTTTTTTTGGTTTTATAATTTTATTACTTTATCTATAAAGACATAACTTTGTCTAAACTTGTGAGTACTGCAAAACTTTGTCTAAGCTGGCTAGTAATAAAGGCATAACTTTATTACTTTATGTGAGTACTTTGTCTGAGCTTGAGAGCAAAGTCTTTGTTATTGAGTCATTAAACTTTGTCCTTGACTCTTTGTCACTTTGTATGGTGTGGGCCGTGTGGCCAATATATTATATATATGAACTTGTGTTTGTCTTTTGTGATTTTATTTAATTCTTTGTGTGGTTGTGATTTAAGTCTTTATGTGGCCAATAGTCAATAATTAGATAGCATTAAATAAATAAATAAATATATATATATATATATATATATATATTTTTAGAGAGTTTAAACTATGGCGTTCGCTCTTAATAATAGCTCTTTATCATTAGACCAAGACAACAATCAGTTTTTGGTGTAGGCAGGGATTGAACCCTAGAGCTCTTATTCAACCATCAGAAACTTTACCAATTGAGCTAACTGGAACCCACCATTAAATAACTATTTAAATCATGGCTTTAGAGAACATTTTAGAGAGTAGAAACATTGGTGTCATGTTGTGGGCATGGCTGTGTAATTGTGTTCCATTCTTTTAGATTTTTTTTTTTTTTTTTGGGAGAAGTCCATTTTTTTGGTTGGTGAATCTAACACATGATTAACAATTTAACATTAATATTGTTTAAGAAACACTTATTTTGTATATTATATTTTGTTGATGTTTTTATAATATGAAATGTTTAAGAAATACTTATTTTGTTTGTAGTATTTTGTTAAATATGAAATAGATGTTAGTTTTTATTTTCATAATTTTTTTTGGTTTTAAGCTTTGCCCCCCCTCCCCAGGTTGGAATCCTGGTTCCGTCCCTGAAAGACATTATTTATTTTTCATTTAGTTGTTTATTTTTTCTTTACATATCTCGAGGCGTAAATTTACACTGCCTTTATATATATATATATATATATATACAAGATAGAATTTCTACTTTAACCTAATCTAAGTGTATATGTGTGTGAACCTCCCTCCTGAAAACTTGAATCCCTGCATTTGTCTCCCACACCCCACAAGCATTTATACTTGTAGAGTGACCACTGCACCAAGAGTATGCAGTGGTAGTTGATCACATATCTTAAGGATGAATAAAGAGGGTGAATGATAGTTATTGTGAGTGAAGAAAGAGAAACAATTAATAAAAATCAAGCCCTGTTATTATATAATTTTTTGGCCTTCTTTCTCACAGTAAACACTCTCTCACTCACTCTCTCTGAAAAAGAGATTTTCATTGATCGGTCTTTTGTTAACATCATCAAAGGTAATGTCTTTTTAATGAATTTTTTGTTTTTGTTTTTCTAAATTCTATTTCATTCAGTTTTTGTAGAGCATTAGTATTGGAAAATTCCAATGCTACTCTATTTTACAATTCTAAAAAGTCACTTTATCATTATACCATACCATTTTACAATACTTTCACATCCCAAACTTTTATTTCTCTCTTTTACTCATTAAAATAATATATGTATGTAATAAAATAATATATCTCAAAATTATATCTTCTCTCCCATCTCTCTCATCTCTCTCATTTTCAGCTTTCTTTCAAATAAAATATTATTATTTTTTTACAATACTTGCTACAGTGCAATTCTATATTTAGAATTGCACTGTAGCAATATTGCAAAAAAATTTGCAATACTGCTGTTTAGCATTCCCCAATGCAGATGGTTTTGGGGCTTAAAATTTCAAATTTCCTTTAGATTTGGCAAATGCTAATGCTAATGCTCTTAACGTTTTGGCTCTAAATTTAAACCCTTTATTTTACTTTATTGAGTGTTTTCATCTCTCTGATGAAGAAAAATGGCTTTGAGATGGAAGTATTGAAGCAATGGTTATTGAGGGATCCTAACCACGAAAACGACAGTTGGAATATTCTTGAGCATGCCATCAACGATATTTTGACCCATCAAAAGTTTGGATCTGTCTCTTTTGAAGACCTTTTTATTCTTTACTTACATTTATTCTTTAGTTATCAGAGCTGTCTCTTTTGAAGACCGTTTTGGAATATTCTTGAGCATGCCACCAACGATATTTTGACCCAGAAATCATCTTTTTTATTCTTTAGTTACAAGGGAAATTGGAATTGCACCTTCAAATCAATCATTGAAAAAAACTAACCAATGGCATCCAAGTATTGCTAAGAGGGAAAGAGAATGAAAAAAAATGTGATAAATGAAACCAAGAAAGTCTCGTTTATAACATAATAGAGTCACACCATATCTAAACCTTCAAAACACATTCATTTATCAAAAGCATAAAGATTGCAAATAAGAGAAGAAAGCATAAGAAGTTTATAACTTTGAGTCGACAAATAGCTCCTTCACCATCAAAACAAGTTTTTGTACAATCCTTCAATTCATAAGTTACATTGCTAACAACCCATTTGCCAGAGTCAACTATAGACATGCTAACTGTAAACTGAAAAGAGAAGAACAAAAAATTTGTGCAAGACTAAAAGAGAAGAAAAAGAATTCTCATATACAAAAGATTTTACTCCATACTTCATGGGGTTGTGTCCGATTAGAAATTAATGAAGTAATTAATGCATCAAAATCAGCAACAGAGTCTGATTTGGATTGACTGCATACTTCAACCAGGGGTGGTAGATCAGAAAATATTTCACTCAATGGTTCATCTGGGAATGTGGGATCAGCTATCCTTGCAGCAAACTCTTCGTTCGTAAAAGCATCAGCATCAGCAACAGCATCCAACCGTCTTCTTTTGTGTTCTTGGGCTTGGGCATCTTCTTGTCCATGTGACATCACGCCAGTTGTATTGAAGGTTGAGGCCTCTTCAGCGACCGCGGCAGTAGAAGAAAAACATCCCGAAACCCATGCAGCAAACTCTTCATCATCAGCACTAGGCATCTCAGGCTCAGGCTCAGGCTCAAGTGAAATCACAGCAGCAGTTGTATTGAAGCATGAGAACTCTTCATCAGCAGTAGTAGAAGAAAAAGCTCTTTTGAGACCTCTTTCGTTGGCCTCCTCACAATCTGACCCTGACCCTTTATTTAGTTTATAGATGACACAGAGGACTGTGTTGATTCTTCCAAATTCCTGATTTGCCAAGGAGAACTCGTGCATTATCCAATTAGTTTTATTGAATTTGCCCGAATGGAGATCCTTGGCCTTAAAAGAGAGCATCCTGTCGATCCCAATAACATTGCCCTGAGAATCGTAGAGTCTTTTGGGCTTGCTTTTTTCAAGCCAGGTTCCGCAAGCGGCAGCCCTGCACACACGATTGCCGGTTGTTGTTTTGAGGTCGGTGAAGACGTAGAGCTTGCGGTGGAAAGTGTGTAAATGATAGTGGGTATGGGAATCATATATTTCCCATGGAGGAATTTTGCCATATATCTCACAATCATTCACAATAAATTGATGATTTAGGTGAGTGTGTTGTTCAGCACCGTTGACCTTGTTCATTAAAATCTTCATCAATTCATCATCGGTAGGATCATATCGAAACCCGACCATCTCCATTGTTTCAAGAAACGAAAGAATGTGTGGAGTGTCAAACTTTCTGATGAATGTTTGAAGTCTCAAACTTTTTGATGAATGTTTGGTGAATGTAAAAAATCTCAAACTCAGAATTAGGTAAGAAACACGTAGGAAGTCTCTAACTTTTTGATGAATGTTTGAAGTCTCAAACTTTTTGATGAATGTTTGGTGAATATAATAAATCTCAAACTCAGAATCAAGTTAGAAACACGTAGGAAGTCTCAAACTTTTTGATGAAAGTTTTAAGTCTCAAACTTTTTGATGAATGTAAGAAGTCTCAAACTCAGAATTAAGTTAGAAACTTTTTTTTAGGAACAAGTTGCAAACTTCGAATATCTATGCATATACTATATGGCAACACTAATAAGGGCGGTCAATTAAAGTTAAAAGGGCGGTAATATATAATTATATTAATATTAAAGCTCAAAAAAAAAAAAATTATATTAATATTATATTATATATGCAAAGGGCGGTTATATATAATTATATATAAAATTATTTCTAATACCCTAAATATACCATAGAAGGTTTCTCCTGCGCGTGGCGCGTGGTGCTGTCGGTTTTGGGACTGCCGAGGCTAGGCTATTTGGCTGACGTGAACAAAAAACTTTGGGCACGTTAGCCATGCTATGAAACTTTGTGCTTGACACTGTAAAGGAACACTCAACCGTAAGGAATAACTAGGTTTAATTAAAAAAAAAAAAAAAAACTAGGTTTAATTAACATTTTGGCCTTGTTAAATATGAGTGCTAAATTATAGTAACTATATGAGTGCTAAATTATAGTAACTATATGCAGGAGCGTAGCCAGGAATAAATACATGGGGGGGCTGGGTTGTAACATAAATATACTAAACGCCAAAAGAAAAACAATCACACGCACAAGACAGTATTTACGTGGTTCGGCAATTTGCCTACGTTCACAGAGTTGCAGGGATTTCACTATTATCAAAGAAAATTACAATGTGCTGCTACAGTGTTTTTCTTTCTCAAAAACAACAACAAGATAAAACCCTAATCACAAAAAAAAGGCTTTTATATCCTGCGCACAGGATTCACAATGGGCTACCAAAACGGGCCAAAAATTTGTTGTCTACCCAAGCCTCCGCTCCATGGACTAAGCCTCAGTAAATCTCCCATTAAAAACCACGCAACATTATTCAGGTCAGGTCGGGTCATCAACCGGATCAAATCATGCCTGACGACGATTTTTCATGGAATAAAATTCATCCATTATCATCTATATAGTGAAATTCCTTGCAATTTCCTTCTCTATATAAACTATCATATTATCTGCCAAAAACTCATCCTCCATTCTATTGCGAAGTCTTGTTTTTAACAACTTCATAGCTGAGAAAGCTCGTTCTGTAGTTGCTGTAGAAACTGGAAGGGTCAACACAAGACGAATAAGTCTATCAATCAAAAAATAGACATTAGACTTTCCTGAAATTTTTAATTCCCTACATAGCTCGGAAATTGTACTCAAATTCTGAAAATCTGGATGTTTTATCACATCAAGCTCATAATGTTGCAATTGAGACTCCAAAAGTTCTTGTTCATGTTCAGTAAAATCTTGAGGATAATATTTCTTAACTAAATTGCATATATGATCAATTTTGAATAATCTAAAAGCATCTTTGGGATTTAAAGCTGAACTAAGAATGACAAGTTCCGTTGTTAACTCACCAGATCTACTTTTCAATTCTTGCAATTGAAAGTCTATTGCAACTGTAAATATGCAAATTCTAAAATGATGTTCCATTGTTAAATCTTCATCTTGACGACGATATCTACCTCGACCTTTAGTGTAACGAGCATTCATATCAGGAATATCAATTTCATGTTGCTCACAAAATGCTATAACATTAGCAAGTAAAGGCTTCCATCCATCATCTTTCAACTTTTGAATAAGTGATTTTGTAGTTGAAACTAAATGCATGGCATTTAAAAGGTCTTGAGAACGTTGTTACAAAGCTTGACAAAGAACATTAGTAATTCCCATTATCTCTTTCATCAAATGCAAGATTAAAATAAATTCAAATGATGTTAATACCTGATAAGCTCCATCGACATCACCGCGTTGTTTATAGTTAGCCCCTTCCTCAGAGATAGTGTTGATAACTTTGCAAGTAGCATCAAACATGTTAATCAAACTACAAATAGATTGAAAATGAGATCCCCACCTAGTATCTCTAGCTCGTTGCAAAGTACCAATCTGATTTGCCCCTCTTCTAGTCTCAATTTCATTAGAAGCAATCATATTCTCAACTTGTTCTGATTGAGCATGTTGTAATTCATCATTACGCTTACTAGAACCAACAACAATATTGATAATATTAACCAAATGATCAAAGAACTGATGAACATCTTTTACTTCTCTAGATGCTGTAACTAGAGCTAATTGCAACCTATGAGCCATACAGTGTACATAATAAGCATATGGGCAATCTTTAAGAAAAAGAGCTTGTAATCCATTCCATTCACCACGCATGTTACTAGCCCCATCATATCCTTGACCTCGAATATTTTCAATGTGGAGGTTGTAATGAGAAAGGACAGCACATATCTCATTCTTTAAAGTCAATGCAGTAGTGTCTCTAACATGCACAACATGAAAGAAATGCTCTTTAATAAAACCTTCTTTATCAACAAACCTCAAAATGATGGCCATTTGCTCTCTCTTCGACTCATCCCGAGCTTCATCAACAAGAATGCAAAATTTTGCATCCCCAATTTCTTCACGAATAGCATTTCGCACATTACTAGCAAGAATATGCAAAATCTCTTTTTGAATTGTGGGTGATGTATATTTGGCATTTCCTGGTGCATTTTCCAAGACAACACTAGCTATTTTTTCATTGAAAATTGATGTAAATTTTATCAATTCAATAAAATTACCTCTATTTTTTGAATCAAGACTTTCATCATGACCTCTAAAAGCACAAGCTTGGAATGCTAGCCATCGAGCACACTCTACTGAGGTTTTGAGCCGCAATCGATTATTCTCTAATTCTTTTAACGTTTGTTTCTCAATCAGCTTGTCAATATGCCGTGGATAATTCTTTAAATCATCGCAACATTTCATAGCAATCTTATGTGGGGAGTTTGGTTCTTTCCCTTCATGACGAATTAAAGCACAATTCATTCCATCTTTCACATTTTTCTAATTATTAAAACCTCTTGAAATGAATACATCTGATCCGGGACGACCTATTGGTTTCTTACTAAAAAGGTAGCAAGGTAGACAATATATCACATCCATTGAAGGTGAGTATTCCAACCAATCCTTATGTGAACCATACCATGAGGTTGAAATCGACGACGATGAGTATCATCACTGTACGGATATTCTATATTTACAGGTTGATATGGACCTTCTATGAGATAAGCTCGTCGGATTTCATCTTGTTTGTTGATAGAAAATTCACATATTTGTTTACGTGATCCTGGATCACGATCTATCTCTTCAAATTGAAGTTTTGGACATTTGGAGGGATGTTCATCAGACATTGAAGTATTAACATTTGTTTCTACAGCCACAGGTGTCCTAATTTCTGAATTGCTAACATCTTTTTTCTTAAAGAATGCATCAATTGTTTTTCGTTTGCTCATAATTCTTTTAGCTTTAAGAATATGACTCAAAAATTAACTTGAAAAGAATTTAAAAAAAAAAAATTTAATTAGAAATTTTTATTTAGTTATATGAATGTTATTCATACTTAAAAAAAAACAAAATTTTCACTAAATTTAAACAGTCAGCCCATTTTGAATACAACTTTAATTCATAATAACCCCTCAAACAAAAACAAAAATAATTTAATTAATTTATCTTTTATAATATATTGGTTAATTTAATTATATAGCTTTAATTATTATTATTTAATTTAACAATAAACTATATTGCTTTAATTTATTTGCTATTAATTATACTGCTTTAATTTGTTATATTGTTTTAATTAAAGCAATGTAATGTGTTGCACATTATATTGCTTTAATATATTGGTTAATTTAATTATATTGTTTTAATTTGTTTTAATTTATTTGTTATAATTAAAGCAATGTAATGTGCTGCACATTACATTGCTTTAATTATTATGCTGCACCTGGCCCCATGTGCCTATAGCCCATCTACCCCCTCTCTACCCCACTCAACAGCCAACAAATAAGCACAAAATGCGCCCTAATCATAATAGCTAGCTGCAATCAGAAAATTTCGCAATGCCAATCACAAATTATAACACACGTTATACTAAATAACAATTAATATTTTAACAAACACTAATGAGTCACTGACCAACAACAAAAAGTGACAAGATAAAGCGAAATTAAAAAAAATGAGTCACTGACTGACCAACAACAAAAAGTGATAACATAAAGCCAAATTAAAAAAAAAAAGACAAAAACATTAAAACAGAAAAAGGCAAATTCGGCCAATCAGATAGGCACAATTCAAAAGAGAGAGACACGAAAATCTGAGATCAGAATTTAAAGATAAGAATAAAGAGGAGAGTTCAGATATATTCTTTCATTTTTTTCCTTCAGTGAGATAAAGAGAGAGAGAGACTGAGAGAGAGTTAGAGAGAAAAACCGGAGCAGAGGCAGGGGCGATGAAGATCTCTGCGATCTCCGATGGCGATGAGGCAGAGAAAAACGATCTGAGATCTCTGCGGACTGCGATCTCCGATGGCGATGAGGCGATCTCTGCGATCTTCGATAGCTGGTCCGCTACGATCTGCGAAAAAAAAGATTTCAAATGTTCAGTGAGATAAAGAGAGAGAGACTGAGGGAGTCAGAGAGAAAAAGTGAGAAATACCTTGAGGGAGGGCCGGAGGGAGCACCGTCTGAGGGAGGCCGAGCACCGGAGCAGAGGCAGAGAACTCTGCGATCTTCGATCTGCGATCTGCGGACTGCGATGAGCGGCGACCGAGCTGCGACGATGACGACGGCGACGTCAACGTGACCGTGGGTTATTGGGTTAATGGGTTTGGTTTGCTGGGGACCTGGGGTTTGGTTTTGGTTTGTGTATTGGGGTTTTTTTTTTTTTTGATAAACACTCTGTTTTAGTTTTCTGAGTTTGATGAGCTTAGTATTGGGGAATTGGGGGTTTGATGAGCTTTAGTATTGGGGATTTGGGGTTTGATTTCTCTGCCACTGCCACCGATGGGATGGATTTCAACTCTGCCAGCGACGACGCGACGTGCTCTGTACTGGTTTTTTTTTTTGGTTGAGAATCCGTGGGCTGGCCGTGAGCGAGCTTGGGCTCGCCGTGGGCTTGGCCTGCCGTGGGCTTGGTTTGCCATGGGCTCTGTTACATTTTTTTTTTTTTTAGATTTTAATTCAAATTTGTTTTGGGCTTTTTTTTTTTTTTTTTTTTTTTTTGCTTGAAAGTAGAACAGATATATATATATATATATAATTTGAGGTGTTCCTAATTTTTGATTGGGGGCTGGGAAAATGGATGAGAAATGGGTAGGGGGGCCGGCTGTGTAATGTTGAGGGGGCTCAATTATTTTTTCTCCCTACTCTAATGGGAAATTTTTTTTTTTTTGCAGGGGCCTCGGCCCCCTCAAGCCTATATGTGGCTCCGCCCCTGACTATATGAGTGCTAAATTATAGTAACTATGTAGTATTAGTTAGTAACTCCAATGTATGTTGCTTCTGGGGAGCATGGTTACGATTAGGAGGTTAATGTTCAGTTGTTCACACATGGTAAGTGTCTGGAAAGCTTTGGTTAGAAGAGTTTGACCCATTCTTCAACTTAGGTCAAGGGACAGACAAGATTTGGCTTCAAACGAGGGCTACACTTGGGGAGTTGACTAAATTTGGAGTTCTTAGTTGGATATTTCACCCCTATGATCATATATTAATAGGTAATTAGTACTTGTTAAACATATGACACATATGGTTAGTAAACTTAAGTAATGATCAATTTTTTTTTAAATGCATAGTGATCTTTTATTTTATTTTATGATACAATAAGATTTAAATCTATGATGTTTGCTCCATAATAATTATACTTTATAATAAAACTAATACACACACACACACACACACACACACATATATATATATTGGTGTAGGTGAGATTTAATATTGGTTTTGTTTTTGTATAGACATAATTCGATCGTAGATACTTTATTTAACAAAAAAAATTCCAATTTAGTTTAACTAATGCACTCCTAAGCTTCCCCATATGTAATCAATAAAAAATTATTTTGCTTAATAGTGTGATTACAAAGCCCATGACTATTGTTGAGCATAATAGTACGAGTAGTGCTAGGGATACTATAGGTTTTATTATATTGAGCTTAAGATTCTCATAAAAAAAAAAAAAACATTGAGCTTACAAAATGATGTGTCACTAATTACAAAGAGAAATATTTATTTATAAAATAGTTAAAGCCCACTAATCACATTCATTGCCACACCAGTTTGTAAATTTTATGTAGTAAAACTTGTAGTATTTTTAGCATTTTTCCTAATATTACTAGTTGACAAGTACACTATCATTTACTTTGAGAAATTAGACCAGGGGAGTCCAAGTGCCCCTCTGGCCTCCGCCCTTAACCCGTAGGTGGGGCATCTCAGGGGATTGAGTTATGCTTGAGACTGTAATGGTAAGCTACTAAGCTCCTAGTAAGTTAAGGTCGCTTATATCAGGGTTCAACGTGAATGAATATTGACCAAAGGAGAATGGTATGTATTTAAATTTCTAAAAGTTGCATATGCTATGATATATAGAGAAGTGGCTTCTTGACTTCTTGTATTTTTTTTTTTTTTAAAGAAAAAGTTCGGTGCATATTATTAAGGGAGACTGTTTAAATTAGCCTATAGTACATATTTAACATCTGATGGTACATTTTCCATCTTCCGTCTTCCATTTAGGCTGTTCAGTTCTGACTTCTTGTATTGTTAAAAGATTTCCACACAATTAGAGTGGAGGTTAACAAATTCAAGAATTTGACTAAATGTCATAATTATTATGCGGTCTATTTCTTCTAGCCAGCATATTGGAAGAAACTCTAGACAGCATAAATCTCTATAACTCTATATACCGTTTACTTTTGTCACCATTTCCTTAGGAAAATTATTAGGTATTCTCGGAGTACCATAAATGCGTAGTCCTCCATCTCATATGAATGGTGGGTCCCACCATGAATTTAATTAGTGCGACCCACCATTCATGTGAGAGGGAGGAGTACCCATTTATGGTACTCCGGGAGTACACAATAATTGTGAGATTTGAGCTTGGAGGTGTGTAACAATGGCGAAGAAAAGCAATACAAGAAAGATGAGCGAGCGAGAGAAAGGAAGAGAAGGGAAATTCTGAGAAAATGAGTAAAATTGATTATACCAAGCTTAAGAAAAATACATAACACAGAGCTCTTATTTATAGAGCCCGAGAATACATACAAGCTACAATCTCTGGAAGCTTAATTATAACCGTTTTGTAACAACCTAGAATAACAAACTCCACTAATCAAGGAAGGCAGTTATGATCAAGTCTGTAACTTCCTTCAGCTTTGAGTTCTGGGAATAACAGAGTAAGTTTAGAACGTAGAGGCTTGATCCTGTGAAGAAGATGGTGTCAAAACGGTGACGTCTTGTGTTAATGTAAAACGCACCGTTTCCACTAACATGAGTTCACTCCTTTTAAGTGCACCGTTTCATTAACTTTCCTTCAGTTCACACGACACCGTTTTGAGTCTTGTTTCAAGTTACCGTTGGAGAAGTAGCCGTTAGACTTCATCTTCTTCTCTACTCTCAGAATTCAAACCTTGCTTGTGCTTTGTCTTCCTCGTTTGCTCAGTATCTCTAACATCCCCCCTCAAAACCATGGGGTCAACAGACACCATGATTTTGGAACGGAGATAAACAAATTGGGAAGTAGAGAGACTTTTAGTGAAAATATCAACTAATTGATCTCCAGTTGCAATATATTTCACTTGAAGGTCTCTACGCAAAACCCTCTCTCGAACAAAATGGTAATCAACCTCCAAATGTTTGGTGCGAGCATGGAAGACTGGATTAGACGCAATTGCTAAGGCAGAGACATTATCACACCAAAGATTGGGAGCAGTGGGAAGAAAAATGCCCAAATCTTTAAACACCTGGCGAAGCCAACACACCTCAGCTGCTGTAGAGGCCAAGGCACGGTATTCAGATTCTGTAGAAGATCTGGACAAAGTATCTTGCTTCTTTGCACTCCAGGTAATAGGGTTGTACCCAAGGTAGGCAATAAAGCCAGTAGTGGAACGTCTATCAAAGGGTCACCTGCCCAGTCTGAGTCAGAAAAGGCAGAAAGGGAGATAGGACCAGGTTGAAGAAGAATCCCAAAATTGAGAGTGCCAATGATGTATCTAAGAATACATTTGGCAGCAATAAGGTGGACATCAGTAGGGAATGACATAAACGACAGACTTGATGAACAGCAAAACTCAAATAAGGTCTTGTGAATGTCAAATAATGTAGTGAACCAACCAAGCTGCGATATTCATGGGGATTAGAGAGCAGGGAACCTTCATTGGGCACCAATCTGAGATGAGGAGCACAAGGAGATCTAGCAGGTTTTGAAGACTGCATATGGAGTTTAAGGAGCAAGTCCTGAGCATATTTGGTTTGAGTGAGCAACAAGCCCTTGGAGGGAAAATAGTGAAGAGGACCCAAATCTTTAAGTTCAAAAGCTTGACTAAGTTGAGCCACCAAGGTGTCCAAGAACTTGGGATTATTGCCAGTGATGACAATGTCATCCACATAGACCAAGAGATAAACCACAAGTTTTCCAAGCTGAAGAATGAAGAGGGAAGAATCAGCAAGTGAAGCTTGAAATCCCATGTGCAGTAGCTGTGTTGAAAACCTCTCAAACCAGGCCCTGGGGGCCTGTTTAAGGCTATAAAGGGATTTCCAAAGTCTGCAGACATAGTTGGGACAGGAGGGGTCAGTATACCCCGAGGGTTGCACCATATACACCTCTTCCCTTAAATGACCATGAAGAAAAGCATTTCTAACATCCAATTGTCTTAGAGGCCAGTCAAATTGAACAGCAAGAGAAAGAATTATTCTAACTGTGGGAGGTTTAATGACAGGACTGAAAGTCTCTTCAAAATCCACCCCATACTGTTGATGAAAACCCTTGGCAACCAATCTAGCCTTGTACCTATTGATACTCCCATCACTGTTGAGCTTGAGTTTGAAGACCCACTTGCATCCAACCACATTCTGAGAAGGAGAAGGAGGAACTAAAGACCAAGTTCCTTGTCTTTGTAATGCAGTAAACTCCTCATCCATGGCAGCACACCATTGAGGATATTGAACAGCTACCTTATATGTGGGTGGTTCAGTCAAAGTATAATCTGGCTTAGAAACCTTAGAAGGCTTGGAGAGCTTTGCAGGTTGGACCACTGACTGAGGTACATCAGTACATACTTGAGCAACCAAAGCCTTGGGCTTAAATGTGCCAACTTTAGACCTTGTAACCATGGAATGAGTGTTGGTAACAGAAGGAATTTGAAACATAGAGGTCACTTGTGGAGCAATAGGGCAGACAGAAGGAATGGGTGTAGGTATGGAAAGAGATGTATTAGTTTGGGATATAGATGAAGGAGAGCCAGAAGTAGGGATAGGAGTGACTAAAGGTGTAGAAACTGGTGTATGAAGTTGATTGGAACCTAATGTATGAACCTGTGTATGAACATGTGGATTGACTGGTGTAGGAACAAGAGTATTGGCTGGTGCAGTGGGTAGGTCAGGCACAGATGCAGATATAGGATCAGTAGGAATATGGGTTATAGGGTGTGATGGAAAGGATAAGTGTGCAGCATTGGTATCTGACATAGAAAGGAAAAGGGAAGGTGTGGAAGGGTGTGCAGGCTGTGAGTCAGTAGGTGTAGAAGGTAAAGACAAAGATGGAAGAAAATCATGTTCATTGAGTAAGACATGTCTGGAGATATAAATCTGAGAGGTAAGAGGGTTTAAGCAGATATAACCTTTGGTATAAGGAGGGTAACCCAGAAAGATACAAGAGGTGGTGTGGGGTTGAAGTTTGTTGGAATTGTATGGTTTAAGTAAAGGAAAACACACACAGCCAAAGGTCTTAAGATGGGAAATATTTGGTTTAGTTGCAAACAATAGTTCCCAAGGAGTGTGATTATCAAGAATGGGTGTAGGAAGTCTGTTAATAATATAGACTGCTGTGGATATGGCATAGGACCAGTATAAGGAAGGTAAATAGGAATGTGATAACATAGTTAAAGCACATTCAACCAAGTGCCTGTGTTTCCTCTCAGCAACCCCATTTTGCTGAGGTGTATGAGGACAAGTAAGATGCTGGATAATACCATTTGATGAACAAAACCTTTTAAAAGCATTTGAGGTAAATTCACCACCTCTATCAGTTCTCAAAATTTTGATTTTGGAGTCAAGCTGATTTTCTATTGTAGCTTTAAAGTATTTAAAAACCTCAAACACATTAGACTTGAACTTTAAAAGAAAAAGCCATGTAAATTTAGAATATTCATCCACAAAAACAACATAGTATTGGAAATCATTAACAGAGGTGGTGGGTGCTGGACCCCAAACATCAGAGTGAATCAGTTCAAGAGGTTTAGAAGCTTTAAAACTAGAATGTTCAAAAGGTAATCTATGCATTTTACCATTGAGACAGTGCTTACAGTGGGCAATAGAATCATTGATTGGTAAAATACAAGATGCATCAATTGAAGAAAGTACAGTGGAAAGAACTTTATCACTGGGGTGTCCTAGCCTATGATGCCACAGCAGCCACTTATTAACTTTGTTGACATGGAAAGCAGTAGAGAAACAGGAAGGTTGTGCAGACTGAGGATGGTGAGACAGAAGGAGATTGAAAGGCATTTGACTTGAGGAAGTTCCTTGAGTAAATTGGATAAACTCCATTTTTACTCAAGCCCCTGTAGAGGAGTCTCCTCGTAGGTATATCCTGAATTTTCAGTTCATTTGCATCAAAGTGACAAGAGCAATTATTGTGAAGGCAAAATTTGTGAACAGAAAGGAGATTCATGGCTATCCTAGGGACATGTAAAACATCTTTAAGAATGAAATTGTGATATTTAGTAGGAAGGGTAGTGTTACCTATATGATTGATTGGAAGAGTTTGCCCATTGCCCATAGTGATTTGCTCAGGTCCTTTGTATTGAGATTGAGTTGAAAGTTTACTAAGGCTGGCAGTAAGATGATCTGAGGTGCCAGAGTCAGCCAGCCAAGGGTCTTGATTATTAGCAAAGGCAGCATTGGTAGCACTAGCCATGGCAGCTAGTTTAGCAGGGGGATTCTTGCCCTGATAAGCGAAGTTCATTCTGTGGTAACAATCTAAGGCTGTGTGTCCAGATTTCCAACAAATCTGACATGTAGGTCGATCAGCCTTAAGAGCATGAGAAGGTGTATGACCCTGATATGTTGAATGTTGATTGTTATGAGAGGAGAAACCTTGAGTTGGTTGAGATATGAATTGTTGGCCTCTATTGGAGTTAAATCTACCTCCACCTCTTCCTCTGTTAGAGTTGTTTCTACCTCTCCCCCTTCCAGATCCATGATTCTGAGATGAACTCTGATAGTTGCCATTTGATTTGCTATTAGAAGCAAACATAGCCAAAGAGTTAGGAACTGAATCCGAATGCTCCATGATTGCTTGTTCTTCACTTTGCAACATTATAGCTAGTTGCTCATAGGAAATAGGATCACTCCTAGTGCGGATTGCAGAACAGAAGTGAGCAAAATCTCTAGGAAGTCCTCTGAGAACAATGCAGATCAGTTCCTCATTGTCAACAACTACTCCAACTGCAAGGAGTTTGTCACGAGCAACTTTAATCTTCTGCAGAAAGTTATTCACTGAATCATTCCCTTTCTTGAGGCTTTGAAGCTCAAGTTTGAGATTCAGTATGTTAGCCCTTGATGTGGAGGTGAATCTCTGTTCAAGAGTATTCCAGACCTCCCTTGAATTGGTAATCCCAACAACCAGTGAGAACACTTGAGGCGTGAGTGTAGAATTGATCAGAGAAAGCAATGCTTTATCTCTGATATTCCAAGATTGAAACTCAGGATTCACAACTGAAGTTGGAACTCCTGTAGCATCAAGTAGTAATGGAGATGGTTTCACAGTTGTACCATCAATGTGCTCAATCAACGAGTATGCTTCCAAGATTGTAATCAATTGGTGTTTCCAAGGAATATAGTTGGTATAATCCAACTTGATAGACATCAGATTTGACATATTGGAAAGTAACAGTAGAGGAGATGGAGCTGAAGTTGTGTGGGAAGAGGAAGATGATGGAATAGAAGTTGATTGAGAAGGTTCTGTAGGTGTAGTTGAAGCCATAGATCTTGGCTCTGATACCATGTGAGATTTGAGCTTGGAGGTGTGTAACAATGGCGAAGAAAAGCAATACAAGAAAGATGAGCGAGCGAGAGAAAGGAAGAGAAGGGAAATTCAAAGAAAATGAGTAAAATTGATTATACCAAGCTTAAGAAAAATACATAACACAGAGCTCTTATTTATAGAGCCCGAGAATACATACAAGCTACAATCTCTGGAAGCTTAATTATAACCGTTTTGTAACAACCCAGAATAACAAACTCCACTAATCAAGGAAGGCAGTTATGATCAAGTCTGTAACTTCCTTTAGCTTTGAGTTCTGGGAATAACAGAGTAAGTCTAGAACGTAGAGGCTTGATCCTGTGAAGAAGATGGTGTCAAAACGGTGACGTCTTGTGTTAATGTAAAACGCACCGTTTCCACTAACATGAGTTCACTCCTTTTAAGTGCATCGTTTCATTAACTTTCCTTTAGTTCACACGACACTGTTTTGAGTCTTGTTTCAAGTTACCATTGGAGAAGTAGCCGTTAGACTTCATCTTCTTCTCTGCTCTCAGAATTCAAACCTTGCTTGTGCTTTGTCTTCCTCGTTTGCTCAGTATCTCTAACAATAATTTCCCCTTTCCTTTTTTTTGTTTTTTTTTTTTTAACAATTGAAATATATTTAAGAGGGTTATTTCTTAAAATTTTTAGGTATATTCTATACTATTATAAAATAAAATTTTTGAGGCTACTTAATACCAAATTTTTTTTCTTAAAAATACTAATAAATAATATCTATATTAGTTCAAAAAATTTATAAAATAATTGAAAGACTTGGGTGACCATAGCCCTCAGTCTCTGCATGACTCAACCACTAAAAACACGATTTGAATTGTGATATCAAATCATGTTTTCATAACATGGTTTAATTTATAAATTTTGAAATAAAATTGTATTTTATAAACATAATTTTAGTTTAAAATTATTGGATTCCACAAAATTCAGGTGAGGAACCATATAACATATATTTGCCTCTTTGTTCCTGCTCTTGAATTAGAGAGGTTGTGGGATTGATTATGAGGCTGATTAATTGGGATTGGAGAGTCAACTTGTAAGCATTCTATTCTTAGGCTTAACTGTTGAATAAATGGGTTATAATCTAGTTCTAAACTACATAAGGGCAAACATACTTAGTATTAAGATTGAGCAGACATAGCTTATCTCTAGTGGGAATAATGTTTGATGCTATCTTCCATAAATGCATTTTGATGCCTTTCATTTAAATTTGTTTTCCAAATGCTATCTTTTAAAGTGTCTTCCACACTATCTCAATCTTGGCCACTGATTAACCAACATCTTGATTTCACTGTTAAACACCCCTTGGATTCAAAGTCCACACATATTTGTCTTGTAGCTCATTGGAATCTTCAATATAGATTGGGGTCAAAAGTTGACTTGATTTTTCGGATGTACCTAGCCATATGGTCTTTCCGCATTAAAATGTGTTTTCAAAAACTGTATAAACTGGTTTTGGAATAGGTTTTCAAAATATTTTTTTTGTAAAATTTAACAAATGCCCTAAAACTGTTAATTTATGAAATATGTTCAGAAACATTTTACCAAAAAAACAAAAAAAAACAATTTTTTCTCAACTTTTTATATTTTCCAAGAAAGTGGTATCAAAACTTTCCACAACAGTACCCTATTATTTAATTATGTATGTCTAGAACTCTTCGAATTTTTGACTAAGCCCTTACCCTCACGCCTCACAACCATTTGTACTTATGGAGTGACCACTGTACCAAGAATGTGCAATGGTTAACTTAGATTTTTTTTTTTTTGAGAAAGATTACCTTAGGTTTTAAATGTGAAAGACATGGCCAAAAAAAATAAAAAATCGTTTGGCAAAAATAAATATTAAATAAAAGAAATATACCCCAACATCAGTAATAAATGTCAAATTAAACAAGCTAAGTAATTTAGGATATAGCTCTATAAAACGCCAAACCCTTGATGAGTTAGTACCTTAGTTTCTTTAAATTTTTTTTTTTTTTTTTACAAGATAGAAATTCAAATTTTACTCTAGAATAATCTAAGTGTATATGTGTGTGAAGTTTTTTTCTGAAAACTTGAATATCGGCCCTTGTCCCTTATACTCCACAAGCATTTATACTTGTGGAGTGACCACTGCACCAAGGGTATGTCTGCAGTGATTACCTTAGGTTTTTTTTTTTTTTGGGAGAAAGATTACCTTAGGTTTTAAATGCAAAAGAAATGGCCCAAAAAAAAAAAAATCTATTTGGAAAAAATAAATATTATATAAAAGAAATATACCCCATGAATAGCTAGCTTATTTTACTATTCAGCTTGCTCTTGCTACTATTCAATGGCCCCACTGCACTTCTATTTATTGGTCCCACTTTACTATTTTAGCTAATTTTTACTTTTATCTACAATACTTTTAGCAAAAAGTTTTCAGTTTTAGTAAAATAAGCAGATCTCAAACAGAAATGTCAAATTAAGTAATTTAGGATATAGCTATGTAAAACGCCTCCCTCCAAAATTTGTGTCTGTTACAAGAAAGTGGTGTGTGCCATATGTCATCATACTATTCCTCCAAATATAAACATCATCATCAACAACAACAACAACGAACTACGATTTCTTTAATATATTATAAATTGGTTAAACTCAGGACTTAACCCTCTTTCCCTCTCAATAGTTTTTTGTTGTTGTTGTTGAAGTGGACGTGTAATGTAAGTTGTAACAATACATCAGTCTTTGCTTTTCTTGTTACAAACACTCAAGTCTAATCAACCCCTCTTATTTGCACTGATTCTCTTCCTCGGTTACTTCTCTTGCTCCCTCTAAAGCTAATCAGGTAATACATTCTTGCATGCATTTCTTGCTTGCTTCTTGGCATTTTGGTTTCTGGGTTCTATATATATTTGTGGAAGGAGCGGTTCTTGGTCTTTGTGTTTGTGATGTTTTTGGCTTATGAGTTATGAATTATGATATGGGTTTGTGTTTCTAGAAGATTTTCATGTTTGATATTTTGTTCTTTTTTAATTTTTAGGATATCTTGGAAAAATCCATGTGGGTATATTGTTAATTTATTAAACTAGAGACTAGAGAGCATGGATTTTTCTTGTTGCTTTTATTATTATGTAGAACAGGAAAATTTTCTTCTTTAAATTATATAGCATTGGCTAATTTCTACGTATAACAGGAAAATTCTATTAAACATTTGTCCCATTAGTAAGATTTTTGTTCTTACAAATATGATGAGTCATAAGAAATTAGTTTTAGAAATCATGAGAGCTTAATGCATGTTTAATTAGAAGAAAACAGCCCACATGACCACTATGATAAGATGATCATGAGAAATGTTAAAGGAATTTTACTAATTTAGGTGTTATTTGTTACAATTTTATTTAAGTGCGAGATGCGAGGGATTAATATTTCCAAATATTATGCAAGACATTCGAATCCTATAAATCATATGAATTGAGAAAATAATTGCATTGCAAAATGTACCTAATCAACCTTCTTGGATGGACCAAAATTTTTACCTTTTCCTCTTTTGCATAGTATCTTGTGTCATTTTGTTTCTAGACACTACTATTTGAATGTATTTCAAAGTTTGATAAGCTGAAATATTCTAAACCAAGGCAATTAGTTTAGTAGGAATAATTAAATTGTCTGGCAGAAATATTGTTTAATCGAATATAACAGTTGATTCTCACCAAAAAAAAAAAAAAAACATAATATTCAATTAAATTTCCAACATTTAAATGATAAAAAGATGGCATAATTGTTTGTTCTGGTTGTAAATTGTTTCACTCCTGTTGATCAAATCATAAGAGCAACTTCACCGCAACTTAAGCTTTTGATGTAAACTCCAAACCATTTGGGTCTATTGGTGGGTGATTGATACCTTTTTGTTTTCCTGAAATCTCATTTAGTTTTTGTTAACATCCTTCCAAAACTCTAATCCTTCATTGAGTGCTGAGTTGAAGAAGAGCTTTGTGACATTCAAGAATGAGTCCATGGTGGATCCAAACTACCCAGAGGAGATGTGGAAGATTCTAGAGCGCGCAATCCAGGATATTTTGATCAATCACAATTTTGGAAGCCTCAATTTTATAGGTGTGCCCCACTTTGCTTTTTATATATAATTTCACAGTTTTAGACTATATGCTATTATTTATTTTTATTTTCAATGTTTAATAATGAGATTGATTCATTTCTTTATTGGGGTTTAATAGGAAATTACATTTTAAGCTAAGAGTACTTTCAAAAGTGTGGTGAAAATATGACATTTTAATTGGTTCCAGCTTCACAAACCAACCCAGAACATGATGTGCTAGAATTAGCTGCCCATGATTTTGGAAGGTATTCTCATTGTTTGTAGAAGCCACTGTTAATTATCATGTTTTTGATGTCTTAGTGAAATTTTTTTCTTTATCTATAGTCCTACTGGATACAAGAGTCCTATGTCAAAGTTAAAAATTGGAGTGTCCGGCAGTTCTTAGTCCATGGTGTTTAAATTTTTTAAATTTGAATCTCTTATTTTCCTTTCCTTTTTTTTTTCTTCTTCTTCTTCTTATAATTTTTACCATGAATTATCTCATATTGAAGTTACCAAAGTTTCTATTCATTATGTTATCTATATCATTTAACTTAAATGAAATATATCCTCCCATTTATTCAGTAGGTTTCTCAGGGTTCAGTATTGGCAATACTAAATGGTTTTCTGTCAATTTGTTAGACTCATGGATTCATTTATCTCTCTCTCTCTCTCTCTCTCTCTCTCTTTCTCTCTCTTTTAAAAGTATCTTCTCTGAAGTCTCAAGATTCTCGTTCCCTCAGTTCACCTATTTTGTTCTTAGCAGCTAATAAAAACCCAAATGGATTTATAACTTGGTTTGCAAGAGTCGATCCTATGGCATTTTTTTGCAAGGTCCTGCTATTTGCTGTGGTTGCATATCAGAGTTTTTCTTATAACTAATATATATCCTTTCACATGCTCTGTCATAGTCAAGTCTTTTAATTTTTTTAAAGTGGCAAGTGGCTGGAATTCTTTTGAACTAATATTATTAAATGTGTAAGAAGCTGATATTATATTTTCTCACATAAGAAATTTCATATTTTATGATTTTTAAGATTCTGAATACATCAGGCTTGTGTATGATATGGTGCTGCACAATTTTGGAGATGAACTCTATTCTAGACTTGTGACAACTATGACTTTTCATCTGAGGGGAGAGGTATTTTTGGAAGAGCTGAGCCAGAAATGGGCAGATGATCATAACGAGGCATTGCAAATGATATTAGTTATATTTACGGACATGGATATAACTTTCATCCCAAGCACCCACAGAACCCCAATTCATGAGCTTGGGTTCAATTTGTGGAGAGATATTGTTATCCCCCCCACGCTAGGCTTCGGGATACACTTCTTGAGCATGTTCATAGAGAAAGGAATGGTGAAGTTATAAATAGGGATTTGATGAGGAATATTATAAAGATGCTAATGGATTTTGGTTCTTCTGTTTACGAAGAAGACTTTGAGAAGCCTTTTCTTGAAGTTTCAGCTGATTTTTACCGTCTTGAGTCTCAACAGTTCATTGAGTCTTGTGATTGCAGGGATTATCTAAACAAGGCTGACAGATTTCTCAACAAAGAAATGGAGGGAGTGTGTCATTATTTGGATGCCAGAAGTTTAGATAAGATAGTAAGTGTAGTTGAAAAGCAGATGATTGAAAGTCACATGCTCAGACTAGTCCATATGGAGAACTCAGGCTTAGTTAATATGCTTGTGAATAACAAATATGACGACTTGGGAAGGATGTGTAAGTTGTTCTTCAGGGTACCTAGTGGACTCTCAATCATGAGGGATGTCATGACTTCGTACATTCAGGATACTGGTAAGCAGCTAGTTACCAATCCAGAAAGGTTGAAGGATCCTATAAACTTAGTGCAACGTCTCCTGGAATTAAAGGATAAGTATGACAAAATCATCAGTTTGGCATTTTACAACGACAAGACATTCCAGAATGCTTTGAATTCCTCATTTGAGTACTTCATTAATTTGAATGCTCAGTCCCCAGAATTCATTTCTTTATTTGTGGATGACAAATTCCGTAAAGGATGGAGAGGGCTAAGTATGGAGGTTGTAGTGGATAAGGTCATGACACTTTTCCGATACCTTCAAGAGAAAGATGAATTTGAGAATCCCATTAAAAAAAAAAAAGAAAAAAAAAAAGAAAGAAAGATGAATTTGAGAAGTATTACAGACAACATATGGTGATGAGGCCCAGCCCACTAAGGAAGAAAAAAAAGAAAAAAGAAGAAGAAAGAGGAGGGGGGGGTTGGTTCAGATTTTTAGTTGCTTTCACACGTGCCCACTTACCCCACTCACTTCTCCACCACACAAATACCATCTCACACTCTCACTCTCTTGGCTGGCTCAATTAGGCCTTGTTTGGATCCATTTTTTTTATCACTCAATTTCTTTCACTCAATTTTCGTCACTCGTCACTTAAAATACCCTACCTGTTTGGCACCATCATTCACTTGCCATCACTCAATATTTTTCACACTATTTGTGGGCCCTATACCTGTCACTTAGTGCATTTTTTTTTTCAGTACACAAACTCACCGAACCCAAAAAAAAAAAAAAAAAAAGGTAACCCAAAAACACGAACCCAGTGAGAAAAATAATAATAATAATAAAACCCACAAACCGCACGCAGTGAAGGAGGAAGAAGAAGAAGCCACCTAGTGTGAAAGGAAAAAGAAAAAAAAGAAGATGAAGAAACGCAAGCACCAAACCCAGTAAAAAAAAAAAGAAAAAAAGAAAGAGATGGTCAAAAGTTGCGGCTGAGTTAACAGTGGGTCTCTCCATGTAGTGTTATTTATAGAAATACCATTGAAAACAGAGTTATGGAAACTGAAAACAGCTAAAATGTGTTTTCAGTTTCCATAACGCATCACTCAAAAATCAGAGAATTGAGTGATGGAAATAATAACTGGAAACCAAGCCAAACAATCATCCATCTATGGGATCCACTTGTTTTGGATGATGGATCAGGACATGCCATACAAACAAGCTCTTATTTTCTCCCTTTTCTTTTCATTTTCTCTCTTATGCTATCACTCTCTCATTCTCTCCCACTGGTACCTCTCCTCACCACTTCCACCACCATTTTTCAGCAAGATCATCGAAAACTCCATAGAAAAAAAGGTAAGGCTCACTCATCCCTGAGGTAAAAATTTCTAATATTTTTGGTGGGTTTATATGCTTTTGCTTGAGGTTATGTTTATCTAAGCTTTAATAATATTACCCATGTGATTTATGAGCATTAGAAGTTATACTTATGTGTTTTTATGCATGGGTTGTGTTTTTATGTATGGGTTTTGTATCGGTGGAATTATTTGATGAGTGAGTTTATAGTTTTTATAATGGTGGCTAGCTAAGTGGTAAAGATTTGGGGGTTTTGGCTTTTTAATGTGAAATAGATTGTGTATATAATTTTATTGAGTTTATTTGGAGCTAGTAAAAGATTTAAATGGTTTGTGTTGGAGGATATTATGATTTTGGTTTCATGGGTCTTTGATGATGTTGTGTAAATCTTATGGAAGCAACTTATTAATCGTTAAGATTTTAGTATTAGGGAGATGATATTGAATGGGTTAATTTTATAAATTGGAGTCTATGTCTTGTGAGTTAATTTGTTGAGAAACTTTGGAGGTGAAATATATTATTTGTGAGGTTAATTACTGGGCTTGCCTAAGTAATTGCTTGGTTAGCAATCTCTAATTCATAGCTAAATGCAATGTCAAGTTTTATACTTATTGTGATAGGTTTGCTTGGTATTGTTTAGGTTCTAGCTAATCTCCTTGGAGCTTGGAGAGTTAGGCTTTTTGCGGGTTGTAAGGTAAGTAGCTTTTAATGGGATTTTGGAAAATAACTATGTTGCATAAACATTATTTTTGGGTCAAACACATTTGGAAAATTAATGGTGGAACTATGTTTTTCTAAAAAGTTTTATGTTGTGACCCTACTATATATGATTATATATGAAAGTGCATATTCTTATTGCATATGGAGAATTGCATAATTTGTTAGCATGGAAAAGAGTAGCATCTTTGATTAAATTCTTGAGAATGAATTTTATGGATTTATTGCATTATTTGCAAGGTCTAAAGATGTTTTATCTTGACTTGTGATGTTTGGGAAATCGATAGAAAATGTTATTGACAAGAAATGATTTTGAAAAATTTGAGAACCTTTTGAATATATTGGATACTTCAAAGGTTTTTGTGAAACTATTTGAAATTGAACCATGTTTTGATTTCATGTAAACTGTGAGCTCTTCATGTTTTTACCCTTGGGCCATGACATGTGATTACCTGGTGATTACCCAGCCAGATGCCATAGTTTTTGTGACATTGGTATCTTGGCACCACGTCTTTGTGGCGGATTGATGTCTTCGTGGCATAATTGATGTCTTCGTGGCATAACTGATGTCTTTGTCGCATAATTGATGTCTTTGTGGCATAACTTGATGTCTTCGTGGCATAACTGATGTCTTTGTGGCATAATTTGATGTCTTTGTGGCATACCTAATGTCTTTATGGCGGCTTGTTATGTGGCCTTGGGTTGGATTTTCGGGTTTTAAAAAGGGTGTTTTGATAGCTCACAGTAAATAGTACGTAGTTTCATGTTGGAATACTTTGAAAAAGCTTGGTGCTACATTCTTTTAATCATTCTTGTCATTTTATTAAGAAAAATTGGAGTTGCTAGATGTTAATGGAAATTCCCAAATTATAACACGTCTTGTAAAATGATTATTATCATGAAACTTGCATTTCCTTCACCCTTATTAATTATGCTACTTACTGGGCTCTGTCTCATTCCATTATTTTATAAACTTTTCAGAGTAGGCAACAATCTTTTGAGACAGCTCTTTTTGGTGGCTAACAGTAGTTAGACTAACTACTGATAGAGGCTAAACTTTTGTAATGGAGATATTAGATGATGTACATCTTATAATAGGCTTGACTCATTTTTTTGTATATTATATTGGTTGTGAGGTTATTCCACTGATGGGACAAGCTGATGATATGAAATTATTTATTCAGACCTCTATTCTTTTGTAGCTAATGGTCCTTGTAATTATTGCTTAGAACTTTGACTTACTTTAAGAGTATATTCAATGGAATTATTATGATAATTCTTGATGTTGATACTTGATATGATTTATGTGGATTGAATTGTCAAAAAGGAAAAATCTACAGGTACTTTGAGACTTCTTTCTCATGCTTTGGACGCTTTGGGGTTTGGGGCGTGACAATTATAGTATCAGAGCTTAGGTTATGATTCTGTAGACTTTTGAAAATAGGAATCGATTTTGATCTAAGTCAAAGCATTAGGGGTTTGATGAATTCTTTATTTTGTACCTTTGTTTCAGTTTCCACCTGCTATTCCTTTTTCCTTATCTATCTTTTCTATGCTAACCTTCTATGTTGCCTTGTGATTTACTTGCTTGTTTTTTGGGTATAGGTATAAGTACCTTAGTACATTATGCCTCCTAAAAAGAAAGCACGTAAAGTAAGGCATGTAGATGAGGTTACAACTCTAGAGTATGGCCATAGGCAATGCCAAGAGCGTGAGAGATCTGTCACTCTTGATGGTGGTGAGATTAACGAGGTGGTAGACAGAATTTATGCTAGGATTGCTAGAGGAGTCCAGGGTGGTGAACGTAGGAGGGAGAGTTGCACTTTTGGGGAGTTCCATAAGCAAAACCCTCCAACATTTGATGGGGAGCCTGATCCTATGGCAGCAGAGAATTGGTTGCTAAAAATGGAAAAATTACTGAGAGCCCTTGAATGCATTGATGCTTAGAAGGTGATGTATGCCACTTTTGCTCTTCAGGGTTCTGCTGAAAGATGGTGGTTAGGTACTGAGCAATTGTTGAGAATGGAGTTGGGAAGGAACACTCCTATTACTTAGGAGAAGTTTAAGGAAGTTTTTAATGAGACATATTTCCTTAAAGCAGTGAGGGATCGAAAGGCAAGAGAATTTTCTGATTTGGTTTAGGGGACTATGACTGTAGAAGAATATGTTGCAAAGTTTGTGGAGCTTTCTCGCTTTGCTCCTTACTTGATTCCGGATGAGCCCAAGAAAGTAAGTAAATTTCAGAAAGGTCTTAATGATAGGATTCACCCCCACATTATAGCTTCTAGAGTGGGCATATATATTGAAACTGTGAAGCAGGCAATGAGTCTTGAAGAGGACTTTAAGTGCAACCTTGGTTCCAAGGAGAATGAAAAGAAGCAAGAACCCTCTAATTATCAACATATAGATGGTCGGGGGCAAAATTCAAAGAAGGGGTTCTTTAAGAAGTCCGGTAATGGGGGTCATTATAATGGGCAAGACAAGGGTGCCTCTCCTTAATTTGGTAAGCAGTGGCCTTGCACTCGTTGTGGTAAGACCCATAAAGGACAACCTTGTACTTTGGGAGCCAAGTTGTGCTACAATTGTAAGCAACCCGGACACTTTGCTAGAGAATGCTTGACTACCAAGGGCTTGGGTTCCTCTTCCACACTCCAAATTGTTAAGGGTAATGATGATGGGAAAAGAGTGCAGGGTAGAGTATATGCCTTGAATCGAACCAAAGTGGACAGAATGGACTAAATAGAACTGAATGGACCGAATAAGACCAAAGTAGACAGAATGGACCGAACGGGACCAAATTGGATTGAATAGGACCGAGGTGGACATATTGGATAGAAGTGGACCCAATACGAGTAATATGGATTGAATAGGACCGAATAGAACCAAAGTGGACAAAATGGACCGAATCAGACCAAAGTGGACCAAATGGCCCGAAAAGGACTGACGTGGATCAAAGTGGACAGAATAGATCGAATAAGACTAATGTGGACCAAATAGAGCCAATGTGGACTAAGTGGATTGAATTAGGAAGTGGACAATATAGGACTGATGTGGATAGAATTGACCGAATTAGACCAATGTGGACTAAATAGGTTGAATTGGACAAAATGGACTAAATAGGACCTAATGGACCGAATTTGATTGAATAGACTGAATAGGACCAAAGTAGACATAATGGATCGAACAGGACCAACTTGGACCAAATAGGACAGAGGTGGACATACTGGACTGAAGTGGACCGAATAGGAGTAATGTGAACTGAATAGAACGGAAGTGGACATAATGGATTGAATCGAACCAAAGTGAAAAAAATGGACCGAATCGGACCAAAGTGGACCAAATGACCCGAATAGGACTGAAGTGATCAAAGTAGACATAATGGACCGAATAGGACCAATGTGGACTGAATAGAGCCAATGTGGACTGAGTGGACTGAAGTGGACCAAAATGGACAAAATAGGACTAATGTGGACAGAATAGAGCCAATGTGGATTGAATGGACTGAATTAGACTGAAGTGGACTGAATAAGATCGAATAGAACTTTAGTGGAAAGAGTATACTAAAGAGGACTGAATGGACCAAATAGGACCAAATTGAAACGAAGAGGAAAGAATGGATCAAATAGAACCAATATGGACCGAATTAAACTTTTGAATATTTACCATTTTTCTTGCATTTTTAGGTTCTTTCTAATGCCCATTTTAGTGGGGTTTTTATTTTATTTTATTTATTTATTTATTATTATTTTTTAACTCAAAACTAAAGATTTTAGCCAAAAATATAATAGATTTCATAGTTTTCAACCAAAAAATGAAGAAATTTTTTTTTGAGCTAAACTTGAAAAGAAAATCTACAAAAAGAATCAAGTTAAGATCCAATTAGTCTAAAATGAACTGAAAGGGGACTGAAATTGACCGATTGGACCAAATTGGACCTAAGTAAACCTAATTGGACTGAATAAATTTTTTTTAAGTTTTAGAAAGAACAAATTATATTCAAAAAAATTTTAGAGAAGAAATTATACATTATATTACAATATAAAATAATTATTTATTCTCACGTATCACGTGGATTTGCGACTAGTTTTTATAACTTGTGATATAAGACTCTTGCAAGAAGTACAGAAAATCAGTTCTGGTCCTTATGTTCTAACTTTGTCAAGTTTTTTTATTTTGTCTTCTTCTTCAACTTCTTTTTATTTTATTTTATTTTAAGATGCAAGAGTACAAATGGAAAATAAAAAAAAACATGTTATGCTTCTTGTTATTGTTAAGGAATTGATGAAATCAATAGGAGATGAAATTGCAGCTCTCCAATGGACTGTACCATTAATATGTAGGCGTAAGTCTTTACCAGTGATATTATGGTGGATAAAAAGCTACAATTGTCAAGAAGAAATTGAAGTACTTCTTAAAAATAAAAAAACCAAGAGACTTAACTTTACTAGTGATATCATGCAATTGTGTGGATAAAGGATTAGCCGAGTTGTATAAGTGAAAAGTATGCAAAAAGATAGTCTCTTGTATCGGTTGATATATTTTAAATGAAATTCAGTCTTTTCTATTCTAATTAATCTATACCCTGATTCCAGATTCATATATCAAAACCTTCGGATTTCAAATAAGAAAAAAAAAAAAAAAAATCTTATGAAGTCTATTCTTTCATGTTGACATATCAAAATAATAACAAAATCATATACCTTCCTCCTCTCTTCCAGCATAAGTTCCACCACAGGCACCACCCAAACCACCTGAGCTTCCCATAGCAATGAGTGATGCTGATTCATCCAACCTACCACAACTCCATGATAAACCACCCTTTACCCTATATCCCTCAAATACAGTGCCCTCTCTGGTCTCTCCCACAGAATCTCCTCCAAACCATGAGCTTTCACTGCCCATGATCTCTGCATCTACCTCACAGTAGCATGGGTCCTCCACCTCAGCACACCCCAAAGACTACATAAATTTTGTACTGTAGGTAATTCTGGAACTTTAATTCTGCAGTAGCCAACATTGGATTTCACATCCCATATGAATTTATTACCTCGTATACCATTCATAGGTATTCATTCAATTGAAAAGGTCCTTAAGAGTGACCAGAAATCATCTTTTTTATTCTTTAGTAACAAGGGAAATTGGAATTGCACCTTAAAATCAATCATTGAAAAAAAACTAACCAATAGCATCCAAGTATTGCTAAGAGGGAAAGAGAATGAAAAAAAATGTGATAAATGAAACCAAGAAATAATAGAGTCACACTATATCTAAACCTTCACAACACATTTATATATCAAAACATAAAGATTGCAAATAAGAGAAGAAAGCAAAAGAAGTTTATAACTTTGAGTTGACAAATAGCTCCTTCACCATCAAAACAAGTTTTTGTACATCCTTCAATTCTTAAGCTACATTGCTAACTACCCATTTGCCAGAGTTCTGACTATAGACATGCTAACTGTAAACTGAAAAGAGAAGAACAAAAAATCTGTGCAAGACTAAAAGAGAAGAAAAAGAATTCTCATATACAAAAGATTTTACTCCATACTTCATCAGGTTGTGTTGGATCAGAAATTAATGAAGTAATTAATGCATCATAATCAGCAATAGAGTTTGATTTGGATTGACTGCATACTTCAACCAGGGGTGGTAGATCAGAAAATATTTGACTCAACGGTTCATCTGGGAATGTGGGATCAGCTATCCATGCAGCAAACTCTTCATTCGTAAAAGCATCAGCATCAGCAACAGCATCCAACCGTCTTCTTTTGTGTTCTTGGGCTTGGGCATCTTCTTGTCCATGTGACATCACACCAGTTGTATTGAAGGTTGAGGCCTCTTCAGCGACCGTGGCAGTAGAAGAAAAACATCCCGAAACCCATGCAGCAAACTCTTCATCATCAGCACTAGGCATCTCAGGCTCAGGCTCAGGCTCAAGTGAAATCACAGCAGCAGTTGTATTGAAGCATGAGAACTCTTCATCAGCAGTAGTAGAAGAAAAAGCTCTTTTGAGACCTCTTCCATTGGCCTCCTCACAATCTGACCTTGACCCTTTATTTAGTTTATAGATGACACAGAGGACTGTATTGGTTCTTCCAAATTCATGATTTGGCACTTCAAATTATCAACAAAAGCATGAGCAGAAACATGATTAGAAAGACACTTCAAATTATCCATGACAACAGGGGTCAAGGATCAGCTCTTAGATCAAAAGATCTAAAACAGAAGAGCTACCCACTTTGATACCACTTGTACGTTTTTAGACCCCTTAAAACACAATCAGATTAACCTAGTTAATTAGCCAAGTTATTACTTAGTCCAAATTTCAGATCAAGGTTATCACAATCAAACAATCATATCATGTAGCCATGAAAAATAAATAACACAAAGATATGATGACCCAGGAAAACCAAACCGGTAAAAAACTTGGGGAGGATTTAACCTAACTATCCTCAAGGTAAACTTGAATCCACTATAGAAAGAATTGAAGTTTTACAATAAGACTTAAACCAATAACATCTTATTGCTACCCACTAGTAGAAATTTACTGACACGACCACGTGCAAGCTCCGAGACCACAGACTCCTTCTTTCTTGGATTCTCCAACAAGTACAAGCACTCTCGCTTGCGTATCTTTAAGTTCTTATGACAGCAACTGAATGATCATCAAGTTCTTGAATGAATCTCATTCTTAATAATTCTAAACTTGTGCGAAGGAAAGCTCCTCACAGATCTCACAAGAGATTCACACAAACAGTAATATGAGCAACAAAGACCTTAGAGAGGTTTGGGTACAAAACCCTAGATACAAAAGAGGCACTCTCTTCTTTCTCTGAAAAGTCCCTTAAAAACGTGCTTAGGGTTTCCTTTATATAATGGGAGAAGTACATCTGAAACCCTAATCTTTAATGGGCTTAGGCTGAGTTGGAAATTCTGCAGAAAAACGCATTCTGCCTGAGATTCGATTGATCGAGCCTAAGCTTCGATCGATCGAGCCAGGCCGAAATGCTTGGTAACTTCTGCATCACTTGATTCCAACTTTACATAAAAGACACAACTTTGATCAAGCCTAAACAAAACTAAACAAACTGTTTTGGTTATGGTTTGCCAACATTACATATTAGAGTTCTAAATACATAAATTCCTAAATTTTTAGAACCTAACAAACTCTGTTCTAGACTTGTGACGACTATGACTTTTCATCTAAGGGGAATATCTAAATTGATTGAAGATACTCGGGGAGAGGTATTTTTGGAAGAGCTAAGCCAGAAATGGGCAGATCATAACGAGGCATTGCAAATGATATTAGTTATATTTGCGGACATGGATATAACTTTCGTCCCAAGCACCCACAAAACCCCAATTCATGAGCTTGGGTTCAATTTGTGGAGAGATATTGTTATCCCCCCCACGCTAGGCTTTGGGATACACTTCTTGAGCATGTTCATAGAGAAAGGAATGGTGAAGTTATAAATAGGGATTTGATGAGGAATATTATAAAGATGCTAATGGATTTTGGTTCTTCTGTTTACGAAGAAGACTTTGAGAAGCCTTTTCTTGAAGTTTCAGCTGATTTTTACCGTCTTGAGTCTCAACAGTTCATTGAGTCTTGTGATTGCAGGGATTATCTAAACAAGGCTGACAGATTTCTCAACAAAGAAATGGAGGGAGTGTGTCATTATTTGGATGCCAGAAGTTTAGATAAGATAGAAAGTGTAGTTGAAAAGCAGATGATTGAAAGTCACATGCTCAGACTAGTCCATATGGAGAACTCAGGCTTAGTTAATATGCTTGTGAATAACAAATATGACGACTTGGGAAGGATGTATGAGTTGTTCTTCAGGGTACCTAGTGGACTCTCAATCATGAGGGATGTCATGACTTCGTACATTCAGGATACTGGTAAGCAGCTAGTTACCAATCCAGAAAGGTTAAAGGATCCTATAAACTTAGTGCAACGTCCCCTGGATTTAAAGGATAAGTATGACAAAATCATCAATTTGGCATTTTACAACGACAAGACATTCTAGAATGCTTTGACTTCCTCATTTGAGTACTTCATTAGTTTAAATACTGAGTCCCCAGAATTCATTTCTTTGTTTGTGGATGACAAGTTCCGTAAAGGATGGAGAGGGGTAAGTATGGAGGTTGTAGTGGATAAGGTCATGACACTTTTCCGATACCTTCAAGAGAAAGATGAATTTGAGAAGTATTACAGACAACATTTGGTGATGAGGCTCCATGCAGGGAAAACTGTCTCTGATGATGCTGAGAGAAGTTTGATTGTTAAGCTCAAAACAGAGTGTGGATATGGATTTACATCTAATCTGGAAGGTATGTTCACTGATATGAAGGTCTCTCAGGATACGAGGAAGGGCTTCTACTGTAGCCTTGGTGTTGAGAATTGTGAACATGAAGTCGAGCGTGCTACATCCTGATAGCATTGTTGCTGAGGTCACAAGCCAGCTGCAGTCGCTGTTCTTGCAAAACCTTCTTGTTATAAGAAAACAAATTGAATCCCTCTGAGTGGAATAAAAATGATTGGATATTGTACAGGTACCTTGCTTGAAGAAATTGTGTGATTGTTACGTTTTGACAGGGTATTTGGTATTGGCTTGTGTGATTGTTTCTTCAAGTTGTTTATTTGGAATATTGCTTTTGAATTACTCTAGGTAGGGGTGTTCACGGTGCGGTGTGGTGTGGTTTTGGGTCATTTTTAGCACCGCACTTTGCGGTGCGGTTTAGCTAAAATCATAACTGCACCGCACCTTCTTTTTGCGGTTACTTGTGCGGTGCGGTGTGGTGCGGTGCGGTTTAAAATTTAGTCAAAACCATAACCGCACCACACATCATTTTTGCGGTTACATATGCGGTGCGGTGTATAAGATGCGGTTTGAATGATTTGAAGTTGATATATATTTCAAATTTTAGGCTTTTTCTACCCAGCCCAAAACTAATTTTTCCCTTTGTTTTGGTCCAAGTTTTAAACTATTGAGGTAGTTTTTCTTTATTTTGGGCTGGCTTTCCTAATCAACATTTGCTAGGGTTATCAAACTATTTTGTTTTTTTAAACTAGGGTTATTAAACTATTAATAATATATTTAATATTAAAAATAATTAAATATATTAATATATAGAGAAGGTGCGGTGCGGTGAGGTTTGTGCGGTTTTCTTATTATAAAACCGCAAACTGCGCTACACCATGCGGTGTGGTGCAGTGCGGTGCACTATTACTTGCGGTGCGGTGCGATTATGTCATTTTGCGGGCGATTTTGATGCGGTTTTTGCGGTTTGTGCGGTTTATGCGGTTTGGTTGAACACCCCTAACTCTAGGCTTGGAAAAGTTCAATCTCAATGAATATCATTTTGTTTATCTTTGTTGTGTAAAATCTAGGAGCACGTCTAAGAATTATAGGACTCTTGCTAGAAGTGAGAATAAGGAAAGTGAATGAAAATCTATATTCTATATATATATATCTAAAAGCTGAAGCGTAGCATTTATTGTTACTACGCTTAAGTTAAGCCACATTAGTAGTCATATCATTATCATTTTTTTCCCAATTTTTATATGATTTTTTATCATTTAAAGTGAATTAAAAACTCTATTATATTACAATCAAAATATCATATTTATCTTATTTTTTAACTATTCTTATTTATTATTAAATTTTTAATTCCATTTTAACTTTTTATATCCCCACTACTCTCTACCTTAACTTTCTTCAACTTTCTCATTCCATTTTAACTTTTCATATCCCCATTGCTGTCTAACTTAATATCATTATTTTTCTATCCCTTTATCTTCCTTTATTTTTTACTCTTCTTATTCTTATCCTCATACTATAAATTTGTCATTCCCTCTCTCATTACATGCATAATTTTCTATTTTTTCACAACAAAAGGTTCTCTCTCTCTCTCTCTCTCTCTCTCTCTCTCTCTCTCTCTCTCTCTCTCTATATATATATATATATATATAGTTTTTTTTTTCTTGCATCTCTACTTTAGGTTGATGAACTTTTATATTCTTTAGAATTCTCCTTTGAGTTGATACGATTTAGTTTTGTGTTTTATGTTATTATCATTTTTATTCTCATTGATTGTTAAATGTTATCCTATTGTATTATAAAAATAGTATATAAAACAATGTTATTTTGTTACATAGCATAACTAAAATAATTTTGTGTTTATCGCTATACATTTCCTTTTTACTATTTTTTCTTCTCATCCTATTTTATTCAACATTTAAATTCAGCAACATCCTCCATATTATTAAATTATTTATATTTTGTCTTATTTTTTTTTAAAATTAAACATATAATGTTTTATTTAAATTCAATAAATAAAAATTGTTCTTATTTGTGTTGAATCTAATACATTGAAACATTGGACCTAAATCCAAACCCAATTTAACAAATAGAAAATGCAACAAATAAGCCTATTCAAATTGACGTTAAATATGCATCTTTGGTTCAATATGTCAAAGAAAATGATAAGATGAGACACTGACATCCAATGATCCAACCCAATCAAACACCAAATCAGTGTTTATTGTTACAACAAATCGTTGGATAATATGTAGTTCTGCGAAGGCACTAAAAGAAATTTTACAACAAGTCAACAATTCTAACTACCATGTGCTCTATAGTTTAAGATCTAATAAACCACAGGGACTAGGGTGAGTACCACAATATTTATAGGTTGCAAATAAAAGTGTCGAATTCATGATTTATTATAAATTTATAATTTTGTTTGTCTATCATTTATTGGAGGGCTATTCCAGCCTTCAGGCCCATGCAAGGTATCATTACAATGTAATAGGCCAATGGTGAAATTTGAGGGCCTAAAAGTCATTGCAAAAAAAATGTTATAGAACTACTAATTTTATTAACAAAATAAAAGTAATATAATGTGATAGTAAATATAATTTGTGTTACATCAACAATAGGAACAAGGTGGACCAAATAAGACCGAATTAGAATGATTAGACTGAATAGAACCAAAGTGGATAGAATGGACCGAACAGGACCAAATTGGACCGAATAGGAGTAATGTGCATTGAATAGGACTGAAGTGAACCAAATTAGACAAAATGGACCGAATTAGACTAAAGTGAACCGAATGGCCCTAATTGGACTGGAGTGGATCAAAGTGGACAGAATGGACTGAATAGAGCTAATGTGGACTGAGTGAACTGAAGTAGACCGATGTGGACAAAATACGACCAATGTGGACCGAATAGAGCCAATGTGGACTAAATAGACCGAATTAGACCGAAGTGGGTAAATAAGACCAAATAGGCCGAATTGGACCGAATAGAATTTTAGTGGACATAATGGACTAAATAGGACCGAATAAGACTAAAGTAGACAGAATGGACTTAAAGGGACCAAATTGGACCGAATAGGACCGAGGTGGACATATTGGACAGAAGTGGACTGAATATGAGTAATATGGACCGAATAGGACCGAAGTGGACAGAATGGACCGAATAGAATCAAAGTGGACAAAATGAACCGAATTGGACCAAAATGGATCAAATGGCCTGAATAGGATTGATGTGGATCAAAGTGGATAGAATGGATAGAATAGGACCAATGTGGACCGAATAGAGCCAATGTGGATTGAGTGGACCAAATTAGGAAGTGGACAATATAGAACCAATGTGGACCGAATAGGGCAAATGTGGATAGAATTGACCAAATTAGACCGATGTGGACTAAGTAAGACCAAATGGGCCGAATTGGACCGAATAGAAATTTAGTGGACATAATGGACTAAATAGGACCTAATGGACCGAATTAGAATGAATGGACCGAATAGAACTAAAGTAGACAGAATGGACCGAACGAGACCAACTTGGTCCAAATAGGACAAAGGTGGACATACTGGAGTGAAGTGGACCGATTAGGAGTAATGTGGACGAAATAGAATGGAAGTGGACAGAATGGATAGAAGTGGATTGAATAGGGGTAATATGGATTGAATAGGACTGAGAGGGACCAAATTGGATAGAATAGGACTGATGTGGATCAAAGTGGATAGAATGGACCGAATAGGACCAATGTGGACCGAATAGAGCCAATGTGGACTGAGTGGACCAAATTAGGCAGTAGACAATATAGGACCAATGTGGACCGAATAGGGCCAATGTGGAAAGGATTGACCGAATTAGACCAATGTGGACTAAAAAAGACCGAATGGGCCGAATTGGACCGAATAGAAATTTAGTAGACAGAATGGACTAAATAGGACCAAATAGGACCGAATTAGAACGAATGGACCGAATAGAACCAAAGTAGACAAAATGGACCAAATGGGACTAACTTGGTCCGAATAGGACAGAGGTGGACATACTGGAGTGAAATGGACTGAATAGGAGTAATGTGGATGGAATAGAACGGAAGTGGACAGAATGGACCGAATAGAACCAAAGTGGACAAAATGGACCGAATTGGACCAAAGTAGACCAAATAGCCCGAATAGGACTGAAGTGGATCAAAGTGGACAGAATAGACAGAATAAGACCAATGTGGACCAAATAGAGCCAATGTGGACTGAGTGGACCGAAGTAGACCAAAGTGGACAAAATAGGACCGATGTGGACTGAATAGAGCCAATGTGGACTGAATGGATCGAATTAGACCGAAGTGGATAGAATAAGACCGAATGGGCCAAATTGGACCGAATAGAACTTTAGTGGACAGAGTGGACTAAATAGGACTGAATAGACGGAATAGGACCAACTTGAACCAAAGAGGAAAGAATGGACCAAATAGAACCAATATGGACAAAATTAAACTTTTGAATATTTATCATTTTTATTGCATTTTTAGGTTCATATTTCTAATGTCTATTTTACATTTTTTTTTTTAATTTTATTTTTATATACCCAAAACTAAAGATTTTATCCCAAAAATATAATACATTTTATACTTTTCAACCATAAAATAATTATTTATTCCCACGCATTGCGTGGGTCTGCAACTAGTTTTTATAACTTGGGATATAAGACTCTTGCAAGAAGTATAGAAAATCAGTTTTGGTCCTTCTGGAGTAATTTAAAGGGTTGTTCTAGCCTTGTCAAGTTTTTTTATTTTGTCTTCTTCTTCAACTTTTTATTTTTTTATTTTTTTTATTTTAAAGATGCAAGAGTACAAATGGAAAAGAAAAAAAAAACGTCTTATGCTTCTTGTTATTGTTAAGGAATTGATGAAATCAATAGGAGATGAAATTGTAGCTCTCCAATGGACTGTACCATTAATATGTAGGCATAAGTCTTTACCAGTGATATTATGGTGGATAAAAAGCTACAATTGTCAAGAAGAAATTGAAGTACTTCTTAAAAATAAAAAAAGCAAGAGACTTAACTTTACTAGTGATATCATGCAATGGTGTGGATAGAGGATTAGCCAAGTTGTCGAAGTGAAAGTATGCAAAAAGATAGTCTCTTGTGTCGGTTGATATATTTTAAATGAAATTCAGTCTTTTATATTCTATTCTAATTAATCTATACCCTGATTCCAGATTCATATATCAAAACCTTCGGATTGCAAATAAGAGGAAAAAAAAAATCTTTTGAAGTCTATTCTTTCATGTTGACATATCAAAATAATAACAAAATCATATACCTTCCTCCTCTATCCCAGCATAATTTCCACCACAGGCACTACCCAAACCACCTGAGCTTCCCATAGCAAAGAGTGATGCTGATTCATCCAACCCACCACAACTCCATGATAAACCACTCTTTACCCTATATCCCTCAAATACAGTGGCCTCTCTGGTCTCTCCCACAGAACTCCTCCAAACCATGAGCTTTCACTGCCCACGATCTCTGCATCTACCTCACAGTAGCATGGGTCCTCCACCTCAGCACACCCCACAGACTACATAAATTTTGTACTGTAGGTAATTCTGGAACTTTAATTCTGCAGTAGCCAACATTGGATTTCACATCCCATTTGAATTTATTACCACATATACCATTCATATGTATTAATTCAATTGACAAGGTGCTTAGAGTGACCAGAAATCATCTTTTTTATTCTTTAGTTTCAAGGGAAATTGGAATTGCAACATAAAATCAATCATTGAAAAAAAAACTAACCAATAGCATCCAAGTATTGCTAAGAGAGAGGGAATGAAAAAAAATGTGATAAATGAAACCAAGAAAGTCTCGTTTATAACATAATAGAGTCACACTATATCTAAACCTTAACAACACATTCATTTATCAAAAACGTAAAGATTACAAATAAGAGAAGAAAGCATAAGAAGTTTATAAATTTGAGTTGACAAATTGCTCCTTCACCATCAAAACAAGTTTTTGTACAATCCTTCAATTCTTAAGATACATTGCTAACAACCCATTGCCACAGTTCTAACTATAGACATGCTAACTATAAACTGAAAAGAGAAGAACAAAAAATCTGCGCAAGACTAAAAGAGTAGAAAAAGAATTCTCATATACAAAAGATTTTACTCCATACTTCATCGGGTTGTGTCGGATCAGAAATTAATGAAGTAATTAATGCATCAAAATCAGCAACAGAGTCTGATTTGGATTGACTGCATACTTCAACCAGGGGTGGTAGATCAGAAAATATTTGACTCAATGGTTCATCTGGGAATGTGGGATCAGCTATCCTTGCAGCAAACTCTTCATTCGTAAAAGCATCAGCATCAGCAACAGCATCCAACCGTCTTCTTTTGTGTTCTTGGGCTTGGGCATCTTCTTGTCCATGTGACATCACGCCAGTTGTATTGAAGGTTGAGGCTTCTTCAGCGACCGCGGCAGTAGAAGAAAAACATCCCGAAACCCATGCAGCAAACTCTTCATCATCAGCACTAGGCATCTCAGGCTCATGCTCAGGCTCAAGTGAAATCACAGCAGCAGTTGTATTGAAGCATGAGAACTCTTCATCAGCAGTAGTAGAAGAAAAAGCTCTTTTGAGACCTCTTTCGTTGGCCTCCTCACAATCTGACCCTGACCCTTTATTTAGTTTATAGATGACACACAGGACTGTGTTGATTCTTCCAAATTCCTGATTTGCCAAGGAGAACTCGTGCATTATCCAATTAGTTTTATTGAATTTGCCCGAATGGAGATCCTTGGCCTTAAAAGAGAGCATCCTGTCGATCCCAATAACATTGCCCTGAGAATCGTAGAGTCTTTTGGGCTTGCTTTTTTCAAGCCAGGTTCCGCAAGCGGCAGCCCTGCACACACGATTGCCGGTTGTTGTTTTGAGGTCGGTGAAGACGTAGAGCTTGCGGTGGAAAGTGTGTAAATGATAGTGGGTATGAGAATCATATATTTCCCATGGAGGAATTTTGCCATATATCTCACAATCATTCACAATAAAATGATGATTTAGGTGAGTGTGTTGTTCAGCATCGTTGACCTTGTTCATTAAAATCTTCATCAATTCATCATCTGTAGGATCATATCGAAACCCGACCATCTCCATTGTTTCAAGAAACGAAAGAATGTCTGAAGTGTCAAACTTTCTGATGAATGTTTGAAGTCTCAAACTTTTTGATGAATGTTTGGTGAATGTAAGAAATCTCAAACTCAGAATTAAGTGAGAAACACGTAGGTTGTCTCAAACTTTTTGATGAATGTTTGAAGTCTCAAACTTTTTGATGAATGTTTGGTAAATGTAAGAAATCTCAAACTCAGAATTAAGTTAGAAACACGTAGGAAGTTTCAAACTCTTTGATGAAAGTTTTAAATCTCAAACTTTTTGATGAATGTAAAAAGTCTCAAACTCAGAATTAAGTTAGAAACTTTTTTTTTTAGTAATAAGTTAGAAACTTCGAATATCTATGCATATATATAGCAACGCTAATCAGGGCGGTCAATTAAAGTTAAAAGGGCGGTTATATATAATTATACTAATACCCTAAATATACCGTAAAAGGTATATAATTATTACTAATACCTAAAAAAAGCCCAAAATCAAGAGAACAGTCCAAAAGAAATGGTTCACTGCTTCAAAAATACTTCAGCCCATACAATACCCAAAAAAAAAAATTTTTCTGTGGGCCGTATAATCTTTCCATATTTCAAGCCCAATACAACCCCTCCAAGTTTTCCTATCTGAATTCTTTTTTTTTCACTTCACCCTAAAACCCTCCGTTCAAGCCGCCACGCCACCACCACCACCACCTCTGAGAGTAAACCTACCATGTCAGCGAAATGGCGAGCACTACAACACCGTCACCGTTACACATACAACGCCGTTGTTTTCCCAAACTCGTACACTGAGTCTTTACTCACAGCTCTCCAAACCAACCCATCGTCAAAATTCTACGCAGAACTGAACCATCTCGTTTCTCTCAATTCTATTTACTCCCAAATCAACCACGCCAAGAAACTCGCTTCTTCCTTCAACGACTTCTTGTCAAACGCAAACTCTGAACAACACGAGGATTCAATCCGCGAAGCCTCGCGTTTTTACTTGGAGCTCTTGTTCTTGGAAAACTCTCAGCCTCTGCACAAAACCCTCGTCTCCTCTCTCTCCAAATCCCAACACCACCACTCCCTCATCCGCGCGTCCTTCCACGCGCTCTTCCTCAGTTACGCCGATCACCACGAAAAGCGTCAGAAGAAAAACCGCTTCTTCTGCGCGTCGCGCGTGGCGCTGTCGGTTTTGGGACTGCCGAAGCTAGGCTATTTGGCTGACGTGATCGAAGAATGCGCGTTGATCGTGGCTTACGACGTCGTTTCGAGCTTGAACAGCGTCGTTTCGGAGACGAAAGACTGGGCTCGGCCTTCGCCTATTGTGATGGAACAATGCCAAGAAGCTCTCTCCTGCTTGTACTACCTTTTCCAACGGTTTCCGTCACAGTTAACGGACTCCAACATTCTAGAAGCTTCTCTTACGGTTATCTTGAGTGTTCTCAACTCCATTGCCTTTTCTCGGGACTGTTTCGTCGCGGCCGGGGTCTGCTTTTTCGCTGCCCTTCAGGTCTGCTTAAACCCTCAACAACTCGCCTTATTCATCATTCGAGGTATATTCAATCGCATTGCAGTTAATTCGGTTATTTCAGTTAATGAGCTTAGGAATGTGATTGATAAGGTTCCTTATAAGGGTGATTTATGTGATAAGATAGCGAATTTTGCGGTTTTGAGTAGACTTTGTTTGATTAGAGGTGTGCTCACTGCTGTTTCGAGGGATGTGCTTAATACCCGGTTTGATGTAGAGAGAGAGAGTGATGATGGTGGTGGTGGTAATTGTGTTATGACTATATTGTATGATGGGATTTTGCCTGAGCTTTGTGAGTATTGTGAGAACCCGAGTGATAGTCATTTTAATTTTCACGCGTTGACCGTGCTGCAGATTTGTTTGCAACAGATAAAGACGTCGGTTTTAGCTAATATTAGTAACCCGTCGGGGGATTATGAGTTGATTACGGAGGAAATGGGGGCCCGGATAATGAGAATTGTATGGAATAATTTAGAGGATCCTTTGAGTCAAACGGTGAGGCAAGTTCATCTCGTGTTTGATCTTTTCCTAGACATTCAATCTTCACTTTGTTGGTCGGAAGGTGGGAAGAGAATAAAATCGTTTTTGGAAAAGATTACTTCGTATCTTCTTTGCTTGGGGCCGCGTTGTAAGGGTAGATATGTTCCTTTAGCTTCGCTAACAAGGAGGTTGGGGGCAAAGACTATGTTAGAGATGAGTCCTGACTTGCTGTATGAGACGATACAGGCGTATGTTGATGATGATGTGTGCTGTGCTGTAACGTCATTTTTGAAGTGTTTCCTTGAGTACTTGCGTGATGAGTGTTGGAGCAGTGAGGGTATTGCAAATGGTTATGCTGTTTATAGAGGGAATTGCTTGCGCCCGCTTTTGTATGGGCTTGGTTCTGGACTTTCAAAGCTTCGTTCGAATTTGAACACTTATGCTCTGCCTGTTATACTTGAGGTGGATGTGGATAGTATATTTACTATGCTTGCTTTTATCTCCATCGGGCCAAATGGGGCTGAAAATGGACTGTTATATCATGAGACTGGTCTTTCAAACATGGGACTAAAGGTTGAACAGCAAGTGGCCATTTTAGTGTCATTGTTCAAGGTCTCTCGTTTACTTGCTTTGATTGAGGGGGACATTGATTGGTGCAAGAAAAATGGGGTACAGGATAAAGAGGGTGGGCTTGGATCAGATCGCTTTTCGTGTAATGCTCTTGTCTGCATAAAGGGGATTGAGGTGGAAGTCCCTGTTGAGTGGCTTGTACTGGCACTGACCCATGTCGATGAGTCACTTCGTGTAGATGCTGCTGAGTCCCTTTTCTTAAACCCCAAGACATCTAGTTTGCCTTCCCATTTAGAACTTACTCTGATGAAGGAAGCAGTGCCATTAAACATGAGGTGTTGCTCTACTGCTTTTCAGATGAAGTGGAGCAGCTTATTCAGAAAGTTCTTTTCTCGGGTTCGGACAGCCTTGGAGAGACAATTCAAGCAGGGCAGCTGGCAACCACATGTCTATCACGGTAACACTGAAGTGCATTTTTTAAATGGAAGTGAGGAAACTACAGTTAACAGAGCGGATGATCTTTTTCATTTTATGAGGTGGTTTAGTTCTTTTCTATTTTTCTCATGTTATCCTTCTGCTCCTTACAAGAGAAAAATAATGGCCATGGACCTCATTCTGATAATGCTTAATGTTTGGTCTATTGTGCCTTCTGACCAAGAAGACTGTAGATCTCTTACTCCTGAAAGCTGTCTCTATCCTTACAATAAAGGAATTACATTACCTGATTCAACTTTGTTGTTAGTTGGGTCGATAGTAGATAGTTGGGACAGGCTGAGAGAGAATTCTTTTCGTATATTGCTACATTTTCCTACCCCACTTCCTGGAATTTCAAGTGAAGACATGGTCCAGAAAGTAATTGCTTGGGCTAAGAAATTAGTTTGCAGTCCACGTGTGAGAGAAAGTGATGCGGGATCTCTGACTTTACGGTTTATTTTTAGGAAGTACGTTTTGGAGCTGGGGTGGATTATCAATGCATCAATTAATCTTGTCTGTTTTCATTCACAGCCTGAACTAGTAAATGGAGATGACCAGACTGGCAAAACTAGGCATCCTGTCATAGAATATATGAAATCACTTATAGATTGGTTAAATGTTACTGTGGAGGAGGGAGAGAGGGACCTGCCTGAAGCATGCAAGAACAGCTTTGTTCATGGTGTATTACTTGCTCTGCGGTATACTTTTGAGGAATTGGATTGGAATTCTGATGTAGTCTTGGCTAGCTTCTTAGAGATGAGACATTTATTGGAGGAACTCTTGGAGCTCATTATGAGAATAACTTCTTTGGCACTTTGGGTGGTTTCTGCAGATGCTTGGTATCTTCCAGAAGACATGGATGAGATGGTTGATGATGATAATTTCCTGTTTGAGGTTTCGGATGATGTGGATGTGCAGGCACATTCTTCTGACCATGAAGATAAAAGTTCAAAAGTTGTCCAGGATGCCAGACCATCAGACCAGATAGTTATGGTTGGTTGCTGGCTCGCTATGAAAGAGGTACTTTCCTTATTGGCTGCCTGCTTCGTTTTTGTGTTTGCTCATGGAATGCATGTTTTTGTTCATTTCTCTGGTGGTAAACAGTTTTTTTTTTTTTAAAAAAAATTTAAAACACAATTCATAGGATGATGTCCACGAAATGCCTGGGTATATGGCATATGTGTTCAGGCTTGTTAGATTTCTTGAGTTATACTGTTGAAGACTGCTATCTTCAATTGTAATATATTCTTGTTATCAGGTGAGTCTTCTTTTGGGAACCATCATAAGAAAGATACCTTTACCAAGTAGCGGTGCTTCGGATATGTTAGAGTTTGGGGTCCCCCGCTCTGATGCCAACTCTTCGCTGATGACAGAATCTGATGCAATGCTTGATGTGAAACAACTTGAAAAAATTGGGAGCCACTTCTTAGAAGTCCTTCTGAAGATGAAGCATAATGGTGCAATTGATAAGACGAGGGCTGGATTTACAGCTCTTTGCAACCGTTTACTTTCTTCAAATGATCCAACGTATGTTTCCATTTGATTTTTTTTTACTGGTAGTTGCATTATGATCTCATATTTTATTTCTTTCCTTGGACGCACCTATCTATGGGGGAATCATTTCACACACACACACATAGACAACAGAAACAGCAAATGATTCTAATAGGAAAATTTGGGCTATAATATGTTTTACTATGGTCCCTCAACTTTGGTGTTGCTGCCTTTTTTGTCCCCCTAAGTTTCCGAAGCTGTGATTAATCCCTTTAACTCTCGAATGACTGTCATTTTAGTCCCTCTAGATTCAAAATTTGTAATTAACCCCATGAGCTTATGACTTGCTTTCACTTTGGTCCCTCAAGTTTAATTTCCAACACCACCCCCCCCCCCCCCCCCCCCTTCAAAAAAAAAAAAAAAGTTTTAAATCAAAACATCGTTTTGGGGTAGTTAATGAAACCCATTGGAATGGTAAAATCAACTACAATTTGAGAGTTCAGGGGGTCAACTGCATATTTTGATACTTAGGGACCAAAATGACAGTAGCATTAAAGGTAGAGAATGTAAAATGTATTTTAGCCCAGCAAATGTTATATTGCAAATCAATTCCTCCTTTCTGGCTAATACCGTATTGACACCCCCCCCCCCCCCCCCACCTTTTTTTTTTCCCCCTTCATTACTGAATAAACTGCAATAATTTCCATCTTATTTTGAGATGAAGGATTGATGATGAGCAATGATGGTTGGAGTGGCAAGTTGAGTTGACTATTATAGCATTATTTTCAGTTTTTAATTTATCTAGAATTTAACCAGATATACATGCAGCCGTATCTGCATTTCCTCATTTGCTTTGTCTTAGACCTGAGTAATGTGTGACACTCTGGAAATATGTTTGAGTAATGTGTGAAGAAAACAGATTGCAGTGTCCTGTGATGGGACTACTTTGTTCCTTCTGAATGTAATTGAATTTACTCACTTTTCAATTAGCTTTCTTTTTAGATGCATAACTTGAATTGGGGCAAATTAATTCTTAGTTGGATTCTTAGTCATGATGGAATTTTAGATTACTAAAACATGAAGTGTTTTATTCTTTTGGAAAAGAAATACAAATAAACTTGAATCAACTAAGCCTTAATGCTAACATAAAGGAATCAATTATTTTGAGTATACATGTGGCCAACCCTGACTTATTTTTTGAGGATCTATAGCCAACCCCTAAAATTTTGGGACTAAAGCTTTGTTGTTGTTGTATTTACTCTTTTGGAAAAGAAATACAAATAAACTTGAATCAACCAAGCCTTAATGATAACATAAAGGAATCAATTATTCCGAGTATACATGTGGCCGACCCTGACTAATTTTTTTAGGATCTATAGCCAGCCCCAAAAATTGGGGACTAAAGCTTTGTTGTTGTTGTATTACTTCGAAGCCTTTGCACTATTTTTGGATAGTCTTGAGTCGTATTAAAGATTTGGCAAGGCTTAGTTACAATATTTAAGTATTGTTCTTTAGGTTCCCCTCTTAAAATTCTGCTATGTGGATTTTTTCTCATGAGATAGAAGTGTATTTTTTAGTTAAGTAGCCATATGACTGAATCTTAAGAAAGGAACCTAAGGAATAACACCTAAAGTACTGTACCTAAGTTTTGTCCTAAATATTTTATTTGATATCATTATTATTATTATTATTATTTTGATAAATATTTGATATCATTATTTAAATTATCCTTTAGTCAAATCCCATTCTCCATGTTAGGTGGGGTTGAATTTATTCAGAGGTTGTTGGTGGTTGATTTCTCTTTTTTAATTGAATATTGTGGAAATCTATTCTAAAATAGTGTCTCTTCTCAGACTCTGTAAGTTGACAGAATCTTGGATGGAGCAACTTATGGAAAGAACTGTGGCCAAGGGACAAATTGTGGATGATTTATTAAGGAGAAGTGCAGGCATTCCAGCTGCATTTACTGCTCTATTTCTCTCAGAGCCAGAAGGTGCACCAAAGAAGCTTCTACCACGAGCACTGCGATGGCTAATTGATGTAGCTAATGGGTCTTTGCTGAATCTGAATGAAACCAGTGGAACAAATGGTGACTCATGTATAATTTTGTCAACAAAACGAAACCAAGAAACCAAGTCTGCAATGCAACCTGAGATAATTGAGAGCAAGAAGACCTCGAAAATCCGACATGAGGGTCTAGTTCCTACAGTACATGCATTCAATGTCCTTAGAGCTGCTTTCAATGACACTAATCTGGCTACTGATACTTCAGGGTTCTCTGCTGAGGCTCTAATTATTTCTATTCGCTCCTTCTCTTCGCCATACTGGGAGGTACGGAACAGTGCTTGTCTGGCATACACTGCTTTAGTTCGTCGCATGATTGGATTCCTTAATATTCAAAAACGAGAATCAGCACGACGTGCATTAAGTGGGCTTGAATTTTTTCATAGGTATGGTTTCTTAATTTAATATTTCTTTTCTTCCATTTGCGGCATTTTTTACTTGGATTTAGTATTTCCAAATACTTTACTAAGTGGGTCATCAAGATAGAATTCTTTATACACATATGCTGGAAAGATTCCCTTTTTAGGATATTTAAAGTTGATGTCAATATGACCTTTATATTCTACTTGTTGGAGTTTATGTAACTTGGGTAGGATTTTAGGGACCAGAGATTGATAGACCAAAAGATACTCGTATCAAGGCTGGAAAAATGCTTTTTTAAGATTTGATTTTTAAATCAATGTTTCTTCATTCAGCAAGAAAGGCTCGAAAACACAAGCTACAAGGCCTTAATTTAAGCCTAATTGGTTGAAATTGAAAGATATTGAAGGAGAAAGAAATCCTTTAAATTTGGAATTTTTTTTTTCTTTTCCCAAACTTCTTTGTTACAGGGCCCCTTTGTGAGTGGCAATGCGCTTTTTAAGCTTGTGAGTTAATACACAATCATAATCATGTTGGTGTTGTTCTTAGCACACTGGAAAAATGTTGGAGTGGGAGGGGCTGGAGAAGGACAACTTTTTCTTATCATGCTTTAGGCTATGATGTAAAATGGCTGTTCCGGGGATTGTTTTACTGTAAAAGAAGCTGAAAGAAATGAAATGAATAAAAGAAACAATATTGGATTACAAGAGATAGTATTTATTTTGCATTAATCTTATTACTCCTATCAAAAAATTAATCTGATTACTGAGAATGCAATCTATGTCCAAGTGTTTGCATCAATTGGTAATATATATATATATAATTACGACAATTTCTTGTTTTTATTGGAACCTGTTTGGTTATGTAGAAGTATGAGGGAAAGGAAAGTGATGAGAAGGATTGATTGCTTTATTTGTTTGCTTATCAATTTTTTTATTCCTGAATATTTTTGAGCTCCTTCAGTACCAAATGAAGGGGAGACTACATTCTTATTGTTTGCTGAAAAGGATACTTTCCTGCAAGGTTCAATCACCCAAATAGTTGTTGGTTTGTAAATTGTCTTTAAACTAGTTAGCCTTGTCATCCAGCTCTGTACTTTGGAAGAACTGGATACTTTCTCTATTTTGGACATGTTTGCATAGTAACTAGGATAGTTGTCTGAGAACTTAATTTGACCATGCAGAGAGATGTCTACTTGGTTAACTGTGTCAATTTTTAAAATATGCATTGCTTGATTTGAAATTTGAGACAAAAGCATAAACTTCTGGGGTAGGCAGTGTGTTGCCAAATTTGGTTGACGAGTTATGGTTGTTGGGTAGCAAAGAAAAAACATATGATAGGTTGAGGAATTACAAAAATATAAGAAAAATACCAATGCAAAAATTTGTTTGATGCTTTCCTTTTTGGTCCTTGTTATTCATTGATAGTGATACACCTGTGTCCTTTTTACAGTGGTCTCTGTCCTGAGTCTAGTGATGACAATGTAGTTGGCAGCTTTAACTTTTCTAGTCGTATGTGTGACATACATGAGTCTTTAGATCAATAAAAGTTTGAATGTTTTTACCCCTTCATATTTTTCTGTAGCAGTTGTTATTTGTATTCTCCGGCATGTCTAAGGTCTAATGATAACCCTTGAAATATTTAATCAACTTTGTTGTTGATGATTAGGGAGTTATGAATATGATCTCTGGAGGAATTAGTAGTAGGAGCTATTATTTGTTAGGAGCATAATGCATCGTCTGAGTTTTACATTCTGAGGGTAAAAATTTTAAATTATAACTTTAGTGCTGGCACCGAGTTGTTGTTTTTTTAACTTACGGTAATATCTTCTGTTTAACAAGAAATTCAATTTACTTGTTTGAAGGTACCCCTCATTACATACATTTGTTTTCAATGAACTGAAAGTTGCAACTGAGATGCTTGGTGATGTGTCATCTGGGCATTCAGAATCTGACCTGGCAAATGTTGTGCACCCAAGCTTGTGCCCTTTACTGATACTTTTGTCCAGGCTCAAGCCTTCGACAATTGCAAGTGAGACTGGAGATGAGCTTGACCCTTTCCTGTTCATGCCATTCATCAGGAAGTGTTCAACCCAAAGCAATCTACGAGTCAGAGTTCTGGCATCTAGAGCTTTAACTGGTCTTGTTTCTAATGAAAAGTTGCCAATTGTCCTTCACAATATAGCCTCTGAGTTGCCTTTTGTAGAAAACCAACTCACAGAATCATCTGTTTCATCCATTTCATTGCACATGGCCCTCGGTTCTCACCAAGCTTCGTTTAATTCAATACATGGAATACTATTGCAGTTAATTTCTCTTCTAGATATGAATTGTAGAAATCTTGCTGATTTCTCAAAGAAAGATCAGATTCTTGGTGACTTTATCCAAGTTCTTGTGACTCGTTCATGGATTGGGAGCCCCAGATGGTGCCCTTGCCCCATTCTCAACACCTCTTTCTTGAGTGTTTTGGATCACATGCTGAGTATTGCAAGAACATTCAGTATGAGCAAAAACTTTTATGCCATTAGGAACCTACTATTGGAGTCATCGACAGAATGCTTAGATGTTGAAGCTTCTTATGGGTTGTTGTATTATGATCCCACTATAGCAGAACTTCGTGAGCAAGCAGCTATGTCCTATTTTAGTTGTGTATTTCAAGCATCAAAGGAAGTGTCTGAAGAGTTCCAGATGCCGCAGAGATGTCCAACGCTTGATTCAAAATTGTTGAAGATACCTGAAATGGAGAACCCTTTTGCTGGACTCCAGGAAAGATTGATCCGCTCCTTGTCAGACACATCATATGAAGTTCGAGTTACAACATTGAAGTGGCTACTTAAATTCGTGAAAGCAATAGAATCTGGTAATGATGTCCATGATCTGTCAAGCGGTGAGATTAGGATCATTAAGAATTGGACCAAATCGTCTCTCCATGAAACAATGATAAAACTCTTAGACTCGGAAAAGAATAATAGATGCACATATTACATTCTGAGGATTCTTTTTGCTTGGAACTTGCTTCAGTTTCAGAAACATGGTGATGATAATTGCACTAAAACATTTTATATAGGTGGGATGGATTGTGATTCTTTGTTTCAGTTTTGGGATAAGTTAATTTCCTTGTACAAACTCACAAGACATTCAAAGACTCGGGAAACACTCATCTGTTGCATGGGAGTATGTGTAAAGCAATTTGCTGGTTTATTTATGAGCATTGTCGGATTGAGAATATCCGTTGAACATTGCCAATCTGAGAAATTGGAAAGATCAGCTCGCTTGTATGATTGCATCATTTTTTTCACAACCCTAATCAAACAACATAGTGCCTCTTCTGAGCCAGTAAGCATGCGGAAGGCTGCAGCTGAATCTGTGATAGCATCTGGATTGTTGGAACAAGCTGTGGTTATTGATTCTTCTGTACTAAATAATCAAATCCCATGTAAGGATTCACCCTCTCATTTTGAACCAAATGAGGCTGTCAATATGTATGCTCATCAAATACTGGATATATGGTTCACTTGTATACAGCTGCTAGAGGATGAGGATGATGGGATCAGGCAGAGGCTTGCCTTGGATGTTCAGAAGTGTTTTACTTTGGAGAGATGTGGAAGATGCTCTCATGCTGGGAAGGTTCCAAACCAAGTGGAGAAAGTAATAGCATTGTGTTTTGACCATCTGTCTTCTATCTTTGGTCACTGGATTGAGTACTTTGATTATCTTTCACAGTGGGTACTAAATGCAGCTAGTTATGCTATACCCAAAGGAGATCTTGTGAGACGGGTCTTTGACAAGGAAATTGATAATCATCATGAAGAGAAGCTTTTGCTCAGTCAAATTTGCTGTTCCCATTTGGAGAATCTACCAGTTTCAAAATCTTGGGCAGTAAATTTCTCAGACAAAGAGGGCATGAGAAGTTATTTACACAACTGCAGACACAGGTTTTGCCATCAGTTGATCTCATTTGCCAAGGACCATGTGGAGAAACAGGGAGGCGCTGATTGGATAGGAGGTGTTGGCAACCACAAGGATGCTTTTCTACCTCTCTATGCAAATTTGCTTGGTTTTTATGTCCTCTCAAACATCATTCTCAATGAAAAAGCTGGGGATGGTAGACATCTATTATCTGATGTTGTTGAACTTGGTAGAACTATTACTCCATTCCTTAGGAACCCTTTGATTTTTAACCTGTATTTGTTAGTTGTTAAATTACATGAGAAAAATGTTAGTAGTATTCCTGACCACTTGATCCCTGAATTCAGAGACGGCTGTATCTGGGATGGTTTTGAACCTTATTTTCTTCTTAGGTAAGATCTTTGTAGATGCAAGATTCATATTCTAGTCAATTATAGGGGCCTTTGGAGTTTTTGAGAAATGTAGCTATGGAAGTTTTGAGGGAAGTCATAATGTATTGTAAATTTCAGCTGTGCCATACAATTTGTCTGTACAACATTCAACTCTTTTTGTGAGGATCACCTTAACATATTTAAACAGGCTTGTTATAAAAGCTGAAGTTTTGTAGGTGCTGTATGAGATTATGTTTTATCATTTTTGTTCTCCCCTTAGTGCCAAAGTAGAAAATCTAACACTATTATCACTATCCTTATTCTTTTGACATATAATTGGAGTTTTTATTTTATTTTATTTCACTTTATTTTATATACACACACACACACACACACACACTCTCATAGAACTTGACAAGTTCTGCAAGAGTCTTTCAGTGCTGGGCTATATGTTGTGCAGAAGAGAGAAGGCCTACATCAAATTCATCGTTTATGATGTATAATGAGGCATCCATATTATATAGATGTTAGTAGATATAGTAAATAGTATATATTCTATGCGTTATTGTTTTCAAAAAATAATAATAATAATAACACGAGAAGAGAGACACAGAGAATTAAGCATTAAATATTTTTAATCTTGAATCCATTGAAGTTTCAAATGAAAGATGCAGAGAATTCAGCATTCCCATAAAACTATTTCATTTTCCCAATAACTAGGAGAGAGTGTTAAAATATCAAATGAGAACTCCGAACTTGCTTATTCTCTCACGACTTCCAAGCTTTGCCTCCGAATCTAGGGTAGGTCAACAATGATTCTCATAGAGTCATAGTCTTTAACACTGTTGCAACCTTCAGGATTTTTCTAACAAGTTTCATCTCAACCTTCCTCCCTGAAAATCCTTCAAAATAACAGGTTGTAAGCTGTGATGATAGACATTTAGGAACATCTCGTGGCTTCTTCAAGCAACCATCAATTGCAGATCTTTCACCATCATAGGAAACCAATCTAAAGACAAGCATTTGTAGCTTTGGAGTTCGATGAAGCAAGAGTTGTATAAGATGCCACTCACAAAGAGGATCTGC